>JAMWYP010000003.1:3485500-4827000 GCA_025563575.1 Acacia pycnantha | reverse complement strand
GCTGAAGAAGTTTTCTTTAACTTAGCGTTGGAAGTGTTCAAAGAGATGCCATTACCTGCTTTAGATTATAATGAAAAAATTGCTGGGTATGACAATAAAGTGGCTATGATTGGTGACATGGAGTATGAGACTGGATGTTCTTTTGTTGAATTGAGGGGTTACGCTGAGATCACAAGTTTCAGCTTATACATTTTTTCGTTCCCTTTCCAATCGTGGTGGGATTTCACAATCCACCCTTAGGTCGTTGGCACAATAACTTGAAGCTATCTCTGATACCAAATATAACATCCCGAAGTTGGCTTTGATACCAAATGTACCATCTTAGTGCGTCGCTCTCAACATTGTCATCTTTGGGGACCCAACACCTCTCCGACTTAAAAATACGTCAAGAGGGAAAGGTATCTAGACATTTGTAAGACGTCTTTAGTTCCCCTTTCTAGCCAATGTGGTACAACGACCCTGAGTCTGATACCAAATGTAATATCCTAGTGTCTTGCTCTTGATATTGTCCGTTTTGGGATCTTATCACCCATCACAATTTTAAAATGTGTCAACAAGGGAAGGCTTTCCAGTCGATGTGGGATCTCACAATCCACCCTAATTTTAGATCACAACAACATGCAAGGGCGGACCTAGGTATGTAATTGGGGGGCAAGTGCCCCCCAAAAATTTGAGATTTTTCTAAAAAAAGAAAAGAAAAATCAAGTTAATGGAGTTAGAATTAATAACTTGAATATAATGGTTTCAAATTTTCATTAGCATTAGCATTATTTATCTACTTTCCTTGAATTAATACATGTTTGAATGATTATCCACCCTTAAATTAAATGTCCATCGTTAATATATCAAGATTGCACTTTGTATTTGATAACATTGATAATAAGGCAATTATGATAGAATTCCAAAACATAAGGCCTAGAAGGATGACATTGTAATTATTTTTATTATAATATAATATACTTTTTTTATTAAAATATATGTACTTGAACTTATTGAGTGTCCACTCTTCATTATAATATATGTAGCTGTATTTCTAACCGTATGTAGCCTTACTTTTCTAAATGACAAGTTTGTAAAATAATTTCCTCTTTTATTACATCATCAATATTCACTTGATTTCATAAATATTTTTTTGATATATTTTGTTTTTCTTGTTTATATTCTTTTGTTTTTTAATGCATTTAAAACTTTCCTTAAAAAAAAAATTTCCCCCGAATCCCTCCACCAATTGTGCCCCCTCCCATAATTTCCTAGGTCCGCCACTGGCAACATGTTCATATTTTAACTAAGGAAAAAAAAAATCATCTCACGTATAATTTTCAGTATAACTTTTCTGCTGTAACCAAAATTAATTATTGCTTCCTTGGCAAAAAATAATACAACAGTAATTCATAATATTTTGCTTCATTGAATGAGAGAAAGGAGTATCCAAGTATGTATGTGTATGTAAAATATTGGAAACTGACCCATGAATAATCTTGCTGGAGTTTTTTTTGGATACATCAGGTAGGGGAGAGGGCAGGGTTCGAACCCTGGACAAAGGGGAGGGAGACAAGCCCCCATACCACTGCGCTACTAAGGCGTTGGTTATCTTGCTGGAGTTATTTGAGTTGTTTGTGGCATGTAGCACCAAATTGAAATTGAGATACTGATCCAAGTTCTTCCCTTCTGAATCAGATAGATTCACTCTGAAAGAGGTTGACAACAAGTTCTTTCAAAATTGACTATTATTCCCTCTGTTAGAGGTGTTCCAGAAATGTCTGCGATCGAGTAAATAGCTCTACAAACGAATGGATCGGATCAAATTGGAAAATGGAAAGATTTGTACAAGTTATACCTTTCGTCACCACTTTGCGGAAAATCGTTAGGTGTGAATATGTTAGATATCTGTGACTCGATTGGTGAAATAGTATATATATATATATATATATATTTCAAAAAAGAATACCTCAAAGGTTGGAAGTTTAAACAACAAATGCCGCATACAGTTTATATTAAATAATTATTAATTAAGGCCTAATTAAAAATCTTTTTTTCCTTTTTAACTACCTTCAATTTTTTTTTTTAAAAACATTGGGGTATTATGGTCTTTTAAAAAAATTTAAAAATCCTTAATTAGACCTCTTGTCCTAATTAAGACTTTTTTGAAAGTGTAGGCCCCATTTTGATTATGATCATTTTAGCCGGATTTAATTATGATTTTTCCTTCTCTTAATCGAACCTTACAAAATTATAGAAAAACTCAGCAGAAATAATCGAACCAAATAAATCAAACTTAATTTGATTTGCCTTGATTTCTGCACAATAGAATTGACGACTACCGGATCCCATAAATTATGGAATCATAATCACTTAGTCAAATAAAGTTCGGTTGAAATCTATCAAATATCATAATAAATTATAGAATTTGCTTTAAAATTAATCTATCTTTAATGAAAATAGGTTAGAGTGACAATTGACGGTAGTTAGGACGGAGAAATAATACTATGACTTTATTACTAGATTAAGATAATATATTAAGATATTTTATATATGATCTAGATAGAATCTATTTTCTAAAATAATATAATCCACTTTGATTGGGTTTCGTCAAGTAAGATGTTTTATTCTTCAATTAACAAATCACACCGTCAAAAGTACATAACCCAGTTGTGTGGTGATGCCCTAACATTGATTGCGAACAAACCTCTATGGTCCTCTGAGACTCCTTTTCCAATGGCGGCGGTGGCCACCATGAAGAAGCTGGCAACGAAAGCCAATATACCCTTTATTCCCAACGATATTTTGGATAACATTTTCAAAAGACTTCCGGTAAGACGCCTAATTCGGTTTCAATGCGTGTGCAAAGATTGGAAAGATTTGATAAAAGATCTCATACAGACTTCCATCGAAGACCGCCTCCAGTACTGTAGCTATAGGAGACCTTCACTTTCACTTATCCTTGAACAGTACCAACACAGATACGGTGGTTTTTGGCTCAGTGAACAGGATTGCGACATGGGAGTCGGTGAAGTTCAAAACTTACCTTCGATTCATCCGTTGTTCAATTTTGAGGTCGTGGATTTTAGCAAAGGCTTGGTCTGTCTTAACATGATTGAGAATGGTATAAAGGCTGATCTCCTTTTGATATGGAATCCAGCAGCTAGAGACATCAGAGTGGTGCGCCTCAGAACTTTGTTTCATTTTGAGCTTTGTGACCGTTTGGGATTTGGGTTCAGTCGTCTTGATAATGATTACAAGATAGTGAGAATTATTGGTCGTTCTATTTATATTCATGCCGTGGAAGTGTATTCATTGAATTACAAGTCATGGAAAGAAGTACACGTTGGAGATGACATGAAGGGCACAGCAACTTTCGGTGGAAATGTCACTATTAATGGAGTAATGTTTTGGGATGCTATGCGGCATTCTGAATACAATCTAATACTTTCCTTTGACCTAGCAAAGGAAGTGTGTAGATTAATACAAAAGCCTTATCATAGATTGTATTCTCCAAGACGCCTTATTGAGTATAAGAACAAACTTGCTATGATGGTTGCTGCCCTTGCTGGAAGGAATGTACCTAATTTGATTCATTTGTGGGTGATGGAGAAGGATACATGTAAATGGACTAAAATATATACTAGCAGCCCTTGTCCATGCGATTCTTTGTGTCCAGTGACTATTTGGAGGAATGAGATTGTCTTAAAACTTATTGATCTGCCTAAGAATGATGGTCAACCCATGATTTTATATCTGCTCAATCATGCTACTAACAAGTTCAAGAGGCTTGTACTACCGTCAGTCAATCCATGTCCTTAAGACCAAAGAACGTTTGATCTAGAATTTTAATGATTACATTGCAAGTTTACTTTAATTAAAATCTTCTAGTGGAAATTCGTTCATGATAGCTTATATCATTTATCTTTAGTTGTTAAATTCTTCTGGTAAAGCTAGGTTTGATCTTATTGAGCTAGACGGACCTCTGAGCGAGCTGAAGAATATGCTGGGACGAGGATGGGAAGCTCATGTGTCATGGTGCGATAGACGGGCGAGAGTTCGAAGTTTAACAAGTGGGTTTGAGCAGTTTACTGTTTCTTCAGATTATACTCTGGAAGGTTCGTCGGGATGCTATGTTTGGTCAGTAATTTTCTGTATCGCTGGGTATATTTCATCAAAAAATAATAATAATGATAATTTATATGGAATTTGATCTGGTAATCTATCTTCAGAACCTTATTTGATGTTCAGTGTTTTATTAATTCTTTCTCTGGTTTTAACGTTTGAGGTTTTAATACGTTGGTTGATAAATTGCATTGGCTGTGACCTCGGTCCCTTAATCAGAGTTTTGTTTTACACACATCTCCTTTTATCAGTATTATTTCCTTATCATGTTAAAATTTTTGATGAATATCCTTCCGTTAAAACCCTTCGATTCTCCTTGGAAAAACATCACCGCCAAGTGTCACTCACTCTAATTATTACTACCTCCGGTCCTAATTATAAGAATACTATTGTAGTGCAATTTTGCTCTACAAAAGTGTTTCTATAATTAGGACTGGAGGTAGTATTATTTATTATAACAAAACGGGCACACTGTGAGCCTAATTGTCACCCTGAATTTATTTTTATTGATTTTTAAAGCAATTTACCAAATTGATTATGAAATTTTATAAATTTCAACTGAATTTTATTTGACTAAGAGATTATGATTCCATAATTTGAAGTACTTTGATACCTTCTACGAACAAAATTAGCATAAAGTGATGAACTAAATTTACATAAACTTTTAACACCCCCACGCCTTTTTTCCAATCTCGCAAAACAAAAATAAGAATCAGAAAGAGAAAGTTGAGCAATAATGCGTATTTGCATTCCTCACGGATCACACCCACTCAAAGTTTGTTTCTTTTGGCAACACCAAATCAACGAGGCAATCTGATGAGTCTGGTGCAATAGACAGCATAGAGCATGTTTCAGGCGTGTGAGGGAGTACAAAAAGAAGAGAACGAGACGGGAGATATATAGAAGACGGAAGGGGAAGGAAGAAGAGGGCTTATGAGTAAAATCACTGATTTCTAAAAGCTTAAATTGTGCACTTAGCCTAACTTGAATTTTTTAAATTTAAGGATCTATTAAGGATTTGAGTAGTTTGAAAGACTTTTGGTTGGATTTTCCCAAAATATAATCCTCTTTTTGTCAATTTAGGTATTTTATTCACAAAATCGAACCTTAAAATATTATAAATATAAAGAAACATAAAAAAAGAACCAATATATAAATCAAACTTAATTTGATTTCTGGACAATAGAATTCAAGACACTTGGTCAAATGAAATTCAGTTGAAATATTTAATATATTAATAAATTAGGGGAATTGCTTTAAAATTAATCAATATTTAATGAAAATAAATTCAGAGAGACTATTTATGACATCCCAAAATTTGGAATTTGAGAATTGAATATGATTTGGGATTAGGAAAATTGGCCTTAAGTATTTTAAAATTAATTATTTGGGACCTAAGGCATATTTTCTGTAAAATTAAGGATAAATAGTTGAGAATAATTTTTGGCCTAAATATTTTGGAGATAATATTTTGTGACCAAAAGAAATTAATTGGGAAAGAAAAAGGGAGAATCCCATATAAAGACGGTTGAATTACCTAAATTCTAATTTGGGTTACTAAATTTAACAAATTATTAATTAGGCTATGTGACACAATTAGGGATTTAGAAATTGGACCAAATTACCTTTATATCGCTTAATTATTAAAAAATGAAAAAAGAAATATTAGAGCATAACAATATTGTTTACGCACTACATAAGAACCCTAATGACAGAAAATTCATTAGAGGCCTCTGCACTAAAGTTTTCTTCTACTATTTTGCAAGTCGGGTATGTTCCTTTACTTTTTCGATTTCTAATTTTTCTTTTATTAGTGTTCTTGCTTGGTTTTCTGTTCCCTTTTTTCAGGTTTAATTTGTTCCTCATAGAGGTGATTCACACCTGTAGGTTTAATCTTGAGATCGAGAAACTTGGAATCACTTATTTTTGTTCACAGACCTACACCGTAACCGTAATTTCCTCCTTCACCAATTATATATTCATCATGTATATCATGTAGACCTACACCGTAGGTTAACTGGCCTGAATTCCAAATCACCGATGGAGCTAACCAATAGGGATAAATGACTATAAAAAAGAAGAAGCCTAATTCCAACACTCGAAATTTACACAAATATCAGTGATTTTTCCTACTAGTTAAAGAGGGATATGATTCTTAATTTTTGTGCTAAATTATTGAATAAAAACACTCTTTTAACGGACTATCGAGATTTTTTTTTTTTTTTGCAGCAAATCATCTAGTGTTTGGGCATTTGGCTTATCTTGTAGTTTTTTTCTTTCTTATATATAAGTGATTTTTCCTCCTCGATAAGGAGCGTAACATCCAATTTTCCCTTTTCTCTTTTCTTTGATTTATGGGTTAGGGGTATTATTGAAAAATAACTAATATTTGAATATCCTAGATTGAGTCATTGACCTAATTTAAGATTTATTGAGTTTACCCACCTAATATAGAATTTTCCTATTTCAACCGTCTTTATATGGGATTTTCCTAAAGAAAAATCCTTATTGAAATTAAGGATTTATTTCTAACACTTATTTTCTTATTTTATATTATTCTTTTTTGTATGTTCAAATCACATATACTCCCAAAGTCCAATGGATTGACACAAGGCCATGTAACTTTAGACCCATATTTAATAGACCCAAGCCAGAACCATTTTCGCAAGATCACATAGTATTTGGACATACTCCCTCAATATCGATCATATGTTTGGCCCACATGCAGAACCATTCAACAGCCCAAATAAACACCTTCCTCTTACCCCTCATTCGGGCTCAACTACTGGCAAAGGGGTCAGACACTCTCACCAAACGGAGGGGGTTCAATCCTGGAGTAGGTCAAAACGCTGGGGGAGGCATCCTAACTCTTAGGTACCTAGATTAACGCCTGAGGGGTAATAGACGGCTCGCCCTGCCCAACATCGGTATCACCTAGGAGGAAGGGAGATTTCGCCTTACCCTTGGATCGTGGGTGAACCCAACCCTTTCTTAAAATTTTTGTATAAAAAAAAAAAAAAACACCTTCCTCTTCCAATTGTGCAGGCCAGCCACGTGCTTCCTCTCTACGCATACACTTCAATTTTTTTTTTTTATCTGAACCAGCAACCACACGACATCGACACCAGCATTCTTCATTCACATTTCCTTCAACCTCTCTCATTTTCTCATCTGACTATTTCTCTCAACTAGGACAGCTCCCTCTTTCCCTAATATTCATCATCCATTTTATGCGTTCTCTCCATTCAACGCTGGAGAGACAGACTGAGGAAGGCAGACAGAGATCGAGAGAGACTCCGAGAGAGAGAGAGAGAGAGTTGATCGGAGAGGAAGAAGAGATCACAAAATCTCACATGCAAGTCGATTTCTGATATAAGTGAGTCTTTGAGCTTCTTCCTTCTAGCTTCCGTGATTTCTGCACATTGGGTTTTGAGTTTGAGGCTTAAATATTGGTTTCGGTTCTGCATAAGGGGTCTCTGTTTTAGGGAACCGAAACAAAGGAGGTTTGAAGCGTAGGTGATGCATGCACGTGTTGATATGTTCTGATTTGTTATTGCTAAATCAAGAGTTTGCTTTTTCAGCGCATGCGTATGAATCATTGGGGAAGGAGTGCATGTGTTTATGGTTCTGTTTTGGTGATGACTAAACCTCAGCTCTATTTGTTACACCTTTATGGGTTCTCTGGAAATAAGGAGTGCTGAATTGTTAAGGAATTAGGAAACATATGCATGTGTGAGAATGAGTCATATGCATGAAATCATAAGCTGGGGAGATTCTGAAAACTGAATTTTTCAGTTAGAACAAAAATCTTCGAGTAAGTCAAAACCATGGTAAATGACTTCTTTTGACCCTGAAATATTTTGTGGACATATAGTTGGAGAAATCCGAGTATGATTGTTCGCCTCGCAAGTGTACGAGTTTCGCAAGTAATAAAGTGATAAGTAAAGTATGGTTCCCACGAGGATTTGTTTAACAAATTCGTCAAGCAAGAGGCTTAGTAAATTTCATCAAGTTGAGCTAGAATAAAGTTTTGAGTTGGAATAAGAATTTTTAAAGACTATTTCTAAAACTTAAAATTGATAAAGGCAAATGACTCTTTGACTTCAAGGATATTAGAGCCTAGGATTCTTTTTCTCCTTTTGCATTTCAAAAAACTTGGTTAATTTCCTCTCTAGTAGCATTTCAATATATATATGTGTTAGTCTAAGGTTCAAAAACACTTGACCCGCTCTCTCAAGTCAAAATCAAGTTTCTCTTCTCATTAAAATGCACAAGCTCTTGCTACAATTAATGAGAATCAATATTTAAGCAACAACCCTAATGTGACAATGCAATGTTAGTAAATATATCTCTATTTTACCAACAAACCATCCATTTATCAAGTAAACTTCACGACAAGCATGATTTCAATCAAGTTCTACACCTAGATTAGCTCTCTCAAGTCACAACTTAGGTGAATAAATCATCTAAATGGAGGCCAATCCCTTAGAAGCATTAAGCCAAGGTTGAAATCAACACACATATATATTTATCTACCAAAAGAGAGGAATATTCAAGTATTAATCCATACAAAAGGTCAAAAGAACCCTAGAATGAAAGATTTAGCTAGCTACTCATATTCAAATACAAAGAGATTCTAAGCAAAACTAGTGAATACATGAGGAAGCTAAGAGGAAAAGAGGAGAAAAGAGAAAGAACCAAGGTGAAAACCCCAAAATCACTTCTAGGTTGAGCACCCAAGCCTCCAAGATTGTCCCAATCTCTCTCCCAAGCTCTTCCCTTTTGTGCCCACTTGCTTCCTTGTGTCAAGAGTGTGTTTTTCGGCCCTTCCCTTTAGGTTAAATAGGGTTTTTCTGTTTCTGATGTAAAAAACATGCAGCTGTACTTTCTGGACTTTTTCACGACTAGCTGCAGCTAGTTGTCGAATTGCTGCAACCAGTTGTACAGGTTCCCCCTAGCTTTGCAATGCTTCACTTCCTTTATTTCTATCCTTGTTTTCAGGTTCTTATAGAGCTTCAAAACTTGTCTCCATCCTCCTACAAAAGAGGGAGGATATATCAATTCTCAATTGAATACAAACTCTATAAAATTTAACAAGAATATTTTGATTTTTGCCTGATACTTTGATATGCACATTTTCTTCTATACACTTCATTTGCTATGCATATTTTGAACCAACAATAGGTAAAAGAGAGGGAAAATGTGCTAAAATGTTGTCAATTTCTAAGAGTTAACAATGATCTAGAACTATGACTGCGCACCAGGATTGGTGAAGAAGATAATATACAGTTTTAGCGGGAGAAATCCCAAGTGCCTCACAAGTTGAGAGAAAAGTTAGACTGAAAGAAAGGTGTGGTTAAACTTCAACCTGCTGTAAATATTGTAGTGTGTGGATGTTGATAGCCCCTTAAGATTCCATTCTATGATTAATGCATATAACCTCTCATGGTTTTTTATGTGGTTTTATGTTATAGATTAATTCTTATGTTTATAACATTGTAACTCCATTATAATGTGGGTTAATTCTTATGTTTATGACATTGTAACTCTTGGGAGGGTTGGAGTCCTATATATATATAAGCTTAACACAAAGGATTGGAGATATATATATATATAGTTACATTTCTCTCTTCCTTTATTGTGTTGTTCATATTCTGTTTTTCTTATACTTACAACACAGCCATAATATTTAAGTCATTTTAAAATTCAAAAAATTTCATTAAAGGACCACAAGATTAAAATATTATGAATTTTTACTGCAAGCAGGCCAACCCAAAGATGAAAATGAAAATAAGTTTTCTAAGTAAAAAACAATAATGCCTCTAGGCTCTAGCTTTATTTTTATTTTATTTTTTGTATTAAAAAAAAAAGAGAGAGAGAGGGTTTAATTGTCGAAGCTCCGGCAACCCGTCATATATATTGCAGCTCCGGTCCTATATATTTGATTCAACCAAATTATCCATCCAATAAACTTCTTTATCTAATTGAAAATCTGAAAAGTTTGTAGGAAGAGAGTTTTCAAATTTGAAATGGTACACTAAAGAAAGCATTAAAAGAAGGAAAACTATTACGAAAAAAAAAGAAAATTGAACACAATCAGGAAGTGGAAATTAACATGATGATGTGGATAATACACTTGACCAATTAAGAAGAAGCTAGCACTATTATATATGCATATTGAAATTGATTGATGATGATTCAATTAAATAAATCAAAATGTAATAAATATTAATAGTATTTTCCAAAAATCGATTTAATAAATTTTGGGAAAATCCCCAAAAATGACATCCTAAACTTTAAAAAACTCAAAAACTCAAATGAATAAAAAATAGGATGGAGACGTGATGTTTTGAATGTCTGGGTAAAAATACCAAAATGCCCTTTTTCTCATTGCCTTTTTTATCTTCTCTCTTCCAATTCACTTTCCACACTAAAATAAAGCATCACTTCTCAGTTCTTAGTTCTTATTCTTCCAGCTCCGACATCTTCACTTGGCTGTAACATTTGGGAAGAAGATGGGCTTCAAATCATGTGCCTCCTTGCCTTTGCATGTGAGACTCTCATTTTACAGCATCCTCTCTTATACTTATCGATGGCACAACAACTTCAGATATTATTCCCAAGATTCGATGATTGTTTCGTTTCTGAATGGGTTACGCTACGTGGGATTAATTTGAATATGTTCCTGGGCGGTTTCATGTTGAGTTTGTCGAGAGATTTGTGGGAATTAAATCAACTATAATTCCTCTACCATACCACAAGTCTAGCATATAAAGTTTGTTGAGATAAACCCTTAAAAAACTTAAAAAAAGATAAACTTAAATATATTTTCACGTAGAAGATGCGGCATCTTAAAGTTAATTTTTAGATCAATTTTGCTTTGGAAGTGTTAAAAACTGAGTAAAGTTGCCTTAACAAATGGCACATGTTAAAAGCTAGCGTTGATTATTAATATTTTTAACAACTAACATCAACATTGCTTATTTTTTAACACTTCAAGGGAAAATTGATATAAAAGAACTTCCAATCAATACCCTATTCCAAGGAAAAATTGGGCCTCGAACCTATATATGTACAAAAAAAGAAAACCTTGGTTTTTGTTGTATTTTGATTACTTTTGCACTGAGGTTTTGGGAGGATTTGTTCAAAATAATGCATCTTTTAAAGTGATGAAATTAAAAACCATGGCATGTAACTCGCAAGAATATAATAGTGGTTGAAAAATGGTTTTATATAAGTTGGATCTAAGTGGATTGTCGTGTAAGAAGAACAACATTTCTTATACCCATTATAATTTAGAATTTCAAGTCCATTTCAAAATGATCCATTTTACCACCTGAGGCTAAAATTAGTGGTAAATAAGAACAATATGGGGAGGACATTTAATTATACTCCGTGTAAATATAAAATGATTGAGTCATCGTTGTAAATTGTAATACAATGTGTGAAAAAAAAAAGGAGACACATCACAAAACGTAAGTGAAAAAACGGAGACATCACAAAACATACCAATCGAAGTAAAAGTTCACGACAGTGGCAAAAAACGAAAAAAGAAAAAAGAGAGGAAGGTATCGAATTCGAATTTCCATGCTCGTTTCCTTTTATATTACAATTTAAAATTTTATTGGATAAAACTTTGTCAATTTAAATCTAAATTAAGCAAATGACATATTATTGGAAACCTCTTTAAATCTAGTCTTTAATGATATAAGACATATTTCAAAAAATCTATATATTTTTAAAACGATGGTCAAATTAATAAACAAAGGTAAGAAGCATTTGAGCTTTAACTTTTGATGAATAACTAACTAAAAATTAAAAATTAAAACTTTCAAGCTTATAAGCATTGTTGTCAAACTCACGAGTTAATTCTCCGATTTTACAATTTTTTCGTTTCTAGTTTACAAAAACGAGTCGAGTCACTAGTAAATTCATGCCAATTGTAAACTTAGTTAAACTTACGAGTTTATACCCTAATTTTACTATTTTTTCGTTTCTAACTTACAAAACCGTATTAACTTACTCTAAACTCGTCTTAACTTTTTTGATTTAATCATGCTCAATGGGTTTATATAGAAATTTCTTTATTAAATATGATAAATGATGAATGTTGATGGATTAAATTTCAATTATTTGGATTTAAAATATATTTAAATCAAATTGTTGTTATTTTTATATTTTGATTATTTAATTATATACTGGAAATACCTATTTAATAATAAAAGTAAAATCTTATAAGTTTACAATTCAAGTTCATGATTCGAGTTTACATCCCTATCACGAGTTTGACAACCATGCTTATAAGCCACCCAACAAATCAGAAAAATATCCTAAATAAACAAGAAAATATCTAAAATAATTTAATTAAATATATTCCTAATATTTCTCTAACTTTCTATATCATCCATCATCCTATAACTATGGGGTGATCTATCAAATATCTACATCTACAATGATTTTTATATTTATTTTAAATATTTATTTATTTATTTAAAGTATAATTTTTATTTATTTATTTCATTCCATTTCCTCTAAATCCGAGCTCAACAGAAATTTAAATTGTGCAAACATGCCACAAAACTAACCTCTGAAACTCATGACATTGACAATGCATGACTCATTCTTCCCATCTCCATTATTCTTCACGCCTCCATCAACGACTACTTCCATAGGGTTTACCGTTAGCTAACACCCTCTTGAAATGGGATTCGGCTACGGTCCACTGCAGTGGACTGTCTACTTCCCTATTTTGCCTAATAATTAACTCAAAACCGCACGCAGTATCGTGTACCGCATGCGGTAAATTATAAAAAAAAAATCTGCACCGTTCAACTTTTCATCCAACGGCTTAAATGAGGAAGAGGATGGGAGACGAAGAGGACCGTAGCCAGATCCCTTGTAATGGATTGATTTCGCTCGTTCCTACAACAACGGTTAGAGGCTGACACTTGCATCTTTGATTTATCAAAAAAAAAAATCCTTTTCATTTTTAATTAATTCATTTTAAGGGTAATATATATATATATATATAGGTAAAAACACTTCTCATGTTGTAGGAGAAGTGTATTCTCATGTCACACACACATGAAATGGTGGGACCCACATATATATATAATTAGAATTATATATATATGTGGGTCCCACCATTTCATGTGTGTAGAAATCTTTTCTTTCTCATGCAACATAAGAAGTTTAAACCCTATATATATATATATATATATATATATATATATATATATATATATATATATATATATATATTTCTCATTTATTTCCCAACTGCTATCTCTCAACTTTTATCATAAAAAACACAACATCTTCCCTCATCCCTCAAAATTTTCAATTCACTTCCTTTATTTTTAATTTCTTTCCCTCATCAAGTTTTCCTTATACCAAACGAGTTGATAGTAAGATTGTAAATAGGATCGAAATGTTAAATATGAATTTGAAGAAATAGGTTTTAGGCTTTATCACGCTTTTGAAAACCTCAAACTTGGGTCTAAAAAAGTAGGCCTTAAATCTTTGATCCAGGCCTAAACCTATTTTACCTAATTTCCGCCCTTAGTCATACTGCCTTATATCTTGATTATCTTCTTCCCCACCTCATTCTTCAAAGTTTAGACGCACACGAATAAGACTGTAATGTGTTACACCCTTATTGGCCTTGCCCTCTCATGTGGCGGGTTAGAGGGATCCTTTTTACTTATTACCTTTCCCTTAGTTAATTATTCCATTTTTACACATATCAGAGTGTTGCGCAGCAAAGCATATGGTTGGTTTGGACGAATACGTAATACTGGTAAAAGTATGATAATCAAAAAGTAAATGGTCCCCGTAGGGTTAGGGTACAGTAATCCAAAATAAGTATCAAGCAGTAAATAAAAATATGCAATCATCCAAAATATAAAATACGAAAAAAAAGCAATAGGGCATCCCCTATTACTTCCATTCCAAGCTCCATGGCCTCACCTCTTTTTTCCAAATCAACTCAGCTAGAAATACCTGTATCTCTAGCACGGTTTGGAGCTGAAGATTGAACCCCCAGAGTAACTGTTAAACTCATATACAATATGTATGCAGTGCATGTATACAATCCATAATTAGAAAAATCATAACAACAATGATAAACATACCACATGCATTCAGATCACACAATAACAATGCCAGACAGCCCATTAACATAAGCCCCGGTTCCATAGCGCTAGGAAAACATAGTAGCCAGACCTCAAACCCAACTACATTGAATGCATCACTAGCACAGTAGTGACCCAAGGACACATAGTCCACTAGGCCCTACAGCCCAAACTCATGTCCCACTCAAGAGACATGTTCCACAATCATGGCACAACAAACATACAAAAAGTAACATAAAGTATGTGAGTAAACAATTACTACTTGACACTTGTCCAAAATTTATAAAAATGTTCCCGGTGGTTGTAAATTACTCCGAACACGTGCTGACCCTAAATAAATAAAATATATTTCATTTTAATCGCTTATATAAACTCTCCTCATTAATTCATGAAATTCGCCCATTTTTCCAAAAATTTCAGAAAATATGCCTTAACTTCAACAATTCATAATTAATTCTAGAAAAATACTTTTTGCATGATTCCAGTGGAAATTTAACCGTTTACGTGTCTAGTTATTATTAAAAATACTTCCAAAGGCCTAAAAAATTCTCATGAATTTTCTGTGTAAAAACTTTGCTCACTGGTCAGAGGCAAAGTTCAGGTTTTTGGGCTATTTTCAAAAATTCATTTCTCCCAGTGGAAATCTCGAAAAATTAAAAAATTATATACCAAAATGAATCCCCAGATGTTTAATTTAAGTCTGTGAAATTTCATGTCCATTAGACATCGTTTATTATTTTTAAGCCTTTTACCAAACGCGACTGCCCATAAATCAGCAAAACTGGCAGATTGCCTTTTTCTTTAAAATTTAGGGTTTTGAGTTCCAAAATCATGTTTACCACTTGGACCTATACAAAATTTCGTAGTAATCACTTTGGGACTACCAAAAACATCAAAATACAACATATCTTCATGTATACAGCCCTGCACGAAAATCACACCACAATCGTATTTACTATTTTAGCTTCGTATTCTTTCGTTTCTTGGCTTAATCTTTCCTTTGACACCATAATCTTGAATTTAATTACTTGATAAACTATTTTAAATGTCTAGGCAGAGCCGTCAATTCCCCCATGAAAAACATTATTTCTTTATTAAGCTACTTTTATAAAAATTACCCAAAATCCCAAAACAAGCCTCTTCTTGGTCCTTGTTGGTACCTTTTCATTGGCCAATGTTTTCCTAAGTCTTTGACTTATTAATTGGGCTTTCATATGTGTTAAATCAGCTTTTCCTCCCTTGTTATTATGGCTGATTCGTAATTCATGCTTGGGGGAGAAGAAAATTGACTTCAATTGGCTCTTAATTCCCTTGTACAATTACCTACTCAAAAGTCCAATTTAATTCCCTAAGTTGCCACTTGTCTTCCTAGGTTTAATTGCTTTGACTTTGCATTTGAACATGTGAATTTTTGCATTGATCCCTTGCGTCTTCTTCTTGTGGCCGGCGCCCTTAGGGCTTCTTGGAGAAGTTTTTGTGCTTTAATGATGCCTATTTGACTCTTGCACATCAAGTTGGATTACATCATCTTGATGATGTAATCTTGCTTGGCTTCAATCTTAAGCCTAGGTTCAATTATCATGTTATTCCCTTGACTTCTAATTATTATTTTTGCATTGGAAATATTCTTGTTCTCATGTTTCCTTATGGTTGGGCGAATTCCATGTCCAATTAGGGCAAGAATGTGCTTTGCTTTTTGTTCTTTACCATAATATCACATAAGGTCCTAGTGAAATTGACTTCTATGTGTTGTACTCTTGGCTTTGCATTTTCCTTCCCTTTTGGCTTATCAATCCGAAAATTTAGTCAATGTTGGGGTGACTTTTACCTTGTTACCAAGTCTCTAAAATAATTGGTTTACTATGCCATTTTGGCTACTTAATACAATTAATGAGGTTACATGAAAATAACAATTTAATTGTATCCAATACCCCCTCAATGCTTTCATTAAATCCACTTTGTACATTGATCATGGAAGTGGGGGTGCTACATAATGGACATCGTCACTTCCTCTCTTCCTATATTTGTCGTCGAAAACATTCTCAAATGACTACCCATAAAGTCCATAGTCCGCTTTCAATGGGTTTCCAAGGGGATCCATTCCAGTGGTAATAATCCAAACCCTTATGTTCTTTTATATGTGAATTATATGACCAATGTTTTGGAATTATATAAGCTCTATGCTGAAACAAAAATTATTGGTGTTGACGACCCACCTTTAAGGGGTTCAGTTGAGATCACAGGTTCCATCTTATAATAGGTCGTGACACAATGACCTGAAGTTGGCTCTGATACCAAATATAACATCCCGAAGTTGGCTTTGATACCAAATGTAACATCTTAGCATATCGGTCTCGATATGACTTTAAAACACGTCTAGAGGAAAAGTTATCTTGACCCTTATAAGATGTCTTTCGTTGGCCCAGCGTCCTTGTTGCCAAGGCAACCCAAACCTCACTTTGATACCAAATGTAACATCCTAGTGCCTCCCTCTTGACATTGTCCTCTTTGGGGACCCATAACCTCTCATAGCTTTAAAAGCGGTCAAGAGGGAAATGTATCTAGACCCTTGTAAGGCGTTTTTAGTTCCCCTTTCTAGGGGATGTGGCACAGTGACCTTGACATTGATACCAAATGTAATATCCCAACACATTGCTCTCGATATTGTCCGTTTTGGGATTTATCACCTCTCACAATTTTAAAATGTGTCAATGTGTCAAGAGGGAAAGGCTTTCTAGCAGATGTGGGATCTCACAATCCATCCCTAAGGGCCAGAGAGGACCCCTAAAGGCTAGCGTTCTCACTGGCATAGAGATCTGAGCCTTCCTCTGATACCAAATGTAACATCCTAGCACTTGGCTCTTGATGTTGTTCTGTTTGAGGACCAATCACTCCTCAAATTTTTAAAACGCGTCAAGAGGGAAATGTATCCAGACCATTCTAAGGCGTCTTTCGTTCTCCTTTCCAGTCGATGTGGGGTCTAACAGTTTGAACCTTCTCATTTGCTGTGGAATTTAACTACTTGAAAGGTCGGACCGTTGTTTTCTAGAATGATGTATGATTCTAAACGTTGCATTGCTTCAGGATTTGGATTATGTCCATGGGTTAATGATTTTAAGATTGTGACAACTGGTTATAAAAATAAAGTTAGTCATGCTAAAATCTATTCACATAGTATAGGATCATGGAAAGAAATAGATTTTGAAATGTGAACAAGCCTTTATCCTCAATACTTCTCTTTAAACAGAGCTATATTTTTTTTTCTTGTTTTGGGTGAAGAAGTTTCCTTTGACTTAGCATTGGAAGTGTTCAAAGAGATGCCATTACCTGCTTTAGATTGTAATGAAAAAAAATTGTTGGGTATGACAATAAAGTAGCTATGATTGGTGACATGGAGTATAGGACTGGATGTTCTATTGTTGAATTGAGGGGTTTTGCTGAGATCACAAGTTTCAGCTTATAAGGCATCTTTCGTTCCTTTTCCATCGTTGTGGAATCTCACAATCCACCCTTAGGTCGCTGGCACAATGACCCGAAGCTATCTCTGATACTAAATATAACATCTCAAAGTTGGCTCTGATACCAAATGTAACATCCTAGCACATCAGTGTCGATATGACTTTAAAACGTGTCAAGAGGGAAAGTTATCTTAACCCTTATTTTCTTTTACAGGTGAATTATATGAAGAGTGCTTTGGAATTATATAAACTCTATGCTGAAATGGAAATCACTAGTGTTGACAACCCACTTTTAAAGGGTTCAGTTGAGATCACAGGTTCCAGCTTACAAGGTATCTTTCGTTCCCTTTCCAGCCGTTGTGGGATCTGACAATCCACCTTTAGGTTACTGGCAGAACAACCAAAAGTGAGCTCTGATACCAAATATAACACCTGAAGTTGGCTCTGATACCAAATATAACATCCTAGCCCATCGATCTCGATATGACTTTAAAACGCGTTAAGAGGGAAAGTTATCTTGACCCTTATAAGATGTCTTTCGTTGCCCCAACGTCTTTGTTTGCAAGCTTACTCGAGCCTCACTTTGATACCAAATGTAATCTCCTAGGCCTCGCTTTCGACATTGTCATCTTTGGGGACCCACCACCTCTTACAGCTTTAAAAGCCGTCAAGAGGGAGGGGTGGAAAGATCTCATCAAGACTAAATCATTCATCGAAGATCATTTTATCCATTTCACTGGTAATAGTCGAAACCCTTATTTTCTTTTATAGGTGAATTATATGAATAGTTCTTTGGAATTATATAAACTCTATCCTGAAACGGAAATCACTAGTGTTGACAACCCACCTTTTAGGGGTTCAGCTGAGATCACAGGTTTCAGCTTATAAGGCATCTTTCGTTCCCTTTCCAACCGTTGTGGGATTTGACAATCCACCCTTAGGTCACTGGCAGAACAACCCGAAGTGGGCTCTGATACCAGATATAACACCTGAGTTGGCTCTGATACCAAATGTAACATCCTAGCCTAACGATCTTGATATGACTTTAAAACACATCAAGAGGGAAAGTTATCTTGACCCTTATAAGACGTCTTTCGTTGGCCTAGTGTCCTTGCTGGCAAGCCAACCCGAGCCTCACTTTGATACCAAATATAACATCCTAGTGCATTGCTCTCGACATTGTCATCTTTAGGGGAACCAACACCTCTCACGACATTAAAATCTGTCAAGAGGGAAAGGTATCTAGACCCTTGAAAGGCGTCTTTAATTCCACTTTGAGGACTCGTTACCCTCACGGTTGTAAAATGCATCAAGAGGGAAAGTGTAACATCCCAATTTTTGGGACAAAGAGTTTAGAAATAAGATTGAGATAAGACGGTTTCTAAGTCAATAAAAGCTCTTAAGCTAATTATAAGAAAAAGGTTAAGATAATTATTGGAAATTATTTCAGACTACACCGTTTAATTATTATAAAACACCCGAAGTTGGGTCTGATACCAAACGTAACATCCTAACCCATCAATCTCGATATGACTCTAAAACGCGTCAAGAGGGAAAGTTATCTTGATCCTTATAAGACGTCTTACGTTGGCCTAGTGTCCTTGTTGGTAAGCCCACCCGAGTCTCACTTTGATACCAAATGTAACCTTTTAGTGCCTCACTTTTGACATTGTTATCTTTGGGGACCCACAAGCTCTCACGGCTTTAAAAGTCGTTAAGAGGGAGGGGTGGAAAGATCTCATCAAGGCTAAATCATTCATCGAATATCATTTTATCCATTTCATTGGTAATAGTCCAAGCCCTTATTTTCTTTTACAGGTGAATTATATGACCTGTGCTTTGGAATTATATAAGCTCTATGCTGAAACGGAAATCGCTAGTGTTGACAACCCACCTTTGAGGGGTTCAGCTGAGATCACAGGTTCCAGCATATAAGGTATTTTTTATTTCCTTTCTAGCCGTTAGGGATCTGACTATCCACCCTTAGGACACTGGCACAACGACTTGAAGTGGGCTCTGATACCAAATATAACACCCGAAGTTGGGTCTGATACCAAACGTAACATCCTAACCCATCAATCTCGATATGACTCTAAAACGCGTCAAGAGGGAAAGTTATCTTGACCCTTATAAGAGGTCTTACGTTGGCCTAGTGTCCTTGCTGGTAAGCGCACCCAAGTCTCACTTTGATACCAAATGTAACCTCTTAGTGCCTCACTTTTGACATTGTCATCTTTGGGGACCCACCAGCTCTCACGGCTGTAAAAGTCGTCAAGAGGGAGGGGTGAAATGATCTCATCAAGGCTAAATCATTCATTGAAGATCATTTTATCCATTTCACTGGTAATAGTCCAAGCCCTTATTTTCTTTTACAGGTGAATTATATGACCTGTGCTCTGGAATTATATAAGCTCTATGCTGAAACGGAAATCGCTAGTGTTGACAACCCAACTTTGAGGGGTTCAGCTGAGATCACAGTTTCCAGCATATAAGGCATTTTTTATTTCCTTTCTAGCCGTTAGGGATCTGACTATCCACCCATAGGACACTGGTACAACGACTTGAAGTGGGCTCTGATACCAAATATAACACCCAAAGTTGGGTCTGATACCAAACGTAACATCCTAACCCATCAATCTCGATATGACTCTAAAACGCGTCAAGAGGGAAAGTTATCTTGACCCTTATAAGACGTCTTTCACTGGCCTAGTGTCCTTGCTTTCAAGTCAACCCGAGCCTCACTTCGATACCAAATGTAAAATCCTAATGCCTCACTCTCGACATTGTCATCTTTGGGAACCCAACACCTCTCACGACTTTAAAATCCGTTAAGAGGGAAAGGTATCTAGACCCTTGTAAGGCATCTTTAGTTCCCCTTTCTAGTCAATGTGTCACAACGATTATGACACTACCAAATCACAATTAGAGGATTTGGTATTGTTCGTTTTGGGATTCCATCACCCATCACAATTTTAAAATGTTTCAAGAGGGAAAGACTTTCCAGTCGATGTGGGATCTCACAATCCATCACAATCCACTCTAAGTTTAGATCACAACAACATGTTCATATTTTAAATGTAATAAAAACTAGAGGATTTCACGTATAATTTTCGGTATAACTTTTCTGCTTTAACCAAAATTAATTATTGCTTTCTTGGCAAAAAATAATACAACAGTTATTCATAATATTTTGCTTCATTGAATGAGAGAAAGGAGTATGTATGTGTATGTAAAATATTGGAAATTGACCCATGAATAATCTTGCTGGAGTTATTTGAGATGTTAGTGGCATGTAGCACCTTATATATATATATATATATATATATATATATATATATATATATATATATATATATCACAAAAGAATACCTCAAAGGTCGGAAGTTTAAACAACAAATGCATACAGCTTATATTAAATAATTATTAAATAATTTAAGTTAGATGAGGCCTAATTAAATTTTTTTTTTTCCTTTCTAACTACCTTTAATTTTTTTTTACCAACATAGGGATATTATGGTCTTTTAAAAACATTTAAAAATCCTTAATTAGACCTTTGTCCTTATTAAGAATTTTTTGAAATTGTAGGCCCCATTTTGATTATGAGCATTTTAGCCGGATTTAATTATGATTTTTCCTTCTCTTAATCGAACCTTACAAAATTATAGAAAAACTCAGCAGAAATAATCGAACCAAATAAATCAAACTTAATTTGATTTGCCTTGATTTCTGCACAATAGAATTGACGACTACCAGATCCCATAAATTATGGGGTCATACTCACTTAGTCAAATAAAGTTCGGTTGAAATCTATCGAATATTATAATAAATTATAGAATTTGCTTCAAAATTAATCTATCTTTAATGAAAATAGGTCAGAGTGACAATTGACGGTGGTTAGGACGGAGAAATAATACTATGACTTTTTTTCACCAATGAAATTTTGACTTTTATTACTAGATTAAGATAAGATATTAAGATATTTTATATATGATCTATATAGAATCTATTTTCTAAAATAATATAATCCACTTTGTATTGGGTTTAGTCAAGTAAGATGTTTTATTCTTCAGACTACACAAGCCTTTCAACTAACAAGTCACACCGTCAAAAGTACATAACCCAGTTGTGTGGTGATGCCCTAACATTGATTGCGAACAAACCTCTATGGTCCTCTGAGACTCCTTTTCCAATGGCGGCGGCGGCCACTGTGAAGAAGCTGGCAACGAAACCCAATATACCCTTTATTCCCAACGATATCTTGGATAACATTTTCAAAAGACTTCCGATGAGACCCCTAATTCGGTTTCAATGCGTGTGCAAAGATTGGAAAGATTTGATAAAAGATCTCATACAGACTTCCATCGAAGACCGCCTCCAGTACTGTAGCTATAGGAAACCTTCACTTTCACTTATCCTTGAACAGTACCAACACAGATACGGTGGTTTTGGCTCAGTGAACAGGATTGCGACATGGGAGTCGGTGAAGTTCAAAACTTACCTTCGATTCATCCGTTGTTCAATTTTGAGGTCGTGGATTTTAGCAAAGGCTTGGTCTGTCTTAACATGATTGAGAATGGTATAAAGGCTGATCTCCTTTTGATATGGAATCCAGCAGCTAGAGACATCAGAGTGGTGCGCCTCAGAACTTTGTTTCATTTTGAGCTTTGTGACCGTTTGGGATTTGGGTTCAGTCCTCTTGATAATGATTACAAGATAGTGAGAATTATTGGTCGTTCTATTTATATTCATGCCGTGGAGGTGTATTCATTGAATTACAAGTCATGGAAAGAAGTACACGTTGGAGATGACATTAAGGGCACAGCAACTTTCGGTGGAAATGTCACTATTAATGGAGTAATGTTTTGGGATGCTATGCGGCATTCTGAATACAATCTAATACTTTCCTTTGACCTAGCAAAGGAAGTGTGTAGATTAATACAAAAGCCTTATCATAGATTGTATTCTCCAAGACGCCTTATTGAGTATAAGAACAAACTTGCTATGATGGTTGCTGCCCTTGCTGGAAGGAATGTACCTAATTTGATTCATTTGTGGGTGATGGAGAAGGATACATTTAAATGGACTAAAATATATACTAGCAGCCCTTGTCCATGCGATTCTTTGTGTCCAGTGACTATTTGGAGGAATGAGATTGTCTTAAAACTTATTGATCTGCCTAAGAATGATGGTCAACCCATGATTTTATATCTGCTCAATCGTGCTACTAACAAGTTCAAGAGGCTTGTACTACCGTCAGTCAATCCATGTCCTTAAGACCAAAGAACGTTTGATCTAGAATTTTAATGATTACATTGCAAGTTTACTTTAATTAAAATCTTCTAGTGGAAATTCGTTCATGATAGCTTATATCATTTATCTTTAGTTGTTAAATTCTTCTGGTAAAGCTAGGTTTGATCTTATTGAGCTAGACGGACCTCTGAGCGAGCTGAAGAATATGCTGGGACGAGGATGGGAAGCTCATGTGTCATGGTGCGATAGACGGGCGAGAGTTCGAAGTTTAACAAGTGGGTTTGAGCAGTTTACTGTTTCTTCAGATTATACTCTGGAAGGTTCGTCGGGATGCTATGTTTGGTCAGTAATTTTCTGTATCGCTGGGTATATTTCATCAAAAAATAATAATAATGATAATTTATATGGAATTTGATCTGGTAATCTATCTTCAGAACCTTATTTGATGTTCAGTGTTTTATTAATTCTTTCTCTGGTTTTAACGTTTGAGGTTTTAATACGTTGGTTGATAAATTGCATTGGCTGTGACCTCGGTCCCTTAATCAGAGTTTTGTTTTACACACATCTCCTTTTATCAGTATTATTTCCTTATCATGTTAAAATTTTTGATGAATATCCTTCCGTTAAAACCCTTCGATTCTCCTTGGAAAAACATCACCGCCAAATGTCACTCACTCTAATTATTACTACCTCCGCTCCGATCCTAATTATAGGAATACTTTTGTAGTGCAATTTGCACTATAAAAGTGTTCCTATAATTAGGACTGGAGGTAGTATTATTTATTATAACAAAACGGGCACACTGTGAGCCTAATTGTCACCCTGAATTTATTTTTATTGATTTTTAAAGCAATTTACCTAATTGATTATGAGATTTTATAAATTTCAACTGAATTTTATTTGACTAAGAGATTATGATTCCATAATTTGAAGTACTTTGATACCTTCTACGAACAAAATTAGCATAAAGTGAACTAAATTTACATAAAATTTTACCACCCCCACGCCTTTTTTCCAATCTCGCAAAACAAAATAAGAATCAGAAAGAGAAAGTTGAGCAATAATGCGTATTTGCATTCCTCACGGATCACACCCACTCAAAGTTTGTTTCTTTTGGCAACACCAAATCAACGAGGCAATCTGATGGGTCTGGTGCAATAGACAGCATAGAGCATGTTTCAGGCGTGTGAGGGAGTACAAAAAGAAGAGAATGAGACGGGAGATATATAGAAGACGGAAGGGGAAGGAAGAAGAGGGCATATGTGTAAAATCACTGATTTCTAAAAGCTTAAATTGTGCACTTAGTCTAACTTGAATTTTTTAAATTTAAGGATCTATTAAGGATTTGAGTATTTTGAAAGACTTTTGATTGCATTTTCCCAAAATATAATCCTCTTTTTTGTCAATTTAGGTATTTTATTCACAAAATCGAACCTTAAAATATTATAAATATATTTTAATTGAATAAAGAAACATAAAAAAAAGAACCAATATATAAATCAAACTTAATTTGATTTCTGGACAATAGAATTCAAGACACTTGGTCAAATCAAATTCAGTTGAAATATTTAATATAATAATAAATTAGGGAAATTGCTTTAAAATTAATCAATATTTAATGAAAATAAATTCAGAGAGACTATTTATGACATCCCAAAATTTGGAATTTGAGAATTAAATATGATTTGGGATTAGGAAAATTGGCCTTAAGTATTTTAAAATTAATTATTTGGGACCTAAGGCATATTTTCTGTAAAATTAAGGATAAATAGTTGGGAATAATTTTTGGCCTAAATATTTTGTGACCAAAAGAAATTAATTGAGAAAGAAAAAGAGAGAATCTCATATAAAGACGGTTGAATTACCTAAATTCTAATTTGGGTTACTAAATTTAACAAATTATTAATTAGGCTATGTGACACAATTAGGGATTTAGAAATTGGACCAAATTACCTTTATATTGCTTAATTATTAAAAAATGAAAAAAGAAATATTAGAGCATAACAATATTGTTTACGCACTAATAAGAACCCTAATGGCAGAAAATTCATTGGAGGCCTCTGCACTAAAGTTTTCTTCTACTATTTTGCAAGTCGGCTATGTTCCTTTACTTTTTCGATTTCTAATTTTTCTTTTATTAGTGTTCTTGCTTGGTTTTCTGTTCCCTTTTTTCAGGTTTAATTTGTTCCTCATAGAGGTGATTCACACCTGTAGGTTTAATCCTGAGATCGAGAAACTTGTAATCACTTATTTTTGTTCACAGACCTACACCGTAACCGTAATTTCCTCCTTCACCAATTATATATTCATCATGTATATCATGTAGACCTACACCGTAGGTTAACTGGGCTGAATTCCAAATCACCGATGGAGCTAACCAATAGGGATAAATGACTATAAAAAAGAAGAAGCCTAATTCCAACAGTCGAAATTTACACAAATATCAGTGATTTTTCCTACTGGTTAAAGAGGGATACGGTTCTTAATTTTTTGTGCTAAATTATTGAATAAAAAACACTCTTTTAACGGACTATCGAGATTTTTTTTTTTCCCAGCAAATCATCTAGTGTTTGGGCATATGGCTTGTCCTGTAGTTTTTTTCTTTCTTATATATAAGTGATTTTTCCTCCTCGATAAGGAGCGTAACATCCGATTTTCCCCTTGCTCTTTTCTTTGATTTAAGGGTTAGGGGTACTATTGGAAAATAACTAACATTTGAATATCCTAGATTGAGTCATTGACCCAATTTAAGATTTATTGAGTTTACCAACCTAATATAGAATTTTCCTATTTCAACCGTCTTTATATGAGATTTTTCCAAAGAAGAATCATTATATGGAATTAAGGATTTATTTCTAACACTTATTCTCTTATTTTATATTATTCTTTTTTGTATGTGCAAGTCACATATACTCCCACAGTCCAATGAATTGTCACAAGGCCATGTAACTTTAGACCCATATTTAATAGACCCAAGCCAGAACCATTTTCACAAGATCATATAGTATTTGGACATACTCCCTCAATATCCATCATATGTTTGGCCCACATGCAGAACCATTCAACAGCCCAAATAAACACCTTCCTCTTACCCCTCATTCTTGGGCTCAACTACTGGCAAAGGGGTCAGACACTCTCACCAAACGGAGGGGGTTCAATCCTGGAGTAGGTCAAAACGCTGGGGGAGGCATCCTAACTCTTAGGTACCTAGATTAACGCCTGAGGGGTAATAGACGGCTCGCCCTGCCCAACATCGGTATCACCTAGGAGGAAGGGAGATTTCGCCTTACCCTTGGATCGTGGGTGAACCCAACCCTTTCTTAAAATTTTTGTATAAAAAAAAAAACACCTTCCTCTTCCAATTGTGCAGGCCAGCCACGTGCTTCCTCTCTACGCATACACTTCAATTTTTTTTTTTTATCTGAACCAGCAACCACACGACATCGACACCAGCATTCTTCATTCACATTTCCTTCAACCTCTCTCATTTTCTCATCTGACTATTTCTCTCAACTAGGACAGCTCCCTCTTTCCCTAATATTCATCATCCATTTTATGCGTTCTCTCCATTCAACGCTGGAGAGACAGACTGAGGAAGGCAGACAGAGATCGAGAGAGACTCCGAGAGAGAGAGAGAGAGAGTTGATCGGAGAGGAAGAAGAGATCACAAAATCTCACATGCAAGTCGATTTCTGATATAAGTGAGTCTTTGAGCTTCTTCCTTCTAGCTTCCGTGATTTCTGCACATTGGGTTTTGAGTTTGAGGCTTAAATATTGGTTTCGGTTCTGCATAAGGGGTCTCTGTTTTAGGGAATCGAAACAAAGGAGGTTTGAAGCGTAGGTGATGCATGCATGTGTTGATAGGTTCTGATTTGTTATTGCTAAATCAAGAGTTTGCTGTTTCAGCGCATGCGTATGAATCATTGGGGAAGGTTGCATTGATATATATGCATGTGTTTATGGTTCTGTTTTGGTGATGACTAAACCTCAGCTCTATTTGTTACACCTTTATGGGTTCTCTGGAAATAAGGAGTACTGAATTGTTAAGGAATTAGGAAACATATGCATGTGTGAGAATGAGTCATATGCATGAAATCATAAGCTGGGGAGATTCTGAAAACTGAATTTTTCAGTTAGAACAAAAATCTTTGAGTAAGTCAAAACCATGGTAAATGACTTCTTTTGACCCTGAAATATTTTGTGGACATATAGTGGGAGAAATCCGAGGATGATTGTTCGCCTTTCAAGTGCACGAGTTTCGCAAGTAATAAAGTGAGAAGTAAAGTATCGTTCCCACGAGAATTTGTTTAACAAATTGGTCAAGCAAGAGGCTTAGTGAATTTCAACAAGTTGAGCTAGAATAAAGTTTTGAGTTGGAATAAGAATTTTTAAAGAATAATTCTAAAACTTAAAATTCATAAAGGCAAATGACTCTTTCGCTTCAAGGATATTAGAGCCTAGGATTCTTTTTCCCCTTTTGCATTTCATAAAACTTGATTAATTTCCTCTCTAGTAGCATTTCAATACATATATGTGTTAGTCTAAGGTTCAAAAACACTTAACCCGCTCTCTCAAGTCAAAATCAAGTTTCTCTTCTCATTAAAATGCACAATCTCTTGCTACAATTAATGAGAATCAATATTTAAGCAACAACCCTAATGTGACAATGGAAGGTTAGTAAATATATCTCTATTTTACCAACAAACCATCCCTTTATCAAGTAAACTTCAAGACAAGCATGATTTCAATCAAGTTCTAGACCTAGATTAGCTCTCTCAAGTCACAACTTAAGTGAATAAATCATCTAAATGGAGGCCAATCACTTAGTAGCATTAAGCCAAAGTTGAAATCAACACATATGTATATTTATCTACCAAAAGAGAGGAATATTCAAGTATTAATCCATACAAAAGGTCAAAAGAACCCTAGAATGAAAGATTTAGCTACTCATGTTCAAATACAAAGAGATTCTAAGCAAAACTAGTGAATACATGAAGAAGCTAAGAGGAAAAGAGGAGAAAAGAGAAAGAACCAAGGTGAAAACCCCAAAATCACTCCTAGGTTTAGCACCCAAACCTCCAAGATTGTCCCAATCTCTCTCCCAAGCTCTTCTCTTTCGTGCCCACTTGCTTCCTTGTGTCAAGAGTGTGTCTTTCGGGCTTTCCCTTTAGGTTAAATAGGGTTTTTCTGTTTCTGATGTAAAAAACGTGCAGCTGTACTTTTTGCACTTTTTCACAACTGGCTGCGGCTAGTTGTCGAATTGCTACAACCAGTTGTACAGGTTCCCTCTAGCTTTGCAATGCTTCACTTCCTTTTTTTCTATCCTTGTTTCCAGGTTCTTATAGAGCTTTTAAACTTGTCTCCATCCTTCTACAAAAGATGGAGGATTTATCAATTCTCAATTGAATCACAAACTCTATAAAATTTAACAAGAATATTTTGATTTTTGCCTGATACTTTGATATGCATATTTTCTTCTATAAACTTCATTTGCTATGCATATTTTGAACCAACAATAGGTAAAAGAGAGGGAAAATGTGCTGGAATGTTGTCAATTTCTAAGAGTTAACAATGATCTAGAACTATGACTGCGCACCAGGATTGGTGAAGAAGATAATATACAGTTTTAGCGGGAGAAATCCCAAGTGCCTCACAAGTTGAGAGAAAAGTTAGACTGAAAGAAAGGTGTGGTTAAACTTCAACCTGTTGTAAATATTGTAGTGTGTGGATGTTGATAGCCCCTTAAGATTCCATTCTATGATTAATGCATATAACCTCTCATGGTTTTTATGTGGTTTTATGTTATAGATTAATTCTTATGTTTATAACATTGTAACTCCATTATAATGTGGGTTAATTCTTATGTTTATGACATTGTAACTCTTGGGAGGGTTGGAGGCCTATATATATATAAGCTTAACACAAAGGATTGGATATATATATATATATATATATATATATATATATATATATAGTTACATTTCTCTCTTCCTTTTTTGTGTTGTTCATATTCTGCTTTTCTTATATTTACAACACAGCCATAATATTTAAGTCATAAAATTCAAAAAATTTCATTAAAGGACCAAAATTTCATTAAAGGATGACAATGAAAATAAGTTTTCTAAGTAAAAAACAATAATGCCTCTAGCTTTATTTTTATTTTATTTTTTGTAAAAAAAAAAAAGGAAGAAGAGGATTTGATTGTCGAAGCTCCGGCAACCCGTCATATATATTGCAGCTCTGGTCCTATATATTTGATTCAACCAAATTATCCATCCAATAAACTTCTTTATCTAATTGAAAATCTGATAAGTTTGTAGGAAGAGAGTTTTCAAATTTGAAATGGTACACTAAAGAAAGCATTTAATGAAGGAAAACTATTACGAAAAAAAAGAAAATTGAACACAATCAGGAAATGGAAATTAACATGATGATGTGGATAATACACTTGACCAATTAAGAAGAAGCTAGCACTATTATATATGCATATTGAAATTGATTGATGATGATTCAATTAAATAAATCAAAATGTAATAAATATTAATAGTATTTTCCAAAAATCGATTTAATAAATTTTGGGAAAATCCCCAAAAATGACATCTTAAACTTTAAAAAACTCAAAATATCAAATGAAGAAAAAATAGGATGGAGACGTGATGTTTTGAATGTCTGGGTCAAAATACCAAAATGCCCTTTCTCTCATTGCCTTTTTTATCTTCTCTTCCAATTCACTTTCCACACTAAAATAAAGCATCACTTCTCAGTTCTTAGTTCTTATTCTTCCAGCTCCGACATCTTCACTTGGCTGTAACATTTGGGAAGAAGATGGGCTTCAAATAATGTGCCTCCTTGCCTTTGCATGTGAGACTCTCATTTTACAGCATCCTCTCTTATACTTATCGATGGCACAACAACTTCAGATATTATTCCCAAGATTCGATGATTGTTTCGTTTCAG
This sequence comes from Acacia pycnantha, assembly GCA_025563575.1. NCBI lineage: Eukaryota > Viridiplantae > Streptophyta > Magnoliopsida > Fabales > Fabaceae > Acacia > Acacia pycnantha. The sequence goes on along the minus strand of JAMWYP010000003.1, from coordinate 4,797,098 downwards.
AATGGGTTACGCTACGTGGGATTAATTTGAATATGTTCCTGGGCGGTTTCATGTTGAGTTTGTCGAGAGATTTGTGGGAATTAAATCAACTAAAATTCCTCTACCATACCACAAGTCTAGCATATAAAGTTTGTTGAGATAATTTGTAGTTTATTTTACTATCAACTACTACCTCTGACCCTAGTATTCTACCCGAATCACGAGATTCTAAAAAAAAATTAATAGTAATTAAATGTAATCATCATGTGGGAAAATTATGTTTTCCAAAAATGCCCCTACTTATAAATGGGTAATGAGAAAATGATGAAAAAAATGTATGTAATATAATAATTAATTGATGACAAAATGGAAAAAAAAAAGTGTATTTATTATTGAAACAAACTTAAAAAAGATCGATATTATATTGAGAGACGGAGGGAGTATTTTTCTTTTGTAAAAGATAAATCCTTGTACACAAAAGACAATCAAGTAAAAAAAATTTATCAGTCTCAGTTTAGACTCTTTGGATCCTTTCTTTACCATCTTATCTTATGTAGTTTATATAGGAAAATCAGCACTGAATAGAGATGAGGTAGATTTATCATTTGCAGCTTTTGTATTCCATCATTCCAACCCATTTTCGGCAGCGGAACTTGTTTGGGAAAGTACACGAAACTAATGAATGTCCTCAAAAACCAGTTAATTTCAAATAATAGGATTTAAAGGTATTAAATCATTGACTACACTTTTAAAGGGATTGATAACTTGTGTAAAGATTTTAACAAGCTGTGTAACGCCATTTACTACCACTTTTGGAAGACATAGAAGATATGGGTATCTGGAAGTTTTCACGTAGAAGATGCGGCATCTTAAAGTTAATTTTTAGATCAGTTTTGCTTTGGAAGTGTTAAAAACTGAGTAAAGTTGCCTTAACCGTTAAAAGCTAGCGTTGATTATTAATATTTTTAACAACTAACATCAACATTGCTTATTTTTTAACACTTCAGTTTGTCGAGAGATTTGTGGGAATTAAATCAACTAAAATTCCTCTACCATACCACAAGTCTAGCATATAAAGTTTGTTGAGATAATTTGTAGTTTATTTTACTATCAACTACTACCTCTGACCCTAGTATTCTACCCGAATCACGAGATTCTAAAAAAAAATTAATAGTAATTAAATGTAATCATCATGTGGGAAAATTATGTTTTCCAAAAATGCCCCTACTTATAAATGGGTAATGAGAAAATGATGAAAAAAATGTATGTAATATAATAATTAATTGATGACAAAATGGAAAAAAAAAAGTGTATTTATTATTGAAACAAACTTAAAAAAGATCGATATTATATTGAGAGACGGAGGGAGTATTTTTCTTTTTGTAAAAGATAAATCCTTGTACACAAAAGACAATCAAGTAAAAAAAATTTATCAGTCTCAGTTTAGACTCTTTGGATCCTTTCTTTACCATCTTATCTTATGTAGTTTATATAGGAAAATCAGCACTGAATAGAGATGAGGTAGATTTATCATTTGCAGCTTTTGTATTCCATCATTCCAACCCATTTTCGGCAGCGGAACTTGTTTGGGAAAGTACACGAAACTAATGAATGTCCTCAAAAACCAGTTAATTTCAAATAATAGGATTTAAAGGTATTAAATCATTGACTACACTTTTAAAGGGATTGATAACTTGTGTAAAGATTTTAACAAGCTGTGTAACGCCATTTACTACCACTTTTGGAAGACATAGAAGATATGGGTATCTGGAAGTTTTCACGTAGAAGATGCGGCATCTTAAAGTTAATTTTTAGATCAGTTTTGCTTTGGAAGTGTTAAAAACTGAGTAAAGTTGCCTTAACCGTTAAAAGCTAGCGTTGATTATTAATATTTTTAACAACTAACATCAACATTGCTTATTTTTTAACACTTCAAGGGAAAATTGATATAAAAGAGAGGAAAGTATCGAATTCGAATTTCCATGCTCGTTTCCTTTTATGTTACAATTTAAAATTTTATTGGATAAAACTTTGTCAATTTAAATATAAATTAAGCAAATGACATATTATTGGAAAGCTCTTTAAATCTAGTTTTTAATGATATAAGACCTATTTCAAAAAATCTTTATATTTTTAAAACGATGGTCAAATTAATAAACAAAGGTAAGAAGCATTTGAGCTTTAACTTTTGATGAATAACTAACTAAAAATTTAAAATTAAAATTTTCAAGCTTATAAGCATTGTTGTCAAACTCACGAGTTAATTCTCTAATTTTACAATTTTTTTGTTTCTAGTTTACAAAAACGAGTCGAGTCACTAGTAAACTCATGCCAATTGTAAACTTAGTTAAACTTATAAGTTTATACCCTAATTTTACTATTTTTACATTTCTAACTTACAAAACTGTATTAACTTACTCTAAATTCATGTTAACTTTTTTGATTTAATCATGCTCAATGGATTTATATATAAATTTTATAGAAATTTCTTTATTAAATATGATAAATGATGAATGTTGATGGATTTAATTTCAATTATTTGGATTTAAAATATATTTAAATCAAATTGTTGTTATTTTTATATTTTGACTATTTAATTATATACTGGAAATACCTATTTAATAATAAAAGTAAAATCTTATAAGTTTACAATTCGAGTTCATGATTCGAGTTTACATCCCTATCACGAGTTTGACAACCATGCTTATAAGCCACCCAACAAATCAGAAAAATATCCTAAATAAACTAGAAAATATCTAAAATAATTTAATTAAATATATTCCTAATATTTCTCTAACTTTCTATATCATCCATCATCCTATAACTATGGGGTGATCTATCAAATATCTACATCTACAATGATTTTTATATTTATTTTAAATATTTATTTATTTAAAGTATAATTTTTTTTATTTATTTCATTCCATTTCCTCTAAATCCGAGCTCAACAAAAATTTAAATTGTGCAAACATGCCACAAAACTAACCTCTGAAACTCATGACATTGACAATGCATGACTCATTCTTCCCATCTCCATTATTCTTCACGCCTCCATCAACGACTACTTCCATAGGGTTTACCGTTAGCTAACCCCCTCTTGGAATGGGATCCGGCTGCAGTGGACTGTCTACTTCCCTATTCCGCCTAATAATTAACTCAAACCCGCGAGCAGTAATGTGTACCGCGTGCGGTAAATTATAAAAAAAAAAAATCTGCACCATTCAACTTTTCATCCAACGGCTTAAATGAGGAAGAGGATGGGAGAGGAAGAGGACCGTAGCCAGATCCCTTGGAATGGATTGATTTCGCTCGTTCCTACAACAACGGTTAGAGGCCGACACTTGCATCTTTGATTTATCAAAAAAAAAAAAAAATCCTTTTCATTTTTAATTAATTCATTTTAAGGGTAATATATATATATAGGGAAAAACACTTCTCATGTTGTAGGAGAAGTGTATTCTCATGTCACACACACATGAAATGGTGGGACCCACATATATATAAAATTAGCATTATATATATATATGTGGGTCCCACCATTATATTTCATGTGCATGTGTGTAGAAATCTTTTCTTTCTCATGCAACATAAGAAGTTTAAACCCTATATATATATATTTCTCATTTATTTCCCAACTGCTATCTCTCAACTTTTATCATACAAAACACAACATCTTCCCTTGTCCCTCAAAATTTTCAATTCACTTCCTTTATTTTTAATTTCTTTCCCTCATCAAGTTTTCCTTATACCAAACGAGTTGATAGTAAGATTGTAAATAGGATCGAAATGTTATATATGAATTTGAAGAAATAGGTTTTAGGCTTTATCAAGCTTTTGAAAACCTCAAACTTGGGTCTAAAAAAGTAGGCCTTAAATCTTTGATCCAGGCCTAAACCTATTTTACCTAGTTTCCGACCCTAGTCATACCGCCTAATATCTTGATTATCTTCTTCCCCACCTCATTCCTCAAAGTTTAGATGCACACGAATAAGATTGTAATGTGTTACACCCCTATCGGTCTTGCCCTCCCAGGTGGCGGGTTAGAGGGATCCTTTTTACTTATTACCTTTCCCTTAGTTAATTATTCCATTTTTACATATATCAGAGTGTTGCGCAGCAAAGCATATGGTAGGTTGGACGAATACGTAATACTGGTAAAAGTATGATAATCAAAAAGTAAATGGTCCCCGTAGGGTTAGGGTACAGTAATCCAAAGTAAGTATCAAGCAGTAAATAAAAATATGCAATCATCCAAAATATAAAATACGAAAAAAAAAAAGCAATATGGCATCCCCTATTACTTCCATCCCAAGCTCCATGGCCTCACCTCTTTTTTCCAAATCAACTCAGCTGGAAATACCTGTATCTCTAGCACGGTTTGGAGCTGAAGATTGAACCCCATAGTAACTGTTAAACTCATATACAATATGTATGCAGTGCATGTATACAATCCATAATTAGAAAAATCATAACAACAATGGTAAACATACCACATGCATTCAGATCACACAATAACAATGCCAAACAGCCCATTAACATAAGCCCCGGTTCCATAGCGCTAGGAAAACATATTAGCCAGGCCTCAAACCCAACTACACTGAATGCATCACTAGCACAGTAGTGACCCAAGGACACATAGTCCACTAGGCCCTACAACCCAAACTCATGTCCCACTCAAGAGACATGTTCCACAATCATGGCACAACAAACATACAAAAAGTAACATAAAGTATGTGAGTAAACAATTACTACTTGACACTTGTCCAAAATTTATAAAAATGTTCCCGGTGGTTGTAAATTACTCCGAACACGTGCTGACCCTAAATAAAGAAAATATATTTCATTTTAATCGCTTATATAAACTCTCCTCATTCATTCATGAAATTCGCCCATTTTTCCAAAAATTCAAGAAAATATGCCTTAACTTCAACAATTCATCATTAATTCTAGAAAAATAATTTTGGCATGATTCCAGTGAAAATTTAACCTTTTACGTGTCTAGTTATTATTAAAAATACCTCCAAAGGCCTAAAAAATTCTCAGGATTTTTCTGTGTAAAAACTATGCTCACTGGTCAGAGGCAAAGTTCAGGTTTTTGGGCTATTTTCAAAAATTCATTTCTCCCAGTGGAAATCTCGAAAAATTACAAAATTATATACCAAAATGAATCCCCAGATGTTTAATTTAAGCCTGTGAAATTTCATGTCCATTAGAAACCGTTTACTATTTTTAAGCCTTTTACCAAACGCGACTGCCCAGAAATCAACAAAACTGGCAGATTGCCTTTTTCTTTAAAATTTAGGGTTTTGAGTTCCAAAATCATGTTTACCACTTGGACCTATACAAAATTTCGTAGTAATCACTTTGGGACTACCAAAAACATCAAAATACAACATATCTTCATGTATACAGCCCTGCACGAAAATCACACCACAATCGTATTTACTATTTTAGCTTCGTATTCTTTCATTTCTCGGCTTAATCTTTCCTTTGACACCATAATCTTGAATTTAGTTACTTGATAAACTATTTTAAATGTCTAGGCAGAGCCTTCAATTCCCCCATGAAAAACATCATCTCTTTATTAAGCTACTTTTATAAAAATTACCCAAAATCCCAAAACACAAGCCGCAACAAGCTATGCTAGTGACTTACTCCTCTTGTGTCTTGGTTTCACTTGGATTTCTTCCTCTTTGTTTCACTGAATAAGATCATCGTTGAGCATAAAAGAATCATAAGAATATTAGAAGAAGGATTGAAGAACATTGAAGGCTTGTTTAACCATAAACTTACGCCTACTTACCTTGTTTTTCAACTTGGATGCCTTCTCTTTCTTCCTTGTATATAAGCTTGCTCTCACACTTTCCTCCCTCTTTTACACGATTTGGGACATCCAAATAAGGGCTGATAAGTCCTTAAAATAATGGTCATTGGTTATGTGAAATATCCATGCAAGCTATTGTTCAATGGTCCAAAGTGTGTCCTACGGTTTTGACTTGCTTCTCTTCTTTTTCTCCAAGTTTTCTCATTTTTCCTTGGCTCATTCATGGCTGATCCTAGGTGGCGAAAATATGATCCCTTGTGGGCAGATTTTAATTTACTTCATGTGTCCTTTTGGTTCAAATTTTGAGTTTAATTTTTAGTACAAATTAGTTAGCTTTCAACTCATAGTTTTAAATTTTGGCTTCTTGTTATGAATACATGACTTTGCTTCATCTTTCTCTTCCTCTTAGCTGGCGAAAATTTATGGCTGATGGGGGTTCAGATTTTGTCTCAATTTGTTTCAAAAACAAGCCTCTTATTGGTCCTTGTTGGTACCTTTTCATTGGCCAATGTTTTCCTAAGTCTTTGACTTATTAATTGGGCTTTCATATGTGTTAAATCAGCTTTTCGTCCCTTGTTATTATGGCTGATTCGTAATTCATGCTTGGGGGAGAAGAAAATTGACTTCCATTGGCTCTTAATTCCCTTGTACAATTACCTACTCAAAAGTCCAATTTAATTCCCTAAGTTGCCACTTGTCTTCCTAGGTTTAATTGCTTTGACTTTGCATTTGAACATGTGAATTTTTGCATTGATCTCTTGCCTCTTCTTCTTGTGGCCGGCGCCCTTAGGGCTTCTTGGAGAAGTTTTTGTGCTTTAATGATGCCTATTTGACTCTTGCACATCAAGTTGGATTACATCATCTTGATGATGTAATCTTGCTTGGCTTCAATCTTAAGCCTAGGTGCAATTATCATGTTATTCCCTTGACTTCTAATTATTCTTTTTGCATTGGAAATATTCTTGTTCTCATGTTTCCTTATGGTTGGGCGAAATTCCATGTCCAATTAGGGCAAGAATGTGCTTTGCTTTTTGTTCTTTACAATAATATCACATAAGGTCCTAGTGAAATTGACTTCTATGGGTTGTACTCTTGGCTTTGCATTTTCCTTCCCTTTTGGCTTATCAATCCAAAAATTTAGTCAATGTTGTAGTGACTTTTACCTTTGTTACCAAGTCTCTAAAATAATTGGTTTACCATGCCATTTTGGCTACTTAACACAATTAATGAGGTTAGATGAAAATAACAATTTAATTGTAGCCAAAACCCCCTCAATATTTTCATTAACTCCACTTTGTACATTGATCATGGAAGTGGGGGTGCTACATAATGGACAGCGTCACTTCCTCTCTTCCTATATTTGTCGTCGAAAACATTCTCAAATGACTACCCATAAATTCCATAGTCCGCTTTTAATGGGTTTCCAAGGGGTGGAAAGATCTCATCAAGACTAAATCATTCATCAAAGATTATTTTATCCATTCCAGTGGTAATAATCCAAACCCTTATGTTTTTTTATATGTGAATTATATGAACAGTGCTTTGGAATTATATAAGCTCTATGCTGAAACAAAAATCACTGGTGTTGACGACCCACCTTTAAGGGGTTCAGTTGAGATCACAGGTTCCATCTTATAATAGGTGTAACATCCCAAATTTCATACTACAAATTGTGTCGGATGACACTTGGTTTTAGAAAAATTTCAACAGAATTTGAGGTGCTACATCAGAGTACTGCGGAAACGGAGAGCAATGTATCAACAAATGGACAATGAGTAACTGAAATAAAAATACCCCGACATATGATGATGCCAGGCGTATGCTGGTTTATTAAAAATTTTCCGAAGGAATATTCATGTGATACAATATACAGAGCTTTGTACAATTACATTTCTCAAAAAGTAACTATACAACTTAGACCAAGCCTTGACTAGACTTGGGGCAATGAACCTAACTCCGTTAACCGAACAGAATGGCCAGGTAAGTGTCTATCATGGGGGCCTCACCGAGTTCATGGCGATTGATTGGTTGACCCACATAGACTAGCCTTGCCTTCGGTACCAAACTATTCGAAATAAATTTATTAGATCCATGCCTGACAATAGGCTCTGATAACTTCTTCTGGCTCTTGCCTCGACCCTAGCTGCATTATTACGACTTTTCCCCTTGGCTCCTTTCTATGGCTCGTCTACCGGTGCCTTCTCTGTTCCTAACCATTACCTGTACTATCATTTAAGACTGAGGTCCAAATGCAAATGGGACCTCAGGTAACGGTTAACCTCATGCTTATGTAAACAATATATGCACAACAGATATTTCTAACATTACAGCAATGATCAAGCCAGTACGTCGTATGATCATTTGATAACAACTACAATAACATGTAAAGTTATCCCTAGTCTACACTTTTACCCTGTGCCACGATGTACGGTCGTGTCCTCAGCGCTAGGAAAACATAACGGCGTTATCATGACTATAACCCGTGTAAAGCTGTATTTAGTGATCTAGATACGATTCCCTAGTCACAGTGCCTGTCCAGGACAGAGTCCCGTTCATGGCTTTGTGAAAGTAGCCACAACAAATACAAGCATAACATAAGCATTAGAATCAGTGTTACAGTAGTTCGCGTACGTACCTTCTGCCGTGTATTTGGCCAATCATCCGGCCTTTTGAACCCGACTCCGGACCTCCCGGATATCCTAAAGGGTAATACCGTATCCATTAACTCATAAACAATATCCTAACGGATATTTTAGTCACAAATTACTATTTTACCCCTGACTTTGCTAACCGGCGAAATTTTGCCAGAGCTTCACTACTTTGACTCTAATCTTCCAAAATTTTGCCATATCTCTTTCTCCATCATATTTTCGAAATAAATACAATATTTAATCATAAAACATGATATCTACAATATATTGGAAGATTAAAGATCAAAACAACATCTACCCTAGAACTTCAAGAACTACCGAACTAAAACTAGAACTTAAAGCTGGAGACTGAAGAACTTACTCAGAGCTTTGCTACTTTTCCTCAAGAGCTCTTCCTTCTCTCTACCATCTCTCTAGATTTCGAATTAGACAAGTGAATTGGTGAGTTTTTGAAGAGAATGTGAATGCCTATTTATAGGAAAAGTCCATGGATCTCAACCCTTGGATCAACTTTATTGAATTTAATCCTAGCCCTCCATTTGAACCCTTAGCTAACAAGTTTTATCCTTCATTTTCCTCCACAAAAAACGTCCCCCTATGTCATCCTTTCAAGAAATGAAGTCATGCTAATGATGTCACTCTTGCTTTATGGGATTTCTACCGATAAAGTTCCCTGTTCGGTGTTCTAATCGCGTAATCTTAACTAATCTCAAATTTTCCTTGATTTCACCTTGGACATCTATTCTTTCTCTTGAGAAATGTTTGGATCAAAAAAAATTATGGTCCTATCCAGGGTATTTCATAGCCTGTTAACCATTTTAAGATAAACGCCGTTGGTTACGGAAACAACTTCCGGAATAACCAACTTCGGGACAAAATTCCACTTGTTCATACTATGTCCTGTTGTTAGAAACCTAATTCATGTTTTTCAAGATATGATTTTATTTCCATTGGTTCTCGTTTATCCTATCTGCCCTTTTCCACAAAATATCTTTTTCGTCTTTTCTCTTAATCATTTCGCCGACTACGAAAATGACTTCGGAGATAACCCACTCCGGGATAAAAGTATACTTGTTTATAATAAGTCCTTATGTTAGATGCTTAGTTCATATATTTCAAGATAGAATTAATTTCTATCGGTTCTCATTTACCCTATTTGCTTTTTTAACAAATATCTCACAAAATATTCTTTTTCCTTAGATTCCTTTAAACCACTTCATGTTCACACACACATACCCAATTTTCGGTTTCCTCCCCCTTTTTTTTAGACTTTTTTACATTTTATTTAATTAATTAATTATACTTTAATTCCTCTAATTAAGCAATTATCCCACTAGTTAATCCCTTGTTGGTTAATTAAGCCTTAGGGATTTTATGTAATTCACCTTATATACTTCTTAATTATGCCAAATTACTTAGCAATATTCTTTATACCAATCTTGATTCTTTATTGGTCATTAATCTCAATTTAGGGGTTTTAAATAATTAACTTTAGATATCTCCTTTATTCATGTCTAAACAATTAGCCATTAATTATTTAATTAATCACTTACTAATTGTTGACAATTTTCTTAATTGAGATTAATTATTATCTCACAACTATTGCACTGACATTGGTATTTTATGCACCATGCATAATATTAAAAATCATGGGGTCATTTAGGGTTTCCAAAATAATATCTAATCTTTCCCCTTATTATTTCCAAGGAAATAATTTATTAAATTGCCAAAATTAGAGACAGTATTCTCTCTTATTTTTAATAAATATTTTATTGCCTCTTAAGATTTGTCATAATTTTTCTCAGGATGTTCCACAAGTCCATTTTAGGGATTTAATCACTCTAATTTCAATAGAAATTGCCCTAGAAAATAAGGTAATATTAACACAATTTCTGAGACTACATATTCACCTATTTCCAATAGGTATTATTTACTAAATTATGATACTTATCATAAATAAGATTTTTAGGGTGTTACAATAGGTCATGGCACAATTACCTGAAGTTGGCTCTGATACCAAATATAACATCCCGAAGTTGGCTTTGATACCAAATGTAACATCATAGCATATCATTCTCGATATGACATTAAAACGCGTTAAGAGGAAAAGTTATCTTGACCCTTATAAGATGTCTTTCGTTGGCCCAGCGTCCTTGCTGCCAAGAAAACCCAAACCTCACTTTGATACCAAATGTTACATCTTAGTGCCTTCCTCTTGATATTGTCCTCTTTGGGGACCCATCACCTCTCATAGCTTTAAAAGCCGTCAAGAGGGAATGGTATCTAGACCCTTGTAAGGCATCTTTAGTTCCCCTTTCTAGGGGATGTGGCACAGTGATCTTGACACTGATACCAAATGTAATATCCAAGCACCTTACTCTCGATATTGTCTGTTTTGGGATTTATCACCTCTCACAATTTTAAAATGTGTCAATGTGTCAAGAGGGAAAGGCTTTCCAGCAGATGTGGGCCAGCGAGGACTCCTAAGGGCTAGCGTTCTCACTGGCATAGCGATCTGAGCCTTCCTCTGATACCAAATGTAACATCCTAGCACTTGGCTCTTGATATTGTTCTGTTTGAGTACCCATCACTCCTCACATTTTTAAAACGCGTCAAGCGGGAAAGGTATCCAGACCCTTATAAGGCGTCTTTCGTTCCCCTTTCCAGCCGATGTGGGATCTAACAGTTTGAACCTTCTCATTTGCACAAGCCTTTATCCTCAATACTTCTCTTTAAACGGAGTCAATACTTCTCTTTAAACGGAGCTATTTTTTTTTCTTGTTTTGGGTGAAGAAGTTTCCTTTGACTTAGCATTGGAAGTGTTCAAAGAGATGCCATTACCTACTTTAGATTGTAATGAAAAAAAATTGCTGGGTATGACAATAAAGTAACTATGATTGGTGACATGGAGTATAGGACTGGATGTTCTTTTATTGAATTGAGGGGTTTCGTTGAGATCACAAGTTTCAGCTAAGGCATCTTTCATTCCTTTTCCATCGTTGTGGGATCTCACAATCCACCCTTAGGTCACTGGCACAATGACCTGAAGCTATCTCTGATACCAAATATAACATCCCAAAGTTGGATCTGATACCCAATGTAACATCCAAGCACATCGTGTCGATATGACTTTAAAACGTGTCAAGAGGGAAAGTTATCTTAACCCTTATAAGACGTCTTTCGTTGGCCCAGCATCCTTGCTAGGAAGGCAACCCGAGACTCACTTTGGTACCAAATGTACCATCTTAGTTTCTCGCTCTCGACATTGTCCTCTTTAAGGACCCATCACCTCTCACGGCTTTAAAAGTCATCAAGAGGGAAATGTATCTAGACCCTTGTAAGGCATCTTTAGTTCCACTTTTTAGCCGATGTGACACAGCGACCCTGACTCTGATACTAAATGTAATATCCAACGGGATCCTATTACCCCTCACAATTTTAAAACGTGTCAAAGGGGGAAAGGCTTTCCAGCCAATATGGCATCTAACAATCCATCACAATCCACCCCTAGGGGCCAGTGAGGACTCCTAGTGGCTAGCATCCTCGCTGGCATAGCAATCCGAGCCTTCCTGGCTCTTGATGTTGTCCACATGAGCTAGACAACTTTCCAAAGGTTTTACATGAGAAAGAGGCGAAAACATCCTTGCATTGTCAGCATGATGCATGTGTGGCGTCATAGTGATGTGAAACAAAGGGGCTAAAGGGGAAGAGAGAGAATGATGGATTTCGTCAATTTAGGTTTTTTTATTGTTTATTCTATTAAGGGAAAATCTTTAGTTCCACTTTCTAGCCGATGTGCCTGCCGTCTTGTAATTCAAAAAAAAAAAAAAAAAAGGAAGAGAGAGAGAAGATATCAGGGAAAAGTAACTCTTTATCTAATGAATCAATCAAAACTGAATACACGAAAATCCTAAGAAGAGTACTAGTTCATATCTAAATTACATTCTATGATAATGAGGACAATTATAGGATCATATCGATATAATATTTGGTTGAGATATCGCAAATAATAAATCATGATATAACAAATATCCTTATTTAGTATATCTATATAAGGGGTCTTCTAGAATGAATTTGATAGTTTTAAGGAGTGTTCAATAATTTTTTCCATATATACCCATATTTATTAAGGGTGGTAAGAAAGAGTATAAATTAATGTGGTATTGGAATTTAGTGCAATTCATAAGAATAATAGTATAAATCACTTGAATTTTATGGCAGATTTAATATTAACTATTTTTTTTAATACGTCTGAATATGTGAAAAATGATTTATATCATATGTAATTTTAACCAGATCTGGTATGCTGCCTTAATTCGTTCAGAAGGAGAAAGTAGTTGAGGTGTAATACCCTAAAAATCTATATCACAATTTGGTAAAATTATGCCTATAGAAAGTAGGTGAATATGAGATATCAAATATTAAGTAATAATTAGCTTATTTTCCAAGGAAAAATCTCTTAGGGAAAATTAGGAAAAAGAACTATGGGGTCAAAATGACCAAAATACCCCTGGAAAGGGTAAATAACTTAGAAAAATTATGAAAAATCTTAAAAGTCAGTAAAATGACCAAGTAAATTATGAGAGTATATTATCTCCAATTTTGGTAATTTGATAAATTATGAACTTGGAGGAATTGATTAAGAATGCTCAAAAAGTATTGAAATGACTAAATTACCCTTGTAAATTATAAAGTAATGCAGAAGACATGAAAATGAAAATGTCAGAGCTAGAATTGTGAAACAATGGGGTATTCTAATTAAGAAAATTATCAACTTGTGATAATTAAGTAATTAAGTAATATTGGGCTAATTACTTAAGCATAAGCAAAGGAAATTCAGAAATAATTATGTAAAGCTCAAAAATTAGTAGAAAATGGTTGAAAATTAGTAAAAGTATATTTACTAATTAATTGGAAATTTTTGAGAAAAATAGTTGAGTTTAGGTATTTTTAAGCCTAAATGCAAGAATAGACCAATAGGAAAATTTTGTAAAAAATTAGGTAAAAATAATTATTTAATTAATTAAATAATTAATCAAATAATAATAATAAAAAAACGAAAAAAAAGGGGCAGAAAAAAGAAAAAAAAAAGAAAAAGGAAATGAAAAATAATTGTTGCAAGTTGCACATATTATAATAATATAATTAATTAAAGTTAAAAAAATGTGAATAGTAATTTAAAAATCAGGAAACGGATCCTATCTAGAGATCTAGGAATGGGATTTCCAAGGTCAGGGAAAAATAATGATCAGTGAAATTTTGTCTTCCGTTAGACTCTTACGGAACTAAATTCTGAAGTCGTTTGTGCATTTCCTAATAAAACAAAATAGGGAAAAATGCATATAGGTATATTTTTGGATAAAGAGAAAATAAATTCTAACTCAACATCTAGGCATGAGTTTGAATTTATTTTGACATATTTGGAATCAGTGAATTTTTCTGAAGAAGTTGATAATTTCAGAAATGCGTTCTGAAACCGGACGCGATCGGACACGTTTTTCGAGGAAACTTCAACTGGACTGTTGAAGCCCTATATGGAATCAAAATTTAGGTTAACTTGGACATTTCTAGTAAGAGAGAACATGTCTTCAAAGTTGTCAATCCAGAATTTTGAGATTTCTCCGAAATCACGCGAATCGAGTACCGATCGGGGAAATTCTATTAGAGTATGTCGACCAAAAGCCTTCCCTGGACAAGAATGAAACACCATTTAAGTTTTGTTTTCCATGGTTTATAACAAATTGAATAATTCCCTTTATGTCCCTTAAAATTCCTATATATACCCCCCCTTCCTCTTCATTTTCACACCAAAATTTGAGATCCTAGAGAGAGGTTAGAGAGAGAAGCTCTGGGGGAGGAGTCTGGGGAAATTCGCAGCGAAGCTCTGGGTAAGTTTTTCGGTACCGAGCTTTAAGCTTCCGTAGTTCTTTCGATAGTTAGAGTAGTAATGTTAGATTAGTATTTAATCTTCCAAGTATGATTAGATATCATATGATAGGGCTATTTTAGTATTTCTTTTCAAAAATCAAGATGGCGTCGAAGTTCTGGCAAAATTTTGGAAAAAAATCGGAGCCAAAGTAACGAAGTGCTGGCGAAATTCCGCCAAATTAGGAGTATAGGGGCAAAATGGTAATTTTTACCTAAAATGCCAGTTATTGTGTCAAATCACTAATGAAAGTGATATTACTCTTATAGGACGTCAGAAATCCTAGTTTGCTGCCGTTACGCTGTCCGACGAGCCGTTTGAACGTTTCGCCGTTTTCCGTAAAACGTGCCATTTCCGTTAAAAGTACCGAAGTACCATCAAACGAAGGTACGTTCGCGTACTGTAACACTAATCTGGTGCTGCTCATATACATATATGTGATAGGTACATTCACGGATAGAGATTCTGTTAGGGGTCACCGAGATACATTCACGGTTAGAGACTCTGTTTAGGGTTACCGATTATACATACAGTTCACACGGGTTATAGAGATATTAATACCATTAGAGTTTTCCTAGCGCTGAGGACACGACCGATCATCGTGGCACTGGTTTTTGTGCAGGCTATTATTGTGTAGGACTTATACATACTGCTTTAACGCTTATGTTCTGTCTGTGTCACAATGATGCAATCATGCAATCATGCATCTGCTATATGCATAAGTGATATGCTGCTGTTATGTTTTGAATATCTGTCATCCGTATACTGTTTTATTTGAGCATAAGGTTAACCGTTACCTGAGATTCAATTCGATAAATTGAATCTCGCCTATAGCTTCAGTGGTCGGAGGACCACGGATCGGAGATCGAGGCAAGCTGCACGAGTATGCTCATAGTTGGAGGGCATGTAGCACGAGTGAGCTCTGAGACAGAGATGTCACTTTATCGTTTTACGTAATTACCTATGAGAACAATAGGATGCTGTATCAATACTCTGTTACACTATGGTTCATGTTTTGTTATGATCAGTTACTCTTTCGCTCCATTGCTCTACTCTGATTTAAAAAAAAAAAAAATTCCGCTTTAGAAAATGGGATGTTACATAAGGGATTACAAAAATCCAAGCTTCTACCTTTCCAGTGCCTTAATTCAATTAATGTGGGTTCGAAGTTTAACAAGTGGGTTTGAGCAGTTTACTGTTTCTCCAGATTATATTCTGGAAGGTTCGTCGGGATGTATGTATGGTCGGTAATTTTCTGTATCGCTGGGTATATTTCATCAAGAAATAATAATGATAATTTATATGGAATTTGATCTGGTAATCTATCTTCAGAACCTTATTTGATGTTCAGTGTTTTATTAATTCTTTCTCTGGTGTTAACGTTTGAGGTTTTAATACGTTGGTTGATAAATTGCATTGGCTGTTACCTCTGTTCCTTAATCAGAGTTTTATTTTACACACATCTCCTTTTATTAGTATTATTTCCTTATCTTGTTAAAATTTTTGATGAATATCCTTCCGTTAAAACCCTTCGATTCTCCTTGGAAAAACATCACCGCAAATGTCACTCACTCTAATTATTACTACCTCCGGTCCTAATTATAGGAATACTTTTGTAGTACAATTTGCACTACAAAAATATTCTTATAATTAGGACTGGAGGTAGTATTATTTATTATAACAAAACGGGCACACTGTGAGCCTAATTGTCACCCTGAATTTATTTTTATTGATTTTTAAAGCAATTTACCTAATTGATTATGAAGTTTTATAAATTTCAACTGAATTTTATTTGACTAAGAGATTATGATTCCATAATTTGAAGTTCTTTGATACCTTTTACGAACAAAATTAGCATAAAGTGAACTAATTTACATAAAATTTTAACACCCCCACGCCTTTTTTCCAATCTCGCAAAACAAAAATAAGAATCAGAAAGAGAAAGTTGAGCAATAATGCGTATTTGCATTCCTCACGGATCACATCCACTCAAAGTTTGTTTCTTTTGGCAACACCAAATCAACGAGGCAATCTGATGGGTCTGGTGCAATAGACAGCATAGAGCATGTTTCAGGCGTGTGAGGGAGTACAAAAAGAAGAGAATGAGACGGGAGATATATAGAAGACGGAGGGGGAAGGAAGAAGAGGGCATATGAGTAAAATCACTGATTTCTAAAAGCTTAAATTGTGCTACTTAGCCTAACTTGAATTTGTTAAATTTAAGGATCTATTAAGGATTTGAGTATTTTGAAAGACTTTTGGTTGGATTTTCCCAAAATATAATCCTCTTTTTGTCAATTTAGGTATTTTATTCACAAAATCGAACCTTAAAATATTATAAATATATTTTAATTGAATAAAGAAACATAAAAAAAAAGAACCAATATATAAATCAAACTTAATTTGATTTCTGGACAATAGAATTCAAGACACTTGGTCAAATGAAATTCAGTTGAAATATTTAATATAATAATAAATTAGGGAAATTGCTTTAAAATTAATCAATATTTAATGAAAATAAATTCAGAGAGACTATTTATGACATCCCAAAATTTGGAATTTGAGAATTAAATATGATTTGGGATTAGGAAAATTGGCCTTAAGTATTTTAAAATTAATTATTTGGGACCTAAGGCATATTTTCTGAAAAATTAAGGATAAATAGTTGGGGATAATTTTTGGCCTAAATATTTTGGAGATAATATTTTGTGACCAAAAGAAATTAATTGAGAAAGAAAAAGGGAGAATCTCATATAAAGACGGTTGAATTACCTAAATTCTAATTTGGGTTACTAAATTTAACAAATTATTAATTAGGCTATGTGACACAATTAGGAATTTAGAAATTGGACCAAATTACCTTTATATCGCTTAATTATTAAAAAATGAAAAAAGAAATATTAGAGCATAACAATATTGTTTACGCACTACATAAGAACCCTAATGGCAAAAAACTCATTGGAGGCCTCTGCACTAAAGTTTTCTTCTACTATTTTGCAAGTCGGGTATGTTCCTTTACTTTTTCGATTTCTAATTTTTCTTTTATTAGTGTTCTTGCTTGGTTTTCTGTTCCCTTTTTTCAGGTTTAATTTGTTCCTCATAGAGGTGATTCACACCTGTAGGTTTAATCTTGAGATCGAGAAACTTGGAATCACTTATTTTTGTTCACAGACCTACACTGTAACCGTAATTTCCTCCTTCACCAATTATATATTCATCATGTATATCATGTAGACCTACCCCGTAGGTTAACTGGGCTGAATTCCAAATCATCGATGGAGCTAACCAATAGGGATAAATGACTATAAGAAAGAAGAAGCCTAATTCCAACCGTCGAAATTTACACAAATATCAGTGATTTTTCCTACTGGTTAAAGAGGGATACAATTCTTAATTTTTGTGCTAAATTATTGAATAAAAAACACTCTTTTAACGGATTATTGAGATTTTTTTTTTTGTGTGTGCAGCAAATCATCTAGTGTTTGGGCATTTGGCTTATCCTGTAGTTTTTTTCTTTTTTATATATAAGTGATTTTTCCTCCTCGATAAGGAGCGTAACATCCGATTTTTCCTTTTCTCTTTTCTTTGATTTATGGTTTAGGGGTATTATTGAAAAATAACTAACATTTGAATATCCTAGATTGAGTCATTGACCCAATTTAAGTTTTATTGAGTTTACCAACCTAATATAGAATTTTCCTTTTTCAACCGTATTTATATGAGATTTTCCCAAAGAAAAATCCTTATATGGAATTAAGGATTTATTTCTAACACTTATTCTCTTATTTTATATTATTATTTTTTGTATGTGCAAATCACATATACTCCCACAGTCCAATGGATTGTCACAAGGCCATGTAACTTTAGACCCATATTTAATAGACCCAAGCCAGAACCATTTTCGCAAGATCACATAGTATTTAGACATACTCCCTCAATATCCATAATATGTTTGGCCCACATGTAAAACCATTCAACAGCCCAAATAAACCCCTTCCTCTTACCCCTCATTCTTGGGATCAACTATTGGCAAAGGGGTCAGACACTCTCACTAAATAGAGGGGGTTCAATCCTAGAGTAGGTCAAAACGCTGGGGGAGGCATCCTAGCTCCTAGGTACCTAGATTAACGCCTAAGGGGTAATAGACGGCTCGCCCTGCCCAACATTGGTATCACCTAGGAGGAAGGGAGATTTCGCTCTACCCTTGGATCGTGGGTGAACCTAACCCATTTCTTAAAATTTTTGTATAAAAAAAACAACACCTTCCTCTTCCAATTGTGCAGGCCAGCCACGTGCTTCCTCTCTACGCATACACTTCATTTTTTATTTATTTATCTGAACCAGGAACCACACGACATCGACACCAGCATTCTTCATTCACATTTCCTTCAACCTCTCTCATTTTCTCATCTGACTATTTCACTCAACTAGGACAGCTCCCTCTTTCCCTAATATTCATCATCCATTTTATGCGTTCTCTCCATTCAACGCTGGAGAGACAGACTGAGGAAGACAGACAGAGATCGAGAGAGACTCCGAGAGAGAGAGAGTTGATCGGAGAGGAAGAAGAGATCACAAAATCTCACATGCAAGTCGATTTCTGATATAAGTGAGTCTTTGAGCTTCTTCCTTCTAGCTTCCGTGATTTCTGCACATTGGGTTTTGAGTTTGAGGCTTAAATATTGGTTTCGGTTCTGCATAAGGGGTCTCTGTTTTAGGGAACCGAAACAAAGGAGGTTTGAAGCGTAGGTGATGCATGCATGTGTTGATAGGTTCTGATTTGTTATTGCTAAATCAAGAGTTTGCTGTTTCAGCGCATGCGTATGAATCATTGGGGAAGGTTGCATTGATATATATGCATGTGTTTATGGTTCTGTTTTGGTGATGACTAAACCTCAGCTCTATTTGTTACACCTTTATGGGTTCTCTGGAAATAAGGAGTACTGAATTGTACGTTAAGGAATTAGGAAGGGATAAAGACCAATTTTGCCATGGAAGTTTTGGGTTTGGGGCACCCAGCACCCGTAAGTTTTTTTGGTATCATTTTTGCCCCGGAAGTTTACAAATGTTGCAATCTTGCCCATTAGTTGATCTTAACCGTTGGATTGATCATTTGTGGTATCATTTTTGCCCCGGAAGTTTATGCAAATTTTCTCATAAAAAAAAACTTTCGGGGCAAATTTGCTCCTAAAAAAAACTTTCAGGGCATATTTGCTCCTTTTTGTAAACTTCCAAGGCAAAAATGATACCAAGAAAATTTCCGGGTGCTGGATGCCCCCTAACCAAAACCTCCGTGGCAAAAATGATATTTAACCCAATTAAGAAACATATGCATGTGTGAGAATGAGTCATATGCATGAAATCATAAGCTGGGGAGATTCTGAAAACTGAATTTTTCAGTTAGAACAAAAATCTTTGAGTAAGTCAAAACCATGGTAAATGACTTCTTTTGACCCTGAAATATTTTGTGGACATATAGTGGGAGAAATCCGAGTATGATTGTTCGCCTCGCAAGTGCACGAGTTTCGCAAGTAATAAAGTGATAAGTAAAGTATCGTTCCTACGAGGATTTGTTTAACAAATTGGTCAAGCAAGAGGCTTAGTGAATTTCATCAAGTTGAGCTAGAATAAAGTTTTGAGTTGGAATAAGAATTTTTAAAGACTATTTCTAAAACTTAAAATTGATAAAGGCAAATGACTCTTTGACTTCAAGGATATTAGAGCCTAGGATTCTTTTTCTCCTTTTGCATTTCATAAAACTTGGTTAATTTTCTCTCTAGTAGCATTTCAATATATATATGTGTTAGTCTAAGGTTCAAAAACACTTGACCCGCTCTCTCAAGTCAAAATCAAGTTTCTCTTCTAATCAAAATGCACAATCTCTTGCTACAATTAATGACAATCAATATTTAAGCAACAACCCTAATGTGACAATGCAAGGTTAGTAAATATATCTCTATTTTACCAACAAACCATCCATTTATCAAGTAAACTTTAAGACAAGCATGATTTCAATCAAGTTTTACACCTAGATTAGCTCTCTCAAATCACAACTTAAGTGAATAAATCATGGCCAATCACTTAGAAGCATTAAGTCAAGGTTGAAATCAACACATATATATATTTATCTACCAAAAGAGAGGAATATTCAAGTATTAATCCATACAAAAGGTCAAAAGAACCCTAGAATGAAAGATTTAGCTACTCATGTTCAAATACAAAGAGATTCTAAGCAAAACTAGTGAATACATGAGGAAGCTAAGAGGAAAAGAGGAGAAAAGAGAAAGAACCAAGGTGAAAACCCCAAAATCACTCCTAGGTTTAGCACCCAAACCTCCAAGATTGTCCCAATCTCTCTCCCAAGCTCTTCTCTTTCGTGCCCACTTGCTTCCTTGTGTCAAGAGTGTGTTTTTCGGCCCTTCCCTTTAGGTTAAATAGGGTTTTTCTGTTTCTGATGTAAAAAACGTGCAGCTGTACTTTCTGCACTTTTTCAGGACTGGCTGCGGCTAGTTGTCGAATTGCTGCAGCCAGTTGTACAGGTTGTCAGGTTCCCTCTAGCTTTGCAATGCTTCACTTCCTTTATTTCTATCCTTGTTTCCAGGTTCTTATAGAGCTTTTAAACTTGTCTCCATCCTTCTACAAAAGATGGAGGATTTATCAATTCTCAATTGAATCACAAACTCTATAAAATTTAACAAGAATATTTTGATTTTTGCCTGATACTTTGATATGCATATTTTCTTCTATATACTTCATTTGCTATGCATATTTTGAACCAACAATAGGTAAAAGAGAGGGAAAATGTGCTGGAATGTTGTCAATTTCTAAGAGTTAACAATGATCTAGAACTATGACTGCGCACCAGGATTGGTGAAGAAGATAATATACAGTTTTAGCGGGAGAAATCCCAAGTGCCTCACAAGTTGAGAGAAAAGTTAGACTGAAAGAAAGGTGTGGCTAAACTTCAACCTGTTGTAAATATTGTAGTGTGTGGATGTTGATAGCCCCTTAAGATTCCATTCTATGATTAATGCATATAACCTCTCATGGTTTTTTATGTGGTTTTATGTTATAGATTAATTCTTTTGTTTACAACATTGTAACTCCATTATAATGTGGGTTAATTCTTATGTTTATGACATTGTAACTCTTGGGAGGGTTGGAGGCCTATATATATATAAGCTTAACACAAAGGATTGTACCATTGCAGCTCCGGTCCTATATATTTGATTCAACCAAATTATCCATCCAATAAACTTCTTTATCTAATTGAAAATCTGAAAAGTTTGTAGGAAAAGAGTTTTAGTGTTCAAAAAGGAAGAGAGTTTTGAAATTTGAAATGGTACACTAAAGAAAGCATTTAATGAAGGAAAAACTATTACGAAAAAAAAAAAAGAAAATTGAACACAATCAGGAAGTGGAAATTAACATGATGATGTGGATAATACACTTGACCAATTAAGAAGAAGCTAGCACTATTATATATGCATATTGAAATTGATTGATGATGATTCAATTAAATAAATCAAAATGTAATAAATATTAATAGTATTTTCCAAAAATAGATTTAATAAATTTTGGGAAAATCCCCAAAAATGACATCCTAAACTTTAAAAAACTCAAAATATCAAATGAAGAAAAAATAGGATGGAGACGTGATGTTTTGAATGTCTGGGTCAAAATACCAAAATGCCCTTTCTCTCATTGCCTTTTTTATCTTCTCTCTTCCAATTCACTTTCCATACTAAAATAAAGCATCACTTCCCAAGATTCGATGATTGTTTCGTTTCAGAATGGGTTACGCTACGTGGGATTAATTTGAATATGTTCCTGGGCGGTTTCATGTTGAGTTTGTCGAGAGATTTGTGGGAATTAAATCAACTAAAATTCCTCTACCATACCACAAGTCTAGCATATAAAGTTTGTTGAGATAATTTGTAGTTTATTTTACTATCAACTACTACCTCTGACCCTAGTATTCTACCCGAATCACGAGATTCTAAAAAAAAAATTAATAGTAATTAAATGTAATCATCATGTGGGAAAATTATGTTTTCCAAAAATGCCCCTATTTATAAATGGGTAATGAGAAAATGATGAAAAAAATGTATGTAATATAATAATTAATTGATGACAAAATGGAAAAAAAAGTGTATTTATTATTGAAACAAACTTAAAAAAGATCGATATTATATTTAGAGACGGAGGGAGTATTTTTCTTTTTGTAAAAGATAAACCCATGTACACAAAAGACGATCAAGTAAAAAAGAAATTATCAGTCTCAGTTTAGACTCTTTGTATCCTTTCTTTACCATCTTATCTTATGTAGTTTATATAGGAAAATCAGCACTGAATAGAGATGAAGTAGATTTATCATTTGCAGCTTTTGTATTCCATCATGCCAACCCATTTTCGGCAGCGGAACTTGTTTGGGAAAGGACACGAAACTAATGAATGTCCTCAAAAACCAGTTAATTTCAAATAATAGGATTAAAGTTATTAAATCATTGACTACACTTTTAAAGGCATTAATAAGTTGTGTAAAGATTTTAACAAGCTGTGTAACGCCATTTACTACCACTTTTGGAAGACATAGAAGATATGGGTATCAAAGTTTTCACGTAGAAGATGCGGCATCTTAAAGTTAATTTTTAGATCAATTTTGCTTTGAAAGTGTTAAAAACTGAGTAAAGTTGCCTTGACCAATAAAAAGCTAGCGTTGATTGTTAATATTTTTAACAGCTAACATCAACATTGCTTATTTTTTAACACTTCAAGGGAAAATTGATATAAAAGAACTTCCAATCAATACCCTATTCCAAGGAAAAATTGGGCCTCGAACCTATACATGTACAAAAAAAGAAAACATTGGTTTTTGTTGTATTTTGATTACTTTTGCACTGATGTTTTGGGAGGATTTGTTCAAAATAATGCACATTTTAAAGTGAGGAAATTAAAAACCATGGCATGTAACTCGTAAGAATAGTGGTTGAAAAATGGTTTTATATAAGTTGGATCTAAGTGGATTGTCGTGTAAGAAGAACAACATTTCTTATACCCATTATAATTTAGAATTTCAAGTCCATTTCAAAATGATCCATTTTACCACCTGAGGCTAAAATTAGTGGTAAATAAGAACAATATTGGGAGGACATTTAATTATCCTCCTTGTAAATATAACATGATTGAGTCATCCTTGTAATACAGTGTGTGAAAAAAAAGGAGACACATCACAAAACGTAAGTGAAAAAACCGAGACATCACAAAACATTCTAATATTCGTACCGTTTTCGCTTGCTGAGCAGCTTGTTCATAGTCGGTACTTAGGATATCCACTAGCTCCCCGTTTTGATCTAGGACATATTTCAGGAAGACAGGTTTATAACTGGTATGAGATTCACAATCAGAAATTTCCTGGTTACTAGATTGAGAATCTTCAGAGTTGTCTCCATCAGACGAATGACTTGATGAATCTGTTTCCTCTAGCTCTGGCGGAGGTTGAGCCATATTCGGAGGTGCAACATTCGTGGGTTCAAGATAATAGATATTTTTAAGTGGTTGCTCCGACCCAAAATGGTACACAGGTTCGGTTTCTGAATACTTGTAGGGAGTATAGATTCAAGAGATTAGGGTTATACTCTGGCCCAGGGTAGTATCCAAATTCAGGGTGATATTCCGGCAGAAATTGGTATTCTGGTGCAGGAAAGTACTCAGATTTGGGATTTGTAGATCGGTACACCTCCATCCATCTTTACTGTATCCCAAGGAAAGCATTAGACATTCATAAGAAAGACAACGATTTATATATCGTAGACTTTATCACACTAGCACTACAAACGAACGGACATTCGCAATATCTCCCTCTTCCAGAGCTTCGTTGGTTCGGTCTACTCGAAACGGTACGGAAATACATATTGGAAGTTCCTCTACATGAGTCAAATACTACATGTACTTATCTTTGTTGGTCTCGGAGTTTCATCCAGCGTGGCCTACCTTCATATATAAGCTTGGTGCTAAGAAAGAATTACCGTTCAAGAAAAAGCGACGGTTATCGGAGTTTACCAAAAACTGATGTCAGAGTTATATGGATTTTTAGCGATAACAGTGGTAATAGAGGTATCCGGGTTTCGTATTCGTCCCACCGTCTTCGTAACTATGGATCTATGAGCGTTACGTCTCATGCTTCCGGGATTACGGGTATACTAATGTTCATCTATGTTCATTACTACAACATTACACTAAGGTCATATCAGTACTCATTTTCAAAATGTGCTCAAAGTTTAAAAGGCTTGAGAACCTAACTCCGTTATCCGAACAGAATGGCCAGGTAAGTGTCTACCATGGGGGCCTCACCGACTTATACGGCGACTTATGGCATACCCACGTAGACTAGCCTTGCCTTCGGCACCAAACTGTTCATGGTAACATAGTTAAATACTTGCCAGAAAGAACTGCTCTGATACCATAATTGTAACATCCCAATTCCAGAGCCAAATTTTTTTCCGAAAAGAATCAGAGTCGAGCCTTGGAGCGTAAGAGTAACTGATTTCCATTAAAACGATAACCAGAGTGTAATACAGTGTTGATACAGCATCCTATTGTTCTCATAGGTAATTACGGAAAACGATAAAGTGACATCTCCGTCTCAGAGCTCACTCGTGCTACATGCTCCCCAACCATGAGCCTACTCGTGCAGCTTGCCTCGATCTCCGATCCATGGTCCTCCTGACCCTGAAGCTATAGCTGAGATTCAATTCACCGCATTGAATCTCAGGTAACGGTTAACCTTATGCTCAAATAAAACAGTATAGGGAATGACATATATTCATGACATAACAGCTATGATCAATATAATGACAGTACATAAGCGTAAAGCAGTATGTAAGCCCCATAAAGTGCCTGCACTATTCACCAGTGCAACGATGTACGGTCGTGTCCTCAGCGCTAGGAAAACTCTAACGGTATTAATATCTCTATAACCCGTGTGAAACTGTATGTATAATCGGTAACCCTGAACAGAGTCTCTAACCGTGAATGTATCTCGGTGACCCTTAACAGAATCTCTATCCGTGAATGTACCTATCACATATATGTATATGAGCAGCACTAGATTAGTGTTACAGTACGCGAACGTACCTTCGTTGACGACGTTAGGTACTCCTGGCAGAAAACGTACTTTTTACGAAAAACGTGGAAACGTCCAACAATGCGGCACTTCGGCGGCGTAACGGCAACAAATCGAGTTTCGATATCCTATAAGAGTAATATCACTTTCATTAGTGATTTGGCATTATAACTGGCATTTTAGGTAAAAATTACCATTTTGCCCCTATGCCCCTAATTGGCGGAATTTCGCCAGCACTTCGTTACTCTGATTAATTTTATTCCCAAAATTTCGCCAGAACTTCGACGCCATTTGATTTCCGAAAATAAAGACTAAAATATCCCTCCCATATGACATCCAATCATACTTAAAACATTAAAGGCTATTCTAGCATTACAACCCCTATTTTTTAAAGAACTTCAAAAGCTTCAACTTTTCGGAGACTCGATCCCTACTATGTTTTTACCTCTTCAGGCATATTTTTCAATGCAATGAGGCCTAAAAACAAGTATAGGAATTTCATCCCCTACTTCCTAGAACTAACTAACAATTCTACTAACTACCGAACTAAAAACTCGAACTTGAAAGCTAAAGCCCGAAAGACTTACCCGTTGAAGACTTCTTCTGAATTTTTCCGAGCTTCTCTCTCTTCTTTCTCCCTCTAAGATTTCGGCTAGATGAAGGAGTGATGGTGTGAAGAAAATATGAAGAGCATGGCATCCTATTTATAGAAAACCAAAGGGATATGTTTGGAATTTTCAAGGTTGTTCTTAACCATGGAAATCAAACTTGAAATGGTGTAAAATTCATGTCCATGGATGCCTCTTGGCCGAAATAATTGGGTGATGTGGCTGAAATGGAGTGGTCCAAAAGTAATGACTTATGTTGCTTTATAGCCCGGTCTAATAAAATTTCCCCGATCGGTACCTGATTCGCATGATTTCGGAGAACTTTCAAAATTCTGGATTTACAACTTTGAAGACATGTTCTCACTTACTAGAAATGTCCAAGTTAACCTAAATTTTGATTCCATATAGGGCTCCAACAATCCAGTTGAAGTTTTATCGAGAAACGTGTCTAAACGTGTCCGGTGTCGAAACGTATTTCTGGAATCATCAACTTCTTCAGAAAAATTCACTGATTCCAAATATGTTCATATAAATTCAAACTCATTCCTAGACGTTGAGTTAGAATTTATTTCCTTCATATCCAAAAATGTGCCTATCTGCATTTTTCCCTATTTCGTCTTATTAGGAAAAGCACAATCGACGTCGGAATTAACTTCCGGAAGAGGTCACTTGAAGGTAAAAACTCACTGAGCAATATTTTACCCTGACTTTGGAATTCCTATTCCTAGATCTCTAGATAGGATCCGTTTCCTAATTTCTAAATTACTATTCACATTTTTTTTCTTTTCTTTTTTTTTCTGCCCTCTTTTTTTTCGTTTTTTTTATTATTTGATTAATTATTTAATTAATTAAATAATTATTTTTACATAATTTTTACATAATTTTCCTATTGGTCTATTCTTGCATTTAGGCTTAAAAATACCTAAACTCATCCATTTTTCTCAAAATTTCCCATTAATTAGTAATTACATTCTTACTAATTTTAAACCAAAAACCACCATTTTTAGGGTTTTACATAATTATTCATGAATTTCCTTTACTTATGCTTAAGTAATTATCCCAATATTACTTAATTATTCTTTTATCACTTGTTGATAATTTTCCAAATTACAACACCTCATTACCTTCATACTCTTGCATTAACATTAGCATTTCCATGCCTCTTACATTATTCGATAATTTAAAAGGGTATTATGGTCTTTTTACGACTTTTTGGACATTCTTATACAATTTCTCCAAGTTCATAATTTAATAAATTACCATAATTAGAGATAATATATTCTCCTAATTCACTTGGTCATTTTATTGCCTTTTAGGATTTTTTCATAATTTTTCTAAGTTATTTATGTCCCTTAGGGGCATTTTCGTCATTTTGGCACTTTGGCCCTTAAACTCTCTAATTTTCTAGAGATTTTTCCTTAGAAAATAAGCTAATTATTACTTAATATTTGATATCTCATATTCACCTATTTTTGATAGGTATATTTTTACTAAATTATAATACAGATTTTTAGGGTATTACACATGCCAATTGTAAACTTAGTTAAACTTACGAGTTTATACCCTAATTTTACTATTTTTACGTTTCTAACTTACAAAACCGTATTAACTTACTCTAAACTCGTGTTAACTTTTTTAATTTAATCATGCTCAATGGGTTTATATAGAAATTTCTTTATTAAATATGATAAATGATGAATGTTGATGGATTAAATTTCAATTATTTGGATTTAAAATATATTTAAATCAAATTGTTGTTATTTTTATATTTTGATTATTTAATTATATACTGGAAATACCTATTTAATAATAAAAGTAAAATCTTATAAGTTTACAATTCAAGTTCATGATTCGAGTTTACATCCCTATCACGAGTTTGACAACCATGCTTATAAGCCACCCAACAAATCAGAAAAATATCCTAAATAAACTAGAAAATATCTAAAATAATTTAATTAAATATATTCCTAATATTTCTCTAACTTTCTATATCATCCATCATCCTATAACTATGGGGTGATCTATCAAATATCTACATCTACAATGATTTTTATATTTATTTTAAATATTTATTTATTTATTTAAAGTATAATTTTTTTTATTTATTTCATTCCATTTCCTCTAAATCCGAGCTCAACAAAAATTTAAATTGTGCAAAACATGCCACAAAACTAACCTCTGAAACTCATGACATTGACAATGCATGACTCATTCTTTCCATCTCCATTATTCTTCACGCCTCCATCAACGACTACTTCCATAGGGTTTACCGTTAGCTAACCCCCTATTGGAATGGGATCCGGCTATGGTCCACTGCAATGGACTGTCTACTTCCCTATTCTGCCTAATAATTAACTCAAAACCGCGAGCAGTATTGTGTACCACGTGCGGTAAATTATAAAAAAAAAATAAAAAATCTGCACCGTTCAACTTTTCATCCAACGGCTTAAATGAGGAAGAGGACCATAGCCAGATCCCTTGGAATGGATTGATTTCGCTCGTTCCTACAACAACGGTTAGAGGCCGACACTTGCATCTTTGATTTATCAAAAAAAAAATCCTTTTCATTTTTAATTAATTCATTTTAAGGGTAATATATATATATATATAGGGAAAAACACTTCTCATGTCACACATACATGAAATGGTGGGACCCACATATATATATAATTAGCATTATATATATATATGATATGAGGGTCCCACCATTTCATGTGTGTGTAGAAATCTTTTCTTTCTCATGCAACATAAGAAGTTTAAAATAAATAAATAAATAAATAAATATATATATATATATATATATATATATATATATATATATATATATATATATATATATATATATATATATATATATATATATATATATATATATATATATCATTTATTTCCCAACTGCTATCTCTCAACTTTTATCATACAAAACACAACATCTTCCCTCATCCCTCAAAATTTTCAATTCACTTCCTTTATTTTTAATTTCTTTTCCTCATCAAGTTTTCCTTATACCAAACGAGTTGATAGTAAGATTGTAAATAGGATCGAAATGTTATATATGAATTTGAAGAAATAGGTTTTAGGCTTTATCACGCTTTTGAAAACCTCAAACTTGGGTCTAAAAAAGTAGGCCTTAAATCTTTGATCCAGGCCTAAACCTATTTTACCTAATTTCCGCCCCTAGTCATACTGCCTTATATCTTGATTATCTTCTTCCCCACCTCATTCTTCAAAGTTTAGACGCACACGAATAAGACTGTAATGTGTTACACCCCTATTGGCCTTGCCCTCTCAGGTGGCGGGTTAGAGGGATCCTTTTTACTTATTACCTTTCCCTTAGTTAATTATTCCATTTTTACATATATCAGAGTGTTGCGCAGCAAAGCATATGGTTGGTTTGGACGAATACGTAATACTGGTAAAAGTATGATAATCAAAAAGTAAATGGTCCCCGTAGGGTTAGGGTACAATAATCCAAAATAAGGATCAAGCAGTAAATAAAAATATGCAATCATCCAAAATATAAAATACGAATCCCCTATTACTTCCATCCCAAGCTCCATGGCCTCACCTCTTTTTTCCAAATCAACTCAGTTGGAAATACCTGTATCTCTAGCACGGTTTGGAGCTGAAGATTGAACCCCATAGTAACTGTTAAACTCATATACAATATGTATGCAGTGCATGTATACAATCCATAATTAGAAAAATCATAACAACAATGGTAAACATACCACATGCATTCAGATCACACAATAACAATGCCAGACAGCCCATTAACATAAGCCTCGGTTCCATAGCGCTAGGAAAACATAGTAGCCAGGCCTCAAACCCAACTACACTGAATGCATCACTAGCACAGTAGCGACCCAAGGACACATAGTCCACTAGGCCCTACAGCCCAAACTCATGTCCCACTCAAGAGACATGTTCCACAATCATGACACAACAAACATACAAAAAGTAACATAAAGTATGTGAGTAAACAATTACTACTTGACACTTGTCCAAAATTTATAAAAATGTTCCCGGTGGTTGTAAATTACTCCGAACACGTGCTGACCCTAAATAAAGAAAATATATTTCATTTTAATCCCTTATATAAACTCTCCTCATTAATTCATGAAATTCGCCCATTTTTCCAAAAATTCCAGAAAATATGCCTTAACTTCAACAATTCATAATTAATTCTAGAAAAATAATTTTGGCATGATTCCAGTTGAAATTTAACCTTTTACGTGTCTAGTTATTATTAAAAATACTTCCAAAGGCCTAAAAAATTCTCATGATTTTTCTGTGTAAAAACTTTGCTCACTGGTCAGAGCAAAGTTCAGGTTTTTGGGCTATTTCCAAAAATTCATTTCTCCCAGTGGAAATCTCGAACAATTAAAAAATTATATACCAAAATGAATCCCCAGATGTTTAATTTAAGCCTGTGAAATTTCATGTCCATTAGACATCGTTTACTATTTTTAAGCCTTTTACCAAACGCGACTGCCCATAAATCAGCAAAACTGGCAGATTGCCTTTTTCTTTAAAATTTAGGGTTTTGAGTTCCAAAATCATGTTTACCACTTGGACCTATACAAAATTTCGTAGTAATCACTTTGGGACAACCAAAAACATCAAAATACAACATATCTTCATGTATACAGCCCTGCACGAAAATCACACCACAATCGTATTTACTATTTTAGCTTCGTATACTTTCGTTTCTGGGCTTAATCTTTCCTTTGACACCATAATCTTGAATTTAATTACTTGATAAACTATTTTAAATGTCTAGGCAGAGCCGTCAATTCCCCCATGAAAAACATAATTTCTTTATTAAGCTACTTTTATAAAAATTACCCAAAATCCCAAAACAAAAGCCGCAACAAGCTATGCTAGTGACTTACTCCTCTTGTGTCTTGGTTTCACTTGGATTTCTTCCTCTTTGTTTCACTGAATAAGATCATCGTTGAGCATAAAAGAATCATAAGAATATTAGAAGAAGGATTGAAGAACATTGAAGGCTTGTTTAACCATAAACTTACGCCTACTTACCTTGTTTTTCAACTTGGATGCCTTCTCTTTCTTCCTTGTATATAAGCTTGCTTTCACTCTTTCCTCTCTCTTTTACACGATTTGGGACATCCAAATAAGGGCTGATAAGTCCTTAAAATAATGGTCATTGGTTATGTGAAATATCCATGCAAGCTATTGTTCAATGGTCCAAAGTGTGTCCTACGGTTTTGACTTGCTTCTCTTCTATTTCTCCAAGTTTTCTCATTTTTCCTTGGCTCATTCATGGCTGATCCTAGGTGGCGAAAATATGATCCCTTGTGGGAAGATTTTAATTTACTTCATGTGTCCTTTTGGTTCAATTTTTGAGTTTAATTCTTAGTACAAATTAGTTAGCTTTCAACTCATAGTTTTTAATTTTGGCTTCTTGTTATTAATACATGACTTTTCTTCATATTTCTCTTCCTCTTAGCTGGCGAAAATTTATGGCTGATGGGGGTTCAGATTTTGTCTCAATTTGTTTAAAAAACAAGCCTCTTCTTGGTCCTTGTTGGTACCTTTTCATTGGCCAATGTTTTCCTAAGTCTTTGACTTATTAATTGGGCTTTCATATGTGTTAAATCAGCTTTTCCTCCCTTGTTATTATGTCTGATTCGTAATTCATGCTTGGGGGAGAAGAAAATTGACTTCCATTGGCTCTTAATTCCCTTGTACAATTACCTACTCAAAAGTCCAATTTAATTCCCTAAGTTGCCACTTGTCTTCCTAGGTTTAATTGCTTTGACTTTGCATTTGAACAAGTGAATTTTTGCATTGATCCCTTGCCTCTTCTTCTTGTGGCCGGCGCCCTTAGGGCTTCTTGGAGAAGTTTTTGTGCTTTAATGATGCCTATTTGACTCTTGCACATCAAGTTGGATTACATCATCTTGATGATGTAATCTTGCTTGGCTTCAATCTTAAGCCTAGGTTCAATTATCATGTTATTCCCTTGACTTCTAATTATTATTTTTGCATTGGAAATATTCTTGTTCTCATGTTTCCTTATGGTTGGGCGAAATTCCATGTCCAATTAGGGCAAGAATGTGCTTTGCTTTTTGTTCTTTACAATAATATCACATAAGGTCCTAGTGAAATTGACTTCTATGGGTCGTACTCTTGGCTTTGCATTTTCCTTCCCTTTTGGCTTATCAATCCAAAAATTTAGTCAATGTTGTGGTGACTTTTACCTTGTTACCAAGTCTCTAAAATAATTGGTTTACGATGCCATTTTGGCTACTTAATACAATTAATGAGGTTACATCAAAATAACAATTTAATTGTATCCAAAACCCCCTCAATGCTTTAATTAACTCCACTTTGTACATTGATCATGGAAGTGGGGGTGCTACATAATGGACAGCGTCACTTCCTCTCTTCCTATATTTGTCGTCGAAAACATTCTCAAATGACTACCCATAAAGTCCATAGTCCGCTTTCAATGGGTTTCCAAGGGGTGGAAAGATCTCATCAAGACTAAATCATTCATCAAAGATTATTTTATCCATTCCAGTGGTAATAATCCAAACCCTTATGTTCTTTTATATGTGAATTATATGAACAGTGCTTTGGAATTATATAAGCTCTATGCTGAAACAAAAATTACTGGTGTTGACGACCCACCTTTAAGGGGTTCAGTTGAGATCACAGGTTCCATCTTATAATAGGTCGTGGCACAATGACCTGAAGTTGGCTCTGATACCAAATATAACATCCCGAAGTTGGCTTTGATACCAAATGTAACATCTTAGCATATCGGTCTCGATATGACTTTAAAACGCGTCAAGAGGAAAAGTTATCTTGACCATTATAAGATGCCTTTCGTTGGCCCAGCGTCCTTGCTGCCAAGGCAACCCAAACCTCACTTTGATACCAAATGTAACATCCTAGTGCCTCCCTCTTGACATTGTCCTCTTTGGGGACCCATCACCTCTCAGCTTTAAAAGCGGTCAAGAGAGAAAGGTATCTAGACCCTTGTAAGGCGTCTTTAGTTCCCCTTTCTAAGCGATGTGGCACAGTGACCTTGACACTGATACCAAATGTAATATCCCAGCACCTTGCTCTCGATATTGTCTGTTTTGGGATTTATCACCTCTCACAATTTTAAAATGTGTCAAGAGGGAAAGGCTTTCTAGCAGATGTGGGATCTCACAATCCATCCCTAGGGGCCAGCGAGGACCCCTAAAGGCTAGCGTTCTCACTGGCATAGTGATCTGAGCCTTCCTCTTATACCAAATGTAACATCCTAGCACTTG
The DNA here is from genome assembly GCA_025563575.1 of Acacia pycnantha. Lineage (NCBI taxonomy): Eukaryota > Viridiplantae > Streptophyta > Magnoliopsida > Fabales > Fabaceae > Acacia > Acacia pycnantha. The sequence continues at coordinate 4,763,693 of JAMWYP010000003.1, read as the reverse complement.
GCTCTTGATATTGTTCTGTTTGAGGACCCATCACTCCTCACATTTTTAAAACGCGTCAAGCGGGAAAGGTATCCAGACCCTTATAAGGCGTCTTTCGTTCCCCTTTCCAGCCGATGTGGGATCTAACAGTTTGAACCTTCTCATTTGCTGTGGAATTTAACTACTTGAAAGGTCAGACCATTGTTTCCTAGAATGATGTAGGATTCTAAACGTTGCATTGCTTTAGGATTTGGATTATGTCCATGGGTTGATGATTTTAAGATTGTGACAACTGGTTATAAAAATAAAGTTAGTCATGCTAAAATCTATTCACATAGTATAGAATCATAGAAAGAAATAGATTTTGAAATGTGAACAAGCCTTTATCCTCAATACTTCTCTTTAAACGGAGCTATATTTTTTTTTCTTGTTTTGGGTGAAGAAGTTTCCTTTGACTTAGCATTGGAAGTGTTCAAAGAGATGCCATTACCTGCTTTAGATTGTAATGAAAAAAATTGCTGGGTTTGACAATAAAGTAGCTATGATTGGTGACATGGAGTATAGGACTGGATGTTCTTTTGTTGAATTGAGGGGTTTCGCTGAGATCACAAGTTTTAGCTTATAAGGCATCTTTCGTTCCTTTTCCATCGTTGTGGGATCTCACAATCCACCCTTAGGTCGCTGGCACAATGACCAGAAGCTATCTCTGATACCAAATATAACATCTCAAAGTTGGCTCTGATACCAAATGTAATATCCTAGCACATCGGTGTCGATATGACTTTAAAACGTGTCAAGAGGGAAAGTTATCTTAACCCTTATAAGACGTCTTTCGTTGGCCCAACATCCTTGCTAGCAAGGGAACCTGAGACTCACTTTGATACTAAATGTACCATCTTAGTTCCTCGCTCTCGACATTGTCCTCTTTAAGGACCCATCACCTCTCACGGCTTTAAAAGTCATCAAGAGGGAAAGGTATCTATACCCTTGTAAGGCATCTTTAGTTCCACTTTCTAGCCGATGTGACACAACGACCCTGACTCTGATACCAAATGTAATATCCCAATGGGATCCTATCACCCCTCACAATTTTAAAACGTGTCAAATGGGGAAAGGCTTTCCAGCCAATATGGCATCTAACAATCCATCACAATCCACCTCTAGGGGCCAGTGAGGACCCCTAGTGGCTAGCGTCCTCGCTGGCATAGCAATCCGAGCCTTCCTGGCTCTTGATGTTGTCCACATGAGCTAGACAACTTTCCAAAGGTTTTACATGAGAAAGAGGCGAAGAGGCCACATCCTTGCATTGTCAGCATGATGCATGTGTGGCGTCATAGTGATGTGAAACAAAGGGGCTAAAGGGAAAGAGAGAGAGAGAATGATGGATTTCGTCAATTTAGGTTTTTTATTGTTTATTCTATTAAGGGAAAATCTTTAGTTCCACTTTCTAGCCAATGTGCCTGCCGTCTTGTAATTCAAAAAAAAAAAAAAGGGGAAGAGAGAGAGAAGATATCAGGGAAAAGTAACTCTTTATCTAATGAATCAATCAAAACTGAATACACGAAAATCCTAAGAAGAGTACTAGTTCATATCTAAATTAAATTCTATGATAATGAGGACAATTATAAGATAATATCGATATAATATTTGATTGAGATATTGCAAATAATAAATCATGATATAACAAATATCCTTATTTAGTATATTTTTATAAGGGGTCTTCTAGAATGAATTTGATAGTTTTAAGGAGTGTTCAATAATTTTTTTCCATATATACCCATATTTATTAAGGGTGGTAAGAAAGAGTATAAATTAATGTGGTATTGGAATTTAGTGCAATTCATAAGAATAATAGTATAAATCACTTGAATTTTATGGCAGATTTAATATTAACTATTTTTTTTAATACGTCTGAATATGTGAAAAATGATTTATATCATATGTAATTTTAACCAGATCTGGTATGCTGCCTTAATTCGTTCAGAAGGAGAAAGTAGTTAAGGGATTACAAAAATCCAAGCTTCTACCTTTCCAGTGCTGATGTTGTTACCAAAATCTACTTGTTCAATGAGAGGGTTATCTTGTCATTCCCCTCTCTCCCAAATTTCCTTGTTTAGATGCAAGTATTTTCTCTTTTATTGTGCTAATCTGCAAGATTTGTACCCTGATTATGATAATCATGTTCAATGGGAGCCCTATACAGTCTCCTAGGTTTTGTTCAAACTTGTTGCTGCTGCTACTCTGACTATGTTGAACGGTGGTGTTGTGATTTTGACTCTATATATACATGGGGTGTTTAGATTCTCTGTTCTTTATCTCCTTATTAGCTTAAGCTCTTCCATGCAGTTTCTTACCATTTCTTTAGCAACAACGTTTAGAGTTTAAGCCTTGTGAGTTCAAAAAATTTAACAAAATATTAAAAAGTTGCATCTAGGCGCTCAAGAATACTTAAATATTTTAAAATAGTGGGTAATATCAAATATTTTATAATATTTTAAAATATTTAATTTTCAGTATAACTTTTCTGCTTTAACCAAAATTAATTATTGCTTCCTTGGAAAAAAATAATACAACAGTAATTCATAATATTTTGCTTCATTGAATGAGAGAAAGGAGTATGTATGTGTATGTTAAATATTGGAAAATGAGGACTAAAATCCCCGGGACCTGACGGCTTAAATGCACTTTTTTACCAAAATCAATGGAGTACGGTATGCACATCTGTCACTAACTATGTAAAGTACCTGTTTGCTAATCCGCAGGCTATAGCTGAGATAAATAGTACGTTAATGGTACTCATTCCTAAGAAGGAACACCCCGAATCAGTGGGAGATTTGAGACCAATAAGTCTTTGTAATGTTATTTATAAAGCAGTCTCAAAAATTATTGTGAATCGTTTGAAGCATATTCTGCCCAAGGTGATAGCCCCGAACCAATGCAGCTTTGTGCCGGGAAGGCATAGCAGTGATAATATAATTGTTGCTCAGGAGGTAATACACACTATGCGGAGCCTGAAGTCAAAAAAGGGATTCTTGGCAATTAAAATCGACCTTGAAAAAGCTTATGATCGGGTTAATTGGAATTTCTTGCGTAGCTGCCTCCAGGAGATTAATATTCCAAGTAGTCTTACCCAGGTAATCAATCAGTGCATTTCTTCTTCTAGTATGCAGTTGCTATGGAATGGGGATAAAGCTGAGTCCTTTCACCCTTCGAGAGGTGTCCGGCAAGGCGACCCACTTTCGCCCTACCTATTTGTCATATGTATGGAGAAGTTGGCGCATCTTATTCAAGAGGCAACTTCCAAAGGTCGTTGGAAGCCAATTCGACTCACACGTTCAGGGCCCCCTATTTCTCACTTGTTTTTTGCGAGATGATATCATGTTGTTCGCGAAGCCTCTATGGACCAAGTCGCCACTATTAATTCATGCCTCAAGACCTTTTGTGATAGTTCTGGTCTAAAGGTTAATCATCAAAAAACTAGAGTCTTTTTCTCAAAAAATGTCCATCATGTAAGGAGAACTGAGATGTGTGATTCTTTGGGGTTTTCAATTACAAGTGATTTGGGAAAATATTTAGGTGTCCCTTTGCACCATGATCGTGTGACTAAGGAATCCTATCACTATGTGGTTGATAAGGTAAAGGTAAGACTATCTAACTGGAAGGCGAAATCGCTCTCCTCGGCTGGGCGATCTACCCTTATTTCCTCAGTCGCTACGGCAATCCCGGGGTATGTCATGCAAACATCTCTTCTGCCAGCTAGTACGTGTGAATCTTTGGATAAATGCAACCGTCAATTTTTGTGGGGGAGTACTGAAGAACAAAGGAAAATTCCTCTGGTTGCTTGGGATGTGATATGTACACCTAAAACAAGGGGAGGTTTGGGGATCCGACATTCAAACTACTATAATCAAGCCTACCATATGAAGCTTGGATGGAGCCTCTCGACTAGAAGGGAGGACTTGTGGGTAAGGGTTATAAGAAACAAATATGGATGTGGATCTGATGTCATACCAAAGATTGAGGTGAATCGGCCTGGTTCTAATCTTTGGAACGGTATTAAGTGGACTTGGAAGAAGGTACAGGAGGGAACTGAAGAATTGCCTAGTGGGGGGCTCCGTTGGAAATGGAACAAGAATGGCATGTTCACAGTTAAATCAGCATACGATGCAATAAACAGTGACGTGGTGCACCCTGATCCGATATGGGGGAAGATATGGAAACTGCAGATACCGGAACGTTGCAAAATGTTCCTTTGGCTTGCTACTCATAAACGGTTACTCACAAATGTCTCCAGGTGTAAGCGGGGCCTAAGTTTTGAAGCCCGATGTACAGTTTGCAATGGTGAAGCGGAGTCGCTTATCCACGTTCTCAGGGATTGTCCTATTACTATCGATCGTAAGCAGCAGTTGTGCACAGGTCACCTTTGGCGTAGGTTCTCTACGTTGCCTTTTGATCAATGGGTCCGTTTCAACATTTGTCATCGAGGTAAGAACCAACGGGCAGATGAATGGAGGCACCTCTTTGCGGTTGTGTGCTGGTGTTTGTGGCGGAGACGCAATTCTGCCATCTTCGAAGGAAAAACGACCTCAAACGTGTCAATACAGCATAGTGCGACGGCAATGGTGAATAGTATGCAAGATGCTCGAGCCAGGTACAGTAAGCTAAATAACCGACAGCAGAGGGAGGAGATTATCTCTGGAAATCACTGGCACCCACCACCGTCAGGGAGAATCAAGATCAATACTGATGGGGCATACTCTCAATACACTGCTGGTGTAGCGAGCGGAGGTCTTCTACGAGATGAATATAGTTCCTTCCTTCGAGGTTTCATGTTCAAAGGGGACCATGGAGATAGCGTCACGGCGGAGCTATGGGGTTGCATTCATGGACTTAAACTTGCATGGGACATGGGGTATAGAGATGTAATTTTGGAGGTTGATTCAGCAGATGCAGCGAGCGATAAGGAATCCCATCAGCTCGACGCATGAGGATAGTCTCCTTCTCGATGAGATTAGCAGCGTGATTGATAGACACTGGAAGGTCGAAATTAACCACGTCAGTCGATGGGCAAACGCAGCGGAAGATTATTTGGCTAAAGCAAGCCTTTCTTCTTTACCAGGTTTCCAGATTATATCTCATGCGGACCTGGATCTTGAAAGGCTTCTTGCTTCTGATAAGACTTAGTTTTGTTTTTGGTTGCTTTCTATTATAAAAAAAAAAATATATATATATATATATTGGAAATTGACCAAGGAATAATCTTGCTGACTTTATTTCTCCAGTCACTGGAGATAGAGTTATCTTCAGTGACCCCAAAACTACATCTTTTGGATTAATGAAGGGTGTGTTAGTAATTTTAGGTGAATTAATGAAGGGTGTTTCGGTAAAATTTTTATGATTAAAAAATAAACAAAATTACAGAAACACCTTTCATTAATCCAAAACGACGTAGTTTTGGGGTCTATCTCCAGTGACTGGAGAAATCCTTTACCCATATATATATCCTTTACCCAGAGAAATCCTTTACCCATATAGTTTCGGGATGCTATGTTTGGTCGGTAATTTTCTGTATCACTGGGTATATTTCTTCAAGAAATAATAATGATAATTTATATGGAATTTGATCTGGTAATCTATCTTCAGAACCTTATTTGATGTTCAGTGTTTTATTAATTCTTTCTCTGGTGTTAACGTTTGAGGTTTTAATACGTTGGTTGATAAATTGCATTGGCTGGGAGACTCACCCACCACAGCTAGGTGCGTGACCCGGGTCGGATCAGGACTAGTCAGAGCGAAGCTCTGATGAACCGGGTGGACAACCAAAAAAAAAAATTGCATTGGCTGTTACCTCTGTTCCTTAATCAGAGTTTTATTTTACACACATCTCCTTTTATTAGTATTATTTCCTTATCTTGTTAAAATTTTTGATGAATATCCTTCCGTTAAAACCCTTCGATTCTCCTTGGAAAAACATCACCGCCAAATGTCACTCACTCTAATTATTACCAAATGTCACTCACTCTAATTATTACTACCTCCGGTTCTACTTATAGGAATACTTTTGTAATGCAATTTGCACTACAAAAGTGTTTCCATAATTAAGACTGGAGGTAGTATTATTTATTATAACAAAATGGGCACACTGTGAGCCTAATTGTCACCCTGAATTTATTTTTATTGATTTTTAAAGCAATTTACCTAATTGATTATGAAATTTTATAAATTTCAACTGAATTTTATTTGACAAAGAGATTATGATTCCATAATTTACAGGATCTGGGTACGTACTGCGTCTTAGTTCTATTCACAAATCAGCCAAATAAAATTAAGTTTGATTTATTTGGTTCCATTTTTCCTGTTTCTTTGTTCAAATATATTATTTTTATAATATTTCAATTTTTAGGTTAGATTTTGAGAATAAAAAAGGGAAATCTCTTTAAACATATGAAATAAACAAATTCTAATTTGATATACTAAACTCATTAATCATATCACAGATCAAAGTAGAATTTAGTAATGCCCCTGAGTTATTAAGAAAAGCAAAATTGAAGTGTGCAAGTTTTTGGTAACACTTTTCTCATACGAATTCCTATCCAGTTCTTATAAATATCAAAACTAAACTTTTTAATTTCCAAACGTTCAATTGTTTCTTTTGTCATGGTGGGTTCAAGGTTCAATAATGCGTATTTGCATTCTTCACGTACGGATCACATCCATTCAAAGTTTGTTTCTTTTGGCAACACCAAATCAACGAGGCAATCTGATGAGTCTGGTGCAATAGACAGCATAGAGCATGTTTCAGGCGTGTGAGGGAGTACAAAAAGAAATGAATGAGACGGAAGATATATAGAAGACGGAAGGAGAAGGAAGAAAAGGGCATATGAGTAAAATCACTCATTTCGAAAATCTTAAATTGTGCTACTTAGCCTAACTTGAATTTGTTAAATTTAGAGATCTGATTAAGGATTTGAGTATTTTGAAAGACTTTTGGTTGGATTTTCCCCAAAATATAATCCTCTTTTTGTGAATTTAGGTATTTTATTCTCAAAATCGAACCTTAAAATATTATAAATATATTTTAGTTAAATAAAGAAAAAAAAAAGAACCAATATATAAATCAAACTTAATTTGATTTGGCTTGATTTCTGAACAATAGAATTCAAGAAAAATTAGGTAACCAGATCTCGAAGATTATGGAATAAGAATCACTTGGTCAAATGAAATTCAGTTGAAATATTTAATATCATAATAAATCAGGGAAATTGCTTTAAAATTAATCAATATTTAATGAAAATAAATTCAGAGAGACTATTGGCGGTGATTAGGATAAACAATAATATGAATTTTTTTCTCCAATGAAATTTTGACCCTTACTACTTAGATGTGATAGGGAAAACCACAACAATGTCCCAGTTAAAAAAAGAAAATTAGAAAAGTTTTATAACTTGTCAATTATAAGTAAAAGAGTTACCATTGATTAGAGTTGGGAGGGCCAGCCCTTGAAGGGCCAAGGTCTAAAAGGGGCCCTTTCAGGCTAGGGGTAAGAAAAAAAATTTGTTTTTTAAAGCCTGACCCATGAGCGTACAGGCCAGAGCCGGCCTTGCAAGGCCATAAGCCATTTTTCTAAATTTTAATTATTTTTCTGTGTTTTTTTTCAAAAAATATAATTAGTAAATTGCAACAATTAAAGTTCTAATTTAACAGATAAATGTTGTCAACATTAAGACCTACACACTCATCATGCAACAAACAAACACAATACATTAAGTCATAGTCAAAGGTAAATTATTGTCCATATACCACAATTACAAAAAATTAATGAGAAGACTTAATAGAATTAAAAATAATTTTTATAAATATGTCTTGAAAAGTGTAAATAGTCAACAAAATAAATAATATAAGTTATGAACAAAACAATCACTAGAAAATAAGTCAAAAATATAAATTTAGTAAGAATACTTATAACATAAAAAATATCTTTTATATGTTTTACATTTTTAGGATTCTTAATACCAGATGTTCTTTTGAAATTTAATTCTAAAAAATCTTAAGCTCAGCCCTTGTAGGCCCGCTTTCAATTTTGAGGCTAAAATTTTAAGCCCATCTCTTAAATATTTTATATATATAATATTTTTTCTAAAAAAATATAATCCTCTTTGATTGGGTTTCGTCAATTTATATGTTTTAATCTCGAAGTCGAACCCTAAAATATTATAAAAAATTAACTGAATAAAAAAAAATCAAACCAAAACAATCAAACTTAATTTGATTTGGCTTAAAAAAGAATTGAAGACAATACGTAGCCAGATCCCATAAGCCTTCAACTACAAAAAAGCCTCAAACCTTGCAACGAAGTCACACCGTCAAAAAAGTTCAAAACCCTAGCCAGTTGCGGGGGCTATATTGTCACCTGAGACTCCTTTTCTAGTGGCGGCCACCGTGAAGAAGCTGGCAATGAAAGCCAACATACCATTTATTCCCAACGATATCTTTGTTAACATTTTCAAAAGACTTCCACTAAGATCCCTAACTACTTTAAACGTGTGTGCAAAGATTGGCAAAATTTGATAAAAGATGTCATCAAGACTTCCATCGAAGACCACCTCCACTACTTCAGCATCAAGAACCCTACACTTTATGGTGTTTGATGCACTACAAAATATTTTAGAGTACTGGATGCACTTAAAAAAAACTTTAGAATGGTGGATGCAACCTATTTAAAAAAAAAAAAAAGAAAGTTGAAAGATAAAAAAGATGATTCTCCAGAGTAGAATCTGGAATTTTTTTTTTAAAATAAAATAAAACAAAGAGACATTTAAATTAATAATAGGTTATTTAATTAGTATAAATAAGTGATTAAAAATCAACTACAAAGTTAAATATTTTTTACCAGAAAAACAAAAAGGTAACGAAATTTAAAACGTATGCTACTAAAAAATATTTAATAAAGTGAGCATGTGACTTATAATCATATTGGACTAAAAAAAATTCTTCTCTATCTACCCTATAAAAAGAGTCAAAAAGAGAAATTATAAACATATGTGCCAAATATATGTTCTTAAAACCCACCCGAAATATCTATTCCTGATATATTTAAAGCCTGTTTGGATGGGTTTTAAGAAAAATGTTTTTTTTAAGCTCCAAATTAAATAGAAGCAGAATTTTGGTTTTTTTTTTTTTTTTGACTTTTGGTTTTTTTAAAAGCTATCATATAACCACGTAAATTATTTAAAAAAATCACTTTTTTTTTATTGAAAAAGTGTTTTTTATTAAAAAAAAAAGGCTTAAATACCATTTTTTCCCTGAAAGTTTTTTTTGGAGCAATGTTGCCCCAGAAGTATAAAAACGTAGCAATGTTGCCCCTCCGTTTATGTTGACCGTTAATTTTAACTGAAATTGCTTACTTGACAGCCACGTGTACTCCCATTTTCCAAATCATCATGACACATCATCCCCTCCCTCTCCTCCGCCAGTCTCTCTCTCCATCCTAAATTGCAAATTTTCACAGCGCTAGCAATTGCATGCATAATCGATTCTAATAACGGGGCAGATCATCAAATATCAAAGAAAATAAGGTAGTTACCAGCGCCTTGGGTAGCGCAGTGGTATGTTATCTGGCCTTGTGCCAAGTGAATCAGGGTTCGAACCCTGCCTGGGACCGTCCGGTCCCCATTAAAAAAAAGAAAATAAGGTAGTTCAATCAAAAAAAAAATTCTCCCCTTCATCATCATCAATGACAACATCCATGAATGATCCCAAAAATTTAGATCTGAAAAAACAAATCAATCTAGAAAAAAAAAAACATCCTCATCCCATTCATCATCATTAACAACAATCAACAGGAAAAACTTCAAAACCCTGAAAGAAAAATCCCCCCCACCTCATCATTGACATCCATAAATTTTGAAGGAAAGATGGAACTTCTGAAGCCTCTAAGAAAAAGAAGAGGAAACAATGAGTAAACAAACAAAGAAGACTAGATCACAAATTTAAGCAAAATGTAGAAGTGAATTGGTGGAAAATCTAACTATCGATGAGTGAAATTTATGGAAAGAACGAATTAGATCGAGATTGAATGTCAAAAGAGGGGCCCCAAGTCACCAAATTCCATCGCATCCAAGTGCCCAAAATCACCAGCACACCCTGTTCTTCCCCACAGGCCACCTCCGGTGCAAGGAGAGACAACCGCATTCAACGATCCCGATGTCGTGGGTACTCGAGAAGATAGTGTCGGATCTCCCTCAGAGCCACGATTCCAAGCCTAAATCAGTGAGGTTTCTTGACGCCACCTGTGGCAGGAGCAGATTTCCGAGCAACTTTGGTGGGAGCTAGTTCAAGCCATGGTAGAGAAAGTAAGGATCGATTTAAAAACATGGATTGTGATGAAACAACCAATTTTAGCGAGAAATTTGGACTTCACAGTGATTAATCAAGCCTATCTATGAAAGAAGAACAAGTTTGTGTACGCGGCTGGAGTTTCAAGGATGGTTAAGCTGGATGTGTCGAGAGGGGAATGTAAGAACCGGATGAACCCCAAGAGGGGGGTGAATTGGGTGAAGTATAAAAACTTAGGAACTTTAAAAATCTTTTTGCAACTCAGTAAAACCAGTTTGTATGACAGTAAAGAGTTATAAAGCTATAGACAGTCATTCAAACATATATGCTGGAAATACAGGAGATTAAGGAAGTGAATATGCAAACTGAGATTTATACTGGTTCGGCCCAATCCTTGACCTACGTCCAGTCCCCAAGCTTCACTTAAGATTTTCAATCCACTATTCTCTTGTTTAATCCGAGCACAAGAGAACCCTTTACAAACCCACAAGTTCACCTAGGCACTTGTGAAGCCAAATCTCTCACCGAAATACTCCCCCTTACACACTATAAGGTTATAATCTGTTTCCCACTCAAGATCACCCAATCTTGAGTAACTCTCAAATGAAATGATTATAATGAATCTTCTCTCTCAGAAGTGAATAAATAAACACTAAAGTACAAATCATTTCACTCTCTAAGATGAGCTATGTAAGCATTGAGAACAGAGTGTGTATGAGATGAATATAGAATTCAGAATTTGGGCATTTTGACAGTGCAAGCTCTTGCCATCGTTTTTCTCCATCTTGAATGTGTCTCTACTTATAGATGAAGATCATTAGAACATTGAGAATATGACCGTTGTGAATAGTAGCCGTTGGAGATCAATTGGAACTAGCCGTTAGAACTTTTACACAACATTTGATGTTCTGATACAAATCTGACATTTTGAGATTTGCTTCTAATCCTTCGTTTTAATCATATGAAACTCACTAAAAAATTGATTAAACATAGTTAAGAATAGTAACGAGTGGTGAGAAGTATCTAGATCATATATGAAGATTTCGCAAATTCGAGAAGACTGATTTTCAAACAGAGCGCTGAAAACTGGAGTTTGTAACTATTCACTCAAGTGCAAACTCGAGTTTTGAAACAAAAACTCAAGTTTTGTTCTTTCTTAGGGAAACATCGCGATTGAGCTTTGAAGAACATTTTGAAATAGGAGCAAACTCAAGTCATTAAGTGACAAACTCGAGTTTTAGACTTTTTGAAGTGAAAATATGATTAAGTTCACAAAGCTCAAACTGGAGTTTCCAAACACAAACTCGAGTTTTCTTAAGTTTAAAATAGTGAGAAGCTCTTTGCTTGACACAAACTCGAGTTTGCTCACTCAAACTCGGGTTTCCTCAAAAGATTGGAAACTTGGAAAACTCAGAGTGCTCTTGGCTTTACATAAACTCGAGTTTACCAATACTAACTTGAGTTTGGCTAAGTTTAAATCACTTGAGCATTTCCAAATTATGTGAAACACTTGATGAGTCTAGATTCATATGGAATTGGTTTCACTTCATTTGATTGTGTATAATGTGAGCTATATCCAGAAAACCAAGCCTATGCTGAAATGGTTCCAGAATTTCTTGAGTCAACTTTAGATGGCCATATATCCTTGGTACAAACTCCATTTTGGTTGGTTCAAATCTTGATGGAACTAATTTTGAGTCTACTTTCATATGCCACCAATTTCAGCTCAATTGAGTTTGTAGTTTGTGAGATACACTCAAAACATCGAGGCTTGGTCTGTTGTGTGGCGTGAATTTCACTATCAACTTCTACAATTCATAACTCCTTTATCTGAAATACTTTTGGCTTGAATTTTATATCACAATGACGCATTGGGAGTCTAGTTTCATACAAAATTGGTTTCACCTCAATCCGATCTCTGGTTTGGGAGATATCATCAAATTACCAGACCTTACCCATACTGAACGTGAAACAGAGTAGAACAGAGTTGCTGAAGAGAGCTATAAACTCGAGTTTTTACTTATAAACTCAAGTTTTCCTTGTCCAGAGATGCCAGAGATACTGAAGACATTACAAACTCAAGTTAGTTAGTGACAAAATCGAGTTTTGAGTCGCAAACTCGAGTTTTGTGTCCTAAACTCGAGTTTTCTCGTACCAGACGAGCAAATCATTGTAGCGAAATAGGAAACTCGAGTTTTCTCATCCTGAAGCTGATTTTTGCTGACTTTAATTCCTAATTGAGCCATTCCAACTTCCATATGATCTTGGAGACTTCTAGCATCAATATAAGAACTTGAATAATGATATTCTCATTCCATTCAGCAAGTTCTTCCTTCCTTTCTTCTTCTCTTGATCATTCTCCATAATTCAACTCTTTCTTTATTTTCTTCTCTTCTTCTCTTGATCATTTTCCACAATTCAATTCTTTCTTTCCTTTCTTCTCTTCTTCTCTTGATCATTCTCTGTCATTCAACTTGGAATTCTTGAACTTGACATTCTCTCCAATTTCTTCTTTCTAAAATCTCTTATCTCCTTCTTGATCTATAATTCAATTTGGACTAATCTACATTAAATATAGTAGTTAGTCAATGAAGGAGATAAATATACCATACAAGCTTTTTGCTCTTAATAATGGCATCTATATAAGACATCATAAAAACTACTCAAATCTAACAGGGAAGAGAGACAGGACTGTACAGTCAGTTGCAGAATGTTCGGAGAAGGATGCTACAGCGGAGAGCCATTTTTTGTGGTGGGAGATACAGAGGATCCATATTCAAAGGAAGCCGATGGGTATGTGGTGACGTATGTGCACGATGAGAATAAAGGAGAATCGAAGTTCTTGGTGATGGATGTGAAGTCGCTGGAGCTTGGAGTGTGGCGGCGGCGGTGAGGCTGCCCTGGCGAGTTCCTTTCGGATTTCATGGGCTCTTTGTGTGGGAAAGTGATCTGAGGAAGCTTTGGTGAAGAAGATGATAATGATGGATTCTTCATGTTCATACGAATGAGAAAGAGGGGAAGGATGATGTGTCATGATGATTTGGAAAATGGGAGTACACATGGCTGCCAAGTAAGCAATTTCAGTCAAAATTAACGGTCAACATAAACGAAGGGGCAACATTGCTCCGAAAAAAACTTTCAGGGAAAAATTGGTCATGGGCGTGTACTTCCAAGACAAAATTGGTACTTAACCCTTGAAATAAAAAGGGCCCATCCAAACAAGCTCTATCAGGAAAAGATCCTCCTTGATTTTGCACGATTTGTAGCCTTGATCCTCCCTTCACTATTACCATTAATTCTTGAAGAAATCAGACATTTTGATTCAATATTAAAAATGCCATACACTTTAAGAATTTTTCCTAAATACCACATTGACCGAATGACGTTAAAAATCTCGTTAATTATCAAAAAATATCAGTAATTATTTCAAATTTTAGATGGGGGATTAGCTAAAAATTAAATCATAGATGGTTTTTGTGATATATGAATTATACATTTAAATATTAAATTATACTCCATCTGGTCCTAATTATAAGAACTATTTACCAGAATTTGGAGAGATTAAGAAGAGAAGTTAAATTAGTTAATTATAATTATTTTTCAAAAATACCCCTTCTTAAAATAGAAAATTACATCAAGAAAATATAAGCGGGGATGATATAGTCAGAGTAAGCTTATGAAAACCAACCAATGCCCCTATTACGTACAACTATGTCTATTATGTACAACTAGGCAATATAGTTAACACACTAGATATTTTTCTATCAAGAGAATATCTATTTAATTGGGCATAATACAAATGCAAGTTTTTTTTTTTAATTGTTGGAAAAAGGATAATGAAATTAATGTTTTATTAAGTTATTTTAGGGAGAAAATTAATCACTTTGACGGACAGCTAAAAAAATATTTTTAAAGGAATATTAAAATTATTTTATTCAAAAATAAAAAAATAAAGTAAAATTTTTCACTTGATAGAATATAAGCGTGTTGTTAAATTAATTATTGTGGAGGAAGTGTTAGTAGGGGGTAATATGAGAAAAATATGACAAAAACTGCTCAAAATTATTTTAAAAAAAAAACAGTATAATTGAGATGTATATGACATTAATGAGTTGCAAACATTATTTACTTTATAGAATATATATGTGTATTATTAAATTATTATTATCTTTAATTATTATTGAGAAAATATCAATAAGGGTATTTTAGGAAAAAATTGACAAAAAGTTAAAACTTGGTTTTATAATTAGGATCAAAACCAACTCCAAAATGTGTTCCCATAGTTAAGATCAAAGGGGATACTTCTATATTAAATTAAATTAAGGATACCTATATTTTAAATGTGGTTTTTTATATCAATGATATCGATTAATTGATATTGATAAAAAAAAAAAAAAAAGAACAATAAGAGAATTATTTATGCATAGAACTTAGAAACTTGGGACGCTACTTATGTTTATTATATGCGCGCCTCCAATAAACCCTAAAATTCCCTGGTTGTATCGTCGGTGAGATTTCGATGACATCAAGGAAGCAGATGGCGGTGAATGGCACCACACCCTTCCTTCCCGAAGAAATGATCACCGACATTCTCAAGCGGCTTCCAGTGAAATCCCTTATTCGATTTCGATGTGTCTGTAAACATTGGAAAAATCTCGTCAAGAACCCTTCTTTCATTACTGATCACCTCCGCCACTCCAGTCATCACAACCCTAATTTTCTCGTCTTCAATCTTTTCAGTAATATCAGTTACCAACGTGATTATACTGCAAAGTTAAATTTGCTCAATTGTGAGATGCAAGTCCGTGATCTTCAGAAGGAACCTTTGTTCGATCACTTGTGGGCGGGGCGTTTTAAAATCATTGGTTCCAGCAATGGCTTGCTCTGTGTTGCAATCTACAGGAATGGGCTTGTCAGGCCTCCTTCTTCCGTTTTACTTTGGAACCCGGCGACTAAAGATGTCAGAGAGGTGCCTAGATCCAGAACTATCGATTCCTGTAAGTTTATTTGTGATTTCGGATTTGGGTTCAATTCATCTCTTAATGATTTCAAGATAGTGGCAATTGATCATCAAATTGATCGGATGGGAGTGTATTCATTAAGTAGAGATTCATGGAAAGAAATAGAAATTAAGAACTTTCCAGAGGTTTTGGTATTCTTTGGTGAAACTGCCGTCTCCTCTAATGAAGCTATCTTTTGGAAAGGGTTAATAGGAGGCGAGGAGACGAAGGGAGTTATAGTTTCATTTGACACAACAAAGGAAGTGTTTACTTTCATACCATGGCCTACCGATACAGCTCTCAACACTACCAGCTCTTTATATTTTGTTGATTTAACTGTCTACAAAGACAAACTTGCTATATTTCTTAGTGGAAGTGATGTCTCTTTGTGGGTGATGGAGGAAGATATTGGTTCATCTAGGGAGAGATGGAATTGTACTAAGAAATTCATTGGTGGCCATTATCCTCGGATGTCCGATTGTGTGGGCACCATACGGAGGAATGAAATTGTCATAGTTGGAAATACTGAAACTGGAGGTAAGGAAGGACCAAAAAGACGTTTATGTCTGGTGAATCTCACTACTAATGAATTTAAAATGATTGGTGTCCCCCAATATTGGCGTGCTGAATTTCTTATCTATGTGGAAAGCCTTGTGCCAATCTTCAACATCCACAACATTGAAGAACCTTGATTTAAAATATATTCTTGTATTTATTAACTATGTGGCATATTTGCTATGTTTAAATATTTTTTTGGTAGAAATGAATTCATGCATTTTTAGTTCATTGGGTACATATATATTCCACCCTTATTACTACCTGTGAAAAGGACAGTTTATTGGACACGGCTCCCAGGGCAAAGCAGTGGAACTAGAGATTTCAGATCAAAGCAAGAGTAACTACTAGCAAACTTTGATTGAATTTTGTAACTTGGTAATAGTTACTTTTGGAAGTTGTGGATAATCCATATAACCCTTCGAAATTTTCTGTTGTAATCAAGTAATATTATATCAGTATGTTATGCTATTTTTGTTTGCCTATTATGCTACGCACTGTTGTTGTAGTTATTGTCGGTATATTAATGAGGTGTTACAGAGTTGATCTAATGTGATGTTAGTTTTTCATTATCCATTACAAGTTGTCAAAAACTCTAAGGCTTTGTTTGGTTTGAGGGGATTGGAGGGAAGGGGAGGAGGATGGAGGGATTTTAGTCCCCTCCCCTTATTTGGCAGATGATATTTTTTAGGAGGGGAGGGGATATTTTTTAAAATTTCCTTCCCTTCCCTCAAAAACGTCCCCCCTCAAATAGGAGGGATTTATAAAAATGAGTGTATGAGAGGACAAAAATATCCCTAGTTTTTTTTGTTATTATACCATAAATACCCTGAACCCTTATATTTGCTATCTTTTTCAAACAATTCATCCATCAGATTCTCATCATAGTTACGCAAATTAGATTTCCTTCTTAAAGCCCGCTTTGAAACGGATCCGTGAGAAGATGGAGTTTCCATAATTCCAATCTGAAATTAAAAGAACCACAGTTCCTTCCCTAGTGACGCGCTCAACTTCACACTCTCCTGAAATTCTACCTATTCATACTAAACAAGAGGCCAGCAAATGAAAATTCACCAACATCCGAAGTTATATTCTCAGTCCCCCAAACGAAAAAAACCAACCTTCAACTCATCACTGAATAATAAAATGGGTATATCTTTTGAAGTATGTTTTTTTTTTTCCTGGAGAAACCAGTCATAGTATCCTAAATAATTTTTCCCCGCAAGAACGGATCAAAGAAACATTCAACGGGCCCAGTTCAGCCACTGAGAATTCGTACAAAGAGAGTTGGGAAGAGAAAGAAAACGAAGAATGCAAGAATGAGAAGAGGGCTTACAGTTATTGGATGCAAAGGTTCTCTAAACCTGAGTTCCCGAGCAGCGAACTCTATATTTCTCTAAATTTGAGGATATTTTATTTTACCTATGATGGATGTCTTTTGTTAGATTTCGATGCCACATTATTTTAATTTGCTTTGTGATGGCATTGTATGCTGTTCTGTCATAGAACATAAACCCTAACCCTAGGTGGGCTAGGATGTGGATGTAGGATCTAATAGCTCTCTCCCAAGCACCCATGGATTGGATACTGTTCTGGTGTAGAACACAGATGTCCAGCCGCGTATATGGGCTGGTGATTTGATATTGGATCTAGGGTCTCAGCCTGGGTGCCAATGTGGTAGCACACAGACAGAGAGAGATCACTGAACACAACCAGGCTCTTAGCCGAGGGGGTGGGATGTGTGCTCAGTGTGGCAGTATGTAAAATAGTCTAGGTTTAAAGCGTGTGTACCTTAGGCTGTTTGACCGAGTATTTATAGGAAGTACACAGGCGGTATTGGCGATATATCGGCTTATAATCGACTGCCTATCTCCATACGGATATGCTCCTATATTTAGGGTAGTTGAGATATCCTCGGATCGCCGTTGTGGCGGATCGATATACCCGCTGTGTTTGGGCCCTATCGTGATTGGGCCTTATCCAGGTCCGTAACAGTTGCCCCCCAGTCCGGTAGTGTGATGTTTCAGACTGCCGGGGTGTATGGTATCCTGGCTCACGCCATCCGAGGCTTTGCCTTCATCCGATGTTTATACCGAACGTTTAATCTCTGGTTCCCCTCCCGAATGGATGGTGTTGTTGCTTGATCCAATGATCTGGGGTGGTTAATGATAGCCTTAGGGGACCGAGGTAATAGCCCACGGTCCTAAGAATCTTGTGGTGATGGCCGACGGCGTAAGGATCCGAGGTGATAATCTCTGGCCCTACCGTGGTGAGGACCGACGGCATAAGAGCCCTAGGTGGTGTGGACCGATTTTGGCCGCAGTAATATGCCGGAGTCAAGGCTCGAAATTTGACGGCCCGAGGCCGTTGTTGCGACCACGTCGTGACTCTTTGGAAGCCTACTCTGATCTTGCCATGATTACCTGTGCCACCTGGCTTTCTTCGATTGGGGAGGCGCCTTGATTAACGTGTCTGCCGCCCCCGTATTTCGTGCGCATTTAATGCTCTGGCGGTACGTTGCACGTCCCCTCAACTTTAGGGGTGAAATGTCATGGCGCCCTCGTTGGTTGAGCTTCTTTCGTTTTGAATTTCCCCCCTTCCTTTCTCTCGATATAAACTACGGTGTAGTTCATTTTACCACTTTTCCCATTTGCTCATTCCACTCCTACGTGAAATTTCTTCGTGCAAGGTTTTCCGTCATCGAGAGTGTTGGTTCCTTCTTGTATCCCGAGATTTTACGGTTAGTCAAGGCTTCTCCGGATTCTCAGTCGATCCTCGTGCTTGCTTCGGGTATTCATCTTGCCTTCGAGTTTTTATGCCATTTCGTATTTAAATTCTCCCTCCTCCTTTTTCTTCTCTTTCTTTGGTGCGTTTCGAACTTGGGTTTCTGTGTGGAGTGCGGGTGAGTTGAGTTATCGAACCCATAGGTCTTGTCTTCTTGAGTTCTGGTTTTCCTTATTTTGGTCTTAGTTTTCCCCCTCCTTCTTATCCTTGTGTTGGTTGTATAGGTTTGGGCTTTTGATGGATAGGGAAGTTCGTCTTCACGTCGGCCTTTAGGTCCTACCGACGATGAGGCCCTTCGTGAGCGTTATCCCTTTTTAGTTATTGGCTGCTAGGGACCTCTTTAGCAGGAGGAAAAAGCTGCCGAGAGCTCCTCCCTTATTGCGAGTGGGTAGGACCGTATGGCCGAAGTCGTCTTGGGCTCATGTCGGCATAACTCGTCAGCTGAGCCCGTGTCCAACTCCAAGAGTCCTCCTTTCTCCGATCTGTCTTCATCAGGTATTCTGCGTAGTTCTGACTTTAGTTTTATTTCCTTTTGTTGTAGGTAAATGGAGTCTACCTCTTCGCCTCATCTTTCAGTTTCTGATCCGGAGGCAGACTCCGGTAGTCCTTCACCAGCCCTGCGATCCAAATATCCCTGGGTGACGAGCGAAATGTTAACCATACGCTCACTGATGACCGACGCGGATGTGGCGAAAGTGGGGTCTCCGGGGTCATCAGGATGTTGTCTTGCCCCAGAAGAGGATGAGCCGTCTGCGCGGCTCGGGAACCGGGTCTCCTAACTTCTTTCTTTTCTATCGGGATTATCGACCCGGCTCGGTATTCGCTTTAGTTTAGGGTTCCAAATGTCCGTTCTTCACTACCTTCATCGGCTCCTTCTCAACTTCACCCAAACGGGTGGGGTTATCGCGGCGTTCGCTTATCTCTGCGGTACGATGGATCCCGCCATTCCGTGTCTGCGCTGCCCTCTTCCTTCATTTTTCTCTCCTTTCACCCCTCGGTCGGGTAAGGAACCGCCCTCTTTGAAAGGGTTGACTTCTCTTCGTGCTGAGGCGGACCGGAAACTTATGAACTCTTTCTCCGACTCCTTCAAGCATTTCAAAAATGCTTTCTTTAAAGTTGTTGCAATCCCCGGGGAGTGCCACAGGTTTCTAAAAGCTGAAGGTCCGGCGTTGAGTGGCGCTTCCCTCTTTACTGGACCTCCGAACATCATAGCTTCTCCTCTTCCACATACCAATTCTCAGTCAATGACCTCTCTGAGGAGGAGAGGGAGTATGCCACTCGGCTGGCGTCTTACGTTGCCGAACACGGCGTAAAAAGGGCGGCCTTCTATATCAAGAAGGTCGATGTGGAGTCCGGCTCGGTCTCCAGAATGGCTTTATTGATATGAATTCTGTCGTTCTACTTGCCTTTTGTTATTTAATTAGCTTCTTCTAATTTTGTTTCTGGATGGCTTTGTAACATGTCAGGGTGCTATGGAGCTGAATCCAGACTACCTTGCGTATACCTTGCCGCCGGCCGGCAAACCGAGAGAGAAAGCTTCCAAGAAACGGTCCGCCGCCGAGCCTTCCAAGAAGAAAGCTCCTGCGGCGTCTACGGTCCCGACGCCTTCCTCGGCGAAGCGGGCCAGGATTGGGGCTACCGCCGCTACTCCTTTGGCTACTCCGTCATTGGCCGTCCAACCCGGAGTAATACTTTCCTCCCCTCCGTCCGAGGAGGCCGACACCGGTGTAGTGCCTCCATCTGCTCCAGCCTCTGCTACTATCGGGGCCTCTACCCCTACCGATCCTCTTCCGTCTCCTGATAAGGGGAAAAAGGTGGCTGCCTCTGACTCGGCTTCTCTTTTATCTCAATCGGCTGCAGCTGCACGCCCTGGAGCCTTCAAATGGGGCCAAGCTTGGGACAGGGACATCTCTGAAGAGATCGGTATGGCCTTCTTTCCGCCGCGTCGGTTTTTAAGCCCTCAGCCTCTTTCAAACGAGGACGTGCACAAAGTGCAGCACGTTTCCGATAGTCTCTGCCAGGCCCTTGGTTTGTCTCAGGCCTATCTGCACCTCCACAATTATTATGTTCGAGCTTCTGGTGAGTCCCGGAGTTCAAACCGGGATTAGAGTCGGTGAGGAGAAAGCTAATAGGCTCGCGGCGGATAAGGAGAGAGCCGAGGCCGAAAGGGACAGTCTTAAGGTGGAACTTAAAAGTTCCCAAGATGCCGTTGAAAAATCGCGAAGATCTTCTCGACCCACTGGGCATTGACGCGGCCAACGCCGATCTGATGCAGACCCAAGCTGCCCTGGCCGATGCCAATTCTAATCTGGCTGATGCCAATTCTCGTCTGGCCGAAGCCAACTCTAGCCTGGCGGAGATGAAATCCTTGCATTCTCAATCTATGGATGCGGTAAAACGGCTTACCAAGGTGCGCGGCGAGTTGTGCACACAGTTGGAGCAGACTCGGAAAGACCTGGGAGAGGAGAAGGTCGCTCACGAGCTGGCGGTGGATGCGTGAGGAAGATCGCGTCGGACTGCTTCAAGATGGCCCTGGCTCAAATTGAATATCTGAATCCAGGCCTAACTCTGAACCTCGCCGGCTATGGATGTCGCTCTCGTTTTCAGGCCGGTGTTCTCATTCCTCCACCTCCGTCTCCTGATGAAGAACCCTCGTCAGATGCCGAGGTCGACGGTGGTGAGCATGCCGGGGAAGGGGCTGCTTCTGGAGCCGAGCCTGCTGGTAGTGGGGCGCCTGAGGACGAGGCGGCCCCTTGAAGATTTGCCAATTTTCTTTTTCCTTATTTATTTTCGGCTTAGGAGGCCGGTTTTGTAGTAATCTGCAATGTAGATGTTGTTTGTACTTTGAACGATTAACCTTATGAATGGAGATTCAAATAGTATTTCGTCATTTTTAACTTTATGCATGTTCTGCATGTAGTCAAGTTGTAGACCGGGCCAGGGTCTTTAAATCATTAGAGTCCGCATAGTACTCTTCTGGTGTTGGAAACCAGGTGCATGAGTAGGGGTGTCTAAATATACCGCGCTACGAGGTTCGGAGTCGTTATCCGTGATTTTTAACCAGGGTAAGGGTGAATGGTCACATGCTCATCCGTGGTCGTCGTAAGGACACACTTTGACCATGTGGACCTGATCAGGGTCCGATATGACTATTCACCTTCTTACTTAGGTGTCAATTTCGATGCATCAAAATATTTACCGGGTGTATAGACCTCGGTGTCTGTTTGCTTATCTAGCGAATCATTTTAGCCCTCTTAAAATTGAACATTTGGTCAATAAACCATTTATTTATTCAAGAGATGATTAGCTTTACAAAGCTGACAATTGAAAGGAAAATTTGCAGAAGGGAAATGACTGAAACCAAAATAAGTTTGCAATAACAAAATCAAAACTTAACTTGGACACGAGGTGTCCTTTGCGACATCCTCGTTTGTTCGGGCCTTAACCGTAATAGGCCCTCGTTTGTCGCCATTCCATGTCCTCTTGATGGGTTTCCTTGTCAGTGTTTCGAGAACATATGCTCATTTTTCTAACTTCTCCTTTATTCGGTATGGTCCTTCCCAATTTGCGGCCAGCTTGCCGTCCTGGGCGTTCTTGTTACCGATGTCGGCCCTTCTTAAGACCAGGTCGCCCCGGTCAAATGTCATGGGTTTGACCTTTCTGTTGTGTTTTGCCGCCATCAGTTGGTTGGCTGTTATGTCTCGGCAATGGGCCGTGGTCCTGACTTCATCTACCAGCTCCATCTCAGTGGCCAACGCCCTGGAATTCGATTGTTCTCCTTCTTCCAGGGTTCTAAGCCTTCTCCATGATGGCTGACCAACTTCGACTGGGATCACTAGTGCAAAAAAGGCTTTTAAGACCGGACGAAACAGGTACATTAAGACCGGACCCGCGACCAGTCTTGTTCCAGGCGGTATTAAAAGTCGACCTTTAAGACCGGACTTTTACACGGTCTTAAAGAGTTTCTTTAAGACCGGACATTTTAAACATCCGGTCTTAAAAGTGTTTCAAAATAATAAAAAAAAAACAAAAAACTCAAATGAAACAATCGGTCCCAAATCACCGAGATCTGGCAACATTTTGAATGTCCCTCCGTCATCAACGACGGAGAACCAAGAGAAGATTGGAAGCAACAACAACAAGAAGAAAAACAAAAAAGATGATTACAAAGTCCGAAATAAACAAAAATAACAAGAAACGAAATCATTCACCATGAAAATCGAATTTGAAGTCCGAGATCTACAAAAAAATCACAAGCTTAAAGCAACCAAATCGGCGAGGATCCTCTTGTCGGTGCTAGCAAAGCTTCAAGCAACCAAAATCGAAATCCAGATACGAGCAGGAGCGGTCAATGTAGGAAATAAACAAACTTAAGCAAGAAGATATCTGAGTTTGATTTCAAACCGGATCTATACCAAGGCGGCGTGGAAGGACCCATAGATCGAAGAGGAAGGAGCCGCCGTCGTCCAGAATCCTCAAAGTAGTACGCTTTCGCTGTTGCTGAGGATTGGAGTCGACGCCATCGCAAAACCCTCGAAGCATCTCATTGCCAATGTTGCCAATGATTTGATTGTGCGACTCTTATGATGACTTACGAAGATTGCGAGTAGGTTAGAGGAAGAGGATGACATTCTTGCTGAGGATTTGCCCGTGAGGCTCTTGGGACACTCGTTGAATCTATAACTAAGAAAATGTTATATCACCAAGAAGACAAAGCAAACTCACGGACTTAACAGGTTTAGCGAATGTAGTTTTTTTTTTAACACTTTTAAGACTAAAAGTATATTTTTAGGACCGGTTGTTTTAAACAACCGGTCTTAAAAGTGTAAAAAAAAAAAAAAAAATTAGCCTAGGTGGCAATTTCGTAAATATATAGAACACTTTTAAGACCGTACATTTGAAACAGCCGGTCTTAAAAGTGTTTTATATATATATATATATATATATATATATATATATATATATATATATATATATATATATATATATATATATATATATATATATATATATATATATATATATATATATTTATTATTATTTTTTTACACTTTTAAGACCATCTGTTTCAAACAGACGGTCTTAAAAGTACTTTTAAGTCAGTCTGATTGAAACAGCCGGTCTTAAAAGTGTTCTATATTTTTTTTTTACACTTTTAAGACCGTCTGTTTCAAACAGACGGTCTTAAAATTACTTTAAAACCGTCTGTTTGAAACAAACCGGTCTTAAAAGTGTTCTATATAATTTTTTTCTTTTTTCTTTTTTTTTTCTTTTTTTTTAAGACCGTCTGTTTGAAACAGACGGTCTTAAAAGTGTTCTATATAATTTTTTTTTTTTTACACTTTTAAGACCGTCTGTTTGAAACAGCCGGTCTTAAAAGTGTTCTATTTATTTAATTAGTTAGCGTATACGATTATATTGTGCAATTATCTTAATTAAGTTGTTAGAGAGATTTTAGGAATTAAGTTAGCGAGATCAAGGTTTTTGAATTTCGTAATTAAATTCTGATTGTAATCATCTTAATTAAGTTGTTAGAAGATTTTAGGAATAAAGTTAGCAGATCATGATTTTTTGAATTTCGTAATTAAATTCTTGATTGTAATCATCTTAATAAAGATGTTAGAGAGATTTTAGGAATTAAGTTAGCGAGATCATGGTTTTATGAATTTCGTAATATATTCTGATTGTAATCCCTAAATTATAGGAACCGCCTAGGTTTATTTACTTATTAGCATCTCGTATATAATTTCAATTAAGCGAAGGAATAAATCATCGCATTCTCGGACTTGATCGCCGTCTTCTCACAATATTTACGAAATTGCCACCGGTCATACTTTTAAGACCGGATATTTTTTAGCCGGTCTTAAAAGTGTTCTATATATTTACAAAATTGCCACCTAATCATACTTTTAAGACCGGATCTTTATAGTCCGGTCTTAAAAGTGTTCTATATATTTACGAAAGTGCCACGGTCATATTTTTAAGACCGGATCTTTTATAATCCGGTCCAAAAAGTTCTTTATATTTACGAAACTGCCACCGGTCATACTTTTAAGACCTGATTCTCTATAATCCGGTCTAAATGAGACGGTCTTAAAGCCATTTTTTGCACTAGTGGATCATGGCTTCGCATCCGTATGTCATGCGGAAGGGTGTCTCTTGTGTAGCCGATTGGATAGTCGTGCGAATTCCCCACAAGACATTATAAAGCTGTTCGACCCAACAGGTGCCGGCTTCTTGCATCTTTTTCCGAAGTCCGTCCGGGATTACTTTGTTTGCCGCCTCCTTTGCCGTTTGATTGGGGGTGTTCGACCGATGCAAAGTGATGCATGATGCCGAGGTCCACCATCATGGCCTGGAAATTCTTGTCAGTGAACTGGGTGTCGTTGTCTGTCACTACCTCGGCCGGGATCCGAAGCGGGAAAAAATACTCTGTTGGATGAAGCGCCGGACCCTTGCCGAAGTGATGGTGGCGAGCGGCTCGGCTTCAATCCACTTGGTGAAGTAGTCCACCGCCACGATTAGCCATCGAAGTTGTCCGGGGGCCGGCTTAAATGGTCCGAGTAAATCCATTCCCCATTTAAAGAAGGGCCATGGGGCCGAGATATATTCCATGTCTGATGGTGGGGACCAAATGATTTTGGCGTGTTTTTGGCCACTATCACATGCTTTCACGAATTCGTTCGCGTCCGCCTGCATGGTCGGCCAGTAGTATCCGGCCCTAAGTGTCTTTCTTGCTAATGCTTTCGCACCCATGTGTTGTCCGTTGATTCCTCCATGGATCTCGGCGAGGACATATCTACTTTCGTGAGCACCCAGGCACTTTAACATTAGGGTATGCAAGCCTTTTCGGTAGAGTTGATCGTCTACCATGGTGTACACCTGATAATTGAATATTTTATACACTTATTTTTGTCTCTTGAATAATAATTTAGGACCCTTTAGCTAATAAATAATGGCTCTTATGTTTATTTGGGCCTTGGGCCTTTTATTGCATTTTAGCCATTTTTAATAATAAAATTCCAGTTTTGTGTTGCTTCACTATTTCTACCATAACTCTTGAACCAGACATCGGATTTGCCTCATTTTTGTCTCATATTTCAGATGATTCAGAGAGCTACAATTGTTATGAAGACATCAAGAGCAAATTCGGTCAAGAAGGCGGTCAAGTTTGGAGCCAAAGTCGGATGTACAATTCTGGATTTATTTTGGACCCGAATTTTGTAATTTAAGTCCAGTTTTATTTTATTTCTGTTTTGGGCTAAAACTATGAGAGCCCATTTCGTTTTAGGTTATTTTTAAGTATGGCAGCTGCCACAAACATATTCATTCACGTTTTTAACATTAGAGTGGATCAAAATACAAGTTTTCATTTTCTCTCATCATTCTTCATGTTCTTGCGCGTTCTTCGTGTTCTTCGTTCGTTCTTCGATTTTCCCAGCCATGATCGGATAAACTCTTGTGATTAACCCAACGATGAGGATTCCATGATTCATCCAGAGAACTCGTGCCTAATCGGTAACTACTCGATTCTGTTTTCATCTTATCGGATTCGATTTCTGGAAATAGTTCGAATATTAGATTTAATATTCGGTTTGGTTCATCCCAAGGACTTAGTTCGGACTAGGTTATAGTGTTGTTGTGCGATTGCACAGTGAGACGCCACTGTCCGGGCAGATTCTAGGCGATCGTCTAGGCGAGGGAATCTCCGGATGAATGCAGAGATTTCGATTCATCGGAACCAAACGTGGGTTAGTTATATTTTCGTTCAATGATGGAGGCTTACGGAATCAATTCGTTGGGTTGATCATCTTTAATCTGTCTCTGTTTATTTGATTACTGTTTGACTCTTTTTTATTGCATTTTGGTTATGTTATTTAGTTTTGTTCTATTACATTAAACCAACCCCCCATTTTATCATTTTGTTTCACTATTGTTATTAAACAAGCCCGCTGCAAATTCGTTGGGAAACGACCCAGGTTCCCTAATTCTGCAAATTAATTACGAACTTGGTTTATTTTGGAAGACACGGCAAAAATCTTTCCAAAAATGGCGCCGTTGCCGGGGAATTTGCATCTTGGGTGTTTTAAGCAAATTCCAACGTTTAGACCACTTTTTTCACTGTTTTAGGTTCTGCTTTTTTGATTTCCAACAGGACCATTTTTTTTGAGTATCTCTGATTGAGTTGAAATTTGGTACAGTGATAGAAAATGGCGAATCGTTAGACCCACATCGAAAATGTTCCATTTTCCATGTGGTATCCTCCGTTTCGCCAAATTCCATCGTTTAGGCCACTTTTTCAATTTTTGAAGTTTTTTTATTCCATTTTTGAGTCCCCAATAGTCTAGGAGTTGCCCTGTCCAAGTCCCAAAAATTTTAAAAATCATTTGATACTGTTTACGGACTTGTTTTGGTCAATTTCTAGCATAGGTTTTGCTTTTGTGTGTTTTGTCTTTGTGTCTCTTAGTGTTTTTCTACTTTTCACCACCTCTTGTGGCATTTTCGTAATTCTGATTTTAAGGCATCTTTGTCATTCTGAGTATTTGCCAATTCTGCTTTGTGTATATTTTGTATGAGTACCAGGAATACTACTAATCCAGAAGATTTGTTGCCCTTTGATCCTGAAATAGAAAGAACAATTCTTACTGCTAGAAGAGTTGTCAGGCTAAGTCATAACATTAATACGGAACTGGATACTCAATTAGAGTCTGATTCTGGCCATTACGATTGTGTCCATTCGTTGATCTTTACGATTGTGCTTCGATAGTATTTCGATAGTCTTGTTGTGTTCACTGATTCTAGTAGCAACTTTGCTCGCTCGGACATTATGGCGGGAGAGCGGGATAATCATCATACTTTGAAGGAATTGGGTGCACTGATGTTAATTATCAACCCTTGTGCATCCAATATCCTAACCTTCTTTGCTAACTTTGAGCTGAAATCTGGTCTAATACACTTGTTGCCTAAGTTTCATGGTCTTGCGGTGAGTGCCCCATTAAGCATTTGAAGGAATTCCATGTAGTATGCGGCCTATGAAACCTCATGCCATTGATGAAGATCATATCAAGTGAGAGCTTTTCCTTTCTCATTGGAGGGTGGAGCCAAGGATTGGTTCTTTGTACCTTGACCCTCATCTATTGGGGCTGGGTGATATTCGAGGTTATTTACGGAGAAATATTTCCCTTCCTCAAGAGCAACCGCAATCAAGAAGGAAATTGGCAACATTAAACAAGTCATTTGGGGAGACTATGTATGAGTATTGGGAGAGGTTCAAAAGGTTATGTGCAAGCTGTCCACACCATCGAGATATCCGAAAAGACTTGATCAACTCTTTCTATGATGGTCTATCACCGGTAGACAAAGGGTTGGTGGATGCTTCTAGCGGTAGAGCTATGAGTAACAAGACACTGAAGAAGCCCGAGACTTGATATCCATTATGGCGGATAACTCTCGGCGGTTTGGCACCGGGGCCAATAGTACTCTGTTTACCATATTCAAGCTCCGATCCGGCATGATTCTCGAGATATTAGAGAGTAGACTTGATGATCGACCTCCTTGTGAGGCGGTGGCGGTGACACGACAGTCTGATCTTCCCCTTCTCGGCATGGGTACTCTTGTGGGTTTTGTTCGACCCTTATCATTCTCTCGACTCTTGCCCTACCTTGCATGATCTTACTTACCAGGATCGGTCGGTAGGCTGCGGTGGGTGTTTTTCCGGGAAGGCCACAATACCAACGAATAATGCCTTCTCCAACACTTATAATCTGGTTGGAGAAATCACCCCAACTTTCATTGGAACCAAAATCGAACCGAGCAACCAATACCAAAATCGAATCGAGTAACCAAAGATCGCGACTGCAGGGAACTACCAACGAGGGCCGTACGGACCACGAGACTTTCCAACAACACCGCACCCCCTTTACCCTTGCAAGCACCACCTCCTCGACCACCATATGTCCACCTCCACGGGCGGCACAACAACGAGCTAGTAGTAGTGGTGGTGGTTCCTCACTTGAAGAAATGATGAAGCAATTTGTCACGGCCAATATGCGGTTCCAACGACAAGCGACACTTCCATTCGAGTTTGCAAACACAGATTGGGCAATTGGCAACATCATTGAACCGGCTTCAACCTCGGGGATCCAATTCCCTTCCCTCACAAACAATTCCCAATCCTAAGGAAATGTGAGTGCTATATCACTACTGTGCGGAAAGCAATTGGAGGAACCTAAGCAAGCTGCAGATGTGACTTCCACATCGAAAACGAGTCGGGAAATGTGAAGATTGACTCGAAAAGAAAAAGCGGTGCGGCAAGGTGAAGAGGAAGACATTCCTATTCCTCTTCCCTTCCCTCGAAGAGAGCGATTCAGTCCAAGAAGTTGGCGAGATAGAGCACAAGAGAAGGATATACTTGAGACATTCGAAGAGTAGAGATCAACATTCCTCTCTTAGATGCGGTCAAACAAATTCCTAAATATGCCAAGTTTACGAAGGAGTTGTGCACCAACAAGAGGCGACTGAAGGGAAATGAACGAGTGAGCTTGAACCAGAATGTCTCAGCACTCATCCAGCCTACCATGCCTCGTGAATGCAAAGATCCATGGACTTTTTCTATCCCTTGCCTTATTGGTAACTATAGATTTGATGATTGCATGCTAGATTTAGGTGCTTCTATTAATGTCATGCCTGCATCTGTTTATAGGTGCTTCTATTAATGGTCATATTTATTCTTCGAATCCGTCCTTGGCTTAGATTGCATACTATCTGGTCCTTTTCCACGGCGATCTTGCTTGCGACCCTCGGACTGGCCTTTATCCCTTGGCGGGGTCTTCTTGTCCGGGTCCCTTTGAGCATTTGCTTGGCGCATTTGTTCCACCTCAAGATACTTCTTTGACCGCGTCATGAAGTCTTTTAAGCTCTTAGCCGGCTCTTTGAAAAATGATTCGGCTAGTCGGCTCGAATCTGTCGAGCCATCGGCCAAGAGGTGTACATGCACTTCCTCCTTTAACCCGGGACTTGCAGGGCCGCATGGTTGAAGCGATCCAAATAGCTTTGGAGTAATTCGCCGGGCCGCTGTCTGATCTTGGACAAGGTATCTTTGAGACTTGGTACATTTCTTACTAGTTGCGAATTGCAACTCGAAAGCCTTTGCCAAGTCATCAAATTTCGTTATCGACCCTGGAGGCAGGGTTTGTAACCATTTTAAGGCTGGTCCCTTTAGGGTTGTGGTGAAAACCCTACTTATGATGGGTTCTCCAAGGCCTGTACATATCATGATCATCTGGAAATCGTCCAAATGAGTCGTTGGGTCCTGCGATCCGTCGTACTTGCTGAACTCGGTGAGGTTCAGCTTCCTGGGAACCGTGTCTGAGGATCTCGGGTGCAAAGGGCTGCGGCTTTGCCTTCGGCGTATCTTCCTTGCCGAGAATCATGTGGGAGGCGGGACGACCCTTCGATCCGGACGACTTCCCCTTCTTGATTCTTTGGTGGAAGAGGCCGCCCTTCTTGTATTGTCTATTGTCCTCTGCCGACGGAAACTATGACCTTCCTGGTCGGGTTCCCATGTTTTGTCATCCTGATCATAGCTGGTGTTTTCAGGTTCCCTTCTCCGGTTCCGCTCGTCCATGCGTTGAAATTGAAGAGTGTAACGTTTGTCCATATTCTCGATTCGTTTCATCATGGCGAGCTGTCCGTTATGGAGTGTAAGGAAGTCCAGATTTTGGACCGGGGTTTCCTGATTTACACCTGTGTTGGATTTCTGTGGCTCACGGCAATGTCCCCGCGCTGCCGATGAACCCGTCTCGGATTCGTTTTCTTTTTCAGGTTGGTCGTGATTCGGGACACGAGGTTCCTCCAAGCGCTCTTCTGGCTGTGATAGCCGGTCTTCATTGTCCTGCTCATTGCCACCGATAGGGTTGGTCGACTGCTCGGTGTGCTGTGGTTGCCGAGGTGGTTGTGTTGTTCTTCGGTTGTTCGAACCATCTCCGCCGCTTCTGGCTAGTACTGCGCGTATTAACCGTCATTGGTCACGGGAATTGAAGTTTATCAGATCCCCACGGTCGGCGCCACTGTTCTGGTGTAGAACACAGATGTCCAGCCGCGTGTATGGGCTGGTGATTTGATATTGGATCTAGGGTCTCAGCCTGGGTGCCAATGTGGTAGCACACAGACGGAGAGAGATCACTGAACACAACCAGGCTCTTAGCCTAGGGGTGGGGTGTGTGCTCAGTGTGGCAGTATGTAAAATAGTCTAGGTTTAGAGCGTGTGTACCTTAGGCTGTTTGACCGAGTATTTATAGGAAGTACCTGGGGCGGCATTGGCGATATATCTGGCTTATAATCTGACCTGCCTATCTCCATACGTATATGCTCCTATATTTCCGAGGTAGTTGAGATATCCTCGGATCGCTGTTGTGGCGGATCTGATATACCTGCCTGTGTTTGGGCCCTATCGTGATTGGGCCTTATCCAGGTCCGTAACAGATACCTAAGAGGATCTGCGATCACAAAGCACAAGGACTTGACCTAGGAGCGATACCTAGGGCCTACGTACCCTGGAGAGGGATCAAAGTCCACGTAGTTCGATGATTAGAGGAGGCGTTTAGCCAAGGGGGTGGTGTGTGTGCTCTGTGTGCAGTATATGCAATTGAGAGAGAGCTTAGAAGATTCGTACCTCTTTAGGTTAACCAACTATATATAGAGGCTACCTTAGGGTTAGGTTTTGGACTTGCTGGGCCTTTGGTGCCTCCAAGCCCAAATGTATTAGATGTCTCCTGATGGGCCACACCTTGGATGGGCCTAGTATTTTATTCCATAACAGATGCCTCTATTCATATTTTGGTGTGAAGAACTTCTTATTTTGGTAAATGACAATATTTGGTTTTATTTTGGTATGAAGAACATTTTTTACCCATTTAACAAAATGCATATATATTTTATTTTTACACTCCATCCTCTAACCGTGCTTATTATATCTAATATTTTTACTAAACTTCATTGTTCAGTTTTTTTATAGAAAAACTTATTGTTATTTCTAAATTGGTAACTAATGTAGACATGGTTACATTGTTATTTTTGTGTGATAATGATTATAAAGGATGCTCAGAAAATGGAATTCAATTATAATATAAAAAAAGTTGTCCAAGTGAAGATAATTCCCTCCCCTCCCCTCCTGAATCAAACAAGGTAACATTAAAACCCTTCTTATAATATAAGGGTACAGTTGTCAATGTCAAAAAAAAAATTCCTCCCCTCCCCTCCTAAACCAAACAATGTAATATTAAAATTCCTCCCCTCCCTTCTAATCAATCCAAACAAGGTAATTTTAAAATCCCTCCCTTCCCCTTCTCTCTATTAAAATCCCCCCCCCCTTCCCCTTCCCTCCGTCAAACCAAACATAGCCTAAGGTAGTTAATAGCTTTAGCTTCCTTTTCCACTCCACTGTTCAACATTTCTCATTGAAGAACTTTTTATTTACTTGCAGATGTCATTGATTTTTCCCCCGTTTTTCCTCCTGATATGATAATGATTTAATTTATTTCACCAAAATTTTTTGTCCATATCATCCTACATTCCTACTAACCATCTTTATCTATTCAGTTCTAATCTAAAGGTCAATTTAGAAAAAATTCACATCAAATTTAATGGTACTCATCGGATTATCTTAAAAGTTATCCAAATTTAAATAACCTAAAAATCTATAAATGGTTAGAAATATACCTCTTTCCAGGTTTTTATTATTTTAAAAAAAACTTAAAAAAATCACAGAAAATCTTATAATATGTTTATTTTTTAAAAATTTTATTGTTAAAAAAAAAAGAGTAAATACCCTTTTTGGTCCTTGGAAAAACACATTTGACCCTTTTTCGTCCCTGAGTAAAAAAAATGTCATTTTGGTCCTTTTTAGGGACTAAAAATGACCTTTTTGAGAATTTCTGAGGGATTAAAATATGCAAAAAAATTGATCAAAAGGACTAAAAGGGACCTTATTTTTCCATTTTAGGGACTAAAAGTGACTTATTTTTTTCAGGGACCAAAAAGGGCATCCGTGTTTTTTCCAGGGACCAAAAAGGGTATTTACTCAAAAAAAAAACTTGAACAAACAGAATACATCAATTCCTAAATAAAAAGGAAAAAAAATACTAAAATTTAAAATTTTAGTATAACCATAATAGAATGTTTTAAAATGAAAAATAGTAAAATTGGAAAGTTTTAAATAATAAATTCTTAAATAAATTGTTAATATCGCGGGAATATCAATTCCTAAATAAAAGCCAACCAACCGAGGAACATTAATTGATAACTAACCGTCAAAATAGTTAAAATGAGGTTAGAGGAAATGTAGGGAGTTTGATCAGATTTAATTTCATAACCAAAGATTTATATTACAATTTAAAAGAATCTTATTAATAAATATTTATTTAACTTGGCTCTGATTAAATCTAAATATACTCGTACTAGTTTGACCTTCTTCATTAAAAAAAGTAGGGAGAATCCCTACCAAGGCCCAAATAAGGTCCAAAATTACAAAAAGGGCCCCAACCACTTTCAGCTACCACAAATGGCCCTAGGGCCCTAATGGGTATTTTGTCAGAAAACGAAATTACATTGATGCTCTCAGTAAAAGTAAAATTCATTCGTTGATTAATTTTGCTCATCGTCTTCCTGTTTCCCATCCGAGATCAACCCATCGACCAATCGAAGCCGGGGTTCTTCTCAGAGAGTTGACTCATCCTCTTACTCGCACAGAACTTTTCATTTCAAAGCAGTTACAAGCTGGTGTTCTTGGGTGACCAGTCCGTGGGCAAGACCAGCATAATCACTTGTGTTAAAGAGAAGGGAACACATAATATATAATGCTTTAAGGCTTCGAGCTCAAGGTCACACACAAAAAAAAAAAAAAAAAACTTCGATAGTGTTAAACTCTTCTACCTTTGAGTCGTTCGATTGGTCTTGGTGAGCTTCAAATCGGAGAACTATGAGCAGCCTGAAAACGATGTGTAGACCGCAACCACTGTTCTCCTTCATCGATTGCGAGACAAACTGTTTCGATCTAGGGCTTCATTTCGAAGCCCTAATTGCAAGCCTCGTTCACCATCGCCGTCGATATATTCTACATGGTTGGATCCTCCGGGTTCGAGCGAATTGAGTTTGGGTTTCGTGGCACCCGAGGAGAACCGTGGTGAAGGCATCGAATGGGTGAGCAAAAATCCCCATATGAAACTCAGGTAATTATTTTCAAATTTATTTCTTTTGGCCTAGCTACTCCAAAGACGTTTATTGTAATTGAGAAAATGAATGTATGGGCAAGATATTTCAGCCATACAGAATTTTGGCAGCAAAAAGGATTAGTTTGATGAAGGTTACAGTGGAACTGGTAATACCGTCCTTTCCGAATTTGGGGAGAAGACTCGACATATCTCAAATGTAGTTATTAATACATCCAATTATGCCATCATCAGTCACCACTAACCTATTTTGTAGTGTATTTGATGTTTATGGAAGAGCGATATTGCCATATATTTTGGTCTGTCAAATGATGCCTCATAATTGCGGGAAAACATAACTGTGATAGCTAGGGAATAAGTTAGCCTTTATTGCTTGAATAGAAGGCTTTTCCTATGCATAACTATTTTAACGCTTCTTTGACAACTTTTTTCTGATGATACCCCAGAATTAGAAAGAGATGCCGATGATGAACAGGTAAAGAATGCGTATAGACGCTTGGCCAAATTTTATCACCGAGATGGTATGTAACTTCATCAAAGCTAGTTCTTTACTTGAAGTGTCATACAAACTGTAAACTTGTTATGCTTATTGGGGATTTTCTAATTTTTCCTTTTAGTTTTTTAAGCTTTTCTAATTTTTCCTTGTAGTTTCATTGCTCATTTATTGTAGGCCTTGTCAGAACTTTTGTAGACCTTGTTTGATAAGGGTCCCTGCGTACTCTATTTGCACATATCAACCAACAACAAATTGGGATTACATTGAAGGTGAAGCTTAGCCTCTGCATTGGCTGACACAAATTGCTTTTTCCCCTATCCCATTTTTAGCGGTTGTGTATTTATATCTTCATTTAAGGTGAAGCTTAGCCTCTGCATTGGCTTGCATCGTGCATTGTTACCCTTACATAAAGATTCAAGCTGTAAAACATTGATGTCTTGTGTTATTCAAGTACTCAGTGTTGTGATATACAAATAATTATTATCTTGTTTTGGCTATTTTACATATGCGTTTGACTTTCATATATGTTAGTAGTTATAGACTATGTTGTGATTTTTTTTAATGTATATGCCACAATTTCATTTAGCCAACATTGTATGCTATTTACTATAACATTTTTCTGCCATTTGCGCCACAAGATTAATAGTTATGGTTGTGATATAGTTGTTCCTATATTGTTCTTCAAACATTTCCTGAGTTATTTCCCATTTTTTTTCCTTAATATGATGGCAGAGGAACCCTTGAGGAAGGTGAAACATCAGAAGCAAGGTTCATAAAGATTCAAGCTGCTTATGAATTACTTATAGATGACGAGAGGCGGCGGAAGTATGATATGGATAACCGAGTGAACCCAATGAAGGTAAAGTTTTAACTAGTTACTTGTCAACACATCAATTGGTAGGGCTCCTCTAGTGGTACCATGGCTTAGCCATCCTCTCATTGAGTTGTCTGGGTCAAGTATGTTGGGTAGTTTGGCTAGGTCTATTCCTGTATGCTTTTTCCAACAAAAAATATTTGTATGGATTCGTGTGAAAAAAAAATTGAAGGGCAAAATATAATTCTACAGGGACTTGCATGAAATTTTTTTAGAGATATTTTTATGATATTTATAAAAAAAAAAACAATTGGGGGAAAAATAGTGACTCGATGGGACTTGGTCAAACGAGCCTGCTGCAAAAATGGATAAGGAATTTCTATTCGGTGTGGTGACAAGAATTGCCTTGTTGATTTTTAAATCGGATGTATTCTTTCTATAATACTTTTTGGCCTGATTACTGAGGATTGGTTTGATTATTATCTTCCTCTTGATATACTTTCTTTGATTCAATTTAGGAGAAACTGTTGAAAAGGCTTTATTTATTACGAGTAATAATATTTCAATATTAATCAGCATATGTTTGATCAAATGCCTTGAAGGCTTTAACTGAATTTCACTTGTGAGCATATTTATTGTATCAATTCTCTAGCTAACTGATGTTTGCCTTTGTGTGTACATGTACTTGAATAGATTACACAATTGGATAGAGATGCAATGTTGCATACATTTTTTATAGCCAGAAAAAGAAATTATGGCTAATGCCGTGAATAAAATGCCCAAGGTGCATTAGTTTGAGCAAGCAATGTAGCGAGAGGTTAAATCTCTATGAGATGTGCAGAAGAAGCTTGATAAGCTTGAAAGAAGAACTCAGAAGGCTCTTTTCAAACTTATGGGTTCTACACAAAGGGACACAAGGTTTTTCGGTTCACTAAAGAATTCTTTAAGCAACACGTGCAAAGCCAAAAAGTGTTGTCCATCATTAAGGAGTCTCAGAAGTAGAAGATGAGACATTAGGCAACATAGTTGTTAGGACACATTGTAGTTGATCACTTGTTGTGTACACGTGCATATGTATTTATGACAAATTTGTATTCATGAGAATGACCTTCAACATTTGTATTTCTGTAAATTGTCTACTGATGCTAACTTGACCATTTGAATTCAATTACAAGAGGAAATTTTTCCTTTTTTTATGATATTTGTTCATGATATGAGAAAAAAAAATGCAGCTGGAAATGCCCCCTGTTATTGTTGTTAACGACCCATGTTATTGTTGTAAACAACCCCTGTTATTGTTGTTAACGACCCCTGTTATTGTTGTTAACGACCCCTGTTATTGTTGTTAACGACCCCTGTTATTGTTGTTAACGACCCCTGTTATTGTTGTAAATGACCCCTGTTATTGTTGTAAATGACCCCTGATATTGTTGTAAATGACCCATGTTATTGTTGTAAATGATCCCTGATATTGTTGTAAATGACCCCTGATATTGTTGTAAATGACCCCTGATATTGTTGTAAATGACCCGTGTTATTGTTGTTAATGACCCCTGTTATTGTTGTAAATGACCCCTGTTATTGCTGTTAATGACCCCTGTTATTGCTGTTAATGACCCCTGTTATTGTTGTAAATGACATATGTTATTGTTGTAAATGACCCCTGATATTGTTGTAAATGACCCCTGATATTGTTGTTAATGATCACTATTATTGTTGTAAATGACCCCTGATATTGTTGTAAATGACCCCTGATATTGTTGTTAATGACCCCTGTTATTGTTGTTAATGACTCCTGTTATTGTTGTAAATGACCCATGTTATTGTTGTAAATGACCCCTGTTATTGTTGTAAATGACCCCTGTTATTGTTGTAAATGACCCCTGTTATTGTTGTTAATGACCCCTGTTATTGTTGTAAATGACCCCTGATATTGTTGTTAATGACCCCTGTTATTGTTGTTAATGACCCCTGTTATTGTTGTTAATGACCCCTGATATTGTTGTTAATGACCCCTGTTATTGTTGTAAATTACCCCTGTTATTGTTGTAAATGACCCATGTTATTGTTGTAAATGACCCATGTTATTGTTGTAAATGACCTTTGTTATTGTTTATAGTGGGGACTGAATAAAAATAAGCAAAAATTTGCTATTGCCATTGAATAAAAATAAGCAAAAACTTGCTATTGCCATTGAATAATAATTGTGAAGTTACCATCAGTAGACAATTTACAAAAGAACAAATGGTGAATATCATTCTCATGAATACAAATTTGTGATAAATACATATTTGTGATCAACTACAATGTGTCCTAAGAAGTATGCCCCCTAATGTCTCTTAAACTGCTTGTGGTAGTCCTCAATCAAAGACAACACTCTGGATTGTAGCTAGAGAGAAAGATTGGGAGAAGCTCAATCTTGTCCTCCTTCTGCTTCTTTAATCAGCAGCAGTCCATGCCCAATCATGCCCTAAACAAAGCAGATGCCAAATTGTAAACTTAACAGAATTGCAAATTAATTTACCAAACCAAAACTACAACAAAATTAGCCACAAGTCAGTCATCAACCATTGGTTTCTTGTTAAACTGAAATTATTAAAAAGATAGAAACAAACACCTTTAACTGAAATTATTAAAACCATAAGTCAGTCCTCAACTATGGAAAGGGAGTGAATTAAAGAAAGTAGTCTTTGAATCCAACTTTGAAAACGCAAAATATCCTAAGCATGACACCAACACTAGTCTTTGCATACATGGGAAGATATCAAGTTTTGACTTCCAAATATACAAAACAAAAGTTGGCATTTGTTGTTGCTTTCGCCTTTCAGATAATGGTAACTCCTCTGGCTTCTCCCACCACTAGTGCATTTAAAACAATTTTGAACCGGAGATGGATCATCAAGAGGATTTAATGAAGGTAAAGAAATAAAATGTCAAACTATTTTCGATGTTTGGACATAATCATTTTACACTAAGGGCTGTCAAATATTTTACCAATTTTTCCTCCCAGAAATATCTATTTGCTTAAGAATTATACAAAAATCAAAGAGCCTTCATGAAAAGATAAATTTAAGACCAAATCCAAGAGACTTGCCTTAAATTTGATGAGACAATGTCCTTGAAAGCATGCACCCTCTTGTCCTCTAAGTACACATGGGCAGCTCTTTAGAAGCAAAATGGATCAAAATTATATCACACAAGGGCAGCAACAAGATAGTAAATCATAAACAATATTCAGGCAGCAGTTATGATAAAAATCCATATTTGATATAGACACCAAGCCACTGAAGCAAACTGTTAAAAGGAAAAAGAAAAGTGATAACATATGATAATATAATTAAGAAATACCTGATGTAACTTGTAGTGCTTAGCAACTTTGAGAACATCCAAATAAGCTGCATTACTGCTCAAAATTGTTGTAAGCTTTTCCTCAGTAATTTTCTCAATCTCTTCAACTGTACATATGGGGCTCTTCCTTCAAAAATTCATGTATCAAATACCTTGACAGCAAGGACCGGATCAGATGAATTATGTTTACCAGCATATGTTATGCATAATCCTTCTACATCTGACAACGTTTTCACTTTTGATATTGCCTCTTGTGGCTTCATTCCCAGCTTTATGGCAAGCACAATCTGGAGCAGTATTCAATAGCAAACAATTAGCTTATATACATAAATGAGGCTAATTCAAAACTGATGGGTAGAGAGAGGAATAACAACGAAATCCAAAATCCAAGCAGAGAGATTTGTATTGCATTGCCACATTTGTCTATGAAAAGTGTGATTTCCAAACACAGACACACACATGATAGTCGTTGTTATTCCTGAGGTTAGAATTTTATTCATTGCCTTCTATTCATGGTCCTTAGCAAATAATAAGAAATTTGACACTAAATTAAATACAAGTCATAAGCCTTTAGTTTTCAAGTCAGAAATCCCATTATTATAATTTTCAGGTCATAATTGAGAAGAAAAGAAAAACCACCATCTATAATGTTGAACACATAAGCCTATAATCAGAAAATCCATGTTCTCAAAGGCGTCAAATAATTTCAAAGCTAAAATTAAGGTAAAGCTCAAAACAGTCCATCATAAATCAGTAAGCCCAATGAAGGAAAATATATATATATATGTCGAATAGAAGTGAAATACAGACAAGGCAGAGCAGAATAAGGAAGAGAAGTAAAAGCATAAAGCAGCAATGAGCCGGTGACAAACCTAAAATTGAAGAGCTACTGCAGGTCTGAAAATATTGAAGAAGGCAATAAGCAGTTCGAAAATCGGCACAAAGAGAGCAACGGTGGGAATCAAGAACAAACGCTCCAACCAGACACGGTTGGGTTTTCATTTTTCAGAATCTAAGAAGGTTGGGAATTTATGA
The DNA here is from genome assembly GCA_025563575.1 of Acacia pycnantha. NCBI lineage: Eukaryota > Viridiplantae > Streptophyta > Magnoliopsida > Fabales > Fabaceae > Acacia > Acacia pycnantha. Next base: position 4,724,120 of record JAMWYP010000003.1, on the reverse strand, counting down.
ATACATGAATCATAATCGGCCGCCGAGCGAAGTTGCAAATGAACTGAATCATAATCGAGAATCACGGATGGGATTTCCAGAAACAAAAAAAGGGACCGAAAAAACCTAATTCCTAAAATGTTTCCTACCTTTGGTGAATCGACAATGGCGACGGTGAGACTTTCAGCTTCCGACGGCGACGGCGAGAGGAGAGTGAGAGTCAAGCGGGCGGGAGAGAGAAGAGGGTAGAGATGATCGCGAGTGAGAGAGGCGGACTGAATTTTTTTTCATTTGTGTGTGTAGTTGAGGGCGTTTTTGTCATTTCACTTAACAGTCAAATGTCAAAAAGGGCCCTAGGGCCATTTGTGGTAGCTGAAAGTGGTTGGGACCCTTTTTGCAATTTTGGGCCTTAATTGGGCTTTGGTAGGGATTCTCTCAAAAAAGTAATAGGTAACCTGAATAATCCCTTCTTCCATTCTAACACCTTTCCCCTTGCTCGCTGAGTCTCGTCTCCAAGCTCTGGCTGCCACCCTTTATCCGATCTAGTCCTCCGTTGCTCTGACCGTCTCTCGCTGTCGACCTCCTCACCGGCGATTTCATTCATTCCCCTATTTCTTAATAAAACGGTATCTTATCTTATCACAATGATCTTATCTAATCAGTTATACCAAATATTGATTTAATTTGATATCTAATTAGACGCGTTCACCTTCTCCATCTATCTATTTCAGACCAAGTCCCACCATCAGAAGTTGAGAACCCTCGTCGGAGAGAACCTTCCGACACCGTCGATGTCACCCCTACCACCACCGATTGGTTGCTAACAATCCTACGCCATGCAAATAAGGGAAGACCACAACATACCTTTTATTCCCTACGATATCTTAGCTAACATTCTCAGAAGGCTTCCTGTGAAATCCCTAATCCGATTTAAATGTGTAAGCAAAGATTGGGAAAATCTCATCAAGTCTCCGTCTTTTATTCGAGACTGCCTCCACCACACCAGTCGTCCAACCCCTTTGCTTCTCCTCTCACACCTCGCCCTCACGCCACGTTACCGCTTTCAGTTACTGGATCGTCGAAGCAAGCAAGTCTTTGAAATTCAAAATCCACCTTTAATCGACTGCTGCTCTGATCTTAAGATCGTGGGTTCCTGCAATGGCTTGGTCTGTCTTCAAGTGTTTAATGAGGATTATGCTTTGTCTCTTCCTTGCCACTCAAATGACAGTGGTATGTCTCCCCCTTATCTTTTAGTGTGGAATCCAGCGACAAGACAGTTCAGAAAGGTGCCCAGAACCATTGAGGATTTTAATGTTCATCACCGCTTAGGATTTGGGTTCAATCCCATTGACAATGATTACAAGATAGTGAAACTAAGGTTTCATTTTGCTGTTAATCCAGTGGAAGTTTACTCATTAAACTCCGGGTCATGGGAAGAAGTAGAATTTGAAAACTTAGAGGGCACAATTAGGATTAGCAGCTGGACAAATGTCGCTGTTAATGGTGTTGTGTATTGGTTGGGTGGAAAACAGAGACGGAGTGATGATTATGATTATAGTCTGGTTGTTTCAATCGACCTAACAAATCAAGTGTGTACCTCAATACCATTGCCTGATTTAGGATCTAAAAAAAGTAGAAGACTTAAGCTTATTTTGTATGAGAACAAACTTGCTGTGCTTGCTATTACTAAATCTTCTTTGATTCATTTGTGGGTGATGGAGGAGGATACATGTGCGTCTAGGGGAAGATGGATATGGACTAAAAGATATACTTGCAGCTTGTGTTCAACAAGGTTATCTCCATCTGAGTTAAATGCAGTGACTATTTGGAAGAATGAGATTGTCTCCCGTCCCATTAGGATCGATGGGGATGCTGATGAAACAAAAAGATTTTGTCTCCTCGATCTCACTAGAAATGAGTTTAAGGAGTTTGTTATTAAATGTGGTCGCTACAATGCCAAAGGTATTTATAATTATGTGGAAAGTCATGTATCAGTTGCCAACATAAACTATAAAGAACTTTAAACATAAATTTTACTTTAAGCATTTTTTATGGAAATAAATTCATAATAATTTCTCATTTTGTATCTGTAGTTGATGAATTCTTTTGGTGAAATCATGCATGCACTATGATATCACTTATCAGGTCGTTTAGTTTTCTTCTTAGTTGCTAGTGTATGATTTATTTTGGATTTGCTACTTCAGGTAATATACCAATGGTTTCATCACATGGGATTAGAGTTAATAAAATTAATTGGTGGAGCAATTTTCAGTTTCTTGCATTTAATTGGGATGTAGCTTCTATGATCCCCAATAAATTGGGAGATACTCTCCCCAATCCTTAATATAATCCATATTTATCTAGTTTGATTAGATTAAGTTAGTTGATATATATATATTAAACAGCATAATTAATTATCTTGTTTAATTCCCTCCACCTTGATTATTGTTGAGAGAGAATTAATAGGAGTAAATTAGGAAAAAGATTCACAAATATAATCCATATAAATTGTTGTCAAAAAAATAAATAAATCATTTTCATTTTTAATTAATTAATTTTAAAGGTTTTATATATATATATATATATATATTTCTCATTTATTTCCCAACTACTGTCTCTCAAATTTCGTCATACAAAACACAACATCTTCCTGCTCAAAATTTTCAATTCACTTCCTTTCCTTTTAATTTCTTTCCCTCGTCAAACTTTCCTCACACCAAACAAGTTGATAGTAAGATTATAAATAGGGATCAAAATGTTATATATGAATTTGAAGACAGGTTTTGGGCCTTATCAAACTTTTTGAAAATCGATCTCAAACTTGGCTCGAATCTTAGAGCTCATTGGAAATTTTGGAACCTTGTTCCAGTTTTTTCACCTTTTTTTGGCATAAAAGGGATAATCCAACCTATCAATCTTTATTCATCCTCTACATTAGAATGTGAGTACGAAACACCCACCAAATCCATGAGTAATCGTTCATATATGACCCTTTAGGAGAGACATCAAAATGACACAAATTATATTAACGGTTTAAGCTAAATTTTGTAAGCCAAAAACAAAGACTTTTGCCTGAAAGAATAATTAATATGTATAATTATTGGTTGAAACTTTTCTTCCAATTATTTGTTACATGGGTGAATTCAATTAGACAATATGATTTGAAGACAAATATTAAGAAAGTTAACTTTATATGATTTGAATTCAATTAGGAAATATGAATACTCTAAGGCTTGAATGTTACAAGGCTTGAAAAATAATTTTATCCATTAAAAAAATTATTTGTCTTAAATAATCACATGGATTTTCCCCATATATATTATAATAATATTTTAATATAATAATCACATGGGGTGATCTATCAAATATCTACATCTACAATGATTTTTATATTTATTTTAAGTACAATTTTTATTTATTTATTTCATTCCATTTCCTCTAAATCCGAGCTCAACAAAAATTTAAATTGTGCAAACATGCCACAAAACTAACCTCTGAAACTCATGACATTGACAATGCATGACTCATTCTTCCCATCTCCATTATTCTTCACGCCTCCATCAACGACTACTTCCATAGGCTTTACCGTTAGCTAACACCCTCTTGGAATGGGATCCGTCTACGGTCCACTGCAGTGGACTGTCTACTTCCCTATTCTGCCTAATAATTAACTCAAAACCGCGCGTAGTATCATGTACCGTGTGCGGTAAATTATAAAAAAAAATGGTGGGACCCACATATATATATAATTAGCATTATATATATATATATGTGGGTCCCACCATTTCATGTGTGTGTAGAAATCTTTTCTTTCTCATGCAACATAAGAAGTTTAAAACCTATATATATATTTCTCATTTATTTCCCAACTGCTATCTCTCAACTTTTATCATACAAAACACAACATCTTCCCTCATCCCTCAAAATTTTCAATTCACTTCCTTTATTTTTTAATTTCCTTCCCTCATCAAGTTTTCCTTATACCAAACGAGTTGTAGTAAGATTGTAAATAGGATCGAAATGTTATATATGAATTTGAAGAAATAGGTTTTAGGCTTTATCAAACTTTTGAAAACCTCAAACTTGGGTCTAAAAAAGTAGGCCTTAAATCTTTGATCCAGGCCTAAACCTATTTTACCTAATTTCCGCCCCTAGTCATACTGCCTTATATCTTGATTATCTTCTTCCCCACCTCATTCTTCAAAGTTTAGACGCACACGAATAAGATTGTAATGTGTTACACCCCTATCGGCCTTGCCCTCTCAGGTGGCAGGTTAGAGGGATCTTTTTTACTTATTACCTTTCCCTTAGTTAACTATTCCATTTTTACATATATCAGAGTGTTGCGCACAAAGCATATGGTCGGTTTGGACGAATACGTAATACTGGTAAAATTATGATAATCAAAAAGTAAATGGTCCCCGTAGGGTTAGGGTACAGTAATCCAAAGTAAGTATCAAGCAGTAAAAAAAAATATGCAATCATCCAAAGTATAAAATATGAAAAAAAAAAGCAATAGGGCATCCCCTATTACTTCCATCCCAAGCTCCATGGCCTCACCTCTTTTTTCCAAATCAACTCAGCTGGAAATACCTGTATCTCGCATGGTTTGGAGCTGAAGATTGAACCCCAGAGTAACTGTTAAACTTATATACAATATTTTTGTAGTGCATGTATACAATCCATAATTAGAAAAATCATAACAACAATGGTAAACATACCACATGCATTCAGATCACACAATAACAATGCCAGACAGCCCATTAACATAAGCCTCGGTTCCATAGCGCTAGGAAAACATAGTAGCCAGGCCTCAAACCCAACTACACTGAATGCATCACTAGCACAGAGCGACCCAAGGACACATAGTCCACTAGGCCCTACAGCCCAAACTCATGTCCCACTCAAGAGACATGTTCCACAATCATGACACAACAAACATACAAAAAGTAACATAAAGTATGTGAGTAAACAATTACTACTTGACACTTGTCCAAAATTTATAAAAATGTTCCCGGTGGTTGTAAATTACTCCGAACACGTGCTGACCCTAAATAAAGAAAATATATTTCATTTTAATCCCTTATATAAACTCTCCTCATTAATTCATGAAATTCGCCCATTTTTCCAAAAATTCCAGAAAATATGCCTTAACTTCAACAATTCATAATTAATTCTAGAAAAATTATTTTGGCATGATTCCAGTGGAAATTTAACCTTTTACGTGTCTAGTTATTATTAAAAATACTTCCAAAGGCCTAAAAAAGTCTCAGGACTTTTCTGTGTAAAAACTTTGCTCACTGGTCAGAGGCAAAGTTCAGGTTTTTGGGCTATTTTCAAAAATTCATTTCTCCCAGTGGAAATCTCGAAAATGAATCCCCAGATGTTTAATTTAATCCTGTGAAATTTCATGTCCATTAGACATCGTTTACTATTTTTAAGCCTTTTACCAAACGCGACTGCCCAGAAATCAGCAAAACTGGCAGATTGCCTTTTTCTTTAAAATTTAGGGTTTTGAGTTCCAAAATCATGTTTACCACTTGGACCTATACAAAATTTCGTAGTAATCACTTTGGGACTACCAAAAACATCAAAATACAACATATCTTCATGTATACAGCCCTGCACGAAAATCACACCACAATCGTATTTAATATTTTAGCTTCGTATTCTTTCGTTTCTTGGCTTAATCTTTCCTTTGACACCATAATCTTGAATTTAATTACTTGATAAAATATTTTAAATGTCTATGCAGAGCCGTCAGTTCCCCCATGAAAAACATTATTTCTTTATTAAGCTACTTTTACAAAAATTACCCAAAATCCCAAAACACAAGCCGCAACAAGCTATGCTAGTGACTTACTCCTCTTGTGTCTTGGTTTCACTTGGATTTCTTCCTCTTTGTTCCACTGAATAAGATTATCGTTGAGCATAAAAGAATCATAAGAATATTAGAAGAAGGATTGAAGAACATTGAAGGCTTGTTTAACCATAAACTTACGCCTACTTACCTTGTTTTTCAACTTGGATGCCTTCTCTTTCTTCCTTGTATATAAGCTTGCTTTCACTCTTTCCTCTCTCTTTTACACGATTTGGGACATCCAAATAAGGGCTGATAAGTCCTTAAAATAATGGTCATTGGTTATGTGAAATATCCATGCAAGCTATTATTCAATGGTCCAAAGTGTGTCCTAGGGTTTTGACTTAGCTTCTCTTGACATTGATACCAAATATAACATCCTAGTGCCCCCTCTTGACATTGTCCTCTTTGGGGACCCATCACCTCTCATAGCTTTAAAAGCCGTCAAGAGGGAAAGGTATCTAGACCCTTGTAAGGCGTCTTTAGTTCCCCTTTCTAGGCGATGTGGCACAGTGGCCTTGACACTGATACCAAATGTAATATCTCAACACATTGCTCTCGATATTGTCCGTTTTGGGATTTATCACCTCTCACAATTTTAAAATGTGTCAATGTGTCAAGAGGGAAAGGCTTTCCAGCAGATTGTGGGATCTCACAATCCATCCCTCGGGGCCAGCGAGGACCCCTAAGGGCTAGCGTTCTCACTGGCATAGCGATCTGAGCCTTCTTCTGATACCAAACGTAATATCCTAACACTTGGCTCTTGATATTGTTCTGTTTGAGGACCTATCACTCCTCACATTTTTAAAACGCTTCAAGAGCAAAAGGTATCCAGACCCTTATAAGGCGTCTTTTGTTCCCCTTTCTAGCCGATGTGGGATCTAACAGTTTGAACCTTCTCATTTGCTGTGGAATTTAACTACTCGAAAGGTCAGACTGTTGTTTTCTAGAATGATGTATGATTCTAAACGTTGCATTGCTTCAGGATTTGGATTATGTCCCTGGTTTAATGATTTTAAGATTGTGACAACTGGTTATAAAAATAAAGTTAGTCATGCTAAAATCTATTCACATAGTATAGGATCATGTATAGGATCATGGAAAGAAATAGATTTTGAAATGCGAACAAGCCTTTATCCTCAATACTTCTCTTTAAACGGGGCTATTTTTTTTTTCTTGTTTTGGGTGAAGAAGTTTCCTTTAACTTAGCATTGGAAGTGTTCAAAGAGATGCCATTACCTGATTTAGATTGTAATGAAAAAACATTGTTGAGTATGACAATAAAGTAGCTATGATTGGTGACATGGAGTATAGGACTGGATGTTCTTTTGTTGAATTGAGGGGTTTTGCTAAGATCACAAGTTTCAGCTTATAAGGCATCTTTCGTTCCTTTTCCATCATTGTGGGATCTCACAATCCACCCTTAGGTCGTTGGCACAATGACCCGAAGCTATCTCTGATACCAAATATAACAATTCAAAGTTGGCTCTGATACCAAATATAACATCCTAGCACATCGGTGTCAATATGACTTTAAAATGTGTCAAGAGGAAAAGTTATCTTAACCCTTATAAGACGTCTTGCGTTGGCCCAGCATCCTTGCTAGCAAGGCAACCCGAGACTCACTTTGATACCAAATGTACCATCATAGTTTCTCGCTCTCGACTTGTCCTCTTTAAGGACCCATAACCTCTCACGGCTTTAAAAGTCATCAAGAGGGAAAGGTATCTAGACCCTTATAAGGCATCTTTAGTTCCACTTTCTAGCCGATGTGACACAGCGACCCTGACTCCGATACCAAATGTAATATCCCAACGGGATCCTATCAACCCTCACAATTTTAAAACGTGTCAAAGGAGGAAAAGCTTTCCAGCCAATATGGCATCTAACAATCCATCACAATCCACCCCTAGAGGCCAGTCGACATGAGCTGGACAACTTTCCAAAGGTTTTACATGAGAAAGAGGCGAAGAGGCCCCATCCTTGCATTGCCAGCGTGATGCATGTGTGGCGTCATAGTGATGTGAAACAAGGGGCTAAAGGGGAAGAGAGAGAGAATGATGGATTTCGTCAATTTAGGTTTTTTATTGTTTATTCTATTAAGGGAAAATCTTTAGTTCCACTTTCTAGCCAATGTGCCTGCCATCTTGTAATTCAAAAAAAAAAGGGAAGAGAGAGAGAAGATATCAGGGAAAAGTAACTCTTTATCTAATGAATCAATCAAAACTGAATATACGAAAGAATATTGTCCTTAATTTATACAATTTAATAAATTATAACCTTGGAAAAATTAAAGGAGAAAAATCAAAAAGTATTTTGAGGACCAAAATGACCCCATGATTTTTAATATTTTACATGGGACATAAAATATCAATGTCAGTCCAATAGTTGTGAGATAATAATTAATCTCAATTAAGAAAATTGTCAACAATTAGTAAATGGATAATTAAGTAATTAATTGCTAATTGTTTAAGCATGAGAAAATGAGTTACTCAAAATTAATTATGTAAAACCCTTAATTAAAGGTTAATGACCAATAAGGGATCAAGATTGGTATGAAGATTATTGCTAAGTAATTTGGCATAATTAAAAAGTGTATTAGATGAATTATATAAAAACCCTAAGGCTTAATTAAGCAACAAATGATTAAGCCATAAGATAATTATCTAATTAGATGAATTAAAGCATGGATTAAGTGATTAAATCAAAGTCGAAAAGTCAAAGTATGAGGGGAAAGGGGCAGCCGAAATTTTGGGAGAAAAATAGAAGAAAAAATGTTGAATTTGAGTTGTGTAGTGTGAACATACAAAGTGGTTTAAGGATATTTGAGGAAAAGGAATATTCTATGGAATATTCTGTGAAAAAGCAAACAGGATAAATGAGAACCAATAGAAAATAAATCCTAACTCAAAATCCTTGAATTAGGTTGCTAACAACTGGACATATTATGATTCAGTGTAATTTTGTCCAGAAGTTGGTGTTTCCGGAAGTTATTTCCGTAACCGAAGACGTTTATCCGAAAATGTTCGGCAGGCAACGGAATGCCCTGAATAGGATCAAAAATTTAGTTAATCTAGATATTTCTAAAGAGGATGAATAGACCTTCGAGGCTATGTTCTTGGATTTCTAAGATTCTTCAAGACAACGCGATTAGAGCACCGATCGGGGGATTTTATCGGATGAAAACCCATAAAACAAGAGATGATGCAGGGGATGACATCATCATTTTTGAATTTTGGGGAGGGGGAGGTCGGCATGCTTGAGTATGTGGAGGAGAATTGTGCAAAAAATTCCATGGTTCAAAATGAATTAGAAGGAGTTGGAAAATTACCGTTTTGCCCTCACAAATTCTTCTATAAATAGCCACCAATCCCTTTGAGAATTCTTCACACCAAATGCTCTTGCATATTTCAAAATTCTAGAGGGAAGTTAGAGAGAGAAGCTCTGGAGAAATTGTAGTGAAGTTCTTCAACGGGTAAGTTCTTCGGTTCTAGTCTTTAGTTCGATAGTTCTTGAAGTTCTAGGGTAGATGTTGTTTTGATCTTTAATCTTCCAAGTATGATTAGATATCATGTTTTAGGGGTAATTAAGGTATTAATTTCGAAAATAATGTTGGAGGAAGAGTTATGGCAAAATTTTGGAAGATTAGAGTCAAAGTAACGAAGTGCTGGCGAAATTCCGCCAATTAGGGGGTCAGGGGTAAAATGGTCATTTATGACTAAAATGTCTGTCATAATGCTTGATGATTAATAAATACGCTATTGTCCTTATAGGATATCCCTGATTACGTTCTGATCAATTGTCGTACCGTATTCCGACAGAAGTACCGTTTACCGTCAACGAAGGTACGTTCGCGTACTGTAACACTAACTCTGATGGTTATATTATGCGTGTGTGTGATGTGTGTATGGTGTGTATATATGTGGTGTGTTGTTGGAATGCATATTATGTTAGAAGATAACTGTATGCATGCTGGGAGCGATATATCTGTAATGCTGGGAGCGATATGTCTGTAATGCTGGGAGCGATATATATGCAATGCTGGGAGCGATACGTTTGCATGTTGAGAGCAGTACATTTGCATTGGTTGGGTGTGATTCATATGTTGTGTTAATGTTGTTCTGTAATCCATATGTATGTATGTAAACATGAGGTTAACCGTTACCTGAGGTCCGGTGCGGACCTCAACTCTTAACATAGCGTCAGGGTCAGGAGGACCGAGGAGAGAGGAAAGCAGCCAGCTTAGAGATCCGGCTACAGACCATCTTTTGTTGCCACGGCATTGGGATTGCCAGGGAGACACTTCTGTTGTTATTTTGAAAACTCTCGGTTATCGTACCGTCTCTGTAATTTGCCAGTGGGCATTTTGAATATATATATCAGTTACACTCTTGCTCCGATGCTCTACTCTGATGAAAAAAATTTATACTGCTTTTGAAAAACGGGATGTTACAGTGGATTTGTGCAAGTAGTTGTCCTTCTTACTGTTTGTGCTTTTTTCATGTTGGATACATGATCCCTTTTTATATTCAATCTTTGTTCGTTGCCCCCCAAGTAGTATGTGCTTTCCATGATTTTTGGTTCCCTCAGCTTGTATAATGAAGGATATAATTATTTTTCTTTTTTGATGTAGAGATGAGATAAATCAACATGTTTCCTACAATCAGTTTGAACACATGCAATATTCTGGGTTTGAAATAACGTTTCCTGCCATCAGAATGGAGATGCCAATGGGGCGAGTTTAACCAAACTCCATTTTCATAGTTTTTTGCTTTTTCTAAATATATGTACCCATGAATTCATATAATGAGTTATTTGTGTCTTGCCAAATAAAATGTGTTTTTTGGTACTTCAGAATACTTGCTTACCTCTCAAAAGTTGTTTATATTTATTGGTGGCCACGAGAGCTATATATTTATTTATTTTCTTAAGTAATTAAAAAGTGGTTTGTGATGGTTCACAAGGTTATATTTTGCGGATGTTGGAGTTTGGATTAATTGTAAATTGTATATGTGAAGAAGTAGTTGCATTATGGCTGTTACTTGGTTGTAGGCTAAATTTAGTATCTGACCCCTTTGGCCTTGTAGGTCTTGGTAGGCTGAATCTTGTTGTAATTAATCATTTTTTGAGCGTGTGGGTGATCAACATGTGTTCGTTGATATATTTGTGGTTCACTCCTCCTAATTGTGGTTCAAGACTCAGTTTTTGGTTTTGGAACATGAAAGTGACCATTTGTGGCTTGAGTGTCCAAATGAGTTGTATGGTGGAATTTGGGTATGGTTTTTCTATCTATGGTTAGAACTCATTATGAATATAATGTTTGTAGCCTGAGATACGAGCTCAGAAAGTTGGTCACTTTTATAAATTTGGTAAGTTCTGCGGCAGAGAGTTTATCTGCAGAAAACTCCTTCGACGTCGCGAGTAGAGTACTAAAAATGGAAATTGAATGCTAAAAATGTGAAAGATCAATATTAAAATAATTGAAGTGACAAGTTCAAATTCGAGGCAAAAATTATGATTCTTTTTAACTTTTAAAATATTAATATTAATGATCAATGACGGGAGATGCTTGACGCTAGAAAGGCAATATAGCATTCTACACATTGCAAACTTTGTTTCTTTCATCTTCTTCATGTTGTTCAAAGAAGGAACATAATATTTTAGTACATCTTTATAGGGCATGGAACGTAACCTAGCAAGTTTAAAAGCATTCTTCTAAATATGTTTTGAAAACTTAGCCTCTTCATAATCACATGAGCTAGACAACTTTCCAAAGGTTTTACATGAGAAAGAGGAGAAGAGGCCACACCCTTGCATCGTCAGCATGATGCATGTGTGGAGTCATAGTGATGTGAAACAAAGGGGTTAAAGGGGAAGAGAGAGAAGATATCGGAGAAAAGTAACCCTTTATATCTAATGAATCAATCAAAACTCAATACATGAAAATCCTAAGAAGAGTCCTAGAAATAATTAAAAAAAAATCTAAATTTAAATTCAAATCTAAATTAAATTCTAAGATAATGAGGATAATTGTAGGGTAATATAGATATAATATATGATTGAGATATTGCAAATAATAAATTATAATATAATAAATATCCTTATTTAATAATATATCTATATAAGGGGTCTTCTAGAATGAATTTGATAGTTTTAAGGAGTGTTCAATATCCTTTTTTCCTTATATACCTATATTTATTAAGGGTGGTAAGAAAGAGTATAAATTAATGTGGTATTGGAATTTAGTGCAATTCATAAGAATAATAATATAAATCACTTGGATTTTATCGTAGATTTAATATTAACTTTTTTTTTGGTTGTCCATCCGGTATTCAGAGCTTCGCCTTGACTAATCCGAATTTGGGGGGTTGCATTTACAAGGCTTGAACTCGAGACCTTGCTTGGGGTACACAAGCCGCTTACCACTTGTGCCAACCCCGTTGGTTAATATTAACTGTTTTTATTATTACGTGTGAATATGTTAAAAATGATTTATATCATATGTAATTTTAACCAGATCAAGTATGCTGCCTTAATTAGTTCAGAAGGAGAAAATAGTTAAAGGATTAAGAAAATAGAAGCTTCCACCTTTGCAGTGCTGATGCTGTTACCGAAATATGATTGCTCAATGAGAGAGTGATCTTGTTTAGATGCAAGTCTTTTCTCTTTTATTGTGCCACTCTTCGCCAAGGGGGTGGGGTGTGTGCACAGTGTGACTGTATGTAAATAGTTCAGGGATTAGAACGTGTGTACCTTAGGGTATTTATAGAGTGTACCTTAGGTAGGATATTCTTCGAGGTGGGTCCGGTGGTAGGAGCGCTGGAGGATCTCAGCCATCCGTTCCTAGGTCTAGCCAACCGAAGTTCGACCTCGTTAAACCTAGTTCTGAGGGTCAAAGCGAGGCCAACATCATTTCGGCCGAGCCCATTAGTTTCTATGAGGTGTCTCGCCACACAGGGTCGGAATCCCTTCCAGATGGGTATCTCGGTCCCTACTGGGAGTGCATCGCCCTGAGCTCCACATATATGGCGAGTAGGCACGACTCCATGGCCAACAGTGTGTTGGGTTCCTGTCGTCATGACTCATCGTCTGAGCCTGTTCCGGCTACTGAGGGTCCACGTTTGCCGGATGCCACCAGTCTCCCTCCTTCACACAGTAGCTTACCTCAGTCAAGTATCCCTCTTAGTGCCGACTATAGCTTTTTATTTTAGTTTTATTATAGGTAAATGGAGTCCTCGTCTTCTCCCCTCAATTCTAGGTCCGACGCCGGGGAGTCAGATTGCGACAGTCCTTCCCAGGCTCTTCTGGCTAAGTACCCCTGGGTAACGCATGAAGTGCTGACGACGCGTTCCTTGATGACTGGTGCGGACATGGATCAACTAGGGGCGTCGGGCTTTCCTGGATGTTTGTTGAGTCCTCCTGATGAGGACGAGCCGATCTGTTCTACCCAGGAGCCCGGGTACACGAATTTATTTTTCGTTTACAGAGACTACATGCCACGGCTTGGTATTCGCTTCCCGTTTACCGAGTTCCAAATATCTTCCCTGAATCATCTTCATATGGCCCCTTCTCAGCTTCACCCTAACGGGTGGGCTTACCTCGTGGCGTTCGACCACCTATGCGGCTCGTTCGACCTGGCCATCCCTTGCACAGTCACCCTCTTCTTTTACTTCTTATGTCCCTTCACCCTTGCTCGAGTAGGGAGTCTGCCACGTTGAAGGGGTTGACTTCTCTCCGGAGCGATCCTGAGGAGATACCGAAATACCTATCCTATGTGAGGCTGGAGGCTAGGGCGCCTACAAAGAAGGCACCTGGGAAGCGGGTCGCTCTAGAGCCTTCGAAAAAGAAAGTCGTTGATGCTGCAGCCGTGGTATCTAAAGCGACTTTGGCTAAGAAGGCCAAGGTTGGGGAGAAATAAGTGGCTCCTCTATCTCATCCCACTGGCCGAGCTTCTCCAGCAGCCGACACTCTCGCGGCGGACACTGGAAAGGAGGTCCTCACATCCAATTCGCCGAATCCTCTGTCTCCGCACAAGGTTCCAACTGCTTCTCCTCAAGCTGGCGGGATAAAACGTGGTCTGGCCTGGGAGAACGGGATCACGGAAGAGCTCGGTCTTGCCTTCCTCCCGCCTCGTCTGTTCATGAGCTCCCTGCCTCTTTCTCCCGTGGATGAACGCGAGGTGCACAAGGTGCAGGACTACCTCTGCAAAGCCCTTGGAGTGTCCCAGGCCTATCTCCACCTCCGGGGTCAATATGTTGGGGCTGCGGGTGAAGTCTGGCGCTTGAAGCTGGACCTGGAAGTGGCCGAAGAAAAGGCTAAGAGGCTCACGGAGGAAAAGTAGCAAGCTGAGGATGCTAAGGGCTGGGTCGAGGAGGAGAAGGGCCGCTTTGAGGAGGAGCTTAATAGCTCCAAGGCTGCGACTGGTAAGGCGACCGCGGAGCTTCTGCTCACCAAGGCCGCTCTGGAGCAGACTACCTCGGAGCTGGTAAATATGCAGTCGGCTCACTCCAACAGCATGGCTTCTTTGAAGACCCTACAAGAACAACGCTGCAGTCTCGCTAAGGAGCTTGCACAGACCCGGGGTGCCCTTAAAGAAGAGAAGAAAGCCCATTTTTAGGTGATGGAGACTGTGAAGGCTGCTGCGGCGGACTACTTCAAAACGGCCCTTGCGCAGATTCGCCATCTGAATCCGGAGGTGCAGTTGGACGTCGCCGGTTATGACCACCGGGCTTATTTCAAGTGTGGCGTTCTGGTCCCGCCGCCCTCTTCCCCCGAAGACGAGTTGGTGTCCCCTGCTGACGAAGGCCAAGGAGGTCAGGTCGGTGAAGAAGCTTTGCCCGTGGTCCCGCCCGAGGGGGATGGAGCAGCTGGGGGAGATGCGGGGCCTTCGAGTTAGGCGCTGCTTTGTTTTTTTGCCGATGTCTGATACCAGTTTCTTTTGTAATTGTTTAACTTTCTCTCTGTAACTTCACTTTTATCTATGAAAATTTACTTAAGTATTTCGTCGTGTATTTCCTTTATTTTACGCATCATTTGCGTGTCCGTAAGGTCATGAACGGGCCAGGGTCTTTAAATGGATAGAGTTCGCTAGTACTCTTCTGGTGTAAGAGACCAGATGCATGGGTAGGGGTTTTCAAATTAACCACGCTACGAGGTTCTGGAGTCGTTTTCCAGTATCTTAACCATGACAAGGGCAAACCGTCACATGCTCAGCAATGGTCGTAGGGACACACATTTAAACATTTCGACCTGATCAGGGTCTGTCATGACTATTCGCCTCCTTATCTAGGTACCAATTTCGATGCATCAAAATATTTTCCAGGGCTGATGACAGCGGTCTCGCGTAGGTTTAGGGGACCTGGGCTTATCAACCCTGGTGTTAACCTTGAACCTATGGTTGGAGTAAGACTGGGTCAGACAACCCTAGTCTTGATCCAATTCCTTGTAGGGCATGTCATTAAGTAATCTTGAAATTGAATTTTTTCAATGGGGAAACGTCCATTAATTCAAGAAATGACTTGCTCCAAAGAGCTCACAATCTTAAGACAAAAGCTTGCATAAGTAAATAAACCAAAATTAAAATGGAAATAATAAAAACAAACCAACTCAGGCATAGTGTGTCTGACATAGGAGGTATGTCGTGACTTGGTCTAGCTGTAGTAGACCTGTAGTTTGTCGGTGTTCCACGTCCTTTTGATTGGCTTCCTGGCCAGGGTTTCGAGAATATAAGCTCCTCTGTCGAGCTTCTCCCTAACCCGGTACAGGCCGTCCCAATTGGCAGCCAATTTGCCATCCCTAGCAATTTTCTTGCCGACGTCGGCTCTTCTGAGAACTAGGTCGCCCCTGTCGAATGATCGGGGCCTAACCTTTCGATTGTAATTAGCTGCGACGAGTTGTTTGGCCGCCATATCTCGGCAGTGTGCCGTGATCCTGACCTCGTCCACCAAATCTAGCTCGGTTGCTAGCGCTTTGCTGTTTATTCCCTCACCTTCCTCGAGAGTCCTCATCCTTCTCCAGGACGGTTAGCCTATCTCGACGGGAATCATGGCCTCACATCCGTAGGTCATCCGGAAGGGCATTTCTTGGGTAGCCGATTGTATGGTGGTTTAATAGCCCCATAATACGTTATAGAGCTGTTCGACCCAACTGGAGTCGGCGTACTCCATCTTTTTTCTTAAACCGTCTAAGATTACCTTATTTGCCACCTCGACTTGGCCATTTGACTGAGGATGTTCGACAGAGGAAAAGTGGTGTGTGATGCCGAGATCCACTATCATGCCCTTGAAGTTCCTGTCAGTGAATTGGGTGCCGTTGTCAGTCACGACCTCAGCTGGAATTCCAAAGCGGGAAAAGATGTTTTGTTGGACAAAACGACGCACCCTGGCCGAGGTGATTGTGGTTAAGGGCTCGGCTTCGATCCATTTGGTAAAGTAATCGACCGCAACTATTAACCACCATTGTTTTTTTCCGGGGGCGGCTTTAAATGGCCCCAGCAAGTCCATCCCCCACTTGTAAAATGGCCAAGGGGCCGAGATGTATTCCATGTCCGATGGAGGGGACCAAATGATTTTGGCAGCTATCGCACGTTCTGACGAATTCCTTGGAATTCGCCTCCATAATCGACCAATAGTATCCGGCCCGTAGTGCCTTTCTTGCCAATGCTTTGGCCCCCATATGCTGCCGTTAATTCCTCCATGGATTTCTGCAAGAACATATATGCTCTCGCTTGTGCTCAAACATCTTAGCATTGGGGTATTTAGGCCTTTTCGGTAGAGGTGATCTTCCACCATTGTGTACACCGTGGCCTCTCGAATGAGCTTCTTAGCCTCGGTGGTCTCGAGGGGGAGAATTCCTCGCTCGAGGTAATCTTCAAGTGGCTTCCTCGAATCGGTGAAAGTAGATATGGCCGTGACACAGGTTGGTTCTTCTAGCTTGTGTTGGACCATGGTGCTGTGGTTGGCCGAGCCCTTAGTGCTGGCGAGCTTGGAGAGGATGTCGGGCCTGACGTTTTCTCCTCTGGGGATGTGCGTGACCATTACTTGCTCAAAATCCGATTGTGCCTCCTTTACTTTATTTAGGTATTTCGCCATAAGTGGGCCCTTGGCTTGGTATGTCCCGTCGACCTGGGCGGCGACAAGCTGTGAGTCGGTGAAAACCGTAACTCTCTGGGCTCCGAGTTCCTTGGTTTGTTGTAGCCCGGCGAGGAGTGCCTCGTACTCGGGCTGATTGTTTGACGTCGGAAAGTTTAGCTGCAGGGAATGTTCTATTGCGACTCCTTCAGGGCTTTCTATGATTATTTCGGCCCCACTTCCCTTGGAATTCGAGGAACCATCCACATACACTTTCTAGAGGTCAAGGTCGTTGACATCCTTCCTTGTCGGGGTCAGTTCCCGTAGGAAGTCTGCCAATGCTTGTGACTTGACGCCATGTCATGCTTCGTAGGTGATGTCGAATTCAGATAATTCTATAGCCCAACTGATCATCCTGCCAGCCAGGTCAGGCTTGTGCAGCACCTGCCGGATCGGTTGATTGGTTCGAACCACGATTTGATGTTCTTGGAAATATGGGTGAAGTCTTCTTGCCGTTGTGAGTATGGCGAAAGCCAATTTTTCCAGCTTCTGATACCTGATCTCTGAGCTCTACAGGGCTTTGCTTACAAATTATATTGGTTCCTGACCGTTCTCTCTTTCTCGGACAAATACCGAGCTCACTGCCTCGTCCTCGACCGACAGGTAGAGGAACAAAATCTCACCGGACTGAGGTTTCGATAGAACTGGCGGGGTTGCCAAGCATTGTTTGATTTTTTACGAATGCGGCGTCACACTCCGAGTTCCAAACCCCCGTTGTCTCCTTTTTCAATAATTTGAAAAAGGGGAGGGCGTTTTCTGCCGATCTCGACAAGAACCTGGTTAATGCCGCCAATCTTCCCGTTAGCTGTTGGACTTCTTTTTTTTTTCCTAGGAGCTTGCATGTCAAGTACGACCTTGCATTTGTCCAAGTTGGCCTTGATTCCGCGAATGGTTAGCAACAAACCGAGGAATTTACCTGCCGGGACGCCGAAGGCACATTTAGCCGAGTTCGGGCGAATTCTGTATTTCCTCAATTTCTTGAAGGTTTGTTCCAGATCTCGGATATGGTCGTCCAGGTCGTATGACCTGACGATCATGTCATCGATGTAGACCTTGATGTTCTGGCCGAGATGGTCCTCAAAAACCCTGTTCATCATTCTCTGATACGTTGCCTCGACATTCTTCAAACCAAATGGCATGACGTTATAACAATAATTTGCTTTTTCGGTGATGAAGGCCGTGGCCTCTTGATCGTCGGGGTGCAGCGCGATTTGGTTGTATCCCGAGTAGGCATCCATGAAAGATAGCAACTAAAACCCGGATGAGTTATCCAATAGTTTGTCAATGTTCGACATCGATTAGGCGTCTTTTGGGCATGCCTTATTCAAATTTGTGTAGTCCTTGCATACCCTCCATTTGCCGTTTGGTTTCAGGACCATCACCACGTTGGATAACCATGTGGTGTATTGCATTTCTCGGATGAACCCTGCCTCCAACAATTCATTGACATGCTTGTCAAGGGCCAGTTGCCTTTCCGGTCCTCTTTTTCTCTTCTTCTGGGCCACTAGTGCCAACTCTGGCCGAATGGCCAATCTGTGACAACAAAAATCCGGGTCGATCCCAAGTATTTCGGCCGGGCTCCAAGTAAAAACATCTATGTTTACTGCTAAGAATTCCTCCAACCTTATTCTTAAGCCTGAGTTAAATGTTCTGCCTATCTTTGTGATTTGGGCTGGCCCATTTCCGACGATGAGATCTTCTAACTCCCCTTCTGGCTCCCGACGGGGGACCTCGGGCTCGTCCCGCAAGTCCAATTCTGCCATATTAACTGGCTGGCTGGGCTTAACCCCTCCTCGATCCTTCGAGCCAGGCTGGATATTTTGAGGCTGGGAAGGGGACGGGACTGCGCTCTCGTTTCCTGGATTGTCTCGAAATAGCATTGTTAGGACACCTTCTAATCGCCCTTGATGGTGAGGATTTTGTTGGCGTTACTCACCATTTTCAACTTCTGATGCTTGGTCGACACCAGCATATCCCACTTGTGGATAGTTGGCCTACCCAGTATCACATTATAAGGGGAAGGGAACTCGGCCACAATAAACCTTACCCGGCCTGACTTGAAGCCTTCCTTCATTCCCAGAGTCAGTCTGAGGTTGATGTATCCCTTGGGAGGGGAGAGTTCTCCGTTGAACCCGAGAAGGGTTGTCTTGCATGGTTTCAGGTCTTCTTTATTGAGGTTCATCCTTTTGAAGGCATCTCATATAATAATATCAGCCGAGCTTGCGACGTCTATGAAGATTCTTTTGACCTGGCAATTGACTAGGGTTCCCGTGATCACCAAGCTGTCTTGATGGCCAGGTACCACGTCCTTCATGTCCTCCTTTGTGAAAAAGAGCTGAAGTCGTTCTACCTTATCCACCGTATCTGGGTCTTCTTTGAATTCGGGACGGTCCCTCACTAAGAGGACCTCCTTTCAGTATTTCTTTCGCTGGCTTGCCGTATTTCCGCCTCCGCCAAAGGACCCGCGGATCAAGTCACAATCGAACTCGGCCTCGGGAAAATCATCCTCCTCGGACGCCGGCCTCTGCCGCTTTTCATCTTTCTTGCTCTCGGGGGTTGGGATGTCCTGTCGGTCGCCTTGTTTGCGCTTATCTCTCTTTCGCCCTTGGGTTTTGATCACATATTGGCGCAATTTCCCTTCTCTGACGAATTTCTCAATGGCATCACGGAGTTCATAGCATTGGTCCGTGGTATGCCTCGGACTGTCAAGGAAAGCGCAGAAACAGATATGGTCCATACTGGCTCGCTTCCTGAGAGGACGAGGTCTCTCAATTTTCTGCATCTTGGTCGACACTACTTCCCTCCATAACTAGGAGCGGGGGACGTTTAAAGGAGTGTATTTTTCATACTTACCCTTCGCCTTGGATTTTGCACTGGAGGATTTATTATCTGAGTTTCTTTCTCGGCGATCTTGCTTGGGGCCATCGGACTAGTTCTTGTCCCTTGGTGGCGTCCTCCTATCCTGTTCTTTCCGAGGAGCATTTTCTAGGCACATTTGCTCCATTTCCAAATATTTCTTCGATCACGTTATAAATTCGTTCAGGGTCTTGGCCGGTTCCTTAAAGAATGATTCGGCAAGCCGAGATTTACTGTCGAGGCCAGCGGCTAGCAGGTGTACATGTACCTTTTCATTTAACCCGCGCAGTTGTAAAGCCGCGTCCCTGAATCGATCCAGATAACTTTGAAGCGTCTCTCCATGTCGCTGCTTAATTTTGTCCAAAGTGTATTGAGACTTCAGTTGTAGTTTGCTGGTCACAAAATTCAACTCGAATGCCTCCGCCAACTGGTCGAAACTGTGTATCAACCTTACAGGCAAGGTATGGAGCCATTTCAAGGCCGCTCCTTTGAAAGTTGCAGCAAATATTCGGGTGATGACAGGCTCCCTGAGTCTTCTCACACACATGATGACCTCGAAGTCCTCGACGTGGGTAGTCGGGTCTTGAGTTCCATCGTATTTAGTGAGGTCGGCCAAGTCGAAATCGTCCGAATAAGGCGCGTTGAAGACATCATCTGAGAAAGGGCTGGTATTGTCCTCCCCGATGTACCTTCTCAATGGAACCCCTATTAGTGGACGCCATGGAGGTCGGCCTTCTCGGTTCTCATCATCTCCATTTTTCGACCTGGTCCTCCACTGTCGGTCGTGCGAGGTTTCTCCATCTCAGACCCTTTCTCGGGTCCTGTCGTCCCGACCCTTTTTGGAGGACGCGGACTCCCTTGTTGTGGATTCCCTCGACGCGGACTCCCTCTGTCTTAGTCATTCTTCGAGTCGCTGGATATGCAGGAAGGTTCGGTGTTCCGAGGTCTCCATGCGTCTCAGCAGTGTGCTCGGAGTACTTTGCAGACGGCGAATCTCTGGGTGTTTGATTGGGAAAGCTTTCGGGATTACGTCCCGCGGTCCTTGGTGTACATCGGTTTGTTTAGGGTTTCGTGCTGCCGAGGACTCCGTGTCAAACGGGTGGTCGGCCAAGTACCCATTATTAGGGGTGGAATTGATTGGTTCGTCGTGCCGAGGTGGTGAAGGCTAGTCTTCCCCTGCGTGTCCATTATCGTGGATGGGGTTGACCGGTTCCTCCGCATGATGTTGCTGCCGCGACGATTGATTAGGCAAAGGTTCGGTCACCGTCTTCCTTTGGCTTGTACTTCAGGTATTAACCCTCATTGGTCACGGGAATCAAAATTTATGGTCCCCACGGTCGGCGCCACTGTTCTGGTATAGAACACAGATGTCCAGCCTGATGGATTGTTGCTTTGATGTTGGATCAAAGGTCTCCTCTTGAATGCCTATGAGGAAAGCACCCAAGAGAAAGTGGGATGACTGTACACAACCAGGCTCTTCGCCAAGGGGGTGGGGTGTGTGCACAGTGTGACTGTATGTAAATAGTTCAGGGATTAGAACGTGTGTACCTTAGGGTTTGACCCAGTATTTATAGAGTGTACCTTAGGTAGAATATTCTGGGTTGGGCGTGATCTTCGGCCTAAGGATCCTAACTGCTCAACCATATCTGAAGGTATTCTTAGATTATTGGGGGAGTTAGGATCCTCCTCGGTCATAGATAGCATGTGTTATGCCTTACCTATTATTATGTCTTCAACGAGGCAATCTGATGAGTCTGGTGCAATAGACAGCATAGAGCATGTTTCAGGCGTGTGAGGGAGTACAAAAAGAAGAGAATGAGACGGGAGATATATAGAAGACGGAAGGGGAAGGAAGAAGAGGGCATATGAGTAAAATCACTCATATCTAAAATCTTAAATAAGTCAGAGTGACCATTGACGGTGGTTAGGAGAAATAATAATATGACTTTTATTACTAGATTAAGATAAGATATTAAGATATTTTATATATAATCTATATACAATATTTTTTTCGATAATAATATAACCCACCTTGATTGGTTTCGTCAAGTAAGATGTTTAATTATTCGGACTTCACTAGCCTTCAATTAATAAGTCACACCGTCAAAAGTATATAAACCCAGTTTAGTGGTGATGCCCTAACACTGCTTGCGAACAAAACTCTAGGGTCCTCTGAGACTGGTTTTCCAATGGCGGCGGTAGCCACCGTGAAGAAGCTGGCAACGAAAGCCAACATACCCTTTATTCCCAACGATATCTTGGATAACATTTTCAAAAGACTTCCGGTAAGAGCCCTAATTCGGCTTCAATTCGTGTGCAAAGATTGGAAAGATTTGATAAAATATCTCATACTGACTTCCATCGAACACCGCCTCCAGTATTGTAGCTATAGGAAACCTTCACTTTCATTTATCCTTGAACAGTACCAACACAGATACGGTGGTTTTTGCCTCAAAGAACAGGATTGCGACAAGGGACTCGGTGAAGTTCAAAACTTACCTTCCATTCATCCTTTGTTCAATTTTGAGGTCGTGGATTTTAGCAATTGCTTGGTTTGTCTTAACATGATTGAGAATGGTATAAGGGCTGATCTCCTTTTGATATGGAAGCCAGCAGCTAGAGACATCAGAGTGGTGCGCCTCAGAACTTTTCTTCATTATGAGCTTTGTGACCGTTTGGGATTTGTATACAGTCCTCTTGATCATGATTACAAGATAGTGAGATTTATTATTAGCCGTTCTATTAATATTTATGCCGTGGAAGTGTATTCATTGAATTACAAGTCATGGAAAGAAGTACACTTTGGAGATGACATCAAGGGCACAGCAACTTTCGGTGCAAATGTCAATATTAATGGAGTAATGTTTTGGGATGGTATGTGGTGTTCTGGATACAATCTAATACTTTCCTTTGACTTAGCAAAGGAAGTGTGTAGATTAATAAAAAAGCCTTATAATAGATTGTATTCTTCAGGACGCCTTATTGAGTATAAGAACAAACTTGCTATGATGGTTGCTCCCCTTCCAGGAAGGAATTTACCTAATTTGATTCATTTGTGGGTGATGGAGAAGGATACATGTAAATGGACTAAAATATATACTAGCAGCCCTTGTCCATGCGATTCTTTGTGTCCAGTGACTATTTGGAGGAATGAGATTGTCTTAAAACTTATTGATCTGACTAAGAATGATGGTCAACCAATGATTTTATATCTGCTCAATCTTGCTACTAACAAGTTCAAGAGGCTTGTACTACCGTCAGTCAATCAATGTCCTTAACACCAAAGAATGTTTGCTCTAGAATTTTAATGATATTACATTGCAAGTTTACTTTAATTAGAATCTTCTAGTGGAAATTCGTTCATGATAGCTTAGATCATTTATCTTTAGTTGTTAAATTCTACTGGTAAAGCTAGGTTTGATCTTATTGAGCTAGATGGACCTCTCTGAGCGAGCTGAAGAATGTGCTGGGACGAGGATGGGAAGTTCATGTGTCAAGGTGCGATAGACGGGCGAGAGTTCGAAGTTTAACAAGTGGGCTTGAGCAGTTTACTGTTTCTCCAGATTATATTCTGGAAGGTCTTCGTCGGGATGCTATGCTTAGTCAGTAATTTTCTGTATCGCTGGGTATATTCAGAAATCAAGCCGAATCTAATCAAGTTTGATTTTCTTGGTTTGATTTTTTTTTTCTGTTTCTTTGTTCAATTAAATTAATTTTATAATATTTTAATTTTTAATGTTCCATTATGAGAATAAAAAAAGGGAAAATTTCTTTAAAATCCATATGAAACAAACAAATTCTAATTTAAGCCACTAAACTCATTAGTCATTAATCAAATCACTCAGATCAAAGTAGAATTTCGGAATGCCCCTGAGTTATTAAGAAAAGCAAAATTGAAGCTGTGTGCAAGTTTTTGGCAACACTTTTCTCATACGAATTCCTATCCAGGTCTTATAAATATCAAAACTAAACTTTTTAATTTCCAAACATTCAATTTTTTCTTTTGTCATAGTGGGTTCAAGGTACAATATCTTATTTTTCTATTTTTACCTTCTTCTCGGTTAAAATTGCTTCGATAAACCTACATACTAGTAAGCGAAAACGTAACGGCATTGCAACTCCAACTCAAACATTAAATCCTTGAAGCAAATGAGATGTTTAAATTTATAATGAACTTGCAAGCCTCAAGTTTAACTACTTTGATACCTTCTACAAACAAAAAATATGAATACAGAGATCAACTTTTGACATAAAGTGAACTAAATCAACATAAACTTTTAACACCCCCACCCCTTTTGAGCAATGCGTATTTGCATTCTTCAAGGATCACATCCACTCAAAGTTTGTTTCTTTTGGCAACACCAAATCAACGAGGCAATCTGATGGGTCTGGTGCAATAGACAGCATAGAGCATGTTTCAGGCGTGTGAGGGAGTACAAAAAGAAGAGAAGGAGACGGGAGATATATAGAAGACGGAAGGGGAAGGAAGAAGAGGGCGTATGAGTAAAATCACTCATTTCTAAAATCTAAAATTGTGCTACTTAGCTTAACTTGAATTTTTTAAATTTAGAGATCTGATTAAGGATTTGTGTATTTTGAAAGACTTTTAGTTGGATTTTCCCAAACTATAATCCTCTTTTTTATAAATATATTTTAATTGAATAAAGAAACATAAAAAAAGAACCAATAAATAAATAAAACTTAATTTGATTTGGCTTGATTTATTAACAATAGAATTCAAGATACATTAGGTAACTAGATCCCGTAAATTATGGAATAATAATCACTTAGTCGAATGAAATTCAGTTGAAATATTTAATATCATGATAAAATAGGGAAATTTCTTTAAAATTAATTAATATTTAATGAAAATAACTTCATACAGACCATTGGCGGTGATCAGGATAAATAATAATATGAATTTTTTCTCCAATGAAATTTTGACTTTTATTACTTAGATGAAATAGGGAAAATCACACTACTGTCCCATTTTAAAAAAATAATATTAGAAAAGTTTTGTAACTTGTCAATAACAAGTAAAATAGTCATTGACAAATGAAAGACCATGTGCTATGAGTCTTTTTTGATATTATTTTCTTTTGTTGGGACCTTAGGTCTAATTTCTCTTAGATATCTTATATATAATTTATATATAATGTTTTTTCTAAAAACATATAATCCTCTTTGATTGGGTTTCGTAAATTTAGATTTTTTATTGTCGAAGTCGAACCCTAAAATATTATTAAGAAATATTTGAATAAAGAACCTGAAAAAAAAAAAAAAAATCAAACCAAAACAATCAAACTTAATTTGATTTGGCTTGATTACTGCAAAAACGAATTGAAGACAATCGTAGCCAGATCCCATAAACCTTCAACTACCAAAAGCCTCAAACCTTGCAACGAAGTCATACCGTCAAAAAGTTCAAAACCCTAGCTAGTTGCGCTGGTGTCCTAACTCCTAATATTCTATCGTCCCCTGAGATTCCTTTTTTAATGGCAGCCACCATGAATCATCTGGCAATGAAAGCCAACATACCATTTATTCCCAACGATACCTTTGTCAACATTTTCAGAAGACTTCCACTAAGATCCCTAACTCGGGTTCAACTTGTGTGCAAAGATTGAAAAAATTTGATAAAAGATGACATCAAGTAACTATTTGGAGGAATGAGATTGTCTTAGAACTTGTTGATCCCACTAAGAATCATGGTCAAACTATAATTTTATTATATCTGGTTAAGGTGCAAAAATGCACATGTGTTTTACCTAGGAGTGCTTCATATTTTAGGAGCAAAAGTGCATACGTGGTTACAAATTTGGTTCAAAAATATTGTTTGACCGTTAAGTTTGACTCTTTTACTGACTTGATGATGACGTGAAGGTGCAGAAATACACGTCTTTTGCCAAAAGACCCCAACACCAAATGTTTTTTTATAATTTATTTTATTAGTTTTTTAAATTATTATTAAATTTTCTAATTAATAATTGATAAATGAGTATTTATATATTTGAAATTTGATATAATAAATAATATTTTACTTAAAAATAATTTTACTTTGAAAAGTCTATAGAGTTTAGTTAGACCAAAAAATTAATTGTTTTTAATTAAACATAGGTTATAATATCAAATATCAAATGCATAAATACTCATTTATTAATTATTAATTAGAACATTTCATAAGGATTTAAAAAAAAAAAAGAATAGAGAAAAGAAAATCAATTATGGGAAGGGTTAAGGTGCAAAAATGCACATATGCTTTACTCTGAGGAGCGCAAAATACCATTTGACCGTTAAGTTTGACTTTTTTGGCTGACTGGACGATGAGTTGGCTTTTGTTTTTTTGCCCAAAATGATGATGACGTGGCTTTCTGTAACACCCCTAATTCCGCACCACTAATAATGTACATTAATATGCAGTATATAAGATCTTGTCATTTCTAAAAGGGTTCTATTTCTCCTTTCAGCAACTTCATTCTGCTGGGGTGTCCTTGGAGAAGATAATTGTGAAACTATCCCCTCTTTGGTCAGGTAAGACCTGAACTCTCCAGATAGGTATTCACCCTCTCGATCGTATCGAAGAGTCTTAATTTGAACACCAAGATGCTTTTCTGCCTCAGCCTTGAACTCTTGGAATTTTCCAAAAGCTTCAGACTTGTGATGCATCAAGTACACATGTCCAAATCTAGAGTAATCATCAGTAAATGTGATGAAATACTATTACCCGCCTCTGGCTTGGACATTTATTGGTCCACATACATCATTATGTACCAATTCCAGCTGAAGTGTGATATGTTTTCCCTTGGCCTTGAAGGATCTCTTGGTCATTTTACCCTCTAAACAAGATTCACATACTGGTATTGGTTCAAAGTTCAGGGATTTTAAAATCCCACTTTTGACCAAAACTTGTATCCTGTTAGAGTTAATATGACTCAATCTCAAATGCCAAAGATAAGTTTCATTGGAAACTTTTCTTTTAGTTGATGAATTAATATGCTCAACATCTCTTAATTCAACATGATTAACTTCACAGGGAACAGGATTAAGGAAATAAAGACCATTAAACTGTACACCAGAACAAATAAAAGAAGATGAACTTCTTATTGAAATTGAGGAAAACTGAACTGTCAAACCATGTTTATCCAAACAATTAATAGAAATTAAATTCCTCTTAAAATCTGGAATAAATAAACAGTCTTCTAAAACCAAAGTTGTAATACCCTAAAAATCTCACTTATGATAGATATCATAAATTCGTAAATAATACCTACTAGAAATAGGTGAATATGTAGTCTCAAATTTTGTAGAGTAATTACTTTGTTCCTAGGGTAATTTCTCTTGAAATTGGGAGAAATAAAGTGCCAAAATCCGTAAGTGAACTTATGGGTCATAAAATACCCTGATAATATTATGATAAATCTGAAGAGGCAATAAAATATTTATTAAAAATTGGAAAGTATGTTATCTCTAATTTTGGTAATTTATTAAATTATTTCCTTGGAATTTAAAAGGGGAAAAATCAAATAATATTTTGGGGATCATAAGTTGCCCCATGATTTTTAAAATAATACATGGTGCATAAATTACCAATGTCAGTACAATAGTTGTGAGAAAACAATTAATCTAATTTAAGAAAATTGTCAACAATTTGTAAGTGATTAAATAAGTAATTAATTGCTAATTGTTTAAGCATGAATAAAGGTGATATTCAAAGTTAATTATATACAACCCCTAAGTGGAGATTAATGATCAATAAAAGATTAAAATTAGCATAAGAATAATTGCTAATTAATTAAGCATGGTTAATTAATGCATAAGATGGATTATGTAAAAACCCTAAAGCTTAATTAACCAACAAAGAATTTGGTTAAGACACTAAACAAGTTTAGTAACAAACTTTCACAAGTCAACACAAATCAAGGGTTTGGATTAAAAGAAATAAAGTTAATCTAATGGTTTAACTAAATCAAGCCTTAATTCATGTGTAAATAAATTGGCCAATGGGAGAATTTCTAGTTAATTAATATGAGATTAAGTAAATAAAGAAGTTGGAAAACAAAAAGAATAGGGAAAAGGGGATGGGAAAACCAAATTGATTGGTGTGTGTGTGAATGCAAAAATGTTGAATGTGTGTGTAGTGTGAAAGCAAAGGCAAGTGGAAGAAAAAGAAGAGATATTTTGTAAAAAGCAAATAGGATAAATGAGAACCGATAGAAATTAAATCCTAACTTGAAATCTATGAACTACGTTTCTAACATCAGGACTTTTTATGGACAAGTGAATTTTTGTCCCGAAGTCATTTCCGTAACCGACGGGGTTTGTCCTAAAATGACTAACAGGCTGGAAATACCCTTAATGGGACCATAATCTTTGTTAATCCAAATATTTCTCATGTGATACCATTGACCTCCAAAGTTATGTCAAGGAATATTCTCAAGATCAACTTTAATAGCCATCCAACCTTCCGGGCCTTTCTTTGCTCTCATAGAATGAATTACTTCCTAAGCAATAATAATATTATCAGTGATCTGCCTACCAGCAACAAAGCTAGCCTGAGTTGGAAGTATAAGATTAGGGAGCCACTTCTTGAGGCGATTAGCAAGTACTTTAGTGATAACCTTGTAGGGCACCGTACAAAGGCTAACAGGGTGAAACTCTTTAAGACGCTCCGGGGAGGGAATTTTAGGAATCAAGGTAATGAGCGTCTCATTCATATCCGGAGCCAGTATACCTTCATTAAACAGTTGGGACGCCATAAAAAGAAGAGACGGCCCCACATACTTCCACTGTTGTTGAAAGAAAGCTGCATGGAGACCATCAATTCCAGGTGCTTTGAGGGGTTTCATCTGGAAAAGAGCCATGTGTACCTCAGTCTGTGTAATGGGGACGCTAAGAGATCGCCGCATCAGATCATCCTGAACAGGGAAGAGGCACCGCCCAGCGTAGGGGGGCCTGGTCGCCCTCCTTAGAATAAAGTCGTTGATAAAATTGAAAGGCCCAATTTTGGAGAGTCCCCCCATCATAACACCATTCACCATCATCCCCTTTTAGTGCACTGATGGATTTCCTTTGACCCCGTCTAGCTGCCTTCGCATGAAAATACGCAGTGTTCCGATCGCCCAATTTAAGCCAATCACACCTAGCCCGTTGTGCCCATGTCATGCTTTCTTGCTCACAAATTAATTCGAACTCCTTGCGAAGCCCATCCTCCATGTGGTCAAGGTGACTAGAGGGGCGCGATTCCTGCGCCTTTTGAATCCCCCCTAGCCGAGCCATGATCCTTCGTTTACGGCTAGAGATACTGCCGAAGACATCCCGATTCCAAACTTTCACTGCTGCTGTGAATTTCTGGATATTTGCAGTAACCGATTCCGTTGCAGACCAACTCTCTCGTACAACCCTTTCAAAGGTATCTGAAGTGGACCATGCTGCTAAGTATCGGAATGGAGACTGACGAGGGACCATCCTTCCCCTTCGCCACATGAACACATAAAGGCCGATGGTCGGAGCTAAGTTTCAGTAGGTGTTTGACCTTTGTTGCACTGAAACTATTCAACCAATTAGTGTTCCCAAGGGCACGATCAAGACGTTGAAACAAAGTACCCCTTCTCCAAGTATACTTGGGCCCACAAAAGCCAAGGTCCGAAAGCCCACAATTAAAAAGACACGTGCGAAACAACTCACAACCACAGGTGCGTGTCTCAACACCGCCAACACAGTCCTAACTTCCCAGAATAGCATTGAAATCTCCCGCCAAGAGCCACGGGTTAGCTGTCATCACCACCAGCTGCTGCAAAGCAGCCCACAGTTCCTTTCTCAAGGTATTGTTCGGACTCCCATACACTGTCGTAAAGAGAAAGGAACCCGAGAGGCCCGGGGCCACTACTCGCATGAATGAATTGAGGGTGGCATTGTATAACTGAGACATGTAATACAGATTTCCATAACAACCAGATGCCCCCCGAGAATCCATGTGCCTCCAGTCGAAATCAACAATCAAAACCAGACTTAGAAATAAAACGATCAGCCTTCACACCAGAGATACGTGGTTCCACCAGCACCACTAAGACAAGATTATGTTCCTTCATGTAATGCCAGAAAGTTCTGAAAAAGCTCTTGCTTGCTGCGCCCTGGCAGTTCCAGATGAATATCTGCATAGACATAGGTCAATTATAAGGGTTAAGCAACCATACCAGCCTCGGTGGTATCATCATTATCCTCATCGGATTGACGTGGGCGATCCCCAGCGCATGCCAACAGGGTCTCAGTAACCGATGGCAAGACAAGCTCCTCCCTAATCACCTCGGCAGCATCCTTCGAAATTTTCACTCCCGCTTTCTTCCGACGAACTTTCAAGTTCCGCATGATGGTGGATTGGAGCTTAACCCCTTGCTGCCCCTGCTTCGTCGTACCCACCATTTGGGACATATTTTCCTTGCCCGGGTTTAAGTTACTCAGCTCCGACCTGTCATTACTAGCCACCTTAGAAGAGTTTGTATTAAGCTCTTCCATCGCCTTCATGTTCTGCTGGAGGTCAATCACTGTATGCTTGCTCCTATCCAAGGTGGATGTTGCTTCCATAGCCTGAAAAGCCGAATGTAAAAAAATCTTGACCTCTGTATCTTTGTCTTTTGGTACAGCCTGGTTATCATGGGCCTCCACCGGAGCCTTTCCTTCATTGGATCCTACCCCATTTTTAAAAGGTCCATTCGAGCTACCAGGATCAGGCATCACCTTCACTTCGGATTGGGCTTGTTGCTCCACCTCTGGGCCACCAAAAGGCACTTTCCTCCTATATTCCTGTACCGGTTTTGCCCTTCCAATTTTTTGTTTGTTATGAATTAGAGTAGCGGAATCCTCCCCGTTATCACTAGGCCCACTCGTGGTCACAGCCCCCTTAATTAGGTTGACTTCCTTCATCTTCCCTTCTTGTCCGGCCCCACTTCCCCTAACTTCGCCCGACATTAAAGCCACAGATTGCATGGGAATCACCTCCGTATCCTCGTAATCAAAGAGTATATTATAGCGAGATCCCCCCATATTCGGTGATCCCTTTTCTTTCGCCACCTTCTCTTTTTGCTGTTTATTTCCTTTCTTGGGATAACGTACCTGCATCCAAGAACCGTACAGCGGCGAACTAGTTTATGGTGCCTTGCCGGCGTCAGGCCTGGTGGCGATTGTATCTGGATGCATCGAAGAAGAGGCCCCAGTCGTGGAATCCTGTTCTTTTGGACCTGCAGCGTCACCCTTATCCCCTGCCTTGCACTTCTCCTTTGTATGTCCATATTTCCCACATCTAAAGCATATATGTGGTAACCTCTCGTACTCGACTCCATAGGTTTTCCCATCCACCAGTATCCAAGGAACTAATGGTTTAAGCAAATCAATGATCACCGCTATGCGGGCATACCTCCCACGCCCCCTACTCTCAGTCATGTAGTCAATTTTCACCACCTCGCCTAGTAGCTTACCAATCGCGCGCAGAGTGGTCTTATGATAGTATCTAAAAGAAAGGCCAGGGATCCTTACCCATGCAGCCACCATGGAAATCGCAGTGGTTTTGGGATCAAAATCAACTGTCCAAGGTTGCACCGTGAGATAGGCTCCAAACACCGTCCAAGGTCCCCCAGTAAGGACTTTCAAATAATCCTCCTGCAGATCAAAGACAGCGAAATAGAAACTCCCTTGCATGTCAATTAATTGATAAGAGCCTTTCAAGCGCCATAGGCCCTGAGTTTTCTGCAGCAAATCTTCATAAGTGACCGATCTGCCTAAAAGCTTAATTACCAGTGTGTTCTCCATTCCCTTCACCAGAGCTTCCCGGACCTCCATGGAGAATTCAATTGATGGCACCTCTCCCTCCCGGTTAATTCGATAATCCTTCTCAGAAACCACTAACTCTCCCTTGGGTGGTCGGGCCCCACCATCACCATTCATGTTCAACAATTTGTTCCGGTAAGAGGCGGCACCAGAGCTCTCCGTCTCAACCATACAAACGTCAGAACCACCGGTTTCCATCACCCCATCTGCCACACCACCATCGGCCCCATTAGGACGTATGCGAACCTTCTTGGTCGACCGGAGACTGTCCGTCGGAAGTGGCGGAGGTGCCTCCTTTACGTTCAGAGCGTCGTTCATTGTGCGTTAATTTTTTTGCCTTGTGATTTTAGTCAAGGTCTTTTTGATACACTAGTTTTATGTAGGGTTTGTTTACATTACCTTTTCCGGATAAGTAGGAATAGATATTTCGGGTGGAGGTGGTCGGTGATGAACGACGGGGACTTAATGAGATTTTTCTAATGTATGGGCACACGTTGAAATCGGATTAGGGATTTTATTGGAAGCCTTTTGAAAAGATATGATTTATTGTCATCCCCATAAATTTGCTTCATAGTGCTTGACTGGGAAATCCCAATCAGAGGAACGTAGAGGATGTGGCTGAGAATCAAAGCAATTAGTATAAATTGGCGATAATGAAGCATATGACCTCTGGGATCTAATACATTAATTTGAATACTACTCCCTCATACAATGTACGGGAAGATATATATAGCTTGTTATTTAAGTTGTTAAGGGTAAAATTGTATGAAAAAATACTTTAGGGTGATGGATGTCCTAAAAAAAATAATTCAGGGTGTTAGATACACCATAAAATACTTTAAGGTAGTGGATGCACTTTTAGAAAAATAGTTCAGAACGCTGGATACACATTAACCCTATAAAAAACAAAGAAAGTTGAAAGATAAAAAAGATGATTCTCCCTAGCAGAATCTAGCCCCAAAAAAAATTAATATAAAATAGGAGAGACGTTTAAATTAATAATATGCTATTTAATCAGTATAAATTAGGTTTTAAAAATCAAATCAAAAGTTACATATTTTTACCAGAAAAAAGGTTATGAAAAAGTATTTTAGGGTAATGGACGACCTTGAAGGCTTGAAATAATATTTTATGGTGTTTGGTGCACTATAAAATATTTTAGAGCATTAGATGTAAAAAAATAAAATAAAAAATAAAATAAAGAGACATTTAATTTAATAATTCGTTATTTAATTAGTATAAATAAGTGATTAAAAATCAACTACAAAGTTAAATATTTCTTACCAGAAAAAAAAAGTAACGAAATTTAAAACGTATGCCAGTAAAAAAAAATTAATAATGTGAGCATGTGACTTATAATCATATTGGACTAAAAAAAATTCTTCTCTATCTACCCTATAAAAAGAGTCAAAAAGAGAAATTATAAACATGCGCCAAATATATGTTCTTCAAACCCACCCGAAATATATATTCCTTATATACTTACTTATCCGGAAAATATAATTTAAAATGTTAAATTATATTTCTATATTAAATCAAATAAAGGATATCTATATTTTAAATGCAGTTTTTTATATTTATCAAGGATATCGATTAACTGATATTGATAAGAAAATGAACAAGAAGAAAATTATTTATGCATAGAATTTAGAAACTTGGTATGCTACTTATTATGCTTATTATATGCGCGCCTCCAATAAACCCTAAAATTCTCTGGTTGTATCGTCGGTGAGATTCCCGTGAAATCAAGGGAGAAGCAGATGGCGGTGAATGGCCCCGCACCCTTCCTTCCCCAAGAAATCATCAACGACATTCTCAAGCGGCTTCCAGTGAAATCCCTTGTTCGATTTCGATGCGTCTGTAAACATTGGAAAAATCTCGTCCAGAACCCTTCTTTTATCACTGATCACCTCCGCCACTCCGGTCATCACAACCCTAATTTTCTATTCTTCCATCCTTCCAGTTACGAATATGAAAAAACTGGAAAGTTAAATTTGCTCAATTGCGAGATGCAAGTCCGGGATCTTCAGAAGGCACCTCTGTTCGATTACTTGTGTGCCGGGCGTTTTAAAATCATTGGTTCCAGCAATGGCTTGCTCTGTGTTAAAATCCGCAGGAATGAGCTTGCCAGGCCTCCTTCTTCCGTTTTACTTTGGAACCCGGCGACCAAAGGTGTCAGAGAGGTGCCTAGATCCAGAACTATCGATTCTTGTAAGTTTGGTTGTGAGTTCGGATTTGGGTTCAATTCATCTCTTAATGATTTCAAGATAGTGGCAATTGATGATCAAATTGATCGGATGGGAGTGTATTCATTAAGTAGAGATTCATGGAAAGAAATAGAACTTAAGAACTTTCCAGAGGATTTCACATTCTTTGATGAAACTGCCGTCTCCTCTAATGAAGCTATCTTTTGGAAAGGGGAAATAGGAGGCGAGGAGGGTAAGGAAGTTATAGTGTCATTTGACACAACAAAGGAAGTGTTTACTTTCATACCATGGCCTACCGATACAGCTCTCAACACTTCCAGCTCTTTATATTTTGTTAATATAACTGTCTACAAAGACAAACTTGCTATATTTCATAGTGGAGGTGATGGCTCTTTGTGGGTGATGGAGGAAGAAATTGGTTCATCTAGGGAGAGATGGAATTGGACTAAGAAATTCATTGGTGGCCATTATCCTCAGATGTTCAATTGTGTGGGCACCATATGGAGGAATGAAATTGTCATAGTTGGAAATACTGAAACTAGAGGTAAGGAAGGACCAAAAAACCGTTCATGTCTGGTGAATCTCACTACGAATGAATTTAAAATGATTGATGGCCCCCCATATTGGCATGCAGAATTTCTTAACTATGTGGAAAGCCTTGTGCCAATCTTCAATAATCACTGGCGTCCACCACCGGCAGGGCAAATAAAAATTAACACGGATGGGGCACACTCACAGTACACTAGCGGTGTAGCTAGCGGCGGCCTGCTACGAGATGAAGATAGCACCTTTGTTCGGGGTTTCATGTTCAAAGGGGAATATGGAGATACCTTAACTGCTGAATTATGGGGATGTATTCATGGCCTCAAAATTGCGTGGGACCTAGGTTATAAAGATGTAATTTTGGAAATCGACTCAGCAGATGCAGTGGACCTGATAAGAAGTCCCAGCAACTCAGCGCACGAGGATAACAAGGATAGACTCCTACTTGACGAACTCAAAAGTGTGATTGACCGACACTGGAATGTTGACATCCACCACATCAGTCGCTGGGCGAATGCAGCGGCAGACTATTTGGCTAAAGCAAGCCTATCATCTTTACCAGGTTTCCAAATTGTACTGCATGCAGACCTGGAGCTTGAAAAGATTCTCGCTACTGATAAAACTTAGAGGATGTTTTTGGTTGCCCAATGTTATAAAAAATTATATATATATTATATTATTTTCTTGTATTTCTTAACTATGTGGCATATTTGCTTTGTTCAAATATTTTTTTTTTGGTAGAAATGAATTCATGAAATTTTAGTTCATTGGGTACATATATAAGGTTTTCAAGGTCAATCTTCACTTTCTGTTAAATGGAAGAATACATCAAAAAGCTAATCTGTTTGGTGTTTCATGCTTACGGGCTGCTTTATCCTGGATCTTCAATAACCATTCTTACATATTCTTTACCCAATAAAATATTGAGCTTCTATCTTCATGCAGATCTAAATCCTCGCTTTCTTCTAGAATCAGTACATCATGCGAATCACAAAACATGTTCACGTGACGAACCCTATTATCCTAAGCACGACGTAATCCCCATAACTCTGTCGTTAGAAAGTTGTTACCATCAATGTTGCACATGAAAGACTCCACATTGTTCCATTTGCCTTACGCAGGATCCACGTAGATCTCATGCTAATCTTCGTCAGAGTGTGGAATGGTAAGTGAACTCGTAGACCTGACTATGACTGAATGCCTGGAACTAAGATTAAAATTCTTATCAGGGATCATGCACTTGATATATAACTCCTTTAACCTCAGCTAACCTTCATTCAAGCTTGGAACTGTTCTGATATGAACAGGTTGAATTCATTCCTACGGCGCCAAAGCAACCAGCAGGCTACACTGAAAACATCATATTGCTCGGTTGGGAACCAGCCACCGTGTGGTTAGATGAGGTTGTATGTGGCAAGGAACATGATGAAGAGGTTGTTCATAATATTGAACTTGGAGAAGATCAAATAGCACTAGTTGAGATGATTTTGCATTGTCATGATGGTAATATTGACGCGAGTAGGATGATCGGCACTCATAGGTTTCGATCTGCTAGGTTTATCTTCAACTATGTGAAGAGTCTCGTGCCGGTTTTGCAGCCACCTGAAGAGGCTTGATGGAGATAGAGTATTATGTCGGCATATTTACTTAGTTTGAACACTTTGTGGTTGAAATGTACCCATAATTGTTTACTGATGTACCTGTGATGTGATTCTCTGCATATTTACTTAATTTGAATACTTTGTGGTTGGAATGTACCCATAATTGTTTGTTTGTAGTTTATCACTGATGTATCTGTTATGTGAATCTGGTTCGTTGTGCATTACGTTAT
This sequence comes from Acacia pycnantha, assembly GCA_025563575.1. NCBI lineage: Eukaryota > Viridiplantae > Streptophyta > Magnoliopsida > Fabales > Fabaceae > Acacia > Acacia pycnantha. Next base: position 4,687,895 of record JAMWYP010000003.1, on the reverse strand, counting down.
TGAGAATTATAAGCTGTTTCTAAGTTTATTTGACCTAGCTGTCTATGATATGCCAGTTCTCTATTGCGATTTAACTACTTTTTACTTTTTAGCTAAACACCAATCACTATTACAATAAAAGATCATTATAACTTTAAAATATATCCATAAAAAATTAATATAATATTACTCTCTGGTTCATTTTTATTTTATAAACCTTATAAAATGTTATCGCACAGATAAACAGATATAATATTGCAAATTGCAATCGTGTGATTTTTTAAATATTATATCTATAAAAAATTAATATAATATTATTCAGAATTTCAACTATAATAGTTATAAATTTGAAGATATATTTAGATATTTAGAAGACTCGATGTTAATAAACTTTGATTGGACTCATAATTAAAATCCAAAGTAATCGCATAAATCAATTGATCACACTTAAACACTCCGTTTTACATTGTTAGGTTGCAAAAAAGAAATTTATCTATATATTCAAATATTTTAATCATCACTCTAAATTTATTTATATTTTTTTAAAGTTGAACTGTCTTCCTTTTTTTCAATGAGTTATTTTTTTTGGATGAGTAAGTTGAAATATCTTCCAAGTTCCATCTAATTAAGCCATTCGCTGAAAAATGAAAAACGTATTGTTATCAGTAAATCATTCTCTCTCTCTCTCTCTCTCTCTCTCTCTCTCTCTCTCTCTCTATATATATATATATATATATATATATATATATATATATGTATATATAGTTTTTTTTTTTTGCCAAATATATGTATATATAGTTAGATATTAAAAAAATTATATACGCCGGATGCAATTAAATTTTTAAATATGTCCCCGGTTGCTGTTGCAAAGATATTTTTAAATATGAAACTATGGGGTAAATTGAACTTTTTCAACTATGCAAGCAGGGGCGGAGACATAGGATTTGAAATTAGGAGGGACGAAAATTACAGAATAGAACCCAATGTAGTTAGGATTTGAATTTAGGAGGCAAAAATTATAGAATCATACCCATAAGTTTAGGAAATTACATTTCAGCCTCATAAAATTTCAAATATTTTCACTTTAATTAATCCCCTCTAATAGTTTCATAGAGAGACTAAAATAAAAATGTTGAAATATTTAGAAGGCTATAATATAATTTCCTAAACTTAAAGATCTAATTATGTAATTTAGAGATACCCCTAGCCCCCTGTAACATCCCGTTTTCACAAGCAGTATAAATTTTTTTTCATTTAAAACATCATTTCAAATCATCAGAGTAGAGCACCGGAGCGATTGAGTAACTGATATATATATATATATTAAAATACCCATGGTAGCATGTCTTGCTGTTTACACAGCGGTACAAAAGTGTTTCAAAAGTAATATAGAATAGAAAGAAGTATTCAGCCGGGTCTTCTATGTGGCCTGCTTTCCTCTATCCTCGGTCATTGGTCCTTCCGACCCTGAAGCTAAGTTAAGAGCTGAGGTCCATGCATCGAACCCCAGGTAACGGTTAACATCATGTTTATATACAACATACATGTACGACAGACATTCATAGACTTTTGGCAACATTTATTATGGTCAGACATAGGGTATACATATCCGATATGTATGGCAATAACAGTACAGTCGGATATAAAGTTAAGGCACAATGAGAAATGTACATGATCAGATATGCACGGCAATAACAATACAGTCAGAGGTAAGGTTAAAGCACAACAGACAATAGTACAGTCGGATGTAAGGCATGACAGACAGTAATACAGTCGAATGACAGACAATAGTACAGTCGGATGACAGACAATAGTACAATCGGATGACCGACAATATACATATATGCATACAATAAACATCAGAGTTAGTGTTACAGTACGCAAACGTACCTTCGTTGACGGAGTTTCGATACGACGGTTGGTCAGAACGTAATCAGGGATATCCTATAAGGACAATAGCGCATCTATTAATGATCAAACATTATGACAGACATTTTAGTCATAAATGACCATTTTACCCCTGACCCCCTAATTGGTGGAATTTCGCCAGCACTTCGTTACTTTGACCCTAATCTTCCAAAATTTCAACATAACTCTTACTCCAACATATTTTCCAAAATAAATATCATATTTAATCCTAAAACATGATATCTAAAATATACTGGAAGATTAAAGATCAAAACAACAACTACCCTAGAACTTTAAGAACTACCGAACTAAAACTAGAACCGAAGAACTTACCCGTTGAAGAACTTCACTACAACTTCTCCAGAGCTTCTCTCTCTAACTTCCCTCTAGAATTTCAAAATATGCAAGAGCATTTGGTGTGAAGAATTCTCAAAGGGATTGGTAGATATTTATAGAAGAAAAATGGGGCCAACTTGGTAATTTTCCAACTCCTCCTTCTTTTATATTGGCCATGCAATTTTTGAAGCAATTTCTCCACCACACAAACATGTTGGCCGACCTCCATGCCCCAAAAGTCTAAGAAATGATGTCATGTTGATGGCATCAACTTGTTCAAGAAGTTGTCCTACCGATAAAGTCTTTGTTCGGTGTTCTAATCGCGTAATCTTGGAGAATCTCAGAAATCCAAGAACATAGCCTCAAAGGTCTATTCATCCTCTTTAGAAATATCTAAATTAACTAAATTTTTGATCATATTCAGGGAATTCTGTTGCTTGCCGAACATTTTCGGATAAACGTCTTCGGTTACGGAAATCGCTTCGGGTAATGTCAACTTCTGGACAAAATTACACTGAATCATAATATGTCCAGTTGTTAGCAACCTAATTCAAGGATTTTGAGTTAGGATTTATTTTCTATCGGTGGTCATTTATCCTGTCTGCTTTTTCTTTTCAACCTTCTTAATCACTTAATTATATGCTTTAATTACTTAATTAGTAATTATTTCATTTGCTAATTAAACCCTTAAGTATTCATATACTTCACCTTATTCATTTCCTAAACAATTAGCCAATAATTACTTATTTAATTACTTACTAATTGTTGACAATTTTCTTAATTAGAATTAATTATTATCTCACAACTATTGGACTGACATTGATATTTTATGTCCCATGTAAAATATTAAAAATCATGGGGTCATTTTGGTTCTCAAAATACTTTTTGATTTTTGCCTCATTATTTTCCAAGGGAAATAATTCCAAAAATTCCCTAAATTAGAGACAACATACTCTCTAATTTTTAACAAATATTTTATTACCATTTAGGATTTATCATAATAATTTTAGGGCATTTTATGGCCAATAAATACATTTTTGACCTTTATTTCTTCTAATTTCATTAGAATTTTCCTTAGAAATTAGAATAAATGTAACTGGGCAGGACCAAGACGTGTTCCCAATGATGCCTAACACTCCGACAATCTTCTTCCAGCAGCTTGGACAAAGAAGGTAAGGGTATGCCTACCCACCCCACAGGGCACACCTCCTTATTAGTAGATACAGTAAGCCAATCAATCTTCTACAATGCTTTGACACCACATATTCACCTATTTATCATAATTCAGATTTTAGGGTATTACACCCCCTAATTCCGCCTATGTATACAAGTAATGAGTACTTATAGGGGATGCATGAATAAGGATTACTAATTTTTTTGTTAATCATCACTATAGTAAATTCTATTATCAAGCTAAAGAGTAATCAAACATTCTTCTCTTGGAAATATACTCATGACTACCTTTGCAAGCATGCAATTAATGTGGTTGAACCAATTGGATTCTTATTTTTGTCTTGAGCCTTGACAAATATTTGGACGTTAGAATACACAAATATTATATTTTTTATTAAATAAAACATGAAATGTGGACGTTAGATTGGCTGTTTATATTTGAGTAAATACCATTTTGGGTCCCTGGAATAACACGCGCTACCCATTTTGGTCCCTGAGTAAAAAAATTTCATTTTGGTCCTTTTTAGGGACCAAAAACGATTTTTTGGGAATTTGTGAGGGATTAAAATGCCCACAAAAATGACTAAAAGGACTAAAAGGGACCTTTTTTTTACTGTTTAAGGACGAAAAATGACATTTTTTTTACTCAGGGACCAAAATGGGTAGTGCGTGTTATTTCAAGGACCAAAAAGGGTATTTACTCTTTATATTTTGCTCTGCTACATGAAACATAACATGAAAATGGAAAATGTTTTTCAACATAAAAAATTACGATTCATTAAAGAAAAACGTCACATTTTTTCTGTATTATATAATATTGACACAAAAGCATTCTCACTTGTTCTATCTGTCAACAAAATTCACATTGTTACGTGCTCTCAAACATAGTACTCCATCTGTTTGCTTTTTATAAGGAATATTTAACTGAATCTCGTAGTTCAAAACGTCGGTTGATAACATTAGATGTGTCAAAATTGCAACTTCTTTTACTAAAATACCGTTATTTATGGGAATATAAGGAATAAGAGAGAGAAAATAAGGAAATTATTATGATGAAGAGAATTGTAGAAGAGAGAGAATAAGAAAATGATACTATAGGTGTTTAGGAGTTGTGGAAATTTATTATATTGACATTAAATAGAGTAATTAAATAAGAAGAAAACAAGAAAGTGACATGTAATAAATAAGACATTCTTTAAATGTTAGTTATAAAAAGAAAAGGGCAGTATCTCATACTATTTACATGTGTGGAGCTGCATGACAGATGTTACCCGTGCATTAAAATAGAACAGATGGATACAGGGTTGGATTTCTCTACTAATCATTTTCTCATTATCCCTCATCATCTCTAAATCATATCCGTCCAATCAATCATAATACTACTTTAATATCTCTCTCATCTTTCCCTTCAACGGCTCCTATGGGCTGATGAGGGAAAAGGAGAAAAATGATGAGGAGAGAAGATCCTCTTCCATGGATACATCCTCTTATAAGAAAGTACTTGTCAATTCTACAAGCAAAGAAATACTTAGGTACTCTAAGAGTACCAGTTCATCCATGCTTTGACCAATTAGAATGCTCCAATTCCTATAATCTTAATATTATGTGTTAGCCAACTATTTTCTATTATTTTATTGTTGTAAAAATACTTACAATATACAGGTCATCCTAATATAGAATATCTAAAAGACAGACATCGCACGAAGAATCAAGATTATTAAAACCGGATCGATCATTGAACCGGTCGAAGTACTGGGTCAAGGGTCAGTGGGTCAGACTGGAGTCAAACCGAGGTAACTACATCTTCAGGATTTATTACATAATATTTTTTTACTTCTCATGAAAGACTTGACAGGTTTAAATTTGATGGAAATTAGGTGACCAAAAGTATAAAAAAAAAAAAAAAAAAAAAAAAAACTAAGGAGTATGTCAATCTACTTCATTGATCAACCTAGCATTCACGTCTTTTTATAAGACTTGATGAGGCACGTGAAATACCTCATCCTCATCAGCTTCACCATCTACCCAAACACATACAGATCTGTAATCCCTCTTTCTCAATGGCTCCTTTCCTTGAAGTCCGAAGTCCAACTCTAATGGAAAATGATACAAGCTAAAGCAATCACATGCAGGGCAAGTGCAAGAGGACAAAGAAAGCTTCATCTCCACCTTGCAATTGGCCTCCTCCTCTGTTCTCTCCATGTCTCTATAAGTTGGCTTCGACGCCGTCGCCGGAGCCAACGAAAAAGCAAGTCTCTCGACAAAGGATGTCGCCGCCGGCCGCCATAATATCCTTATCTTCCCATCTCTCTTTCCATCTCTCTTTATAAACTAAACGCTTTCACTCTTGGACGTTTAAAAAAAATACTCTGACCCTGGTTTCTACACTTTTCCGGACCGGCTTCACAGCCAGTTCGCCGGTTTTCAGTCCGATAACCATGTGAAGAATACAGCTACCACCTTGTAGGAACAATGTTTGTGTGTGTAAAGAGAGAGAGATCTATCCATACCACGTATACAAAGCTGTAAGTTTATTCCATTTTTATGTTAGCCTCTTTAGTAGCAAAGGAAAGAAGCTCCAGAACTTGACATTGACAAGGCAAATTAAAGGAGTAGGACCAATATGTATATCCCCGGTTCCTTCGCTTTACGCTAGTGTTCTCATAATGGAACTCTAGAAAACCTATCTGGATCGATGGGGTCAAGTACTCCTATTTATTTATACCTTCACTGCTATAATTATTTATACCTGTTCTGGTGTAGAACACAGATGTCTAGCCTCAACAGACTAGTGGGTGATTTATATAGGATCAAAGGATTCCCCAAGGTATCTATAAGGAAGACACCGAAAGGAATATCAAATGACTCTCCCAGATATCTATATAGAAGATACCAAAGACACGGGTGGAAAAAAAGCTTTTAAGACCGGACAAAACAGGTATATTAGGACCGGACCAGCGACCAGTCTTGTTCCAGGCGGTATTAAAAGTCTACCTTTAAAACCGGACTTTTAAACGGTCTTAAAGAGTTTCTTTCAGACCAGACATTTTAAACCTTCGGTCTTAAAAGTCGTACTAAATAAATCTGAAATATTTTTGGTTCGGTCCTAAAACTCAAACTTTAAGACCGGACATAAACTCGACCGCTCTTAAAAGATCCACATATTAAGACCGGACAAATATCAATCCGGTCCAAAAGATAGCAGACTCTAAGACCGAGGACTAATTACCCGGTCTTAAAAGACTGACTTTCAAGACCGGATTTTTAAATGGACCGGTCTTAAAAGACCAACTTTTAAGACGGCTTAATACCTTTAAGAGCAGTCATAGAAATACATCCGGTCTTAATATTTGAACATTTAAGACCATTTTTTTTATTTGCGGTCTAAATTTTTCCAAATTTGTTCCCTGTTCTGTTCTTCCTGATCATATATATACACAAATCCACCATCCAAAACAGCACATAAAAGTCGATATACTTTAAGCTACAAGCTATGAACATGAATAAATTGAATTTGGAAAAAGAATACAAATATTATCCACCATGAGTTATGTGGCCTCTTAAGTCTACAACAACTAAAGTAATTTATACAATAAGCTAAGATATAACTAATTACAATCACAATGAGTTACAAAACATGCAGGACGTAAATCAACATATATGTAGTCCAATATAATATATTATTCACCATGCCTTCATCTGATTCCCACCCAACAACGTAACATGCATTCTCTTTTATAACATGCCCCTTTGAATCGGATCCTGCCACAAAAACAAAACAAGAACAAATTCATATAGTCAATGATGACATTGTTTAATTAAGAACATAGAAGGAATATAATATAGTTAAAACCTTAAAGTTTTCTAAGAATTCTGCATATGAATATTACCTTATGATGAATTGACTCTTTTATAAAGTGATATCCTCCCATATCACTTCTTGATGATCATTTCTTATGCCGGGTTCATTATCCGCTTCATCTTCTTCGTTCATGTCCGGTAGACCCGTTGTAAAAGGAGTACTCTCAGGAAGACCATAATTTGAATGACTTTCCTCATCAATATCAATGACCCTCTTTCCTTGGAGAGCTATAGACCACATTTTATTTTCTTGATCGGTGATATAGAACACTTGTTTTGCATGATCTGCCATAATAAAAGGTTCATCTCCAAAACTTCTACTATTGACATCGACAAAAGTGAATCCTAGTCGATCGATCTGAACACCATTATTGACATTAACCCACTTGCATTTGAAGATGGGAAATCTAACTTTGACATAGTCCACCTCCCAAATCTCTTCAATAACCCCATAATATGGCATGACCGCCAATTTAGGCCTCTTGTATTTCGAATCGGAGAAGTGCATAGATTCACCTCTAACATAACACCACCGTTCTGGACTATGCTCATATCATCTAGGGACTTCGTGTAAAATGTATAACCATTGATCACATACGAATTCCAACTTATGACATCAACCTCAGGACCACGTGCTAACCATTTCATTGTATCAGAAACACATTCAGATCCCTCGACCTTTTGTTTGAACCAGTTTGCAAAAGTTTTGTTGTGTTCCCTAATCAACCTTTGTTCGGTCATTCGATGGTTCTCTTTCCTTACAGCTTCTTTATGTGCAGATATGCTGGCTTGAACTTCATCAACATTATTCAAGATGTATAAGTGGACTTGTGACAATTCATCACGATCCACACTCTTTACCGAAGCCCCTCGTCTACCCCCTTCACCACCGACGTTTTGGAAGCCCAATATGTCTTACTTTGGCCAAATAATTTTGACAAAATTCCATGGCCTCTTCGAAACATATTTCGAACAATTGATGCTTCGGCCGGTGCGCGTTCTTCACGTACCCTTTTAGGAATTTCATAGATCTTTCAATAGGGTACATCCACCGTAAATGGATAGGGCCGCACAACTTTATCTCCCTCACTAGATGAACAATCAAATGAACCATGATGTCAAAAAATGTAGGAACAAATAGCTTCTCAAGCTGGCACAGGATAAGATATCCTTCATTGTCCAATTCATCCAACTTTTCAATCTTGAAGACTTTACTACAAACCTCATTGAAGAAGAAACAAAGTCTAGTCAAAACGACCCGAAGATCATATTCGGCGATGCCTCGAATAGCTACTGGGAGTAGCTGTTGCATCAAGACATGACAATCATGAGACTTTTGGCCTACTAATTTCAAATCCTTCATTGAGACAAGCCTCTTAAAATTTGAAGAATACCCCGAGGAAACTTTTGTGCCATGTAAACACTCACAAAAGCTTCGTTTCTCATCCTTAGACAAAGTATGAGAAGCCGAGGGACAATAAGTTCTCTTCCCATATGGCCTTGGATGCAAGTCTTCGCGTATTCCGATTGCTTGCAAATCCAATCTTGCCTTCGCACCATCCTTGGAACTACCTTGTATGTTGAGAAGCGTGCCAACAATACTATCACATACGTTCTTCTCCACATGCATGACATCAATATAGTGTCTCACATCAAGATTGTGCCAATATGGAAGATCGAAGAATACAGATCTCTTCTTCCATATATTTGTTTCTTTTCTATTCTTTCCAGTCTTACCGAAGATGACACTGATATTTTTAACCTTTTCATACACTTGCTCCCCAGTCAATGCCACCGAAGCTTCTTCATACTCTTGGCCACCAAAAAATGCCTTCTTTAATCGACGATATGGGTGACCCTGTCTAAGAAATCTCCTATGTCCAAGATACACCGTCTTTCTTCCATGTTGAAGTTGATGGTAGCGTGTGCCTTCTTCACAAACCAGACATGCTTTATGGCCTTTTACACTATACCCGCAAAACATAGGAGATAAGTTGTAAATAATCAGGAGTACACGCCTTGAACTATGTATGCAGCTAAGGCTACAATAGGGATTCATGCCATCCATGCTAAGGGCAAGCTTGAGGTTCCTAGGTTCTTCGCCGAAGTTCGGAAATAATTGATCGATTTTCTTCCATTGAGAAGAATCGGCCGGATGTCGAAGTTGTCCATCTGAAATCCTCTCATCTGCATGCCACCTCAGATTTTTTGCATCATTTACATTCGCAAACAACCGCTTGAACCTTGGTATGATTGGAAGATACCACAACACTTTTGCAGGCCCCTTATTTGACTTGTATCGTGGGGTTTCACATATCGGACAACTCTGCTTCTCTTCAAACTCTTTTCTATACAGTACGCAATCATTCGGGCATGCATGGATCTTTTTGTACTCCATCCCCAGTGGACAAAGTATTTTCTTAGCATCATAGTAGCGATGCGGCAACACATTACCATCCGAAGCATGCTTCAAAGCCTCAAGCAATTCGAAAAACTCTTGTCGCTCCATCCATGACGTGCCTTCAAGCTTACCAATTTCAATACGGCGTTCAACAATTGGTATTTTTACACCTGGTATAGCGGCGTCTCGCATCACCGCACATATTACCATATGTGCGTGATCGCTCAAAAGCCTCTTCTCCTACATCACGGATAATGTCCTCTATGCGATCATCCATATCCGTGTCATTATCATCAAAGGCCACTTCCCCATGTTGAGACCCGCTTGGCATTTTTTCACCATGCCATACCCATACTGTATAAGTCTTACAAAATCTGTGACAAATTAAATGTGTGTGTATAACTGATAACTCTCCATATCTTGTATATTTAAAGTGCATTTTGAAGATATTTGGAGAGTTATCTATGCAATTTTAGGAGATTTCTATGAGATTATATCATTATAAGATCAAATCAATTGGCACATTATTTAGGGGATTTTATTGTAAATATCTAAATTTTTATTAAATAGAAATATTTAGGTTTATATATAAGAATAAATAAATTATAATGATATAAGGTAGATAAAAAAAGAAAAAAAAAGAAGAAAAAAAGAAAAAGGTTTAGGTTTATTATTATTATTAATATTAATATTATTATTATATCTTTTTTATTGTTTTTTTTCTTTCAATGAGCAGCACCGTTTTTTGCGTTGGGAACAATTGAATTGATTGAAGAAAGCAACTATTGGGCCCACACGATTTGAATCAATTAAAAAACCTAAGGAGCTAATTGAATAAAGAGGAGAAAGGAGGGCGGCAGCAAAAGGGGCGCACGGCGAGAGAAGAAACAGAACGCAAATAGAGAGCGAGAACAGAGGAGCCGCTGGACAAAAGAGAAACAGAACGAGAAATACAGGGCCGCTGGAAAAGAAAGAAGAAACAGAACAGAGTGGCGGAAGAAACAGAAAGGAACAGAGGAGCTGAAATTTTAGGGCTGTTTGTTTTATCTCTACTCATTCTCCCTTGAATTTCCATATGTTTTTGAACTCTGAATTTATTGTTGCTGTTCTGGATATGATTAAAGCCATGCTTGGCTAATTTCCCTTTCATTCTAGGGTTCTTTTGACCCTTTGTATGGATTAAGACTTAAATATTCCTCTCTTTTGGTAGATTAATATATGTATGTGTTGATTTTAATCTTGGCTTAATGCTTCTAAATGATTGGCCTCCATTTAGATGATTTGTTCACTTAGGTTTTGACTTGAGAGAGCTAATCTAGGTATAGAACTTGATTGAAATCATGCTTGTCTTGAAGTTTACTTGATAAATGGATGGTTTGTTGGTAAAATAGAGATATATTTACTAACCTTGCATTGTCACATTAAGGTTGTTGCTTAAATATTGATTCTCATTAATTGTAGCAAGAGATTGTGCATTTTAATGAGAAGAGAAACTTGATTTTGACTCGAGAGAGCGGGTCAAGTGTTTTAGAACCTTAGACTAACACATATATGTATTGAAATGCTACTAGAGAGGAAATTAACCAAGTTTTATGAAATGCAAAAAGGGGAAAAAGAGCCCTAGGCTCAATTATCCTTGAATTTAAAGAATCAATTGCCTTTATCAATTTTATGTTTTAGAAATAGTCTTTAATAATTCTCATTCCAAATCAAAACTTTGTTTTAGCTCAACTTGATGAAATTCACTAAGCCTTTTGTTTGACCAATTTGTTAAACAAATCCTCGTGGGAACGATACTTTATTTATCACTTTATTACTTGCGAATCTCGTACACTTGCGAGGCGAACAAGTTTTTGGCGCCGTTGCCGGGGATTGGTGCAAACAAATCCTTTGGTCAACCTTGGGCTTGTGTTAGTAAACTTTGCTTGAGCTTTTAGTTATGTTTACAATTTTTCTTTCTTTTCCTTTATTGATTTTTGTTTTAGTTTGATACTCGCTCTTGCTTGTCTCTCTTGTAGGTACCATTTCAGTATATGCAAAACTTGCATCTGGACGAATTGGTAGTGGAACTTGACGGAGTACCGCCCATTGAAGAAGAGACTGAATCTGCATCTGAAACCATGGCAGACGATGAATATGATAGAGCTACCGTCAATGATTTTGCTAGTCGGAATATGCAAGGTCCTCAATCTTGCATTCGGATGCCGGAAATGCAAGCACGTACCTTTGAGATCAAGCCGGTTATGATAACATTGCTTCAAATGCATGGGATGTTCCATGGTCTTTACAATGAAGATGCCAACAAGCACTTGTTGTACTTCTTGGAAGTGTGTGATTCCTTCAAGCAAAATGGAGTTCCCAAGATGTATTGAAGCTACGGTTATTCCCTCTTTCTCTACAAGGCAAGGCTAGAGATTGGTTCAACAATCTTCCTAAGGGTCTATCAATTCTTGGGCCGATCTTGAAGCTAAGTTTAGAGCTCGATTCTTTTCGATGACAAATCATGGAAGCTAGGGATGAATTTCTAAGCTTTAGACAACATCCCGATGAGCATCTTTATGCCGCTTGGGAGAGATACAAGATGTTAATGAAGCAATGCCCTAATCATGGGGTGGACAAATGGGTTGTAGTCCAAATTTTTTGTACTCGACTTAATCCTCAATCTAAAGCAATGGTTGATTCTATGACCAATGGAGGATACCGGAATGTTCCTGTGAATGAGGTGATTCGATTGTTGGATCAATTATCTGCAAACAATACTCAAGGCAATGATAGGAGGACTAACCAAGCTATGCTTAATACAAAATAAGACTCTTCCTCACAAATTGCAACTCTTTTATCCGCTTTGAATAAGCGTTTTGATGTGCTAGAGTCTCAGATGCAAAAGAGCACTTCTGAAGGTGTGCATTCTGTTCATGCCACACCAATTGTATGTGATCAATGCCATGATGTCCATATGCCTAATTATTGTCCTCTTTACATGGCCACTGAATCATCAACTACATGGGCAAGTTCCAAAATCCTCAAGGCAACCCTTATTCACAAACCTACAATAGTGCTTGGAGAACTCACCCAAATTTTTCTTGGAGTCAAGGTAATAGTTTGAATCAAGCACGGGGTCTACATCGGCACTAAGCCTATTCCACCCGGTTTTCAAACGCAATCAAGGCAGCTTCCTATTAAGGAAGAGGAATCTAAAACTGACAAGATGCTAGCTCGGATCTTGTCTGAGGTGGAATCTTCAAGGGTTGAAACTAAGGCTACTTTTTCTCTCCATGAAACTGCTATTAAAAATCTTGAAGTGCAAATGGGGCAATTAGCATCACAGGTAAATGTTTTATCAAGAAGCAATCTTCCTAGTGACACAATTCCTAATCCAAAACGAGTTGGAAAAGAGGAATGTCATGCCATTAACTTGAGAAGCGGAAAAGTGCTACCGGATGTGCCTAGCTCAAGTACTCCTCAACCAAAGCAAGATGATCAGGTGATTGTTGATGTTGATGGAGAAAGTGTAGGGGAGGAAGATGAAACTGAAAAGAGAAAGCCAACCACTCCTACTTTTATGCCACCACTACCTTTTCCTCAAAGATTCAAGAAGAAAGAAGAAGATGTCACTAAGAAGAGAAGGCAAATTGAAGAAAATTTGCATGATGTTGGCAAAGACAAGAAGGTAGAGCAAGATATGAATGATGAGAAAAGAGAAAGCCAACCACTCCTACTTTTATGCCACCGCTACCTTTTCCCCAAAGATTCAAGAAGAAAGAGGAAGATGCTCGGTTCAAAAGTTTGTGAATATGTTCAAACAACTCCATGTGAACATTCCTTTTCTCAAGCTTTGGAGAGCATGCCTAAATATGCTAAGTTCCTTAAAGATGTTTTGTCTAAGAAGCGGCGATTTAATGAATTTGAGACTGTGGCATTATCTGAAGAGTGTAGTGCGATCATTCAAAGGAAGTTACCGGCTAAGCTTAAAGATCCGTGAAGCTTCTACATCCCTTGCAACATTGGGACAAATTTTAATGGTAAAGCTCTTTGTGATTTGGGTGCAAGTATTAACTTGATGCCTCTGGTCATTTTCAACCAACTGGGCTTGGGAGAGCCAAGACCTACTACGGTATCTTTGCTCTTGGCCGATCGAAGCATTTCTAAACCAAGAGGAATCATTGAAGATGTCCTAGTAAAAGTTGACAAGTTTATCTTCCCTGTGGATTTTGTAGTGCTTAATTGTGAAGTTGATTGGAAAATTCCTCTCATCTTTGGGCGTCCATTCTTAGCCACTGCAAGGACTCTCATTGATGTAGAGAAGGGTGAGGTCACTTTGAGGGTCGATAATGAGCAAGTGATATTCAACATGCAAAAAGCCTCAAAGTTTCATGATGATTCTGCTCAATGTTCGTTTGTAGATACATTAGATGCAGTTATTCCTCAAGAATCATGTGCTTCCAAGATCAAAGACCCTTTAGAGGCATTCTCGATTGGTGAGAAGAGCTTTGAAGAGTTGGATGAAGATGTTGTTGAAGAGCTCTTCCGTTTTGACTCATTTCCTCATTCTAAACCAAGGACTATTGAACCACTTGAACTGTCTGATGCCTCAAGTACTCCATTGAAGCCTTCTATTGAAGTTCCTTCGGTTCTAGAGTTAAAGCCATTACCTTCTCATCTCAAATATGCTTATTTTGGGAAAGCACGTCACTTACCAATGGAATTGGAGCATGGAGCTTATTGGGCTATCAAAAAGATAAAATTTGATCCTAAAGCAGTGAGGAAGAAGAGGCGACTTCAACTCAATGAGTTAGATGAATTTCACCTAAATGCCTATGAGGAGTGACCATCATGAAGAGTCTGGCTGAAGACTTTAAACTTAGCGCTTCTTGGGAGGCAACCCAAGGTATTACTTGATGCTTTGTTTGATTTTGTAGGACAGTTGAAAGCCCTTGATGATGTGTTCCAGTTTGGTAGCAAGGATTGAAAGCGAAAGTCACGGAAGAATAGGGGAGTTCTCTTCTACTTTTCTTTGATTTGTTTTATTTGATTGTTGATTATATATTGCGTGGAAATGAGTGGGATGTGCATGTGAATATGTTTGTGATGATCATTAAGTATTTGTTAGCACTTGAGCTGTTTCATTGGTGGAAATTTGAAATCTCTGAAATTGGTGTTACCCTTGCACTTAGATATGGTTGCTCTTCACTTTCATGACTTTTTGTTACTTGTTCACATTGAGGACAATGTGACATTTAAGTGTGGGGGTGAGGATCCTTGATTTTAAATTGCTTTGTCCTCAATTTTTATCTCATGGAAGTTTGAATTGGGTTAATTTGAACATGAAGAGGAGTGAATTTGATTAGAAATTGATTCCATGTTCTTTGAATGTTAGTAAAGAGGTAAAGATTTGGTTTGGATACTTTACTTTAGGATGTCAAAGAACCTGTGAGGAATTTGAGCCTTAATTTTTATCTTTCTAAGAGGGAGTACACCTATTGTGATTCAATCTCTAGAACTTGTCTTGAATCTCTTTTGAAATTGGAAATCCTATTGCATGCACAAAGAGGATCTAGGCATTCATTTCATAGCTAGTTTGGCCAAATGTCCATCCTTATCACATGAAAATCCTTTGTTTACCCCATTTGAGCCTTTATTTTTATTTTCAAAAAAAAAATTGCATAGTATAAATAGCCCTTTGTTTTAGATATGCAATTTTTATATCTTTTTCTTCCCATTCATTTTTATTACTTTAGTAAGTGCTAAGCGATCCAATTTAAAAGAGTGAAGGAGTTAGAAAGTATGTGTTGATTTCAAAAAAAAAAAAGAGCAAGCAAGCCAGTAAGTTGGCGCCCAGGGCGCCAACTCTCGGGAGCAAGAGGGCAAAGTTAAAAAAAAAGATTTAAAAAAAAAAAGAAAGAAAGAAAAAGTTTGTTGAGATCAAAAGAAGAATAAAGGTTATTTATATATAGTGTTAGTGAGTTTGTTTGTTTTTCTTGGTAGGTATTCCTTCACTCTTCATCATGAATTTCATTAAATTACTTGGCACCAATTAAAGTATTTTCCCATACCATTTGATCATTTTCATTTCATTATCCTACCTTGATCATTACAACCTTGAGAAAGTCCTTTTGATTTGAGTGTGCAATGGGATAATGTAGATAGTGGAGATTGAGATGATAAACAAGCTTATGGTAGATAAGTTGCAATAGGTGGAATGGAGTGAAACACAAGCCCTTGAATATCTTGAGAGATGAGTGTAAACACTTGACTTGTGAGAGACATTCTATTGTGGTTTATCTTTGCCAAATTAACTACCTTGCTACTTGCATTTTTGGAATTTGGAAAAGATTTCTGAGAAAGTTTGTTTCTTGAAAGTTCGAATTGACTTCAATTTTGTAGTGCTTGCTTCAAAGATTTGGCTTCCATGGTTTTCTTGAATTTGATTGTTTTAGAATTTAAAATCTTGAGGACAAGATTTGATGCAAGTGTGGGGGTGTGATAACTCTCCATATCTTGTATATTTAAAGTGCATTTTGAAGATATTTGGAGAGTTATCTATGCAATTTTAGGAGATTTCTATGAGATTATATCATTATAAGATCAAATCAATTGGCACATTATTTAGGGGATTTTATTGTAAATATCTAAATTTTTATTAAATAGAAATATTTAGGTTTATATATAAGAATAAATAAATTATAATGATATAAGGTAGATAAAAAAAGAAAAATAAAGAAGAAAAAAAAAAGAAAAAGGTTTAGGTTTATTATTATTATTATTATATCTTTTTTATTGTTTTTTTTCTTTCAATGAGCAACACCGTTTTTTGCGTTGGGAACAATTGAATTGATTGAAGAAAGCAACTATTGGGGCCCACACGATTTGAAGCAATTAAAAAAACCTAAAGACCTAATTGAATAAAGAGGAGAAAGGAGGGCAGCCGCAAAAGGGGGCGCACAGCGGAGAAGAAACAGAACGCAAATAGAGAGCGAGAACAGAGGAGCCGCTGGACAAAAGAGAAACAGAACGAGAAATACAGGGCCGCTGGAAAAGAAAGAAGAAACAGAACAGAGTGGCGGAAGAAACAGAAAGGAACAGAGGAGCTGAAATTTTAGGGCTGTTTGTTTTATCTCTACTCATTCTCCCTTGAATTTCCATATGTCTTTGAACTCTGAATTTATTGTTGCTGTTCTGGATATGATTAAAGCCATGCTTGGCTAATTTCCCTTTCATTCTAGGGTTCTTTTGACCCTTTGTATGGATTAAGACTTAAATATTCCTCTCTTTTGGTAGATTAATATATGTATGTGTTGATTTTAATCTTGGCTTAATGCTTCTAAATGATAGGCCTCCATTTAGATGATTTGTTCACTTAGGTTTTGACTTGAGAGAGCTAATCTAGGTGTAGAACTTGATTGAAATCATGCTTGTCTTGAAGTTTACTTGATAAATGGATGGTTTGTTGGTAAAATAGAGATATATTTACTAACCTTGCATTGTCACATTAAGGTTGTTGCTTAAATATTGATTCTCATTAATTGTAGCAAGAGATTGTGCATTTTAATGAGAAGAGAAACTTGATTTTGACTCGAGAGAGCGGGTCAAGTGTTTTAGAACCTTAGACTAACACATATATGTATTGAAATGCTACTAGAGAGGAAATTAACCAAGTTTTATGAAATGCAAAAATGGGAAAAAGAGCCCTAGGCTCAATTATCCTTGAATTTAAAGAATCAATTGCCTTTATCAATTTTATGTTTTAGAAATAGTCTTTAATAATTCTCATTCCAAATCAAAACTTTGTTTTAGCTCAACTTGATGAAATTCACTAAGCCTTTTGTTTGACCAATTTGTTAAACAAATCCTCGTGGGAACGATACTTTATTTATCACTTTATTACTTGCGAATCTCGTACACTTGCGAGGCGAACAATAACTTCAGGACTTAGTCGACTCTCATTCAAACATTCTACACAAGGACAATAAAACTTCCCCTATCATCATGGGCATTTTGTTTAGCAAATTCAATAAATTCCCTCACCCCATTCTGATATTCAACACTCGTTCGTAAAGCATTTATCCAACTGTGATCCATAGTAGAATTCCTATATATAGACGAAAATCATTGATCATACATAATCCGAAAAAATTGAAACTTGCATATAAAATAAACCAACATCCAAATGCAAATATATGTGCTCAAAGAATCACTTTTACGAAGGAACTTGCCCATTAAATGCATAACAAAGAATCACTTTTGGTCATAAATGCATCACAGTGAATCTAAGAACCAAAATAAATGCAAGACGAGGAAATTAAATGCATGGGATGAAGGTCTTGTGGACTTACCTGAAGCATATAAATTCAAATGAAATTGCTGAGTCTTACTTCTCCAGCAACGAACGGTGATATTGCAGACAAGACAGCAAGAGTAACCTAAAAACACCTGTTGGTCAGTTGGGTAGGTCTAAAGTGCAAATATAATCTTCAAAAAACAATATTCATTAACAACAGAGAATACCCATAAGAACATTACATTGATTTCGTTAAACCCATGAAAAACCAAGAACGATAAGTTGGAAAATAAAAAAGTTATATAACCGAAACACCTCTTACAGCTTCGTCTATAGACGTTTAGCTAAGGAACCAGATAGTGATTGTCGAGAGAGGAACGCGAAGAAGCGACGAAGCAACACACAAACACTGGAGTCGGAACCTGAGTATTGACTTTCGGTGCGGCAAGAGATATTCAGAGAGGGAAATTTTAATTTTCCGCGCGACAAAGATACCTTATTTAGCTTTTTGGATTTTATTAATATCGGTTATCTATTAATTGTCCGGTCCTAAAGATACAAATAACATTTTAAGACTGGAGTTTTAAAAGTATCCGGTCCTAACCTTTTATTAGTCATTTAAGTTTTAAGACCGAAGGTTTATCAAACGTACGGTCCTAAAATACAAAATACTCTTTAGTACCGTTACTTATAAAATGTCCGGTCTTAATGGCCTTGGTGATTGCATTAGAAGGAATCAATAATATAAAGGATATTTTTTTGGACAAAAAAAATAAAGGAAAATTGGAGAATAAGCTTCTTTCATTAATTACTGGAGAACAGCCAAAAAATTCATACGGAGTTCTTAATGTCTTACATTACTTTCAGAATATGCATACACAAGAAAAAAAAAACAAAAGAAAAAGAAGCTGAATATTATCATCCACAAGAATTTGACTGAACAACCTCGGCGATTTCGGCGTGAAGAGCATTAATTTCCTTAGGAGATCAAGAACTTCTTGTCTTATTTTCTCCACCCGCAATATTAATGGATCATTACAGCAAAGCGGAGAGGGGTCAGAGGTAGGCGCGCTGGGGCCAATAGGTTGGGTAGGGGGAGACGAACATCTTCATGTTGTGAAGGCTGGTGGGGAGCACGAACATCAGGGGGTGCGGCATGCGCAATCTCTTCATCATCCGAAGAAATAACAATGGGTCCAAGGACCTGAGAGTCTTCGGAAACAATAGGACGCACTCTCGCTGGAGGAGGCGCACCGTATAACGTTCTAACCATGGCACGAGCTTAAAATGGACGAAGACCTTTAGGACCGTTCTTTTAACAAATATACGGTCCTAAAAATTAAGCCTTATTTTAAAAATTTGAAGTTAGGAGCGGACAAATAAACAATATACGGTCCTAAAAGTCTACCCATACTTTTTAGAATTAGACGAAGACTTTTAGGACCGGATATTTGTTAAATATACGGTCTCAAAATGGACGAAGACCTTTAGGACCGTTCTTTTAATAAAAGGTACGGTCCTAAAAGTCGCGAATACTTTTCAGAAACTCTTATGGCTCATTTACAACATCCACCTGTATCTAAATTTCAAGCACTAATTAAATAGCTTTATCCACCAATCCATTCATTCAGAAACCCAAAATGGACACACACAAATTGTTCGAAAAAATAAACAAATTTATTATTGAATTGCATTGCGTTATATTTAAAAAAGAATGAATTAGCTAGTCGAAAAAATAAACAAATGTATGTACAGAAGGCTATTGTTGCTACAACATATATTATTTACAAATGAATTAATTTAGGACATTAATTATTGTCCCGACTTTGATTTTCTAAGACCGGTTTATACAGATATTCACAAAACACATCGCGTATGTGCTCCACTTCATCATCATCAAATGGCTCTTCACAGGCAAACCTCTGTAACATCAAAGACAGAAACAGAAATAACATATTACGTGCATATTTCATATGTAACATTAAGCCATCAGTGACTGAATTCAGCCATAACATTTTACCTTTGCAGGGAATTTAGTCTTTCCCTCTGTCACAATATCATATATGTGTTTCATGACGTAAGGGCCACATAAGTTCGATTCAAGGCGGTTGCCGACGAGTCTAAAAAAGAACAAGAAATATATAAGAGCATATATAGCTTACTGACCAAGTTCACAAGACAGTTATGCCATGTCCAAATATGTACTAACCTTTGGTTGGTACCATTTAAGGTTGAGATCAACCCCACGCCTTTTTTTTACCATTCTTTGGAAGGTCTTCATGCCACTATCATAAAAATCACAAATTTATCAGTAATGTTCACTGAAAATTCACAACAGGGATTTCAGACAAGACAATCAAAATGACATTATTACTTGTTGATGATCTCGCTTCAACGTAGGCGATGGATCCATGTGAATGGAGCATAAGAAGATAACATAATGCGACTCCATGTTCATGACGACTAACCGATAGTGGTTGCTGAAATTTCAATACAAAGAAAAGTACTCAATGATATATATATATGTAGCAGAATTAAGTGAATTGCAGACAAGAAATGTGATATATATATACCCGAGCCAGTTTGGAAACAAGTACACCTTTCTTGGCACTTCACACACCCTCTTTGATATGTACTCCTGTCTCAATTCCTTGGATGTTGTACTTGCATACACTGGGCACAAGAATCCAAAATCCTCGATTCTTCCCTGTTCAACAAGTTTCTCATGCATGCACCTACAAGAATGACATCGATCAGGGAATTAGTATATATGTATATGTGTCTAAACGGTGCATTTAAATTATGTAATCAAGGAAGAAGATACTTACTTTATAAATACTTGAACACATGCACTAGTAACATGTCATCCCAGAAGCAGCATGGACTCTACATCTTCATTATCAACTAAAAGCGGTTGAGGATGAGCGAGGCCTACTACTTCATTGATAGACCACGATTTATCTTTAAACCATTTGTTGGCTACCAAATCGGATATTTTTTCCTTGGCCGTCAAGTTAGCAGTAGGGGATGGCACTTGAGGAGGGGGTGCAACTTGAGGAGGGGACGAAGCTTGATGAGGGGATGGAACTTGAGGAGGGGGTGTATTTTGAGGAGGGGATGAATCTTGATGAGGGGGTGGAGCTTGAGGAGGGGATGGAGCTTGACGAGGGGATGGAGCTTGACGAGGAGTAGAGACATCTACAAGCTTCACTGGCCAAGAGATGAAGGTTCCCTTGACATCACTCACAAGCTTCAGCTCATCGGTTGGGAGAGGGACAGTGCATCATTGATCACCTCTTCAACTGACACTCTGACTTCATCATCATCCATTTGTTCGTGGTGTACAGTTGATCCCAAGTTGTGGGCAGTCCCTTTAGCAACCAATTGTCTAAGACTATCACGATCCTCCACATATAGATGACAAGGTTGCTCGATCGTCCAACAATGCAGCTCCCTCTAGTGCTCTGCCACGCTGTAGGTGCACCAAGGTGTCAAGGGATCCACAATGGTCTCTCGGCCGAGAGCTCGGAGACACTTGCATTTTCTCGATCCATCTCCTCCTTCATCTGTGTTTCAACTGAGCTTGAAACATTTCTCTCAATGTAGCTTCTCTGGCCGCTGATTCCTCATTTAATTTGGCAACCGTCTGATCCATCTCCTTCCGGGTAATCATACTTTGTCTGTGGCATTTGGATTTACCAAAGTATTGCTTTAGGCCTACCCGTCCTCCAATCCCCCTTACACACCCCGAGTGATCTGCTTTTCCGGTCGCAACGGTCAGAAGATCATTCCTCCCGTCCGACGCAAAAGATCCTCCGCCTCTTTCTTTTTAAGATCTTCCCGTAAGATACGGATAACGAGAAGCTTAGTAATGAAACATGTTTAATTAGTAAGTAAAACGTCACAATATGGATACTTACAATTGCTTCGAAGAACTACACGAGTTTATTCACTCGTGTAGGCGCCGCTTGGCTTTTGCCGAATATACAACCACAACTCCTCGCGACGTATTGGAGATAGAGGCTGGTCAACTACCGCAGAAGGATTGGATTCAGCTTCATCTTCCAATCTCTTCCGCTTGGCTGCCATCAAATCTTTTTCTGCCTTTTAATATCCACCGCGAGAAGCCCTGTGTGGGCAATCATTCTTTCTCCCGATCTCTTGGTATTTTTCCCTTCTTTTCTGTGAATCAAGATTGAAAACAACTATCAATTATGAATTCCAGACATGTCACTAACAGAAATTAGAGAACTTCTGCTTGATATGAATGTCAAACATTAGTCAAATTCACTTCATCAAGTTTAAACATTTTACTTAAGGAAGATGTAGCATTGTAGAAGAAATTGGGAGAACAAAAGGAAAGGGAGTTGCAGAATTGCTGCCAACTCACTCAATTCATTCATTCATCATAATTGGTTCCTACACACATAGTAGAATAACTAACTAACTACTTGAACCGAAACCATTACACGCTTAACATACTAACTAACTAACAAAGAACGTCTAACCATATTACACAGCTTACATATCGACTTGCATGGAATTAGGACATGCTCCTCGATGCGGGACAAAGGCAGAAATGTATACTTCTATTCACATACCAAACCATTTAACTAACAGATTAGATGTACACAATAACATTCACATATCCGCACAAAGTTAATAAGCAAACAAAAGTGCAAACAAAACTAAATATAAACTCACCAGAGCTTCAGGAGTGGTCCACAGCTGAACAAATTGTTGCCAAGTTTGTTCATCAAGAAATTTGTACTTGTGCCAGGGTTTATGGTCAGGCTTCACCTCGAAAAAAATATACGTGTTAGCAAGAAAGGTCTTAAACTTCCTGAACCGCTCAAAGACAATAAGACAATGTTGAGTCTTTCAACTTCTCAGAGTCAGGGACGGTACATGTAAGCCGGATAGTGTCCCAAATAGGCTCCTTTATTGTGCTTTGGTCCACATTTTTCCACTCATCAATCAAGATGCTAACCTAGCGTACTAGAGCGCCGACAAAACTAGTATATGTGGTTTTATTAGGACCGGAAGGTTGCAAATTTTCATCAAACTGAATCTGAGCTTCGTCCCGAATTCCGACTAAGGAAACCTCCTCATTCATGTGCCGCTTCTACCACGGCGTGCAAGGCGCCGAGGAGGCTCATTGTGAGATGAAGAGGGTTCGCTCGACCGATCCACACCACCAAAGCAGATCTGGAGTTCCAGAACACGAGTGGAATCGTTTTCACCGTTCATTTTCAAGAAAGTGATAGGAATGCCTGAGCAAATGAGGGAGTAACAGAGGCTAACGGTACGTGGGGCGAGGAAGAGAGGTAATGCAACAGGAAGGGTTTCGCAACGTGAACATGGGTTTTTTCTTCAGTGAGAGTGTCAAAAGCTTCCGCGCGAAGAAACTATATTTGGCGCTTCATTTTTCAGACCGGACAAATGAGTATATACGGTCTTAAAGGTTAACCTTTAAGACCGGACTTCCTAAAACTCCGGTCTTAAAATTAATTATTTTTTTATTTAAACTTTAGTACCAGCCTGATTTTACGTCCGGTCTTAAAAGTCTAACTTTTAAGACCGGTCATTCTATAACTCTGGTCTTAACATTAATTAATGTTTTATTCAAACTTTAGTACCGGCCGTGATTTATGTCCGGTCTTAGAGGTCTAACTTTTAAGACCGTCTTTTATAAATGTTCGATCTTAAAACTTTAATACATTTCTATTTTAATTTTTCCGTATTAATTTTGGAGTGTAGAAAATATAAGTCTGGCTGTATGAGATTTCTCCAAAAGTAATTGATATTTCACTGGATCTAGACAGTTCCTGGGGCGAAGGAGAAACAAGAACTTGAGAATCATCTTGACCCGATGATTGACCATCCAAGAATCTGATTTGCGAGCGAGCTTGGGCTTGAGCAGATGAATGTTCCTCATCAAATCTTGTCACAGCACGAAACAGACAGTTAGAGAGCATCATAATCTTGTGATCTGTGTCTCTCTTGTTAAATCTAAAGCCCAAAATGCATTGCACCACCCATGTTTGCATGAAGACAGTTAGAGAATCTTTGATTTCAGGATTCCACAGTACAAAATAGTGAAGAGAACCTCCTATGTCTAATGCCATGCAAACCACCCTATTTGCATAGCCAACAACGAAAACCTGCCACTCTAAAGGATTGATCGCTTGGCTGTTGAGCGGGTCAAAACGGGTGCCGTTGAATCGGGATAAATCCAATTCGTCATATCTAGCATTAGCCCTCTAGAAGATGAGTAAGGGATTAAGCTGGCTGAATTGGAGGGGTTCTCTAGCCATGTAGGGGCCATTTATGATACGTCTCAAATGTTTGGACACACATCGCGGTTGGACTATGGATTTGATGGGGAGTCTTTTGAAATTAAGAACTAAGACATCGTTAGGAATGTCAATACACATAAGAGTGGTATTTTGTTATAAGTAATGTGTCATTTTGATATAAGATTAGATCAGGGTGTTTTGTATATTTGTATCAAGATTTACACATAATAGTGTTATCAGTACACATAGTGGTGGTATCAATACACATAATGGTGGTATCAGTACATAATGTGGTGGTATCAAAAGCCATAAGAGTCGCATCAGTACACATCGTGGTGGTATCAATACACATAATGGTGGTATCAGCACATAAAGTGGTGGTATTAGTAGACATAAGAGTGGTATCAGAGCTAGGGGTGTTACACTGATTTCTGACCCTTTGTTAATTGAGATTTACAAAAGGCTCCCCCTCCATTGCATACTCCAACTGCGATGCATGTCCAAACATTTCAAATGTATCATAAATGGTTCCTACATGATTGGAGAAAACCTCATATGAAGCCAACTTATTCCCTTACTCCTCCTCTAGAGGGATAATGCCAGATATCATCTATTGGATGTATCCCTACCTAAGTTGGTATCAGAGAATGCTTACACTTTACAACTCTGATACCACCTTATGTATGAAGCCTTTAGGCTCGGTAGAGAGCATCCCAATCTTGTGATCTGTGTCTCTTTTGTTAAATCCAAAGCCCAAAACGCATTGCACCACCCATGTTTCCATGAAGACAGTTAGAGAATCTTTGATTTCAGGATTCCACAGGCAAGAGGAGTAAGGGATTAAGCTGGCTGAATTGGAGGGGTTCTCTAGCCATGTAGGGGCCATTTATGATACGTCCCAAATGATTGAACACACATCGCGGTTGGACTATGGATTTGATGGGGAGTCTTTTGAAATTAAGAACTAAGACATCGTCAGGAATGTCAATACACATAAGAGTGGTATTTTGTTATAAGTAATGTGTCATTTTGTTATAAGATTAGATCAGGGTTTTTGTTTATATGTATGAACATTTACACATAATAGTGTTATCAGTACACATAGTGGTGGTATCAATACACATAATGGTGGTATCAGTACATAATGTGGTGGTATCAAAAGCCATAAGAGTCGCATCAGTACACATCGTGTTGGTATCCATACACATAATGGTGGTATCAGCACATAAAGTGGTGGTATCAGAGCTAGGGGTGTTACATTGATTTCTGACCCTTTGTTAATTGAGATTTACAAAAGGCTCCCCCTCCATTGCATACTCCAACTGCGATGCATGTCCAAACATTTCAAATGTATCATAAATGGTTCCTACATGATTGGAGTAAACCTCAGATGGAGCCAACTTATTCCCTTACTCCTCCTCTAGAGGGATAATGCCAGATATCATGTATTGGATGTATCCCTACCTAAGTTGGTATCAGAGAATGCATACACTTTACAACTCTGATACCACCTTATGTATGAAGCCTTTAGGCTCGGTAGAGAGCATCCCAATCTTGTGATCTGTGTCTCTTTTGTTAAATCCAAAGCCCAAAACGCATTGCACTACCCATGTTTCCATGAAGACAGTTAGAGAATCTTTGATTTCAGGATTCCACAGTACGAAATAGTGAAGAGAACCTCCTAGGTCTAATGCCATGCAGAGCACCCCATTTGCATAGCCAACAACGCAAACCTGCCACTCCAAAGGATTGATCGCATGGCTGTTGAGCGGGTCAAAACGGGTGTCGTTGAATCGGGATAAATGCAATTCGTCATATCTGGCATTAGCCCTCTGCAAGAGGAGTAAGGGATTAAGCTGGCTGAATTGGAGGGGTTCTGTAGCCATGTAGGGGCCATTTATGATACGTCCCAAATGATTGGACACATATCGCGGTTGGACTATGGATTTAATGGGGAGTCTTTTGAAATTAAGAACTAAGACATCGTTAGGAATGTCAATACACATAAGAGTGGTATTTTGTTATAAGTAATGTGTCATTTTGTTATAAGATTAGATCAGGGTTTTTGTTTATATGTATGAAGATTTACACATAATAAAGTTATCAGTACACATAGTGGTGGTATCAATACACATAATGGTGGTATCAGTACATAATCTGGTGGTATCAAAAGCCATAAGAGTCGCATCAGTACACATCGTGGTGGTATCAATACACATAATGGTGGTATCAGCACATAAAGTGGCGGTATTAGTAGACATAAGAGTGGTATCAGAGCTAGGGGTGTTACACTGATTTCTGACCCTTTGTTAATTGAGAATTACAAAAGGCTCCCCCTCCATTCCATACTCCAACTGCGATGCATGTCCAAACATTTCAAATGTATCATAAATGGTTCCTACATGATTGGAGAAAACCTCAGATGGAGCCAACTTATTCCCTTACTCCTCCTCCAGAGGGATAATGTCAGATATCATGTATTGGATGTATCCCTACCTAAGTTGGTATCAAAGAATGCTTACACTTTACAACTTTGATACCACCTTATGTATGAAGCCTTTAGGCTTGGTAGAGAGCATCCCAATCTTGTGATTTGTGTCTCTATTGTTAAATCCAAAGCCCAAAACGCATTGCACCACCCATTTTCCTATGAAGATAGTTAGAAAATCTTTGATTTCAGGATTCCACAGTACGAAAATTGTGAAGAGAACCTCCTTGGTCTAATGCCATGCAAAGCACCTCATTTGCATAGCCAACAACGCAAACCTGCCACTCTAAATGATTGACCGCTTGGATGTTGAGCGGGTCAAAACGGGTGCATTCGTCATATCTGGCATTAGCCCTCTGAAAGAGGAGTAAGGGATTTAATCTGTATTTAAGCAGAGCTATGAGAATTGGAAAAAACACGCACAGTAGCTAACATACAATAACACACAAATCTGCTTGTATACTAATTAATTATTATTATTTTTTCTTTTAAATTCCAAATCTTGTATTTTCTAGGAAATTAATGGCATCCACCTTTCAATAAAAAACTGATCCAAATATTGTTTTTTTGGAAAAAAACATAAAAACAAATTAGTTTTAACTTTTAAGATCTTTTGAGATAGCATTAAGATTTTGTTTGTTTTACTGTAGGGTAAAATATGAATTTTTTGTAATGCTAATTTTGAAAGGGAAAAAATGAAATTAATTGTGAGAAAAAATCATATATATTGATAAAACTATAAAAAATATACCAATATAAAAATAAGCAATCAACGTTGGCAGAAAAATAAAGAAATAGGAAAATAATTTAATCTGTTTTTAGATAAATGCATAAAAACAAATTAATTTATATTTAGAAAAAACGAAAAGAACATGATGGACCTGCGGCTGCGGATATAGCGTCTTGTCAAGGCCCATAGGAGCATCACGCCGCCACAGTATAAAATGAACCGGTTCATACACATCTTCTCCTAGCATAGTATAAGCATACATAGCCCATAAATCAAGGGTTTTATAATTAAAAGCTAGTTTTGGCATATTGTTTGCATCCTTTGATATCATCCTGGTATCAATCGGATATTAGAGTGGCATAGAGTAAGCCTGCTTTGATACCAACCTAGTATCAGGGTGGGGTAGTGTAAGGAAGCTTAATATATAACTCAAACATCTCATGATTAAAAACTTGTTCTAGTATAATGTAAGCATGCCCTGACACCAACTTAGTTCAAAGTGGTGTAGTGGAAACATATTTTGATACCAATATGTTATCAGAGAGATTGGATTCTTTTAAGCTCATGTGCCCATGGGTGGCAAGTTTATCAATCTGAAAATTTTCACAGCTGTGTCAAATAAAACTAGGGATATCTATTAAATTCTATCATCTCCCATGAAACCAGTCGTGTGTATAATGAAAACACCTCACAATTCTGAGCAAAAAAAAAAACACCTCACTTGGAAAACAAAGCCACGATGAAAGATATAGAATATCATATTTTGCAATCATTATCCCTTATACCAAATCCATTGTCAGAGTAAATATCCTTTCTGGTCCCTGAAATAACACGCGCTACCCATTTTGGTCCCTGAGTAAATAAAATGTCATTTTTAGTCCTTAAACAGTAACAAAAAAAAAGTCAATTTTAGTCCTTTTAGTCATTTTTTATGGGCATTTTAATCCTCACAAATTCCCAAAAAATCCTTTTTAATTTAGTGGCTAAAAAGGACCAAAAATGACATTTTTTTTACTCAGGGACCAAAATGGGCGGCGTGTTTTCCAGACCAAAAAGGGTATTTACTCCCCATTGTTATGTTTTAAATTATAAATCTCCCATTTATTTAAATCATGGTATGATATTGTTCCATTTAACTTTTAAGTTCTCAAGTATTTAAATGTGTCTTATTTAGAGAGCAGAAAACTCTTGATTTTATTGGATTTACCTTAATTTTGAATAGTTTGTAAAAGCGTGAAAGACACCTTTAATGCCCTCCACTCAGGATAAATAAATTTTATCTAAAATATCAATATCATCAACAAACAACATGAATACTTTTATAATATTCATAGGAAGAGGGAAAAAGGAATAGGAGGCAAGCCGAGACCTCAAAATTCAAATCCCTAATTGCGAAGTCTTGCCTTGCCGGTCTCGAACACGATGAAGCTGATGGAAATGGACGGCGACACGCCATTTCTTCCCAACGAAATCATCAGAGACATTCTCATACGGCTTCCGGTAAAGTCCATACTCCGATTTCAATGTGTGTGTAAAGATTGGAAAAATCTCTTCAAATCGCTGGCTTTTATCGCAGATCACTTACATCACTCTAGTCATCGAAACCCTTTTCTTCTTTTAAAATGTTATTGTTCATGTAAACTCTGTCACTTTTGTTTGCTCGATGACGAGGTGGATATCCAGGAACGTCATAAGGTACCTCTTAAGAATTCCAAGTTGATTGTGAGGGACCTCCATTCCAATCATGGTTTGCTCTGTCTTGAAGTCACTAATAAAACTCATTCCCTTTTATTGTATAATCCGGCGACGAAAGAAGTCAGGCAAGTTCCTCGACGCCTAAAATTGTTTAAGGATATGGATTTCACAGTAGGATTTGGGTTTAATCCAATTGTTAATGATTATAAGATAGTGAGGCTTTTTATTTCTTTGCATGAAGAAATGGTTGTTAAGGTGGAGGTGTATTCATTAAGTATGGGGTCATGGAAGGAGGTAGAGGTTGGGAACTTAGCGGTTGTTCAACTTAGATATGATAAGAGTTATACTGCTAATGGAGCTATCTTTTGGTTTGGGTATAGCTTTGAGTATAAAGTAGATGAGGGGAAGAAGGGTGAATATGTTTTTAATGATTGGATAGTTTCGTTTGACATGGCAATGGAAGTATCTACTTTGATACCAATGCCTGCTGAAATGTCCTATAAAGATGGTATTAGGTTTACTGTGTATGACCACAGTCTTGCTATACTTTATCCCACTACTATTGAAAACTCAGAAACTTCATCAATCGATTTGTGGGTGATGGAGGAGGGTACAGGGGCGTTCGGAGAGAAATGGAGGTGGACTAAGAAATATACTAGCAATCCCTTTCCATGTCCATATCCATGGATCTTGTGTCCACAAACTATTTGGAGGAATAAAATCATCTGCAGAATTGATGTGAAGCCAGAAGCTTATGGTAAAGTGAAGGATGATGGAACAAAAATTGTCATGTTCAATCTCAATAGTAATGAAATCAAGGGCTATGCTATTGGCATAAGTGGCTCTGGTCATAATATGTTTAATTATGCAGAAAGCCTTGTACCACTTTAACAGCACCCCCATTGAAGAGCTATGATGCGTTCTACATTACCAAAATTTACTGTTTATTATTCTTTTTCTTTTTTGTTTGGGTTTGGATGACCCATTGTAGATTTACTTTGTTTCAAGAGGGAAAATGAACCCATAGCAGTTAGTTTGGATCATTATGTACTAAGGCTTACTGTCCTCTTGAGATGTTACTTAGAATGATGAATTTAGATGTTATGTACCAGCTATTTCTTGCTTTTTATTTGACTTAACTGTGATTTTAGGTTGCTCATCTTTCTTGTAATGACAGATATATAATTTAGATGTTCGTGTGTGTTGTCTGGTATTTTTCATCTAGGTAATATATATGCATGATTGAGTAATTTTTCTATCTTATAAGAGGCTGTATACTCCTCAAAGTATTGGTGTATTATCAAAACATATAATTAGTGTAGATATTTTCCCTCTTTTATTAGGAGAATTTAAATCCTTAAAAGTAGTACATGGCAATCCACCTTACCTCTTAAATATAAAATAATGATGGTTGTGTATTTTAATTATGACTCCAATCAAAACAAAATTTATGAGCTTATAATAAAAATGATATTGCATAGTACAATTTAATGAAGCTTGTATGGATCACAAAATCAAATGTCATGCCTAAGGCATTTTAGAAAATTCATATCATATTAACTAACTTTATTGATCTAATCAAATTAGATAAATATGTCTTATATTAAGGATCAGAGGAGTAACATTTTGAAAACCACCACAATGATAACGGGATAAATAACCTCCACTTTCTTTGTGATTGCCTCATAAACCAAGGTATGCTTGGATGGCATCTCAAAATAAGACTAAAATTATGCATTGAATATTTTATTAGTGGATCTATAGTTCAAATGTGTTTGTGAAATTATGGTTTTAGACATAGTTATGCAAATCTATAAGTTGGTAGCCTCTCTCTTAAACATAGAGTGAATTAGTGTCTAAGTTTTAATCTTAAGAAAATTAAACCTTGGCCCCGACAGTAGCTAGGTTAATATATCAACTACTTGATCAAATAATGGAATGTGGCATATATTTAGTTTGTTCTATGGAATCTGTTATCATTTAAAATAAAATAAAAAGGTCAAGTTTCATATATGCTTAGTGCAATTATGGAGCATGGGATTTATAAGCTAATTGCATTGTACTTAAGATATCACAATAGACCTGTGGCGGTGGAACCGATAAAAGCAACTTAAGCTCATTCGAAAGCATTTGCTTTCGGCGATCCTCAAGATACACAATTGGGTACCAAATGAACATAGAATCTTGAAGTCGATTTTCTCATCATCCGCATCACTTCCCAGTCGGCATAAGATTAAGTATGTTTGGATTAGATTTTGGAGAATGGCTTCAAGAGAAAAGTGATTTTAGATAACAACTTCGAAAAGGCAGAAACTTCTTAAAAACCACGGTTTTCCACCCCAAACCATGGTTTTCTTATAAGATTGTGGAGAAAAGTATTAGGGTAGTTTGTAGCAAGTGTAGAAACAAGACCTTGAGTGATAGTTCCACTAAGATAGAATCCTATGCACTTGATGGCTTTGCAATGCTACTCTCAAAGGCTAATGCAAATACATACAAGAATGAGACTTTATTTTCATATTATGCAATCTCAAGGTCATGTGATGGTGGCATATTGGAGCCCCTTTAGAACTGGTCTTCACAATTCAGGAGAAGACTAAAGTTTAGTTTCAACTTTCAACTTTTGGCAACTTTGTTGTAACGACCATTGGTTTTGCAAAACCTTTAGCAGACACCAATCTTGTGATCTGTGTCTCTTTTGTTAAATCCAAAGCCCAAAACACATTGCACCACCCATGTTTCCATGAAGACAGTTAGAGAATCTTTGATTTCAGGATTCCACAGTACGAAATAGTGAAGAGAACCTCCTAGGTCTAATGCCATGCAGAGCACCCCATTTGCATAGCCAACAACGCAAACCTGCCACTCCAAAGGATTGATCGCATGGCTGTTGAGCGGGTCAAAACGGGTGTCGTTGAATCGGGATAAATGCAATTCATCATATCTGGCATTAGCCCTCTGCAAGAGGAGTAAGGGATTAAGCTGGCTGAATTGGAGGGGTTCTCTAGCCATGTAGGGGCCATTTATGATACGTCCCAAATGATTGAACACACATCGCGGTTGGACTATGGATTTGATGGGGAGTCTTTTGAAATTAAGAACTAAGACATCGTCAGGAATGTCAATACACATAAGAGTGGTATTTTGTTATAAGTAATGTGTCATTTTGTTATAAGATTAGATCAGGGTTTTTGTTTATATGTATGAAGATTTACACATAATAGTGTTATCAGTACACATAGTGGTGGTATCAATACACATAATGGTGGTATCAGTACATAATGTGGTGGTATCAAAAGCCATAAGAGTCGCATCAGTACACATCGTGTTGGTATCAATACACATAATGGTGGTATCAGCACATAAAGTGGTGGTATTAGTAGACATAAGAGTGGTATCAGAGCTAGGGGGAGGGATAATGCCAGATATCATGTATTGGATGTATCCCTACCTAAGTTGGTATCAGAGAATGCATACACTTTACAACTCTGATACCACCTTATGTATGAAGCCTTTAGGCTCGGTAGAGAGCATCCCAATCTTGTGATCTGTGTCTCTTTTGTTAAATCCAAAGCCCAAAACGCATTGCACCACCCATGTTTCCATGAAGACAGTTAGAGAATCTTTGATTTCAGGATTCCACAGTACGAAATAGTGAAGAGAACCTCCTAGGTCTAATGCCATGCAGAGCACCCCATTTGCATAGCCAACAACGCAAACCTGCCACTCCAAAGGATTGATCGCATGGTCGCTGAGCGGGTCAAAACGGTGTCGTTGAATCGGGATAAATGCAATTCGTCATATCTGGCATTAGCCCTCTGCAAGAGGAGTAAGGGATTAAGCTGGCTGAATTGGAGGGGTTCTTTAGCCATGTAGGGGCCATTTATGATAAGTCCCAAATGATTGGACACATATCGCGGTTGGACTATGGATTTAATGGGGAGTCTTTTGAAATTAAGAACTAAGACATCGTTAGGAATGTCAATACACATAAGAGTGGTATTTTGTTATAAGTAATGTGTCATTTTGTTATAAGATTAGATCAGGGTTTTTGTTTATATGTATGAAGATTTACACATAATAAAGTTATCAGTACACATAGTGGTGGTATCAATACACATAATGGTGGTATCAGTACATAATCTGGTGGTATCAAAAGCCATAAGAGTCGCATCAGTACACATCGTGGTGGTATCAATACACATAATGGTGGTATCAGCACATAAAGTGGCGGTATTAGTAGACATAAGAGTGGTATCAGAGCTAGGGGTGTTACACTGATTTCTGACCCTTTGTTAATTGAGAATTACAAAAGGCTCCCCCTCCATTCCATACTCCAACTGCGATGCATGTCCAAACATTTCAAATGTATCATAAATGGTTCCTACATGATTGGAGAAAACCTCAGATGGAGCCAACTTATTCCCTTACTCCTCCTCCAGAGGGATAATGTCAGATATCATGTATTGGATGTATCCCTACCTAAGTTGGTATCAGAGAATGCTTACACTTTACAACTTTGATACCACCTTATGTATGAAGTCTTTAGGCTTGGTAGAGAGCATCCCAATCTTGTGATTTGTGTCTCTATTGTTAAATCCAAAGCCCAAAACGCATTGCACCACCCATTTTCCCATGAAGATAGTTAGAAAATCTTTGATTTCAGGATTCCACAGATAACACACAAATCTGCTTGTATACTAATTAATTATTATTATTATTTCATTTAAATTCCAAATCTTGTATTTTCTAGGAAATTAATGGCATCCACCTTTCAATAAAAAACTGATCCAAATATTGTTTTTTTGGAAAAAAACATAAAAACAAATTAGTTTTAACTTTTAAGATCTTTTGAGATAGCATTAAGATTTTGTTTGTTTTACTTGTAGGGTAAAATATGAATTTTTTGTAATGCTAATTTTGAAAGGGAAAAAATGAAATTAATTGTGAGAAAAAATCATATATATTGATAAAACTATAAAAAATATACCAATATAAAAATAAGCAATCAACGTTGGCAGAAAAATAAAGAAATAGGAAAATAATTTAATCTGTTTTTAGATAAATGCATAAAACCAAATTAATTTATATTTAGAAAAAACGAAAAGAACATGATGGACCTGCGGCTGCGGATATAGCGTCTTGTCAAGGCCCATAGGAGGATCACGCCGCCACAGTATAAAATGAACCGGTTCATACACATCTTCTCCTAGCATAGTATAAGCATACATAGCCCATAAATCAAGGGTTTTATAATTAAAAGCTAGTTTTGGCATATTGTTTGCATCCTTTGATATCATCCTGGTATCAATCGGATATTAGAGTGGCATAGAGTAAGCCTGCTTTGATACCAACCTAGTATCAGGGTGGGGTAGTGTAAGGAAGCTTAATATATAACTCAAACATCTCATGATTAAAAACTTGTTCTAGTATAATGTAAGCATGCCCTGACACCAACTTAGTTCAAAGTGGTGTAGTGGAAACATATTTTGATACCAATATGTTATCAGAGAGATTGGATTCTTTTAAGCTCATGTGCCCATGGGTGGCAAGTTTATCAATCTGAAAATTTTCACAGATGTGTCAAATAAAACTAGGGATATCTATTAAATTCTATCATCTCCCATGAAACCAGTCGTGTGTATAATGAAAACACCTCACAATTCTGAGCAAAAAAAAAAACACCTCACTTGGAAAACAAAGCCACGATGAAAGATATAGAATATCATATTTTGCAATCATTATCCCTTATACCAAATCCATTGTCAAAGTAAATATCCTTTCTGGTCCCTGAAATAACACGCGCTACCCATTTTGGTCCCTGAGTAAATAAAATGTCATTTTTAGTCCTTAAACAGTAACAAAAAAAAAGTCAATTTTAGTCCTTTTAGTCATTTTTTATGGGCATTTTAATCCCTCACAAATTCCCAAAAAATCCTTTTTAATTTAGTGGCTAAAAAGGACCAAAAATGACATTTTTTTTACTCAGGGACCAAAATGGGCAGCGCGTGTTTTTCCAGGGACCCAAAAGGGTATTTACTCCCCATTGTTATGTTTTAAATTATAAATCTCCCATTTATTTAAATCATGGTATGATATTGTTCCATTTAACTTTTAAGTTCTCAAGTATTTAAATGTGTCTTATTTAGAGAGCAGAAAACTCTTGATTTTATTGGATTTACCTTAATTTTGAATAGTTTGTAAAAGCGTGAAAGACACCTTTAATGCCCTCCACTCAGGATAAATAAATTTTATCTAAAATATCAATATCATCAACAAACAACATGAATACTTTTATAATATTCATAGGAAGAGGGAAAAAGGAATAGGAGGCAAGCCGAGACCTCAAAATTCAAATCCCTAATTGCGAAGTCTTGCCTTGCCGGTCTCGAACACGATGAAGCTGATGGAAATGGACGGCGACACGCCATTTCTTCCCAACGAAATCATCAGAGACATTCTCATACGGCTTCCGGTAAAGTCCATACTCCGATTTCAATGTGTGTGTAAAGATTGGAAAAATCTCTTCAAATCGCTGGCTTTTATCGCAGATCACTTACATCACTCTAGTCATCGAAACCCTTTTCTTCTTTTAAAATGTTATTGTTCATGTAAACTCTGTCACTTTTGTTTGCTCGATGACGAGGTGGATATCCAGGAACGTCATAAGGTACCTCTTAAGAATTCCAAGTTGATTGTGAGGGACCTCCATTCCAATCATGGTTTGCTCTGTCTTGAAGTCACTAATAAAACTCATTCCCTTTTATTGTATAATCCGGCGACGAAAGAAGTCAGGCAAGTTCCTCGACGCCTAAAATTGTTTAAGGATATGGATTTCACAGTAGGATTTGGGTTTAATCCAATTGTTAATGATTATAAGATAGTGAGGCTTTTTATTTCTTTGCATGAAGAAATGGTTGTTAAGGTGGAGGTGTATTCATTAAGTATGGGGTCATGGAAGGAGGTAGAGGTTGGGAACTTAGCGGTTGTTCAACTTAGATATGATAAGAGTTATACTGCTAATGGAGCTATCTTTTGGTTTGGGTATAGCTTTGAGTATAAAGTAGATGAGGGGAAGAAGGGTGAATATGTTTTTAATGATTGGATAGTTTCGTTTGACATGGCAATGGAAGTATCTACTTTGATACCAATGCCTGCTGAAATGTCCTATAAAGATGGTATTAGGTTTACTGTGTATGACCACAGTCTTGCTATACTTTATCCCACTACTATTGAAAACTCAGAAACTTCATCAATCGATTTGTGGGTGATGGAGGAGGGTACAGGGGCGTTCGGAGAGAAATGGAGGTGGACTAAGAAATATACTAGCAATCCCTTTCCATGTCCATATCCATGGATCTTGTGTCCACAAACTATTTGGAGGAATAAAATCATCTGCAGAATTGATGTGAAGCCAGAAGCTTATGGTAAAGTGAAGGATGATGGAACAAAAATTGTCATGTTCAATCTCAATAGTAATGAAATCAAGGGCTATGCTATTGGCATAAGTGGCTCTGGTCATAATATGTTTAATTATGCAGAAAGCCTTGTACCACTTTAACAGCACCCCCATTGAAGAGCTATGATGCGTTCTACATTACCAAAATTTACTGTTTATTATTCTTTTTCTTTTTTGTTTGGGTTTGGATGACCCATTGTAGATTTACTTTGTTTCAAGAGGGAAAATGAACCCATAGCAGTTAGTTTGGATCATTATGTACTAAGGCTTACTGTCCTCTTGAGATGTTACTTAGAATGATGAATTTAGATGTTATGTACCAGCTATTTCTTGCTTTTTATTTGACTTAACTGTGATTTTAGGTTGCTCATCTTTCTTGTAATGACAGATATATAATTTAGATGTTCGTGTGTGTTGTCTGGTATTTTTCATCTAGGTAATATATATGCATGATTGAGTAATTTTTCTATCTTATAAGAGGCTGTATACTCCTCAAAGTATTGGTGTATTATCAAAACATATAATTAGTGTAGATATTTTCCCTCTTTTATTAGGAGAATTTAAATCCTTAAAAGTAGTACATGGCAATCCACCTTACCTCTTAAATATAAAATAATGATGGTTGTGTATTTTAATTATGACTCCAATCAAAACAAAATTTATGAGCTTATAATAAAAATGATATTGCATAGTACAATTTAATGAAGCTTGTATGGATCACAAAATCAAATGTCATGCCTAAGGCATTTTAGAAAAT
Source organism: Acacia pycnantha (assembly GCA_025563575.1). Taxonomy (NCBI): domain Eukaryota; kingdom Viridiplantae; phylum Streptophyta; class Magnoliopsida; order Fabales; family Fabaceae; genus Acacia; species Acacia pycnantha. The sequence continues at coordinate 4,650,531 of JAMWYP010000003.1, read as the reverse complement.
TCATATCATATTAACTAACTTTATTGATCTAATCAAATTAGATAAATATGTCTTATATTAAGGATCAGAGGGAGTAACATTTTGAAAACCACCACAATGATAACGGGATAAATAACCTCCACTTTCTTTGTGATTGCCTCATAAACCAAGGTATGCTTGGATGGCATCTCAAAATAAGACTAAAATTATGCATTGAATATTTTATTAGTGGATCTATAGTTCAAATGTGTTTGTGAAATTATGGTTTTAGACATAGTTATGCAAATCTATAAGTTGGTAGCCTCTCTCTTAAACATAGAGTGAATTAGTGTCTAAGTTTTAATCTTAAGAAAATTAAACCTTGGCCCTGACAGTAGCTAGGTTAATATATCAACTACTTGATCAAATAATGGAATGTGGCATATATTTAGTTTGTTCTATGGAATCTGTTATCATTTAAAATAAAATAAAAAGGTCAAGTTTCATATATGCTTAGTGCAATTATGGAGCATGGGATTTATAAGCTAATTGCATTGTACTTAAGATATCACAATAGACCTGTGGCAGTGGAACTGATAAAAGCAACTTAAGCTCATTCAGAAAGCATTTGCTTTCTGGCGATCCTCAAGATACACAATTGGGTCCCAAATGAACATAGAATCTTGAAGTCGATTTTCTGTCATCTGCATCACTTCCCAGTCGGCATAAGATTAAGTATGTTTGGATTAGATTTTGGAGAATGGCTTCAAGAGAAAAGTGATTTTAGATAACAACTTCTGAAAAGGCAGAGAAACTTCTTAAAAACCACGGTTTTCCACCCCAAACCATGGTTTTCTTATAAGATTGTGGAGAAAAGTATTAGGGTAGTTTGTAGCAAGTGTAGAAACAAGACCTTGAGTGATAGTTCCACTAAGATAGAATCCTATGCACTTGATGGCTTTGCAATGCTACTCTCAAAGGCTAATGCAAATACATACAGTAACAGACTTTATTTTCATATTATGCAATCTCAAGGTCATGTGATGGTGGCATATTGGAGCCCCTTTAGAACTGGTCTTCACAATTCAGGAGAAGACTAAAGTTTAGTTTCAACTTTCAACTTTTGGCAACTTTGTTGTAACGACCATTGGTTTTGCAAAACCTTTAGCAGACACCATACCAGTTTGGTCAAGAAAAATATAGGATATAGAAAGGAAAAAATTTCTTCATCCAACTTCTTAGCTCCCATTTTTCTGCTTATTAGAGCTTCATATTCTTTATCAGGGATTTGAACCAGCTAGGAGTGGTAAGGGCTTGAACATAAGTAGCAGTTAGGGAAGTAACTGTAAGATCTTTAGGTTTGAAGATCTCATCCTTCACTCTAATTATCCCAAGGTGAGAAGGTGTTGAAGGGTCACAATGAGGAGAGATAGAATTAATTAATGTCAACAGTTAGAGTAATATCAATATTGGTTTAAAGAGGTAAAGAAAAAGAATGATCAGAAGTAATTTGTATTGGAGGTTTGGATTCCGGTGCAGGAGAATTATTGGGAGTTGAAACTGAAACTGAAACTGGTGACATAAGAGAAGGAGCATTGCCTGATTGCAATATTGGAAGTGGAAGAGGGCTTATTTGAGACTGTGGTTCAGCTGCACATGGTGTAGGATTAGAAGAAGAAAGTGCTAAACTTGGACCACGAGGCGAAGTATGAATTAGAAGCTGTAGGGGACAAAGATAAAGTATTAAGATGTAATGTAGTAAATATGTAACAGATGAAGAAACATATTTATGGGAAAGTGAGTTGCATTAAATTTAACTCCTCTGGAAATATAAATCTTTCTATTGAGAGCTAGACTCTTGTATATCTTGTGATTTGGACTATGACCTAGAAATTTGCATTCAGTCGTTTGATAAGAAAATTTGTGAGTATTACAAGGCCTTAACTGAGGGTAAATTGCATTGACAGAAGCATAGGACTGTATAATTTTTTAGTACTAAAAAAGCTTAGCCAAAAACTTCTTGAGCAAGTCTTGTTACCATAGGATTGAACAATGGAGTCACAATGAGTTGCATGAATTTGCTTTGTTGAGTTGTTATTCATCTTTTAGTTTTGTTTAATGGTTTAAGTTGGTTTGGTCTTTTATCATATTAGTTTTTGCCCATCTTATTAAAAATGGACCGGATTGGTCGGTTCAAGCCGAAAACCGGCGAACTGGCCACATAACAATATGGTAAGGCACATAAGCTGTTTAACCAGTTCAGTTATTTTTTTTTTTAATTTAAAAGAATTGATTTGATTTTTTTTTTCTTTAGCATTTCATATTAATAACCTTGAAATCTTCAATTCTTCATCGGTTTGTCCCGGGTTAGCTCCGATTTTACCCACTGACCCTTGACTCAATACTTCGATCGGTTCAGTGTCCAGTCCAAGTTTAATAACCTTGGTTTTTGTAGCTCTTTTCCCGGATGGTATATTTTTAGTTAGCATTATGGTAATTTTCCATGTGTAAATTTTTTAGTGTTTTTCTTACTCCCCCCCCCCCCTAAATCCTATTCCATTCACTTTTGAACCTGGAGGAATTTGCATGATACTCCCTCCGGTCCTAATTATAGGAGCAAATTACCAGAATTTGGAGGGATTAATGAGGATAGTTAAATTAGTTAATTATATGTATTTTCCTAAAATACCCACAGTCATTTTTCAATGGCGTGAAATGTTTCATTGCAGCCTGACAGCCTCCTGGAGCATCACACACGGTCACCGAGGTGCCAAAATATAAAATAATATACTACTAAATTAATTATTGTGGAAGTATTAGTAGGGGTGATATGGGAAAAATATGACAAAAATTGCTCAAAATTATTTTATATAAAAAAGAATAATTTAGGTGTATATGACATTAATGAGTTGCAAACATTATTTACTTTATAAAATATATAGGTGTATTATTAAATTATTATTGTCTTTAATTATTATTGAGAAAGTATAAATAGGGGTATTATAGGGAAAAATGACAAAATTTAAAACTTGCTCTTATAATTAGAATCAAAACTAACTTTAAAATTTGCTCCAATAATTAGGACCGGAGGGAGTATTAATTATCAGGAATTTGATTGATATCAATGACTAATTTGCACAATTTAGTACCTATTTTGAAAAAAAAAAGTACTGGATAAGAAAATGCTCTCATAAATTTTCTAATCACACATAGTCAAACTGAATATTTTGAAATATTATTATTAAACTATAGTCATATGAAAAAAAAAAAAAAAGATGCGTAATTTGAAAATAGTACATCTACTTAAGTTTTTTTTTTTTTTAAAAAAAATAGAGAATTACATGGGAAGGGTAATATTTATAGGGGAAAACAAAATTATAATTACTTAGAAAGATCAAATATCAAAATATAAATTTAAAAACATTAAATTACTCTTGGTTAAACTTCCTACATTCTCACTTACAATATATTCCCATTCTATTTTAAAGCTAATTTGAATATTATTTTCCACCAAAATTAAAATCGCCAAAACTTTTTCCTACTTTAACTAATCCCTACGTTCAAAATATATCATTTAACTATAAGGTAATCATATGTAATCACATATAACCAAATGTTTTACTTTTGAAAAATTATTACTCCCTCTGATCCTAAATATAAAATAAAATTTAGTGTAAATTGTATTATAAATTTGGGTTTAATGTTTCTGTAGTTACTGCAGAAATATTTTTCTGCAGCACTCAAATAAAAGCGAGTGGGTCCTACTAATATTTTCTCTCTCTTCTCTTTATCATGGGACCCACTCACTTTTATGTAAGTGCTGCAGAAAAAATATTTCTGTAGCAAATGCAGAAACATTAAATCCTATAAATGTTGTCTTATATTTAAGATTGAACGTAGTATTAAACAATAAAGTCATATGAAAAAGGGTTGGGGGTCAAAAATGTCCCAAAAGTTTCGACTTATGGGCATTGGGTATCTGAATTTTTTTTGAGAGGGTAATGACTTGGAAGTAATAAAAATGTAGTGATTCCACCATCCGGTTAAAAACTCAGGCGGTCAACCGTAAGTTGACCCACAAATGTTGAGGTGGCTCTGCCATATATGATCTGATGCCTCATATTATTCCATGTATTATGCTATGCCATCAAAATAAAATATCTGAAATACCAAACATGCCCTTGAGAATTTTGGAACGTTTTTTCTCTCCCTCCTCCTCCCACCCTCTTTGTTCCTTGCATCATTATTGGATTAAATGACATTTTTCCATAGAATCCATGCGCTTGACGGGTATGTAAAAGGAAATTTTGCATATTGGATTATAGAGGGCATTTCTCCATAAAAACCCAACATCACAATTATCACACCTGAGTCCATATTATGTGCTTAGAATTATATACTTATTAAGTGCTTATACCTCTAATTAGATGTGTCAGCATCTTTTTTAATTTTTTTATTTATTTAGATTTAATTTTATGCTACTTTCGATATTTTTGCACCCAGTATCTCAAATATGATATCTCAATCCAATCCACTTTACTGTCATGCCCCTTGTAATTACGACACTTATCGAGTATTGCGGCGAATGATAGTGAGCAACACAGGGATAGAATAGTAAACTGATAAATAAAACATACTTGGTTGTGTGCAAGAAGAACCTACTGAGTTCTTAATACAATAATTCGTGAATGTATCGGTACCAAAATATTAAAATTACAAAAAGGGAATGAACAAGACATGTCTGTAAATTCCCAAGCCTATTAAATCTAAACGGAAGCCATCAGCCTTTGAAACTTCGTCTTCTGCATTGACCATGCCCAGATCTTGAGCTCTTAGGGACATCTGGGATTCAATTTGAATCCCAGAGTAACAGTTAATCTCACAAACAGAGTATAAACAATATATGGCAGTCAATCATAACAAGTAGTCCACAACAGCATAGCATTCAATAAACATAGAGTAGATCTCATGCAGTTAAACACAGATTACAAAACCATAACACTAAGTATACCCTGTGGCCTGTACCGAGAGTCCCCCTGTATATTGGAGTTCTCAATCGGAACACCCAACTAGGATTAGTAGACTAGGACCTACCGAGAGTCCCCTGGAACCGCCAGAGTTCTCAATCGAAAGCATCCAAGTCATCTAAATACAACTAGATTAGCCACCTAAGGACTTCTGTCCAATAGGCCCTGCCCTAGTTCTATCCACCGGGAAGGTACTCCATGCTCAGTCCTTCCAATAGGCCCTGCCCTAGTTTTTGGCACTAACGTGACAAAAATTTTATTCATAGAAGCGCTTGACCATTTAGTATATGTATTCCCTCATCACAGACCAATGTTTCTGGAAGAATGTGCCAATAAATCCATCTAATAATGCTATCTGAGTTGCTGATGAGTCACCAATTAGTCACTTGTTGACTAAGAACTTCCCGGATGACTACTACAAACATGTTCTACTGGAATTATTAGTTATCCTGCCCTGTAAAAAGATTCTTGAAGAATATTTTATAATTAAAAATAATATTAGAATAAATCATGTTTACTAAAGGAAGGGAAAAATGGTCCCTCCAAAGCTATAAAAGCAATCATTTTATGCAAGAAAATGAAATAATTTTACATCAATTGAATAACGTCTCCATGTTACATATATCCTAAAGAATGCATTCAATTTTTACCTAAGGGGAGTTTTTGATGCTGGGATTCTGGGAAAGAATAAGGATCAGTGATATCATGGATGCTTTTTCTTCTCTTTTTGTTCTCTTTATTAATTTGGCGTTTAAAGAACTTTTCAGCATGGCTGGCAACCTGTTTCGATGTCCTGGTCTTCACAACATTTCTGGAAATGTTCTTCCAATCTCCTTTCTTATACCTTTCCAATCCAATCAAAAATAGCCTATAATTAGAAAAGAAAAAACATGTTAGGACAATTATGATAAATAAAGGGAGAAAAAAAGAGAAAACAATATATAATGGAATTGAGAAATTTTCAATATAGTTTACCTATGTTCTTCCTCAGTCCATGTGTTTCTCAGCTGTCTCTTGTTGATATTGATATTGGAGGGATTTTCAGGGTGCCATTGACGTATTGGAGAAACCACATAAACAATGTCATCATCAAAAGAGTCTGATGATGGAAACTCAAAAGACAAGGTCATCCCCATTGGTATGTGATCATATGGTTGTGGGTTATATTGATCACCGTTGTCATTTTGAGGAATTGAATGATCATAATCAAAAGAGTTCGACGATGAAAACTCAACGAGTGCCATTTGCAGTGGAAGATATTCTGGAGACATGTAAGTATATATGAATTAATTCAATTCCAATTTTCCATGTTAATTACTTTGGAGCCTCATGACGAAAATTACAATAATTACACTTCAATTCTATGTTGAAAAGTTTATGAGCTAATAACAATTCAAAGCTCTGTTTTGATCGCTACACATGCTTCCAAACAAATTTCATGACGGCACTTGGGACATAGTTATTGAATTAACAACAATCATGACATTCAGCCCAACGAAAATCAAACATCCAGATTCTTACCAGGCATTTGAGTGTGGTTTTGATATCCTTTGTAATACTGTAGGGTCTTCTGTAAGAAATGTCTCATGTGGCTGTGATAAATATATAATTAATGAATGGGCTAAATGATTATTGGTAAATGACTTTTGGGAAGAGGTCTCTTGACTGCTTGATGGGAGCAGTCATATCCATAGGATATACATGTCTTTTGGATACAAAAGTTATTTAAATGATAGAAACTTGTTCATTCGCTCTCTGACCATAAGAGACGCCTCTAGTTTTCCATCAAGAAGAGAGAGCGTATAATGAAGGGTAAAGAGAATGATAAAGGTTTCAATTATCGTGCTGCAAATCATATATTATGAAGTATCGATTCCGCAATTATGGATAAAGGTTAGTGCATCTTGACCCAAACCTATAGTGTTGTGAAAATTATAAGTTCTTAAGATCCTTGTTCATGTTCTTATTACTTGTTGTTTGAGCATTGTGGGAATATTATATAATATTATATTATTATATTATATTATTCTCTCTCCTCTCCTTGATTCTCTCCATGATCCTCTCCTAAATTTCCTCTATCAGTTACTCCTAAATTAAGAGTAGTCATTATCTATTTCCTATTATATCTCAATCAGTTTGATTAATTTTGATTTGATTAGATTTTATGAGATTCTAGGGTTAGCTCTAAGTTTGCATATATAAAGACCTATATGTACTCTTTCTGATTAAGAGATTAATTAAGAATATTATTTCTCTCTCAAATTCCACATGGTATCAGAGCGGGATTAATTCTTGAAGCAAATTAACAATTCTGCGCTGGTTTTCCGGTGCTGGTGACTCGCTGCTCTGTTCAGAATTTCAAATTAATTCCTGAAGCAAATTAACAGTTCTGCACTGGTTTTCCGGCGCTGGTGACTCGCTGCTCTGTTCAGAATTTCAGAGAGGCAGTGAGTTACATAGCGCCGGGAGAAACCCACTTTCACCATCGTCGTCTGTTGGGTCAGCTAGTCGTTCAGTCCATGATTTCAGTCCCTCATCTCGTTCCCATAGTCCTCGTCTCACTACTCCCTGGGTTCTCTGTTGTTTGACCCAGCGTCAGCAGTTTCTGTCCTATTTTCACTCCCTGGGTTCTCCGTCTGTCAGACCCAATGTCAGCAATTTCCGGTGAGATTGATTCCGGCGAAATTTCCAGATTCCGGCCAGCGTTCCAGAAAGAGGAAAAGAGAAGAGAGTGCCACGGTAGGAGTACTCAGAGCAACGCCGATTGCCATCTTCTCTGTTGGACGACCTCAACCTCACTGCGGGAAAATTAGAGAAGTTCGCTGAAATTAACAGGGTTCACCGGACAGTTCAGAATCTCGTTGGCGTTAGAAATCACGTTATCACCACCGTCTCCCTTCCTCGCCATTGTTGCAGATCGAAGGAGAAGGAGAAAAGAGAAGGAGAAGAAGGTGTGTCCGGTGAAGAAGAAGAAGGATCCGGTCCGTTCTCATCCGTGGTGTTATGAAAAAAAAAAGAGAAGAAATTCAAGGATCAAATTGTCATTTCTGAAATTCGCAGAACCATTCTATCATTTATCAAATTGAGGGACCAAATTGTCACTTCAGAAATTTGTGGGCCTCTGAGACTCAAAAAGGAGTACAAGTCCAGATAAAATAAATGGACCTCTGAGACTCAAGAAGTACAAGCCTAAGGATTTTGAAGACTCAAGCAGTTATAGGACCTTCACCGTTGATCTTGTCGCAGTCGATGCCCGTCAATCTTGTCGCAGCAGGTGTCCATTGATCTTCTCACAGTTCTTGTCGCAATCAGTTACTCCCAAAGTTGTCGAGTATCTGCTGCCCATTCATCTCATCTTGTCGCAGCAATAACTCCCAACATCGTCGAGTCCCCAATAAGTTGCATAAGCAAGTTGAACATGATTGACATTCATGATCCAACTTGAGGGGGAGTGTGAGAATATTATATAATATAATATTATTATATTATATTATTCTCTCTTTTCTCCTTGATTCTCTCCATGATCCTCTCCTAAATTTCCTCTATCAGATACTCCTAAATTAAAGTTTGATTAATTTTGATTTGATTAGATTTTATGAGATTCTAGGGTTAGCTCTAAGTTTGCATCTATAAAGGCCTATATGTACTCTTTCTGATTAAGAGATTAATTAAGAATTATATTTCTCTCTCAAATTCCACAAGCATGAAATTATAGAAAAACTTACACATTCATCTCAATATTATCCGCTTTTGGGATTTTGTCACTCTCACGGTTTTAAAACGTGTTGGGAGGAGAAAGTATCCAAACCTCTATAAAGCATCTTTTGTTCTCCTCCCTAAACAATGTGGGATATCACACTTGGGTTACTTCCCCTCTAAACACGTTTTAAAATCGTGAGAGATGATGAGAACCTTAAAGCAAACAATATCAAGAGTACTGAGCAAAAAAAAAAACAATATCAAGAGTGAAACATTGAGGTGTTACAAAGTTACATACATGTAGAAAATTTCCCATAAAAGGTAAGAAACATTCAACAAATAAACATCACCACTCCAATACTAACGTAAAATATAGTAGAAAGTTCTCACCTGTGAAAAGCCTCTGGCTCTCTACTTCACAAGGAAATTTATGACTGATCCAAAATTCTCGTTCTCTACTTCGCTATGAAATTTATGACTGATCTTCATCCCTTCATACCGTATTTATAATATATATAGGAACCAAGGGGATGAGTAATGGTTTAAAACAATATTCCAGGAAGGTAAAAGGACAATCTTTTAGGATACATAGAAATAAGGATTTGATTCTTTTCTAACCCATAGATAAAGAAAATATTTGATTTTAGATAGATATGTAAGTCCCATCTAAATTAAATTATTAGAAAATTAATGAAATAAAAAATTTCACATATTATATATTAAACTTAGTCTGCTCAATTTTTAGTTCTATAATAATATAGTCTGATGTGGAAAATAATCGCAAGTTACCTAAAATTTTACTCAAAATAAATATAATTCAAGTATTTAATTTGATATTATCAGTATTATAAATTTTACAAATCTTTCTCAATTTTTATAAACATTATTTCGGTTATGGAGATAGAATTAGTTTTTAAACTAACAAGATATAATATTTTAATTTTTTTAAAGAAAAATAGAGATCAGTTAAAAAGATCTTTTACAAATATCTTTTGAGCAGGTATCAATTTTGGGCACACTGATCACAATTATCTTTGACAGTGATCACAAATTCACAATCATCTTTTATTTTTTAATTATTAAGATTATTAAATTTTAGAAATATTTTCAATTTTTACTAACATCTTTGTTCTGTTTTGATAAGGCGTTATTTAATTTTTTTTATCCCTAAGACGAAAGGTAAAAATATTTCGGAGTACTTCAAACAAAAAGCTATCGCAAGACTAAACATATACTCGGTTGTCATTACTTTATTTCTTAAAAAATATTCTTGATAAATTAATCGATTTATCTATTCATAAAAACGCTTTTTTGAACCAATATAAATTTGTTATTTTTAACAATTTTATAATGCATTCTATCCAATGGATAGGTAGGGCCGTAGGGGACTAGGGGTAGCTTGGCTCTCCTACACCATCAAGATCTTATTTTTCTTACTTTCTATTTATCTAAAAAAATTATTTTAATAGGTAGAGAATTTAAAATAAAGATAATCTCTTAACTAACATTTTTTTAAAAATGATTATTTATGGTCTTAGTGAAGTAATGGCAGGTGAATTAGTAGAATTTGAAGAGAGTACAATAGACACACAATCTAATTAAAATAATGGTTTTACTATATATATATTTATATGTGTGTATATATCAACAGACACATATAAGCACACACACCCCCACACACATATAAAGACACACACACACAAAGATATACATGTATATATGTGTGTGTTTTTATATTTGTACACACACATATTGACAAACACACAAATATACATATATGTACACACAGTACACACACCCACATATATATATATATATATATATATATATATGTGTGTGTGTGTGTGACTATATATATTTGTGTGCACACACACACATAAAATATATATGTGTAGACACACACACAAAATATGTGTGTGGACACACACATATATACATACATACATATATGTAGACACACACATATATGTGTGTGTGTCTATAGATATTTGTGTGTAGACACACACATATATATCTAAAAGTTTCATTGACTGGAAGAATATACGCGTTCACATACATATACTCACAAAAAATCAAACACACTTGAGAGAATAAAATATGGGTAATTTAGGAAAAATTGACAATTATTAGAATGTTGTCCTATAATTAAAACCAAAACCAACTCTCAAATGTTGTCTTATAATTAGGACAAGAGGGAGTAATATTTTTCTTAATAATGATAGAGATAAGTTAAAAAATATCTTTTACAAATGTATTCTGCGCAGATACCCTTTTGGGCTTTCTTTCACCCAACTTTCTTCCAAAAGCCACTAACTGATTTTACCGTAAAATGCTGGCCTGACGGTGGACCCGAACAGGCCCATTCTATAATTTTATAATGCATTAACGCGAGGGCTGCCGGTGATGACGCGGTTTGCTTCTCCGTTTGGTTCAAATGCCTAATCCGTCTGGTAATCGACGCTCTTACTCATCGAGCGCCATGTCGCTTATGGAAATAGATGGCGGCAAACAAGTTCTTCCCAGAGATGAGATACCTATGACGATTTCAATGCGTGTGCAAAGAATGGAAAAATCTCTTCAGAACCCCGTCTTTCATTGCAGAGCACCTCCAACACTCCGCTTATCAAAAGCCTTTTCTTTTCGGTTTTTTTGGAAGTTTTGGCATTCCTGATCCTTATTGCACATGTTTGCTCGATCGTGAGATGCGAGTTCTTGAAGTTCTGAGCGATCCTTTAATCGATTCTATACGGTGTGTTTGGACCATCAATTCCTGCAATGGCTCTATCTGTCTTGGACTCACTAATGTTCCTAGATCTCTTTCCCTTTTAATCTGGAATCCAGCGATTACGGAGATGAGATTGGTTTCTGGAGCTGTTGATTATTGTGTAGATGGGACTTTCCACGTAGGATTTGGATTCAGTCCAGCGGTTAATGATTACATGGAAGGAAGTCGAATTTGTATAGGTAGATGGTGTTACTATTTTTTCTAACGGTTTCAATTTTAATGGAGCTATCTCTTGGATTGGATCAAAGATAGGTGCAGACGAGGATGAAGATGATATTGACATCATAGTCTCATTTGACATAGCAACATAATTGTTTACATTGATACCAATGCCTCCTTTACCCATTCCAGTTATTAGTGAATCATTTAGCAAATATCTCACTGTATGTGAGAACAAACTTGCCATGCTATCTCATAGGTTGAGTGAAGATTTCAAATCATCTTTCATTCATTTGAGGGTGATGAAGGAGGGTACATGTGCATCTAGGGAGAGATGGTGTTGGACTAAAAAATTTACTAGTAGCCCTTATCTAGGGTGCATGTGAGGCTACATGCTAGTTCCAGAGACTATTTGGAGGAATGAAATGTTTTGCAATGTTGTTGAACTGCCTGAACCCATTGATCAAATTGAAGATGTAGATGAACTGAATGGTGAACAAAAAACGGTTTTGTTCAATTACATAACTAGTGAGTTTAAGATGATTGACATCCGCGAATCTGTCCTTGGTTATGGTATTTTCAATTATGCAGAAAGCCTTGTACCGGTGGGCAACATGCACGTTGAGTAGCTTGTTATATTTGGAAGACATGAACCTACAAGAGTTTTGTTCATTCTGTAACTATAATGCTTCAGGTCCTTTAGTGATTTTAGCAAGAATGATGACTGCAGATATGCAATAACAGATCGATGTTTGTAGCTTCATTTGACTTATCTATGATATCAGGTTATTCGTTTTTATTTTGTATAATACGTGAAGGGAGAAAAGTAAGTGAAGCAAATTTAAGTTTCTTTCTTTTACATTAATTTCTCAAGGACAAATGAATTAAATACACTGGATTGTGATTTGGTGTCCTTCTTACTGTTTGTTCTTTTTTTTTTTTTTTTTCCATTTTGGATATTGACCCCTCCTTATATTTAATCTTTGTTCTTTGGTTCTATTTCAAGTAGTATGTGCTTTTCAAGATTTTTGCTTTCCTTAGCTTGCATCATGAAGGATAGAATTATTATTTTTTGTTGTAGAAACCATCATGTTTTCTTGCAATCAGTTTGAACATTTGTGCATATTCTTGAAGTTTCACTTCAAATGAATTAAGCGAGGACCAAGTTTAACCAAACTTCATTTTTCATGTTTTTTTTTCCTTTCTTCTAAATGTATGTGACCATGAATTCTAGGTATCTTGCCAAATAAAATGTGTCTTTTTTTTTTTTGGGGAAAAGTTTGGCCTCTAAAAATTTATCTTCAAAATACTTACCTCTCGAAAGTTTGTGTTTATAGAAAGCCCCTTGCTGAGTTTTGGCTACCATGGCTTTGCTTTTGGGCATTATGTTTATACTGTATATTAGAACTCTCTCATGCATACGAATTCTCATCATTTATTTATTTTAAGTTCCTAAACTAAGTTACATATTTCTTTGTTTTCTTGAGAAATTAAATAGTGGTCTGTGATGGTATTGTGTTTCATGGTCATGTTTTGTGGATGTTGGAGTCTGAATTAACTGTAAATTGTATATGTGATAAAGTAATTGCATTATGGCTAGTACTTTTTTTTTTTTTTTTGTTAAAAAAAAGTTTTGGAGGGGTTCGACATTAGTCGAACCACCAAGGCTAGGGCACGGCCCCGGATTCTATGAGCACTTACTAGGGACTTACGAGATCGCCTACCAAAGGAGTCCCAGCGACGGCAAAGGGGATCAAACCCACGACCCAAGGGTCTAGTCCTGGATCCCTTACCATCTATGCCAACTCACATTGGCTTATGGCTAGTACTTGGTTGTAGGCCAAATTGGGTATCTGACCCGTTTGGCCCTAGTAGCTAAGGAGAAAGAACCGCAGAACACCAACGTCCGACGGTGTCGAGTCGATTTCGGAAATGGGAGAGACAAAAGCAACGTCGATTTGGGATTGGCAATTTCACCGACTCGATTTGGGAGTGGGAGAGATTGGCAATTTCACATATTGGATACGTTTCAATCTCGCAATTTCACATATCGGTGCATTATAGCTTCTTATTTTAAATAGTTAGTATAAAATTAAAAGATATTAACTTAATCACAACCGGTGACTACAATTTCATCATTAAACTTTGAACAAATATATGGACTTGTTTTGATAGGGAGCTGATATTTAAAACTTTGATCCATCACAATCTAGTATATTATAAATAATTGATTGATATGAGAGTTTAGATTGTTAATTTTACAAACTTTAAAAACCTTGTTCATAAATTGTAGTGGGTCTATTTTTTTCCCAAGAAAAATACAACGGTTCATTACATCAACTTTGGTGATATAAGTATATAACTCATAAAAGAAGACAATAAACTCTTAACTTTTAAAGTTTTTTAATTTCGAAATATAAATTTTTTTTTTTAAACCATGATTCTTGGTCAAAATTAAAGGGAAAATTACATGCAGGTCCCAAGGACCAAAAATAATTACAAAAAAAATCCCTTGAAATCACCAAATTATATAGAAGTCCTAAGGGACTTTTTTTATATTATTTGTATTAACAACAGGAAATGTCATATTTACAACAGAAAGTGTCATATTTACAACAACATTTAAACATCTAACCATTTACAACGGCAAAAGCCATATTTACAACAACATTTAAACACTTGGATTTTGAATGTGGAGAGGTCATTTACAATAGAAAAAGGATAGATTTACAACAGGAAGTGCTGTATTTACGACAAAATTTAAAATCTGACCATTTACAATAACAAAAACCATATTTACAACAGAAAGTGTCATATTTACAACAACATTTAAACATCTGGATTTTGAACGTAAAAATGTCATTTACAACAGTATAATGCTAGATTTACAACAGGAAGTGTTGTATTTACAACAAAATTTAAAATCTGGTCATTTACAACAGAAAAAGCCATATTTACAATAAGAAGTGTCATATTTACATCAAAATTTAAAAACATGGATTTTGTTTCCATACAAATAATATCAAAAAAAGTCTTTAGACACTTTTATGTAATTTGGTGATTTCAAGAGATTTTTTTTTTTATAATTATTTCTGGTCCTCTGCACGTAATTTTCCCAAAATTAAAACCGAGTTAATGTTTTCAACACTCATCTTCTATATCTTAGTACATAATTTTCACATTTTCATTTTTTTTAATTCCAAATTAATATTTCTTCTTTAATAGATTTCACTATGAAAGTAATCATAAACTCATCAATAGCATGAACCTTACAACACGCCAAACTAAAAATGAAAGTTGGGACTGTAAAAGATAACTTCAGAGCAATAAAAGCAATCATTTTTGCACTATAATGCAAGAAAATGAAATGATTTCACATTAAGAGAACAACGTGAGCATGTTACATATATCCTCAACAATGCTTTTAATTTTGACATAAGGGGAGTGTTTTCCCATAATAACTAAACAATTGAGTCTGTAACAAATTATGACTAGTTGGAGGAAAAAAAGCAACTAGAGAACTATAGTAGAAGTAACACATCTAGTTTTGATGCTGGGATTCGGGGGAAGCATAATTAAGGATCAGTGATGTCATGGATGCTTCTTCCTCTTCTCTTTTTGTTCCCTTTATTAATTTGGCATTTAAAGAATTTTTTAGCATGGCTAGCAACCTGAATTGGTGTCCTTGTCTCCACAACATTTTTGGAAATGTTGGGAAAATCATGATAAAAAAAAAAAGAAAGAAAGAAAGAAGAAGAAAACAATAGCCCGTTTGGGTTAGCGGTAGGAGAAGAGACTTCTTTTCTATATGATTTTTGTAGAGGTAAAGATAGGATAAAAGTCAAATTGTAAATGTGATTTATGTTTGAGTTGGCGGTAACTTATTTTCTATCTGAATTTTGCAAAAATAAGATAGTGACACATGGCGACGTTTTCTTTCAATAATACCACTCTGATCCTATTTATAAGTCTAGTTTGACCAAATCTCACATACCAAGGAAAGTTAGGTATCTCAATGATTATAGAGCAAATTTCCAACTTTACCCTCATTTATGAATGGGTACCTTTTAAAATTTATTGTCAAATCTCTCTTATCTCTTTCTCTTCCCAACATAGCTAGCCAATCTCTCTCATCATCATTAATAAAGGTAAAATTGTCACAATCTCATTTATTTGGTCAAAATTGACTTATAAATAGGACCAAATTTTTTGGTCAAACTGAACTTATAAATAGGATCAGAGTGGTAGTACGTTGCTGCAAAAAATCAATGCTAATGGTCCCCACAAGAAAGCCACGTGTCCCCACAAGAAAGCCACACATCTCTAGGCTGGCTGCTAATCAAGTACGTGTCAACTTGGCGTCTAATTTTGCTGCTTTTTCCTTTAGAATTTTCTTGCCTATTTATAACTTCCGAGGTGGACGAGCTCCGGACACTCTCCAGATGCTATGGATTGTAACTTTTCCCAAACGTGGCTTTTTTAGAGAAGCCCATTTGTGTTTGACACCAACCCAAACACAAAAAAGTAAGCTTTTTTCTGCAACTGGGCGCTTACTCAAGCTATTGAGCTTTTCATGCTCTAAACAGGCTCAATATATAATGGAATTGAGAAATTTTTAAGGGAGAATTACACTCAGGTCCTAAGGAAGGAAAAAAATTACAAAAAAGTCCCAAAAGAATTTTTGTTGTAAATACATACATTTCGTATTGTAAATACATATAAATATTTACAACAGGAAAAGTATATATTTACAACAGGAAAAGTATATATTTACAACAACACGAAAAGTAATTTTCATTCCGTACAAATAATATCAAAAAAGTCTCAAACCATTTACAACAGGAAAAGTATATATTTACAACAACATTTAAACACCGACCATTTTCAACGAAAAAGTATGTATTTACAACGAAAAAGTATGTATTTACAACAACATTAAAAAATTCTGTACAAATAATATCAAAAAAGTCTCAAACCATTTACAACAGAAAAATGTATGTATTTACAACAGGAAATGTATGTATTTACAACAAAAATTTCATTGGGACTTCTGGGTAATTTTGTGATTTCAAGGGACTTTTTTGTAATTTTTTTCCTTCCTTGGGACCTGAATGTAATTCTCCCAATTTTTAATGCATTTATCTATGTTCCTCCTCAGTCTATATCATTAGTGGCTTTCACTTCTTGATACTGATATTGGAGGGAATCTGTGGGTTTAATTCATTTGCCTATTGGAGGAACTGAATAAACAATGTGGTCTTGAGGAATTGAATGATCATGATCAAAAGAGTTTGATGATGAAATCTTAGGGAACGTTGTTGAGGGGCGGAGCTTGAGACAAATATTTGGGGGCCAAATAGTGGTGGGGGATACAGGGGCTGCCCCCGAAAATTTTCTTTTAAAAGAAAGTTTTATATACATTAAAATATAAAAGAATATAAACAAGAAAAGAAAATAATATAAAAAAAATACACCAAAAACATTGGAAGGCAATAGGCTTTAATTTATGTGATTGTGAATCTTTGGTTCAACCATAGACTTCATGTAATTGAACACCACAACATTGGAAGGCAAGAGGTTGATGTTTAGAATGAAAAATCAATAAACTTCATCAACATGTGTAGTGTAAAATGGGTAAAAGCATATTAAATAATACACCACCACAAAAGTAAATTTCATTTATAAGCTAAAAATTTCAGGTAGTTAGAATGAAATATAGGAAAAAAAATTGACAAGATTAACATAAATCACACAAGACCCCGCATGAAACAAATATTGAATTATAAACCCCAAAGATATAAAAGGTGACACATAAATGAAAAAAAAAAAAAAAAAGAGGTAAAAATGTTTTAGAAAAATTGGGGGCCCAAAATTTAATTTTACATTATATAAAATTTTTCTTAAAAAAATTTTTAAACAAATTTCTTTTTTTTTTTTGGGGCCATGACCCCCCTATGTCCCTATTAAACTCCGTCCTTGACTCCTCATTGACATGCGATGATATGGTTGCTGGTGGATTGGAAATGTCATTTGCAAAGGTAGTGAAAATTAATCCTCAGGATGGTCGGGTTAGTCAAGTGAAAGTTTATTCATTAAGTATAGGGTCATGGAAGGATGTAAATTTGGGAACTTAGATGGTGTAGGTATAACTTCTGATGGTTTCTCTTTTAACGGAGCTATCTTTTGGATTGGGTATAAGATAGGTTTGGAGGAGGATGAAGATGAAGTTGGTTGGATTGTCTCATTTGACATAGCAATGGAAGTGTTTGCATTGATACCAATGCCTCCTTCACTCTTTTCAATTACAAATACACCATATCCAAGATATCATCTTACTGCACATGAGAACAAGCTTGCTTTGCTTTCTCACACTTTGAGCGGAGACTCCAAATCATCGTTGATTCATTTGTGGGTGATGGAGGAGGGTACTTGTGCATCTGGAGAGAGGTGGGTTTGGACTAAGAAATATATTAGCAGCCCTTATTTAGGCTATTTGTTAGTCCCAGTAGCTATTTGGAGGAATGAAATTGTCTGCATTGTTGAGCCCATTGATAAAATTGAAGATGATGAACGGAAACTTGTTTTGCTCAATCTCACAACCAATGAATTTAAGGCATCTGATATCCACAAGCCTGTCATTGTTGATGGTATTTTCAATTATACAGAGAGCCTCGTACCAGTTGGCAACATCCACACCGAATAGCTTTGGTCCTAAATTTTCATTATGATCATTTTTACTTCGTTTGAGCACTTTTGGTGGAAATGAAGCTATAGGAGTTTAGTTCTTTCTGTAACCACAAGGCTTGATGTTGTTCAGAGATTTTGTGGAAAATGGTGAATGCAGAAATGCAATATTTAGATTGCCTATGATATCAGGTTATTCAATTTTCTTTCAAAGATGGATATATATATTGTCGTTGTTGATTTGTGGATTGTTTGAGACTACTTATCCAACCAACGCACCTATTATTCTGTATAATATGTGGGAGAATAAAAGTTTCTAGCTTTTTGTTTATTCATTTTTACTGGATAAACAAGTTAAATACAATGGTTTCTGGGTTTCTTTAAGTTGTTCTCAAGCTCTGTGTGTATGATTCTTTTTTCGTTTTGGAAATGTGATCCCTCATTATTCTGAATCTTTAATGGACGTACGAAAATTGTATCACTTTTGAACCTTTGTGTACCCTTTTACACCTTTAGAAATTTTATAGTGTCAAGCAGCCCCTTGTATATACTCCCTCCGTCCCTAATTATAGGAGTAAATTTTGGAGTTGGTTTTGGTTCTAATTATAAGAGCAAGTTTTAACTTTTGTCAATTTTTTCCTATAATACCCCTATTTATACTTATTATTAGGAGCATTATATATATGTGTGTTTACAAATATATGTATATTTGTGTTTATGTGTGTCAATATATATATGTGTAGATATATATGTGTGAACACACACACACATATAAACATATATATGTGTGTGTAGATATATGGGTGTGTGTCTCTATATATGTAGATAGATCTATATACACACACATATATGTTTATATAGCAAGACTATTATTTCAATTAGAAAGCGTGTGGAAAGAAAATTAGATCTATATGTATACACATGGCTATATAAAAAGCAACTAATATACATATATAAACTAATATGTCATGGATATCTAACGTAAGACAAATTAGAAACACTTATAATTAGGGCAGCTTGTGTCATTTTAAATTTATATAAGGACATTTTAGGAAAATGAGTAAAATTAACTAATTTAACTCATCTCCTTAATTCTCCCAAAATCGGTTAAATTGCTCCTATAATTAGGGACGGAGGTAGTATATAATTTAATTCATAATGTGATTAGTTCTTTTTCCTTTGGATTTTGCAAGTCTCAGGATTTTTTCTTTAAAACACTCTTTAAACCTATTGAATCTGTTTCTAACCATAAAGGGTGTTTGTTCCATTAGACTCAGAGTCAGCCAAAGTTGTAGAAGAATTATCAATAGACAGACCTTGTATTGATCCTAACAGCATTCAGATATGATTAGTTCAATCGCTTTTTATCAAGAGGGCACGTGATTACGTGTTATGAAGATGCGGTCTAGCTAGATTCATAAATAATGATTAACTCATCTTCAAGCATAGGGGCTACCTGCAATACAAGGATTGTTAAAAGTTTGTTTGATCCTGTGTTCATAGTCTCTCCATTTTGCATTGTTCATTTGTGTATCTGCTGAAGCTCACACCAGTAATACAATCATAACCCTTGTCTGATTGTGTGCTCCACCCAAATCTGTAGTTGCTATTCACGTATCATATATATATATATGAGAGTTAAGTAGCAAATCCACCTTAAAAATATAGACTCAGGAGCAATATTGCCCTAAGGGTTTTTATTGTATAGTATAATATATTTAGACATAATAATATAATATATTTTAAATAAAATAATATAGGGTTTATCGTTTGTTATGTCACTTAACATAAGATTATGTCAAGTGAGCCCAAAACTACGTCGTTTTGGGAGTTAATGAAATTAATGAATGGTGTTTTTGTATTAGTATTTATTATATAAATTTTACTAAAAGATCCTTCATTAATTCCCCTGACCCAAAACTACGTCGTTTTGAGAGTTCATTAATACCCCTAACCCCAAAACAACGTAGTTTTGAAGTGACTTGACATAACCTTATGTCAAGTGATATGACAAACGATAACCCCAATAATATATATAGAATAATATCTATTTAAATATATTTAATTTTCTAGGTAGGGTCAAATGGGCAGGGCATAATGCCTACCCAGTTATTGCCTCAACCCAAAACTGCCCAAAAAATTTCGGGCCACTTTTAGGGCCGGGCTAGGCAATTTTTCGCCGAGCTTGGGCGAACGTACTAGGCATCTAGGTACAATGCTCACTCTAGATTGAGATTAATCCTCTTGAGGTATAGAAATCACAAAATTGAGTTTTACCTCTCTCAATAAAGCATTTTTCATTCACACAGCATGAATTTAACTTAGGAGCATCTACATATTTCTATTTGAAGGTTTAAACGTAATTTCCATTAATGCGGTTCTAAAATTTGCTTTAGACCATTTGGTTATTATTGGATGGTTCCCGTTGAAAGACGTGATGAACGTGGTCATGTTTAGCACCTGATGAGTGTGGATACATCATTAGACCGAATGGATTGGAACAATCAGTCCAAGAATTGGTGTTCAGTTTGGTGTAAATTGGAAGGGAGCCTTGGGGAATTTAGTCAACTACGGAAATTATTTTAATTTCTTGACAAAATTTAACAATTTAACTAATTTTTAACTTCTTTTTCTTAGTTATTGTCCTGAAAAGGAAAAGACTGGGTCGTGCCGGGACTGATGGCAGCAGCCTTGCGTTGGAAAGTACCCCGGCAAAGAGTTGAAAGCGATCGATCCGCGTACGTTGATTTTAGCGGGATCACTTTACTGAACAGCTGGGTTTGGCGAGCTGCCTTGATTGCCGCCATCTTAGACCATTCGCGACTGCTTGAGGAAACACGTGGCACTCTGTACTTTGACGTCTCTTTGGCTCACTTCGTTTGTCGTGCTGTGATAATACCTTTATTTCATCGGGAACCGTCAGCCCCCCTTGGTTCTTGCGCGTCATGAATACCTCTGCTTTAACCATCATTAATCCTTTCTTGAAAAGGAAAACGCCGCATTGCAAGCTAATTGTCAGTTATTGCCACGTGTTTCGTGCTGTTTTCCTGGCCTATAAATCTATTCGTCACCTTGCCTTTTACCATACTTTTGATTAGTATTCGCATATGCTTCTTTTGAGAGAGTTTATTTCTTACAGCGATGAGCTTTCTGGCAAGAGTTCCGTCTCCCGCCAGGTGCTGCGTATCTCCAACTTTGCCATCCAAATGGGGAAGAAAAGTGTGTCGTCGGATATCAGAATGGCTTCTTCGGGCGCCTCAGCGTGGCTACCCTTTCAGACATATTTGCCAGTCTTCATTAACGCCGGTTGGTGGATGCCCTGGATCTCAGAAGTATTTTCCAATCTTCATCTACCAGGCTCGACTTCGTATGGGATCCTGGCGGGACCAGATTTGCATCCAACTTCAATGGCCAGCGGCGGGAGGCCTTGGATAAGTTGGGCGGGTCTTCCTGGACCTGTCTAAAATTTTCTAAGGACTTCAGCATATCCAACAAAGATCTTCATCGGTATGATGTCTTTGTTGGATAGGGGATCAATCTCCAGGTCCACCTGTTTGGCCTTCATACAGAGGATATGGTCCTTTGTCGTCTGTTGTTCTATTTTTTACCTGTAACCGCTGATTTCCAGTATTTCGATCTTTGTAATTGCCTCTGGATGCGAATAGCTTCACTTATTTCCTTGTAACAGATCTGTGTAACCTGATGATTTATGAATAAAAAGCTTATTTCCGCTTTACGTTTATTCTTCTGGCCTTCGAGTATGAAACCTTAGTGTAACCGGGAAATCGAGTGTTTTATTTCCAAACAACTCGGCTGTGACCGAAATTCCAGGGAGTGTGGTAGGTCTATACCCTGAACCTCGATTTCTGGGATGAATGATTCCTGGTGAAAACCTGGCCATCACATTCGGGGTGTACCTCATTGCACCAAGTTGACTTGTCTGTTCTTTGCAAACGTTTGGGCTGGGATATCATAAGGCCGGGGCGTTACGTCGGCTCTTCTATGTATCCGAGTGGCCACAATCTGTCGCTTCCACTTCTGTGCGTTTGCTGTTGTTATGACAACTGGCTCCCCCTCGACTGTCGTTCCGCCGAAATCGAGGCGCTCTGGCCACTACGGCTCTTAGGCGTAGGCGATAACTACTGAACGCGCATTAAATGTACCTGTCACGTCATTCTTCCTCATGGGTGAAAAGGCGCTTTTGCCCCCGACGGTTGAGCTTTCTGAAAGTTTTATACCCGCCTAGTCTTCCTCTTTTCCGTTTCACTGCATACCATTTAAAAAGTTCGTCCTTCCTTGTTGCTTTCTGCCTTACGAGGAAATTCATCCACGAGTCTGCCGTTTGCCATTCCTTGAGCGAACCTTTCTTTTCAACCAGTATCGTAGCTTCCCCGTTATCTCTTGGGTTCTATCCTTCTTGTGACTTGTTCTGTATCTGGTTTATTCAATGGAAACTTTCATAGGAGTTGTGTTGTGTTTTTCCTGGGTTTTGTACGGGTTCGCTCAAATTTCTGGGTAGCTTTTTCTGATGAGTAAATACCCTTTTAGGTCCCTGGAAAAACACGCTCTACCCATTTTGGTCCCTGAGTAAAAAAAAAGTCATTTCGGTCATTTTTAGGGACTAAAAATGATTTTTTGGGAATTTGTGAGGGATTAAAATGCCCACAAAAAATGACTAAAAGGACTAAAAGGAACATTTTTTTTACTGTTTAAGGACTAAAAATGACATTTTTTTTTACTCAGGGACCAAAATGGGTAGCGCGTGTTATTTCAGGGACCAAAAAGGGTATTTACTCTTTTCTGATTGACGGCCTTTCTGAATGGATTCTTTCTTGTCTGCACCCCTCATTGTTAGAAAAACCTCGCACTTTCTTTAAACGTTCGTCCAATTTTGGTTTTGACTACCGTATCTTTGAGAATATATTCATCGATGTCGAAAGATATAACAAACATGACCCCCGAGGAACTTGAAGAATTGCGCGAAACTGTGAGGGGAAAAGCCCGTTGGTGGCTCTGGGGTGATAAACTGACTCCTCAAGAGAGGCAATCTGCTCTCCTTGCCGCTCATAGTAGTGGAAACAAAGGACAAGCGCCTGGAATTTCCCATACAAGCCATTCGAGACTTCAAAGAAGCGGTTTCTCCATTGGGGGAAGTTCACACGTTCCGCCCGTGTTTCTTTCCAATCCGAGGGGGTCCCGGAGGGCGCCGCGTGGCTGCTATTCCAGCCATACCGATTAATCGGTTTGATGTCCCGAAAGAATAAGCCCTAGGGGTGAGGTAGACGATTATCTCGGCCCCTGCTATGATTACCTGTACGAATGTACCCGGCTGCTTTCCATCGGAGACTCTGTCATGGCGGATTCGATTCAGGTTCTGTCGTCATAACATTGACCGGGTCTCCAAACCAGTCCCCTGAATCCTGTCGACACGGATTCTAACCTTACTCTGGCTGTAGAAAAGCGTCTTCAATCTTTAACATCAGGTATGCTAGAACGATTCTGATCTTGTCTACTTTTTATCTGTGTGGTAGGCATAATGGCCTCATCGTCCTCTTCCCATACCGCGGAATCGGAATCTGGAGCCGCGAAGCCGGTTAGCCCTTCGAGGATTTGGTCGGAAGATATCCGTGGGTTACCCACGAGGTGTTGTCATACCGCTCGTCGTTGAATGCAGCCGACCTTGAAGCGCTGCCCATAGAAAGGAGTGGGAGTTATGACGTTCGTCTCCCAGATGACGATGAACCAGTTTCCACCGTTAGGGAGGGTAGTCAGAATTCTTTCTTCTTCTTCTACCGCGATTATATGACTCGGCTCGGCATTCGTTTTCCATTTACCGGGTTCCAAACAGCCATCCTCCAATATTTAGGCTTAGCTCCTTCTCAGTTGCATCCCAATGGGTGGGGATACATAATAGCCTTCGAGTGGTTCTGTGAAAACTTGGGCCTACCCTGTACCACGTCTATGTTTTTCTTTTTCTTTACTCCCACACTGCTCGCTCCGGAAGGGAGGCAGCCGAGCTTAAGGGCTGGACCTCTATTCGGGGCGTTGTGCATAGGAAGCTGTTCACCCCGGTCTCGGATTCCTTTAAGCATTTTAAGACTGGGTTTTTCAAAGTAGTTGCCAAGTCTTGAGGTACCCCCTGGTTCCTCGATGGTCCCGATTCCGAGAACGTTGATATTTTTTTTCCCTTATACTGGAGTAAGGATCGCCATGAAGTGTCGCTTGGAGCCTATAAGGTGGAACTTTCCAACCTGGAAGATTTTGAGAAAAAGGCAGTTGCCAGTCCAGAATGTCACATGTCTCCGCCCCCCAGCATCTCTGCTGCGGTGACGCAACCGCCCTCTAGCTCGGCAGTCGCCGATCATCCTTCTGTTCCACCTACCCGTAAGCTGTCTCCTCCTTCGCCCTTGCTCCCCCGCTCCCACTGCTGGGGTAAAGGAATTACCGAAGAACTGAGTGTCGCGTTTCTCCCCCCGCGCCGATATGTTGAACCGATGGAGCTGCGGGAGGTCGATGTGCGCGAGATTCAGGTCGTTGGGAATGAGCTTCTAAAGGCGGCCGGATTGAGCCAATCCTTTCTCACTTTACACCATAATTACGTGGATGCGATAAGTCTAGTGAAGCGTGCGAGGCCGAGCGAGAAGAGACTCGGAGCAATGGCGAGTAGCCGGACAAGTTCCAATCGAACCAACTCAAACTTCAGAGGGTGGAAGAAGAGTTGGAAAGGACCAAAGATATTTTGAAGGATGCGAATATCCTTGTGTCAACTCTTAAGGCAGCCCGTGCTGATGATGAACAGGAAATAGATACCTTGAAAGCCGCCAACGAACAGTTGAAGGCCGAGTTGGACACCCTGAAGGGAGAAAGGGATGAGCTGGTCGCTGGTCGCTGGAGCTGAATCAAGTAAGACATTGCTGGCCGAGGCGACGGGTGAGACATCCCGGGTTCGAGAGCTTCTAAAGGTATCTGTGATCGAGGCTTTCCAAAATGCCTTAACCCAGATCCAGCACCTAAACCCTGGGGTCGAACTAAACATCGCAGGCTACCACTTTCGCTCCTATGTGGAGAATGGGGAATTTGTCCCATATGTGGAGCCCGTTGTCGCCTCTGAAACCTTGCTCGATGAGGATGCCGTCGGAGGCGAAACCGAGACAGGGGAGGAAATCTCGACCGCTGTGGATCCCGCCATGACCGCAAATCCTGGGAGCTGACTTAACACTGTTTTTTGTTTTTTTTTTGTTTTAACACTGTAAGAACCGGGTCTGTGGCCGGTATTTTGTTGTGGACAAATTGGCCAATTTGGCCTTTTGAGGCAAATATCCAATATTCAATGGGAATTTACTTTGCGTGTGTTATCGTAAATGACCGGGCCAGGGTCAATAGTAAAATGTGCAGAATCTGCGAAAGCGCGTATGGTCTTGAGACCGTATTATATTTGAGTGGTCAATGTTACCACTGTATTGTATGGGTCCGGGATTATCAACCGGGTCATCCTAAGGTAAAGGGAATCCACCACCTACCCGGGTTTGGCTTTTTGCCAAAGCGTCCGAGTATTTTGACCTGATCAGGGTCGATATGGCGATTCCTCTTGCTACCCCGGAGTAATTTGCAGGATGCTTTAAGCTGTGATAGCTCTTTGGAGTAGTATATTAACCACGTTTGCAATTTAAAATGCTCTCGAACGAGAGTCTTACTTTTATTCAACAAGTGCAGTGCTAACAAGGGAAAAGAGGCCGTATGGCCGACATTTGAATCCAAATGCTGAATGAAATGAAAAGAAGAAGGAATGATCAAGGCAGGAAAAGGTAAGTCTAACTGTAATAAATCCTTAACTTGTCCACATTCCATGTTCGCTGGATTAGATTCCCGTCTAGGGTTTCCGATACATACGCTCCTTTTGAAGTGCTTCCCGAATGCGATAGGGGCCGTCCCAATTTGCCGCGAGCTTGCCGTCTTTGGCATTCTTGTTTAGACGTCCGCCCTTCTAAGGACGAGAGTTCTTGCTGAAATGTCAGGGTCGACCTTCTTGTTATAGCGAGCGCGATGAGTTGCTTTGTGGCGATGTCTTGGCGATGAGTGTTACTCGGGCCTCGTCGCAAGGTCTAACTCGGCGACCAACGCTGGTTGTTGGCCGCTTCCCTTGTGACAAAATGTTTCTCCTACGCCATGAGGGTAATCCTATCTCGGCCAGGAATCATGGACTCGCACCCATAAGCCATTCAGCAGGGAGTTTCTTGAGTTGACGTTTGAGGCATTGTCCGGATCCCCCAAAGAACATAGGGTAGTTGATCTACCCGGGCGGTGTTGCTTCCAACATGCGCTTCTTTAGCCGTCTAAAATGACCTTGTTTGCGGCTTCGGCTGTCAGTTAGGCGTGGGTGCTCCACGAAGCAAAATGATACTTGTATTCCAAACTCGTATGCCGGATCTCGGAATCCGCTACTGGGGTGAACGAGTTACGTTGTGCACGTGACTATCTCGTAGGAGCTCCAAACCGCGTGATGATGTTGAACTCAAAGAATCGTTGTACGCGAGCCGATAGTATCCCGCTCGTAAGGTTTTGCTGGCGAGTGCCTTAGCGCCCATGTGCTGGCCGTTCGCTCCTCCATGTATCTCGGATAAAACATACCCCGCCTCATTCGAATTTAAGCATCTTAGCATGGGAGAATGAAGACCTTTCCGATATAGCTGATCCTCCACCATAGTGTACTTGGCCGCTTCTCGAGTCAATTTCTTAGCTTCCATGGCATCGTCAGGTAGGATGCCACGCTCCAAATAATCTTCAATTGGCTTTTTCCAATCTGCCTCCACCGAGATGGCCATGGTGCAGAGTGGGTCCTCGAGGTTCTGTTGAATCACCGTCCGATGACATCCTGCACTCTTAGTACTGGCCAACTTCGAAAGGATGTCGGCTCTTACATTTTCCCCCCTAGGGATATGTGTTACACTTGCTTCCTCGAATTCAGCCATCATCTCCTTGGCCTTGAAGAGGTATTTTGCCATTAGCGGGCCCTTTGCCTGATAAGACCCCTCAATCTGAGCTGCCACAAGCTGTGAGTCGGTGAAAACCTTAACTCTTGTGGCTCCGTTCTCTTTTTCCTGTTGAAGTCCGGCTATCAGGGCCTCGTACTCAGCTTGATTATTCGAGGTTGGGAATTTTAGGTGAAGAGAGTGTTCGATCGTAACACCCTCTAGGCTTTCAACAATAATACCGGCTCCGCTGCCTTTGGTATTTGACGATCCGTCAACATATATTTTCCAGACGTTTGTCTCCTCGCTGGGAGCCGAGCTTGTTGGTGTCAACTCCCTGACGAAGTCGGCTAAGGCCTGTGACTTAATTGCATGGCGAGCTTCATAAGCGATGTCGTATTCGGACAATTCTATTGCCCAGTTAGTCATTCTCCCGCCAAATCTGATTTGTGTAAAACTTGTCGTATCGGCTGGCCGGTCCTAACAACAATGTGATGAGCCTGAAAATAAGGTCGCAGTCGGCGAGCGGCGGTGAGTAAGGCAAAGGCTACCTTTTCCAATTTCTAGTATCGGATTTCAGTATTTTGTAGGGTCTTGCTGATAAAATACACTGGTAACTGGCTGTGATCTACTTCCCGTACTAACTCCGCGCTGATAGCTTCCTCACCAATTGACAAGTACAAGTAGAGGGTTTCGCCGGGCTCGGGCCCGATAGGGCGGCGGATTTTCCGTTCTTGTTTGATTCCTTCAAACGCTTCATCACATTTTGTATTCCATTCAATCGAAGCTTCCTTCTTCAACAACCTGAACAAGGGCAAGGCCTTCTCTGGCCCCTGGTTCCTCTTTTTCTGTGATATCGGAGTAGATCCCGGGTAGACTCCCAACCTGTGACAACAAAAACTAGGGTCGATTCCGGGGACCTCGGATGACTTCCATGCGAAAACGTCTCTGTTCTTCTTGAGAAAATGGACGCGGGTCTTCTTCGCGGAGATCCAACTCAAACGTATTTACATCTAAATCGGGATTTTCCTCATTCGAGTGTGGCGGCTGTGATGAAGGTCTGCCTTCGCCAACCCTGATAGTGTCGAAATAGCATTGTCGAGATTCTCTCTGATCTCCTTGTACCGTGACCACGGTTCCCTTGTTTCCTATCATCTTGAGCTTTTGATGCTTGGTGGATACCAGCATATCCCAACTATGTATAGTTGGTCTTCCCAGGATTACGTTATATGGCGAAATGAAATCTGCCACTATAAACCGTACTCTCTCTGATCTGAAAGCGTCCCTTGTTCCCAATTGAACCCGATGAGGGTCGTCCTACAAGGCTTTAAGTCCTCCTGATCTAGGTTCATTCGTTTGAACGCCTCCCAGCTGAGGATGTCAGCCGAGCTGCCTGCATCCACAAATATACGTTTAACTCGGCAGTTGACTAATATCCCGGTTATGACTAGACCATCCTGATGTCCGGGGACTACGTCCCTGAGCTCCTCATTTGTGAAGAACAAAGGCGAGCTGGATGGGCCGCTATGATGCTCCTTGAATTTTGGGCGGTCTCTCACGGAGAGGACTTATCGCAAATATTTCCTTCGTTGGCTCATAGTATCTCCGCCTCCGCCCATAGCCCCGCTTATTACGTTACAGTCGAACTCGGTTTCTGGAAACTCGTCGCCAAACTCGGCCGGCTTCTTTCGTTTGTCTTCATGTTTTTTGAACTTTCTGGGAGGGCTCTTACTTCGACTCTTGGGCTTGCGCTTGCCGCCCTTTCCTTGATGTTCTATGACATATTGTTGGAGTTTGCCCTTGCGGATAAACCTCTCAATAGCATCTCGGAGTTCGTAACACTCATCCGTGGTGTGACCTCGTACGTCATGAAATGCGCAGTATTTGGACTGGTCGACTCCGGATCTTCGATAAGACAATCTAGGTCGATCAACCCTTTTCATCTCGGTTGATGCAACTTCCTTCCACACTTGTGATCGCGGTACGTTTAAGGCTGTGTATTTCTCATATTTACTTCTCGGCTCAAACTTCCCACCGCGGTTCTGTTCTCGAGCCCCTTCTACGAGAGTCCCTTCTCCTTCCTTCGATATAATCTCTATCTCTCGGATGGAGTGGCCCTACCTTGGTCTCTTCTAAAGTCATTTGCTACGCGCATCTGTTCCACCTCGAGGTACTTCTTGAACGTGTTATGAAGTCATTAAGATTCTTTGCCGTTCCTTCGGAATGATTACGCGGGCGGGATTCTTTGTCAAGGCCGTCGACCGGTAAATGGACGTGTACATCCTCGTTTAATCCTCGCACTGTAGGGCCGCGTGCTTGGGTCGTTGCTTGATCTTGGATAGAGAATATTGGGACTTCGGTTGCCGTTTGCTGGTTGCAAAATGCAATTTGAAGGCCTCTGCTAAATCTTCAAACTTATGTATGGACCCCACTGGAAGGGTATGGAGCCACTTCAGTGCTAGTCCTTTGAGGGTTGCAGCGAAAATCCGCGATACGATTGGCTCCTCGAGACCCCTTACTGCCATGTGCGTGTCGAAGTCCTCCAAGTGAGTCGTCGGGTCTTGAGTGCCGTCGTATTTTGTCAATTCGGTTAGATTCAGCTTTTTTGGAAAGTGAGCGTTGAGAATCTTGTCGGAAAAAGGACTGTTGTGAAGCTGACTGACATATCTTCGCCGTTGGAGCCCGTTGGAGGCCGGGTGTCTTACTGAGGAAGTCGGCTTCTTCTTATGTGCGGCGTCTACCTTGCGATTACTTTTTCTATGGTCCGAGCCGTCATCTTCTTTGTCCTCCTTCCAAGACTTATCTTCCAGTCCTCGTCGAATAGACCGGGTTCTCTTTTTCTTCTCGCTGTTCCTCCCATCGTTGGAAATGGAGAGTATGGCGCTTGTCCATGTAGTCCACACGTCTCATTATTGCTAGCATCCCGGATTGGAGAGAGCGGAAATCTGGTTCGATGACCGGGTTCTCTTGGTGACCACCCGGGTTCGAGTTCTGAGGCTCGTGGCGATGATTTCGCGGAGTCGAAGATTCCGTGTCAGACGGGTTGTCATTCGAGGGTTGGTCATTGTTGGGGATGCGAGGTTCTTCCTTGTGATAGCGGTCTTCATTATCATGTTGATAGTTACCGTGAAGGTCCTCCGACCGGTTGTGGTGTTGTGGTTGCCGAGGTGGTAGACGTTCTACTTGGTCCGTCTCCATCTGCTTATGGCTCGAAGCACGAGTGCTTATCCTCATGGTCTCGGGAATTGAAGTTTATCAATCCCCACGGTCGGCGCCACTGTTCTGATGTAGAACACAGATGTCCGACTTGATGGTAAGCCGTTGATTGATATAGGATCGAGGTGTCCCTCCTGTGAGCTTATTGTGCAAGCAAACAGAAGGAAGACTGATCACAGTACACAACAGGCGTTTCGCCTAAGGGGTGGGGTGTGTGCCTTTGTGTAACGGTATGTAAAAGTACGAGACTAGAGATGTGTACCTTGGCGGAGTATCTCTTCTACGTATTTATAGAGAGTATACTGTTGGTTGGATCCCTGGTTCCCACGATGTGCGTGCCCATAGATCCAGTTGTGCGTGCCCCACGATCATAGTGACTGCCCTGACGACTAGGCCCTTACATTGAGGTGCGGCCTACGTGGACTACCCCCATGCTGGTTGGTTAGTTAATGAGCCTGGACTAGGTCCGTAACAGTTATGTATGAGGTAGTTAAAAGTGACACAAACATATTTATTTGTTGGGCCAAAAAGTTATATATATAGGATAATAATACATCTCATAATTATTTTATTTTCTTTAATTAATGAACTTTTTAGCAATTTTCTTAAATAGTTTTTTCTTATTTCTTATCTATACTCACTTTACTTTTTTTATTTTTTATTGTTTAGTTTTTTTTTAACAATGATTTTTTTAATACATTTTACTTATTTTTAGTACTTCTTATTTGAAAACTTAGTATTAAATTAAAAGATCTTAATTTATTCCCAACGAGTTAAAATAATTTTATTATTATTTTTATATATAAAAATTTTAGGAGAGAGGTTGAGTTCACCCACAGTTCAAGAGCAGGACGATATAACTTTGACTAATCTCATATCCTAACGGATTATAAACAATTGATAAGAGATTGTTAAAAAAATCATAGATAAGTGTCAAAAAATATGGAAGATGGCTACTGACAATATTCAAGATGATTATTAAAATTAAAAAATTATTTATTAAAATATTAAAAATGATCTATGAGAATGTGAAAGATGAATACTCCAAGGAAAAAAAAAACTTACAAAATTTTTAATTAGGGGCAAAAATTGTGATTTTTTAACTTTTAGAATTTTGAGAAAAATCTAAGAAAACACTATTTAAATTTTAAAATCTTAAATATGTAATTTTCCAACAAAACGAGCTATATCAATTTCTTTAATCTCATTAGTGTTATTACCAATCATTTTAAAATTTAAATAGTATTTTTCATATTTTTCCTAAATTGTAATGATCCCTGATTATTTAAAAAACTGATTTTTGTTTTGATAAAAAGCCCGTCGTTCTGGGTCTTCCCCAATAATCTCTTGTTCCCTTTCATTCCGGCTTGCCTTCCCTGGATGCGCGGTTCTTTCCCGTCGAGCGCCATGACGGACATGGATATGGATGGCTCCAACCAGACCAACCCACTTCTTCCTCACGATATCATCACCCACATTTTTATACGGCTTCCGGTAAAATCCCTAATCCGATTTCAATGTGTGTGCAAATTTTGGAAAAATCTCTTCAAAACCCCCTCTTTCATCGCTGATCACCTCCACCACTCCTCTCGTCAAAATCCTTATCTTCTTTTTGAAGATTTTGGCAAATCTGATTATTTTCGCTTATATTTGGTCGATGGTGAGATGCAAATACTTGAAGTTCCCAACAATCCCTTTTTCGATGTTAAAGGGTTGTGGCTTTGGACGTTCGGTTCCTGCAATGGCTTGCTCTGTATAGGATTTTTTGGGTCATTTCTTTCTCTTTTAGTATGGAATCCTGCTACTAGAGAGGTGAGGCACTTGCCTAGATCTATCAGTTACTTTGAAGGTAAGGAATTCTATATAGGATTTGGGTTTAGCCCAATTGTTGATGATTACAAGATAGTGAAAATTAGTGCTCAGAAATATGATGGTCGGGTTAATGAAGTGAAAGTTTATTCATTAAGTATAGGGTCATGGAAGGATGTACAATTTGGGAACTTAGATGGTGTAGGTATTATAACCACTAATGGTTTCTCTTTTAATGGAGCTATCTTTTGGATTGGGTATAAGATAGGTTTGGAGGAGGATGAAGATGAAGTTGGTTGGATTGTCTCATTTGATATAGCAATGGAAGTGTTTGCATTGATACCAATGCCTTCTTCACTCGTTTCAGTTACATATACACCATATCCAAGATCAAGATATCATCTTACTGCACATGATAACAAGCTTGCTTTGCTTTCTCACACTTTGAGCGGAGACTTGAAATCATCGATGATTCATTTGTGGGTGATGGAGGAGGGTACTTGTGGATCTAGAGAGAGGTTGGTTTGGACTAAGAAATATATTAGCAGCCCTTATTTAGGCTATATGTTAGTCCCAGTAGCTATTTTGAGGGATGAAGTTGTCTGCATTGTTGCTTCTTCGTTGTCCGATCCCATTGATAAAATTGAAGATGATGAAGGAAAACCTGTTTTGCTCAATCTCACAACCAATGAATTTAAGGCATCTGACATCCGCAAGTCTGTCCTTGGTTATGGTATTTTCAATTATTCAGAGAGCCTCGTACCAGTTGGCAACATCCACACCGAATAGCTTTGTTCCTACATTTTCATTATGATCATTTTTACCTCGTTTGAGCACTTTTGGTGGAAATGAAGCTATAGGAGTTTAGTTCTTTCCGTAACCACAAGGCTTGATGTTGTTCAGAGATTTTGTCAAAAATGGTGAATGCAGATATGCAATATTTATATTGCCTATGATATCGAGTTATTCAATTTTCTTTCAAAGATGAATATATATCGTAGTTGTTGATTTGTGGATTATTTGAGACTTCTTTTCCAGCCAATGCACCTATTATTCTGTATAATATGTGGGAGAACAAAAGTTTCTAGCTTTTTTTTATTCATTTTTACTGGATAAACATGTTAAATACAATGGTTTTGGGGTTTGTTTAAGTTGTTCTCAAGCTCTGTGTGTATGATTCTTTTTTCGTTTTGGATATGTGATCCCTCATTATTCTGAATCTTTAACGGACTTTCGGAAATTGTATCACTTTTGAATCTTTTTGTACACTTTTACACCTTTAGAAACTTTATACTGCCAAGCAGCCCCTTGTATATATAACTTTGTTCTTAAATTTTTCCATTTGCCCCTAGTAATAAAATAAAATTTGTCAACCCTATCTGTCAATTATATAGACAAGATCTCTAGCCACCACACCACATTAGGAAGTTTTCGGCCTATCATTATGGGACTTGAACTTAACAAATAATCAAGACCTAGAAAAAAAAAATTAACAGAGTCAAAAATGTCAAAAAGGCTATTAAGAGAAAGAAATAATAGCTACA
Organism: Acacia pycnantha; assembly: GCA_025563575.1. NCBI lineage: Eukaryota > Viridiplantae > Streptophyta > Magnoliopsida > Fabales > Fabaceae > Acacia > Acacia pycnantha. The sequence continues at coordinate 4,616,681 of JAMWYP010000003.1, read as the reverse complement.
AATATTTAGTAAAAGAAGTTAAATCTCATGCTTTTTCATTGGAAATAATCCATGGCACTTGTATATTATATAGGCGCTAGCTTGAAGATGAATTTTGGTTTTAGATGGAAAGATATTTTTTCATTTTATCTCTTATATTTATCATTTTCTTCAAACTAATTTGCCTAACTTATATGAATTAATATATATTTTAATTCATAACGTGATTAGTTCTTTTTTCTTTGGATTTTGCAAGTCTCAGGATCTTTTCTTTAAAACACTCTTTAAATCTTTTGAATCTGTTTCTAACCATTAAGGGTGTTTGTTACATTAGACTCAGATTCAGCCAAAGTTGCAGAAGAATTATCAATAGACAAATCACAACCTTGTATTGATCCTAACAGCATTCAGATGTGATTAGTTCAATCTGCTGTTTTTTCAAAGAGGGCACATGATTCTGTATTATGAAGATGCATTCTAGCTAGATTCATAAATAATGATTAACTCATCTTCAAGCATAGGGGCTACAAAGTTTGTTTGATCCTGTGTTCATAGTCTCCCCATTTTGCATTGTTCATTTGTGTATGTATCTTCTGAAGCTCACACCAGTAACACAATCATAACCCTTGTCTGATTGTGAAATCTGTAGCTGCTATTCACAAATCATATATATGAAAGTCTTTCTGCGTGTGACTCGTTCTTTGGGTCATGCTTCACAAAAGTTATCCAATTAATTGGATAAGGTTTTATTTTCACAAATCATACGATCATTTGTTACCCACTACCCACTCTTCAGGGTCTTGTGACTTGTTCTTTGTGACCCTTAAGATATGGATTCCTCTTTTTTTATGGTGAAAGCCTACTTCCTCTTAGTAGTGATTATGACATTGATTCCTATAAAATAATTACTACTTTTGTACTATATATAAGATATTATATAAAATACATCATTAGCTTCTGGACTTGTTTAATGGACCGAACATATTGGAACAATTAGTCCAAGAATTTAGAGTAACGACAACGGCCCGAACCGGTGTCTGGCCCGTTTAGGCCTTGAATTTGTAAGGGTCGGCTTTTTGGGCCTGTATGATTTCTTTTAATTATTTATATGATAATAATATTATTGATTTTTTATATTTTGTTAATGATTTTGCAAATACTTAGTTGTGAATTTTGATTATCTTTTTTAAAATTAAGTTTCATAAAACATACTCCCTCCGCTCCTAATTATAAGACAACATTTGGAAGTTGGTTTTGGTCCTAATTATAGGACAACATTTTAATAATTGACAATTTTTTTCCTAAAATACCCCTATTTTATTCTCTCAAATGTGTTTGATTTTTTGTGAGTATATGTATATAGATGCGTATACTCTTCCAGTCAACAAAACTTTTAGATATGTGTGTGTGTCTATGTATGTATATATGTGTGTGTCTACACACAAATATCTATAGACACACACACACATATGTGTGTGCTACATATGTGTGTGCTACATATATGTATGTATGTATATGTGTGTGTGTCTACACATATATATTTAATATATGTGTGTGTCTACACATATATATTTAATATATGTGTGTGTGTGTGCGCGCGCGCGCGCGCGCGTGCGCCTCTATATGTATATATAGTAAGATCATTATTTCAATTAGATAGCATGTGAAAAAAAAATTTAGGTTGGAGAGATATGTCGTGGGAGCTATTGATTTACTTTTACTTAGGTCATTTTAAATTTATATAAGGACATTTAAGGAAAATGAGTAAAATTAACTAATTTAACTTCTTTCCTTAATCTCCCTAAAATCGGTTAAATATGTCTTATAATTAGGACCGGATAGAGTATTATATTAAGAATCCTAAAATTTAAAAACTTATAAAGGTATTTTTTATTTCATAAGTATTTTTACTAATTATGTATTTTTTAATTTATTTTCTAGTAATTTTTTTGTTCATATCTTGTGTTATTGATTTTGTTGATTACTTACACTTTTCAAAACTATTTATAAGAAATATTTTTAATTTTGTTAAATCTTCTCATTAATTATTTGTAATAGTGGTATGTGGACAATATTTAGGCTAATTTCCCAATTTGTCCCTTATTAAATAACTATTTACTAAAATACCCCTGTCAAAAAACTATTTCCTAATTTGCCCCTGTCAGAAAACTATTTCTCAATCTGCCCCTATTTAGTCGACTAAATCGCGGGGCCAAATTGTTTTTGAAGACCCCCGACGTTTAGTCGACTAAAAAACCCATTTAGTCAACTAAATCATTAAAAAATAAGGTTAAAACTTCGGAAAGTCATAACTTCTGGCTCGGGAGTCCGAATCAAGTGATTCTTTTTTTGATTCCACATAACTTTTTGAGATCCATGCACTGACATAAAAATTAACTTCCAGATTTAATAAAGAGAAATGAGGAAAAATAAATGATTCTTTATTGTGCAGGAGATACTAACAATTCATTAAATATAATCAAGTGATTCTTTAATATATATATATATATATATTGTTAGAAATTGAACTCCAATAAAGAATTTATTTATTCATCCGTGATTTATTCCTCTTAAATGAGGTATATTTATACAGATGAAAAATTAACAGCATTTATATTAAGTACTACTATTAGCATAAGTATTAATTATAAAATGGACTTTAATGACCGCTTGGATTAATTTCAAAAAATATTTTTATGAGATAAATATATGAGAGAAGTTTTATCTTATAAAATATCAAAGTGGTTATTTTAAAAGGTTTAATACACCTCCTTAATGTAATTTAATTTAAATTTCATCCCATTTGTTACCTGGTTTCTTATATATATATTTTTTAAACAATTTCCTACTTAAGATGTATAGATTGAAAGCGTATTGGGCATATTTTATTAACAAAAAAATTTATCTCATCAACTTGACTCGCAAATATATGTGTTTTGTAACGCCCGTCCTTTTGACGCCCTTATTAATCAGAGTTATCGCGCACAGGCATCGAAATGATTTGGACGACTTAATTGCGGAATAAAACTTTAACAACATAGCTTAGTTCGAAAACATGAGGATATATCTTTCGCGATTCGAATCCATCCCATAGTGGGATGTTAATACATTATTCCATAATAGACAAATGATAAACGATAAAATACAATCCAACTACCTATTTTTTTTTCAAAAGGTTCCTAACCCTTACAATTGCATCTTTCTTCTTGATCCCGATCCACCACTGTCTCTTTCATGCGATCTGGAGTTCAAATGAATGAACCCTGGGGTAACAGATTAATCTCATATGCGGTATGAAATATAAATCACAGTATAACACATGTATAAGCATAGAGTAATTCACAATAAACAAGTCGCACTGTTAACCGCAGCTAACAGCCAAGGACCGCAGCCCTTTGGAACACGCAGCTCCATTTTAGGACACGCAGCCCCAATCCATAGCTAGGATACATACATGCAAATTATCTAGCAACCATGATCAGTCATACATGAATACATACATACAAGCTAACGAGATAACAGTTACCCACCTCAAACTTGAATCATTAACTTTGTCCGGAATTGTTGGGATCGGTAGAGGTGTCAAGATATACCTATAAACGTTTACCATTGTCATTAGTCACTTTTTGCATCGCAAAGTAACTAACTACACGAATTATGGATTAACCTCATTCCCTTAATTTCCTACTTTCAGACTTAACTTTAAATTCTCAGAATTTTCATTAACCTTTGAAAATTCATAATTAATTCACTAGATCTCCGATTGGGGTGATTCAAATTTCTATGTGTCACTAATTAAGTCTAGTTTCATAGAAAAATAATCACTAGGCTTATTAGTTGCTGTATCATTCCCAGATTTTCGTTCATCCTTCTCTGTCCAGAAAATAGTTCCAGGATAATAGGTCCATTTCAAAAATTCATATCTCTTTGGATACAGCTCCAAATGAGGCTTGTGACCTATCAAATTAAAGCTCTCTGTGTCTACTATATATCTGGAGAATTTAACATTTGTTTAACTTTGTTTACTTTGTCCGAAATGCAACGTCATTTTGTTCCTCCAGAATCATACTGAAACTTTCCAGAATTTTTAGCTCAACTTCCAAAAATCATATCTGGAGTTATAGACCTTATTTTTAGGTGATCTAAAGCTCATATTAAAGGTATAGATGTGTACTAAAGACCCACAAAATTTCAGGGTCAAAGGAGTTCGTTTGCCATAGTTTTACCTTTCTTAAAAATCGGTGCTTCAAACAGAACAGCAACAGATGCTACAGTAACTTTAATTGCTACAGTGCAGTACTGTTCATCTACGAATTCACTGTAGCTAACGTCCTTTGACTTCTAAACAGAGGCTTCAGGTTCGGTTTATGATCTTTACAGAATGGAATACCACATAATACATGCATATACTTGTCTATCCCATTTTCTTAACCATTTATGCAACCTCTTTTATCTTCTAATGGTTCGTGAGGCTATAAGACACAAATCTAGAATTTTAGACGTAAGAGACATGCTCTGTTTCAACTCCCTTACAACAGAGTTTCAACGTGCAGAAACTTATAAGAGAGGAAGCTCAAAGAACTCACCTCGTTTTACACTCAAGCTTGCATGCACGTTCATTTCTCGTTCACCTCGTTTTCTATTTTAAAGTCGGCGGTCTCTTGCTCCGTTTCTTTATCCTTCATAAAGTTTTCCTTTCTTATTCTCACAGTGCTTTCGGTGAAAGGCTGAAACGAATGAATGGAGAAATGGGTGTCGACCGAAACTTCCTCAGCACCTCCTTTCTCTAGTTCTTCCTTCCACTCTCAGTTTCACCCTCTCCGTCCCTTTCTCTGTTTCTTGCTCTCATTCTCGTTTCTGCTCCTGCGTTTTCTGTGGGAGACCGAAGAGAAAGTGAACGAGAACGAAGAAGGGACGTGATTGATGTCATGACCGAATGAGATAAGCAAATCCAGGGAGTTATGGAAATCTGATTTGTTGATTGTGTTATCAGCGGTTTTTTTCCGTAACTGACGCTGGGATATATATTTCCCTAATGCTGTTGCGTTTTGTGCCTCTGAAGATAAATGGGCTGGGTGATATTATATTCAGGATATAACCGTTTGGATTTTATGATAGGTAATGGGTTGGTGTTTAATATTGGGCTTAATGGAATGGCAATTGAAAAGAACATATGTGCTGATTCTTGCCTCTGTGATTTCGTGCTAGTCAATGGAAAAGGAATGAAGATATGGAAGACATAATAGCTAATTTATATATAAGCATGTGGGTTGAGAAGGATAAGGAAATGTGTTGGGTTTGACATCATTCATGGCCCGTGACTTGCGTATGTTGCATGGGAAAAATGGAGAATAAGAAATACGTATAATTCAGCACAAAATACCATTAATTTCATATTCTTCCTTTCCTTCTAATTTTTGTTATTAAACTTCAATAATTCTTTTCCCAAAAATCCGAGGAAAAGATACCTTAACTCCCAATAATTATTTTAGGCCATAATTTATCCTTCCAAATATTCTTTGACTTTATTCTTTCCTCAATTAATTTATTTTGGCCACAAAATATCATCTCCAAAATCTTCAAGCCAAAAATTATTCCCTAATTATTTGTCCTTATTTTTATGGGAAAATATGTCTTAAATTTCAATAATTATATTCATAATTATTTTATGGCAAATTTCACAACCCAATTTCCCATAAAATATTCAAATTCTAAATCCCAAAATTTGGGATGTTACAATTCTCCCCCCGTTAATTTAAATTTCGTCCTCGAAATTTAAACCTATATCTTCGGGGAATTATTTTAGACATCTAGTCTATTCCTTTCCTATGCATGCTTACTAAGCACACAACTCATCATACCACATTCTTATCCATTATGTACCCAGGTATAGTTCTCAACTATACAAGACCTATTGGGTCATTTTTTGAGCACTTGGTTACTCAGGGTTCTCTGCCCGTTACAACCCGCCTTCTGGCTCATTCCACTACCACAGCATTGGATATCCTAGCCTTACTGCTTAGGAAATCATCTTTATGCCATAATCATCTCAACTACGATATGGTACAGTCTAAACATTCTGTTAGCCTCACAACATTCTCTGGATATACTAGTCCCAAATTCACAATACTTGTGAGCATCCCACACAGTGCTAAACATATAGGTCTTGCAGCCCAGGGATACTGCCCCGTGCAACCTTTGCACGCCGGGTCTTACAGCCTCGAGCCTCTGCTCATCTATCCCGTGATTGAGCTTTTTCAACTTAAGCTCTCAAACCACTTTTCTCTTATTTAGCACGTTGGCAATTTTATCTGACTTACCCGATTCAGATCTCTAGGCCATCCTCATAGTTTCTGTTCCGATATCAATACAATCACCAACTGCACCACTTTTCATTTCAACTATGTTGTCTCATTTTCAAATTCTCACACATTGAAAATTTATGTGGTTGTAGTATGTTTCTCAACTTGCACTATACAAATAATGCTATCACATTTTCAAACTTAATCGCTGCCATCTCAAATTTTCGTGAAAACAATTCACTGCCGGACTATTTCAGAAAAAAAACATTTACTACCGGCACACCATTAAAAGCGGGACTATTCATTTCCCAAATTTAAAAGCTCTCGCCACCACTTCAACCTTTTGGTACAGCGGCATATTCCAATCCTTTCATACACAAACCACCGCAGTGGCAACACACTTGTTGGCCAATGTGGGAGAATTTCCATCCCTTCTCAGGACCCAGTGTACACACCGGCACATTAACGGGCTACCCCACCAGAATCCCCACTGGGAAAAATATGTGTCTAGGAGCACCGCTCCAAATGTCTGCGTGGGTCCCAACCAAACAAGGCAAAACACACGCCCTACAAGGCGAAAGTACTTAGATTGGATAAATACACTGCTGGTGCGAGTATCAGCTTCCCAAAAAAACTAATCTTCTTAAAAGAGCTTTCCACAATGGCTAGCGATTTAAAACATTCTAAAACATATGGCAAGATCCAGCAAACTGAGTATGTCTACTACAGTTTCTGACCTCTTCCAGTTTTGTACTGCCTCAAACCAAATAGTTCAAAACTCAACTTCATACCTGGGTTCTACCAAACCCTTCTATGAGACAACATCATTTCAAAAACGACCACTACCTTGGTCTCAAATTCAGTTGCAAACATTTCTTTCGAAAACTCTATTTTCAAAAATTTTTACAAACTCATTAGGTGCATTGGCAAATTCAACTTTTCAGTGTTGAAACATATCCAGGAACCAAGCAACTGTTCTTGGAAGGTTATTACTACCTATCACATTATGTCCTTTGTTCTTGGCTACTCGAGCCATTAGTATAACGCTTAATCCATTCTACTTTAGTCTCCTGGATATTTCAGAAATTGCTTGCTATCCTCGGGTTTCACAAACTTTTCGGGACATTTCTCAGTATTTTTTGTCTAACAACTGTGAGCTTCTTCCAGCCTATAGACATAATAGTCTCATAGGACTTAGGGATTCTCATCAAATATATACATGTCCAATGACCCATGGACACACTAGTCCCAAAGGTCCTACTGCCCATTGAATAGTCATATCATAACACTGATATGTCATACAGCACTGGAGTATTTTATAGCGATATAACAGATCACGTAAACCCTTTCTATAGGGAACCCATAAGATATGAGATTCGTTACAATGTACTTACCTTGAGATCCGATACACTGGTAGCTCTACTCTATGGTTCATTGTCACGACGACTTCGTTCTACGGTTCGTCGTCACGGTGGCTCCGCTCTACGGCACTTCACTCGATGCTTAACTCAGTCTTTTCTGACTGGTCAGGCTCTCCGGTCAGCATCCTTTGTAGGTAGACCTTCTCGATCAGAACTCCCCGTAGGTAGCCCTCTCCGATCAAAATTTCCCATAAGTAGCTTCAGTTAATCGTCTCTGAATCATTATAACGAGAATTCATATCTTTATTAGGTTCTTACCCTTTAGTAGTTCCGCAGTCCGCTATCTTTAATTCTAACATCTCATCTGGGTCATTCTATATATATGGACTATTATTCCAACTCCAGACATAATCTTTATCTTAATCATCTTCGTATTTGGTCTATCATGGTATCCCTAAGGATTACCATATAACCATTCTCAAATCACTTGGGTGTAGTTGCTGTTGTGGTTGTGGTCGTGGTTGTTGTTGTTGTTGTGGTTGTCGTCGTTGTCTAATCAGCATATGCAAGTTTACCCTTGCCTCCGGGTACTTAAACCTCAAATCAAAGGAATCCCAAATTCCTATGATACTTCCCAGGATGTCACTCATCCCGAGATTTCTCTTGCTTAAGCATGCTTAACTTCCGGGTGCCGATTTGTTCTGGGGTACTAATGCCGATACACATATCTCTGGGTACCAACTACCCATATCAGTGCCAATCTAAGTTCAACACATATGGCTTCCCCATAAATGCTAAGTATTATCGCCTTGATATCCATTGTATCCTTTTTATGTAACGGACCACCACCGCTAAGGACTCACATGCATGGTGTCCGACCCTTACCGGACAGGAATTGTCTTCCTCAGGGAAACTTAGTCAATAAGTTACTATTCCTACAGGGAAACCAAAACAAGAAGTCATTGTCCCCACAGGAAAACTTAATCAAGTAAGTTACTATTCTTATAGGGAAACTTTAAGTAGTACCGACTCCTCTATACTGCTTTCCTTCTGAATTGTGTTGCGGGAATTTAATTTAGACTCTGACTTCTATATCAGAAGCTCAAGGGTTAACAACAGAACCCATATTCTGTGCTACCACGTTTGTCTTTTCTGTATTCCATAACCAATACTCTTATACTAGCAGTTTGCACCCTCTTCGCTCCTCTACGTGTACGATAGAACCCGCAAAGTTCGTCAGGGGGTAATTCTCCTTCGTAAATCCTCATTCTGTTTTCGAAATAACTAAGTTTTGTTAAGTCTTTTTTTTTTTCAAAAACTTTGTCCAAATCGATGCTCTGATACCAAACTGTAACGCCCGTCCTTTTGACGCCCTTATTAATCAGAGTTATCGCGCACAGGCATCGAAATGAATTTGGACGACTTAATTGCGGAATAAAACTTTAACAACATAACTTAGTTCGAAAACATGAGGATATATCTTTCGCGATTCAAATCTATCCCATAGTGGGATGTTAATACATTATTCCATAATAGACAAATGATAAACGATAAAATACAATCGAACTACCTATTTTTTTTTCAAAAGGTTCCTAACCCTTACAATTGCATCTTTCTTCTTGATCCCGATCCACCACCTGTCTCTTTCATGCGATCTGGAGTTCAAATGAATGAACCCCAGGGGTAACAGTTAATCTCATATGCGGTATGAAATATAAATCACGTATAACACATGTATAAGCATAGAGTAATTCACAATAAACAAGTCGCACTTTGTTAACCGCAGCTAACAGCCAAGGACCGCAGCCCTTTGGAACACGCAGCTCCATTTTAGGACACGCAGCCCCAATCCATAGCTAGGATACATACATGCAAATTATCTAGTAACCATGATCAGTCATACATGAATACATACATACAAGCTAACGAGATAACAGTTACCCACCTCAAACTTGAATCATTAACTTTGTCCGGAATTGTTGGGATCGGTAGAGGTGTCAAGATATACCTATAAACGTTTACCATTGTCATTAGTCACTTTTTGCATCGCAAAGTAACTAACTACACGAATTATGGATTAACCTCATTCCCTTAATTTCCTACTTTCAGACTTAACTTTAAATTCTCAGAATTTTCATTAACCTTTGAAAATTCATAATTAATTCACTAGATCTCCGATTGGGGTGATTCAAATTTCTATGTGTCACTAATTAAGTCTAGTTTCATAGAAAAATAATCACTAGGCTTATTAGTTGCTGTATCATTCCCAGATTTTCGTTCATCCTTCTCTGTCCAGAAAATAGTTCCAGGATAATAGGTCCATTTCAAAATTCATATCTCTTTGGATACAGCTCCAAATGAGGCTTGTGACCTATCAAATTAAAGCTCTCTGTGTCTACTATATATCTGGAGAATTTAACATTTGTTTAACTTTGTTTACTTTGTCCGAAATGCAACGTCATTTTGTTCCTCCAGAATCATACTGAAACTTTCCAGAATTTTTAGCTCAACTTCCAAAAATCATATCTGGAGTTATAGACCTTATTTTTAGGTGATCTAAAGCTCATATTAAAGGTATAGATGTGTACTAAAGACCCACAAAATTTCAGGGTCAAAGGAGTTCGTTTGCCATAGTTTTACCTTTCTTAAAAATCGGTGCTTCAAACAGAACAGCAACAGATGCTACAGTAACTTTAATTGCTACAGTGCAGTACTGTTCATCTACGAATTCACTGTAGCTAACGTCCTTTGACTTCTAAACAGAGGCTTCAGGTTCGGTTTATGATCTTTACAGAATGGAATACCACATAATACATGCATATACTTGTCTATCCCATTTTCTTAACCATTTATGCAACCTCTTTTATCTTCTAATGGTTCGTGAGGCTATAAGACACAAATCTAGAATTTTAGACGTAAGAGACATGCTCTGTTTCAACTCCCTTACAACAGAGTTTCAACGTGCAGAAACTTATAAGAGAGGAAGCTCAAAGAACTCACCTCGTTTTACACTCAAGCTTGCATGCACGTTCATTTCTCGTTCACCTCGTTTTCTATTTTCTGTCTCGGCGGTCTCTTGCTCCGTTTCTTTATCCTTCATAAAGTTTTCCTTTCTTATTCTCACAGTGCTTTCGGTGAAAGGCTGAAACGAATGAATGGAGAAATGGGTGTCGACCGAAACTTCCTCAGCACCTCCTTTCTCTAGTTCTTCCTTCCACTCTCAATGGTTACATACATATAATATAGGGACCCTTGGACCATTCGAGGAAAGAATGACGGACCGGAGGTGTATTACACATGGCCCGGGCTCGAGGGGTATGGGAAGGATCTGGAGAAGCATGGAGTTCTTGTTGCGTGTGGTCTCTGCCTCGATTACGTGATTGATGTCATGACCGAATGAGATAAGCAAATCCAGGAGTTATGGAAATCGATTTGTTGATTGTGTTATCGGTTTTTTCCGTAATCGACGCCGGGATATATATTTCCCTAATGCTTTGTTGCGTTTTGTGCCTCGAAGATAAATGGGCTGGGTGATATTATATTCAGGATATAACCGTTTGGATTTTATGATAGGTAATGGGTTGGTGTTTAATATTGGGCTTAATGGAATGGCAATTGAAAAGAACATATGTGCTGATTCTTGCCTCTGTGATTTCGTGCTAGTCAATGGAAAAGGAATGAAGATATGGAAGACATAATAGCTAATTTATATATAAGCATGTGGGTTGAGAAGGATAAGGAAATGTGTTGGGTTTGACATCATTCATGGCCCGTGACTTGCGTATGTTGCATGGGAAAAATGGAGAATAAGAAATACGTATAATTCAGCACAAAATACCATTAATTTCATATTCTTCCTTTCCTTCTAATTTTTGTTATTAAACTTCAATAATTCTTTTCCCAAAATCCGAGGAAAAGATACCTTAACTCCCAATAATTATTTTAGGCCATAATTTATCCTTCCAAATATTCTTTGACTTTATTCTTTCCTCAATTAATTTATTTTGGCCACAAAATATCATCTCCAAAATCTTCAAGCCAAAAATTATTCCCTAATTATTTGTCCTTATTTTTATGGGAAAATATGTCTTAAATTTCAATAATTATATTCATAATTATTTTATGGCAAATTTCACAACCCAATTTCCCATAAAATATTCAAATTCTAAATCCCAAAATTTGGGATGTTACATGTTTCATCTCTTATTTATATATTTTTCAATTTTACAATGAATATTAATATCAATTCTGATTATATTTTATAACAATTCACAGTCTATTTGATTAGAGGGAAAAAATCAACATTCTATTCCAAGCATTAAACTTTCTTTCAATTCATCGTTTTGTTTTAGAAAAGGGAAAAGTAAAAATCATATAATGGTATCATCAATCAAATATATACTACTAAACCTCCTAGCCATCCATTTATTGGTCCACGTGTTTCACCACTATAGGTGCCATGTCATCAAAATTTCCTGCCATCCATTTCTCAATTCATGCCTTCCCTCCCTCCATTTTTTCAATTTCAAATTTTAAATTTTATTCTCTCCCTATAAAATCACCTCAAACAGCCTAAGAAACCAGTCACCATTTAGCTCAAGATTGCCAGTCGCCTTTCGTCCACCACTCAGGATCTTCTTCATGTCGTCTTCCTCTTCTATCATTTATTCATAAGTTTGAACCTCTTGATTCTTAATCCTTTTTTCCAGCTAGGAAGCTTCATGTTTACGGATCGTGCCCTTGGTGCCGAAAATAAGTGGAGGTTAACGATCCTTTCAAGCCCCAAATCGGTGAGCTTTTTCGCATGTGATGATTACTTGTTTTGTTAATTCTTCAAATTCATAAATGTCAATATTCACTTCATTCCTATATAACAATCCCCAAATCCCTTCAAATGTTGTTTAAGAGGTTCCCCGCTTTTTGGGCCTCAAGAAGCTATGCAAGTGTTTTGGACAAGACAGGATGTTGTTCTTTGCTTTGTTTTCTGTGAAGATGGTTAGGACTGGTGGTTATTGTTTTCCTTTTTATCAAGTTAATTATTTTGTGTCATTTTTACTTTCATCATATTTGATTTACTTAATTTTATCCCCTTTTCATTGCAGATGGACAAACCACCTTCCATAGCCATAGTGACATTTCTGATGTTGTTTTTAATTACAACCATCCCGCAGTTGTTGACTTTAGATTGATACTCAACCGTCTCTCTGCTGCACATTTGACTCAGGACAATCAAATTCCTGGATGGTCCCGCCATGAATTCGAAGTCTCTCCTTAACATCAGTTCATCATTCTGCGGATCAGACTTTGCTTTCACGTGTTTATAGCTTTGTGGTTTTTTAAATGATTGTAGTTGAAACTCCTTTTTATAATGCTCTTTCAAACATTTTCTCAATTGTAGTACCCAATCAACTATCTTATTTATTTAAGTCTTTTTTTTATTAAGTAACGGGTGAAATAATTATTCATTTTTTATTTGGGAAAAGTTGTGTGGAAGCTCAATTTTTTGTTCGTTAATATTAATATCTACTTAACTCTAATTTTAATAACGCTAATTAACAATTCATCTAATATTTTTTTAAAAAAATTCATCTATTCCTTAACTACTTGGAGTAAAAAATTAAATGTACTTATCAAATATATATCACTAAACCTCCAAGCCATCCATTCATTGGTCCACCGTGTCATGCCAACTAAGCATACTTTTCCTCACTAAACCTCCAACCCATCCATTCATTCGTTTTATTTTTGAAAACCCATCGTTCTTGACCAGAGCATCTTGAATATCTCATTCGTCGTCCAATTTAATGCCATCTTTAATTGTTCCAAATTATTGTCATTCATTATTGTCATTCATTAGAGTGTATGGAGAGGTCAATGCATTTATTATGAATAGTAAATATTCGAAACTATAGGAATGAAGATCACAATTTAATATGAGATCTCATTTTCAATCACAATTTTCTATAAGCAATGAAGATCAGTCATTACATTTACTTTTCTGATTGCATAACTTTTCCCGTGAAATAAATCCTCTACAACAGGCTGAGAGTCTCATCTTTCTACAAAACAAAAGAACAAAGTATACTACAACTCTGCTGTAAGATTTTTCTATCAAATCATTCCGTTTAAGAAACCTGTAGTAAGCAAATACAGTTTCCACTCCTTACAGCAGATCATATTTCTTTCTCAAGTTGTAATATAAAGTGCTTTTAATGTATCAGGCGATGAACTATACTTTTTTTTTTCTGATGTCGACGATAGCAATGATACATGGTCAGTAGTCGGAAAAGTATTGAGAAAGTGGGTCGTCCGAAGAAAAGCTGCGCCATATGCAGTATGGAAAGTTGGAATGTTATTGGCGGATGAAAAGGTACATATATTTACATTCGTAAATCCTGTGTTGTTCACGACTCATATCGCATTTTCTGTTGTTCATACTTCAATTTTATAAATATTACAAATGTATGATGTTTTAGGGTTCACGAATCGAGGTTTCTGCAACACACAAAAATCTCATTGACAAATTGATGGACCAACCCAAAGAAGGGATTGTTTACAACTTCCAGAATTTTCAGGTTTTGGAAAATGATGATAAGTATAGAATAACCACAACTCCATGGAAATTCAACTTCCACAACCATACGTATATCGAAGAAGCTGATGTTGTTATTTCAAATGAGGCATATAATTTGAAGACAATTCCCAGCATATGTTAACATTCATGAAGTCAGCGTTTCAGTTTGAAATTTATCCAATCATTCATGAAGACTTTGTTATTAAATGTATATATATATATTTGGTAAACCCTTTAAATTGTCCACGATATCCGTAATAGGGGATCTCCCTGATCTGAATTATATATCTTGACAACTGCTTATGTCTTTATATTAATTTTATACACCAAATAATGGTAGTTACAGTGGATCTCCCTAAACTTCGCAAAAATATGCCATATAATTAGCACACCCATATTTGTTCTTTGGTTTTGAAATTTTCATAAGCACTTGTCACTATTTTTTCAACCCAACTTCCAATTTGTAATAGATTTATCAAATCAAATGGAATAGAAATTATATGATTTAATAGATTGCACATTTAGTCATTTGATCTCTCATTCATTCTGCGAAGTAAATACATGCAATTTGTTTCTTAATTATTCATTTTATAAAAAAATCCTTTGGACATTATGACTAATTGTATATCACTTTTTTTTTACAACCCTTTTTGAACTCATTTACTCCACTTATTATGTTTTATTACATTTACCCAGACAACGACTAATAAAACCAAATAATGAAGTTAAATCGATTGATGTTTTCAATTACAGGGTTGTAAAATCAAAACCCAACATTGAATTGCGAGCTAATTTGTGCATAAAATTGACACCTAAAAATGTTTATGACCTAGAATTTCCATGGTATATTAGAGCAATATTTTAGGATAACTGGTGCAATATCCTTTATAAATTGTTGTTATAGTTCCAAGAATATAAAAAAATCTCAATGCTATAAATGTGTGCACGAAAGATATATGAATAACAAACAAAAGTGGAAATAATAATTTCAAATAGAGAGGTGAATGAATTAATTAGGCAATATAATTAATTACATATGAGTTAAACAGAATCGATAATTGAGATAACACCTATTTTTCAATCACAAATTTCTATACGCAATGAAAACCGATTATGACAAATTTTTTCCAATCACCTATTTTTCACATGCCAGATTCATACGCGCGATCCTTCTTGCCAAATAGGTGTTTGCGTGGAAATAATAATTGTGCATAGAGAGGTCAATGAATTAATTAGGCAATATAATTAATTACATATGAATTCAACAGAATCATTAATTGAGATAACACCTACTTTTCAATCACAAATTTCTATACGCAATGAAAACCGATTATGACAAATTTTTTCCAATCACCTATTTTTCACATGCCAGATACATACGCGCGATCCTTCTTGCCAAATAGGTGTTTGCGTGGAAATAATAATTGTGCATAGAGAGGTCAATGAATTAATTAGGCAATATAATTAATTACATATGAATTTAACAGAATCATTAATTGAGATAACACCTATTTTTCAATCACAAATTTCTATACGCAATGAAAACCGATTATGACAAATTTTTTCCAATCACCTATTTTTCACATGCCGATACATACGCGTGATCCTTCTTCCCAAATAGGTGTTTGCGTGGAAATAATAATTGTGCATAGAGAGGTCAATGAATTAATTAGGCAATATAATTAATTACATATGAATTCAACAGAATCATTAATTGAGATAACACAAATTTTTCTATAAATGTTAGATGAAGATTTTCCATGGTATAGTGGAGCAATATTTTAGGATGACTTTACATAATTTCGTATATAAAATGTTGTTATAGTTCAAATAATATCCAAAAGGCACAATGTTATAAAGGTGTGAACGAAAGATTACTCAGTAACAATCAAAGGTAGAAAAAATAACTGTGTATGGAGAGGTCAATGCATTTATTATGAATAGTAAATATTCGAAACTGATTTCAACATGTCACTATTTTTTCAACCCAACTTCCAATTTGTAATAGATTTATCAAATCAAATGGAATAGAAATTATATGATTTAATAGATTGCACATTTAGTCATTTGATCTCTCATTCATTCTGCGAAGTAAATACATGCAATTTGTTTCTTAATTATTCATTTTATAAAAAAATCCTTTGGACATTATGACTAATTGTATATCACTTTTTTTTTACAACCCTTTTTGAACTCATTTACTCCACTTATTATGTTTTATTACATTTACCCAGACAACAACTAATAAAACCAAATAATGAAGTTAAATCGATTGATGTTTTCAATTACAGGTTGTAAAATCAAAACCCAACATTGAATTGCGAGCTAATTTGTGCATAAAATTGACACCTAAAAACGTTTATGACCTAGAATTTCCATGGTATATTAGAGCAATATTTTAGGATAACTGGTGCAATATCCTTTATAAATTGTTGTTATAGTTCCAAGAATATAAAAAAATCTCACTGCTATAAATGTGTGCACGAAAGATATATGAATAACAAACAAAAGTGGAAATAATAATTTCAAATAGAGAGGTGAATGAATTAATTAGGCAATATAATTAATTACATATGAGTTAAACAGAATCTGTCCGTCACTTCATCGTAAGCCAATACATTAATCGCAGTCCATTTCCTACATTTATGACTATGCGCTGAAGATGATGAGCTCAACGATATTCAAGCTATTCATAACGATATGTTACATATATAAAATTTAGAGTAATAATTCAAATGGATGAGGTCAATCGGAAAGCTGTAAAGATTGAAAAAAAATAATAACAGATATGAGGAAGAAGCGGTCTGAGTTTATTAAAAGCAATAAGAATGAAGGAAGAGATGAGAATGAAGGAAGAGATGAGAATGAAGGAAGAGGTCAGTCATATTTTGTTCATTTAAATGTTTTTAGTTAATATCCGCTTTAGTTTTTACCGTAACGAATTTCGTATGTAATCATTTTTAAACAATCTGTTTTTGTAGGTAAAAGGTTATGTTCAAAAAGTGGTACCGAAAATTCGATTTGTAATTCTTCATACGTTACCAATAACAAACTTAACCAGTTGATGATGAATTGTTTTGGTGAAAAAAGTCAGAATGACTTGCCGAGTTCTCAGTCTTCTCTTTTAAATCCAATGTCAGAGGACAACATCCAAACTGTATTATCGATATAATCAACACACCGGGTAGCTCAAATTATATACGAGCAACATCGGTTGTTTATCTTACAATAGCAAGCTTACTCTTAGTCCATCAGTTCAACCGACATCACAATCACCAATCAAAAGAAAAGCGTAAAGAGATCGCTAGCCAAATTCGGCAAGTAGCTACCGATTTATGCAGTAGGGTAAATACTCCAAGATACGAAAGTAAGTATGATTTTTAATTTTATTTAGCTTTCCATGTTTTTAATTGTCAATATTTATTTAACCTTCAGAATTTTTTTCCCAAATTATTATAGTAGATTCGAGTTATTAACAATCAACATGAACAAGCAACTCGTCATACGAGAGCGGAGAATAATCACAGTTGTATGTTTCGATCCACCTATTTAGATGATGGTGATGCTTGTCATGAATGTCAAGTTTGTGGTGCTGAAATGTGGTTTGCAGAAAGATTGAAAGGTGTGAAGAAAAATGAAATGCCACAATTTGGTATTTGCTGTTGTAATGGAAAGATTATTGTCCCTTTATTAAGAAGGCCTCCTAAAGAGCTTGAGGAACTCTTCTTCAACAAACATTCAATGCAGTCAAAAAAAATTTTGAAAAATATCCGCACGTACAACATGTTTTGTTTCACATCTATGGGTGGGAGAATCGACCATTCAATAAACTCTAGAGGTGGAGGCCCTTATTCTTTTGTCCTTTCAGGTCAAAACCACCACTTCATTGGAAGTCTATTACCCCCCTCAGGGGAATCCTCCAGTTATGCCCAACCGTATATTTACGATACCGAAAATGAAATTTCAAATCGAATGTCAACGGCGAGGTCGAATTGAATCAGTTTTGTGCCATTGAACAATACTCTTTATCATATATATCACAAGTTGAAAGATTTCTTGTGTTTTTTTTTCAGCCGTTATGTTGGTGTTGCAAATTTGGATCACAACATTGTCGAAATTTTGAAAGAATGCCTGGACAAGCACAACTGTGTGGTCAAAAATTACAGAAAAGCAGGGGAAATTATTAAGGAAAATGTCATCCATGATGTTAGTATAAGACTAATTAGAAGTAGCAACTCAATTGGGCTCTCTAAGCAATATAGTATGCCAACAACTTCGAGCTTGCCGCTCTAATTGTAGGTGACTTTGACAATTCATACACGAAGAGAGACATAATTGTGAAACGACAATGTGGTAAATTACGAGGATCGATGAGCTACACATGGCATACCTACCACTGCAATATCCGTTGCTTTTTCCATATGGAGACAATGGGTACGACTCATCAAATCAACACGCTCTAGAATCACTCTCAAAGAACAAAAAGAAGAAGAAACTAACACCTAGGGAATACCGGCATTCCTAAGTAATGAGGAGGAAGTCTGAAACGTCAGTCATATTGCATGGGAACAAATTACTGCAACAGTTTATTGTTGATGGCTACTCAATGGTCGAAAGTGATAGGCTTGACTACATTAGAAAGCACCAAAAGGAATTAAGGGTAGATCTTTATAGTGGAATAACAGATGCACTCACAAGAGGAGAGACAGACCCTTCATCAACAGGGCGACGAGTTATTCTACCATCTTCTTTCACAGTGGCGCACGATACATGATTCAAAACTATCAAGATGCTATGGCCATTTGTGCATGGGCTGGTTATCCAGATATATTTATCACATTTACATGCAACCCCATGTGGCCCGAAATTACTCGTCATTGTGACCAAGATGGTTTAAAACCATGTGATAGACCAGAAATATTGAGTAGAATATTCAACCCGAAGTTGCACAAGTTAATGCGGACTTTGAAGGATCGAAGATATTTGGATCAATTAAAGCGGTACAAATTTTCACTAATTTCTACAAGATTAGAAATCATCATTTCGTATATGTTAAACATTTACATATCATTGATAAGCAACTTTGGGATTTTAATCATCTAAATAACGTGCAATTGTAGTTGTAAATGCTATTTTGTTTTTGTTTTGAAAAAATTGTCGATAACATTCTTCAAGTAAGTATAGTAATAATATAATGGGAAAAATGGTGATAGGTTTTAATGAAAGAAACTTATTTTCCATATGAAGTTTATTTGTAATCATTATAACAATTTTAAAATTATTTATGAATGCGGATGTATACACCGTTGAGTTCCAAAAAGAGGGTTACCACACGCACATATCATACTCGGTTGTCCGAGTCGGACAAAATAAGATCATCGTTTGAGGTAGACCAACTAATATCGCAGAGATACCGGATAAACTTGAAGACCCTGAACTGTATGAATTAGTTGGAAGCTACATGGTCCATGGTCCATGCGGTCGATCATCAAGAAGCGCGCCTTGTATGAAAGATGGTAAGTGTTCAAAATACTTCCCCAAAAGATTTTGTGCACGTACAATGTTAGATGAACATGGGTATCCAACATATCGTAGGAGAGATGATGGTCATATGGTGTCACGAAAGGGTGTTAAACTAGATAACAGATCTATCATCCCTTATAATGCTACATTGCTGAAATTATTTGGTGGTCATTTGAACATTGAAAAGACAAATCAATCACGTGCTATCAAGTACCTATTTAAATACATAAGTAAAGGGAATGATCGTGTTATAGCTGGGATATATAACAAGAACGACCAACCAGGACCCTTTTGCAAGAACACTTACTTATTCTCAATTCCCCAACTACTTTACATTTGTTAGGGAAAAAAAATTTTGGAAAATTCGTGAGCGTGGATTCTCAGTTGGAAGGATGGGTCATTGTACACCACTCAAGGAGAACTATATTATCTTCGTATGTTGCTTACAAGAGTTCGTGGGGCAAAGAATTATGAAGACATCGAATCATTATCTGTAGTTTTTCCAACATTCAGGGAAGCATGTTTTGCACTTGGATTATTAGATGATGACAAAGAGTATATTGATGCAATTAAAGAGGCATCATCATGGGCATCAGGAAATTATCTACGTCATTTTTCACTAGCATGTTACTAAGCCATTGTTTGTCGCAGCCCGCTATTGTTTGGGAGCAAACCAAAGAATTAATTTGTGAAGATCTGTTACATATTAATCATGGAGACAAAGGTTTTCAAGGTATGTGACTATGTACAATTTTCAGTTTTAGTTTAACAAATAGTTGTACATTACAACACTTCCATATTAACATTATTATTATTAGTTAAACATTTCAAGTATGAGTCCTAAAATATGAACTAAGTTTACTATAATTATTACTAATATTAAAGTATGAACATGTTTTGGAATTGCTTTATGATCGTATTATTTGTGTACTTAATATGTATCTCCTATTTCGGATATGACAAAAATTAAATACATTTCATTTTCTCAAATAGATTTGCAGATTTCTTTCACGAATAAAGAGGCAGCAGCCCTAAGTCAAATACAAAAACTCTTGCTTCGAAATGGCAGAAGTCTAGACGATTATCCATCCCTACCTAGACCAGATGAAGACAACATCATTGATATCTCAAACCAGCTTATTCTTCAAGAGTTAAACTACGATAAGAAAAAAGAGAGGGTCGAATCAGAAAGATTGCAACGGTTGATGACTAATGAACAAAAGCAAGTATTTGATGAGATCATTTGCGCAATTTCTTCAAAAAAGGTGGCTTCTTTTTTTTGCATGGATTTGGTGGAACTGGTAAAACTTTTATATGGAATGCATTAACAGCTTCTGTTAGATCAACTGGAGGAATCATACTTAATGTAGCATCAAGTGGAATAGCTGCAACTCTACTACCATCCGGTAGAACTGCACATTCAAGGTTCTGTATACCTATTGATGTCAATGAAGACTCTATGTGTTCAATTTCACATCACTCACCGACGACAAATTTACTAAAAACTGCTAACATCATCATTTGGGATGAAGCACCAATGGTGAAGAAACATTGTATTGAGGCAGTTGACCGCACGTTGAGGACTTGATGAAGAGAAATTGCATCTTTGGTGGAAAATGTGTTGTCATGGGTGGCGATTTTAGGCAAATCCTTCCAGTCATTCCAAAATGTTGGCGAGCTGAGATTGTAGATGCATCTATCAACGCTTCCTACCTGTGGAATGAATGCAAATTACTGCGTTTAACAAAGAATATGAGGCTAAACTCTTCCAACTGTCCAATCGAACAACAGAAAATAAAATCATTTTCAGATTGGTTGCTTCTTGTAGGAGATGGAGCCGTTGAATTACCACATGATGTCATTGTAGAGATCCCAATTCCTAAAGATTTATTGCTTCGAGATGATTGTGATCCAATTAAGTGTATAGTTGAATCTACTTACCCAAATTTAATAGAGCGTCTGTTCGACGAAGATTACCTGAACAATAGGTCCATCCTTACCCCAACAACGGAAAACGTCGACACATTGAATGAGTACATTTGTTCATTGTTACCGGAGATGCAATTGAGTACTTTAGCTCGAGACTCTATAAATCGAATAGACAATGCAAATGAAAGCTTTGAGGATTTGTATGATGTAGAATACCTAAATGCAATTAAATGCTCTGGTATCCCCCATCATAAATTGGTTTTGAAGGTTGGTGTACACTGTAATGTTGATAAGGAACATTGATCAAGCTGCAGGAATGTGCAATGGAACAAGGCTTCAAATATCACAACTTGGGAAGAATGTGATTAAGGCAAAGGCATTGAATGGCACAAGCATTGGTGAAGAGATTTTGATACATAGAATGGATATGAATCCATCTGAAACAAAATTGCCTTTCAATATGACAAGAAGGCAATTTCCTATAATTATTTCTTTTGCCATGACAATAAACAAAAGCCAGGGTCAATCGATGACAAATGTAGGTCTTTACCTACCAAGTCCGGTTTTCTCCCATGGGCAACTATATGTTGCATTGTCTAGGGTGAAGAATTTCAATGGTTTGAAAATCCTAATACTGAATGAGTTCGAGAAATGCAGCAACACAACATTAAATGTTGTTTACGAGAAAAGTTTTTCAAAACCTTGTGCTACAATCATAGAAATAAGTTACTACATATTAAGAAAAAAGAATAAGTCATTTGTAATGTATCATTTACTCAATTACCTGCTCAAACTCTGAAATTGTATGCAATTTTTTTTATACATTGTAGACTAAAAATATCCGTGCAACGCATGGGTCGAATGTCTTGTTTTTTTCATAAATCAACTAAAAACCACACTTTAATTTATGAAAATTGGTTCAATTGATTTGTATTAGTTTATAAGATCGAGTCAATTTTCCATCATGAACCATAAAATTAATGAAGAGTTCCTGTTGCCTTTTATTTCTAACTAATTATTATATTTGAAAGATATCATTTCAATGTTTCATGTATAGGGTCACACAGACAAGATTCTTTAATATATATATATATATAGAAAAGAAAGTTGTTATTTTAATTATTTATATTTCAAAGTTTAAATTTTGAATTATTGTTATTTTCATTCTTTTAGGAATTTCAAATAAGTAGCAGGTTGTTATGGTGGTTTCTTACTTCCTAGCTAGTAGTTGTTGATTTAGGATTATTTCCTGCGTTATTGCTAGTTGGTATTAATTTTTCATCTGTATAAGTATACCTCATTTAAAAGGAATAAATCACGGATGAATAAAGAAATTCTTTATTGGAGTTCAATTTCTAACTATATATATATATATATATATATATATAAATAATATTAACAACTCATGTTAATATTAACAATTCATTATATATATATATATATATTAAAGAATCACTTGATTATATTTAATTAATTGTTAGTATCTCCTGCACAATAAAGAATCACTTGTTTTTCTTACTTTCTCTTCATTAAATCTGGAAGTTAATTTTTATGTCAGTGCATAGATCTCAAAAAGTTATGTGCAATCAAAAAAAGAATCACTTGATTCGGACACCCGAGCCATAAGTTATGGTCTTCCGAAATTTTAACCTTTTTTTTTAATGAGGGGTGAAGGAGCAAATTGGCCAACAAACTTTTAGCTGAGGAGCGATCAACACAAAAAAACTTTTAAATGGGGCTTTTATACCAAAAGACATTTGAAAAGTTAAAAAGAACACAAAACCGTTACTTTGCAATTAACTCCGTTAACATCAAAAAGGCAAAACACAAAAAACGTGGTGGACATTGTCGGACCTGAAAGAAGAGACGAAGGAGCTGCGAAATCGTTTGTGAGGAAACTTTCTTCGTCGATCCAGGCATCATCGCATCTGCTGAAGGAAAGGAGGGCTCGTGAGTGTCGGACCTGGTTTGTGCAAGCGATTGTCACTGTGGTTGAGCGTCGGACCTGGTTTGTGCAAACAATCGGCTAGCGTTTTCATTGTTCAGGTAAGCTTCGATTTCTGGAAAAATTTGTACTCCGTTGGGGTTTTCCTTCTGTTCCCGTCGTTTTGACTTCTTTAACCAACCAGCAACAAAGAAAAATCAATAAATAAATAAATAAATAATGAAAATTTTCTTCAATCTTTTCCCAAACAATCTCCAAACACCAATATATTTATCTACTATGATTTCCAGACTCCAACCTTCACTAGAAATCAAATTAAACCCATGAACATCAAATCAAAACTTTTCTTTGTAACTTAGCAAACAAAACTACTAATGAAAACTTACCTAAGAATCTGAAATTTTCTCTAGCTGAAGAAAAATACGAGAAAATAAAACTCAAGCTCGCCCCCAAGCCACCTAAATGCTTCGGCCAGAACAGGGAAAGGAGGGTTTAACTTCTACTCACATATGGATTGCCTCACAAAACACCAATGACAGCTACACAAGCGACATAGAGTGAAGGAGCAGTTGAGGCTGGGATTTGGAGCTTCAAATCAAGAAGCTTCTTCTCCTTTCCCTCTCTCGCCAAGCCACGGACAAAACAAAACTGAGCAGGGGAAAAATAACAGCAACAAATTTTTTGACCGGAGGAGAAGAACGCCGACGGCAAACAGACAAGCACGGCGGCGGCGAGTGGACGGGAACAATGAAGGAACAAGGTCGCACGATGGGCTGGGGTTTTGAAGTCTTTGAAAGGTCTTGAAGGTTCTCTCTGCCATTGACGAAAGTGTGTGCTGAAAATATGATGTTCACGTTTTTTGTGTTTTTGCCTTTTTTGATGTTAACGGAGTTAATTGCAAAATAACGGTTTTGTGTTCTTTTTAACTTTTCAAATGTCTTTTGGTATAAAAACCCATTTAAAAGTTTTTTGTGTTGATCGCTCATCAGCTAAAAGTCTGTTGGCCAATTTGCTCCTTCACCCTTTAATGATTTAGTCGACTAAATGAGTTTTTTAGTCGACTAAATGTCGGGCGTCTCCAAAAAAAATTGGCCCTGCGATTTAGTCAACTAAACCATGTTTTTAGTCGACTAAACAGGGGCAGATTGAGAAATAGTTTTCTAACAGGGGCAAATTGGGAAATAGTTTTCTGACAGGGGCATTTTGGTAAATAGTTATTTAATAAGGGGCAAATTGAGAAAATAGCCCAATATTTATCCTTGATTATGACTTAGTGATTGTATTTGTTTGTTACATGATCGTTTACACCTTAATTTTAATTACATTTATATGTTAGATTAAGAATTTTATTGTTTTGATTTTATTTCTTTAAAAAAAGATGCAAAATAGTAAATTTTTGTTAAAATAGCTTGGACTCTGACCCTAATTCTAAAGTCTAGACCTCTTAAAATAATTATTTTTCTAATTTGATTAAATTGTTTTTATTTCTTATCTATACTCACTTTATTTTTTATTAATTTTATTGTTTTTTTATATATATTTAACATTGATTTTTTACTTATTTTAGTACTTCTTATTTGAAAACTTAGTATAAAATTAAAAGTTATTAATTTAATCACAACGAGTTACAATAATTTTATCATTTAACTTTGAACAATTGGAGCCGAATGGGGGTCTGATTTTTAATATCTTGACTAATCTCATATCCTAACGTATTATAAACAATTGATAAGAGAATTTAGAACTTTAGATATACTAACTTTTAAAAAGCTTGCTCATAAAACAATAAGGTTCTTTCTAATTATTATTATTATTTGTTGCCATGAAAATACAATGGTTCACCAAATAACTTAAAAATTTTGAAATACTAAAAGAAAGACAATATCTCAATATAATTTTGGACCTTAAAATTTTGAAATGCTAAAACAATATGGTTCTGGTCAGGGTTAAATTTTTTTTAGCACTTATCTTCTATATTATTAGTATATATTTTTCACTTTTTCAGTACTTAATTTTTCATTTTAGTAGTCATTTTTTATGTTTTTAGTTATTAAGAAATCATAGATAAGTGTCAAAAAAATATGGAAGATGACTACTGACAATATTCAAGATGATTATTAAAATTAAGAAATTATTTATTCAAATATTAAAAATGATCTATGAGAATGTGAAAGATGAATATTCAAAAAAAAAAAAAAAAAAAATTTTTTAATTTGAGGCAAAAATGGTGATTTTTTAAATTTTAGAATTTTGAGAAAATTCTGAGAAAACACTATTTAAATTTTAAAATCTCAAATATATAATTTTCCAATAAAACTAGTTATCAATTACTTTAATCTCATTATTGTTATTATCAAATATCAATCATTTCGAAGTTCAATTAGTATTTTTCCTAAATTGTAATGATCCCTGATTGTTTAAAAAACTCATTTTTGTTTTGATAAAATGCCCGTCGTTTTAGGTCTTCTCCAATAATCTCTTGTTCCCTTTCCTTCCGGCTTGGCTTCCTGGGATGCGCGGTTCTTTACCGTCGAGCGCCATGACGGACATGGATATGGATGGCTCCAACCCATTTCTTCCTCACGATATTATCACCAACATTCTTATACGGCTTCCGGTAAAATCCCTAATCCGATTTCAATGTGTGTGCAAATTTTGGAAAAATCTCGTCAAAACCCCCTCTTTCATTGCTGAACACCTCCACCACTCCTCTCATCAAAATCCTAATCTTTTTGAAGATTTTGGCATATCTGATCATTTTCGCTTATATTTGGTCGTTGGTGATATGCAAATCCTTGAAGTTCCCGACAATCCCTTTTTCGATGTTAAGGGGTTTTGTCTTTGGACGTTCGGTTCCTGCAATGGCTTGCTCTGTATGGGATTTTTTTCTCCATCTCTTTCTCTTTTAGTATGGAATCCAGCAACTAGAGAGGTGAGGCGGTTGCCTATATCTATCAGTTATTTTGAAGGTGCGGAATTCTATATAGGATTTGGGTTTAGCCCAACTGTTGATGATTACAAGATAGTGAAAATTAATACTCAGGAAGATGATGGTCGGGTTGGTCAAGTGAAAGTTTATTCATTAAGTATAGGGTCATGGAAGGATGTACAATTTGGGAACTTAGATGCTGTAGCTATAACTTCTGATGGTTTCTCTTTTAATGGAGCTATCTTTTGGATTGGGTATAAGATAGGTTTGGAGGAGGATGAAGATGAAGTTGGTTGGACTGTCTCATTTGACCTAGCAATGGAAGTATTTGCATTGATACCAATGCCTTCTTCACTCTTTTCAATTACAAATACACCATATCCAAGATATCTTACGCACATGAGAACAAGCTTGCTTTGCTTTCTCACACTTTGAGCGGAGACTTCAAGTCATCGTTGATTCATTTGTGGGTGATGGAGGAGGGTACTTGTGCATCTGGAGAGAGGTGGGTTTGGACTAAGAAATATATTAGCAGCCCTTATTTAGGCTATTTGTTAGTCCCAGTAGCTATTTGGAGGGATGAAGTTGTCTGCATTGTTGCTTCTTCGTTGTCCGAACCACCCATTGATAACATTGAAAATGATAAACGAAAACCTGTTTTGCTCAATCTCACAACCAATGAATTTAAGGCATTTGATATCCGCAAGTCTGTCCTTGATGATGGTATTTTCAATTATTCAGAGAGCCTCGTACCAGTTGGCAACATCCACACCGAATAGCTTTGGTCCTAAATTTTCATTATGATCATTTTTACTTCGTTTGAGCACTTTTGGTGGAAATGAAGCTATAGGAGTTTAGTTCTTTCTGTAACGACAAGGCTTGATGTTGTTCAGAGATTTTGTCAAAAATGGTGAATGCAGATATGCAATATTTATATTACCTATGATATCAGGTTATTCAATTTTCTTTCAAAGATGAATATATATTGTAGTTGTTGATTTGTGGATTATTTGAGACTTCTTCTCCAGCCTATTATTCTGTATAATATTTGGGAGAATAAAAGTAAGTCAAGCGAATTTAAGTTTCTGGCTTTTTTTATTCATTTTTACAATAAGTTAAATACAATGGTTTCATAAACCACCAGATCAAATGGTGATTAGTGAGAAGAAGAAGGTCGTCTTTCATTTTCTTCTTCGTCAGATCAGTGAGGTATCGTGGTAAAATACAAAGAACAAAAAGGGAAAGGGATAAACAAAGGAAGAAATTAAATGCCAGAGAAGAATAATGTGATTAGAATAAAGAAAAAGGGGCCAACAAATAGAGGTTCAGCCAATTAATTCAATTAATAATGAAGCTGAGAAATAAGGAAATGAATCCGAGAATGTACAATCATAACAAATTTCAAAAAATAAAATAAATTCTTGAAGTAAAATTCCAGCACCTTTATATTTAATGCCTAAGATTTCAGATCTGCCTATGATTTTGGATCTGATTGCTGTGGTATATACTATCAAAACCCAAAAATTATTACTCCTCATTGTCTCCTCTAGCTTAAAGGTTGAAACCGCTAGCCACCACCAAAATTATTACTCCATCCCAAGTGCCAATCTTGCTCCCTCAAAGGTTGAAACCGCTAGATAGCCACCACCAAAATTACCACGCGTCCTTCCCAAATACTATTTTTTTTAAAAAAAAAAAAAATAGGGGGGGCGGGGGCCACCCCTAGCCCCCCCTATAGGTCCGCCCCTGGTTTCTGGGTTTGTTTAAGTTGTCTTCAAGCTCTGTGTGTATGATTCTTTTTTCGTTTTGGATATGTGATCCCTCATTATTCTGAATCTTTAACAAGGCTGTTTGGTTTGCGGGAAGGTATGGGAGGAGGATCGCTTGCGCCTTAACATCCATGGCTGTCCTTTGCGGTATATGCGGCGCCGTTTTGAAGCAAATACAAGTTGGTGCTTTTTTTTTTTGAACAAATATTTCAGACTACACAAGTATTAAAAAGATACTTTAAAAAACTAAATGGTATTGAAAAATATTTTATGATCTTAAAAATTATTTTAACATCTCGAAGAAATATTTCAAGGCACTTAATGATACTAAAAAGATACTTTAGTATATAGACTAGTACTAAAAAATACTTTGTGATCTTGAAAAACTAATTTAAGGATCTTGAAAAAATATTTCAAGGTACTGACCAGTACTAAAAGGATTCCTCAGAATATTTACTGGTACTAGACAAAATACTTCATGATATTGAAAAAATATTGAGATCTTGAAAAAATATTCTGCAATATATTCTTAGTACCAGTTAATACCTTAAAATATTTTTTCCAGTACTAGTGAATATCCTGAGGAATCCTTTTAGCACCCGTCATTATCCTGAAATATTTTTTCAATATCCTCAAATTAATTTTTCAAGATCACGAGGTATTTTTTTATTACAATTAGTATATTAAAGTATCTTTTTAGTATCACTAACTACCGTGAAATATTTTTTCAAGATGTTAAAATAATTTTTCAAGATCATGAAGTATTTTTTTCAGTACCATTCAGTATCCTAAAATATCTTTTATTACCTATCAGTAATATGAAATATTTGTTCAAAAAAAAAAAATTTCCACCAGCTTGTATTTGCTTAAAAACGGCACCGCATACCACAAAGGACAGCAGATGTTAAGGTGCATAGGATATAAGCCAGATCCGGGAGGGGAGGGAGGATATTGATCAAATTGCCTGTTTCTTTTTGTTGAGAGTGTATTTTTGAAACATTGAAAATTTTTCATGGGTAATTTGGTCCATATGAGGTAAAAAGTTTCTCTTAGGGTATGTTTGATTTGAGGGGAGGGGAGGGAAAGTTGAGAGAAATTTTTTCTCTCATCTTTACAAAATTGCCCATAAATAATTTTCAATATTCTTAAAATATATTCTCAACAAAAAAGAATATTCCCTTCATTAATGGCAAAATGGTCAATGTCCTCCCAAAAGATTTTTTCTCTCCCCTCCCCTTCACTCATACCAAACATACCCTTAGACCCCGTTTGTTATGAAGAAGATTTAAGGAGGGAAAGGAATGGAAAGGAAGATTGAGAGGTAACTTTAAAAATGTAAGTCGTTTGGTATACAAGGGAATGAAACTTAAGTTGAGGGAAAATGAAATGTTTGATATTAAGAATTTGGTGTTGGTTAAGTGGGAAAAAGAAGAACTAGGGCCAATTTTGGAAGGATAAAAACACTTTCCTGAGAAGATTGCAGTTTTCCCTCCATTTTCGGATGGAAAACATCTTCCCTCAAATATGGGAAGATGAGCATTCACCGGAAGATGCTGACTGGATCTTCCGTCTACCAAACACCCAAAAACCATGGGAAGTTTGGGATCTTCCCTTTCCTTCTCTAATCTTCTTTGTAACAAACGAGCCTTAGAGTGTGTTTGATTTGAAGGGAGGGAAATGAAACCTAGAAAAATTTAATTATTAATCTATAAGATTAAACCACATCTCCTCCCCTCAAACCAAAAACAAGTGTGTATAAAAATTGTATCACTTTTGAACATTTATATGCATTTTTTACACCTTTAAAAATTTTATTGTGCCAAGCAGCCCTTGTATATAACTTTCTTGTTAAATTTTTCCCTACCCTTGGTAATAACATAAATTTTGTCAACTCTATTTGTCAATTATATAGACAAGATCTCTAGCCACCACATTAGGAAGTTTTCGGTCTATCATTATGGGACTTAACAAATATTCAAGACCTAGAAAAAAAAAATAACACAATCAAAAATGTCAAAAATGCTATTAAGAAAAAGAAATAATAGCTATAAATATTTAGTAAAAGAAGTGAAATCTCATGCTTTTTCTTTGGTAATAATCCATGGCACTCATATGTTATATAGGAGCTAGCTTGAAGATGAATTTTGGTTTTAGATGGCAAGATATTCATTCATTTTCTCTCTTATATTTATTATTTTCTTTAAACTAATTTACTTAACTTAAATAAACTAATATATAATTTAATATTATATAAAAATATTTTAGATGGATCATGTAATAATTAAGTGATTTACCTAACTTCCTTTTAGATGGATCATGTCACTTAATTAAGTAATATTATATAAAACTATTTTAGATGGCAAGATATTTATCATTTTCTTCTAAACTAATTTTCCTGACTTTATAAACTGATATACAATCTAATATATAAGTGATTTATTTAACTTTCTTTCCCTGACAAAAAAATATTTAACTTCTTTAATTTCTCTTAAAAAAAGTTCAATCGGGGCTTATATCAAAAGACCGAAAGGAGTATAAAATTTATTTTTTCTTTTATTTTACAAAACATTTTCCGTTTTTTTCTTTTAACCTGAATAATCTTACAAAATGTTCTATCAATCATTCAATTTACTCCCTTTTAATAAAAGGTGCTACAATAAAATTTTAAATGTTGATCAATTAATCTTAATATTAACCTTGTAAATTTATCAATTACAAAATACTCCATCCGGTCTTAATCATAAGAACATATTTTAGAGTTGATTTTAGTCCTAATTATAAAAGCAAGTTTTAACTTTTGTCAATTTTTTCCTATAATATCCCTATTTATACTTTAATTCTCAATAATAATTAAAGACAATAATAATTTAATAATACACCTATATATTCTATAAAATAAATAATGTTTGCAACTCATTAATGTCATACACACTTCAATTATACATTTTTTTATAAAACAATTTTGCGCAATTTTTGTCATATTTTTCTCATATCACCCCTGCTAATACTTCCTCCACAATAATTAATTTAACAATACGCTTATATTCTATAAAATGAGAGATTCTACTTTATTTTTTATTTTTAAATAAAATAATTTAACTTCAGGTTTATAAGTTGCATATTTATAATTATAAGTTGCATATTTTCCAAATTAGCATTATTAAGGAGTAGCAAGTTGTAGTATTTATAAGTTGCATATTTTATGTTCAGGTTCTGCATTATACACAAAATTCACTTTTAGTTAGTAATTGGAGTTTCACAAAGTTCTTCCACGCACATTGTTCGAGCACGGACGCAGTTTGTGATATGCATACTTTATGTAGAATTAATGCATATTTATAACATGTAGAGTATTTTTGGAAAATAATTATAATTAACTAATTTAACTTCTCTTCTTAATCTTTCCAAATTCTGGTAAATAGTTCTTATAATTAGGACCGGAGACAGTATTTAATATGTGATTTTTTTTAACTAATGAAAAAAAAAATTATTCGAAACATTCTGAAATGACTTCTGGTGAAATCTGTTAACCTCCTGAAATTTATGTCATTTTGACACATTTGTCTCTAATTTTTCACTTTTTAGTGAATTCATATATATATTTAGAGATACATATACAGAGGAAATGTGTCTAAATGATATTTAGGATAAAGGGATATAATTCTTTGGTTAAGTGTGAATATTTTGTCATATTTCATTGACATTAGCTTTTATATATTTTCTTGTGTTGATAGCTTATCATTTGAGCCACATGTGGAGCCATTTAAAGCACAAATCAATGACTAAAAAGTTGGAAAATGGGCTTAGAAAGGCAATACACCATGGAAAATAAGAAAATATGAATAGGAGTTTTTGGCCTCAACCAAAGCATTCATTGGCCTCAGCCAGAAATAAATAAGACAAAAACATTTTGGTTTTAGTGAAAGCATTCCCTGGCCTCAGCCAAAGCATTCCCTAGCCTCAGCCAGAAGTAAAATAGAAAATTTTTGGCTTCAGCCAACGATAATGAATGAAGCTGTGAGTTTCGAGGTCAGAACTAATTCTAGGGCTTTAAACACTAAAATTCATGAACATCAATGCCATTCTTCACTTTGGGGGCGATTTTGGAGGCTTGCTCTGCTAGGGTTTGGTGTTTGAAGGTGGAGATTGAGCTAGGAGTTGAGGATTTGAATAGATTTAAACTTCTCCTCTTGGTTTTTCCTCTCCATCTTCTATTTCCCTTATGTTTTGCTATTTTATGGTTTATCCCCACTTTCTCATGGGTTTTCTGAACATGTGTAGCTAGAGCTTTGATTTTAAGATTATTTTGAACCCTGTATGGATTAAGTATTAATTTCACCTTTTGGAACTTGTTTGAGAGCAAACAAGAGACGTTTTGGGATGCTCAAAATTTAGAGGTTGCTACTAAGAAGTACCCCCTCTGATCTTTATTATAAGGCACTAACTAGTAAGTTTATTTGGTCCTTTTTATAAGGCATTTGCTTTTTCCCAATGAGCATTGATTATTTTTTCCATGTCTGGCCCTAATTAATAAAGGTAATGGGTGAGAGTAATAATTAATATAATATTAGAGTTTAGTGCAATTAGTAGAGCTAATATTGGAAATTACTTAGATTGTAGGACAACTTTATTGACTTTAAGTACTTTTATTGGTTTGTGAGGAAAGTTAGTTGGTACATTATAATAAGAACTAGATGGAGTATCTTCTAAAATGATGGGTAAGGAGCTCTTTGGTATGAGAGACTTTGAGGGTAAGGGAGAAAAAAATTGAGTTTGATTTCAAAATAGTAAAGATGTGGGGTTAGAAGTTTTTAATTAATTTTTTTCATCTTACATATTCTCTTTATTAAAATTTTAAAATCTCACCTCTCCAAATTTTTTAAATCCAAGTCATTTAAAGTTTCCTATCACTCTAATCCATTGGGGAAAATGATTTCATTAAAATCACAACCATGAGTGGAACGGAAGTCTTTGTCACTAATATGATATTGTTCTTTTTATGGGTTGTAGTTCAAATATTTTTAAAATCAAATTAAGTATTAGTAATAAGTAATAACATAAATTTTGTCACTCCTAACAAAAAAAAAAAACCCATAAATTTTGCCAACTCTATTTGTCCATTATGCAGACAATCAGTGGCGGAGCCACGTTAGAGCATGGGACCACAACTGCAGACATGAAGTTTCAGCTTTAATTTTTTTTTTTATATTTATATTATCGGCGACATATCATCTTGGGAAGTGGCGGAGCCACACTACCGCCAATGACTGCAGGTGCAGACAAAAATTGTGAATCAACGGAGAAAATGAAATGAAAGCCGTCGGAACAAAACGCCAAACGAATGAATAGAAACAGAGATGAAAATGAATGTAGAAAAGTCCCGCTGGGAAACTCACCCACCATAGTTAGGTGTGCGACCCGGGTCGGATCCGGATTAGTCAGGGTGAAGCTCTGGATATCGGATGGGCAACAAAAAAAACAAAGAAACAGAGATGAAAAGTCGAGAAGAAAATGAAATGAATAGTCTGATATTGAAAACTGAGAAAAGTCAAATATTACATTGCCTTCGTGTACATGTGTCAACTTTCTATAGAAAACACCTTTACAGCTTTGGCAATTACAAACGCAAATCCTTTACAACTTAAAAACAAATTACAATTAATTAATATCAAATATATTTTTTTATACAAAATTTATACATTTTGTCCAAGTGTGTGCCTTTAAAACATTGGTGGTAGTGTGTTTTTGACTTGTCCAAAAACTTTCCTAAAAAAAATCGGGGGCACTGCCCCCAAACCATCAAATCCCCCCACTAATTGTGCTGACACAAATAAAATATCCTAGCTCCGCCACTGCAGACAATATATTTGACGACCCCATTAAAAATTTCAAAAATGCTATTAAGAAAAAGAAATAATAGCTACAAATATTTGGTAAAAAAAAGTTAAATATCAATGATTTTTCTTTGACAATAATGGCATGGCACTTTAGCTGTATTTGACAATAATCTCACGCCAGTGATTTTCATATATAGTATAATGTTTCGCAAAAATATTTTAGAGGAATCATTTCATATATATAATAATTTTAATTAAGTAACTTCCTTAATATTTTTAAACTAGATAAATACGTTATACATTAAAGATTCTATGAGTATTAAACAAAAGAGAGAGATGTTTTTGTTCTTGAATTTTAAAAAAATGTTTTCTCAATCATTCCACTTTAACGCTTTCAATAAAATATGCTGGCAATAAAATTTTAGAGAAATTCTTGTATGAATTTATATTCCCACATACTAATTAAAATATAATAATTATCGTGCGCGATCCGGGTTGAATCCGGATTGATCAGAGCTAAGCTTTGGATACCGGATAGATAAAAAAAAATATAATAACTATCCATTAATTTAGCAGATCCTAAATATTAGCTAGCATATTAATAAATTTTTTTTTTTGAAATAGTTACATCTTAAGTAAGATATTTTTTTAAAGAAAAAAAAATGTAAATTACATTAGCAGCTAACAAAGATTAATAATAATTGGATTGTTGTATTTTAATAAGTTGGATCACAGACGACATGGTAAACCATGTTGACACGAGAATCGGTATAGAATTTAAATATAGATTATTTAGTACGTAAATGCTTACACGTATACAGATTGAAAAACCAAAAACAAAAGATTACTTTTAAATACCGATTCCTGTAAGCCTTCACGCCTTCGTTGAGAGCGAAGGCTTTCTCATAAATTCATCCTCCCCAATCGACCTCGAGCACCATGGATGACGACTTTCCAATTCTTCCTCTAGAAATTATCCTAAACATTCTGAAACGACTT
The DNA here is from genome assembly GCA_025563575.1 of Acacia pycnantha. NCBI lineage: Eukaryota > Viridiplantae > Streptophyta > Magnoliopsida > Fabales > Fabaceae > Acacia > Acacia pycnantha. Next base: position 4,581,534 of record JAMWYP010000003.1, on the reverse strand, counting down.
CCAGTGAAATCGTTAATGCGATTCCAATGTGTGTGCAGAGGATGGAAAATTCTCTTCAACACCCAATCTTTCATCACAGATCACCTCAACCACTCAAATCATCAAAACCCTTGTCTCCTTATGAAAGATTTTCACTTAGATGATCTTTCGAACATGCATTGCCTTAATTCCGAGATGCAAATTTGGGAATTGCAGAACCCACCATTGCTCAGTTATTTGAAGCAAGGTAAGATACTAGGCAGCAGCAATGGCTTGCTTTGTGTTCAAATCAATAAGCCTAATGGATCTCCTCATTTACTTTTAGTGTGGAATCCAGCTATTAGAGAGGTCAGACTAGTGCCCGAAACTAATCTTCGTAAGGATGGTTGTTTCCAGCTTACAGGATTTGGGTTCAGTCCAATTATTAATGATTATAAGATAGTGATGGCTTATTTTTCTATTGATTATGCTTATGTTGGTGTGGTAAAAGTATATTCTTTGAGCTCAGGGTCATGGAAGGAAGAAAAATTTAGGCTCAATGGCTTCGGAGATGTAACATCTCGAGGTGTCACTGTCAATGGTGTTATGTTTTGGTGGAGCTACAAGACGGTTGGGAAGGATAATGATGATAAGAGACTGATTGTTTCATTTGACTTAGCAGTGGAAGTGTTTACACTGATACCAACACCACAACTACACGATGCTTATGGCTTGACTATGTATGAGGAAAAACTTGCCATATTTTCTTGGATCGAAGATTCAAAACATTCTGTTATTGATCTGTGGGTAATGGAGGATGGCGTAGGTGCGTCTGGAGAGATATGGAGTTGGACCAAAAAATATAGTATTGACCCTTATCCTTGTTTCTTGTATCCTAGGACTATTTGGAGAAGTGAAATTGTCTGCTTTCCTCTCAGGCAAGGTGAATCAGCAGTTGTTTTCTTAAATCTCACTACTAAAAACTTGGAAGTTTGCTATTGGCAAGTTTGGCTATAAGGAATGGATTTTCAATTATGCTGAAAGTCTTGTACCAGTGGGAGGAATGAAATCATCCACAATTTTTCTGTAGGGCCTGGACTTGTTCATGATATTTTAACGCAAAGTAATTTTAAGATGTTTACTCCCTAAATCTTAATCTTTATTTTGGACACTTATTTAGTTTAAGCACTTTTGGTAGAAATAAACCCATATCAGGTTAGATTATTTTATGCCTTATGAAGCTTAAAGACCTTTAGAGATGTTATCCTAAATGATGAATCAACAGTTGTTTTCTTAAATGACAGATGTTTTCGTAGCTGTATCTGTGTTACCTATAAGATTCGTTTTTTTTTTCTTTCCAAGACGGATATATAGTCTAGTTGCTGGTGTGTGGATTATTTGTAAGTTGTGATCTTTTTGTAATATACATATATCATATGACACTAGCTCTCTCCCCAACTTTCATTTATTGTCATTTCAATCTTTGTTTAATGTTTGAAAAAAATTCATACCAATAAGTTGTGTGTACTGTGATTGGGTGAAGATCCTCTTGTATGTATGCGAGGGTACCACTTGCGACTCTAATTTATTTGGGTTTCTCCTTTTATTTTCAAACAAATAAGATATAACATCTCAATAACTAAAATTTATTATCCTTACTTTTGAAGATTTACAAATTGTCTAATAAGGAGGCAACATTTTTATTTATTTTGAAGTTTAAGAATGCTTAGAGGACCAACCAAGTAAGAAGTGAGAAGCTTGCATGATAGATAAATTCTAACAAACTTGTCTATTGCCAAACACAAAAGGATCATTTAAGATAAAATGGTTTATTTGATTTGTGTCTGTATTTTGCTTAACCCAATTCAAAAGAAGGTTATCGCATGTACCTGTTCAGACAATGGAGTACGAGAATCAAGACCATTACTTTCGACAGTTTCAAGGTATTTGCTATGTTTTGTGGAAAGAAAATCTGAAATAACTCATCACCCAATCCAATAAAATTCTCAAATGACTTCCTGTAAAATACTAAATCCGATTTCAATGGGCGTGCAGACATTGGATAAATATCTTCAAGACCCAATCTTTCATCACCGAACACCACCACCACTCAAATTATCAAAACCCTTGGTTCCTTTTCCAACGGAATCTCAAGGTTGCTTCGTCAAAATTGTGCTGGCTTGATTCCGAGATGCAAATTCACAGATTTCAAAACCCTCCCCTACTCGATTATTTCAAGCACGGTAGGATCATTAATTCCAACAATGGCTTGATCTGTGTTGAAATCAATAGGCGTAATAGATTTCCTCATTTCCTTTTAGTTTGGAATCCAGCTATTAGAGAGATCAGACTAGTGCCCCAAACTAATGGTCATGAGGATTACTATTCCTCTTTTATAGGATTTGGATTCTGTCCAATTATTAAGGATTACAAGATTGTGATAACTTATGCTTCTTTAAGTTATAAAGAGCTTTCGGCTGTGAAAGTATTTTCTATAAGTTCAGGGTCATGGAAGGGAGTAGAATTTAGGCTCAATGACACCATATGTCTAAGTTCTCAAAGTGTCACTGCTAATGGTGTTATGTTTTGGTTGGGGTCAAAGAAGGCTGGGGATAATACGGATGATGATGATCAGGATGTGATTGTTTCATTTGACTTAGCAATGGAAGTATTTACAGTGATACCAATACCTAAGCTATACTTTGTGCCAAGCATTGATGTGTGTGAGGAAATTGCACTGGAAGCTCAGAAGATTCTGTTATCCATATGTGGGTGTTAGAGGAGGGTATAGGTGCATCTGACGTGAAGGATGAATCAACAGTTGTTCTCTATAACCACTCTACTGAAAATATCAAGAAGCTTGCTATTACCATAGAGGAGGGTATAGGTGTATTTAAGATGCTTGCTTCCTAAATTTTAATCTTTATTCTATAGACTCTTTTAGTTTGAACACATCTGGTAAAAATGAAGCCCCATACAAGATTAGATTATTTTGTGCCTTATGGACATTGAAGACCTTTTGAGATGTTATCTAGAAGACCTTTTGCCCAGGTTATTTGTGATTTGTCATTGCAAATACCAACATGAAAACAATAACAAAAATTGTACCTCCTTATTTTGAGTGGACAAATGGTTAACTAAAACCATTGAAGAACATCCTTATGGTTTATTAACTGTGGATCAAAATATTATATGACCAATGCAAAAGGGATAAAACTTAGGAACTGTTAATTATATGGTCAAATAAACTTTTCCCACCAACATGAAAACAATAACAAAAATTGTACCTCCTTATTTTGAGTGGACAAATGGTTAACTAAAACCATTGAAGAACATCCTTATGGTTTATTAACTGTGGATCAAAATATTATATGACCAATGCAAAAGGGATAAAACTTAGGAACTGTTAATTATATGGTCAAATAAACTTTTCCCACAAAGGGCAACATATATGTTGTGCAAATCCTAACATTATATTTAGATGGAGAGAAAAGTAGGGAAAGATAGAACTAGGGAGAGGAAAAATAGATTTATTTTTGTTGTTGCTTTTTTATGTCATTTGTATTTTCATAATAGAGCTCACATGGGTGTGTGTACGTCATATTTCTATATGCCTAATAGACTCTAAACTTCCATTCCCAATAAGAAGGAAGCAATTTAAAAAGAACAATTTTGAGTAAATACCCTTTTTGGTTCCTGAAATAACACGCGCTACCCATTTTGGTTCCTGAGTAAAAAAAATATCATTTTTAGTCTTTAAACAGTTAAAAAAAGGTCCCTTTTAGTCATTTTAGTCATTTTTTGTGGGCATTTTAATTCCTCACAAATTCCCAAAAAATCCTTTTTAGTCCCTAAAAATGACCAAAAATGACATTTTTTTTACTCAGGGACCAAAATGGGCAGCGCGTGTTTTTCCAGGGACCCAAAAGGGTATTTACTCAACAATTTTTTTAGTTTGTTTCACAATGACCATTAACAATAGTTAAGGGTAGAGCATTTGAAGTTGGCTTGTTTGTACTTCAAATGTTGTTGACAAGGGGTGTGTGATAACCTATATAGTTAGTTAAGTACTCTGTGTGCTATATGTTTGTGCCAACCATGGTTACATAGTTACTTGGTGATTTCATTGAATTGTATCTCTGTTTATTCAATTTCCTATTCTTATCAAAAAGTGTTGTAACTTCAAAAAATATTTGAGATTAATTTATTGGATTTGTTTTTTCTTTGTTTTTGGTGTATGCGGCCATATTAACTAGATGGAATGATAAACCAAACACTATTTTGTTCGATCTTACTGCTAAAGAATTTACAGAGTTTGCTGTTAGCAGAAGTCACTATGGTCATCATATTTTTAATTATGTGGAAAGCCTTGTGCCGGTTGGAGGAATGAAATTATCTGAAATGTAGCATCTGGACTTTTTAGTGTTATTGATGGTAAAGGGGAAAATGATGAACCAAAACCTATTCCATCTCTATTCAACCTCACCAAGAAATGAATTCAATTATGTATTCTACCCATAGATGGATCAATGGCATGGAATTTTCAATTATGTTGTAAGCTTTTACTAGCTGGCCACATCCACATTGAAAAGCTTAGATCTTAAGTGTCTCATTATTATATTGCATATTTGCTTATTTTGAGGGCTTTCATTGTTCGGACTTCTACAAATAGCTGATATGCAACTCATGAAAGGAGACTTTTAATGAATGGAACATCTTATTTTCTTCCTTATCTCTCCCTCTCCCTCTTTGTCATGCACATCTTTTTCCTTAATATTCTACCTTTGTATGCATCATTCTGTGATCAGCTAGATTGTGCTTCATTATAAATCATGTTGTGCAGTTCTCTTTCAAGATGGATGTGTGATTTAGTTGCTGGTGTGTTGATTACATGGAATTTTCTATCAGATGAGAAGGAAGAAAAATAAGTGAATTTCAATTTTAATTTCATTCACCCTAGTTTATGAACATTGTTTTTCCCTCATCATTGCATATATATGTATAATGCCTCGTTGTTATTTTAGACATGCTCAAACGAATATGAGGGATCCCTCCATCTCAGATTTCAATCATTGTGCTAAGACTGAAAGAATCGTGATAATTCTTGCTTGCTTCTTTAATTTCTGACTATGGAATAATATTTAAAATATTTTGCTTGCTGCAGAACCCTTTAAAAAAAAAAAAAAAAGAGAGTGTTTGTCCTTTCAAATAAATATCTTAATATCATTGAGGGAGATATAATTTTTAAAAATTATTGCACTAATAACCTAATGATTAATATAATTAATAATACAATTCATAGAGATCCCTATAATCATGGAAGATGAAGTTCATTGGCATGCTTGGGCATAATTATATAATTATTAATATAATTATGATTCTTGATTTAATGTCTAATTTCAAATTCATTTTACTTCATTCCTTATATTCGAACCCTAATAATTGTATATGCACAATTTTGATGGTGCGATTACGTGCTGAGAAATACTTGCATACTCTAGCTAGGAGCGTCAGGTCATCTAAACTTTGTTCAATTAAAATACAACACTTTAGCTTCCAGAAGTAACTCACAATTAATATTTGTTTTCAAAGCAAACGTCATGGTTTAAAAAGAAAAAAACAAAAACTAACAAACACATCCTGCCCAAAATTCTAGTTAGGATGCCAACTAGGATAAATTTTTATAGAGATGTTGTATTTTAATCAGACATAGTTGATTTGAACTGGTACTCATCTCAGAATACCTAAGTATTTTTTATGCGCCCTGTTAACCAAATATGAAGTAAACCATTAAACCCAAATTTGATCGCGTTAATATAATTTATTGCACCAATACCTTAGTTATGGAGATCCCTACAATAATAAAATATGAAGTTCCTTGGTATGCTTGAACCACCTTAACATAATTATTAATATAATTCTAATTCTTGATTTAACGTATAATTTCAAATTCAATTTGCTTCATTCCTTATAGTCAAACTCCAATAATAATAGATGGCAATTTTGATGGTGTGATTATCCGACTTGTTTGTGAGTTTAACAGGTTAATAAAAAGGTATTGCAAATTTTCTACTGTAAAGTTGATTAATTGATTGATGCTTCAAATAAATGAAAGTTAAGAGATTAAAACCAAAATGAAAACAAACTTAAGGGTCTAAAAATTGGGTCACTAAGCAATATTTAAATTAAGAGTAAATCTTTTTTGGTCCTTTACAAAAAACGCGATCCCCATTTTGGTCCATTACAAAAAAACCGACCTTTATTCGTCCTTTTTTATGGACTAAAAATGACCTTTTGGAAATTTGTGAGGGATCAAAATGTCAACCAATTGAGTGTATTTTGAATTTGTGAGAGACTACGAGACTATTTTTTTTTTCAGGGACCAAAATGGGGATCGTGTTTTTTGTAAAGGACTAAAAAATGTATTTACTCTTAAATTAAAATAGAATGATATAGAATATCCAATTTTTTTAAAATGGAATTCAATAACTGTCCAGAATAAAATGCACATTGTTATTTTAGATTTTAACATACGGCTGCTATTTCTTATATTTTTTAAAATTCCAATTTAATTTTTTTTTACCATATTTTCATTTTTAATATTAAAACCAGCGAAATGTCTAAAACAATCCAGCAACAACATAACAAAGCAACGGAGGTTTATGAAAATATTCTCATGTTAAAAAAAACAAAACATTATGAACAATTCAACCCTATTATTTCTTTAGGTTAAAAAAAAACCTATTATTTCGGGAAGTTATGATTGAGAACTGAGAAGTTATAATTTATAATTTAAATGAAAAAATATGAAGTAAATAAATGCAGTTGAAGAGTAAAAGCACATGTGTGGTGAACATATTAGACTCCTGATTTGTTTTTTTCATATTGTAATAATGTTTTTCTAGGATTTTCCCAAGAAAATAATGATTACAAATATTTAATTGTATTTTTTTCTATAATCTCATGCCACTTTTGGGGACTATTTGAGTTTGTGTTCAAGAAGCACGTTCATTAAAGTCCAGCTAAAACACTTCTTGTATACTTACTTAAGTCGGAAAAACAACTTCTATCACCAATTCAAACAGACAATTAGTTATATATGATTTGATACCAGTGGTTATGTTAGTGGCTTTCAATCTAATATAAAACAAAATACTTCATTCGGTCCTAATTATAGGAGAACATTTGAGAGTTGGTTCTGGTCCTAATTATAGGACAGTATTTTAATTTTTGTCAATTTCTCCTTAATCTCCCTAAAATCGGTTAAATATATCCTATAATTAGGACCGGATGGAGTATTATATTAAGAATCCTAAAATTTAAAAACTTATAAAGGTATTTTTTATTTCACAAGTATTTTTACTAATTATGTATTTTTTAATTTATTTTCTAGTAATTGTTTTGTTCATATATTGTGTTATTGATTTTGGGGATAGGTTATTCTGCCTACTCTTACTTTCCTACTTTTGTCTACCTTTCTCAATACCGTTAGATTATAATCTGTAAAGATTTGAGGGATAAAATAAACTCTTTTATTCATTCCTCCCTTGTGTCGCCTCCCACCCTCTCTGGGAAAAATCCTGAACTGGACCGAAACTAAACTGTTGATGTCTCAAAATCATTTGCCAGGAATTGTTGCAGAAATCGGATTTATAAAAATTGAAGGATTGTTGCAAAAATCACACTTATCAAATTGAATCTCTCTACATGAAATTTTTATTCTCCAACAAGTTTTGATTCAATCAAAGCCCTCTCCCAATCGTTTTGCAAATCGAACCCATCCTTCTTTCGAACTGCTGAAGTAAAAAACGTTTGGTTTTCCCTTCTTTTTTTTCTCATTTATATAGGGTATTCTGGAGATTTTATCATATGCTTGGCCCGCCGATCTCCTCTAAGTAGAGGGGCTTATCGCGTTTGGAATCTGTGAAACTCGATTTCCTGGTTCTTTATGGGTACCCTTTTCTTGATGAATAATGGGTTTTCATTTTTTATTTGTTAAACTTAATTTATCGTTCTTCTTCCACCTGGGTTTGAGTCATTTGACATAAATAAGTTACTGCACATATAGATTGCAGGGCTTTCAGTTCAGGATTTTTCCGAGAAAACATACAGGAAGCAGAAACTAGAGAGATAAGGAAGAAAATTGAAAAATTGTTTCTTGCCAGCCGAAGGGGGTGTGAGGGCAGTAGGAGAGAGGAAGGGATAAAAGAATTTATTTTTTCCCTTAAATCTTTATCAATGGATGAGATTATAATCTAACGGTATTGAGAGAGGTAGGCAAAGGCAGGTAAGATAAGAGTAGACAGAATTACCTATCCCTTGATTTTGTTGATTACTTACACTTTTTAAAACTATTTATAAGAAATATTTTTTATTTTGTTAAATCTTCTCATTAATTATTTGTAATAGTGGTATGTGGACTATATTTATCTTTGATTATGACTTACTGATTGTATTTGTTTGTTACATGATCGTTTACACCTTAATTTTAATTACATTTATATGTTAGATTAGGAATTTTATTGTTTTGATTTTATTTCTTTTAAAAAAAGATGTAAAATAGTAAATTTTGTTAAAATAGCTTCGACTCTGACCCTAATGCTTAAGTCTAGACCTCGAAAAATAATTGTTTTTTTAATTTGATTAAATTGTTTTTATTTCTTATCTATACTCACTTTATTTTTATTAATTTTTTTTATTTAACATTGATTTTTTTACTTATTTTAGTACTCACTTTTTTACATATTGAAGATGATTATTAAAATTAAGAAATTATTTATTAAAATATTAAAAATGATCTATGAGAATGTGAAAGAAGAATATTAAAAAAAAAAAACTTACAAACTTTTTAATTTGAGGCAAAAATTGTGATTTTCTAACTTTTAGAATTTTAAAAATTCTGAAAAAACACTATTTAAATTTTAAATAATTTGTAAATAAAACTAGTTATCAATTACTTTAATCTCATTATTGTTATTATCAATCATTTCGGAGTTCAATTAGTATTTTTCATATTTTTCCTAAATTGTAATGATCCCTGATTGTTTAAAAAACTCATTTGTGTTTTGATAAAATGCCCGTCGTTTTAGGTCTTCTCCTCCAATAATCTCTTGTTCCCTTTCCTTCCGGCTTGGCTTCCTGGGATGCGCGGTTCTTTACCGTCGATCGCCATGACGGACATGGATATGGATGGCTCCAATCCACTTCTTTCTCAAGATGTCATCACCAACATTCTCATACGGCTTCCGGTAAAATCCCTAACCCGATTTCAATGTGTGTGCAAATTTTGGAAAAATCTCTTCAAAACCCCCTCTTTCATTGCTGAACACCTCCACCACTCCTCTCATCAAAATCCTTATCTTCTTTTTGAAGATTTTTGCATACCTGATCATTTTCGCTTACATTTGGTCGATGGTGATATGCAAATCCTTGAAGTTCCCGGCAATCCCCTTTTCGATGTTAAGGGGTTGTGTCGTTGGACGTTCGGTTCCTGCAATGGCTTGCTCTGTATGGGATTTTTTTCTTCATCTCTTTCTCTTTTAGTATGGAATCCAGCAACTAGAGAGGTGAGGCGGTTGCCTATATCTATCAGTTATTTTGAAGGTGCGGAATTCTATATAGGATTTGGGTTCAGCCCAACTGTTGATGATTACAAGATAGTGAAAATTAATACTCAGGAAGATGATGGTCGGGTTAGTCAAGTGAAAGTTTATTCATTAAGTATAGGGTCATGGAAGGATGTACAATTTGGGAACTTAGATGCTGTAGGTATAACTTCTAATGGTTTCTCTTTTAATGGAGCTATCTTTTGGATTGGGTATAAGATAGGTTTGGAGGAGGATGAAGATGAAGATGAAGTTGGTTGGATTGTCTCATTTGACATAGCAATGGAAGTGTTTGCATTGATACCAATGACTTTTTCACTCTTTTCAAATGCAAATACATCATATCTTACTGCATATGAGAACAAGCTTGCTTTGCTTTCTCACACTTTGAGCGGAGGCTTCAAATCATCGTTGATTCATTTGTGGGTGCTGGAGGAGGGTACTTGTGCATCTAGAGCGAGGTGGGTTTGGACTAAGAAATATATTAGCAGCCCTTATTTAGGCTATTTGTTAGTCCCCATAGCTATTTGGAGGAATGAAATTGTCTGCATTGTTGCTTCTTTGTTGTCCGATCCCATTGATGAAATTGAAGATGATGAACGAAAACCTGTTTTGCTCAATCTCACAACCAATGAATTTAAGGCATCTGACATCTGCAAGGCTGTCCTTGGTTATGGTATTTTCAATTATTCAGAGAGCCTCGTACCAGTTGGCAACATCCACACCGAATAGCTTTGGTCCTAAATTTTCATTAGGATCATTTTTACTTTGTTTGAGCACTTTTGGTGGAAATGAATCTATAGGAGTTTAGTTCTTTCTGTAACCACAATGCTTGATGTTGTTCAGAGATTTTGTCAAAAATGGTGAATACAGATATGCAATATTTAGATTGCCTATGTATGATAGCAGGTTATCAAATTTTCTTTCAAAGATGAATATATATTGTAGTTGTTGATTTTTGGATTGTTTGAGACTTCTTATCCAGCCAACGCACCTATTATTCTGTATAATATGTGGGAGAATAAAAGTTTCTAGCTTTTTGTTTATTCATTTTTACTGGATAAACAAGTTAAATACAATGGTTTCTGGGTTTGTTTAAGTTGTTCTCAAGCTTTGTGTGTATGATTCTTTTTTTGTTTTGGATATGTGATCCCTCATTATTCTGAATCTTTAAGGGACGTACGAAAATTGTATCACTTTTGAACCTTTGTGTACACTTTTACACCTTTAGAAATTTTATAATGCCAAGCAGCCCCTTGTATATATAACTTTGTTGTTAAATTTTTCCCTTTGCCCTTAGTAATAACATAAATTTTGTCAACTCTATTTGTCAATTATATAGACAAGATCTCTAGCCACCACATTAGGAAGTTTTCGGCCTATCATTATGGGACTTAAACTTAATAAATAATCAAGACCTAGGAAAAAAAAAATTAACACAATCAATAATGTCAAAAAGGCTGTTAAGAAAAAGAAGTAATAGCTACAAATATTTAGTAAAAGAAGTTAAATCTCATGCTTGTTCTCTGGCAATAATCCATGGCACTTGTATATTATATAGGAGCTAGCTTGAAGATGAATTTTGGTTTTAGATGGCAAGATATTTTTTCGTTTTATCTCTTATATTAATCATTTTCTTCAAACAAATTTACCTAACTTATAGAATTTAATTCATAATGTGATTAGTTCTTTTTCCTTTGGATTTTGCAAGTCTCAGGATCTTTTCTTTAAAACACTCTTTAAACCTATTGAATCTGTTTCTAACCATAAAGGGTTTGTTACATTAGACTCAGATTCAGCCAAAGTTGCAGAAGAATTATCAATAGACAAATCACAACCTTGTATTGATCCTAACAGCATTCAGATGTGATTAGTTCAATCTGCTCTTTTATCAAGAGCAGATTCATAAATAATGATTAACTCATCTTCAAGCATAGGGCTACCTGCAATACAAGGATTGTTAAAAGTTTGTTTGGATTGTTAAAAGTTTGTTTGATCCTGTGTTCATAGTCTCTCCATTTTGCATTGTTCATTTGTGTATCTGCTGAAGCTCACACCAGTACCACAATCATAACCCTTGTCTGATTGTGTGCTCCACCCAAATCTGTAGTTGCTATTCACATATCATATATATGAGAGTTAAGTAGCAAATCCACCTTGAAAATATAGACTCAGGAGCAATGTTGTCTTGAGGGTTTTTCTTGTATAATATAATATATTTAGACATAATAATATAATATATTTTAAATAAAATAATATATATATAGAATGATATCTATTTAAACATATTTAATTTTTCGGGCAGGGCCAAATGGACAGGGAAGAACCCCCTGCCCAATGCCCAACCCTACTCAGTTATTGCCCCAGTCCAAAATTGCCCAAAAAATCTTCAGGCCACTTTTAAGGCCGGGCTAGGCAATTTTTCGCCGAGCTTGGGTGAATGTACCGAACATCTAGGTACCATGCTCGCTCTAGATAGGGATTAATCCTCTTAAGGTATAGAAATCACAAAAGTGAGTTTTACCTCTCTCAATAAAGCATTTTTCATTCACACAGCATGAATTTAACTTAGGAGCATCTATATATTTCTATTTGAAGGTTTAAACATAATTTCCATTAATGCGGTTCTAAAGTTTGGTTTAGACCATTTGGCTATTATTGGATGGTTCCCATTGAAAGACGTGATGAACGTGGTCATGTTTAGCACCTGATGAGTTTGGATACATCATTAGACCGAATGGATTGGAACAATCAGTCCAGGAATTGGTGTTCACTTTGGTGTAAATTGGAAGGGAGCCTTGGGGAATTTAGGGTAAGTTTGGTTTGAGGGAAGGGGGAGAGAAAAAAAGGAGGGGAGGAAATTTTTTTTTTTTCAAAAATTCCCTAATTACAGAAATCATTTTAATTTCTTGACAAAATTTAACAATTTAACTAATTTTTAACTTCTTTTTCTTAGTTTTGTATGAGGTAGTCAAAAGTGACACGGACATATTTGTCGGGCCAAAAAGTTATATATATAGGATAATAGTACATCTCATAATTATTTTATTTTCTTTAATTCATGAGCATTTTAGCAATATTCTTAAATAGTTTTTTCTTATTTCTTATCTATACTCACTTTACTTTTATTAATTTTATTTTTTTTAATATATTTTACTTATTTTTAGCACTTCTTATTTGAAAACTTAGTATTGAATTAAAAGATACTCCCTCCGATCCTAATTATAGGATAACATTTGAGAGCTTGTTTTGTTCCTAATTATAGGACAACATTCTATTTTTTTGTCCATTTCTTCCTAAAATGTCCCTATTAATATGAATGAGAGATTATGTCAAATCACTAAGTTAATTGAAGTGCAAAATTTATATAAGGGCATTTTAGAGAAATACGTAAAATTAACTAATTTAACCTCTATCATTAATTCCTCCAAAATCGGTTAAATATGTCCTATAATTAGGACCGGAGGGAGTATTAATTTAATCCCAACGAGTTAAAATAATTTTATCATTTTTTTTTTATATATAAAAATTTTAGTATAGAGGTTGGGCTCACCCACAGTTTAAGAGCAAGACCTATAGCTTTGATCCATTGGGGATATAGGACTGAGAGTACACATGCTTCTACCTCAGCCTGCGTTAGCCCACTTCATTTAGCCTAGAATGCCTCCCGTAGCGCCTTAACCAACTTCAGGATCAAACCCCCTCCCTTTAATGAAAGTATCTGATCCCTTAATTTTATCATTTAACTTTGAACAATTGGACTAGGATCTAGACGGGCCAAATGGAGAGTCTGATTTTTAATACTTTGACTAATCTCATATCCTAACATATTACAAACAATTGACAAGAGAGTTTAGAACTTTAGATATACAAACTTTTGAAAAGCTTGCTCATAAAACGAAATGATTCCTTTTCTTTTTTATTTGTTGCCATGAAAAATACAATGGTTCACCAAATAACTTAAAAATTTTGAAATACTAAAAGAAAGACAATAGCTCAATATAATTAGGACCTTAAATTTTTGATATGCTAAAACAATATGGTTCTCGTCAGGGTTAATTTTTTTAGCACTTATCTTCTATATTATTAGTATATATTTTTCACTTTTTCAGTACTTAATTTTTCATTTCAGTAGTCATTTTTTATGTTTTTAGTTACTAAAAAAATCATAAGTACGTGTCAAAAAAAAAATGGAAGATGAGTACTGACAATATTTAAGATGATTATTAAAAATTAAAAATTATTTATTAAAATATTAAAAATGATCTATGAGAATGTGAAAGATGACTATTAAACAAAAATAAATTACAATTTTTTAATTTGAGACAAGAATTGTGATTTTTTAACTTTTAAATTTTTGAAAAAATTCTAAGAAAATACCATTTGAACTTCAAAATCTCAAATGAATGATTTCCTAATCAAAAAGAGTTGTAAGAAAAAGGGCCATACTAAGGAAGAATGTTGGAAACTCCATGGACAACCCTCCGGGGGGGAAATCAAACTTCTAAAGTCACTTGACCACAGTTGGAGCAAAGGTGGAGAGTGACAATCACCTTAGTCAAGAGGAATTATAGATGTTTCGGAGAATGCTCGAACAACGGAATAAGTCTAACTCTGTTCCTAGCGTGAATCTGGTACAATCAGGTAATTCTATTATTGCCTTCAACACTGTGATGACCAATAACGATACCTGGATTGTTGACTCAGGAGCTACGGATCACATGACTAGTAACAAAACTCTATTCTGTAACCTTAAACTCTGTCATGAACACCTCAAAGTAAAAGTAGCTAATGGTGTCTTCACACGAGTTGGGGTATTGGTACTGTTACATTATCTGACCACTTGGCAATACATAACATTTTGTTTGTACCAGAACTTACCTGTAATCTAATCTCTGTAAGCAAGTTGACTAGAGGTAAAATATGTCGAGTGATCTTTGATGATGGTTTATGTGTGTTTCAGGATTTAAGAACGAGGAGGACGATTGGGACTTCTAGAGAATGAGATGGATTGTTCTACCTTGAAGGGTCAACCTCAAAGAATAAAGAAATGTGGAAGGCAAGATGAGCACTGGTTAGCTCAAATTCACAGAATAATGATATATTGTTGCGGCACTGTCGATCAAGCCACCCTAGTTTTGATTATATGAAACATGTGTTTCCAAATTTATTCAATAAAAATTATGTTCCTTTTCATTGTGAAACTTGCCAATTTGCAAAATAGACACGATCCTCATATCCCAAACAACCCTATACTCCCACCTCCCCATTCACATTGATTCACAGTGATATCTGGGGCCCTGCCCGAATAGCTACTCTCACTCATACCAGGTGGTTTGTTACTTTTATCGATAATCACACTCGCACCACATGGGTTTATTTAATGAAAGACAAATACGATGTCGCCAAAGTCTTTCAAAACTTCTATACCTTTGTACGAACCCAATTCAACACGTCCATTAAGGTGCTTCACAGTGATAATGCTAAGGAATACATGAGCACAACTTTTAAAGAGTTTCTTGATCGTCAAGGAATTCATCACCAAACGTCTTGTCCTTACACCCCCCAACAAAATGGGGTAGCCGAACAAAAAAGTTGTCACCTGTTGGAAGTAACCTATGCCTTGCTAATGGAACGGAATGTTCCTACCATATTTTGGGGTGATGTCATCCTCACCGCGGCTTATCTCATTAACCGCATGCCTTCTAAAGTTCTCAAATACGACACCCCACTTCAAAACCTCCTAAAATTCTTTCCAAATTGCCCCCTCATCAATTTATTACCTTCCAAGGTGTTTGGTTCTGTTGTCTTTGTTCACAAAAAGGAGGGCAACAAAGTTGGTGCTTGCTCTGACAAGTGTATATTCCTTGGCTACTCCTCCACTCAAAAAGGGTACAAATGCTATTGTCCATCTTCCAAGAAACTCATTGTCTCTCGGGACACCGTTTTCTCGAAAGACGAAGCTTATTATCCTAAATTACCCATTCGGGGGGAGTATTATGATATTGAATGGCTAATCTTGGAAACATCTAATTCCAACACCTCAAACTCACCTGACACATCATCTGAACCACCTAACCTTATAGCCTCTCTTGACTCACTTGCTCCCACAAACCAGCCTAACACATACATTCCACCCCAACCTGAACCCAATGAACCGGAAACACATGTTGAGATCAATTCAGGGATGGATGCGGGATCACGACAAGAGATAGAAACTGAACCAGACACTGGTAGAACTATCTCTCCCATTCAAAGGAACGACCATGAATCCAATCCGGGATTAAATCCTGAAGAATCGGGTTGGCCTATTGCCTTGAGAAAAGGGGTAAGATCGTGTACTCAACATCCTATTCAACGATTTGTCTCATATGGTACTCTGTCTGCAAGAATGCAAAGTTTTGTTGTTTACAGTGCACAAATAACCATTCCAAATACATTTCAACAATTTATGGCTGATCCAAATTGGAAGCAAGCTGCAGAAGAGGAATTGAGGGCACTCAAGGAAAGGGTTAAGGGGCAAAAATGCACATGAGCTTTTTCCTCGGGAGCGCCCAACACCATATGCTTTTTTTTGGAGCAAAAATACACATAAGCTTATAAAACCAGAGTAAAAATCCCATCACTGTTAAATTGCTTGGACGTCTGTTAAGTGTGTTATGAAAATACCAAAATGCCCCTACCCAACACCCTCTCTCTCCCAATCTCTGCAACTCATCCATTTAAAACAAAAATTATATCTTGTTCTTCTTTCCTAAATGTCGATTCTGAATAAAACGTCAACAGATCCAGAGGAAATTAAACCGAGAGGGACACATGGTGAATCACATTTGATGATATGCGGCAAACAATCAGATCCAGAGCAATATATCATCAATTTCAGCAATCAACCAAAAGGAAGAAATCAGTTTTCCTCTGCCGCTGAGTTGCATAACTCCTTTAATTTCAGCAATATGCCTCCAGCGCAAAATGATCAGAAAGGTCTCGATTATTCACCTTTGCCTCAATCTGAATTAGATCAAGCTCGGACTCGTGATGACAATGATGACCGAGATCAACCTCTGTCGACGTCCACCATCGACAGCGATTCTTCAGATAAGGAAACAGGGAATTACAAGACCAGCGATGTAGAAGCCCAGAACGAGAGAGATCAAGATGTCAAGTTTTCACCCTTGCCTGATTTTTTTGCTTTCAATTTCTTGTGTATAATCTGCCTTGTATAACGGTGTTTCATGGTGGGTTTGATGCTTCACTCAAAACAAAAATTATTTCCAGCTTTATTGCAATGAACAACGAACCACAGAGGTTCACGGTGGTAACTGGTAATGGTGTGGAACAATTCGATGGCGGATCTCCCTCACATCTTGCATCTCTGCTTGAAAAGGAAGAACTAGATCTGGGCGCCATGGTGATCTGAGAAGCAAATGGGGTGACGGGAAGGAGGGAGATGACTGATGGAAATGGAGGGCAATAAGGAAAATTCAGAAAACCTAGGCTTTTTTTGTTTTTTTTAATAAGGTGGGGCCCACTAAAAAACTAACGGCAGTTAACTCTTTTAACGGTGACGGGATTTTTGCTCTGGTTTTACAAGCTCATGTGTATTTTTGCTCCAAAAAAAAGCACATGGTGCTGAGCGCTCCCGAGGAAAAAGCTCATGTGTATTTTTGCCCCTTAACCCTCAAGGAAAATAGAACATGGGAGATCACGACTCTTCCTAAAGGAAAGAAACCAGTGGGATGCAGGTGGATCTTCACTCCGAAATTCAATCTTGATGGCAGTATCAACAAATACAAGGCGAGACTTGTTGCAAAAGGATATACCCAGACATACGGGATCGACTACCAGGAGACATTTGCTCCAGTGGTCAAGTTCAATACCATTCAAGTACTGTTATCACTTGCAGCAAACTTGGATTGGTCTCTATACCAACTGGACGTGAAAAATGCATTCCTGAATGGCAACCTAGAGGAAGAAGTATACATGGAGATTCCAGATGGAGTTTTAGCTCCTAATAACTTTGTGTGTAAGCTAAGGAAGTCATTGTACGACCTAAAACAATCTCCTGGGGCATGGTTCGGTAGATTCACCAAAGCAGTGAAAGGGCTTGGATATACTCAGGGACAAGCTGATGACACATTGTTTACCAAATGTGTTAATGGCAAAGTCACCATATTGATCGTCTATGTTGATGACATAATCATTACAGGGGATGATGAAGAATCCATGGCTCAACTAAAACAGGACTTGTCAACCGAATTCCAGGTAAAAGACCTTGGACAAATGAGGTATTTTTTAGGCATGGAAGTAGCAAGAACCAAGAAGGGCATCAATGTCTCTCAACGCAAGTATACATTAGAATTGTTACATGAGACAGGAATGTTGGGCACTCAACCAGAAGGGATACCAATGGAAGAGGGATGCCACCTAGAGATCAAACCACAAGGTATTCCAGCTAATGCAGAGAGATACAAAAGACTTGTGGGAAAATTGATATACTTAACCCACACACGTCTTGACATCAGCTATGTAGTTGGAATAGTAAGTCAGTTTATGCATCAGCCCCAAGAAGAACACATGGCGGCAGTCCACAGAATTTTGAGCTACCCGAAGCTTAATCACGGAAGGGAATATTCTTTAAGAAATGTACTACCGGGAACATAGAAATCTACACCGATGCAGATCATGCAAGAGATAGAGAGACCGGGAGGTCAATCTCGGGTCTTGTACATACGTGTGGGAAATCTAGTTACACGGAGAAGCAAGAAATGCAGAGCAGTGGTGTCACCAAGTAGTCTTTGAAACAGAACTAAGAGTCATCAACAAAGGAGTATGTGAAGGAATCGGATTATCGATTCGATGAGTTGGGAATTCAACATGAGGGACCAATGCAACTCGGTGTGATAACAAGGCCAGCATTGAAATGGTCAAGAACCCAGTATATCATGATTGAACCAAACATGTTGAGATAGACAGACACTTCATTAAAGAAAAGATTGAAGCAGGCATTATGACACTGTCTCACATAAGATCTGCAGACCAAATTGCAAATATCCTAACTAAACCACTCGGTCAAACGAAGTTTGAAGGATTTCGTGGCAAGCTGGGAATGATCGACATATACTCTCCAGCTTGAGGGGGAGTGTTAGAATATAAGGAAATATATCTCCCATTTATTAGGATACCTTGATTAGTTCCCTGATTAGAGGATCTGATTAGAGGGTCTTAATTACTAGTTATGAGTCTTTATTAGCCTTTATTGTATTTCCTAATTTACCTTCTTTACCTTCTTTGTTCTCCCTTGCTTCTCCTATAAATATGTTGTAATCCTCTTCATCTAGTAACACATTATAGAGAGTGATTATACCTCTTTTCTACAATAACAAGATAGTGAAAATTAATGCTCAGGTTGGTCGGGTTAATGAAGTGAAAGTTTATTCATTAAGTATAGGGTCATGGAAGGATGTACAATTTGGGAACTTAGATGATGTAGCTATAACTTCTGATGGTTTCTCTTTCAATGGAGCTATCTTTTGGATTGGGTATAAGATAGGTTTGGAGGAGGATGAAGATGAAGTTGGTTGGATTTTCTCATTTGACATAGCAATGGAAGTGTTTGCGTTGATACCGATGCCTTCTTCACTCTTTTCAATTACAAATACACCATATTCAAGATATCTTACTGCACATGAGAACAAGCTTGCTTTGCTTTCTCACACTTTGAGCGGAGACTTCAAGTCATCGTTGATTCATTTGTGGGTGATGGAGGAGGGTACTTGTGGATCTAGAGAGAGGTGGGTTTGGACTAAGAAATATATTAGCAGCCCTTATTTAGGCTATTTGTTAGTCCCAGTAGCTATTTGGTGGAATGAGGTTGTCTGTATTGTTTCTTCTTCCTTGTCCGAACCACCCATTGATAACATTGAAAATGATGAACGAAAACCTGTTTTGCTCAATCTCACAACCAATGAATTTGAGGCATCTGATATCCGCAAGTCTGCCCTTGGTCATGGTATTTTCAATTATTCAGAGAGCCTCGTACCAGTTGGCAACATCCACACGGAATAGCTTTGGTCCTAAATTTTCATTATGGTCATTTTTACTTTGTTTGAGCACTTTTGGTGGAAATGAAGCTATAGGAGTTTAATTCTTTCTGTAACCACAAGGCTTGATGTTGTTCAGAGATTTTGTCAAAAATGGTGAATGCAGATATGCAATATTTCTATTGCCTATGATATCAGGTTATTCAATTTTTCTTTCAAAGATGAATATATATTGTAGTTGTTTATTTGTGGATTATTTGAGACTTCTTCTCCAGCCTATTATTATGTATAATATTTGGGAGAATAAAAGTAAGTCAAGCGAATTTAAGTTTCTGGCTTTTTTTATTCATTTTTACAATAAGTTAAATACAATGGTTTCTGGGTTTGTTTAAGTTGTCTTCAAGCTCTGTGTGTATGATTCTTTTTTCGTTTTGGATATGTGATCCCTCATTATTCTGAATCTTTAACAAGGCTGTTTGGTTTGCGGGGAAGTTATGGGAGGGCAGGATCTGGCTTGCGCCTTAACATCCGCGGCTGTCCTTTGCGGTATATGCGGCGCCGTTTTGAAGCAAATACAAGTTGGTGCTTTTTTTTTTTTTTTTGAACAAATATTTCAGACTACACAAGTATTAAAAAGATACTTTAAAATACTAAAAGGTATTGAAAAATATTTTATGATCTTAAAAAATTATTTTAACATCTCGAAGAAATATTTCAAGGCACTTAATGATACTAAAAAGATACTTTAGTATATAGACTAGTACTAAAAAATACTTTGTGATCTTGAAAAACTAATTTAAGGATCTTGAAAAAATATTTCAAGGTACTGACCGGTACTAAAAGGATTCCTCAGAATATTTACTGGTACTAGACAAAATACTTCATGATATTGAAAAAATATTGAGATCTTGAAAAAATATTCTACAATATATTTTTAGTACCAGTTAATACCTTAAAATATTTTTTCCAGTACTAGTGAATATCCTGAGGAATCCTTTTAGCACCCGTCATTATCCTGAAATATTTTTTCAATATCCTCAAATTAATTTTTCAAGATCACGAGGTATTTTTTTATTACAATTAGTATACTAAAGTATCTTTTTAGTATCACTAACTACCGTGAAATATTTTTTCAAGATGTTAAAATAATTTTTCAAGATCATGAAGTATTTTTTTCAGTACCATTCAGTATCCTAAAATATCTTTTATTACCTATCAGTAATATGAAATATTTGGTCAAAAAAAAAAAAATTACCACCAGCTTGTATTTGCTTCAAAACGGCACCGCGTACCACAAAGGACAGCAGATGTTAAGGTGCATAGGATATAAGCCAGATCCGGGAGGGGAGGGAGGATGTTGATCAAATTGCCTATTTCTTTTTGTTGAGAGTGTATTTTTGACACATTGAAAATTTTTCATGGGTAATTTGGTCCATATGAGGTAAAAAGTTTCTCTTTAGGGTATGTTTGATTTGAGGGGAGGGGAGGGAAAGTTGAGAGAAATTTTTTCTCTCATCTTTACAAAATTGCCCATAAATAATTTTCAATATTCTTAAAATATATTCTCAACAAAAAAGAATATTCCCTTCATTAATGGCAAAATGGTCAATGTCCTCCCAAAAGATTTTTTCTCTCCCCTCCCCTTCCCTCATACCAAACATACCCTTAGACCCTGTTTGTTATGAAGAAGATTTAAGAAGGGAAATGAATGGAAATGAAGATTGAGAGGTAACTTTAAAAATGTGAGTCGTTTGGTATACAAGGGAATGAAACTTAAGTTGAGAGAAAATGAAATGTTTGGTATGAAGAATTTGGTGTTGGTTAAGTGGGAAAAAGAAGAACCAGAGCCAATTTTGGAAGGATAAAAAAACTTTCCTGAGAAGATTGCAGCTTTCCCTCCATTTTCGGATGGAAAACATCTTCCCTCAAATATGGGAAGATGAGCATTCACCGGAAGATGCTGACTGGATCTTCCGTCTACCAAACACCCAAAAACCATGGGAAGTTTGGGATCTTCCCTTTCCTTCTCTAATCTTCTTTGTAACAAACGAGCCCTTAGGCCCCGTTTGGTATAGGGAACATTTAAGGAGGGAAAGGAACTTAAAGGAGGGAAAGGAATGGAAGGGAAGATTAAGAGGGAACTTAAAAAGTTAAACTGTTTGGTAGACATGGGAATGGAACTTAAGTTGAGGGAAAATAAAATGTTTGGTAAGAAGAATTGGGTGTTGATTAAGTGGGAAGGAGAGGTAAAATACCTATAATACCCCTAACATAAAAAAGAGAGAGAAAGACTTGATTGATTTTTTTTTATCAGGCATATACAGACTACCCACATCGTGATTGTTAATGGTTGAGAAGGAAAATCAAAAGAGCTGCCGATGGGATCTGTGAGGGCGATGATTAGAACGACAGCCGGAGGTGAGAAGGATTTCTAGGGAGAATGATAGAAAGGGAAAGGAACCCAGATCGCATCAAGAAAACCACAGATCACATACTGCTCTGTTCGGCTTTGTTTTACATTTTACAAGGATAAGGTTCAATAATTTGATCATATCTCTTAAACCACAGATCCGATTGTGGTGAAACGTTTTTTATATAAAACTAGACTCCCAATGCATCACATAGACACCAAAAGCAAGCTCAAAGGAGTTTAGACGAAAGAGATATGGATATCGGAAGTTGACCCTAGAATTCTCGCGTCATATCAGACATAAGTTCAGTAACTTGGATGACTTGGTTCGAACGTAGTTGACAAGTTCGAACGTAACACTCACCTAAAAGAGTCGAGTTCGAACGCATAAATTGACAGTAGTTGAAACTGTGCTGCAATAAATTTCAGCATATTGGAAGAGAAGGCTGGTCATGAGGAATGAAAATAAGGAGCATAAATTGAAAATGGTGAAAGAGAGATGGATTACTATTTTTGCAACTTTCGATGGTAGTTAAATCTTCTTTCATTGTTTCACTGTTCATACCACCGTGAGAGAGCTTGAACCAAACCATCAGCAACCTTCTTGCATCTCCGACGAGCCACCACTACTGTCCTCCTCACCGTCATCGTTGGGAACGAGAGAAGGCCAGAGAGCTTGGGTTGTGATTGTGTCTTTGGAGGGAGAGCGATTTGGGGAAGAAGAACCGAGCTTGAAGAAACTGTTCAGAAGGGCTTTTTTGTCCCATTAATTCACTTTCCCAGGAAGATTTTGAGATCCCTCCAGTTTTGGAGGGATTTGAATTTCCCACGTTTGTGGGAAGATGGAGCAAGGTGGGAGCTTGGATTGACGGGAAGTTGTGCAACCAAACGGGTATTGTTAGTGGGAACTGTGTTATGTTACCAGGAACTCTTATGAGTTCCTTGTACCAAACAGGACCTTAGAGTGTGTTTGATTTGAAGGGAGGGAAAGGAAACCTAGAAAAATTTAATTATTAATCTATAAGTTTAAACCACATCTCCTCCCCTCAAACCAAAAACATATAAAAATTGTATCACTTTTGAACCTATATATGCATTTTTTACACCTTTAAAAATTTTATTGTGCCAAGCAGCCCTTGTATATAACTTTCTTGTTAAATTTTTCCCTACCCTTGGTAATAACATAAATTTTGTCAACTCTATTTGTCAATTATATAGACAAGATCTCTAGCCACCACATTAGGAAGTTTTCGGTCTATCATTATGGGACTTAACAAATATTCAAGACCTAGAAAAAAAAAATAACACAATCAAAAATGTCAAAAATGCTATTAAGAAAAAGAAATAATAGCTATAAATATTTAGTAAAAGAAGTGAAATCTCATGCTTTTTCTTTGGTAATAATCCATGGCACTCATATGTTATATAGGAGCTAGCTTGAAGATGAATTTTGGTTTTAGATGGCAAGATATTCATTCATTTTCTCTCTTATATTTATCATTTTCTTTAAACTAATTTACTTAGCTTAAATAAACTAATATATAATTTAATATTATATAAAAATATTTTAGATGGATCATGTAATAATTAAGTGATTTACCTAACTTCCTTTTAGATGGATCATGTCACTTAATTAAGTAATATTATATAAAACTATTTTAGATGGCAAGATATTTATCATTTTCTTCTAAACTAATTTTCCTGACTTTATAAACTGATATACAATCTAATATACAAGTGATTTATTTAACTTTCTTTCCCTGAAAAAAAAATATTTAACTTCTTTAATTTCTCTTAAAAAAAGTTCAATCGGGGCTTATATCAAAAGACCGAAAGGAGTATAAAATTTATTTTTTCTTTTATTTTACAAAACATTTTCCGTTTTTTTCTTTTAACCTGAATAATCTTACAAAATGTTCTATCAATCATTCAATTTACTCCCTTTTAATAAAAGGCGCTACAATAAAATTTTAAATGTTGATCAATTAATATTAATATTAACCTTGTAAATTTATCAATTACAAAATACTTCATCCGGTCCTAATCATAAGAACATATTTTAGAGTTGATTTTGGTCCTAATTATAAGAGCAAGTTTTAACTTTTGTCAATTTTTTCCTATAATACCCCTATTTATACTTTCTCAATAATAATTAAAGACAATAATAATTTAATAATACATCTATATATTTTATAAAATAAATAATGTTTGCAACTCATTAATGTCATATACACTTCAATTATACATTTTTTATAAAACAATTTTGAGCAATTTTTGTCATATTTTTCTCATATCACCCCTACTAATACTTCTTCCACAATAATTAATTTAACAATATGCTTATATTCTATAAAGTGAGAGATTCTACTTTATTTTTTATTTTTAAATAAAATAATTGAACTTCAGGTTTACAAGTTGCATATTTATAATTATAAGTTGCATATTTTCCAAATTAGCATTATTAAGGAGTAGCAAGTTGTAGTATTTATAAGTTGCATATTTTATGTTCAGGTTCCGCATTATACACAAAATTCACTTTTAGTTAGTAATTGCAGTTTCACAAAGTTCGTCCACGCACATTGTTCGAGTACGAACGCAGTTTGTGATATGCATACTTTATGTAGAATTAATGCATATTTATAACAAGCAGGGTATTTTTGAAATATAATTATAATGAACTAATTTAACTTCTCTTCTTAATCTTTCCAAATTCTGGTAAATAGTTTTTATGATTAGGACCAGAGGGAGTATTTAATATGTGATTTTTTTTAACTAATGAAAAAAAAATTAAAAGAGCGCGGAGCCTTTTACTTGTCAACGAAAGGTCGCGAAGGCTTTCTGATAAATTTGTTATCCCCACTCGAGCTTGAACACTATGGATGACGGCATTCCATTTCTTCCCAAAGAAATTATCTGAAACATTCTGAAATGACTTCCGGTGAAATCCTGTTAATTAACCTCCTGAAATTTATGTCATTTTGGCATATTTGTCTCTAATTTCTCACTTTTTGGTGAATTCATATGTAAATTTGGAGATATATATACAGAGGAAATGTGTCTAACTGATATTTAGGATAAAGGGATAGAATTCTTTGGTTAAGTGTGAATATTTCATCGACATTAGCTTTTATATATTTTCTTGTGTTCATAGCTTATCATTTGAGTCACATGTGGAGCCTTTTAAAGCACAAATCAATGACTAAAAAGTTGGAAAGGAGCTTAGAAAGGCAATGCACCATGGAAAAATAAGAAAATATGAAGAGGAGTTTTTGGCCTCAACCAAAGCATTCATTGGCCTCAGCCAGAAATAAGACAAAAACATTTTGGTTTCAGTGAAAGCATTCCCTGGCCTCAGCCAAAGCATCCCCTAGCCTCAGCCAGAAGTAAAACAGAAACTTTTTGGCTTCAGCCAATGATAGTGAATGAAGCTGTGAGTTTCGAGGTCAGAACTAATTCTAGGGCTTTAAACACTTTATTCATTAACATCAGTGCCATTCTTCACTTTGGGGGCGATTTTGGAGGCTTGCTCTGCTAGGGTTTGGTGAAGGTGGAGATTGAGCTAGGAGTTGAAGATTTGAAGAGATTTAAACTTCTCCTCTTGGTTTTTCCTCTCCATCTTCTATTTTCCTTATGTTTTGCTATTTAATGGTTTATCCCCACTTTCTCATGGGTTTTATGAACATGTGTAGCTAGAGCTTTGATTTTAGGATTATTTTGAACCCTGTATGGATTAAGTACTCATTTCGCCTTTTGGAACTTGTTTGAGAGCAAACAAGAGACTTTTTGGGATGCTCAAAATTTAGAGGTTGCTACTAAGAAGTACTCCTTCTGGTCTTTATTATAAGGCACTGACTAGTAAGTTTATTTGGTATTTTTTATAAGGCATTTGCTTGTTCCCAATGAGCATTGATTATTTTTTTTCCATGTCTGGCCCTAATTAATAAAGGTAATGGGTGAGAGTAATAATTAATATAATATTAGAGTTTAGTGCAATTAGTAGAGGTAATATTGGGAATTACTTAGATTGTAGGACAACTTTATTGACTTTAACTACTTTTATTAGTTTGTGAGAAAAGTTAGTTGGTGCCTTATAATAAGGACTAAGAGTATCTTCTAAAATGATGGGTAAGGGGCTCTTTGGTATGAGAGACTTTGAGGGTAAGGGAGAAAAAAATTGAGTTTGATTTAAAAATATTAAAGATGTGGGGTTAGAAGTTTTTAATTAATTTTTTTCATCTTACATATTCTCTTTATTAAAATTTTAGAATCTCATCTCTCCAATTTTTTTTTTTTTTAAAAAAAAAATCCAAGTCATTTAAAGTTTCCTATCACTCTAATCCATTGGGGAAAATGGTTTCATTAAAATCACAACCATGAGTAGAACGGAAGTCTTTGTCAATGACTGCAGGTGCAGACACAAAAACTGTGAATCAAAGGAGAAAATGAAATGAAAGCCGTCGGAACAGAACGCCAAACGAATGAATAAAACAAAGATGAAAAGTCGAGAAGGAAATGAAATGAATAGTCTGATATTGAAAACTGAGAAAAGTCAAATATTACATTGCCTTCGTGTACATGTGTCAACTTTCTATAGAAAACACCTTTACAGCTTTGGCAATTACAAACGCAAATCCTTTACAACTTAAAAACAAATTATAATTAATTAATAACAAATAGTTTTTATACAAAATTTATACATTTTGTCCAAGTGTGTGTCTTTAAAATGGTAGTGTGTTTTTGACTTGTCCAAAAACTTTCCTAAAAAAAATCGGGGGCGCTGCCTCTAAATCCCCAAATCCCCTCACTAATTATGCGGATACAAATAAAATATCCCAGCTCCGCCATTGCTGACAATATATTTGACCACCCCATTAAAAATTTCAAAAACGCTATTAAGAAAAAGAAATAATAGCTACAAATATTTGGTAAAAAAAGTTAAATATCAATGCTTTTTCTTTGACAATAATGCCATGGCACTTTAGTTGTATTTGGCAATAATCTCATGCCAGTGATTTTCATATATAGTATAATGTTTTGCAAAAATATTTTAGATGAATCATTTCATATATATAATAATTGTAATTAAGTAACTTCCTTAATATTTTTAAACTAGATAAATACGTTATACATTAAAGATTCGATGAGTATTAAACAAAAGATTTGTTCTTGAATTTTAAAAAATGTTTTCTCAATCATTCCACTTTAACGCTTTCAATAAAATATGCTGGCAATAAAATTTTAGAGAAATTCTTGTATGAATTTATATTCCCACCTACTAATTAAAATATAATAATTATTGTGCATCTGGGTTGAATCCGGATTGGTCAGAGTTAAGCTTTGGATACCGGATGGACAACCAAAAAAAATATAATAACTATCCATTAATTTAGCAGATCCTAAATATTAGCTAGCATATTAATAAAATTAAATTTTTTTTGAAATAGTTACATCTTAAGTAAGATATTTTTTTAAAGAAAAATAAAAATGTAAATTACATTAGCAGCTAACAAAGATTAATATTAATTGGATTGTTGTATTTTAATTAGTTGGATCACAGACGACATGGTAAACCATGTTGACACGAGAATCGGTATAGAATTTAAATATAGATTATTTAGTACGTAAATGCTTACACGTATACAGATTGAAAAACCAAAAACAAAATATTACTTTTAAATACCGATTCCTGTAAGCCCTCACGCCTTCGTTGAGAGCGAAGGCTTTCTCATAAATTCATCCTCCCCAATCGAGCTCGAGCACCATGGATGACGACTTTCCGATTCTTCCTCTAGAAATTATCCTAAACATTCTGAAACGACTTCCAGTGAAATCGTTAATGCGATTCCAATGTGTGTGCAGAGGATGGAAAATTCTCTTCAAGACGCAATCTTTCATCACAGATCACCTCAACCACTCAAATCATCAAAACCCTTGTCTCCTTATGAAAGATTTTCACTTAGATGATCTTTCGAACATGCATTGCCTTAATTCCGAGATGCAAATTTGGGAATTGCAGAACCCACCATTGCTCAGTTATTTGAAGCAAGGTAAGATACTAGGCAGTAGCAATGGCTTGCTTTGTGTTCAAATCAATAAGCCTAATGGATCTCCTCATTTACTTTTAGTGTGGAATCCAGCTATTAGAGAGGTCAGACTAGTGCCCGAAACTAATCTTCGTAAGGATGGTTGTTTCCAGCTTACAGGATTTGGGTTCAGTCCAATTATTAATGATTATAAGATAGTGATGGCTTATTTTTCTATTGATTATGCTTATGTTGGTGTGGTAAAAGTATATTCTTTGAGCTCAGGGTCATGGAAGGAAGAAAAATTTAGGCTCAATGGCTTCGGAGATGTAACATCTCGAGGTGTCACTGTCAATGGTGTTATGTTTTGGTGGAGCTACAAGACGGTTGGGAAGGATGATGATGATAAGAGACTGATTGTTTCATTTGACTTAGCAGTGGAAGTGTTTACACTGATACCAACACCACAACTACACGATGCTTATGGCTTGACTATGTATGAGGAAAAACTTGCCATATTTTCTTGGATCGAAAATTCAAAACATTCTGTTATTGATCTGTGGGTAATGGAGGATGGCGTAGGTGCGTCTGGAGAGATATGGAGTTGGACCAAAAAATATAGTATTGACCCTTATCCTTGTTTCTTGTATCCTAGGACTATTTGGAGAAATGAAGTTGTCTGCTTTCCTCTCGGGCAAGGTGAATCAGCAGTTGTTTTCTTAAATCTAACTACTAAAAAAACTTGGAAGTTTGCTATTGGCAAGTTTGGCTATAAGGAATGGATTTTCAATTATGCTGAAAGTCTTGTACCAGTGGGAGGAATGAAATCATCCACAATTTTTCTGTAGGGCCTGGACTTGTTCATGATATTTTAACGCAAAGTGATTTTAAGATGTTTACTCCCTAAATCTTAATCTTTATTTTGCACACTTATTTAGTTTAAGCACTTTTGGTAGAAATAAACCCATATCAGGTTAGATTATTTTATGCCTTATGAAGCTTAAAGACCTTTAGAGATGTTATCCTTAATGATGAATCAACAGTTGTTTTCTTAAATGACAGATGTTTTTGTAGCTGTATCTGTGTTACCTATAAGATTCGTTTTTTTTTTTCTTTCCAAGACGGATATATAGTCTAGTTGCTGGTGTGTGGATTATTTGTAAGTTGTGATCTTTTTGTAATATACATATATCATATGACACTAGCTCTCTCCCCAACTTTCATTTATTGTCATTTCAATCTTTGTTTAATGTTTGAAAAAAATTCATACCAATAAGTTGTGTGTACTGTGATTGGGTGAAGATCCTCTTGTATGTATGCGAGGGTACCACTTGCGACTCTAATTTATTTGGGTTTCTCCTTTTATTTTCAAACAAATAAGATATAACATCTCAATAACTAAAATTTATTATCCTTACCTTTGAAGATTTACAAATTGTCTGATAAAGAGGCAACATTTTTATTTATTTTGAAGTTTAAGAATCCTTAGAGGACCAACCAAGTAAGAAGTGAGAAGCTTGCATGATAGATAAATTCTAACAAACTTGTCTATTGCCAAACACAAAAGGATCATTTAAGATAAAATGGTTTATTTGATTTGTGTCTGTATTTTGCTTAACCCAATTCAAAAGAAGGTTATCGCATGTACCTGTTCAGACAATGGAGTACGAGAATCAAGACCATTACTTTCGACAGTTTCAAGGTATTTGCTATGTTTTGTGGAAAGAAAATCTGAAATAACTCATCACCCAATCCAATAAAATTCTCAAATGACTTCCTGTAAAATACTAAATCCGATATCAATGGGCGTGCAGACATTGGATAAATCTCTTCAAGACCCAATCTTTCATCACCGAACACCACCACCACTCAAATTATCAAAACCCTTGGTTCCTTTTCCAACGGAATCTCAAGGTTGCTTCGTCAAAATTGTGCTGGCTTGATTCCGAGATGCAAATTCACAGATTTCAAAACCCTCCCCTACTCGATTATTTCAAGCACGGTAGGATCATTAATTCCAACAATGGCTTGATCTGTGTTGAAATCAATAGGCGTAATAGATTTCCTCATTTCCTTTTAGTTTGGAATCCAGCTATTTGAGAGATCAGACTAGTGCCCCAAACTAATGGTCATGAGGATTACTATTCCTCTTTTATAGGATTTGGATTCTGTCCAATTATTAAGGATTACAAGATTGTGATAACTTATGCTTCTTTAAGTTATAAAGAGCTTTCGGCTGTGAAAGTATTTTATATAAGTTCAGGGTCATGGAAGGGAGTAGAATTTAGGCTCAATGACACCATATGTCTAAGTTCTCAAAGTGTCACTGCTAATGGTGTTATGTTTTGGTTGGGGTCAAAGAAGGCTGGGGATAATACAGATGATGATGATCAGGACGTGATTGTTTCATTTGACTTAGCAATGGAAGTATTTACAGTGATACCAATACCTAAGCTATACTTTGTGCCAAGCCTTGATGTGTGTGAGGAAATTGCACTGGAAGCTCAGAAGATTCTGTTATCCATATGTGGGTGTTAGAGGAGGGTATAGGTGCATCTGACGTGAAGGATGAATCAACAGTTGTTCTCTATAACCACTCTACTGAAAATATCAAGAAGCTTGCTATTACCATATGTGACAAAGGGCACTGTATTTTCAATTATGCTGAAAGTCTTGTACCAATTGGAGGAATGAAATGATTCACAAATTTTCTGTAGGGTCTGGACTCATTCATGATATTTTGAATGCAAAGTGGGTAATGATTTAGCAAAAGCTATTCTATCTCTGTTTAAACCTCACAGCTTATGTATTTAAGATGCCTGCTTCCTAAATTTTAATCTTTATTCTATAGACTCTTTTAGTTTGAACACATCTGGTAAAAATGAAGCCCCATACAAGATTAGATTATTTTGTGCCTTATGGACATTGAAGACCTTTTGAGATGTTATCTAGAAGACCTTTTGCCCAGGTTATTTGTGATTTGTCATTGCAAATACCAACATGAAAACAATAACAAAAATTGTACCTCCTTATTTTGAGTGGACAAATGGTTAACTAAAACCATTGAAGAACATCCTTATGGTTTATTAACTGTGGATCAAAATATTATATGACCAATGCAAAAGGGATAAAACTTAGGAACTGTTAATTATATGGTCAAATAAACTTTTCCCACAAAGGGCAACATATATGTAGTGCAAATCCTAACATTATATTTAGATGGAGAGAAAAGTAGGGAAAGATAGAACTAAGGAGAGGAAAAATACATTTATTTTTGTTGTTGCTTTTTTATGTCATTTGTATTTTCATAATAGAGCTCACATGGGTGTGTGTACCTCATATTTCTATATGCCTAATAGACTCTAAGCTTCCATTCCCAATAAGAAGGAAGCAATTTAAAAATAACAATTTTTTTAGTTTGTTTCACAATGACCATTAACAATAGTTAAGGGTAGAGCATTTGAAAAGTTGGCTTGTTTGTACTTCAAATGTTGTTGACAAGGGGTGTGTGATAACCTATATAGTTAGTTAGGTACTCTGTGTGCTATATGTTTGTGCCAACCATGGTTACATAGTTACTTGGTGATTTCATTGAATTGTATATCTGTTTATTCAATTTCCTATTCTTATCAAAAAGTGTTGTAACTTCAAAAAATATTTGAGATTTATTGGATTTGTTTTTTCTTTGTTTTTGGTGTATGCGGCCATATTAACTGGATGGAATGATAAACCAAACACTATTTTGTTCGATCTTGCTGCTAAAGAATTTACAGAGTTTGCTGTTAGCAGAAGTCACTATGGTCATCATATTTTTAATTATGTGGAAAGCCTTGTGCCGGTTGGAGGAATGAAATTTATCTGAAATGTAGCATCTGGACTTTTTAGTGATATTGATGGTAAAGGGGAAAATGATGAACCAAAACCTATTCTATCTCTATTCAACATCACCAGCAATGAATTCAATTATGTATTCTACCCATAGATGGATCAATGGCATGGAATTTTCAATTATGTTGTAAGCTTTTACTAGCTGGCCACATCCACATTGAAAAGCTTAGATCTTAAGTGTCTGTTATTATATTGCATATTTGCTTATTTTGAGGGCTTTCATTGTTCGGACTTCTACAAATAGCTGATATGCAACTCATGAAAGGAGACTTTTAATGAATGGAACATCTTATTTTCTTCCTTATCTCTCCCTCTCCCTCTTTGTCATGCACATCTTTTTCCTTAATATTCTACCTTTGTATGCATCATTCTGTGATCAGCTAGATTGTGCTTCATTATAAATCATGCTGTGCAGTTCTCTTTCAAGATGGATGTGTGATTTAGTTGCTGGTGTGTTGATTACATGGAATTTTCTATCAGATGAGAAGGAAGAAAAATAAGTGAATTTCAATTTTAATTTCATTCACCCTAGTTTATGAACATTGTTTTTCCCTCATCATTCCATATATATGTATAATGCCTCGTTGTTATTTTAGACATGCTCAAACGAATATGAGGGATCCCTCAATCTCAGATTTCAATCATTGTGCTAAGACTGAAAGAATCGTGATAATTCTTGCTTGCTTCTTTAATTTCTGACTATGGAATAATATTTAAAATATTTTGCTTGCTGCAGAACCCTTTAAAAAAAAAAGAAGAGAGTGTTTGTCCTTTCAAATAAATATCTTAATACCATTGAGGGAGATATAATTTTTAAAAATTATTGCACTAATAACCTAATGATTAATATAATTAATAATACAATTCATAGAGATCCCTATAATCATGGAAGATGAAGTTCATTGGCATGCTTGGGCATAATTATATAATTATTAATATAATTATGATTCTTGATTTAATGTCTAATTTCAAATTCATTTTACTTCATTCCTTATATTCGAACCCTAATAATTGTATATGCACAATTTTGATGGTGCGATTACGTCTTGAAATACTTGCATACTCTAGCTAGGAGCGTCAGGTCATCTAAACTTTGTTCAATTAAAATACGACACTTTAGCTTCCAGGAGTAACTCACAATTAATATTTGTTTTCAAAGCAAACGTCATGGTTTAAAAAGAAAAAAACAAAAACTAACAAACACATCCTGCCCAAAATTCTAGTTAGGATGCCAACTAGGATAAATTTTTATAGAGATGTTGTATTTTAATCAGACATAGTTGATTTGAACTGGTACTCTCAGAATACCTAAGTATTTTTTATGCGCCCTGTTAACCAAATATGAAGTAAACCATTAAACCCAAATTTGATCGCATTAATATAATTTATTGCACCAATACCTTAGTTATGGAGATCCTACAATAATGAAATATGAAGTTCCTTGGTATGCTTGAACCACCTTAACATAATTATTAATATAATTCTAATTCTTGATTTAACGTATAATTTCAAATTCAATTTGCTTCATTCCTTATAGTCAAACTCCAATAATAATAGATGGCAATTTTGATGGTGTGATTATCCGACTTGTTTGTGAGTTTAACAGGTTAATAAAAAGGTATTGCAAAATTTCTACTGTAAAGTTGATTAATTGATTGATGCTTCAAATAAATGAAAGTTAAGAGATTAAAACCAAAATGAAAACAAACTTAAGGGTCTAAAAATTGGGTCACTAAGCAATATTTAAATTAAGAGTAAATCCTTTTTGGTCCTTTACAAAAAATGCGATACCCATTTTGGTCTCTTACAAAAAAATCGACCCTTATTCGTCCTTTTTTATGGACTAAAAAGGACTTTTTTGGAAATTTGTGAGGGATCAAAATGTCAACCAATTGAGTGTATTTTGAATTTGTGAGGGACTACGAGACTATCTTTTTTTTTTCAGGGACCAAAATGAGGATCGCGTTTTTTGTAAAGGACTAAAAAAGGTATTTACTCTTAAATTAAAATAGAATGATATAGAATATCCAATTTTTTTTAAATGGAATTCAATAACTGTCCAGAATAAAATGCACATTGTTATTTTAGATTTTAACATACGGCTGCTATTTCTTATATTTTTTTAAAATTCCAATTTAATTTTTTTTAACATGTTTTCATTTTTAATATTAAAACCAGCCAAATGTCTAAAACAATCCAGCAACAACATAACAAAGCAACGAAGGTTTATGAAAATATTCTCATGTTAAAAAAACAAAACATTATGAACAATTCAACCCTATTATTTCTTTAGGTTAAAAAAAAACCTATTATTTCGGGAAGTTATGATTGAGAACTGAGAAGTTATAATTTATAATTTAAATGAAAAAATATGAAGTAAATAAATGCAGTTGAAGAGTAAAAGCACATGTGTGGTGAACATATTAGACTCCTGATTTGTTTTTTTCATATTGTAATAATGTTTTTCTAGGATTTTCCCAATAAAATAATGATTACAAATATTTAATTGTATTCTTTTCTATAATCTCATGCCACTTTAGGGACTATTTGAGTTTGTGTTCAAGAAGCACGTTCATTCAAGTCCAGCTAAAACACTTCTTGTATATTTACTTAAGTCAGAAAAACAACTTCTATCACTAATTCAAACAGACAATTAGTTATATATGATTTGATACCAGTGGTTATGTTAGTGGCTTTCAATCTAATATAAAACAAAATACTCCCTTCGGTCCTAATTATAAGACAACATTTGAGAGTTGGTTCTGGTCCTAATTATAGGACAATATTTTAATTTTTGTCAATTTCTTCCTAAAATACCCCTATTTTATTCTCCCAAGTGTGTTTGGCTTTTTATAAGTAGATGTATGTAGGTGCGTAAACTCTTCTAATCAGTAAAACTTTTAAATTGTTAAAGTATAATTTATTTATTAATCAGCTGACGTTAAATTACCAATATGTACACACACACCTGTGTGTGTGTTTACACACAAATATATAGGGTTAAGGAGCAATTTTACACATGAGCTTTTTCCCCAGGAGCGCCCAGCACCACGTGCTTTTTTCTGGAGCAAAAGTACACACGTGGTTACGTTTTGGGAGCGCCCAGCACCACGGCAGTTAGTTGACCGTTAGTCAACTGTTAAGTTGGATGGAAATGAACAGTAACTTGGGTAAAATTACACTTTTGTCATTAGTTTTAAATAAAAATTACCCTTTTGCCCTAAGTTTTTTAAAAAAAAAAAAAACTAAAAATACCCCTCCTTGGTGGGCCCCACCACCGGCCACCCCACCACCGGCGGCCGACCACTGCCGGCCGGTGGTGGTGGTCGGCCGCATCCACGTCAGCGTCCATGTCAGCGTGTCAGTCCAAATAAGCGCCACGTCAGCGTTCCATCCAAGTTAACGGTTGACTAACGGTCAACTAACTGCCGTGGTGCTGGGCGCTCCTAAAACGTAACCACGTGTGTACTTTTGCTCCAGAAAAAAGTACGTGGTGCTGGGCGCTCCTGGGGGAAAAGCTCATGTGTAAAATTGTTCCTTAACCCCAAATATATATATAGAGCTACACACACAAACACACACACGTCTGTGTGTGTACATACATATATGTATATATGCGTGTGTAGGCACACACACACATGTGTGTGTACATATATGTATTCTGTGTATATGTGTGTGTGTACACATATATGTATCTTTTTGTGTGTGTGTGTATACACATATAGATATACATATGTACATATATATGTATCAGTTTGTCTATATATACATGTGTGTGTGTGTATGCATATATATATATATCTGTGTGTGTGTGTGTGTACACACATATATGTGTATGTATATATCTATATGTATACACACATATATATGTATATATAACAAGACCATTATTTCAATTAGAAAGCGTGTGAAAAGAAAATCTCTAGGTCGGAGACATATGTGGTAAGGGCTATAGATTCACTTTTACTATGCCATTTTAAATTTATATAAGAACATTTTAGGAAAATGAGTAAAATTAACTAATTTAACTCATCTCCTTAATCTCTCCAAAATCGGTTAAATATGTCTTATAATTAGGATTGGGGGAGTAAGAGATATATTAAAATTTATATATATTAAGGTAAATATGTATTTTTAATATTTTATTTTATTCTCTAATTTTATAAATTGTTTTTCAAATCTCTAACCTTTAAGCTTTTGAAGAAAAAAAATATATTATAAAACTAAACGAAATCTAGAATAAATAAGTAAAAAATAAGTGTGAAACAATTCTCATTCAATTACTTGTATTTCTACAATATTTTGTATATGACTTCTAATTATAGTCTACCAAGGGTCACATCAAGAGTCACCACCAAAAGTCACTATCAAGGGTCACAACCAAAGGTCACACCAAGGGTCACAACAAAATGTCATCATCAAGGGTCAAAACAAAATAAGAGATATATTAAAATTTATATATATTAAGGTAAATATGTATTTTTAATATTTTATTTTATTCTCTAATTTTATAAAGTAATTTTCAAATCTCTAACCTTTAAGCTTTTAGAGAAAAAAATAAAAATAAAAATGTTGTTATTAAACTAAAAGAAATCTGAAATAAATAAGTAAAAAATAAGTGGGGAGAAATTCTCATTCAATTTCTTGTATTTCTACAACACTTTGTACCTGACTTACAATTATAGACTACTAAGAGTCATATCAAGAGTCACCACCACGGGTCACAACCAAAGGTCACTATCAGGACCATGCTTTCCTCCGATGCCTGTTTGCGTTCGCTGCGTCCTTTTCCAAAAAAATGTGTCGTTTTGGCACAAAAACAGTGAGCTGTTGCCTTTTTTTTTCTTTTTAATATTTTAAGATACTGATAGATACTAAAAAGATACTTCAAGATACTGACAAGTACTGAGAAAATACTTCATGATTATGAAAAATTATTTTATGATGTTTTAAAAATATTTCAAGGTAGTAACTGGTACTAAAAAGATACTTCCGGATACAAACTGGTACTAAAAATAGACTTCACGATATTGAAAAATTATATTAGGATCTTGAAAAAATATCCTGAAGTATAGTAGTCAGTACCCTAAAATATTTTTTCAAGATCCTAATATAATTTTTAAGATCATTAAATATTTTTTTAATACTAGTTACTATCCTGAAATATTTCTAAAACGTCCTAAAATAATTTTCAAGATCATGAAGTATTTTTTCGGTATCGGATAGTATCTTGAAGTATCTTTTAAATACCTGTTAGTACCATGAAATATTAAAAAAAAAAAAAAGAGTCAACAACTCACTATTTTTGTGCCAAAGCGTTAGAGTTTTATGGAAAAGGAGGCCGCGGACGCAAACAGGCATCGAAGGAAAGCCTAGTCCTCACTATCAAGGGTCAACACCAAAGGTCACACCAAGGGTCACCAACAAGAGTCATAACAAAATGTCATCACCAAGGGTTACAACAAGGGTCACCACCAAGCGTCACAACCAACTGTCACCACCAAAGACCACTAAAGATTATGAGTCAATAGACATCCACATAATATATTCATAACACATTTTAAATATTGGCAAAATATTCTCAAGAACGATATGTTAAGTTTAATTTTTGAAAAGAGATATGATATTGTCACTACCACTTTTTACCGTTGGACCACAATCCCATCTACCTTTATCATTTCTTTCTCCTATTGAGATTCTGATCTAAATGTCAAAAAGTGACAGTGACAAAAAATGGTAGTGACAATATCCTATTCTTTTTTTCATATATAGTATAATGTGTTGCAAAAATATTTTAGAGGAATCATATCATATATCACTAGTGGAAAAAAGGATTTTAAGACCAGACGAAACAGGTATATTAGGAGCGGACCCGCGACAGGTCTTGTTCCAGGCGGTATTAAAAGTCTCCCTATTAAGACCGAACACATAGAACCGGTCTTAAAGAGTTTCTTTAAGACCGGACATTTTAAACCTTCGGTCTTAAAATTCGTACTAAATAGATCTGAAATATTTTATAATTGTAATTAAATAATTTATCTAACTTTGTTAATAGTTTTAAACTAGATAAATAAGTTATACATTAAAGATTCCATGAGTATAAAACAAAAGAGAGAGATGTTTTTGTTCTGTAATTTTACAAAATGTTTTCTCAATCATGCAACTTTAACTCTTTAATAAAATATGCTGACAATAAAATTTTAGATAAATTCTTGTATGAACTTATATTGCCACATCGTTTGTAATTTAACTAATTAAAAATAGCAACTATGAGTTGATTTGACATCTCCTAAATATTAACTAGCATATTAATAAAATTTAAAATATTTAAAATATTTACATCTTAATTAAGGGATTTATTTATTTTTTTTTTAAATATGAATTACATGAGTAGCTAACTAGGATTAATATTAATTAGGTTGTTGTATTTTAATTAGTTAGACCACAAATGACGTGATAAATTAGGTTCAAGAATCTGTATAGAATTTAAATATTTATAAACTAATTTCAATATTGCGCTTGTAAATTTATCAAATACAGATTATTTAGCAAGTAAATGCTTACACGTATACAGATTGAAAAACAAAAACAAAATATTACTGTTAAATACCGTTTCTTGTAAACCCTAACCCCTTCGTTGAGAGCTAAAGCTTTCTAATAAATTCGTCCTTCCCAATCGAGCTCGAGCACCATGCATGACGACTTTCTAATTCTTCCTCCAGAAATTATCCAAAACATCCTGAAACGACTTCCGGTGAAATCGTTAATACGACTCCAATGTGTGTGCAGAGGATGGAGAATTCTCTTCAAAACCCAATCTTTCATCGCAGATCACCTCGACCACTCAAATCATCAAAACCCTTGTCTCCTTATGAAAGATTTTGACATCGAGGATGATCCTTCGAACATTTATTGCCTTGATTCCGATATGCAAGTTTGGGAATTTCAGAACCCACCATTGCTCCATTATTTGAAGCAAGGTAAGATACTAGGTAGCAGCAATGGCTTGCTCTGTGTTCAAATCAATAAGTCTGATGGATCTCCTCATTTCCTTTTAGTGTGGAATCCAGCTATTAGAGAGGTCAGACTAGTGCCCAAAACTAATATTCGTAAGGATTATTGGAACCATCTTATAGGATTTGGGTTCAGTCCAATTATTAATGATTATAAGATAGTGATAGCTTATTTTCCTGTCGATCATGCTGATGTTTGTATAGTAAAAGTGTATTCTTTGAGCTCAGGGTCATGGAAGAAGGAAGAAAAATTTAGGCTCAATGGCACCAGAGGTGTACTATCTCAAGGTGTCACTGTCAATGGTGTTATGTTTTGGTGGGGTTACAAGACGGTTGGGAAGGATGATGATGATATGAGACTGATTGTTTCATTTGACTTAACAGTGGAAGTATTTACACTGATACCAACACCACAACTACACCCTCTTTCAGGCTTTACTGTGTATGAGGAAAAACTTGCCATATTTTCTTGGATCAAAGACCCAAAACATTCTGTTATTAATCTGTGGGTAATAGAGAAGGGTGTAGGTGCGTCTGGAGAGATATGGAGTTGGACCAAAAAATATAGTATTGACCCTTTTCCTTGCTTCTTATCTTCTATGACTATTTGGAGAAATGAAATTGTTTGCTTTCCTCTCGGGCAAGGTGAATCAACAATTGTTTTCTTAAATCTCACTACTAAAAAAACTTGGAAATTTGCTATTGGCAAGTTTGACTATAAGGAATGGATTTTCAATTATGCTGAAAGTCTTGTACCGGTGGGAGGAATGAAATCATCCACAATTTTTCTGTAGGGCCTGGACTCGTTCATGACATTTTAACGCAAACTGAATTTAAGATGTTTACTCCCTAAATCTTAATCTTTATTTTGTACACTTATTTAGTTTAAGCACTTTTGGTAGAAACAAACCCATATCAAGTTAGATTTTTTTATGCCTTATGAAGCTTAAAGACCTTTGGAGATGTTATCCTGAATGATGAAGGTAAATATTAAATGACAGATGTTTCTAGCTGTATTTATAGTCTAGTTGCTGGTGTGTGAATTACTTGTAAGTTTTGATCTTTTTGTAATATAGATATATCATATGACACTGGCTTTCTCCCAACTTTCATTTATTGTCATTTCAATATTTGTTCGATGTTTAAAAAAATTCCTACCAATAAGTCATCTTTCATTCTTTGTACCACTCATACTTTTGTAACAAGTGTTTTTTTTTTTTTTTCCGGCTCAGGTAACAAGTGTTGTTTGACTTCCATAGAAATTTGAGTCTGAGATACTCAATTATACGTTCTTCAAATAGGTGTGTAACCCTTCCAATAATACATCATTCATTAGAGTATTATAGCGCATCACAAAGGATAAAACGGTTTGGGCATAGTATACTGATAATATATTACAAATCTTAGATATAAAATTTAAAACATAATTACACAAATTTTCTACAAATATCCCTCGACCAATTTGGAACCAGTCCGACACTTCTATTTGATGACATCCGCCACTTTGTCCTGGGAGTCTCTTCCACCATGCTGTATAATTCATAGATATCAATAGAGGCTGGAATCCCGAAGGATCCTAGAGTAACATATTAATCTCAAGTACAATGCATAAATAGTGTATGACAGTTAACCATAATTGTGAAAATAAACAACACTCAGTACATACCACGCGCAGTGACATAAAGCATCACAACATCACAACCAATGTGAACTGCGAAACGCAGGACACAACATGTCCCGGATCCATTCTGTAATTATCAAAAAAAAAAAATAGTGATACATTCTGTAATACCCGATTTTCGGTTTACCGAAAAATATGTATTTTAGGAATATGTTACCATATTAAATTGGTTAACATATGTGACATAGAGTCACATAAAATAATGGCTATTTTAAGTTTAAAAGAACCATGGAAAAGTTATAAAAACACTTAATTAAATTAAGTGCCAATTAGCAAATAATAGGCAAATAAGCTTTGCACTAATTGAGATTAGTGACATAATTCTTCAATTTAGCTATGGGCAAATTAAAGTCATCATTTTTGAAAAAAAAAGAGGGCTGATTTTTGAAGAAAAATTAAGAGGCCAACAGTGAAGA
This sequence comes from Acacia pycnantha, assembly GCA_025563575.1. NCBI lineage: Eukaryota > Viridiplantae > Streptophyta > Magnoliopsida > Fabales > Fabaceae > Acacia > Acacia pycnantha. The sequence continues at coordinate 4,540,500 of JAMWYP010000003.1, read as the reverse complement.
ATTAAAGCTTGAATAATGAAGTGCTAATGACCATGATTAATAAACCAACCAACCCAACAATGACAATGGTAATTAAGGGGAAATCAAGCACTTGATTTGAGAGTTAATTAAAGCTTATTAAATCTGCCCCAAATTCATAAAAAACGTCCAGCTTGTAGGAGAGAGGATTTATCATATATTTATTAAAGTTTAGCTTTGAAAAGTCAAACCATCAACTAGCCAATTAGGAAGCTTAAAACATGAGATATTTTACATACTAAAAACATATTAAATGACTAAAAGGGGATGTCGGCCAGCGGGTACAGTGGAAAGGATTTCTTTTTCTTTTCATGAAATAATCAAGTTATTTAGTTAATTAAAAGCATCCATTGATGGCTGAATAAAGTAGCATGTCGGCATGCATTTGAATGGGTGAGATTTGGCCTCATAAAGCACATCTTAATCTAAGGGTTAGGGTGAATAATCTGCTCACACTTAATTACCATGTGTGCCATAGTGTTTTTCTATAAATAGCCATCCAACCTTCACATATTCCTCACACCAAAAACTTCTCTGATCCTTATTTGAGAAGGAGAGAGGCGTGAGTTTAGAGTATAGGAGAGTGATGGGAAAAATTCATAAGAAGGAAGGAAGAAGGAGTTGAAGCTTATGGTAAAGTTCTTAGTCTTTTAAGCTTTTAGTTTTTCATAAAATTGTAGTTTAATCTAGAAAATTAGGAAGTAAATTCCTTTACTTGTTTTTAAGGCCTCCATTGCATTTAAAATGAAAAATGGGGGTAAAAACATGTTGGGAGATAATTTTTCGAATTAATGGAACAAGATTGTGAAAATTGTAGAATTTCCAGTTTTAAATCCTGTGCTGGCAGCAAACGTTTAGGCTATTATTTTATGTATGAAATGATCTTTAAAAATTATGAAATTTTACATGAATAAATTAGACATGTAGGGGTTTCCAAATATATAAAATATGAAGCATTTTGAGGTCTACACAAGGAGTAACATATTTTTGAAGTTAAGCTATTTTTTCTGGGATTAAAACTAGGCAACGTTGATAAAAGATTAAAACCTGGGAATGATTCTTGATGTTTTAGCTTCTGGGAATATTTTCCTTGAAAATATATATGTCAAGGGTCATGAGGAATTTTGAAGCACTCAAAAATGAGGTTTTTAGAATTAAGTATGATTTTTCAAAGTTGCTGAAAAATCCGCCCAGAAATTCCAGCAATTCGTTTTTAAGAAAAATGTAAGGGTATAAACGGAATAGTTAATCCACCAAGGGTATAAATGTAAAAATAGGTGAAAATATCATTTTTAATATTATTCTAGGAAATATGGTATTAATTACAATATCATATAATGTATGGAAAAGGAAATAATCCGACTATAATGTATAGGATACCCGGGAAGTCTGGAGTTAGATTCAAAGGTCGGGCATTTTGGTAAATACACGGTGGGGGTACTTTAGGCAACTCCGATGGTTGGTTAAAGAAGAAAACCAAGGAAAGACGTTAGTCTATAAGGTAGTGGATTTACCCTACTTGCGTGTAGCTGATATTATTGCTTATATGTATATGTATGATTGATATGCTTGCTAGTTATGTTTAAACATACTTGAATGATTGAAGCTCTGTTTCTGATTATGCTATGACCATGAGTAATGAGTATCAGACATTGAGCATGAAAAAGTATCATTATGTTGGCATGAGCCTATGCAAGGTAAGCATATCATATACTAGCATTTATCTTGCATGCATTGTTTGGTATTGTTTGCTACTGAGATTCCCCAGAATCTCACCCCCCACTACCAGTCAGCAGGTGTGCACTAGGAGGAATTGCTACACGTAATCCTGGAGGGAAGGTCGCTTGAAGACGAACCGGCAGATGGAGCCATGAAGAGGTACCAATGGACGGAGTCGAGAAGAGGTGTCGGTCAGAGCGAATGCCAGAAGAGGTTCATCAGAGCATAGTTTCTGGCATGAATCTGATAAAGTTATTTCACACTATTTGGTGTCTAAGGAAGGGTTGGCCTTGTGGTTCAGTCATAAGTTGCCGTGAAAGACGGGAAGACTTCCACTAGACTAACATCCGTCCTGGCCAATATGTTTGATTAACTGTATTGGGTTCCTAGCCACAAGTCTAGTTAAGACTTGGTTTAAGAATGTATATTACTATTTAAGAGTTGTAATTATGCAAGTTCTGTATTATTGTATCACATGAATATTCCTTCGGAATTTTTAAGTTAACCAGCTTATGCCTGGGCATTTTATATCAGTTACTCATTGTCCAAATGTTAGTGCATGCTCTCCGTTCCGCTTTACTCTGATGTAGCACCTCAAACTCTGTTGATTTTTCTAAAACTACGTGTCAACGGACACAATAAATGGTATGGAATTTGGGGTGTTACACATTCTTGCTTACTTCTTTAATTTCTGACTATGGAGTAATATTTAAAATATTTTGCTTGCTGCAGAACTTTTTTTTTTTTAAATTAAAAAGAGTAAATACCCTTTTTGGTCCCTGGAAAAACACATTTGACCCTTTTTCGTCCCTGAGTAAAAGAAATGTCATTTTGGTCCTTTTTAGGGACTAAAAAGGAATACCTTTTGGAAATATCTGAGGGATTAAAATGTGCAAAAAAGATGATCAAAAGGACTAAAAGGGACCTTATTTTTCCATTTTAGGGACTAAAAGTGACTTATTTTTTTTCAGGGACCAAAAAATGCATCCGTGTTTTTTCCAGAGACCAAAAAGGGTATTTACTCAATTAAAAAAGAGCGTTTGTCCTTTCAAATAAATATCTTAATACCATTGAGGAGACATAATTTTTAAAAATTATTGCACTAATAACCTAATGATTAATATAATTAATAATACAATTCATAGAGATCCCTACAATCATGGGAGGTGAAGTTCATTGGCATGCTTGGGGGCATAATTATATAATTATGATTCCTGATTTAACATCTAATTTCAAATTCATTTTACTTCATTCCTTATATTTGAACCCTAATAATTGCATATGGACAATTTTGATGGTGCGATTACGTGCCGAGAAATACTTAATATTCTAGGAGCGTAAGGTCATCTAAAATTTGTTCAATTAAAATATGACACTTTAGCTTCCAAAAGTATTTCACAATTTATATTTTTTTTCAAAGTAAACATCCTGGTTTAAAGAGAAAAAGAAAAACTCACAAACACATCCCGCCCAAAATTCCAGTTAGGATTATAGGATGCCAACTAGGATAAAATTTTAAAGAGATATTGTATTTTAATTAGGCATAGTTTATTTGAGCTGGTACTCTTTGAGTACCTAAGTAGTTCTTATGTGCCCTATGAACCAAATATGAAGTAAACCGTTTAGCCAGTGCCTTGGGTAGCGCAGTGGCATGTTAACTGGCCTTAAGTGCTAGTGTCTGGCCTTGTGCCAGTGAATCAGGGTTCGACCCTGCTTGGGACCATTCGGTCCCCAACTAAAAAAAAAACAAGAAGTAAACTGTTTAACCCAAATTTGACCGCATTAATATAATTTTTAATATAATTTATTGCACTAACACCTTAGTTATGGAGATTCCTACAATAATGAAATATGAAGTTCCTTGGTATGCTTGAACCACCTTAAAATAATTATAATTCATGATTTAATGTATAATTTCAAATTCAATTTGCTTCATTCCTTATGGTTAAACCCCAATAATAATAGATGTACAATTTTGATGGTGTGACTATCCGACTTTTTTGTGAGTTTAACGGGTTACTACTAAGGTATTGCAAAATTTCTAGTGTAAAGTTGATTGATTGATGATTGATAATTGATAATTGACTGATTGATTGATGCTTCAAATAAAATGAAAGTTGTGGGATTAAAACAAAAATGAAAACAAACTTAAGGGTCTAAAAATTGGGTCACTAAGCAATATTCAAATTAAAATAGAATGATATAGAATATCCAATTGTTTTTAAATGGAATTCGATAACTGTCCAGAATAAGAAGCACATTGTTATTTTATATTTTAACATGGCTTCTATTTCTTATATTTTTTAAAATTCCAATTTAAATTTTTTTAACATATTTTTATTTTTAATATTAAAACCAGCGAAATGTCTAAAACAATCCAGCAACAACATAACAAAGCAAAGGAGGTTTATGAAAATATTCTCATGTAAAAAAAAAATAGTTTGAACAATTCAACCCTATTATTTCGGGAAGTTATGATTGAGAACTGATCGAGAAGTTATAATTTATAATTTAAATAAAAAAATATGAAGTAAATAAATGCGGTTCTAAAAGCATATGTGTGGTGGAGAATGTATAATGCCTCATTGTTATTTTAGACATGCTAAAACGAATATGAGGGATCCCTCAGTCTCATATTTCAATCATTGTGCTAAAACTGAAAGAATCGTAATAAATATCTTAATATCATTGTGGGAGACATAATTTTAAAAATTATTGCACTAATAACCTAATGATTAATACAATTATTCTGGTGTAGAACACTGATGTCCAGCCTAGTGGTAGGCTGGGGATTTGATCTAGGATCGATGTGCTCTTCCTGTATGTCTATGAGTCAGGCGTACAGGAGAAGAGTAGATCACTGTACACAACCAGGCGTTTCGCCAAAGGGGTGGGGTGTGTGCACAGTGTGACTGTATTTAGATTAGTTCAGGGATAAGAACTGTGTACCTTGACCGCGTATCTCCTATACGTATATATAGAGAGTATACCTTGTTGGTTAGATCTCCGGCTTCCACGTCGTGCGTGCCCGAGGACTAGCTAACCGCCCTGGTGACTAGGTCCTTTAGCTAGGAGGTTGCGATCCTTACTTGGGTTTCCCCCTGTGTCGGCCGGTTGGCTAGTGGGCCTTGACTAGGTCCATAACAGTTGCCCCCAAGCTCGGATGTTCAGGTCTCTGAGCTGCCGAGATTAATTGCTTGATTGACTGAAATACGGATGTGCGCAAAGCGTTCAATTTATCGTTCCGAATGTTTGTTCGAGTTTGCATTGATCCCGGTTACTGACAACTGAATAGTATAATTGCCCCCAAGCCGGGTGATCCAGGTCTCTGGGTTGCCGGGCTGGATCTGGTGTTGGTTCTGGATATCGTATCGGAGTTTTTACCACTCGTTTGATTTCGAAAAAGTGTCTATCCGAGTTTCAAAGAACTCCGGAGTTGCTTGTATTTTGATTGAATTGCCCCCAGACATGTAGTCCGGGTTAATTTTGCTTTGAAACTTCGTCTGCTTCCTTTTATGACCGTCGAGATCTCTTCATCTTCGATCACCCAGGTATCTGGGTTTGTTTGTTGAAATACTGAATTTCCCACATCCAAATTGTCCTGAAAAGGAGCGGTCTGGGTTCATGCGAGGGCTGATGACAGCGGCCTCGCGTAATATGGGAATCGGGCTAAGCCTTGGGAGTGATCGAGTTGCGAAAGCTCATGATGGCGGATTCGCTTGACTGAGAAGCCGGGCTCAATGATCTTTACCTGTGTGTGCTGCCCCCAGACTTTGGTGATGGGGAGACACGTGGCACTCTTTTACTTGATGTCTATTCGGCTTACTTATTGGACGTACTGCGGTGACTCCTCCATCCCTTTATTGGGAACCATCAGCCCCCCTTGGTCTTCGCGCCCAATTAATACTCATACTTTTCAGCAGTCATTATTCCTTTCTTGAAAAGGAAACGCTGCTGGAATTAAAGTGTCCTTAATTGTGCGTGGCCTTTACAATTTATCTGGCCTATAAATTTCACCATCAGAACTTGCTTCTCCCCCTCATCTGGTTTGTATTGCCATCTTTGTTGTGTGAATTTTCCCTAAAGACGATGAGCTTTTTGGGGCGAGTTTCGAACACTATTATGCGTTGCCTATTTTCCATTTTTCCAGCCATGTGGGGTAGAAAGGTGCGTTTTCGGAGTCTCGCAGCGGAGTCCTCGTGTGCCTCACTGTGGCTACACCTTCAGATGTATTCGTCAGTCTTCATTAGCGCCGCTTGGTGAACGCCTGGAGTCCCAGATGTATTTGCCCGTCTTCACCTGTCTGGCTCAACTTCAGCTGGGATTCTGGGCTTGGGAGTTGCTTGAATCTGAGCTTCTTCCTCCACCACAGGAAGCCCTAGACATGTTTGCCAGTCCTCCTGGACATGTCTCAACTTTTCTAGGGTTTCCAGTATATCCAGCAAAGACCTACACCAGTATGGACTCTTTGTTGGATAATTGTTCAATCTCTAGCTTCGGCTACCCCGATATTTGTAGGAGGGGCCTGGTTGTTCATTACCTGTGGTACCTAGGAGATTCACATATTATTTTGTGAATGTTACCCATCATTTTCTGTATTTTGATCTTTGTAATTGCCTTTGTATACATGTACGCCAGTTTATTTTCTTGTAAGAGCATTGTGTAACCCGTTCAAGTATCAATACAAAGCTTGTTTATGTTTTTCCTTCATGTCGCCAAATAGATTGAACGCATGAGAACATTGATTGAACGTGTGTAGCCCCCCATATTGAAGTTTTCTTTTCCGTAGCCGAGGTTGACTAAGTGTCTCATCCGAGTTCACGACTTACTGCATTAGTCGCATTCGCTAAGTTAACAATGAAGCCGAATCACTCGCATCAACCTACCCCGGCTACCTCGCTATTTCGCAAGTTAGTTAATCCAGCTATAAATATGAAGTACCTCTCCAGGCCGAGGTATCTCTTAAACTCTCGTGGCGAATATTTTTTTGGCCGTATCTGTTCGGGCTGTTGTTGCCTCTGGCGTGGATGTCCGTGTCTTAGATATCTGAGGCGAACGAAGCCCGATGAAAACCGAGTTAGAGTGATGGATGCGTCGACGGAATGAAGAGACCGAGGTTCCAGATGGCCGAGGTATGACGTCGGCTATTCTGCACATCGGGCTAGCTTTCTACTGTCGCATGGTTTACTCTTCTTCGGTTACCATTTATTTTTGACAACTGGCACCCCTCGACTGTCGTGAAGCCGAAACGTAAGGATGCTAGCCACTACGGCCCTGGGAGCATTAAATGACTGATGAGTGCGCATTAAATGCGCGTGTCATGTCATCTTTCCCTTATGCGTGAATAGGCGCTTTTGCCCCTGACGGTTGAGTTTTGAAAGCTTTATACCCGCCTGGTCTTTCATTTTCCCATTTCATTGACTCTGCTTTGAGAAGTTTTCTCTCCCACTCAACTTTCTGCATTGCGAGGGGATTCATAGGCGTGCGTCCTTTTTGCACTTTCTGAGCGATCTTCCACTTATTAGACAGGTATTGCTGCTTTTCCCATCGTTTCTTTAACTCTGTTCTCCTTGTATCTTTGTTGCCATGTTTCTGGTTATATTTCCTATCTGCCTTAGCGAATTGAGAAATTATTTATGTATTTCTTCAATTTTATGGGTAATTTGCCTCATCTGTCAGGCTTCTGAGTGATTTCCTGCTTGCCTTCACCCTCCACCTCTAAAAACCCCATCTTCTCTTAAAAATCTTACCCAATTTTGGGGTTCACCTGTCGTGTCTTTGGGGAGTGTTATAAAAAATGTCTAAGGATATCAAAGACATGACCTCCTCGATGGAAAGAAGTCGGGTACACACTGCTGAAACCCGAGAGGATAGCTATTGACACAGGTGGAACGGGTCACACTGCTGAAACCCGAGAGGAAAGCTATTGACAGCATAGTGGACCATGTGAAGGAGCACGGTACCATTGGGGATGCTTCCTTGCTGGCCCAGTACCAGGCCGAGACCCAAAACGAGGAAGAAATGAGATCAAGGCCGAGTATGGGTCTTCTTTTGTTCATATATTGCCTTGCTTTTAGTTCAATGAACATTTTTCTTCCTACCATAACTGGTCTGATGTTTGTGTTCTGTGCAGGTCTCAAGATGAAGGGACCAAAGTACCTCACTGGAATCCCTGCGCAACCCAAAAAGGGCAAGAAGAGGTCGGCCGAAGATCTGAGCAAGTCGAAGGTCGGTGAGTCCTCGAAGGCGGCCGAGTCGAAGAAAACCAAAGCCGATCCTGTGGTTGCTGCTCCTCCAGTATCAGTAGCCCCACCATCTCCGCCTGCAGTTATGCCGCTTCCCAGCTCGACTGCTGGGGGACCCTCTTCTGCCGGAGCTTCAAAGGTCCTTCCGCCTCCACCTCACGTGATTCTGCGCTCCCACTCGTGGAGTAAGGGGATCACTGAAGAATTGAGTATTGCTCTCCTGCCCCCGCGTCGTTACAATGAACCAGTGCCGTTGCTGGAAGCCGATCTGAAAGACATCCAAGCTGTGGGTAATGCTCATCTGAGAGGGGCCGGCTTGTCCCAAGCTTTCATCACCCTTCATCATCGATACATGGAGTCGTCCGCTGACTTGAAGCGTGCCAAGACGGAACGTGACGAGACGTTGAAGCAATGGCAAACAGCTTCTAACGAGTTCCAAGCCGGCCAGGTCAAGGTGGAAAAGGTGGAGTATGAGCTGCAGCAGACCCGGGAGATCTTGTCAAATGCCAACGTGATGATCGCGACCTTGAAGGCATCTCGAGCAGATGACGAAGAGGAGTTGAAGTCCCTGGCGTCCGAGAGGGACAGAATTAAGGCTGAGGGAGAGGCGTCCTCATTTACCCTGGCTGCAGAGATAGCACGACTTCAGGGGTTGTTGCAGGAATCCGTGGAGGAGGCCTTTAAGAATTCGTTGGCCCAAATCCAGGTTTTGAACCCCGGGGTCGATCTTAACACCGCGAGCCATCATTTCGGGTCCTACATTGAAGGCAATCAGTTTGTCGCCTTTGTGGAGCCCCCGGCTGCCTCTGAGACCCGTCTGGATGGCGATGCATCCAGGGTAGAGACTGAGAAGGGAGAGGAAGCCTCGATCGCCCGCACGACACAAGGCGATTCCCCTTGTCTACTGAATTTTTATTTTGTTTGTTTTGACCGGGTTTGTTACCGCTGTTTCTTTTTGTGGACAGATTGGCCAATCCGGCCGTTTTAAATGCAATCAAGTGCTTTTGCTAACCCTGTTATCATAATGTGTCATATAACAACTTGAATTTGCATGTCATTACGAGCGACCGGGCCAATGTCGCAAAGAAGTATGTAGAGTCTGCGAACGCGCATCCGGTCATAAGACCTTAGCGTATTAAGTGGTCAGTGTTGACACTATTTCGTATAAATATGAGCATGTTGTCCGGGTCATCCTAAGATAAAGGGAAGTTGTCACCTACCCGGGTTCAGTTTTTCACCGAAACGTCCGAGTAATTTGACCTGATCAGGGTCGACATGACAATTCCTCTTGATAGCTCTTTGTAAACATCTTCCATCGACTGAAAAGCCGTGTTGAATAACAATAATGTTTGGAATTTAATAAACGCCCTTGTAATAAGAGCTTCATTTTTATTCAACAAACGAATTGCTAACAAGGGAAAGGCCATAAGGCCAACATTCAAATTCAAAAACTAATGAAAATGAACGAAATGTGGAAAGAGGTAATTGACGACAAAAGAAGATAAATCTAACTGTAATAAGCTCTGAGCTTGTCGGCGTTCCACGTTCGCTTGATTATGCTCTTGTCCAGGGTTTCCAGAATATATGCCCCTTTCTCCAGTGCTTCACGAATACGATAAGGACCGTCCTAGTTGGCCGCTAGCTTGCCGTCCTTGGCATTCTTATTTCCGATGTCGGCTCTTCGAAGAACTAGGTCGCCGGGTTGAAAAGATCTGGGTCGAACCCTCTTCTTATATCGAGCTGTGATTAACTGCTTTGCGGCGATGTCCCGGCTGTGCGTCGTAACTCGAACTTCATCAACCAGATCTAGCTCGGCTAACAAGGCCTCGCTATTGGCCGCCTCTCCTTGCGAAAGGATGTTTCTCCGACGCCACGAGGGCATACCTATTTCAACTGGAATCATAGACTCACAGCCGTAGGTCAGCCTGTAAGGAGTTTCTTGAGTGGATGTATGGGCCATGGACCGGATTCCTCAAAGTACATAGGGTAATTGATCCACCCAAGCGGTTTCAGCTACCAACATGCGTTTCTTAAGGCCATCCAGAATGACCTTGTTGGCGGCCTCAACCTGTCCGTTAGACTGTGGGTGCTCAACCGACGCAAAATGGTGTTGGACGCCGAACTCGGTTATCAGCTCGCGGAATCAACACCCGTATATTGGGTGCCGTTGTCCGTAATTACCTCGGCTGGTGCTCCAAACCTTGTGATGATGTTGACTTCCACAAACTGCTACACGTGGGCCGAGGAGATCGTAGTCAGAGGCTCGGCCTCGATCCCTTTGGTGAAGTAATCCACCGCGACGATTAACCATCGTAACTGCCCTAGGGCCGTTTTGAACGGACCCAGGATATCCATTCCCCATTTGTAGAACGGCCATGGGACCGATATGAAATGAAGTTCGGCTGGGGGCGACCAAATAACCCTTGAATGTTTCTGGCAGCTATCGCACTTTTTAACGAGGATCTTGGAGTCGGCCTCCAATGTCGGCTAGTAGTACCTTGCTCGCAGGGTTTTCCTGGTGAGTGTTTTAGCTCCCATGTGCTGACCGTTGATTCCCTCATGTACCTCAGTTAGAGCGTATCCCGCCTCGTTTGGGTTCAAGCATCTCAACATGGGAGAATAGAGGCCCATACGATAGAGCTGATCTTCCACCATCGTATATTTTGCTGCCTCCCGGATCAGTATTTTGGCTTCCATAGCATCGTCTAGCTGAATACCTCGCTCCAAGTAATCCTCGATTGGCTTTTTCCAATCATCTTTGACTGAAATAGCCATCGTACAGATTGGATCCTCCAAGTTTTGTTGGATCACGGTCCGGTGACAACCCGCGCTCTTGGTGCTTGCCAGCTTTGACAGGATGTCGGCTCTCGTATTTTTGCCTCTTGGAATATGAATCACGGTAGCCTTATCGAACTAGGACATTATCTCCTTAGCCTTGAAAAGGTATTTGGCCATTAGCGGGCCCTTTGCCTGATAGGTTCCCTCAATCTGAGCCACCACAAGTTGCGAGTCGGTGAAGACCTTAACTCTTGTGGCGCCGTTCTCCTTTGCTTGAAGAAGCCCGGCTATCAGGGCCTCATATTCTGCTTGATTTTTTGAAGTTGGAAACTTCAACTGAAGTGAGTGTTCAATGGTGACACCCTCTGGACTCTCAAGGAGGACACCGGCTCCGCTTCCTTTGATATTCGACGATCCGTCGACATATACCTTCCAGTCTCCGACGGCCTCGCTACCTAGTTTGTTGGTCGGGGTTAGCTCCCTGACGAAGTCGGCTAATGCTTGTGACTTAATTGCATGGCGAGCTTCATAGGTGATGTCAAATTCAGACAACTTAATTGCCCAATTGGTCATTCTTCCCACCAAATCTGGCTTATGTAGAACTTGCCGTATCGGCTGACTAGTTCTAACAATGATAGGATGTCCTTGGAAGTAAGGTCGCAACCGGCGTGCCGAGGTGAGTAGTACAAATGCCACTTTCTCCAGCTTCTGATATCGGATTTTGGAACTCTGTAGAGTCTTGCTTATAAAGTATACCGGTATTTGGTCGTGATCTACCTCCCTTACCAGGGCCGAACTGACGGCCTCCTCGCCAATAGACAGGTAAATGTAAAGGTTCTCACCGGGATCAGGCTTGGATAGAACTGGAGGATTAGCCAGGCATTGCTTTATTTCTTCAAACGCCTCGTCGCACTTCGCATTCCATTCAATTGACGCTTCTTTCTTCAGAAGTCTGAACAAAGGTAAAGCCTTTTCGGCTGATCGAGGCAGGAACCTGGTGAGGGCAGCCAACCTTCCAGTCAGCTGTTGAACTTCCTTTTTGTTTTTTGGAGCCTTCATTTCGAGAACCGCCCTGCATTTGTTCGGGTTAGCCTCAATGCCTCGGTTAGTTAACATGAAGCCCAATAATTTTCCAGCCGAGACTCCAAAGGCACACTTAGCCGGGTTCAGGCGGATTTGGTAAGCCCGGAGCTTGTCGAACGTCTGCTCCAAATCCTGGATATGAAGTCACGGATCCAAAGTCTTCACAATCATGTCGTCGATGTAGACCTCAACATTATGACCTAGCTGGTCAGCGAAGACCCTATTCATCATTCTTTGGTACGTAGCTCCTGCGTTCTTAATTTAGTCTGAAAGGCATGACATTGTAGCAATAATTAGCCCTTTCAGTAATAAAGGCTGTCTTCTCTTGGTCGCCGGGTACATTGGTATTTGATTATATCCAGAATACGCATCCATGAAGGAAAGAAGCTGGAAACCCGAGGAATTGTCCACTAACTGGTCGATGTTCAGCATTGGGTATGAGTCTTTGGGGCACACCTTATTTAGGTTTTTGTAATCCGTGCAGACCCTCCACTTTCCGTTTGGCTTTTTCACCATTACCACGTTGGATAACCAGGTGGTGTATTGAACTTCCCGGATAAATCCGGCTTCCAAAAGCTCTTGAACATGAGTTTCCAGTGCTTTCCTCTTTTTTGGGCCGAGATTCCTCTTTCGCTGGGATATCGGCTTTGAGCCCAGGTAGATTTCCAACTTGTGGCAGCAAAACTTGGGGTCTATTCCGAGTACTTGTGATGAGTTCCAGGCGAAGACATCCTGATTTTTTCTCAGAAATTCAACCAAGATGTTTCTAAGTTCTGGGGATAATTGCTTTCCGATTTTTGTGGTCTGGAGGGGGTCTCCTAACACTAGATCCTCCAAGTCACCGGCGGGTTCTGGGCGCAGCTCTTCATCCCGGAGGTCCAGCTCGACTGTATTGACATCTCGGTCAAGGGAATCCGGGTTCATGTGATTCGGATACCTCTCTTCATACTGGATTTGTGGCTCCGGTGAAGGTCCGCCCTAGCCCACTCTGACAGTTTCAAAGTAACACTGTCAAGATTTTCTTTGGTCTCCCCTAACCGTGATCACGGTTCCCTGGTTGTTCATCATCTTCAATTTTTGATGCTTGGTGGAGACAAGCATGTCCCACTTATGGATCGTCGGCCGGCCCAGTATTATGTTGTATGGCGAAAGGAACTCTGCCACTATGAAGCGCACACGCTCTGACTTGAAAGCGTCTATAGTTCCAAGAGTGAACCTGAGGTTGATAAACCCCTTGGAGCGCGAATGCTGCCCATTAAACCCGATGAGGGTCGTCTTGCATGGCTTCAAATCCTCTTGGTTCAGGCTCATTCTTTTGAATGCCTCCCAGCTGATGATGTCGACTGAACTTCCAACATCCACGAAGATGCGTTTTACTCGGTAATAGACCAAGATCCCGGTCAGGACTAGGCCATCTTGATGTCCGGGGACGACATCTTTGAGGTCGTCGTTCGTGAAATGCAGTGGTGAGTGAGACGGTCCGTTAATACTTTCTTTGCACCTCGAACGATCTCTAACCGAGAGGACTTCTCGTAGATACTTTTTTCGCTGGCTCATTGTATCTCCGCCTCCACCCATTGCGCCGCTTATCACATTACAGTCAAACTCAGTCTCGGGGTATCCATCTTCATCTTCCCCTCTGGTCTGTTTTTTGTGTTTTTCATCTTGCTTTTTGTATTTGCGAGTGGGGCTCTTGCTACGGCCTCTGGGCTTGCGCTTGCCGCTTTTCCCCTGGTGCTCAATTACGTATTGTTGAAGCTTTCTGTCACGGACAAACTTCTCGATTGCGTCACGGAGCTCATAGCATTCGTCCGTTGTATGACCCCGGCCGTTATGAAATGCACAATATTTCGTTTGGTCTACCCCGGATCTTCGGTAGGACAACCGAGGTCGATCAACTTTTTTCATTTCGGCCATCGCCACCTCTTTCCAAACCTGCGATCTAGGCACATTCAGGGCCATGTATTTGTCGTATTTGCTTTTTGTGTCAAACCTGCCTCCTCGGTTTCTATTATCTGGACCCCTTACGTGGGTGTCCTTTTTCCTGCTTCCCGCATAGTCCTTGTCTCGAGGCGAGGTGGCTCTGTCTCGGTCCCGCCTTGGATTATTTTCCATGCGCATCTGCTCTACCTCAAGGTATTTTTTCGAGCGAACAATGAAGTCGTTAAGGCTTTTGGCCGGCTCCTTAAAGAATGATTCCGCCAGGAGGGACTCTCCATCTAGGCCATCGGCTAAAAGATGGACATGTACAGCCTCGCTTAAACCGCGCACCTGAAGGGCCGCATGATTGAAGCGATCCAAATAACTTTGAAGTGTCTCGCCTGGACATTGCCTAATCTTGGACAAGGTATACTGGGACTTCGGTTGCCGTTTGCTGGTTGGGAAGTATAGCTCGAAGACCTCGTCTAGGTCATCGAATTTATGAATCGATCCGCCGGGCAATGTGTGGAGCCATTTTAACGCTGGTCCTTTAAGAGTTGCGAAGAAGATCCGAGACATGATGGGTTCTCCAAGCCCTCTTACGATCATGACCATCTCAAAATCTTCCAGGTGGGTTGTCGAGTCTTGAGAACCATCATATTTAGTGAATTCAGTAAGATTAAGCTTCTCCGGGAAACGAGCGTTGAGGATTTCGTCGACAAAGAGCTGTTGTCCATCTGGCCGACATACCTTCTCCGTTGACCCCCGGCTGGGGGAGGCCGGGGTGGCCTATCGACCCGAGCTCGCTTCCTGGAACTAGATTCCTTGTTTGAGGAGGGCAGTCCTCTGCTTTGGCTAGTTTCTGTCTTCTGTGTGCTTTGGTTCTCTTCTTGGTTTTCTTCCCATGTCTTGTCATCCCGGTCCTCCTCATTGGAAGAAGCTGAATCCCTTTTGTTGAAACGTTCTTCCAATCGCTTGAAGTAGAGGATCTGGCATTTGTCCATGTTCTCCATACGCCTCATCATCGCGAGTTGCGCGTTTTGGAGGAGGAGAAAATCAGGATTGACTGGAGGGACCTCTGGGTTGACAGCCGGGTTCGAGTTCTGAGGATCGTGGCCTTGATTTCGTGAAGCAAAGGATTCCGTGTTGGATGGATTGTCTTCCATCCGCTGATCATTGTTGGGGATGATGTGTTCATCTAACTGTTGCTCCGGCTGTGATAGCCGGTCTTCTGCGTCCTGCTCATTGTCACCGAGAGTGTCGATCGGCTGCTCAGTGTTGTGTGGTTGCCGAGGTGGTTGACACTGGCCTGTCGGTCGAACCATCTCCGGCTGCTTCAGGCTTGAGCCACGGGTATTAACCCTCATTGGTCACGGGAATTGAAATTTACCAATCCCCACGGTCGGCGCAACTGTTCTGGTGTAGAACACTGATGTCCAGCCTAGTGGTAGGCTGGGGATTTGATCTAGGATCGATGTGCTCCTCCTGTATGTCTATGGGGCAGGCGTACAGGAGAAGAGTGGATCACTGTACACAACCAGGCGTTTCGCCAAAGGGGTGGGGTGTGTGCACAGTGTGACTGTATTTATATTAGTTCAGGGATAAGAACTGTGTACCTTGACCGCGTATCTCCTATACGTATATATAGAGAGTATACCTTGTTGGTTAGATCTCCGGCTTCCACGTTGTGCGTGCCCGAGGATCTAGCTAACTGCCCTGGTGACTAGGTCCTTCAGCTAGGAGGTTGCGATCCTTACGTGGGTTGCCCCCTGTGTCGACCGGTTGGCTAGTGGGCCTTGACTAGGTCCATAACAACAATTAATAATACAATTCATAGAGATCTCTATAATCATGGAAGGTGAATTTCATAGGCATGCTTAGGGCATAATTATATAATTACGATTCTTGATTTAATGTCTAATTTCAAATTCATTTTACTTCATTTCTTATATTCGAAGTTCGAACCCTAATAATTGCATATTGACAATTTTGATGGTGTGATTACGTGCTGAGAAATACTTGCATACTCTAGGAGCATTAGGTTATCTAAACTTTATTCAATTAAAATACAACACTTTAGCTACTTTTAATATAACGTGCCTGATGAGTCACCAAAAATAATTCACAATTTATATTTTTTTTTAAAAAGCAAACATCCTAGTTTAAAAAGAAAAACAAAAACTCACAAACACATTCTACCCAAAATTCTAGTTAGGATTATAGGATGTCAACTACGATAAATTTTTAAAGAGATGTTGTATTTTAATTAGGCATAGTTGATTTGAGTTGATACCCTCAAAGTACCTAAGCATTTCTTATGCGCCCTGTTTAACCCAAATTTGATCGCATTAATATAATTTATTGCACTAATACGTTAGTTATGGATATCCCTACAATAACTAAATATGAAGTTCTTTGGTATGTTTGAACCACCTTAACATAATTATTAATATAATTATAATTTGTGATTTGTATAAATTCAAATTCAATTTGCTTCATTCTTTATAGTCAAACCCCAATAATTAGAGATGGGCAATTTTGATAGTATGAATGTATGATTATCTGACTTGTATGTGGGGTTAACGGGTTACTAAAAAGGTATTGCAAAATTTCTAGTGTAAAGTTGATTGATTGATGATTGATTGATTGATGCTTCAAATACAATAAAAGTTAAGGAATTAAAACCAAAATGAAAGCAAACTTAAAGGTTTAAAAATTGGGTCACTAAGCAATATTTAAATTAAAATAGAATGATATAGAATATCCAAAAAATAAAATAAATGGAATTCGATAAGTGTCCAGAATAAAATGCACATTGTTATTTTAGATTTTAACATATGGCTTCTATTTTATATTTTTTTTTAAATTCCAATTTAATTTTTTTAACATATTTTCATTTTTAATATTAAAACCAGTGAAATGTCTAAAACAATCCAGCAACAACATAACAAAGCAAAGGAGGTTTATGAAAATATTCTCATGTAAAAAAAAAAAAAAAAATTGAACAATTCAAACCTATTATTGTAACTCTCCGCCTACTTTAAAAAAAAAACATTAAATTACATGTCGTAAAATTGCTGCCGCAAGGAAGTATTATTTGCTGATCAATAAATTATGATTACTCAATTATTGAATTATAAAGAATTTTCTTTTTAAAAAAAGAAAAGTATGAAAGAATCAATAATAAATTGTATTTATTGGTTGATGGATCCAAACCGACCCGTTTTCTTATGAACTAGGTACTACAAGTTTTTAATGATAAAGTTGATAATTATTGAGGACCTTAAGTTATCAATATGTATATTGAATTATTAATGGCAATGCGTAATCAATTTATGTATAGAGAATAATAATTTAAGAATCACAATTAACAACTTTGATATACATATTGATAATTTAAGCCTCTAAATGTTGTCAGAGGTAGATTGGTCATTTGGAAAGATTTTCAAATCCCAGATTTCTTCCACAGATTTTATTTGATATTTATGATATTAGACTCTTGATTTGTCTTTTCCATATTGTAATAATGTTTATCTAGGATTTCCCCAAGAAAATAATGATTACAAATATTTAATTGTGTTTTTTCTATAATCTCATGCTACTTTAGGGCCTATTTGAGTTTGTGTTCAAAAAACGTATACACAAAATCCAGACAAAACATTTCTCATATACTTACTTATATCGGAAAAACAATTTCTACCACTAACCCAAACAAAGAGTTAGTTATATTTGATTTGATACCGTGGTTACACTGGTGGCTTTCAATCTAATATAAAACAAAATAAGAGATATATAAAATTTATATATATTAAGGTAAATATGTATTTTTAATATTTTAATTTTATATAATAATTTATTTTATTCTCTAATCTTATAAAGTATTTTTCAAATCTCTAACCTTTAAGCTTTTGAAGAAATTAAAAAATAAAAATAAAAATATTGTTATTAAACTAAAAGAAATAAGGAATAAATAAGTAAAAAATAAGTGGGGAGCAATTCTCATTTAATTTCTTGTGTTTCTACAATATTTTGTACATGACTTCTATTTATAGACCACCTAGGGTCACATTAGGAGTTACCATTAAGGGCCTGTTTGGTACGGGGAACATTTAAAGAGGGAAATGAACTTAAAGAAGGGAATGGAAGATTAAGAGGAAACTTTAAAAAGTTGAGCTGTTTAGTAGACATGGGAATATAAGTAAGTTGAGGGAAGATAAATTGTTTGGTAAGAAGAATTGAGTGTTGGTTAAGTAAGAAGGTTAGGTAAAAATCTCACAAAGCCCCCCAAAAAAAAGGAAGAAAACATACTTTTTTTTTTTTTTTGTGTTCTGCAAGTACAAAAACAAAGGCAAACCAAATCGCGTCTTGGTGGAGAAAGAAAATTGTTGGAGACCTCGAATGGATCTGAACCATAAAACAGACATAAGATATGCGAAAATAGCCCACAAATAACTTACAAAACCAGTTACACACTGAAGTTGCAAAATAACACATTCAAGTTCGAACCAAATAGTCATGTTCGAACTTACATTACAAAATGTCAACTAGTATAGTAAACTCTAATGTTAATGTCTTAGTTAAGAAGAAAAAGAAAGTGTTGCCAATATAAGGCTAATTACGGAGGTAAGTGAAATATAAACATGTACACAATCTCTCCAATTTCTACAAGAACCTTGCTCCATGTGTCTCCCCTGTTGCAGAGTCTCAAAGCGTCGACAACAAGTTACATTGAAAAGCCATCTACCACCACACCCACCCACATATATTGAGCTGAGGAGCAAAAGTAAACAAAAAATGCTCCTGAATCACACACAACAGCGAAATAGGGGAAGAAAAATGCAGCTCCACATACCCACAGCATCTAGCATAAATGATGAAGAAGAAAGACAAAACCAGCCAAAACCCATGCCACAATCACACACACAGATGCGAGTAAAAGGAAGAGAAAACACAAAGAACTGCTCGATCTCTCATGCCTACAAGGCAGCGTCGATTGTGGTGGCAAAAGGGAAATGGAGGTGACCGAAGGAAGAAAAGAAGAATGGTGACGCTGAATTTGGGAAAGAAGACGAGAAGCATGTGGTTTATAACTTTTCAGGGGCTTTTTTGTCCCAACAATTCAGTCTCCCGGAACATTTTCAAGACCCCTCCATTTTTTGAAGGAGCTCAATTTCCCCCGGTTGTGGGAGCTTCGATGATGGTAGGAATCAGAGTTCTTAGGCACTTGACGCGCCAAACGCGTTTTCAGCATGGAACTCTGTTAAGTTCCCATTCCCTCCCCCAAGTTCGTTGTACCAAACACGCCCTAAGGGTCACAACCAAGGGTCACAATCAAGGGTTGCCACCAAAAGTTACAACCAAGCGTCACCATCAAAGGTTATAAAAGTCAAGAAATCGGGTCGGCCCTTTTAAGCACTGGCCCTTCAAGGGTCAGGCTTAAAAATTAGAGGAGTTAAATGAAATAAAAGAGTCAGCCTTGCAGGGCCTCGGGCTAGTCCATTAGACCCTGTTAAGTTTTCTTAAAATTTAATAAGGAGTTGGAAAGATGTCTCCACATTCAAATATTCATTGAAAATGAAAGTCAGATTACTCTTTTATATTGGCAACCTTCTCATCACAAGTCATAGGGTCAATCTTGCTATAGAAATATTGCATAATAGTTTAAATTTAAAACCTAGGTATGCTTCTTATGTTTTATGTGAGTTATTTGTGGACAATAGTTTGCTTTTGATTATAAATTAGTGAATGTATTTATTTGTTGGATAATTCGTGTTGTTTGGATATTAATGTTGACACATTTATTTAATAAATTAGAACTTTAATTGTTGTAATTTACTACTTATATTTCTTTGAAAAAAAGGGGGAAAATAATTAAAATTAGGAATAGTAATTTCCGGGCCTTGTAGGGTCAGCCCTGGCTTTGGTGTTCTCAAGCCAGACTTTAAAAATAGATGTTTTTTTTACCCCAGCCCTCGTAAGGCCGGCCCTGATTCTTAGCTCTAAAAGGTTACAAGTCAATTGACATCCACATAATATATTGGGAAAATTCTATTAAAAGTCTTCTAAAATACCCAATTTCTGAAAAAAGGCTTCTAAATTTAATATATTCTAAGTTAGGTCAAACAACTCAATTCAGGATTTTATAATTGAGTAATTTTACATATATACCCTCTTACTCCTTCTCTCTCTCACTCTCCTCTATCTGTATCCCCTCCTCCTCCCCTTCAAATTGCATTCCTTTATCTCGGTGTAATACCCTAAAAATCACACTTAGGGTAAATATCAAAAATTGGGAAATATACCTATTGAAAATAGGTGAATACGAGGTCTCAAACACCTTGTATTGAGTTTACCTTGTTGTTAGGGTAATTTCTCTTGAAATTAGATAATTTGCAAATCGGTCCCTAAAACAGTTGAAAATTTGCAAATAGGTCCCTAAACACATTATGGGTTATAAATACCCTGTGAAAGCTATAAAAGAGGCAAGTAAATATCTATTTGAAATAGGGAAGGATATTGTCCCTAATTTAGGTAATTTATTAAATTACAAACTTGGAGAAATTTTAGAAGAATACTAAAAAAGTAATGAAATGACCGAAATACCCCCGTAAATGCTAAGATAATGCAGGAGACATGAAAACAAAAATGTTAATACAAAATTTATGAGGTAATGAGACATTCTAATTAAGAAAATTATCAACTATTGGAAAGAAATTAATTACGTGATTATTGGTTAATTACTTAGGCATAAACAAAGGAAAATTCAAGGATAATTATGTAAAACTCCATAATTAGTGGTTAATGGCTAAAAATTAGTATAAATGTATTTTATAATTAATTGGAGAAGATGGAGAAAAATAAACAAGATTAGGTATTTTTGAGCTTAAAAACAAGAATTGACCAATAGGGAAATTTTGTAAAAAATTATATAAAATAATTATTTTATATAATATTAATTAATTAAATAATTAATAAAAACGAAAATTAAAAAAAAAAAGGATCAGATTGTTGGACGAAAATTTGGAAGCCTAAATGGATAAGAATTGGTTGAATTAATATCTAGATATTAAGTTGCAAATGGCATTATTTTAATATATAATTAATTAAAGTGAATAGTAAAAAAATAAATAGGAAACGGGTCCTATCTAGAGAACCAGGAATAGGATTTCCAAAATCAAGGTAAAATATTGATCAGTGGATTTTTATCTTCCGTTAGACTTTTCCGGAAGTTAATTCCAAAGCGAATTGTCTAATCCAGAATTTTGAGATTTCTCCGAAAGTACGCGAATCGGGTACCGATCGGGGTATAAATGCTTCTAGAATACACAACTTGTCACACAAGTTGGTGACTCATCTTTTCTTGGGGAAGGGCTGAACGAAATGGTGTGTTGCATGACCACAAATCATCCACCAAAACCCTAAGTTTCCATGGTTTAAATCAAGGGGAAAATTACCAAAGTTGGAAAGTTAAAATTACAAACTTGGCACTATTTTTGCCTATATAAAGGCAAGCCATTCTCTTCAAATCTCACACCAAATTCCCTTGAGAATTTTGAAAGTAGTGAGAAGTTAGAGAGAGAAGCTCGGGGAAGGAGTCCAGGGAAATTTGCGTGAAGCTCTGGGTAAGTTTTTCGGTACTTAAGCTTTCGTAGTTCTTTCGGTAGTTAGAGTAGAAATGCTAGAGTAGTCTTTAATCTTCCAAGTATGATTAGATATCATATGTTAGGGGTATTTTAGTCATTAATTTCGAAAATCATGATGGGGTCGGAGTTATGGCAAAATTCTGGAAGATTAGAGTTAAAATAGCGAAGCTCTGGCGAAATTCCGCCGATAGGGGCATCAGGGGCAAAATGGTAATTTTTACCTAAAATGCCTGTTATGATGTAAATCATTAATTAATATGATTTATATTTCGAAAATGATATTGGAGTAGGAGTTATGTTGAAATTTTGGAAAATTAAAGTCAAAGTAACGAAGTGCTGGCGAAATTCCGCCAATTAGGGGTATAGGGGCAAAGTGGTAATTTTTACCTAAAATGCCAGTCGTAATGTCAAATCACTAATGAAAGTGATATTACCCTTATAGGATATCAGAAACTCTGATCTCTCGCCGTTACGCTGCCCGACGTGCCACTGTTGGACGTTTCACAGTTTTCCGTAAAAAGTATGATTTCCGACGGAAGTACCGTCTACCGTCAACGAAGGTACGTCCGCGTACTGTAACACTAACTCTGATGTTTATGGTATGCATGTATGTGGTATGGGTGTAGAGGTGTTATACTGTTTCAGTGCATATAGTGGTTAAAGAATGTGTCTGTATGCTGGGTTCAATCAGTCTGATGATTTTAAAATGATATTTGATGAAAAAAATTTATACTGCTTTTGAAAAGTTGGGATGTTACAATTATGGTATCAGAGTAGTAGTCCTAGCATGAATTTAACTATGTTATTATGGACAGTTTGGTGCCTAAGGCAAGGTTAGTCTATGTGGGTGTGCCAATCAGTCGCCGTGAACTCAGTGAGGCCCCCATGGTAGACACTTACCTGGCCATTCTGTTCGGTTAACGGAGTTAGGTTCAAAGCCTTTTCAAAAATTTGGAGCACATTTTGAAAATGAGTATTGATATAGTCCTGAGTCGGTGTACCACCTCATCTCGGTGTACCATTTTGAACCAGTATACTATCATGAACAGATGTACCACCCTTTATCGGTGCATCACTCTAACCCAGAGCCGGTGAATTCATCACCTGTGTTTATATCGGTACCAGTCTCCGATAACTCTGATAACCGCCAATTTTTACTGGATGGTCATTCTATCCTAGCCCAGAGCTCATATACGGAGCCGGGCCACGCCGGATGAAACTCTGAGACCAATAAAGATAGTGCATGCAGTATTTGACTCATGTAGAGAAACTTTTGTTTCGTACTTCCGTACCCGTTGTTGAGTAGAAAGAACCAACGATAATCTGACGAAGGAAACGTTGCGAGCGACTACTTGTTTATGGTGTGAAAACTGCGTATAGCAAAGCCTATGTGTAGAAAATACTAGGTGCAATAAAGTCTATGTGCCGAAAAAGTTCTAGGTGCGATAAAGTCTATAAGTACGATAGAGCCTAGGTGCGGTATAGATACTTGTGCGATAAAATCTACGATATGCGAAATGTCTCCCTGTATCTAACGTTTTCTTAATAAAGGAAAAAGGAACAAGGCATGGCAAATCTAAGAGGAGCCGGAGCTCCTAGAGGCCAAGGAAGGGGCCGAGGCAGAGGCGAGGCGACGACCTCGGACAAATCTAGTAGTAGATCCGAACAACCAGTTCAAGAACCAACGCACTGCATCGCTTTACAAGAGGCACTGGCTGTAATACATGGACAAGGAGAGATGCTAGATGAACAAAGAGCGATGATAGAGGAACTTCAGGCAGAAAGGCAAGCTGAAAGGCAGGCAAGACATGAGGAAGAGGAACGAAACACCGAAAATGAAGAAGATGATAGACGAACCGAGGAAGGCGAGGGATCGAAAGATCCCACCACCACCACCTCGACCACCCAGAGATGCCAACACGTCACAATATTGGGTTACTCAGTTCTGTAAGCTGAAACCCCCGGCTTTCCACGGTAAGCTGGAAGCGGCTGAGGATTGGTTGAAGAAGTTAGAGAAGATCTTCGGAGTAATGGAGTGCCCGGAAAATCGCAAAGCTTAGCTGGCGATATACAAGCTCGAAGGAGATGCAGACCGTTGGTGGGAAGTCATGGCAGAAACACTACGAACGCGCTATTGTCCAGTTACTTGGGAGAAGTTTCTGGAGAAATTCAACGAACAGTACTTTCCTCCCTCAATAAAGGTGACCAAGGAGACAGAATTCATTCACATTCGACAGGGTCACGAGGAGACTTTCGCTGACTACTTTTCCCGGTATACTAATCTTTCGCGTTATTCATCACACCTAAGGCAAAATGGTGATGAAAGCAGTATGGCAAACATACTCATACACGGGCTGAAGTACGAGATCAAGGAAAGGCTGGTGTCTCAACGGTTTACGAAGTTGATTAAAGCCGTAGACTCATGCCGGCTAATTGAACGAAATCTGAAGGAGCTGCGTAGATCCCGAAAACCCGACAGTAGCAGTACAGATCATGACATGGTCAGCCGTGGAAATCCCTCGCGGAAGAGAGAAGCTTCATGGAGTGACTCTCAAAGGGACAGTAAGAGGCCGTTCCAGACTGGGCAGCAGAACAACCCGAGAATGCCGGTAACCCAACCGTATCCTAATTGCGGGAAGTGCCATCCTGGTGAATGTATTAGGAAACGAGTTTGCTACAGATGTCGGAAGCCAGGCCATATTATCCGAGATTGTCCTGAGAAACCTACGGAGTTCAGGCCACAGAACCCAGGCCGAATGTACGCGTTGACCAACGCAATGGACAGAGAACTTCCAGAGAGGGTCCAAGGTACTATCTCTCTTAGTAAGGAATTTTCTTTATGCATTGCATGAACTAGGTATTAGTTATACGACTAAATCGTGTGATACGTGAATTACTTACGAGACGTAATCTATGTTTCTTCGTTAGTACAATTCGACCGCGATCGTGTCATAGAGTATGAGGTAACTTGTGTTGCCATGGTGTATGGGAGCCATGGAGACATTTTGGTATCACGTTTTGATATCTGTGGTATTGACCACGGTGTGTGGGAACCGCGGAAAACACCATATATCAAAGTACGAAATGACAATGTCATAATGGTCAAACCAAAAGCGAATTTTCGATCACCAGGAGGAGCAGCTGACAGACAAAGTAAAGATCCGACGCGTGGAGTTCAAAGTCTGAATAGGACGAAGTTTAGATAGTACGAAGTTTAGTGGGTAGAGTGCAAATTTCGAGGACGAAATTTTGTTTAACGGGGGGAGAAATGTAATACCCTAAAAATCACACTTAGGATAAATATCAAAAATTGGGAAATATACCTATTGAAAATAGGTGAATACGAGGTCTCAAACACCTTGTATTGAGTTTACCTTGTTGTTAGGGTAATTTCTCTTGAAATTAGATAATTTGCAAATCGGTCCCTAAAACAGTTGAAAATTTGCAAATAGGTCCCTAAACACATTATGGGTTATAAATACCCTATGAAAGCTATAAAAGAGGCAAGTAAATATCTATTTGAAATAGGGAAGGATATTGTCCCTAATTTAGGTAATTTATTAAATTACAAACTTGGAGAAATTTTAGAAGAATACTAAAAAAGTAATGAAATGACCGAAATACCCCCGTAAATGCTAAGATAATGCAGGAGACATGAAAACAAAAATGTCAATACAAAAGTTATGAGGTAATGAGACATTCTAATTAAGAAAATTATCAAATATTGGAAATAAATTAATTAAGTGATTATTGGTTAATTACTTAGGCATAAACAAAGGAAAATTCAAGGATAATTATGTAAAACTCCATAATTAGTGGTTAATGGCTAAAAATTAGTATAAATGTATTTGCTAATTAATTGGAGAAGATGGAGAAAAATAAACAAGATTAGGTATTTTTGAGCTTAAAAACAAGAATTGACCAATAGGGAAATTTTGTAAAAAATTATATAAAATAATTATTTTATATAATATTAATTAATTAAATAATTAATAAAAACGAAAATTAAAAAAAAAAAAAGATCAGATTGTTGGACGAAAATTTGGAAGCCTAAATGGATAAGAATTGGTTGAATTAATATCTAGATATTAAGTTGCAAGTGGCATTATTTTAATATATAATTAATTAAAGTGAATAGTAAAAAAATAAATAGGAAACGGGTCCTATCTAGAGAACCAGGAATAGGATTTCCAAAGTCAAGGTAAACTATTGATCAGTGGATTTTTATCTTCCGTTAGACTTTTCCGGAAGTTAATTCCAAAGCCGGTAGAGCATTTTCCTAATAAGACGAAATAGGGAAAAATGCAGATAGTCAAATTTTGGATTTGAAGAAAATAAATTCTAACTCAACATCTGGAGATGAGTTTATGATTTGCTGGACATATTTGGAATCAGTGAATTTTTGTCCAGAGGTTGATGATTCCGGAAATTCGTTTCGCAACCGACACGCTTTTCCGTAAAACTTCCGTCAGGCCGCAGAAGACCTAGAAAGTGTTATAAAGTTAGTTAAATTAGACATTCCTAATGAGGAATGAAATATCTAGGAATTTTCTAATCCAGAATTTTGAGATTTCTCCGAAAGTACGCGAATCGGGTACCGATCGGGGTATAAATGCTTCTAGAATACACAACTTGTCACACAAGTTGGTGACTCATCTTTTCTTGGGGAAGGGCTGAACGAAATGGTGTGTTGCATGACCACAAATCATCCACCAAAACCCTAAGTTTCCATGGTTTAAATCAAGGGGAAAATTACCAAAGTTGGAAAGTTAAAATTACAAACTTGGCACTATTTTTGCCTATATAAAGGCAAGCCATTCTCTTCAAATCTCACACCAAATTCCCTTGAGAATTTTGAAAGTAGTGAGAAGTTAGAGAGAGAAGCTCTGGGGAAGGAGTCCAGGGAAATTTGCAGCGAAGCTCTGGGTAAGTTTTTCGGTACTTAAGCTTTCGTAGTTCTTTCGGTAGTTAGAGTAGAAATGCTAGAGTAGTCTTTAATCTTCCAAGTATGATTAGATATCATATATTAGGGGTATTTTAGTCATTAATTTCGAAAAGTTGAAATTTTGGAAAATTAAAGTCAAAGTAACGAAGTGCTGGCGAAATTCCGCCAATTAGGGGTATAGGGGCAAAGTGGTAATTTTTACCTAAAATGCCAGTCGTAATGTCAAATCACTAATGAAAGTGATATTACCCTTATAGGATATCAGAAACTCTGATCTGCTGCCGTTACGCTGCCCGACGTGCCACTGTTGGACGTTTCGCAGTTTTCCGTAAAAAAGTACGATTTCCGACGGAAGTACCGTCTACCGTCAACGAAGGTACGTCCGCGTACTGTAACACTAACTCTGATGTTTATGGTATGCATGTATGTGGTATGGGTGTAGAGGTGTTATACTGTTTCAGTGCATATAGTGGTTAAAGAATGTGTCGTATCTTTGGGTGCAATCGATCGTATCTTTGGGTGCAATCTGCTCAGTATCTTTGGATGCAATATGTTTGCATGCTGGGGGCAATACATATGCATGGGTTGTGATTGTGATAGAGTGATGTTAGTCCCGCGTAGAAGTTCCGGCTGAAGACTTCTTTTGTTGTTCCGTCTGAAGCCTTCCTTTGATGTTGTTATCTACTTTTGAACCACACGGTTTTGTACCGTTTCTGTAAATTGGCCAGACTTACGGCGTTTTATATATACATATCAGTTACTCAATCACTCCGGTGCTCTACTCTGATGATTTTGAAATGATATTTGATGAAAAAAATTTATACTGCTTTTGAAAAGTTGGGATGTTACACTCGGGTTCAGATTCAGATTTTAATCATGTCCTATTTTAGAGATTTGAAATTAGAATGTTGTTTTATATATCTTACTATGTGTTCAGTGTCTGCAAGAGTCTCCAAATGGGCGGTCGGGGATTGAACCACTGAGAAGAGGATTTAATTAATTGAAGTCAAACATATGATAATTCATTCATGTTCTCTCAAATATTCAAGATTATATTCTTGTGAGGGGAGAGTTGCTTTCTGATAAACAATCACGACCAGTTTCGCTAGAATGGGCACGAGATTACGTATGTTAGATCTATTTCTCAACCTCATTATGTATGATAGAGTGGGTCAGAGAGGAATGCAGGAGGTGAAGAAGTAGATGAGCATTGCAGAAGAAAACAAGATGGGAGATAAAAGGATGACAGAGAAAGCAAGAGAGTGGAAAAATAGGGCACATAGGTAATATCACTCGATCATAAAATTCTGAATTGAGTTACTTGACCTAAACTAGAATTTATTATATTTAGAGGCCCAAATAAGGATTTAGATATTTCAAGAGTCTTTTAATAGGATTTACCCTAATATATTCATAACAAATTTTAATATTGGCAAAATATTCTCAAGAATGATATGTTAAGTGTAATTTTTGAAAAAATAGTTGAGAGAGAAAATGATTGAAAAAGGCGTGTGCATGTGTACATATATATAATGTGATTATTTGAGATAAAAAATTAAAAATAAAAGACCTAAGCTACTGTGATGGGATCAGAAACTTAAATCAGTTGCTTTAGTTCAAAAGTGGTTTCAGTCCTTGAAGCTCATCACATGTAAAGCTTTCCCAAACAAAAAAAAAAAACCCAAGATTTCACTTCTGATGAGAGTTTGATGAGTTTTTTTTTTTTTTTGACTTATGATGCTTTCCCAAACAGGGTATAACACAACAAATTTTAAATATGGGCAAAATATTCTAAAAAATGATATGTTAAGTTAATTTTTTGAAAATAAAAATAAATTATAATAGGATCACTTATATATAAAATTGAGAAGATAGAATAAAATTTAATATAAAAACATAAAGAGCGGTTTATTGATTGAAAAATACACGAACCAGTGTGGACACGAAGCATTTTCACAACCGATTCCTGTGAACGCCATAAGCCTACTTTTTCGAAGGCTTTTCGTCTGACAAATTCGTTCTTACGGATCGATCAAGCGCTATGAGGGAGAAGAGAGCGAATAGCGACATTCCATTCCTTCCCCAAGAAATCATCAGAAACATTCTTAAACGACTTCCGGCAAAAACCCTAATCCGATTCCAATGTGTGTGCAGAGAATGGAGAAATCTCTTCAGGACCAAATCTTTCATCGCAGATCACCTCGGCCACTCAAATCATCAAAACCCTTGTCTCCTTTTCCAATGTTATGACGGGGGTGATCCTCCGAACTTGTATTGCCTTGATTCCGAGATGGAAGTTTGGGAATTTCAGAAACCACCATTGCATGATTATCTGAAGCCAGATAAGATCGTTGGTTCCTGCAATGGCTTGCTCTGTGTTCAAATCAATGATACTGATGTATCTCCTCATCCCCTTTTAGTTTGGAATCCCTCTATTAGAGAAGTCATGCTTGTGCCCGCAATTAATTTTCATCAGGATTATGAGGATTATAATATAGGATTTGGTTTCAGCCCAATTATTAATGATTACAAGATAGTGATAGCTTATGTTTCTCAGTGTTATACTGAGATTTCTGCTGTGCAAGTGTATTCTTTAATCTCAGGGTCATGGAGGGAAGTAAAATTTAGCCTCAATTGTACGGAATGTCTTAGTGATCAAAGCGTCACTGTTAATGGTGTTATGTTTTGGGTGGGATCAAAGTGGGTTGGGAAAGATACAGATGATGATGAGGCTCAGATTGTTGCATTTGACTTAGCAAATGAAGTGTTTACATCAATAGAAATACCCAAGCTACACCATCAGATAATGCTTACTGTGTATGAGGAAAAACTTGCTATTGTTTCTTGCATGACAAACTCAGAACTTTCGGTTATTGATCTGTGGGTAATGGAGGAGGGTGTGCATGCATCTGGGGAGATATGGAGTTGGACTAAGAGATATACTAGCAACCCTTATCCATGCTGGTTATATCCACGGACAATTTGGAGAAATGAAATTGTTTGCATTGCTGACTTTGAGAATAAACGAACAGCTGTTGTCTTCAATCCCACTACTAAAAGAATCAAGAAGCATGTTATTAGCAAATGTGGCTGTGATCCTGATACTTTCAACTATGCTGAAAGTCTTGTCCCGGTTGGAGGAATGAAATCATTACAAATTTTCTGTATGGCTTCGACTCATTCATGATGTTGAGTGCAAAGTAGACAATGATTTGGCAAAAGTTTCTGTCTCTTCAGTCTCACATCTCATGAATTTAAGATGTTTTCTTCCTAAATCTTAATCTTTATTTTGCAGATTTACTTAGTTTACGCACTTTTGGCAAGAACATAACCAGGTTAGATTATTCTAGGTCTTATGAAGCTTGTAGACATTTTGAGATGTTATCTAGAATGATGAATGTAGATGTTTATGAACATATGTTTCTAGTAGTATTTGACATATCTGTAAGAGTAGTTTTTTCTGCTTTCTTTCCAAGACAGATATATAGTCTAGTAGTTGCTGGTGTGTGGATTACTTGTGAGTTATGAGCTTTTGTCCAGTTAAAATGCATATATCCTATGAGAGGGGGAAAAGTTAAGCCAGTTTTAGTTGCTTGTTTCTTCCATATCATTTGTGCTTTTTAATTTTTGTGAGAAAAGGCAATTTACAACGAGAGTAGTTATTACAAAGTAAAAAGTTGAAGAACTAAAGAATAAACAGGGCATGAGGGCGTATCAGCAAAAGAGAAATTAGGGAGTTGATCTAGCTGAACAAAAGTTACCGAATGAAAAAACTTTAGGAGAGAAGAGATGTCATTTGTGCTTGATCTTGTAAGTTTTTACCACCTTACCCCATAAAAGCCTTTTGGTTTAATATAATATTTATTCCGTCAAACTTGTTTCCATTTTAATTTTGGTTCCTTAAATGTCAAAATGGTCTCGATTTTATTAAGTTATAGGGACTAACAAGCTATTTCTTCCCAGTGCTTTGCACAAGGAAGGTTGCTAGAGTTGAACATACCAAAACATTATTTGTTTATATAGGCAAACAAGAACAAAATTTAGGAAGAATCTCTATTCATTTGAAAAATTATGAATTTATTCTCTAGAAATTTGATTTGTTTCTTATGAAGTTAATTACTATTATTTTTAAAGTTATCAATATCTCAATTAATATCTAATTATCATCAAAAGCTGAAATAAGAGTTGTTGTCATATTAGTATCCTAATTAATATACTAATTATAAAAATTAGGTTACGAATATTGAATGGCAAAGGAAAGGAAATATGATTACCCAATCAGTAAATTATTATTACTCAATTAGTGAATTATTAAAAAAGGAAAGTATGAAACAATCAATAATAAATTGTATTTATTTATTAATGGATCCAAACTGGAACTTGGCTTTTCTTCTATACACATTCTCATCCTTTTCCCTCCTTTTCCTCTTTCTACCGTTAGATTAAGATCACAACTATCCAGATTTATCATATAATAAAAATATTATTATAAGGGAAAATGATGGAAAATGATTGTAAATTTGGACAGTTGAGATCTTAATCCAACGGTAGGAAAAAAAAAGGAGGGAAAAGAATGTAAATGGGTTAAAGGAGGGAAGCCAAATCTTCCAAACTAACCCGTTTTCTTATGAACATGGTATTACAAGTTTTTTAAGAATAAATTTGATTGATAATTGATGAGTGAGGAGAGATAAGATACTGTGTGGAAATTTTCTTTGGGAAAATTCCGTTAAGGTTCCAAGGGACTAAGAAAATATGAACAAGTCTCAAGGGAAATTTAGATGTTAGAAAAGTCTGAAATAGTTGTTAATCCAACTTATAGAGTTGTTAATCCCAGAGAAAGAGTTGTTAATGAGACTTTTCTGATATCTGAATTTTCCTTAGGACTTTTTTGAGATTTTATTGATTCCTTGGGACCAAAAAATATACTAGTGGCCCTAATCCTTGCTGCTTACATCCTAGGACTATTTGGAGATGAAATTTTCTGCTATCCTTATGGGAAGGATGAATCAACAGTTGTTCTCTTAAATCCCACTGCTAAAAAAATCAATAAGTTTGCCACTACTAAATGTGACTATAGGCGTTGGATTTTCAATTATGCTGAAAGTCTTATACCAGTTGGAGGAATGAATTCATCCACAAATTTTCTGTAGGGTCTGGACTCATTCATGATAAGGAATGCAAAGTGAACATTGATTTAGCAAAAGCTATTCTATCTCTGTTTAACCTCATAGCTCATGCATTTAAGATGTTTGCTTCCTAAATTGTAATCTTTATTTTGAACACTTATTTATTTTTAGTACTTTCGGTACAGATGAATCCATATCAGGTTAGATTATTTTGTGCTTTATGGAGCTTGAAGACCTTATGAGATGTTATCTAGAACGATGAGTGAAAATATTAAATCACTGACGTTTCTAGTTGTATTTGACTTCTCTATAACATTAATTCGTTCTGTTTTCTTTCCACTAGTAGTTACTGGTGTGTGGATTGTATGGAAGTTGTGACCTTCTGTAATATACATATATCATATGACACTGATGACTTTGTCCCCAGTGTCATTTCAATGTGTTCAATGTTTGAACAAATCCTATCAATAAGTCATCTTTCATTCCTTGTGTCACTCACACTTTTGTAACAAGTATTAATTGTTTGACTTCCATAGGAATTTGACTCTTGAGTTATTCGATTATGCATTCTTCAAATATAGGTGTTTTTTGTGATTGAGTGAAGATCCTCTTATATGTGAGGATACCACTTGCCACTTTGTTTAATTTGGGTTTCTCCTTTAATTTTCAAACAAATAAGATATAACATCTCAATACCACTTGCCACTCTATTTTATTTGGGTTTCTCTTTTAATTTTCAAACAAATAAGATATTATATCTTAATAACTAAAATTCCTTATCCTAACCATTATGGTTTACAAGTTGTCTGAAAAAAAGGCACCATTTTATTTGTTTATTAATTTTGAAGTGTAAGAATCCTTGGTGGTGCACCTAGTGCCACCAACCAAGTAAGAAGCTTCCTTGATAGAAAAATTATATCAAACTTGTCTATTTCCAAATACAACAGGTTCATTTAAGACATATGGTTTATATGTAAAGCGACTGTTTTTTGCTGAACACAATTCAAAGGAAGGTGATGGCCAGTGGCGGATCTTTGATGAGGCCAGAGGGGGCCATGCCCCCAAAAAAAAAAAATTAATCATGCAAATTGAATGTGGGAATGTGAGATCTTTTGGTTTAAGCTACAGAATGTGGGAATTGTTCAACCAATTAATTAAATTTAATGGACAATGAGAAATTAAATGTATGTGATTAATTGATTGATTAATTATTCCAATTATGTCAAAAGTCCATTAGCATCACTCATATCATTTTCACACCCTTTGGCGTAAAATTCAACATGAAGGCTGGATAATCATACTCCTTTGCCCCCCAATTCTTTCCTCCCGCAATCCCACTCACAAATGTTAGACATTAGGGTACTGGGCACACTTCTATTATTCTCTCAATTTCCCTTGATAACTCAATAACGAGAATAAGAGCGAGGAACGCACCTGTTATTCTCCAAATTTCCCTTGA
This sequence comes from Acacia pycnantha, assembly GCA_025563575.1. Taxonomy (NCBI): domain Eukaryota; kingdom Viridiplantae; phylum Streptophyta; class Magnoliopsida; order Fabales; family Fabaceae; genus Acacia; species Acacia pycnantha. The sequence continues at coordinate 4,507,561 of JAMWYP010000003.1, read as the reverse complement.
TAGCTCATTTGTGATTTTTTTACTCTTGCTCGCTACAAGTAAATTCTCGCATCTTATTTTTTTGCTCTAATTCAACTCCATATTTACTTTGTCTGGTCTTGATTCTTTTCTAATATTAGAAATTTCCTAATTGATAAATTTCGTTGAAATTGTTGAGTTTGATACATTATTTTCTTGTTTCTTTCTTTATTTCCTTCTTTGTTTTTCATTCTTTAATTTTGTTTGCAGTCAGTGAGAAATGATAATAATATATATCTTTGTTGTCTTCACAACTCAAATTGGATTTGTCACTCCCCTGTATTTTCCGGTCTATGCCGAATATTACGATCTTGGGATAAATATTTGGCCCCCCAAATATTTATCCCAAGATCCGCCACTGGTGATGGCATGTACCTATTCAGACAAAGAAGTGCTAGAATCTAGACCATTACTTTCAACATTTATAGATTTGGCATTTGTGGAACAGATTCCTAGTATTTGTTAATGTACTGATAGACTTTACTATATGATTGGCCAATTTTATTTTCAGGAAAATTACTGAAAAATAACTGATTGTAAAATTTATTACCCAAATATAACTAAGGACTCAAATGCTCGAGTGAGTGCAACCCAACTGTAAGTAACATATTTTCAGTTATACATAAATGTTTTTCGTTTTGCACATGGTCAAAAATGGGTTGCACTTGCACCTGTTGAAGATAAGTTGCACCTTGATCCTAAAACAAATTTTAGTTATCTTTGGACAATATATAAAATTTGGAATGAGGAATTTTTTTTAGAGATTTATCCGTTATTTTCACTATATGCAATCTCTGGCCATGTGATTGTAGCATGTTGGAGCCTCCCTTACAACTGCTCTATAGAAGTTTAGCGTCACCTTTTAATAGCTTTGTTCCAAGTGTAGCACAACGCTCAGTGTAATACCCTAAAAATCTCACTTATGATAAGCATCATAATTTAGTAAATAATATGTCACGCCCTGAAAATTGAGGGGTGACCTCCCAAAAATTCTATAATAACCTGATATTGTCAAGATGAGCCCCGCTCCTTATCAACAAATACAAAACATGCAAATCAAGTGTGGATCCTATCTATAGCATACATGGAGCAGCTAAATTACAACGGTAAATACATAGGTGTGAATTTTACATTAGCTAGGAATTTTCAACAGACGTTTCAACTTCAAACAACAGTATGGACCTTCAATGATCAGCAAGAGGAGCAAGGTCAGCTGCACTATCTGAGACCAAAAATAATTTTCCGGTGAATAACCTCCCATTAAAATAAGTAAATAAAATACAAAAGGAATAAATTAAGCAAGTAAAATTTTATAATAATGAAATGATAATTATATTCAACTTCCAAGTACAAAATCAATAACGTAGATGCCATTATATAGAAGGTTAATAATAAGAAAATACTAGGTAAACAATTAACTCATTGATGAAATTAAGTACCAACTGGTATGAAAAACTCATTTTGAGTGAGGACTTAAATAGAACGAGAAACAAGCGTGGACACACAGTCCACGAGGGTAACTAACCAAACGCAGCATGAAGCCACGAAAACAAGCATGGACACACAGTCCACAAGGGTAAATAACAAATCAAGCGCAGCACGAGGCTACGAAACAAGCGTAGGTCTAAGACCTACGAATAACAAGCGTGAGAACGAATCCCATGAATATCAAGCGAGCTCGAGGTTAACCATGGTGCACCAAGGACTAACAGTACTGCTGTTAGTAACCAGCGTTCTGTATTTCGTCCTCTAAAAACGTTGCAAGCATGCGTGTGATCGATTTACAATTTATAAACGAAAAGGATCCAATCTAGAAAACTCGTAAGGAATATTTCATATAAGTTATCCCAACATGAAGGTTTGCAAATAATAACTCAAAACTACTTTCAAGCATGCATGGAGCCTACATCTTCCAAATTATTTCTTTTCAATATAATTCAACATATTTTCCTTTTAGAACCAATCCTTTCACCATCTTCATGCATGAATGACAAATGTCAAATACTTCACATTTAAATAAATTCAAAGTGCAAGAAAACTTATATTAAAAAAAAAACTCTAGAAGAGTAAACAATATTAAGTAATATTCTTGTTCTTTACATATTTCAATATCAATGTGAAAGTGAGATAATTCAAAAAAACAAAAAAATTATAATGGGACGCTATTCACTCACCTGCTGCGCTCCCACGAATATATATAACTTACTCCATTCCTCAGATTTTGTAACAATTCTTACTCCTTGATTCCTAAACATCAACCATCACATAACTATCACTCTTAATATCAAAACCGTATTCATCTTTTTGAATTAACCACATTCCAAAATAATATAATGAGCACGGCCAAAATCCGCAATCTTTACAATTTAGAAAGAGAAAAGAAAAGCCCTTATCTTCAATTTAACAAGCACAATCAACCACCTCAAGACCATCCTAAAGGTCAACATAAGAGTAAACAAACCTAAACAATTTAAATGTAGAACAATAATTGATTGCTAGTAAGGAATTTAATCAACACCATCACTAACACATCCTATTCTCAAGTCCCACTACTACAAAAAAGCCAATTAACGTCCTAAATTAGAGGCAATTAACGTCCTTTTTTATAGGGACGTTTCGACGGGGGAAGTAAAAAAAAATCATATAAGGCGTCCTGAACTTTATTCAGGACGCCTTAGTTAAGGCGTCCTGATTTTTTTTCAGGACGCCTTATAAGGCGTCCTGATTTTTATTTCAGGACGCCTTATAAGGCGTCCTGATTTTATTTCAGGACGCCTTATATGATATTTTTTTTATATATATACCTGCTTCATATTTTTCTACTGAGCATTTGAATATTATAGAATAATTGTTGTATATTCAGATGAGAGTACGATTACATTTATAGACAAAATAGAGATCTAGATTTGAATTTGAAAAACTAACATCCTAACAATAATCTCCTATAATCTCTCTCTAGGTTTAGTTAATCCCTATAATTATGGGACTAATAAAATATTCTAATAATAACAGATTCTACATATCTAGATTTGAAAATTTGAAAAACTAACATCCTAACAATAATCTCCTATAATCTCTCTCTAGGTTTAGTTAATCCCTATAATTATGGGACTAATAAAATATTCTAATAATAACATATTCTACCGCATCCAAACTCCTGTGATCGGAAAAAATATTATGAGACTAACAATAGAGATCTATATTTTTTATATTTGTTAATATTTAGAGAGAGATGGAGAATAAAATATTATGGAAGTGAGGAATCAGGAAAAAAAATTAAGGGAAAGGGAAGAACAGATCGGACCTGAAATTGAAAATGGCACCAACAATGAAGCCTGAGATCGTCATCCTTTCAAACTCCGGTGCCGTCGTCTCCTCGCCCAACCAAATCGAAGAGTGTTGAAGGAGTAGGAATAGATTGAAAGAGAAGATGGGGTGCAGAAGAGAGAAGGGGAAGGCGTGTGTAAAGATCAAATGAGAAGAGGAAGGGATAAATGAAATTAAATAAGGGTTGAGAAGAAGTCAAACGCGTCACGTGGGGGTGTTGGAAAGTGTGAGTATTTGGCGTCCTATATTCTAATTCAGGACGTCTTAAAAATAATTTTTGGCGTCCTATATTCTAATTCAGGACGCCAAAAAATTTCCTGGCGCCAAAAATGAAAAATGTTGAAACCTTTTTATTGAGCCACGCGGGAACCTGAAAATTGAAACTGAAATTAGGCGTCCTGATTTTTATTTAGGACGTTTAAAATTTTAATTTAGGCGTCCTGATTATTTTTAAGGACGCCTAAAATCTACTTTTGACAAAAAAAAATCCTAAATGGCGCCAAATATTACATTTTAGGCGTCCTAAAATATATTTAGGATATCAAAAAAACTTTAGGAGTCCTAAATTAATATTTAGGTTGTCTAAAGTCTCCAAAAAAAATCTTAAATGGCGACAAATAATACATTTTAAGCGTCCTAAAATATAGTTAGGATGTCAAAAAAAACTTTAGGAGTCCTAAATTAATATTAAGGTTGTCTAAAGTCTCCAAAAAAATCCTAAATGGCACCAAATATTACATTTTAGGCGTCCTAAAATATATTTAGGATGTCAAAAAATATTTTAGACGTCCTAAATTAATATTTAGGTTGTCTAAAGTCTCCAAAAAATCCTAAATGGTGTCAAATATTACATTTTAGGCGTCCTAAAATATATTTAGGATGTCAAAAAATATTTTAGGCGTCCTAAATTAATATTTAGGTTGTCTAAAGTCTCAAAGTCAAGTAAATAATTACGACAATGCCACCGCCTTCATTTTTTACTTCTTTTTTTAAAATAAGGACGTCTTTTAGGGTAATAATATCCATATTTTGTAGTAGTGTCCACAAGAATTCCTTCTCGAGCATTTAACCAAACACTTCATATGCATCATGTATCTTAATTTAACTAAATTTCTCTTTTATACAATTTCACTAGCACCTTGGGTGAAATCAAGTCATAAAACAATCATCATCATCTCACATTGCAAACATAGCAACTTCAAACATCCTTGCTAAATAGCAAAGCCACCAAATCAAATTTCTTAACACTTTTAACCTATAACAAACCTCATACTCCACCGTTTAGCAATCATGTAACATTCAAATATCCATGAAGTTTCACAAAGTCTGAACGTTCCATTCAACACCAGAATTTAGCTTTAAATTCTCCTTTCAAACATTTTATCAAACACCTCATGTGCATTTAAATTTTGCAAGTTCTAAAACAAAGTTCCTCTTTAAAATTACAGCCTCAAATTTTATACATTATAGATGTAATACAACTTTATTTAATCACCAAAACTTGGTACGGCTCAAACAAAGACCAATTAGCTTTCCCAATTCACACACATGACCAAATTGAGGGAGAAAAAGGAGCAACATTCTGCTGCATAAAAATGGAAACATTCTAAAAACAGAGGAAGAAGATGGTCATTGAACATACCCAATATTACCGCTGCATAAGAAGAGGAGAAAGGAAATGACCTTTTCATACACCTACCCATGTACATGGTGACGGCAAGGAAAAGAAGAGAACAAGTTTTGGTGCCGGACTCTCAAAACAGTGGCGGATGAACAACAGCGAGAAGGAAAGAAGCATGAACACCAAAAGAAACAGAGGAAGAGAAGGAACTCTGTGCCAACACAGACATGGCAGCAACAATCTGAGCTAAGAAGAAGAACAAGACTCCTTCACGCACACATACCAGTGCGACGAGGAAGAAGGGAAAGGAAAGAAAGGCCAGCCCATTCATCACTAATACAAGGAGGAAGAATGGTGATCTAGGTTCCAGAAATTTCTTCTTCTTCTATTGGTTTTGTAGTCGGTGGAATGTGGGAAAAAAAGAAGAAAAAATCTGATGGTGTAATTTCATTCTTGTTTCTTTTACAGAGGACCTAATAGTAATATCATAAGGTTAATGCAAAATATCATATCCTTTTATACTCAAAAAGACTCCAATATCTGATCCCAAAAACAATGTATCAGGATTAATTAATTAATTAATTTTAATTTCTTGAGCCATTACAAATTAATTAATTTAATTTCTTATTATTTAATTGTCAAATATATGGGTTATTACATTCTTCCCCCCTTAAGAAATTCGGTCCTCCGAATTTAGTTGATTAAATGATATACCATTACCACTAGGATTATACAACTAATAATATAATATAATAATATTAAAGTAATAAACTGAAGCAAATTATCACAATCATTTATCATATCATATAGGTACTCACCACCACATCCAACAAGAGCCATTGACTTCAAATTTTCTTACACAATCAAATTGACTATTCTAAAAAAAAAATAGCAATTTTATCATATTATTCTAATGTCAAAACAAACTGATAACAAATTAAATATCACATATCCACAACAACAAAAATAAGTATTTCATCATAACTACAACCAACTAGGAACTTTTTATACTGCTACTAAAATAACAACTACACCACATTATTATAAATCTTCATGGAGATCAGAACCAAACAAGCACCTTTCAAGGTCAAACCCAATATAAATATTTGTCAATAAATCACCTATTTAAGTCAACCTCACCACAATTAGGTGCCATAAGGCACCCATCAATTTTTTTTTTTTTGTGATCCATTTAGAAACTTGAAACAAAATCGACATGGTGAGTAAGTCCAAACTTTAAATCTAAAGATGGGAATGAAGTTTTCAAAACATTGAAACCAAGTCATTTAATATAACCACAACTAGTTTCATGTTCAAACAAGGTCAATAAGACAAAATTACCAAAGTTAAGCCATAATTTTTGTTAAGCCAAATATTTCTCAAGAGGAAGCTTAGACCTCCAAGGTTATGCTAAGGAATATTTGAGATTATTTAAGATTACGCGACTAGAACACCGAACATGGAATTTTATCGGGTAAATCCATAAAGTGTAGAAGGGTGACATCATTGGAATGATGTCACTTTGTTGAAAAAGGGGGAGGGGAGGTCGGCCAAGGTGGTTGGATGGTGAGGATTGGATCTTCAAAAATACCCTAGATCTAATGGCTCAAAGTGAAAGGAGAAAGTTTGAAAAATTTACCAAAGTGCCACAACAATTTTCTATAAATAGGCCTTCAAGATTTTGGAAATTTCACACCAAAATCCTCTCAAGCATTTCGAAGTAGAGAGAGGTTAGAGAGAAGGAGGAGCTCTGGAGGAAAAGTAGCGAAGTTCTGGGTAATTTCTTCGGTCCCTAGTTTTAAGTTCTAGTATTTCATTCGGTAGTTTTAGTATAGATGTTAGTTTGATCTTTAATCTTCCAATATATTGTAGATATCATGTTTTATGGTTAAATATTGTATTTATTTCGAAAATATGATGGAGATAAAGATATGGCGAAATTTAGTCGGTTAGCAAAGTCAGGGGTAAAATAGTCATTTGGGACTAAAATGACTGTTATAATGTTGTTTGAGTAATAAAAACGCTATTATCCTTATAGGATATCTGTGATCATGTTCCGATCGTCAGCCGTACCGTATTTCATCAACGAAGGTACGTTCGCGTACTAGTAACACTAACTCTGATGTTTGTCGTATGCGTATATGTGTTACATGTCTTGTATGTGTATAGGTGGTATGTTTATTTGAATGCATATGTGTGTTGAAAGATAACTGTGCATATGCTGTGTTCGAATCATCTGCTATGCTGTGTGTGATACTTTCGCTAGGATGTGTGCGATATAGGTGCTGTGTGCGATGCATTTGTTGTGTGCGATACATTTGTTGTGTTCTCATATACTGTTGATGTTGTGATTGCATGTAATCCATATGTTGTGTATATAAGCATGAGGTTAATCGTTACCTGAGGTCCAATGGGCATTGGACCTCAGTCTTAAATGATAGTACAGGATCAGGAACAAGGAAGGCACCGATAGACGGAGTCTTAGAAAGGAACCAATGAGCAAAGTTGTAATAATGCACCGGTCGAGACAAGAGCCGAAAGAAGATTATCAGAGCCCATTGTCAGCCATGGATCTAATAACGTTACTTCGAACAGTTTGGTGCCGAAGGCAAGGCTAGTCTATGTGGGTCAGCCAATCAGTCGCCATGAATCGGTGAGGCCTCCATGATAGACACTTACCTGGCCATTATTGTCACGCCCCGAAACCTAAAAGGGGTGACCGGCACGGAATATGAGGTAATTCACATTCCTTAAGCCTTAAACTTAAAAACATACGATTCAAAAATACATGGATCTTACCTATAAATTACATGGAGCATCTATCTCTAAATAATATAAAAGTATGAGGTTATGAGTCATTGAACTTTAAATCCTTGAGGAGACTTCTCACTGCTCCATAGGAATGATTCGGGTGCTGAGATCATCTGAACCAAAGCAAAATTTTCCGGTGAATAACGTCCGATTCTTACAATTTAATAAAATACCGGCAAAATAATTTTAACATTTTTATCTTCTAATAATAACAATTTGGCAAAAACTTCAATTTCTAAAATCATAAGATCACACATAAAATAAAACACTATACAAAATATCATTAATCAAACAATTTCAAGTACGCATTAAAACCTTTGAATTAACGTAATCAATTTAAAACATAATTCTCAAAACCACATCTTTCCATAGAACTTCTTACAGAACGAATAACAAGCGTGACCACAAAGTCCACGAGGGTAACTAACCAAGCATGACTCAAGGCCATGAAACAAGTATGGACACACAGTCCATAAGGGTAACTAACCGAGCATGACTCAAGGTCATGAGACAAGCATGGACACACAGTCCATGAAACAAGCATGGACACACAGTCCATGAAACAAGCATGAGAACAAATCCCATGAATATCAAGCGAGCTCGAGATTAACCATGGTGCACCAAGAACTAACAATACTGCTGTTAGTAACCAGCGTTCTGTATTCAGTCCTCTCCAAAACATTTTTAAGCATGCTTGGGGTCAATTTAGCAAAGTGATAAAAATTCTTCCTTCAATATAATAACAGCTTTATCTCATATTTCATAATCAAATCCCCCAACATGAAGTTTCACAAACAATATTTCAAAACTATCCTTCAAATTCAATATGCCAATATAATCCTTTTAAAACATTAAAAACTCAGGTAAGAACATTTCATTTCAAATAATAAATCCAAGCTTATAAACCTTTCAAAATCCAAGATCCTTTCAATATAAATTTTATGAAAACTATCTCAAAAGTCTCACTTCCATTTAACTACATAATCATTAATTATGCTTTGAAACAATTGAAAGAAAATACTTAATAATGAATAAAATCATCATTATTTACTCAAATACTATCAATAAATATTCCTTCACAAAGTCCTACTTTTAACTATGAAAATTAACATAAACGTTCAACAATAAAAATATCATTTCTAAAAGTTAGGGACGCTATTCACTCACCTGATGCTCCTTCCAAAACTACACCTTTACCAAAATCTTTTGGGTTTACTCTTCTCTTGAGCTCAAGCAATTGTCAATTCCTATAAATTTAGAAATTCACATATATATCAACCTCTAAGGAATTACATACCCACTTAAATTAAAAAACCTTAAGTACCAAAAACATCCTTTAATCACACCTATCATCTCATTTATTTGTGTTTCTAAACCTCAATTCTTCTAAAATCAACTTCAAAAATTTGTATCTCTTTGGATACAGCTCCATATGAGGCTTGTGACCTATCAAATTAAACCTTGTTATATCTACTTTATTTCTGGAAAATTTCATGGCTAAACTCAATCATTTACCATTTCAAAATTGAGCCCGAAAAATACTGTACACTCCTGAAAAATACCATTTTCCAGTTTTAAACTTCTAACTTTAGAAATTCATAATTTTCTTTGTACACATCGGATTTGGGTGTTCTTTGGCTCATATTAAAGATAAGGATGTGTACTAAATCTCCACAAAATTCCAGGGTAAAAGGAGTTCGTTTTCCATAGTTTTTCCTTCCTCAAAGATCACTGTTTCAGCTTCAAATTCAGTTTTTTTTTTTTTTTCCAAGAAAATGACAGCAGCATGTATTTCCTGTTCCTACATGCCAACGTATCTAAACATATTTTAGATGCAGTCGAATGATTCAAACACATGCTCCCTGAAGTTCCTAACAGCACCCATGTTAACTCTTTTAAAACTTGATCAGTTTTGGTGCCTTGCAGAAACTTCATAGAACTTCAAGAAAATTCCAACATCAACGTTAAGCTTCAGAGTTAACCATCAGAAATTATTGGTAGAAAGAACCTTTGACTAAAATGTGTTTGAGTGGGGCCCATCAGAAATGGAAATCATCAATAAATTGTTGAGTAAATACCCTTTTTGGTCCCTGGAAAAACACATTTGACCCTTTTTGGTCCCTGAGTAAAAAAAATGTCATTTTGGTCCTTTTTAGGGACTAAAAATGACCTTTTTGGAAATTTCTGAGGGATTAAAATGTCCAAAAAAAATGACCAAAAGGACTAAAAGTGACCTTATTTTTCCATTTTAGGGACTAAAAGTGACTTATTTTTTTTCAGTGACCAAAAAGGGCATTCGTGTTTTTTCCAGGGACCAAAAAGGGTATTTACTCTAAATTGTTGCTTTGGCTTCTTATGCGCTGGAGAAATATTAATTGAGAGAGTGGAGTGTCTGCAAAAGTATGTGGGGTCCATGCCACAAAATAATAGACCCTAAATTCTAAATATTGGTTTTAAGACTATTTAAGCCAATATTCCATAATTAAACCCCTAATAATAGCTCTAGATCCTCAAAATAATATTTCATACTTTCCCCTAATTTTCAAGGTCCAAAAATAACTTTAATAAATATCTTAAGCTTTTCCTCATGATAAGCTTAAGATTTTTGGCTCTTATTAGCTTAACAACTTATTCATCTCAGTCCTATTCCTAAACTCTTTATCCCAAAATTTGGGATGTTACAATTATGTTCGGTTAACGAAGTTAAGTTCATTGCCCCAAGTCTAGTCAAGGGTTGGTCTAGGTTGTATAGTTACTTTTTGAGAAATGTAATTGTACAAAGCTCTGTATATTGTATCACATGAATATTCCTTCGGGAAATTTTAATATACCAAGATACGCTGGCATCATCATATGTCGGAGTATTTTTATACCAGCTACTCGTCATTGTCCATTTGTTAGTACATTGCTCTCCGTTTCCGCAGTACTCTGATGTAGCACCTCAAATTCTGTTGAATTTTTCTAAAACCAAGTGTCGTTCGACACAATTTGTAGTATGAAATTTGGGATGTTACACTCAGCAAACACAATATCAGTATGGTCAAGCAAATGTAAGATATGTTTACATTGAGATGGTAAAATTGTGTGATGATCTGACTTCTTAACTTCAATTACGAAGTAATTCATTTCACCAAGATTTATGAGCACTTTTGGTGGAAATGAAGCTATGAAAGTTTAATTCATTCTGTAACTACAGGGCCTGATGTTGTTCAGAGATTATATAAAAAATGGTGAATGCAGATATGCAATAACATGCTTGTTGCTTTATTTGGATTGCCTATGATATCAGGTTATTCAATTTTCTTTCAGAGATGGATATATATTTTAGTTGTTGATCTGTGGATTATTTGAGACTTCTTATCCAGCCAATGCACCTATTATTCTGTATAATGTGGGGAATAGCAAATTTACGTTTCTGGCTTTTTTATTCATTTTTACTGGATAAATAAGTTAAATACACTGTTTTTTCTGGTTTTGTGTAAGTTGTCCTCCTTACTCTGTGTGTGTGATTTTTTTTTTCATTTAGGATATGTGATCCCTCATTATTTTCAATCTTTTCTATAAAGATACATTTTACAGAGTCTGCAACAAAAAGAAAACCAACCTTTAGGAACTTGTTTCAGCGCAAACAAGGTTTTCCCCCTCCCTCTCCCTCCCCCTGCAAACAAGAGACTTTTTATGATGCTCAAAATTTTAGAGGTTGTTACTTAGAAGTATCTTTAATAATGACATGTCAGGGGCTGTTTGGTACTTTGGTATGAGATTTGGAGGGGAAGGGAGGAATTTTATGAGTTGATTTTTAAAAAATTAGAGATCCAAAGCTAAAAGTTTTTAATTAATTTTTCATACTTTTTTTATTTTATATCTTCTTTTTATTAAAATTTTATAATATCACTTCTTCAAATTTTTTTAAAATCCAATTCATGAAAATTTGCCTTTCCCCCTGAATTCCTCGTATCAAATAGACCAGTGGAAATCATTTTTATCAAATCAATTTGAAATAGTGACCAATTATTGCATAGTACCAAGGTAAGAATGGTTCTAACCATTGGGGAAAATGGGTTCAATAAATTCACAACCATGTGTTTAACGGAAGGCTTTGGCCACTAATATGATCTTGTGCTTTTTTTTGGACGATGGTTCTAAAAATTATTTAAATCAAATTATGTATTAGTAATAACAACATAATTTTGTCAACTCTATTTTTTTTTTTCGGTATCTCACCTAATTCACCGGAATCTTTGTTTCGACTAATCCGGATTTCGCTCCGCGTTGGGCCTACGGTCGTGGAGGAAGAGCTCCCAACACCCTTATTTTTTTCCATTTGTCAACTCTATTTGTACAACCTTCGGCCACCACATTAGGAAGTATTCGGCCTATCATCATGAGTCTTCACAAACAATCTTAAGACTTGGAAAAGAAATATTAACACAATCAAAAATGCCAAAAGGGCTATTAAAAAAAAAAGAAATAATATGTACAAATATTTAGTAAAAAAAAAAAAGTTAAATATCATGTTTTTTTGGGCAATAATCTCAGGGAACTTTAGTTGTAGTATTTGATTTGAGGTGGATGATTGGGTGTTAGGCATCCTAAATGTAGGGCATACGACCTAATTTGAGGGTGAATTATAGTTTTAGATGTAAAACTTTTTTATTTATTTTATTTATTTTATATTTATCATTTTTCTTTAAATTAATTTTTCTAACTTATGAACTAATATATAATCTAATATTAAATATTTTAGAGGGATCAGGTCATATATTTTAGAGTAATTTATTTAAACTTCTTAATCTTTTGAAACTAAACAAATAAGTCTTACACTGAGAATTGTTGGAGTATAAAATAAAGAGAGAGATGAGTATTATAACTAATATCTATCAAAGGACATGTTTAATTTTTTTTAGAGATTGAAGAAGCTAAAAAAATTACTTTAAAAAAGTTATATATAAATTTAATTTATAAACATATATATAATATAATCATAAACAATATATGTTATGTTATGATTAATAAATGATTTACTTAAAAAATGTTTTATTTTTTATTTTTACCTGAATAATTTTACAAATTGTTTTCTCAATCATTCAACTTATACCGTTTTAATAAAAGATGCTAAAATAAAATTTTAAATGTTGATAAAATAATCTTAATATTAACCTTATAAATTTATCAATTCCAGAATATTTAATATGTAATTTTTAAAAAAAATTAATAGTAGCCTTTACAGATTGAAAAAACAAAAATAAAAAAGGACCGGTAATCTTTAATGCGATTCCAATGTGTGTGCAGACAATGGAGAATTCTCTTTAAGACTCAATCTTTCATCGCAAATCACCTCGACCACTCAAATCATCAAAACCCTTGTCTCCTTCTCCAACGTCATGGCATACATAATCCTTCAAACTTGTATTGCCTTGATTCCAAGATGCAAGTTTGGGAACTTCAGAAGCCACCATTGCTCCATTATTTGAAGCAAGGTACGATAATTGGTTCCAGCAATGGCTTGCTCTGTGTTGAAATAAATAATCATGATGCATCTCATCATTTCCTTGTAGTGTGGAATCCAGCTATTAGAGAGGTCAGACTAGTGCCCAAAACTAAATTTCATGGGGATGATTGTTACTATCTTATAGGATTTGGGTTCTGTCCGATTATTAATGATTACAAGATAGTGATAACTTATTTTTCTGGGGTTTATGGTGATCTTTCTGCTGTAAAAGTGTATTCTTTGAGTTTAGGGGCATGGAAGGAAGTAGAATTTAGGTTCAATGACACCGTAGGTCTAAGTTCTGAAAGTGTCACTGTCAATGGTGTTATGTTTTGGTGGATGTCAAAGAGGTTTGGGAGGATACTGATGATGAAGATGAGAATCTGATTGTTTCATTTGACCTAGCAGTGGAAGTCTTTACAGTGATTCCATTACCTGAGCTACAGCCTATTAAGCTTACTGTTTATCAGGAAAAACTTGCTATATTTTCTTCGAATAGAAACTCAAAACATCCTGCTATTGATATGTGGGTAATGGAGGAGGGTGTAGGAGCATCTGGAGAGAGATGGGGTTGGACCAAAAAATATACTAGCAGCCCTAATCCTTGCTTCTTAAATCCTAGGACTATTTGGAGAAACGAAATTGTCTGTTGTCCTTACGGGGAGGATGAATCAACAGCTATTTTCTTAAATCTCACTACTGAAAAAGTGAAGAAGTTTGCGATTAGCAAATGTGACAATGAGCATTTTATATTCAATTATGCTGAAAGTCTTATACCAGTTGGAGGAATGAAAGTCTTATACCGGTTATATAATATTAAATGACTGATGTTTCTAGCTGTATTTGACATATCTAAAAGATTAGGTTGCTGTGTTTTCTTTTCAAGGCATCTGTAGTCTAGTTGCTGGTGTATGGATTATTTGTAAGTTGTGACCTCTTGTAATATACATATATCATATGACCCTGACTTTGTCCACCAACTTACATTTATTATCATTTCATTCTTTGTTCAATGTTTGAAAAGAAATCCTATCAGTAAGTCATCTTTCATTCTTGTATCACTCATACTTTTGCAAAAGTATTAATTGTTTGACTTCCATAGAAATTTGACTCTTGAGTTCATCAATTATATGTTCTTCAAATATTTGTTTGTGTATTGTGACTGGGTGAAGATCCTCTTATATGTAACTGTTCAGACAAACAAGTGCTAGAATCTACACCATTGCTTGCAACATTTATAGATTTCGCACTCTGTGGAACAGATTCAAGGTATTTTCTATGCTTGAAATGAAAATCTGAAATAACTGATGAGAATGTACTGGTAAGCTTTATATAACTGACATATTTTATTTTCAGGAAAATTACTGCAAAATAACTCATTATAAAATTTATCACCTAGATATAACTAAGGATTTAAGTGCTTGAGTGTGTGCAACTTTTCTTCAGCTGTTTTCAGCTATATGTAAATGTTTGTCATTTTGCACATAGTTAAATATGAGCTGCGCATGGTTGAAAAAATAGTTGCACTTTGTTGAAGATAGGTTGTACAAATTTCAGATACCTTTGAGTAATAAATTTTTGAATAAGGATTTTTTTTGAAGATTTTTCCTTTATGTGATTGTGGCATGTTGGAGCCTCCCCTACAATGGATCTATACAATGTTTTTATATAGTAGACAATTTTATTATAAACTAAATAAAACGATACATAAAAAAGTTTCAACGACTAGCCTACTGGAGTAAGCAACTATGAAGCTCAAGCACAGGAAGCAAAACATGAAAAGTAGGAAGAAAAAAAACGCCCAACAAACACAAAAACAAGTATAAGAAAAAGACAAGAACCATGAAAAATAAATGATGAAGACTACCATGAGCATCTGAAGCAAGATAAGAGACGCACAGCTCTAGTCTTCGAAACATGCCACTACGAGCCGAAGCACTACGGTTATCGTTAGTTTAACTGAAAATGATGATATAATGTTATGTAAAAATATTCTAGAGAAATCATATCATATATATTGTAATTGCAATTAAGTAATTTATCTAACTTTCTTAATATTTTTCAAACTAGATAAATAGGCTTTACATTATGGAGAAATCTCTTCAAGACCCAATCTTTCATCGCAGATCACCTTGAACACTCAATACATCAAAAACCTTGTCTCCTTCTCCAACCCGTTGACAAACTTTGGAACGTGTATTGTCTTGATTCCAAGATGCAATTCTGGAAACTTCAGAAACCGCTATTGCCCGATTATTTTATGCGCGGTAAGATCGCTGGTTCCGTCAATGGCTTGCTATGTTTTCAGATCAATAAGCCTAATGTATATCCTCATTTTCTTTTTATGTGGAATCCGGCTACTAGAGAGCTTAAACAGGTGCCCACACTAATTTCCATTACAAGGATTGTTTTTCAGGATTTGGGTTCAGTCCCATTATTAATGGTTACAAGATACAGGGGCGGACCCAGGAATTTTACTTACGGGGGGCGAAAATAAAAAATGATACATTATAAATAAAAGTAATTGTAGTACGATATAAATCTAATATACAAAAAAATGAAAAAATCTATTACAAAAATAAAAAATAAAGATCACTTGACTCTTACTCTACATTATTTCATATTGTTAAACTCATCTATTCTTTCTCTTAAAATAAGTAATAATAGTAGCGCTCTTCCCCATAATAATTACCTACAAAGAGCATGAATTATTTCATGACCAATATGATTTTAAAAATATTACTGATAATAAAAGTAAACCGATTAAAATTAATTATTAGTCATCGTCTATATTCTCATAGTCATCTTTTAACAAAACTCAAAACTTGCCCAAAATCATAACCCTAAAATATTCTCTGATAAGTATAAAAGTAGTATCATTAGGAAAATAAAATCATTTATAATAAATTTCATGAAGAAAATTGAATGAAAATAAGTAATTTTGACTACTTATTGATTCTCAAAATTTGTGATAAATTGTTGAAAAAAAAAAATGGCAGAGACATCGCGAGCGAGAGGAAGAACCAAAGAAGACGGAGGCGATTTGGGAAAACTGAAAGCAAATGAGGGTATATATTAAAGGTTGTGGGCCCACCTCTATTATTATTTTCTTTATTTGTTTTTATATATATACATATGGAAGTAAACAAAAGGTCCCGGAAGAAATAGTCCAGTAAGGGAGTTGAATTCCTAATATAAAAGTAAACTGATTTTTACATAATTTTTTAAAAAAAAATTAGGGGGGGCGGGGGCCACCCCTAGCCCCCCCTTGTGTCCGCCTTTGATAAGATAGTGATGACTTATGCTTCTGAGTATAAAGTTAAGCTTTCTCCTTTGAAAGTGTACTCTTTAAGCTCAGATTCATGGAAGGAAGTAAAATTTCGGCTCAATGACACCGCTTGTGTCAGATCTCAAAGTGTCACGGTTAATGGTGTTATGTTTTGGTTGGGGTCAAAGGTAGTTGGGGGAAGATACAGATGATCAGATGGTGATTGTTTCATTTGGCCTAGCAATGGAAGTGTTGACATTGATACCAATACCTGATCCATAAACCTTCTTCCGATTCTTATTGTTTATGAGGAAAAACTCAGGAGAGGACCAATAGTTTTTTTTTTTTTTGGGGGGGTTGCTTTTTTATGTCATTTGTGTTTGCATAATAGAGCTCTCATGGGTGTTTGTACCTCATCCTCATATTTCGATATGCCCATCAGACTCTAAACTTCCATTCTCAATAAGAAGGAAGCAATTTAAAAAGAACAATTTTTCTAGTTTGTTTCACAATGACCATGAACAATAGTTAAGGGTAGAGCATTTGAAAAGTTGGGCTTGTTTGTACTTCAAATGTTGTTTACAAGGGGTGTGTGATAACCTATGTAGGTAGTTAGGTACTCTATGTGCTATATATTTGTGCCAAGGCTTGTTTGCTCTGTCATGCACTTCTTTTTCCTTAATATTCTTCCTCTGTTTGCATCATTCTGTGATCGGTTAGATTGTGCTTCATTTTATAGCATACTGTTCAATTCTCTTTCAAGATGAATTAATGTGTGACATAGTTGCTGGTGTGTTGATTACATGGAATTTTCTATCAGATGAGATGGAAGAAAAGTAAGTGAATTTCAGTTTTAATTTCATTCACCCTTGTTTTATGAACATTGTTTTTCCCTCATCATTTCATATATATATGTAAAATGCCTCATTTTTATTTTAGACATGCTCAAACGAATCTGAGGGATCCCTGACCCTCAGTCTCAGATTTCAATTATTGTGCTAATAACCTAATGATTAATAATTAATAATACAATTCATAGAGATCCCTATAATCATGGAAGGTGAAGTTCATTGGCATGCTTGGGGCTTAATTATATAATTATTAATATAATTATAATTCCTGATTTAACGTCTAATTTCAAATTCATTTTACTTCATTCCTTATCTTCGAACCCTAATAATTGCATATGGACAATTTTGATGATGTGATTACATGCCTAGAAATACTTACATATTATAGGAGCATTAGGTCATCTAAACTTTGTTCAATTAAAATACGAAGCTTTAGCTTTTAGAAGTAACTCGCAATTTATATTTTTTTCAAAGCAAACGTCCTAGTTTAAAAAGAAAAAACAAAAACTCACAAACACATCCCGCTCAAAATTCTAGTCAGGATGCCAACTAGGATAAAATTTTACAGAGATGTTGTATTTTAATCAGACATAGTTTATTTGAACTGAGAGTACCTAAATATTTCTTATGCACCCAGTTAACCAAATATGAAGTAAACCATTAAACCCAAATTTGATCGCATTAATATAATTTATTGCACCTATATCTTTTATGGAGATCCCTACAATAATGAAATATGATGTTCCTTGGTATGCTTGAACCACCTTAACATAATTATTAATATAATTATTCTTGATTTAACGTATAATTTCAAATTCAATTTGCTTATTCTTTATAGTCAAACCCCAATAATAATATATGGGCAATTTTGATTGTGTGATTATCCGACTTGTTTGTGAGTTTAATGGGTTACTAAAAAGGTATTGCAAAATTTCTAGTGTAAAGCTGATTAATTTATTGATGCTTCAAATAAAATGAAAGTTAAGGGAATAAAACCAAAATGAAAACAAACTTAAGGCTCTAAAAATTGGGTCACTAAGCAATATTTAAATTAAAATAGAATGATATAGAATATCCAATTTTTTTAAAATGGAATTCAAAAACTGTCCAGAATAAAATGCACATTGTTATTTTAGATTTTAACATACGGCTTCTATTTCTTATATTTTTTTAAAATTTCAATTTAATTTTTTTAACATGTTTTCATTTTTAATATTAAAAACAACGAAATGTATAAAACAATCCAGCAACAACATAACAAAGCAAAGGAGGTTTATGAAAATATTCTCATGTAAAAAAAAACAAAACATTTTGAACAATTCAACCCTATTATTTCTTTAGGTGAAAAAAATAACCCTATTATTTCAGGAAGTTATGATTGAGAACTGAGAAGTTATAATTTATAATTTAAATGAAAAAAGGGTTAAGGTGCGATTTACTAATAAACTATTAGTTCAGGAGGTCTAACAAAATTAACTGTTAAGTAGATCAAAAATACCAACAAACTTTTAAAAAGGTGCAGTCAACACAAAAAAAGTTTTACTCAGGAGCGCCCAGCACAACCCTGTTAGACAAAAAGTTAACGTCCGTTATCTAAGGTGCAGATTGGCCAACAAACTTTTACTCTAGAAGTGCCCAGTACAAAAAAGTTTTACTTAGGAGCCCCCAGCACAAAATTCTAAATTTTACTAAATTAAATGATTTTTTTCTCAATTGTCATTATTCAAGACTACTTGTATAGATATCTATGGACAAAAATTACTCATTCTTCAATTTTGTCAAAATTATAATTTTCTAAGATAAAAAATTTTTTTAATTAAAAATATAATTATATGATTTAAATAAAACTCAAGGTGTTTTATAGTTTATTATATATGTTAAACAAAAAATTATATGATTTATTTTTATTTTAGAAGAAATTTATGTGAGTTAAAAAATTTATTTAATGTTAATAAATTTTTCGTAGGCCAAATTGCTCCTTAACCCATTATAGTTGCTCATTAACCTATTATTAAATTGTCATTCTTCTTCTTCTTCTTTTCAACAAATCTCATATTCATATAATCAATAGATCATTTAATTAACAAATATATCATCAAGTTGCCGGATTTATATTATTAAGTATCAATGTTGATATCCATTAAGCTCTTTTTATAAAAATAAAAATTAAACTCATTTCATTTCTTTCAGAATATAATAGATTTTTTAGATTTCATTAACATTAAATAAATTTTTTAACTCACATAAATTTCTTCTAAAATAAAAATAAATCATATAATTTTTTTGTTTAACACATATAATAAACTATAGAACACCTTGAGTTTTATTTAAATCCTATAATTATATTTTTAATTAAAAATTTTGTTAATTTTAGAAAATTATAATTTTGACAAAATTGAAGAATGAGCAATTTTTGTCCATAGATATCTATACAAGTAGTTTTGAATAATGACAATTGAGAAAAAAATTATTTAATTTAGTAAAATTTAGAATTTTGTGCTAAGCGCTCCTGGAGTAAAAGTTCATTGGTCAATCTGCACCTTAGATAACGGACGTTATCTTTTTCTAACGGCGTTGTGCTAGCTACACCTTTTTAAAAGTTTGTTGGTATTTTTGGTCCATTTAATAGTTAATTGTGTTGGACGCTCCTGAACCAATAGTTTATTGGCTGAATCGCACATTAACCCGTGAAAAAATATGAAATAAATAAATGCAGTTGAAGAGTAAAAGCACATGTGTGGTAAACATATTAGATTCCTGATTTGTTTTTCTCATATTGTAATAATGTTTTTCTAGGATTTTCCCAAGAAAATAACGATTACAAATATTTAATTGTATTTTTTTTTCTATAATCTCATGCCACTTTAGGGGCCATTTGTGTTTGTGTTCAAGAAGCATGTTCACACAAGTCCAGATAAAACACTTCTTGTAGACTTACTTATGTCGGAAAAACAACTTCTACCACTAATTCAAACAGACAATTAGTTTTGGGAAAAGTATTTCTCCAGTCACTGGAGATAAATTATCTCTAATGACCCATAAAACTATGTCGTTTTGAATTAATGAAAGGTATGTTTGTAATTTTAGGTGAATTAACGAAGGGTGCAAAATTACGAAAACACCTTTCATTAATCCAAAACGACGTAGTTTTGGGGCTCACTGGAAATAACTTATCTCCAATTATTAGAGAAATCCTTTACCCACTAGTTATATATGATTTGATACCAGTGGTTATGCCGGTGGCTTTCAATCTAATATAAAACAAAATACTCCATCCGGTCCTAATTATAGGACAACATTTGGGAGTTAGTTATGATCCTAATTATAGGACAATATTTTAATTTTTGTCAATTTCTTCCTAAAATACCCCTATTTTATTCTCTCAAGTGTGTTTGGTTTTTGATGAGTAGATGTATGTGGGTGCGTAAACTCTTCTAGTTAGTGAAACTCTTAAATTGTTAGATTATAATTTATTTATTGATCAGCTGATGTTAATTTCCCAATATGTATGTATAGACTACACACACACACATATGTGTGTATGTCTATATATATTTGTCTGTGTATATGTGTGTGTTTACACACAAATATATATATAGAGCTACACACACAAACATATATATGTGTGTGTACATATATGCATATATGCGTATGTAGACACACACACGTGTGTGTGTGTGTACATATATGTATTATGTGTATATATGTGTATGTATACATATATGTATCTTTTTGTGTGTGCGTGTGTATACACATATAGATATATATATGTACATATATATATGTGTCAGTTTGTCTATATATACATGTGTGTGTGTATGCATATATATGTGTGTACACACACACATATGTATGTATATATCTATACACACATATATGTATATATAACAAGAACATTATTTCAATTAGAAAGCGTGTGAAAAGAAAATCTCTAGGTCAAAGACATATGTGGTAAGGGCTATAGATTCACTTCTACTATGTCATTTTAAATTTATATAAGGGCATTTTAGAAAAATGAGTAAAATTAACTAATTTAACTCATCTCCTTAATCTCTCTAAAATCGGTTAAATTTATCCTATAATTAGGACTGGGGGGAGTAAGCGATATATTAAAATTTATATATATTAAGGTAAATATGTATTTTTAATATTTTATTTTATTATCTAGTTTTATAAAGTATTTTTCAAATCTCTAACCTTTAATCTTTTGAAGAAAAAAATAAAAATATGTTATTAAACTAAAAGAAATTTAGAATAAATAAGTAAAAAATAAGTGTGAAACGATTATCATTCAATTTCTTGTACGTAGCTTCTAATTATAGCCTACTAAGGGTCACATCAAGAGTCACCACCAAAAGTCACTATCAAGGGTCACAACTAAAGGTCACACTAAGGGTCACTACAAAATGTCATCACCAAGGGTCAAAACAAAATAAGAGATATATTAAAATTTATATATATTAAGGTAAATATGTATTTTTAATATTTTATTTTATTCTCTAATTTTATAAAGTAATTTTCAAATCTCTAACCTTTAAAATTTTAAAGAAAAAAATAAAAATAAAAATATTGTTATTAAACTAAAAGAAATCTGGAATAAATAAGTAAAAAATAAGTGGGGAGCAATTCTCATTCAATTTCTTATATTTGTACAACACTTTGTACATGACTTCCAATTATAAACTCTTAAGGGTCATATCAAGAGTCACCACCAAGGGTCACAACCAAAGGTCACTATCAGGACCGTGCTTTCCTCCAATGCCAAAGACTTCACGATATTAAAAAATTATATTAGGATCTTGAAAAAATATCCTAAAGTATAGTAGTTAGTACCCTAAAATATTTTTTCAAGATCCTAATATAATTTTTTAAGATCATGAATTATTTTTTTAATTACCAGTTACTACCTGAAATATTTCTAAAACGTTCTAAAATAATTTTTCAAGATCATGAAGTATTTTTTCAGTACCGTTCCGTATCTGAAGTATCTTTTCAGTACCCTGAAATATTTATAAAAAAAAAAAAAAAAAAGAGTCAACAGCTCACTGTTTTTGTGCCAAAATGGTACAGTTTTATGGAAAAGGAGGCAGAAGTTTTAAATATTGGCAAAATATTATCAAGAATGATATGTTACGTTTAATTTTTGAAAAGGAATATGATATTGTCACTACTAATTTTGGTCACTACCACTTTTCACCGTTAGATCGGAATCTCATCTACCTTTATCATTTCTCTCTCTATTGAGATTCGATCTAAAGGTAAAAAGTAGTAGTGACAATATCCTGTCCCTTTTTTCATATATAGTATAATGTCTCGCAAAAATATTTTAGATGAATCATATCATATATATTATAATTGTAATTAAATAATTTATCTAACTTTCTTAATATTTTTAAACTAGATAAATAAGTTATACACTAAAGATTCCATGAGTATAAAACAAAAGAGAGAGATGTTTTTGTTCTGTAATTTTACAAAAAAATTTCTCAATCATGCAACTTTAACTCTTTAATAAAATATGCTGACAATAAAATTTTAGATAAATTCTTGTATGAACTTATATTGCCACATCATTTATAATTTAACTAATTAAAATACAACAACTATGATTTGATTTGACATCTCCTAAATATTACCTAGCATATTAATAAAATTAAAAAAATCAAAATATTTACATCTTAATGAAGGGATTTGTTTATTTATTTTTTAAAAAATATGAATTATATGAGCAGCTAACTAGGATTAATATTAATTAGGTTGTTGTATTTTAATTAGTTAGACCACAAATAACGTGATAAATCAGGTTCAAGAATCTGTATAGAATTTAAATATTTATAAACTAATTTAATATTGCGCTTGTAAATGTATCAAATACAAATTATTTAGCCGGTAAATGCTTACACGTATACAGACTGAAAAACAAAAACAAAAAACAAAAAATTACTTTTAAATACCGTTTCTAACCCCTTCGTTGAGAGCTAAGGCTTTCTAATATGCAACTCATGGAAGGAGACTTTTAGTGAATGGGATATTTTATTTTCTTCCTTATCTCTCCCTCTCCCTCTCTGACATGCACTTCTTTTTCCTTAATGTTCTACCTTTGTTTGCATCATTCTGTGATAAGTTAGATTGTGCTTCATTATAAAACAAAAAACTCTAACCCCTTCGTTGAGAGCTAAGGCTTTCTAATCAATTCGTCCTCCCCAATCGAGCTCGAGCACCATGGATGACGACATTCCGATTCTTCCTCCAGAAATTATCCGAAACATCCTGAAACGACTTCCGGTGAAATCGTTAATGCGACTCCAATGTGTGTGCAGAGGATGGAGAATTCTCTTCAAGACCCAATCTTTCATCGCAGATCACCTCGACCACTTAAATCATCAAAACCCTTGTCTCCTTATGAAAGATTTTGACATCGAGTATGATCCTTCGACCATGTATTGCCTTGATTCCGATATGCAAGTTTGGGAATTTCAGAACACACCATTGCTCAGTTATTTGAAGCAAGGTAAGATACTAGGCAGCAGCAATGGCTTGCTCTGTGTTCAAATCACTAAGCCTGATGGATCTCCTCATTTACTTTTAGTGTGGAATCCAGCTATTAAAGAGGTCAGACTAGTGCCCACAACTAATATTCGTAAGGATTATTGGAACCATCTTATAGGATTTGGGTTCAGTCCAATTATTAAGGATTATAAGATAGTGATAGCTTATTTTCCTGTCGATCATGCTGATGTTTGTATAGTAAAAGTGTATTGTTTGAGCTCAGGGTCATGGAAGAAGGAAGAAAAATTTAGGCTCAATGGCGCCAGAGGTGTACCATCTCGAGGTGTCACTGTCAATGGTGTTATGTTTTGGTGGGGTTGCAAGACGGTTGGGAAGGATGATGATGATAAGAGACTGATTGTTTCATTTGACTTAGCAGTGGAAGTGTTTACACTGATACCAACACCACAACTACACCTTCTTTCAAGCTATACTGTGTATGAGGAAAAATTTGTCATATTTTCTTGGATCAAAGACCCAACACATTCTATTGTTGATCTGTGGGTACTAATGAAGGAGGGTGTAGGTGCGTCTGGAGAGATATGGAGCTGGACCAAAAAATATAGTATCGCCCCTTTTCCTTGCTTCTTAACTCCTATGACCATTTGGAGAAATGAAATTGTTTGCTTTCCTCTCGGGCAAGGTGAATCAGCAGTTGTTTTCTTAAATCTCACTACTAAAAAAACCTGGAAGTTTGCTATTGGCAAGCTTGGCTATAAGGAATGGATTTTCAATTATGCTGAAAGTCTTGTACCGGTGGGTGGAATGAAATCATCCACAATTTTTCTGTAGGGCCTGGACTTGTTCATGACATTTTAACGCAAAGTGAATTTAAGATGTTTACTCCCTAAATCTTAATCTTTATTTTGTACACGTATTTAGTTTAAGCACTTTTGGTAGAAACAAACCCATATCAAGTTAGATTTTTTTATGCCTTATGAAGTTTAAAGACCTTTGGAGATGTTATCCTGACTGACGAAGGTAAATATTAAATGACAGATGTTTCTAGCTGTATTTATAGTCTAGTTGCTGGTGT
Organism: Acacia pycnantha; assembly: GCA_025563575.1. Classification (NCBI taxonomy): domain Eukaryota; kingdom Viridiplantae; phylum Streptophyta; class Magnoliopsida; order Fabales; family Fabaceae; genus Acacia; species Acacia pycnantha. The sequence continues at coordinate 4,482,589 of JAMWYP010000003.1, read as the reverse complement.
GTGGATTACTTGTAAGTTGTGATCTTTTTGTAACATACATATATCATATGACACTGGCTTTCTCCCAACTATCATTTATTGTCATTTCAATGTTTGTTCAATGTTTCTAGCTGTTTTTATAGTCTCGTTGCTGGTGTTTTTTCTTTTCTTTTCTTTTGTTTCGCTCAGGTAACAAGTGTTGTTTGACTTCCATAGAAATTTGAGTCTTGAGATACTCAATTATACGTTCTTCAAATAGGTGTGTATTGTCATTGGGTGAAGATCCTCTTCCAATAGGTGTGTATCTTCAAATTTCTTATCCTTGCCATTATGGTTTACAAATTGTCTGATAAAAAGGCAACATTTTTATTTATTTTGAAGTTCAAGAATCCTTAGAGCACCAACCCAGTAAGAACCTTGCATGATAGAGAAATTCTAACAAACTTGTCTCAAGACAAAATGGTTTATTTGATTTTGTGTCTGTATCTTGCTTGACACAATTCAGAAGAAGGTTATGGAGTAATATTTCTGACTATGGAGTAATATTTAAAATATTTTGCTTGCTGCAGAACTTTAAAAAAAGAAAAGAAAGAGTGTTTGTCCTTTCAAATAAATATCTTAATACAATTGAGGGAGACATAATTTTTAAAAATTATTGCACTTATAACCTAATGATTGATATAATTAATAATACAATTCATAGAGATCCCTATAATCATGGAAGGTGAAGTTCATTGGCATGCTTGGGGCATAATTATATAATTATGATTCCTGATTTAAGTATTTAACATCTAATTTCAAATTCAAACCCTAATGATTGCATATGGATAATTTTGATGGTGCAATTACATGCCAAGAAATATTTACATACTTTAGGAGCGTAAGATCATCTAAACTTTGTTCAATTAAAATACGACACTTTAGCTTCCAAAAGTATTTCACAATTTATATTTTTTTCAAAGCAAACGTTTTAGTTTAAAAAGAAAAAGAAAAACTCACAAACATATCCCGCCGGAAATTCTAGTTAGGATTATAGGATGCCAACTAGGATAAAATTTCGCAGAGACGTTGTATTTTAATTAGGCATAGTTGATTTGAGCTGGTACTCTTAGAGTACCTAAGTATTTCTTATGTGCCCTGTTAACCAAATATGAAGTAAACCGTTTAACCCAATATAATTTATTGCACTAATACTTTAGTTATGAAGATCCCTACAATAATGAAATATGAAGTTTCTTGGTATGCTTGAACCACCTTAACATAATATTAATATAATTATAATTCTTGATTTAACGTATAATTTTAAATTCAATTTGCTTCATTCCTTATAGTCAAACCCCAACAATAATAGATATGCAATTTTGATGGTGTGATTGTCCAACTTGTTTATGAGTTTAATGAGTTACTAATAAGGTATTGCAAAATTACTAGTGTAAAGTTGATTGATTGATGATGATTGATTGATGCTTCAAATAAAATGAAAATTGAGAGATTAAAACCAAAATGAAAGCAAATTTAAGGGTCTAAAAATTGGGTCACTATGCAATATTTAAGTTAAAACAGAATGATATAGAATATCCAATTTTTTTAAAAATGGAATTCGATAATCATCCAAAATAAAATGCACATTGTTATTTTATATTTTAACATGGCTTCTATTTCTTTTTCTTTTTTTAAATTCCAATTTAAATTTTTTTTAACATATTTTTATTTTTAATATTAAAAGCAGCGAAATGTCTAAAACAATCCAGCAAGAGCATAACAAAGCAGAGGTTTATGAAAATATTCTCATGTAAGAAAAACAGTTTGAACAATTCAACCCTATTATTTCGGGAAGTTATGATTGAGAACTGAGAAGTTATAATTTATAATTTAAATAAAAAAATATGAAGTAAATAAATGCGGTTGAAGAGTAAAAGCATATGTGTGGTGGAGATGTCGACCTTACTTTTATATAATTATAAGCGTTTATTCCCCACTTGTTGTAAAAGATGAATATAATTCGATGCCGTAAAATTAAAAGAATATTTTGTAACTCTCCACCTACTTAAAGAAAAAGAACATAAAGAAAGTAATTTAGTCAAAAATAAAATAAATTATGTAATACCTGGATAAATGAAAGGGGTATTTTTGGTAAGCAGGTATATAATCTCAAGACTTGTGATAATATAGTATATTTTTCTAAGGAAAAATCTCTTGGAAATTAGAGAATCTAAGGGCCAAAGTGCCAAATGACGAAAATGCCCCTAAGGGACATAAATAACTTAAGAAAATTATGAAAAATCCTAAAAGGTGAGGAAATAATTATTAAAATTGAGGGAGTATATTGCCTCTAGTTGTGATAATTGAATAAATTACAAACTTGGATAAATTGAATAAGAATGCTCAAAAAGTGGTAAATGACCAAAATACCCTCACAAATTCTAATATAATGAAAGAGACATGGAAACACAAATGTCAATGTAAGTGTTATGAGGTATAAGGTATTCTAATTAAGAAAATTATCAACAAGTGATAATTAAGTAATTAGGTAATTATCGGCTAATTACTTAAGCATAAGCAAAGGAAATTCAGAAATAATAATGTAAAACCCTAAAATTAGTGGTTTTTGGTTTAAAATTAGTAAAACTATATTTACTAATTAATTGGAAATTTTGAAGAAGAATAGATGAGTTTAGGTATTTTTAAGCCTAAATGCAAGAATGGACCAATGGGAAAATTTTGTAAAAATTATGTAAAAATAATTATTTAATTAATTAAATAATTAATTAAATAATTAATCAAAATAAAAAAAAAACGAAATAAAAAAAAAATTGGGCAGAAAAAAAAATGAAAATGAAATGAAAAAATAATTTTTGCAAGTTGCAAATATTTTAATAATATAATTAATTAAAGTAAAAATGATGAATAGTAATTTAGAAATTAGGAAACGGATCCTACCTAGAGATCTAGGAATGGGATTTCCAAAGTCAGGGTAGAATATTGATCAGTGGAATTTTATCTTCCGTTAAACTCTTGCAGAAGTTAATTCTGAAGTCGTTTGTGCTTTTTCCTAATAAGACGAAATAGGGAAAAATGCATATAGGCATATTTTTGGATTTGAAGAAAATAAATTCTAACTCAACATCTAGGAATGAGTTTGAATTTATCTGAACATATTTGGAATCGGTGAATTTTTCTCAAGAAGTTGGTGATTCCGTAAATACGTTTCGACACCGGACGCGTTCGGACACGTTTCTCGAGAAAACTTCAACTGGACTGTTGGAGCCCTATATGGAATCAAAATTTAGGTTAACTTGGACATTTCTAGTAAGTGAGAACATGTCTTCAAAGTTGTAAATCCAGAATTTTGAGATTTTTCCGAAATTACGCGAATCGGGTACCGATCGGGGTTTTATCGAGAAAACTTCTAAGACAAGTTGATGACATCATCGGGATGACTTCATCTTTGGAAAAGATGACATATGGACGTTTTTTGTGGAGGAGAAGGAAGGAAAATGAGTGATTCTCAAAAAGGCCACATCTACCATCTCTGAGCCGTCGATACGAAAGAAGATCCAACGGTTGAAATCCATAACTTTTTCCTATAAATAAGACACCCCTTTGCTCTTCATTCTTCACAATTCAAGAGAGCATTTCGGTTTTAGTGAGAAGATAGAGAGAGAAGCTTTGGGGAAGGAGTCCGGGGAAATTTGCAGCGAAGCTCTGGGTAAGTTTTTCGGTACTTAAGCTTTCGTAGTTCTTTCGGTAGTTAGAGTAGAAATGCTAGAGTAGTCTTTAATCTTCCAAGTATGATTAGATATCATATATTAGGGGTATTTTAGTCATTATTTCGAAAATCTTGGTGGGGTCGAAGTTCTAGCAAAATTTTGGAAGATTAGAGTTAAAATAACGAAGTGCTGGCGAAATTCCTCCGATTAGGGGTATAGGGGCAAAATGGTAATTTTTACCTAAAATGCCAGTCGTAATGCCAAATCACTAATGAAAGTGATATTGCTCTTATAGGGAATCAGAAACTCTGATCTGCTGCCGTTACGAATGCATATAGGTGTTGATATGTTGTGTAAATAGTTTGATGCCGAAGGCAAGGCTAGTCTATGTGGGTAAGCCAAATAGTCGCCGTAAAGTCGGTGAGGCCCCATGATAGACACTTACCTGGTCATGCTATTCAGTGCTATATGCACCGTGTCTATGGAACCGTACTTAGATGCACCGTGTCTATGGAACCGAACTTAGATACATCGTGTCTATGGAACCGAACTTAGATGCACTATGTCTATGGAACCGTACTTAGACGCACTGTGACCAAGGAACCGTACTTGGATCACTACTACAGTTTTTACGGGTTATTGTTATGATAATGCTGTATTGTTTGCCTATATAGATCATTGTTGTGATTCTAGAAATATCTGTCACACATGTGTTGTTTATAAGCATGAGGTTAACCGTTACCTGAGATCCAATGTGGTAAATTGGATCTCAGCTATAGCTTTCAGTCCGGAGGACCGGAGAGCCGAGAAGAGAAGCAAGCGAGCCACGTAGAAGATCCAGTTGAAGATTTCTTTCGTTGTATTATACATTTGAACCACACGGTTTTTGTACCGCTGTTGTATCCAGCCAGACTTACGGCATTTTATATGTACATATCAGTTACTCAATCGCTCCGATGCTCTACTCTGATTATTTAAAATGATGTCTTAATGAAAAAAAAAAATTATACTGCTTTTGGAAATTGGGTTGTTACAAATTACATCTCTTAAAATTGAGGGATACGCTGTGAGAAGGAAGTATTATTAGCTGATCAATAAATTATAATTACTCAATTATTGAATTATAAAGAAATTAAAAAAAAAAGTATGAAAGAATCAATAATAAGTTGTATTTATTGATTGATGGATCCAAACCGAACCGTTTTCTTATAAACCAAGTATTACAAGTTTGTGAGGATAAAGTTGATGATTATTGAGGAGCTCAAGATGTCAATAAATATATTGAAGTTCTTAATTGCAATGCTAATCAATTTAAATATAGAGAATAACAATTTAAGAATCGCAATTAACAATTTCAACATATATATTAATAACTTGAGATCCCCAAATATTGTGAGAGGTAGATTGGTCATTTGTAAAGATTTTCAAATCCCATATTTCTTCCACAGATTTGACTTGATATTTTATGATATTAGACTCCTGATTTGACTTTTCATATTGTAATAATTTTTTCTAGGATTTTCCCAAGAAAATAATGATTACAAATATTTAATTGTACTTTTTCCCTATAATCTCATGCCACTTAAGGGCCTATTTGAGTTTATGTTTAAAAAGTATGTTCACATAAATCCAAACAAAACATCTCTTGTGTACTTACTTATATCAGAAAAACAACTTCTACCACTAATCCAAACAGACAGTTAGTTATATTTGATTTGATACTGTGGTTACGCTCGCGGCTTTCAATCTAATATAAAACAAAATAAGAGAAATATTAAAATTTATTCCGCATAACAAACGAGACCTAAGGGTTACAACCAAGGGTCACCACCAAGGGTAAGAATCAAAGGTTGACCAAGGGTCACCACCAAGGGTCACAACCAAAAGTCACAACCAAGGGTCACCACCAAGTGTCACAACCAAATGTCACCACCAAAGGATACGAAGCAATGGACATCCACATAAAATATTCATAACAAATTTTAAATATTGGCAAAATATTCTCAAGAATGATATGTTAAGTTTAATTTTTGAAAATAACAATAAATTATAAAAGGATCACTTATACAAAATTTGAAAAGATAGAATAAATGGACATCATAATGGACGTAGGAATTGGAGGCGTTACAAGATGCATGTTAGTGACATCACAAACAACAATTTGGTCTCTAATTGTCACAAAAATAATTCATTTAAGTTGAAGATAGCGTAGTATAATTTGTCGAGGATGATTCTTGATCTTGATTATTATTATCTACCTAACCTATATTATCATTTCAGCTTGCATGAAATCCACGTCAATTTGAGAATTTCTACTAATAAAATTATGCATTAAAAACCACTCAATTTGATTTATCCACTGTGATAAGCTAGAAATTGTGGCTCAAGGGAAAAGTAGCTTTTTTTCCTAAAAACCCAATTAGCAAAAAGCTGAACCAAACACACCTATTTCAAAAATCGTCCAATCAAGCTTTTGAGGCCTAAATTATTCGTTTAGGGGCTGTAAAAGCTATCCCAAACACGCCTTTTTGAAAAAATCAACCTAATTTGCCATTATTCAGATTTATCATATGTCTCTCTTGTCTTACTTGATAGTTGATAGCCAATGTATACCACCAATAAATAGAGGTTAGATTAAGAAAAATATAAATTAATAACTTGCTCGTTCAGTTATACATCGCTTTACTTTAATTTTTGTTTATGGTGGGTGGACGTGGTGTCTTGCATGCATGCAAAGAGTCAAATTAATGCTAAATAGAGAAAAAGATGATTTTCTTTGGCTAAATCGAGACCTAAGGGTTACAACTAGAGCTGGGAATCAGGGCCGGCCCGGCCCGTGAAGGGCCAGGGCCTAACAGGACCGGCCCTCCAGGACCCGAGGTAAGAAAAACATATGTTTTTCAAAGCCCGGCCCGAGAGCACCAGGGCCCGGAAATTACTATTCCAAAATTTAATTAATTATCCTATGTTTTTTTAAGAAATATAATTAGTAAATTACATCACAAATCATCCAACAAATAAACACAGTCACTAATTTATAATCAAAAGCAAACTATGTTCACAAATAACTCACATAAAACATAAGAAACATACCACTAAGCGACATTAATACAATGACTATTATTGTAACAAATAATTTAATCTATTACACATAAGAGTAATTTTATTTGCAACAAATAATAAGCCAAATCATAAAATTAGAGTATAGTTATTATGTATTTGTAGTTAGATGGATAAATAACTCTATAACAAATAAGACAAAAAATATATAAATTAATAAATTAAAAAAGGAAAAAAAGAAAAAAGCTACAGTGAAAAGGGTCTGCAGGGTTGGCCCGAGGCCCTCCAAGGCCGGCCTGTTTAAGCCCGAGGCCCTCTAGAGCTGGCCCTACAGGACCAATTTCAAATATCTCGTCTATTTTTCAAATCCGGCCCTTGATGGGCCAGGGCCTAAACGGGTCATCCTGATGGGCTCGACCCGATTTCTCGGCTCTAGTTACAACCAAGGGTCAGAACCAAAGGTTGACCAAGAGTCACCACCAAGGGTCATGTAACATCCCGTTTTCACAAGCAGTATAAATTTTTTTTTCATCAAACATCATTTGTAAACATCAGAGTAGTGCACCGGAGCGATTGAGTAACTGATATATATATATATATATATATATATATATATATATATATATATATATATATATATTAAAATACCCACGGTAGCATGTCTTGCTATTTAAACAGCGGTACAAGAGTATTTCAAAAGTATAATAGAAAGAAGTCTTCAGCCGAGTCTTCTATGTGGCCTGCTTGCCTCTATCTTCGGTCCTTGGTCCTTCCGACCCTGAAGCTAAGTTAAGAGCTGAGGTCCATGCATCGAACCCCAAGTAACGGTTAACCTCATGATTACATACATCATATATGTACGACAGACATTCATAGAATTTTGGCAACATTTACTACGGCCAGACATAAGGTACACTACTACAAAAAATGGCTTTTACTTCCCTAATTGGCGTCCTATTATAAAAAAAAGGAAGTAAAAAAGAACGCGGTGGCATTTTTGTAATTATGAGGTGAATTTTGGCGTCTAAGTTTTATACTTAGACGCCAAAAGTGAAAAAATTAACACTTTTGGAGTCTAAGTGTAATTATTAGACGCCTTATTGTACACTTTTTGGAGTCTAAGTCTAGTTATTAGACGCCCAAGTTATTTTTTTTTCACCCTAAAACCATTTCCCTCATTGTCTCCCGCGTGTCCCCGCGATTCTCGTTCTCTCATTTCTTCGATCTCAACCCTGGTCCGCCTTATCTCTTCTCTCACTCCACCGTTGCTCCGCCGTCTCCCTCTCTATCGTTGCTCCTCCGATCTCCGTCCTCTCTCTCACCGTCCTCCTTCCGTCCTCTCTCTCACCATAACTTGATCCATCTTCAAAATCTGGACCTACTTGAACCTTAGAAGGGCGATTTGTCGAAGGAAACGTGAAGATTGAGCTTCTTCGATCCTGTGTCCGGCAGCCGACGTCTCATCCAAAAGACCTTAGGCGATTTCTGAGTTTGATCTGGTATCACTCACCTCATACTTTAGTCGTTCACACATTTCTTCTAGGGTTCTTCACAATAAATATAGGTTCGTTCTGGTCATATAGGTTTGTTCTGGGTTTGCCCTATTAGTTTGTTATTGGGCGCAGAGGACATTAGGAGAGCGGTTCTTTTTAGGGCTCTGTCTGTGGACTCTGATTTTTTCTGAGAGCTCCAGTTGAGGTAACGTCATTAACGTCGATAGAAGAATATGCTTTGCTTGCCTTTCGCTCTTATGGCTTCATCTCTGATTGGAAATGATTTTTCTTTGAATTGCTGTGTTTTAAAATGATTGTTTGTTTGTTGCCCTTCACTGTCGATGACGCTACATAATTATTTTGGGTAAGGGAGACATGAATTATGAATTAGCTTTAAAAGCTTGATTGATGGTAGTTCTATTAATATCTTGTAATTCATTATGCTTAAATACACTTACCTGTTCTCTTGATTACAACATGCAATGTCTGCGGAGTATCGCACCCGTCTCGTCAAACTGGGTAGTATTTGATTTGATCTTGTTATGCTCTAAAACTAGTGTCTTTCCACTAAATAACAAAGATGTTCACTAGATGGGTTTTTGTAGGCTCATAATGACCTTGATTTATATTTTCTCAAAGTGAAAAATGGGCTTCTTATAGCCTGGAAATTTAATATAATTTGCTTTTTGTTACCTTTTCATTAATGTTTATAATGTACTGTTTTAGGCAAGATGGCTTGTGGAATCTGAAGTGGTCCCAATTAGGCTACTCCAGGAACGTTCTGAGGTGTGCTTTCTTTTGTTGCCTGTTTCTAATAACTTAATTTTCCTTTCTATTTTGAGGCTTTTGCTAATAAGTTGAGGTGCCTCACTAATGTTGGATTCTTTTGGGAATTTGTAATTTGATGCATTTACATTATTTTATTTGAATGTTCTACATTTGTAGGAAGAATTTTTAGGGGAGGCTGAATTGATCACAATAAAGGCTCAGGATTTGAAGGGAAAAGTGGTGAGTAAATGGTTTTTAGAAATGTTATGGTATATGATAAATGTATTAGGTGGTTGCTAGATCTTTCCTTCTCTTAATTTGTGATTTTTTTGTTTGCAATGCGGGACATCTATTCCTATATAGTTAAGTGGTTAGGGGAGGGGGAAGTGTCCATGTTCTCAGGTTGCATATAGGAGAATTGAGACGGATTGATGGTAACCCCAACAATTTTTTGATCGGAAGAAATAAAATAGATTCTGATGTATTGAGAATTATGATGAGAAATTTTTATCCTATTTCAGAAACGTGTGAGCCTGAGTTCTGAGTTTCATGGGTATTTGTTCTGTTCCTGTGTTTTCTTCCACTCCCTCTCTTCTATCAAATTTTAATCATCATGAATTATCAACTCTGTGGAATCCAAAGATGACACAGTGAAAGAACTCTAGGAAGTGGAGGAGCCTGTGTATGTATGTGGACGTGTTTCTGGACTCTGAAGAGAATTAAAGATGGTTAGATTAATTCAGCTATAAAAACAGTGATATTCGACAGTTAGCTAGATTTTGAAGAGACATGCACTTTTAAAATGGATTTCATTGCACACTCTCACACACACACACACACACACACACACACACACACACACACACACCCACACACACACACACACACACATATAAACCAAGTTGAGTAGAGAGAATGAAGATTAGTGAAAAATTTAATTAATCTGTGTTCTTTGTACAAATAGAAGGAGCCTGTCTAAGTTCAAACTTAAAAGTCCCTACACTAAAATTGACCAAAACTTGAATTCTGTGAAATTAAAGTAGTTTTAATAAACATGAGAAATTGAAGCTATACTATATCTTAATAAGAGAAGTCATGGAACATAATAAGTGAGAGCATGGAAAATGGAGGACAGAAAGTTGAAAGGAGGATGGAAATAAAGAGGTTGATGAAAAGGGAGCAAGTGAGTGGGGGGTTGTGGGTCGATGGATGAAAGCAAGAAAGTGGAGTGAGATGGGGAATCCCTTGGCCTCTCTTAGCAATATTATAACAGATTTAATGTCCTTGATTGCTAAGCTTTTTCTCTTTTGGTCCTATTATTGCTTGCATAAAATATCCAGGACCTCTATATCAGCTTGAATGAATTCCGATTACTCTTATGTGTATGAGTTTTTGTGTTGTTGATTTCAGGTCAGAGTTAATATTCCAGCTTCTTTATCAGCAGACCGAATTCAATCTTCTTAGAGAAGAGAGTGAAGGCTATGCGAAACTGTTTTTTTTTTCATAAAGTATTGATCAAGAGGACCTCTATCTGATTTTTTTATTTTTCATTTTCTTTTGTAAATCTGTTATGCTTTTAGCTTGTGGCAACATGCAGGTAGGGGTGAAAGGAGAGAGAAACCATCTCTTGCTGTTTATGTTGCATTTGGAGGTCCTCTTGATCAATACTTTATGAAGCATCCAGAAAAACTGTTTGGTAGACCAATTGAATGCTGCCATGTTGATGCCCAAAACAAGCATGTTCTCTACTTCAAGACTTATCTTCTACCTACATATATATTTCTGTTTACCATTTAAGCTTATCCTGACAAACTTTGTGTAGGTTCTAGAACAACATTTGGTCTTTGCAGCTCATGAACATAATCTAGTAATCTACAACAAATAGGTAGACTAAGCCCAAGAATTGTTGGCATGCTCACATGTCAGGTAGCTTATAAACTTAAGTTAGTTGATGCTTATAGTTGAATTTTTGTCATTCTTAATCTCTGTTAGATAATCTTGTGTGGTTTAGGTCCATCAAGACATGATCATTAAGTTGACATAGTCTAGTATTCTAAATTCAGTCTTTTTTTATTGCAAAAGTTGTTGTAGATATCATTTACTTTTATATGTTTGTCTATATCATTTTCATTTCAATATCATTAATTATAGAATAAGTTTGTAGCTTTTGCAGTTTAGAATAGTGCACCATTAGTTGCATAGTTACATTGATGTGCCCTCTAAATATATTTTGTAACTTTATGAAAAATCACTTCATACTTCTTTTGATAGGTTAAAGCTATTGATGAAGAAATGGGAACTGGATTTTTGGGCATTGGTTTCCAGCCAAAGTGGGGACTCAAAGACATACCTATAATGCCAAAGGTGTTTCTTTGCCTTCTTTCTATTGTGCAAGACTTTGAACTTGCTGAACATGTACATTCATTCATTCATTTGTGGAATCTGGATTGAATTCATTTGTAATGATGAACATCATGAACTATGTGTCTTGGGATATTTGTTATATATATATGAGCATGTATTATGTTTTCTGTACAAGGTTAGCTGAGCTAACCTTTTAGCACATAGCTAGGTGTTGTTTTATTTTATCACATTGAAGTGATTGTTGCATGCTGATATGTAAGAATGTTTTTTGTAAGGGATTATGGGGTAATGAATACGAAGGAATTATTTAAAAAAAAACATCACTTAAGGAGTCTAAGTCTGAGAATTAGACTCCTTAAGTCTGACTTAAGGAGTCTAAGTCTGAGAATTAGACTCCTTAAGGCTGACTTAAGGAGTCTAAGTCTGGGAATTAAACTCCTTAAGCCTGACTTAAGGAGTCTAAGTCTGGGAATTAGACGCCTTAAGTCATGACTTAAGGAGTCTAAGTCTGGGAATTAAACTCCTTAAGTGTACTCTAGCAGCGTTTGGGCCACATTTAAGGCGTCCTATTTAAATTATTAGACGCCTTAAGTCATAATTTTAGGCGTCTAATTAAAAAATAGGACGCCGTAAGTTTAACCTACGGCGCCCCCCAGATAGGCGTCCCTCAGAAAAAGGACGTTAAATGTACAAAAAATAGGACGCCGTATCCCTTTTTTGTAGTAGTGGTATACATATCAGATATGTATGGCAATAACAATACAGTCGGATGACAGACAATCATACAATCGGATGACAGACAATAGTACAGTCGGAGTACAGACAATAGTACAGTCGGAGTACAGATAATAGTACAGTCGGAGTACAGACAATAGGCATGACAGACAATAGTACAGTCAGAGTACAGGCATGACAGACAATAGACATGACAGACAATAGTACAGTCAGAGTACAGACAATATACATATATGCATACAATAAACATCAGAGTTAGTGTTACAGTACGCGAACGTACCTTCGTTGACGGTAATCGGTACTTCTGACGGAAAACGGTACGTTTTGACAGTGGTATGACAGCGGTTCGTGATTACAGATATCCTATAAGGATAATATCACATTCTATTAACATTTGACATCCTAACAGGCATTTTAGGCATAAATGACCATTTTGCCCCTGATGCCCCTAATCATTACTTTGACTCTAATCTTCCAAAATTTTGCCATAACTCCGACCCCATCATGAATTTCAAAATTAATGACTAAAATACCCCTAACATATGATATCTAATCATACTTGGAAGATTAAAGACTAAAACAACATCTCTACTATAACTACCGAATCGAAAACTAGAACTTAAGACTCGGTACCAAAAACTTACCCAGAGCTTCGCTGCAAATTTCCCCGGACTCCTCCTCCTCTCTTCCTCCTTGATAATTTCGAACTAGACAAGCTTCTTGGTGTGAAAATTTGAAGAGAGGTTGAAGCCTATTTATAGGCAAAAATCTAGGTACTATTCATGCTTTATCAGACAAATTCCTGACCGTCGGATCGCACTTCTTTGAGTTGGCAAAATCCTAGCCCTCCAACACACCTCCTTACATCATTCTTCAAGACAATGAGGTCATCCTTATGATGTCACCCATGTGCTCTTTATGGTTTCTACCGATAAAGTTCCCTGTTCGGTGTTCTAATCGCGTAATCTTGGAGAATCTTAAAAATCTGGAATCACAACTTTGAAGTTCTTTTCCTACTCATTAGAAATGCCTGGGTTAACTAAATTTTTGATCCCTTTCAGGTCTTCTCCGGTCCTGCCGAAGATTTACGGAAAAACGCGTCGGTTACGGAAGTAACTTCCGGAATCATCAACTTCTGGACAAAAATTCACTGATTCATAAAACGTCCAGTTGTTTATCAAGTCATCCCCAGATATTGAGTTAGGATTTTTTTTCTATAGGTTTTCATTTCCTAACTGCTCCTTTGTCCTTTTCGTCTTATTCCCTTATTGTTCCGTCGGTTTCGGAAATGACTTCGGAGACAACCCACTCCGAGATAAAAATTCACTTGTCTATAAAATACTCTGACCTTAGAAACCTTGTTCATGGATTTCTAGATAGGATTTAATCTCTATCGGTGGTCATTTATCCTATTTGCTTTTTCACCAAAATATCACAAATTATATTAATATTATAATATAAGTATCATGATATTTATTTGATCAATCCTTATCCATTTTGACTCCAAAAATTTTGGTCAATATTCTGGTCCTTTTTTTTATTTTCGTTTTTTATTTAATAATATATATTTATTAATTATTTAATAATTATTTTTCATTATTTTCCATAAAGTTTCCTATTGGTCCATACTTTGATTTAGGCTTAAAATTACTTAACCTCACCAATTTTCCTTCATATTTTTCAATTAATTAGCAAATATATTTTATGCTAATTTTAGCCATAAACCACTAATTATAGGGTTTTACATAATTATCTCTGGATTTTCCTTTGTTTAAGCCCAAATAATTAGCCAATAATTACCTAATTAATCCCCCGGAAATAAATCCCAAAATTGTCTAAATTAGAGACAACATACTCTCTAATTTTTAATAATTATTTTATTGCCTCTAAGGATTTTTCATAATTTCCTTAAGTCATTTTATGCTCCACAAGGGCATTTTCGTAATTTTGGCACTCTAATTTTCAAGAGATTTTTTCCCTACAGATTTGACACCACATATTCACCTATTTCTAATAGGTATTATTTATTAAAATATAATATTCCAGATAAATAATTATCCGGGTATTACAGGTCACAACCAAGGGTCACCACCAAGGGTCAGAACCAAAGGTTGACCAAGGGTCACAACCAAAAGTCACAACCAAGGGTGACCACCAAAGGTTGCGAAGCAATAGACATCCACATAAGATATTCATAACAAATTTTAAATATTGGAAAAATATTCTCAAGAATGATATGTTAAGTTTATTTTTTTAAAATAACAATAAATTATAAAAGGATCACTCTCACAAAATTTGAAAAGATAGAATAAAATTAAATATAAAAACAAAAAGAGCGGTTTATTGATTGAAAAATACATGAAGCAGTGTGGACACGAAGCATTTTCACAACCAATTCCTGTAAATGGAGGATTTTGTGTGTGTCTATTTTTCCTTTATTTTCACAATATGCTAAGAATGGAGGAACTTTATGAGTTGGTTTTTAAAAAATCAGAGATCTAAGGCTAAAATTTTTTAATTAATTGTTCTTACTTTTTTTTTTATATCTTCTCTTTTTTAAAATTTTATAATCTCAATTAGAAAGCGTGTGGAAAGAAAATCTCTAGGTCGAAGACATATGTGGTAAGGGCTATAGATTCACTTCTACTATGTCATTTTAAATTTATATAAGGGCATTTTAGAAAAATGAGTAAAATTAACTAATTTAACTCTTCTCCTTAATCTCTCTAAAATCGGTTAAATATATCCTATAATTAGGACCAGAGGGAGTAAGAGATATATTAAAATTTATATATATTAAGGTAATTAAATATGTATTTTTAATATTTTATTTTATTCTCTAGTTTTATAAAGTATTTTTCAAATCTCTAACCTTTAATCTTTTGAAGAAAAAAAATAAAAATATGTTATTAAACTAAAAGAAATTTAGAATAAATAAGTAAAAAATAAGTGTGAAACAATTCTCATTCAATTTCTTGTACTTCTACAATACTTTGTACATAGCTTCTAATTATAGCCTACTAAGGGTCACATCAAGAGTCACCACCAAAAGTCACTATTAAGGGTCACAACCAAAGGTGATACCAAGGGTCACTACAAAATGTCATCACCAAGGGTCAAAACAAAATAAGAGATATATTAAAATTTATATATATTAAGGTAAATATGTATTTTTAATATTTTAATTTATTCTCTAATTTTATAAAATAATTTTCAAATCTCTAACCTTTAATCTTTTAAAGAAAAAAAAATGAAAATGAAAATATTGTTATTAAACTAAAACAAATCTGGAATAAATAAGTAAAAAATAAGTGGGGAGCAATTCTCATTCAATTTCTTATATTTCTACAACACTTTGTACATGACTTCCAATTATATACTACTAAGGGTCATATCAAGAGTCACCACCAAGGGTCACAACCAAAGGTCACTACCAGGACCAGGCTTCCTCCGATGCTTGTTTGCGTTCGTTGCGTCCTTTTCCATAAAATTATGTCGTTTTGGCACAAAAATAGTGAGTTGTTGCCTTTTTTTTCTTTTTAATATTTTAAGATACTGACGGGTACTAAAAGGATACTTCAAGATACTGACTAGTACTGAGAAAATACTTCATGATCCTGAAAAAATATTTTAGAATGTTTTAAAAATATTTCAAGGTAGTAACTGGTACTAAAAAGATACTTCCGGATACTAACTGGTACTAAAAAAAATACTTCACGATATTGAAAAATTATATTAGGACCTTGAAAAAATTAAATATCCTAAAGTATAGTAGTTAGTACCCTAAAATATTTTTTCAAGATCCTAATATAATTTTTTAAGATCGTGAAATATTTTTTTTATTACCAGTTACTACCTGAAATATTTCTAAAACGTTCTAAAATAATTTTTCAAGATCATAAAGTATTTTTTTAGTACCAATCAGTATCCTGAAGTATCTTTTCAGTACCCTGAAATATTTTTAAAAAAAAAGAGTCGACAGCTCACTATTTTTGTGCCAAAACGGTACAGTTTTATAGAAAATGAGGCAGCGGACGCAAACAGGCATTGGAGGAAAGCCTGGTCCTCACTATCAAGGGTCAACACCAAGGGTTACAACCAAAGGTCACCACCAAGAGTCATAACAAAATGTCATCACCAAGGGTCACCACCAAGCGTCACAACCAAATGTCACCACCAAAGACCACTAAAGATTATGAGTCAATGAACATCCACATAATATATTCATAACACAATTTAAATATTGGCAAAATATTATCAATAATGATATGTTAAGTTGTATTTTTGAAAAGGGATGTGATATTGTCACTACTAATTTTGGTCACTACCACTTTTTCACCGTTAGATCAGAATCTCATTTATCATTACTTTTATATAATATTTTATTTTATTCTCTAATTTTATAAAGTATTTTTCAATTCTCTAACTTTTAAGCTTTTGAAAGAAAAATAAAAATAAAAATATTGTTATTAAACTAAAAGAAATATAGGATAAATAAGTAAAAAATAAAGAGAAATCAAGAGTCACCACTTAGGCCCTGTTTGGTACGGGAAATATTTGAAGAGGGAAAAGAATTTAGGGCCCGTTTGGTATGGGGAAAATTTGAGGAAGGAAAGGAATTTAAAAGAGGGAAAGGAAAGGAATGGAAGATGGCTTGAGAGAAGATGAATTGTTTGGTAGGAAGAAAATGGAGAGGTAGTAGTTGGTAAAGAATCAAGAAATGTCTATTTTACCTTAAAAAATAATCAATTCAAAATAAAAAAGAAAAATGTTGGCTCCCAAAGTTTTGATGATAACAAAGACTTGAAGTGAATTAAGGTTTTGAATCAAGATTAATCACATGCTTTAATGTATACTCGAGTATGGAAGTTTAATACCCGAGTATAGTCAACCTAACATAGTTGTTTGAGTGTTTCAGGAAACAATACTCAAGTATTGATAAGGAATACCCGAGTATCTAAAGCTATAGCAAGTCTATACTGAACCTGTCATAATACTCGAGTATGGGCAAGATAATACTCGAGTATACCTCATCTCGACATATACTTGCTCTCGGACCAACTATACTCAAGCATGTTATACCCGAGTATCTCGACCACATAGCTACCCGAGTATGTGAAACTAATACTCGAGTATAGACATAATTCAAAGCCTCCGATGTATCCCAACAACATAAATACCTGAGTATTCACATTTAATACTCGAGTATGTTCGGTAATCACATTTCTGCTGTGTCGAGATTTCGAATCATGATTCTGGAATTTAATACTATTAAATTTGATCTTTAATGATTTGTTTCTAACCGTTATGATCAAAGGTTTTCGAAAGTTTGACTTATAGTGCAGGATCTTTTGTAATCACCATGGGTCATGCTAATCTTTCCAAATCAGAGCAAAAACGGCAACAAGAAGAAATGACGCGTGATTATCTTCAATCGAACCAGGAAGCACAATTCAAAACGCGTTGAAACTATATTCAGCAAAACGAAATCATGAGGAGAGATTATGATCATCACCGATTCTCCAAATGCTACAAACCGAAAGAAATCAGATTATGCAGCAAATATGGAATGCTTTTGAATTCAAAAGAAATGAAGCTGCAACGGTCATCTACAAGTAGTATAAATAGGAGAAGGATCAGCAGCTCAAGGTACCCAAGTACACAGCAAAGAAATCACTCAAAGCTGAAAGACACTTTCAAGAGATTAGTTACGCTAAGCTCTTGTGAGATACTTTCTGAATACTTCCTGCCAATACTTTCGAATACTTCCTGCTGAGGCTGTGTAATATTTTGTTCATCAGTGCTTCTGGTTATCTGCTCTTAGAGAGAGTCATTCATCTATTATTATTTCTTGTAAGAATCTCAGAGTATTGGGACTTTGAGATTGGGTCATTTGATTGCAACTTGTAAGGGGGAGTGTAATTCAAAAGAGAGGAATTGCTCCGAGAGTTACTAAGTGTGTAATCATTTGAATTTAAGATAGTGGAATCCCGGAGTGTGTCTGGGGACTGGACGTAGGTCAAGGATTAGGACCGAACCAGTATAAGTTGCATTGTGTTCATCCTCTTCTTCCTTCCTCTCTACTTTTGTTTTTAACTTTGAAGCAAAACTAATATCCCCAGTTCACCCCCCTCTTGGTAATATTCCGGCTTACATTTGGTATCAGAGCTCAGTTATCTCAGTTGGGCTTAACATCCCGAGATAAGATCATGGAAGGAATATTGCCTGATGGTGCTTCAATCAACCGACCTCCAGGATTCAACGGAGAACATTACTCATTCTGGAAGGCAAAGTTCAAGGTGTACGTGCTAGCTTCTGAGTATGGACTCTGGAATGTAATTGAAAAAGGAGAGTACGTCCCTACAAAGATTGAAGGAGGAAGCACCACTCTCAAAACAGAAGATGAGTTCAATGAGATTGACAAGAAAAATATTACTCTCAACAGTAAAGCTATTTTGATGCTGCAAAGTGCTCTCAGTCAAAAGGAGTACTTCCGGATATGCAACTTGTCTGCTGCAAAAGAAATGTGGAAGGCTTTAGAAATAGCATATGAAGGAACTTCCTAATCAAAGAAAATCGCATCAATACTCTTACCACCGAGTATGATCTATTACGAATGAAGTCCGGAGAGACCATCGCCGAGTTCCAACTCCGCTACACACATCTAACTAATCAACTAGCACCACAGGCAAGACATATGATCAAGGTCCTCAGGTCATAAAAATTCTCAATGTTTTAACAAAAGATTGGGAAGCTAAAGTGACAGCAATAGAAGAGGCCCGTGGAGAATCAATGTCTTCAGTTGCAATCCTGTTTGGAAGCTTGTCAGAATACGAGAGTAAGTTAAAATTCAAGAAAGACTTGAACGAGGTCAACAACAACGGAAAAAGCAAAGGTATTGCTCTAAACTCTGTAAAAGAAAAAGAAGTCAAAACTGAAGATGATGATGATGATGAGGAAATAGCCATGTTCGTACGAAGATTCAAGAAATTCTACAAAAAGGATCAAGGCTTCAGAAATAAATTCCAGAAAGGAAATTCAAACAACAAAAGTGACAAAGCTCAAGTCATCTGTTACGAATGTGAGAAACCAGGACACTTCAAATCAGAATGTCTAGAGCTGAAAGACAAAGAAAAGAAGAAGAATCTCAGTCGATTCAGAAAGAAGGCCTATGTGTCCGCCATATGGGGAGACAGCTCCTCAGATGAGGAAGAAGATGAGGAGGAAGAAGATGCTGCCAATATTTGCTTGGTAGCAGAAGAAGAAAAACAACAAGAAAATGAAAAAGATGTATTTGATCCTGAACTTACTTTTGATAAATTACTTTCTGAATACAATGAGATTGCAAGGGAACTTATTAATATCAGAAAGGAAAGCAAATTGCTTAAACAACAAACAACAAATCTACTTCTTGTTTCAAATTGTGGAAATTCTGCTTGTCCTGATAAAAATGCAAAACCTACTTATGATGAAATGTTTACTGAATACAACCTTGTTCAACATGAGTTTGAAGAACTTGCAGAAAAATACTGTGTTTTAAAAAGAAGGAATACAACTCTTGAACAACAAGTAGAAAATATTTCTTCACCTGAAAATATCATATGTGACAAGTGTTCTATTCTGGAAAAAGAAAAATGAGTATCTTACAAAAACTCTTGAGAAATTTACTAAAGGTAGTGAAATGCTAAATGTTATTCTAAAAGATCAAAGGGTCACTAATGATCGATCAAGAAATAAACCTGTTGGCAATTATCAATGGGTCCTAAAAGGAACCTATGCTCCTATGGCCCAAACTAACCCCAAAGGACCCAAGAAAAGATGGGTACCTAAAACTTAATTTTTTTTGTTTCAGGTTTGTTTGAGAGCATCAAGAATAGACAAGTGGTACATTGACAGTGGATGCTCCAGACATATGACAGGAGATCAAGCTAAATTTGTTGCAATGAAATCAAAAGATGGTGGTAAAGTCACCTTTGGAGGCAACCAGTCAGGAAAAATTACTGGAATTGGTGAAATTGGCACAAAAGAAGGACCCATGATCAAAGATGTCTATTTGGTAGAAGGTCTCAACCACAACCTCCTAAGTGTAAGTCAAAGTGCTGACAAAAATAATTGGATCATCTTTGACTCAGAAGAATGTCTCATTGTCAAGAAAGATGATCTTCCTATCGACAAAGGTAAACTCAAAATACAGTTTAAAGCTCCTAGAGAAGGTAATTGCTACACATTAGATTTACCTAAAATTACTTCTGAAAAATGTTTTGTAAGCAACCTGGACGAAAGTTGGCTATGGCATAAGCGTCTGTCTCATGTTAACATGCTTCAATTGGACAAACTACTAAGAAAAGATTTAGTAATTGGCTTACCTAAACTACATTTTAAGAATGACATGATTTGTGATGCCTGTCAAAAGGGTAAACAAACTAAATCATCTTTTAAAAACAAAATTGAAATTTCTACAAAACGACCTCTTCAACTACTTCATATGGATTTAGTTGGTCCAGCTAGAGTCAAGAGTCTTGGTGGAAATTTATATACTTTAGTCATTGTTGATGATTTCTCTCGATTCGCTTGGACTATTTTCTTATCTTCAAAGGATGAAACTTTTGATATGTTTGTTATGTTTGCCAAAAAGGTGCAAAATGAGAAAGGTATGTGTATTTCAGCTATTCGAACTGATCATGGAGGGGAGTTTGAAAATCAAGTTTTTTAGGAATTCTGTGATGCTCACGGAATTGATCATAACTTTTCAGCTCCAAGAACACCACAACAGAATGGTGTGGTTGAAAGAAAGAATCGTGTACTTACTGAAATGGCCCGCGCTATGTTAAACGAAAATCAAACATCACAGGTCTTTTGGGCAGATGCAATGAGCACGGCCGCTATATATCAAACCGAGCATATATGAGAAAGAAGTTGAACAAAACACCTTATGAGCTCTACAAAGGAAGAAAACCAAATCTGTCTCATCTCGCGCGTCTTTGGTCAGTAAGTGTATTGTACATAATAATGGTAAGGACAATCGGGTAAATTTGATTCTAAATCGATGAAGGCATATTTCTAGGTTATTCCAACAAAGTAAAGCCTATAGAATCTTTAATACTGCACCGTGTTGTTGAAGAATCTATGCATGTTGTATTTTGTGAATCTAAAACTAAGACAACTCTGGATGATGATGAGGAAAATGTTTACAAAAATCAGTTCTTTTCAAAAACTACTCCTGCCTCAATTGAAAATCCCGAAAACGTTTTTGAATCTGAACCTCAAAATGATTGTGAAAATTCTAGCTCATCACAGCCTAAGGTTTAGAAGTTCATTAGAAATCATCCTTTAGATCAAGTAATAGGCGATGTGAGTCAAGGAGTAAGAACAAGAAAAAGTACCTTAAATGAAGTAACATTCTCTGCTTTTATTTCTCAAATCGAACCCTCTAAAATTGATGAAGCCCTTTCAGACAATGATTGGGTGATAGCAATGCAAGAGGAGTTACATCAGTTTGATAGGAATCAAGTTTGGGATTTGGTACCTAAGCCTAAGGACCATCCGGTCATTGGCACCAAATGGGTATTCAAGAACAAACAAGATGAATCTGCAATAATCGTTCGTAACAAAGCTAGATTAGTAGCTAAAGGTTACAATCAAGAAGAAGGAATTGACTATGAAGAAACCTTTGCTCCAGTAGCTAGACTGGAGGCTATAAGGGTTCTTTTAGCCTTTGCCTGTGTTAAAGATTTTAAACTCTTTCAAATGGATGTCAAGAGTGCTTTTCTTAATGTTTTTATTCAAGAGGAAGTTTATGTTGAACAACCTCCTGGTTTTGAAAATGAACATCATCCAGACCGTGTGTATCGATTAAAGAAAGCTTTATATGGTCTTAAACAAGCTCCTAGAGCTTGGTATGAAAGACTAAGTAAATTTCTATTAGATCAAGGATTTATTAGAGGCAAAGCAGATACAACATTGTTCATCAAAACTAACAAGTTAAATGAAATTTTGATTGTGCAAATTTATGTTGATGACATTATCTTTGGTGCTACTAACGATATTTTGTGTGAAGAATTTTCAAAGACAATGCAGAATGAATTTGAGATGTCAATGATGGGTGAGTTGAAGTACTTTCTTGGTCTGCAAATCAAACAAAGAAAGGATGGAATCTTCATATCAAAAACCAAGTACCTTCGTGATCTACTCAAGAAGTTTGGATTGGAACATTGCAATGGTGCCGACACCCCGATGAGTTCAATGGCATCTTTGGATGCTGATGAAGAAAAAGGCAAGGACTTGAATATTACAAAATATATAGGAATGATTGGGTCATTGCTCTACCTTACAACAAGTCGTCCGGATATTCAATTTAGTGTGGGAATGTGTGCAAGATTCCAATCAGCTCCTAAAGAGTCTCACGCTGAACATGTCAAGAGAATCTTTCGCTATCTGTCAGATACAAAGGAGCTTGGATTGTGGTTTCCTAAAGGGCAACAAGAGTTCTTGGTAGCCTATTCAGATTCTGATCATGCCGGCTACAAAACTGACAGAAAAAGCACAAGTGGGCAATGTGAGTTCTTTGGAGGTTCACTTGTGTCATTGTTTAGTAAGAAACAAACCACAGTAGCTGTCTCTTCCACAGAAGCTGAGTATGTTGCTGCCTCAAGTTGCTGTGCACAAATCCTTTGGCTAAAACAGCAACTATCAGACTTGGGAGTCTATCTCAAAGAAATTCCAATCCTTTGTGACAATACAAGTACAATTAGCTTGGCAAAGAATCCAGTGCAACACACAAGAACCAAACACATTGATGTGAGACACCACTTCATCAGAGATCATGTTCAAAAGAAGGATGTCAAAGTCATGTTCATCCCAACACACTTGCAGCTTGCTGACATATTCACCAAACCATTGGCCAAGGAACAATTCAATTTCATTAGAAGAGAATTGGGAATGGTAAATCCCAATGAATTGTAAGTAGCCAAAAAGGTTGTTAATTATGCTTTTTAATTATGAGGAAACTAACTTTAGCATCGGAGTATCTAGTTTTTTGTTTTGCAGGATGCTCAATGAATAACCATGCAAACTGTCAAAATACTCGAGTAGCTATAAGCAATACTCGAGCACTATCAGCATTTAAATATGTCATGGAATGCAGAATAAGCAACAATACTCGAGCACTCCACATACATACCCGAGTATCCTAGCGACAGAAAGTAAGAGAAACTTCTGAGATAACAGATACTCGAGTACTCTCACTCCATACCCGAGTACTGACCAAGCAAGAAAGCTACTGCCGATGGAACATACTGGAGTAGATAAATCTAATACTCGAGTACTATGCATCAACAGCTGATACAACATCATCCACCTAATGATCAAAAATCATTCTACAAGTCAAAGAAATTCAAGTATTCACAACACATACTTGAAATGAGGTATTTTGGCATTTATCTTAGCATTCATATGAGAAATGAAAACCCTAACATGAACTTCTTTGGCAAGTAGAGATACAATACTCGAGTATTTAGATGAAATACTCGAGTACTGTCTGGGCATTCTAGTAATTTCCAGAAACACCCTCACCGTTTTAAATTTCCTCAAACTTCGTCTCTCGATCAGATACTTTCTCCTCTCATACTTTCAAATACTTTCTCATTTTTCTCTCTACTCTCTCCCGCCGTCATCTTCGTCATCTCCGTCACATTTTCAAATCGTTGGGCTCCCTCCAAAACTTCATCCCCTCCAACGACATCTTCTCGGCCAGACCCACTCTTCCTTTTTCAAACGAAAACCCTAATGGCATCATCCTCCTCTGAATCCTCCGATCAACCCCTGACGGTGAAACCTCGTTCTTCCTATTGTAACACACCGTAATCGCCACAACATCCTGATCCACATCCACAATCAGATTCGCTCCGCTCCAGCGAAGAGGAAACCGAAACCCAGTCTCAGTCTAATTCAACATCCGTGGCTACTGGAAGTACCTCATCGCTCAATAACTCTGATAAAGAATTCGAGGAACAACACTCCAAGTGTATTGAGGACATAATCCAAAAAATTCTAGGATCACAAAGGCAGACTGCTTCAAATGCACAGAATCCCGTTAGTCCTTTTGCCTCCAAGCTCATTGGACAGATCAGTGTCCTTCACTGTCCCCCTGGTATGATCCAAGACCCTCTGATTCTTCCAAATGACGATTCTTTTGAAGCAAATTATAATCTCAGACCATTCTGTCCCACTGTATACTTGGACCTAGAACATCTTCGAATCAATTGCAATCTGGACCTTACTCCATGGCTTAGCCAATACTTGCCCCTGTTAAGTATTTCAACTCCTTACTCTCCCCAAGTTGTCAAAGTGTTCTACTATAACATGTTTGTAGAAGAAAAAGCTCATAAACATGATGAGGATGTGTTAGTTACTTCTGTCAGAGGAAAGGCAATCAAAATCACAACTCAATCTCTTAATATCCTGTTTGGATTCACCAATGTGCCAGAGGATCCTCCTAAGCTTTCTCAATCTGAATGTTTCAAAATTTTACTTCCTCATGAAGAGTATGATGGAAAGCCATTAAAATTCAAGCCTAGTCAAATATGTGATACGTATAGAGTTATTTGGTACCTATATACCCGCAACATGGTTAACAAAGGGCAAAGCTATACGCATTTCGTTCTTAAAGATTATGAACTGTTTGCCTCAATCATAGCCAAGGAACCAAGGAACTTGGGAAAATGGATTGTTTCTGAAATGTCACATTTCCTATCCACATCCCACACTTCCAAGAAAAACACAATTCCTTTTCCAACCCTTGTCTCTCAAATCATCGGCTTTAACGATATTTGGTACCTCCTGTCTAATGATCGAGCTATATTTCCAAAAAGATTTGGCAAGACACATCTCCTTTACATGCAAATTTCCTTCACCAAGGCTACTGGGACACAAAAGAAGAAAGATCTTAAGCAACCAGTCCCTTCTTCCTCCACGCATCCGGTAGAAGCCCAATCCTCTGAAGAAGGCACTCACTCTACCTCTCCTCCTCTCACCCAAGCTGCGGTTCAGAACTTGGTCAATACGTCTATTCAAAATGTTCTGAATCCATTTATGGCACATTATCGGCAGCTTAACTCTCAGATGCTTTCGGCCATGGCCAGTGCAATGAAAAATATGGCTAAGTTGATTGACTCCAAGTTCTTGTCACACACTGAGGAAATGAGAAAAAAGCTTCAGGAGATACAAGAACAAGTGGCCACTCAAGCAGATCTGAGGGATTCCATGGATGATAGGTTGAACAATCTTGAAGGTCACTTTGTTGACTTTGGGCACCGAGTTGACCGGATTTTAAAAGGTTCTGATGGCGCCAGTACCTCCACAGCTCAGCCCTCGTCTTCTCTCCCTATCTCTACTGTGGCTGCCACACTTTATGCCTCTGCTGATCCCCAGACAGCTCCCACTTCCCCCTCTTTGATTGTTTACAAAGGGAGAGAAAATCCAGACCCAGCGCAAGCTAACTAGCCTGCCAGTGATGTCATTGTGTCTTGTTTTGTGTCCTGTTTCTACTCTGTTCTAGAACTAGGATTATGGTTGTCTCTAGAACTAGGATATGTCTCTAGAACTAGGATATTTTGTGCATTTTGGTGTAATGTCAATAGGTACTCATGTCCCTTTTTGTGAATTCTGTGAACTTTAACATTATGGACATGTATATGCAGCAATATGTTGACTAATGGAATTGTTCTGTCATAAGAACATAGATCCCTAACCCTAGGTGGGTTAGTATGTGGATGTAGGATCAAATAGCTCTCCCCCAAGTATCCATGGATGGGATACCCGAGAGGATCGGTGATCACAAAGCACAGGGACTTGACCTAGGTGCGATACCTAGGGCCTACGTACCCTGAAGAGGGATCAAAGTCCACGTAGTTCGATGATACAGGAGGCGTTTAGCCAAAGGGGGTGGTGTGTGTGCTCTGTGTGCAGTATATGCAATTGAGAGAGAGCTTAGAAGATGATAGATGATCTTTAGGGTTTACCTCCTATTTATAGAGTGTACCTGGTAGGTAATCGTATCGGCCTCATTAATATGATTGATATGATTGGATCCTCCTTTATGACAGGCAGATCTTGATATGCAATATGCTCCTTATTGGGCCATATATAGGCCTAATATTTATTCCATAACAGTTGCCCCCAAGCTCGGTAGTTCAGGTCTCTGAGCTGCCGAGATTAACTGACTGCTTTCCGAGATCCCCTGAATCCGACTTTGCTTTCATGGGTTGTGCAAATCGTTTAACGTGCTCATTTCGGATACTTGTCCGAGCTTGCATTAAACTTTCTGGTTTGCATTAATGTCGGTTATTGATAGCACGTTTTTCCACTTAACAAATCGTTGTCCCCTCTGTTGCCCCCCAGCCTGGTAGTTCAGGTTCTTGAGCTGCCAGGATGTGTTACTTTCAAACCCGGATTAGGTGTAAGCGACTGTTGGGATTCCGTGCGTGTTGACCCGAGATTCCGGGTTTATATACTTTTACTCCGAGATTCCGGGTTGATATACTCTATCACCGAGATTCCGGATTGATATACTTTAACACCGAGATTCCAGGTTATTTACTTTAACACCGAGACTCCAGGTTTATATATTTTAAACCGATATTCCAGGTTTATGAACTGTACCTCCGAGATTCTGGGTTATATATTCTAACACCGAGATTCCGGATGCTTTTCGAATTTGCACTAACGTCGGTTGTTGTTACCATGCTTTTCCACTAACAACTCGTAATCCACTCTGTTGCCCCCCAGCCTGGTAGTTCAGGCCTCTGAGCTGCCAGGATGTACGTTTTAACCGTTATTTTTGCGGAGCCCAAATTTCAACCAGATTCAGTGAAGCCAGGGTCCGCCTTCATCCCTTTCGTAAGGACGGACTCCACAATCTATCCGGGATCCAATTAAGGCGCGCAGATTTAATCGTATAAAATAGACTTTGACATGATTCATGAAAGCGGGTTTGTGCACCTCGGATTCTACATGTTGAAATTGGACATGATTTTCGAAGACGGGTTTGTTTACCCTGAATGCATACACGTTT
This sequence comes from Acacia pycnantha, assembly GCA_025563575.1. NCBI lineage: Eukaryota > Viridiplantae > Streptophyta > Magnoliopsida > Fabales > Fabaceae > Acacia > Acacia pycnantha. The sequence continues at coordinate 4,455,410 of JAMWYP010000003.1, read as the reverse complement.
TCCTTTGAGATGATTTTTGGAAGCGGGTTTATGTACCTCGGATTCCTACATGTTTTATTTGTACATGATTTTCGAAAACGGGTTTCTTTACTCAGAATTCTACATGTTTTAATTTGACATGATTTTCGGAAACGGGTTTATGTACCTCGGATTCCTACATGTTTTATTTGTACATGATTTTCGAAAACGAGTTTCATTACCCTGAATTCTACATGTTTTAATTCGACATGATTTTCGGAAACGAGTTTATGTACCTCGGATTCCTACATGTTTTATTTGTACATAATTTTCGAAAACGGGTTTCTTTACTCAGAATTCTACATGTTTTAATTCGACATGATTTTTGGAAACGGGTTTATGTACCTCGGATTCCTACATGTTTTATTTGTACATGATTTTCGAAAACGAGTTTCATTACCCTGAATTCTACATGTTTTAATTCGACATGATTTTCGGAAACGGGTTTATGTGAATCATTAACCTTCTTCTGTCATGGGAATCAGAAATTTATCGATTCCCCACGGACGGCGCCAATGTTCTGTCATAGAACATAAATCTCTAGCCCTAGGTGGGCTAGTATGTAGATATAGGATCAAGTAGCTCTCCCCCAAGTATCCATAGATGAGATACCCGAGAGGATCTTGATATGCAATATGCTCCTTGTTGGGCCATATATGGGCCTAATATTTATTCCATAACAGGAATGAAATTACTTTATAGTGCCATATTGATTTCCTTGAATCATTATTGCTTCAATGATTTCAAAACCAGAACTTCAAAACATCAATCTAAGTATTGTCATCATCAAAAAGGGGGAGAATGTTGGCTCCCAAAGTTTTGATGATAACAAAGACTTGAAGTGAATTAAGGTTTTGAATCAAGATTAATCACATGCTTTAATGTATACTCGAGTATGGAAGTTTAATACCCGAGTATAGTCAACCTAACATAGTTGTTTGAGTGTTTCAGGAAACAATACTCAAGTATTGATAAGGAATACCCGAGTATCTAAAGCTATAGCAAGTCTATATCGAACTCCGTCATAATACTCGAGTATGGGCAAGATAATACTCGAGTATACCTCATCTCGACATATTACTTGCTCTCGGACCAACTATACTCAAGCATGTTATACCCGAGTATCTCGACCACATAGCTACCCGAGTATGTGAAACTAATACTCGAGTATAGACATAATTCAAAGCCTCCGATGTATCCCAACAACATAAATACCCGAGTATTCACATTTAATACTCGAGTATGTTCGGTAATCACATTTCTGCTGTGTCGAGATTTCGAATCATGATTCTGGAATTTAATACTATTAAATTTGATCTTTAATGATTTGTTTCTAACCGTTGTGATCAAAGGTTTTCGAAAGTTTGACTTATAGTGCAGGATCTTTTGTAATCACCATGGGTCATGCTAATCTTTCCAAATCAGAGCAAAAACGGCAACAAGAAGAAATGACGCGTGATTATCTTCAATCGAACCAGGAAGTACAATTCAAAACGCGTTGAAACTATATTCAGCAAAACGAAATCATGGGGAGAGATTATGATCATCACCGATTCTCCAAATGCTACAAACCGAAAGAAATCAGATTATGCAGCAAATATGGAATGCTTTTGAATTCAAAAGAAATGAAGCTGCAACGGTCATCTACAAGTAGTATAAATAGGAGAAGGATCAGCAGCTCAAGGTACCCAAGTACACAGCAAAGAAATCACTCAAAGTTGAAAGACACTTTCAAGAGATTAGTTACGCTAAGCTCTTGTGAGATACTTTCTGAATACTTCCTGCCAATACTTTCGAATACTTCCTGCTGAGGCTGTGTAATATTTTGTTCATCGTTGCTTCGGTTATCTGCTCTTAGAGAGAGTCATTCATCTATTATTATTTCTTGTAAGAATCTCAGAGTATTGGGACTTTGAGATTGGGTCATTTGATTGCAACTTGTAAGGGGGAGTGTAATTCAAAAGAGAGGAATTGCTCCGAGAGTTACTAAGTGTGTAATCATTTGAATTTAAGATAGTGGAATCCCGGAGTGTGTCTGGGGACTGGACGTAGGTCAAGGATTAGGACCGAACCAGTATAAGTTGCATTGTGTTCATCCTCTTCTTCCTTCCTCTCTACTTTTGTTTTTAACTTTGAAGAAAAACTAATATCCCCAATTCACCCCCTCCCCCTCTTGGTAATATTCCGGCTTACAAAAAATACTTTTTTTGCTAAAATATATTTTTAAAAATATACTCTTATCAAGTTCGAACTTGTGTAAAAACATTTCCTGCCAAGTTTGAACTTAAATTCGAACGTTCCCACCAAGTTTAAATTTGAGGGGTAAATTTGTCAAAAAATGTGAATAGCGACGGGGTGGGCCCAGGAACCTAGCTTCCTGAGAAGATTTGTCCAAAATGTGTACCAAACGAAAAAAAATTCTAATTTTCCTTTCCCTTTCCACTGATTCCGTGTACCAAACAGGCTCTTAGAGAAGGGAAAGGAAGATTGTGAGGAAACTTGAAAAGTTGAGCTATTTGGCAAATATGAGAGTATAACTTAAGTTGAGGGAAAATAAAATGTTTGGTAAGAAAAAAAGACAGTTGGTTAAGTGGGAAGGGGAGGTAAAATACATATAATACCCCTAAGAAAAAAAAAATCACACTATCTTCATCGCTTTCATCTCCAACCTTCTTCCTCGCTATCATCTGCGACCTTCACTTCTGTCAACGGTCGCCGATGCCCTCTCTTTCATCCACCAACGCCGACCGACGCCCTCTTTCTTCATCCCTCACTTAGCCAACGCAGCACAAATTGGGGAAAAAAGTTTCAGATCGGAAACAGTCGGGAACCAGAGAAAGAGGAAGGAACGATGGAGCGTCCAAACAGTGGCAGAGGAGGCAGCAACGACAAAGGAAGACACGGATCAAAAGAAGAAGAAGAAGAAGAGAGTTATTTGGGAGTTTCGTTTGTGGGAAGATCAGTTCCCACCGAAAATTGAGGGAACCGATCTTCCCATTAATGAGGGAAGATGGACCGCCGCCAGAACTTGAGTTCTCGGAAGATAGAGCGTCCAAATGGTTCTCGCCAAGGAAGATGGTGAATCTTCCCTCTCCTTCCCGAATCTTCCGCAAAACAAATGAGACCTAAGGGTGACCACCAAGAGTCACCACAAAGTGTCACAACCAAATGTCACCACCAAAGGTTACGAAGCAATGGACATCCACATAAGATATTCATAACAAATTTTAAATATTGGCAAAATATTCTCAAGAATGATATGTTAAGATTAATTTTTGAAAATAACAATAAATTATAGAAGGATCACTTATACGAAATTTGAAAAGATAGAATAAAATTAAATATAAAAACAAAAAGAGCGGTTTATTGATTGAAAAATACATGAAGCAGTGTGGACACGAAGAATTTTCACAACCAATTCCTGTGAATGGAGGATTTTGTGTGTGTCTATTTTTCCTTTATTTTCACTATATGCAAGGGAATGGAGGAACTTTATGAGTTGGTTCTTAAAAAATCAGAGATCTAAGGCTAAAACTTTTTAATTAATTTTTTAGTAAATATCCTTTCTGGTCCCTGACAAAAAACACGGACTCATTTTGGTCCCTTACAAAAAAAAAAGTCATTTTTAATCCATAAAAAGGACAAATAAGGGTTGATTGGTTGACATTTTGATCCCTCATAAATTTCCAAAAGGTCATTTTTAGTCCCAAAAAAAGGACGAATAATGGTCGATTTTTTTGTAAGGAACCAAAGTGGGGTCCGTGTTTTTTGTTAAGGACCCGAAAGGATATTTACTCCTAATTTTAAAATTTTATAATCTCACTTTTCCAAAAAAAATTAAATCTAATTCAAGAAAATTTGCCTTTGCCTCTAAATTCCTCGTGTCAAATAGACCAGTGGAAATCATTTTTTTATAATATCAAATTGAGATAGTGACCAATTATTGCTTATTACCAAGGTAAGAATGGTTCTAACTAGAGCTGGGAATCAGGGCTGGCCCGGCCCGACAGGGCCTGAGCCCAACAGGGCCGGCCCTACAGGGCTTGGAGTAAGGAAAACATCTGTTTTTTAAAGCCTGGCCCGATAGTACCAGGGCCAGGGCCGGCCCTACAGGGCCTGAAAATTACTATTCCAAATTTTAACCATTTTTCCTTCGATTTTTTTTTCAAAGAAATAGAATTAGTAAATTGCAACCATTAAAGTTCTAATCTATCAAATAAATATTATCAACATTAATATCTAAACAATATAAATCATTCAACAAATAAACGCATTTATTAATTCGTAATAAAAAATAAATAAACACAAAGAATATGGTTTTTCCTTTTTTTCAAAAAATATTAAACAAAAGAATTCCTTTGTGTATGCCCACGAAAAAATGTATTTCCCTCTCGTAATTTTGTGTGTGTCCGATTCCTTCGATTTAGACATGATTTTACTGACAGGTAAAAGTAATTATACTTATTTTACGCAATATATTTATAATTTATTACTTATATAATATTGTAATACCAAAGTATGTGTTTATTTAATATGAAAACATCCATTCTTTAAAATTTATAATAACTAATTATGTGTTTTAATACATAATATTAATAAACATAAAGAAAAGGGTTATAGTTTAAACTAAGAAAATCTAAGTAATTACAAATAAATACATTCATTAAGTGGAAGTCTAGGTAATTGATTTTTTTTTTAAAAAAAATGCTACAGTAAAACGGGCCTAACGGGCCGGCCCGAGGCCCTGCAGGGCCGGCCCGATTAAGCCCGAGTCTCTACAGGGCCGGCCCTGTAGGGCCAGATTCAAAATTTTGACATATTTTTCAAGCCCGAGCCCTACAGGGCCAGGGCTTAAACGGGCCGGCCCGATGGGCTTGGCCCGATTTCCCGGCTCTAGTTCTAACCATTGGGGAAAATCGGTTCAAAAAAATCACAACCATGTGTTTAATGGAAGGTTTTGGCCACTAATATGATCTTGTGCTTGTTTTTGGACAATGGTTCTAAACATTATTTAAATCAAAAAGGTCAAAAGGAACATTAAGTAAAAGAAATAATATGTACAAATATTTAGTAAAAAAATTTAAATCTCATGCTTTTTCTTTGGTTAGAGGGCGAATTATAGTTCTAGATTTTAGACCTTTTTTATTTTTCATTTCATTTTTTATTTTTATCATTTTTCTTTAAATTAATTTTTCAAACTCATAAATTGATATATAATCTAATATTAAATAATTTAGAATGATCATATCACATATTTATTTATTTAACTTTCTTAAAATTTTGAAACTAAACAAATTAATCTTACATGAAAGATTGTTAGAATAAAGAGAATTAAAATATCTATCAAAAGGAAATTTTTAATATTTTCTTTTAGAGATTGAGGAAGTTAAAAAAATTACTTTAAAGTAATTATATTTAAACCTCACTTATTAAGGGATATATAATATAATCATACACAATATTATGATTAGAGTTATATCTAAATCTGACTTATAAACGGATATATAATCTAATAATACATAATATATAATATGATTAATAACTGATTTATTTAGTTTTCTTAATTTCTATAGAAAGTTAATTGAGTTTTATATTAAGAATTGTAGGGGAGTATAAATTTTATTTTATTTTTCTTTTACTTTAAAAAATGTTTTCTTTTTACCTGAATAATTTTACAAATTGTTTTCTCAATCATTCAATTTATACCGTTTTAATAAAAGATGCTAAAATAAAATTTTAAATGTTGATAAAATAATCTTAATATTAACCTTGTAAATTTATCAATTTCAGAATATTTAATATGTAATTTTTTTAAAAAAAAAAATTAATAGTAGCCTTTACAGAAATACAGATTGAAAAAACAAAAATAAAAAAGGAAAAGAGCAGTTTATTGATTAAATAGTCCAACGCTGATTCTTTTGACTACCGATTCCGGTAAACCCAAACACCTTCGTGGGTCGCGAAGGCTTTCTGGTAAATTCGTTTCTCCCAATCGAGCTCGAGCACCATGGCTGACGGAATTCCAATTCTTCCTGAAGAAATTATCGGAAACATTCTGGAACGACTTCCGGTAAAATCTTTAATGCGATTCCAATGTGTGTGCAGACAATGGAGAATTCTCTTTAAGACTCGATCTTTCATCGCAAATCACCTCGACCACTCAAATCATCAAAACCCTTGTCTCCTTCTCCATGACATGGGTGATCTTTCAAACTTGTATTGCCTTGATTCCGAGATGCAAGTTTGGGAACTTCAGAAGCCACCATTGCTCAATTATTTGAAGCAAGGTGAGATTATTGGTTCCAGCAATGGCTTGCTCTGTGTTGTAATAGATAGGCACGATGCATCTCATTATTTCCTGTGGAATCCAGCTATTAGAGAAGTCAGACTAGTGCCCGAAACTAAATTTCATGGGGATGATTGTTACCATCATATAGAATTTGGGTTCTGTCCAATTATTAATGATTACAAGATAGTGATGACTTGTTTTTCTGGGGTTTATGGTGATCTTTCCGCAGTAAAAGTGTATTCTTTGAGTTTAGGGGCATGGAAGGAAGTAGAATTTAGTCTCAATGACACCGTACGTCGAAGTTCTAGAAGTGTCACTGTCAATGGTGTTATGTTTTGGCGGATGTCAAAGAGGTTTGGGGAGGATACTTATGATGAAGATGAGAATCTGATTGTTTCATTTGACTTAGCAGTGGAAGTGTTTACAGTGATTCCAATACCTGAGCTAGAGCCTATTGAGCCTACTGTGTATGAGGAAAAACTTGCTATATTTTCTTGGAATAGAAACTCAGAATATCATTCTATTGATATCTGGGTAATGGAGGAGGGTGTAGGAGCAACTGGAGAGAGATGGGGTTGGACCAAAAAATATACTAGCAGCCCTAATCCTTGCTTCTTAAATCCTAGGACCATTTGGAGAGACGGAATTGTCTGTTGTCCTCACGGGGAGGAAGAATCAGCAGCTGTTTTCTTAAATCTCACTACTGAAAAAATGAAGAAGTTTGCGATTAGCAAATGTGACTATGGGCATTGTATATTCAATTATGCTGAAAGTCTTATACCGGTTGGAGGAATGAAATCATCCACAAATTTTCTCTAGGGTCTGGACTCATTCATGATATGCAAAGTTTAAAATGATTTGGCAAAAGCTACTCTATCTCTGTTCAACCTCACAGCTTATGAATTTAAGATGTTTGCTTCCTAAATCTTAATCTTTATTCTGTAAACTTGTTTTGTTTAAGCACTTTCGGTAGAAATGAACCCGTATCAGGTTCGATTATCCCATGCCTTAGGAAGCTTGAAGACGTTTAGAAATGTTATCTAGAATGATGAATGTATATATTAAAGGACAGATGTTTCTAGTTGTATTTGGCATATCTATAAGATTTGTTTGTTTTCTTTCCAAGACATCTATAGTCCAGTTGCTGGTGTGTGGATTATTTGTAAGTTGTGACCTCTTATATGTAACTGTTCAAATATGAATCTCGACCATTACTTGCAACATTTATAGATTTCGCACTTTGTGGAGCAGATTCAAAGTATTTTCTATGCTTGAAAAGAAAATCTGAAATAACTTATGAGAATGTACTGATAAGCTTTATATTATTGACAGATTTTATTTTCAAGAAAATTACTGATAAATAACTCATTGTAAAATTTATCACCTAGACATAACCAAAGTGCTTGAGTGTGATCAACTTTTCTTTTGCTGTATACAATATATTTTCAGCTATATGTGAATGTCTTTCATTCTACACATAGTTAAAGATGAGCTGCACATAGTTGAAAAAGTAGCTGCACCTATTGAAGATAGATCGCATCTTGATCCTTTGAGCAAAAAATTTTGGAATAAGGATTTTTTTAAAGATTTTTCCTTTGTGATTTTGGCATGTTGGAGCCTCCCCTACGATGGACCTATACAACGTTTTTTTACATAGAAGACAATTTTAATATAAACTAAATCTAACAATACAACCAGCGGGGTTGGCACAAATGGTAAGCGGCTTGTGTCGCTTAAGCAAGGTCTCGAATTCGAGCCTTATGAATGCAAAAAAACCCCTATTGGGAGACTCTCCCACTAAGAAAGCTTCAACAACTAGCCTACTGGAGCAAGCAACTATGAAGCCCAAGAACATGAAGCAAAACATGAAAAGTAGAGAAAAATAAAACACCCAACAAACATAAAAACGAGTATAAAAAAAAGACAATAACCATGAAAAATAAAGGCCCGACACACAAACAAACACCATGCAATCACTTATGCAGCCCAGTCATGAACGAACATGCCAAGGAATATGAAGACTACCATGAGGCATGAGAATCAGAAGCAAGATAAGAGACGCACAGCAGATTCTGTTTGAGTTGGTATTTAAGAAGTACGTTCACACTAGTTGCACAAAATTCCTCATACATACTTACTTCGTACGCTGTAAATCACGTTGTAAAAGTAACTTCTACGGCTAATTCAAACAAGTACTAGTGTCATTAAAACTTACCACTACAAGCCGAAGTCCCAGAGACATCTGTATCATAAGGGATATTGAAAAGCAATTGGGAATACCCAAAAGCAGGGAAAGCCAAAGTAATGATCACCATGAACCAGGAGAAAGGCGAACAAACCAACCATCCGCAAAAGTATGGGCCAAAGCAACTTATTAATGAAAACAACCGAAAAATAAACAAACACCACAAGACAGAAATTTGCAAGCATGTAAGATGAACCTCAAGTGGCTGCTGATAAACTTATAACTATCATGCACATTTTGCGGAGTTTTTTGGGACGGTTTAAAACGGAAGTCAACTATGGAAATCATTTTAACTTGACAAAATTTATCAATTTAACTAATCTTTAACTTCTTTTTCTTAATTATTTATGAGGTACATATATATTAAAGATGAGGAGTATCTTACATCTCATAATTATTTTATTTTCTTTGAATCATGAACTTTTTAGCAACTCTCTTAAATTATATTTTTAAATTTTTTTTGTACACTTGCTTTATTTTTACTAATTTCATTGTTTTGTTTTATTTAACATTGATTTTTTTTATTGATTTTTGTTATTTTTAATACTTACTTGAAATACTTGGTATATAATTAAAAGATAGTAATTTAATCACAACGAGTTAGTATAAGTTGATCATTAAACTTTGAACAATCCAACTAGTATATAGACGGGCTTAATGGGGTGTCTGATATTTAATATTTTGATTAATCTCATATTCTAACATATTCATCAATTTTTTTTTAATTTAAAAATAAAATTATTAAATTATCATAGTGGGTTGGTTCTTTATAATTAAAAACTCAAATAATAGCTTTTTGAATTAATTTAAATTTAAATTTATTAAAGTATAAGAATTAAAATTTATTTTAATCACATTGTAAGCTCTAAATTATAGGCATTCAAACCTAAATTTTTAAGCTTATTTAAAGGCCTTTTGTCATACCCCTTATAATTACGACATTTATCAGAGTAATACAGCGATATATAGTGAGCAACACAGGTATAGAATAGTAAACTGATAATAGTATACAATCTTTAAATTGTTCAGGAATAATTTACAGAGTTCCTAATACAGTGATCCAAAATATCATCAGTGTGATCATTATATACTTTAAAACCCAAAACAAGCTGAAACAAAACTTCTATAAGCTTTACAGCCACATCTAGTATCTAGGCAGCAGCTATCACTACTCCGTAATTGCAGCCTTTCCTTTAGAGATATTCCTGCTGCTCTGTCCATGTCCGAAACCTATCCCCTTAGGGACATCTGGGATTCGATTTGAACCCCAGAGTAACACGTTAATCTAAAAAACAAAGTATAAATAGCATATAAAGGTTAATCAAAGTAAATAGTCCACACAGCATAAAACGTTCAGATGATACAGATCATAAATACACACCACACAAACTCTGGCACTAGGTATAACGAATTGGCATGTACCGAGAGTCCTCCCGTATGTTGGAGTTCTCAATCGGGACACCCAACTAAGAATATTTGACTGGGAGCTACCGAGAGTCTTATCCGGAATCCACCGGTGTTCTCAATCGGAAGTGCCTAAGTCTCCCGAATGCAACTAGGATAGCCACCTAAGAACCACCGAGAAGGTACTCCATTGTCAGCCCTTCCGCTCAATCGAGCCGCGAGTAGTACTGGTCCCTCACGGGACGGGACATTCTCAACATAATTCAACAAACATACACATCTATACAGAGTACGTGAGATTAGAGTTACTACCTTTTTGCTTTATCCAAGTAAATTTCGTGAACCTCGCGTGTTCCGGAAATTACGGGTTCCTATAAGAACAAGTTATGGACAATGGTCAATACTACTCCTAGATCTTGACATTTCAAATGTCATCTAATATATTATAACTAAACATGAGATTACTATACTTAAGTTATGTCCATGATTTCATTGTTCCCTTCATTTTCGCACATTTGCCCTTATTTTCAGAATTTGTGCTGTAACTTTGAAAAATCATATCTCATAGCACAAATATCAAAATGGGGTGATTCCAAAGCCTATGGACTCCTTATTAAGTATATTTTCAAGGAAAAATGGTTCCAACATATTTCCATAAGTACATCAATATCATCTTAATAAAACAGTACTGTTGTCCACATTTATTCCAAAATTGCAGGCCATTTTTCAAAAATTCATAACTCGGTGTGCACAAATCAAATTTTGACCAATTACCTATCAAATTAAAGCTTGTTATGTCAACTTTAATCCTGTAAAATATCATGTCAATGGGACGTCATTTACTACCCCAAAAATGTTCCACAATTTCGCTGTTTGTACAGGATTTTCCAAACAAATTGCAAGTTTCGGTATAATCCAATCCTGGAGCTTTCAAAATCCCTACTGAATCTCTACCCTACACAATTTTACATTTTAAACACATTGGAATCATCAAATTGCCCAAAATATAACTCCTCTAGTCTGTCCTGAAATGGCTGAAATCAGGGTTCACTATGGCCAACGATCAATTTGTCAATTTCACTACACAAACACCCTAATCTTGATTCCTAACCATATTTTATCTTAATATTTGAATCATAAAGACTTGTTAACCCCTTTTATTATTTGAACAGAACCTCCCCCTATAGGGTTTCTTCAGCCAAAATCCACAAAAGCCGGAGAAATCACCAGTAAATTCTAGTATACCACCAGTAGGCTTAGAATTGCTTACCTTAATCGTTTCGCAAGATTTCTCTCTTCCCTTGCCTTCTCCAAATTTTGGCCAGAACCTAACACCACTGAAACATAGAGATTTTCATGATTAAGGAGTAGGAGAAGGAAAGGATTAGAGATTACAAGTCCGTAGCACGAAAAATTACCTTGATTTCGTAAAAATTTCACTTATCGTCTTCTACCTTGTAGTTTCGCTAGTTTGGAGTTCCTGGAGGTATATAGAACGAATGGAATGGTGAATTAATGGATATAAGATGATCTGATCTGGTCCAAAGTCGGTTTATAAGTGGAGATACCAATTTGCCCTTTATCTTCCACGATATTACGAGTGTGTCATTGGTTGTAAATTTAGTTGAAATTCAACTTTTCTTTTGTGATCTAATTGCCCAAAATTCTTGAGCCATTTTTAGGAAAATATTGACCCATTTTATTGTTCCATAACCATACTCAAGTATCCATAAATTTTAAATAATTATGGAACATATGGCACAAATTCGTAAAAGGTGAAATTTTAACCTTCTTTCAATTTTTCTCAAAATTCCGTGGAACTCAAGCAACTTCTTTTTGATCCTTTTAGTCCAATTTAATACTACAAAATGGAACATTCCTTATATCCATTGGTGCCAACATATGTCTCAAAATTTTTGGTTTCGGCAATGTAATACCCTAAAAATCTCACTTATGATAAGTGTCATAATTTAGTAAATAATACCTATTGGAGATAGGTGAATATGGGGTCTCAAATTTTATATGGTATTTCTAGGGCAATTTCTATTGAAATTAGAAGGAATAAAAGTGCCAAAAAGCCCTAAATACACTTATGGGTCATAAAATACCCTAAGAATATTATGATAAATCCTGAGAGGCAATTAAATAATTATTAAAAATTAGAAAGTATGTTCTCTCTAATATTGGTAATTTATTAAATTATTTCCCTTGGAAATAAAAGGGGAAAAATTAAATATTATTTTGGGAACCCTAAATGACTCTATGTTTTTTAAAAATAATACATGGAGCATAAATTACCAATGTCAGTGCAATAGTTGTGAGAAAATGATTAATCCTAATTAAGAAAATTGTCAATAATTAGTAAGTGATTAAATAAATAATTAATTGCTAATTGTTTAGGCATGAACAAAGGTAATATCCAAAGTTAATTACATACAACCCCTAATTGGAGATTAATGACCAATAAGGGATTAAGATTAGCATACGAATAATTGCTAATTAATTAGAAATGATTAAGAAAATATATAAGATGAATTATGTAAAAACCCTAAAGCCTAATTAACCAACAAAGAATTTGATTAAGGCACTAAACAAGTTTAGTAACAAGCTTTGACAAGTCAAACAAGAATTAAAGGCTTGCATTGAAGTTAATAAAGTTAATCTAATGGTTCTAATAATTCAAACCTTAATCCATGTGAAAATAAATTGGCCAATGGAAACACATAAACATAGGATATTTTGGCAAGTGGGAGAGCAAAATCCTTGGCCAAAAAGAGGCCATCAATTTCAAAAATAAGGAAAGAAAAAGAAGAGAAAATGTTGTGAATATGTGTAGTGTGAAAAGGGTTATGCAAGTGGAATAAAAATGAAAAAGAAGAAGAAAAGTTGTGAATAGTTGCAAGATTTGCCTATAAATAGCCTTCATGCTCTTTGAAAATTCTCACACCAAATTCAAGAGGAATTTCGAAATATAGAGAGAAGGTAGAGAGAAGGAGGAGCTCTTGTGGAGAAGTAGCAAAGCTCTGGGTAATTTCTGCGGTCCCTAGTCTTAAATTCTAGTTTTTCGTTCGGTAGTTATAGTAGAAATGTTAGTTTAATCTTTAATCTTCCAAGTATGATTTTAATAACATGTTTTAGGGTTAAATATGATATTTATTTCGAAAATATGTTGGAGTTAGAGATATGGCAAAATTTTGGAAGATTAGAGTCAAAGTAGCGAAGCTCTGACGAAATTTCGCCGATTAGTAAAGTCAGGGGTAAAATGGTCATTTATGACTAAAATGACTGTTATGATGTTGATCATTAATAAATATGCTATTTTCCTTATAGGATATCAGTAATCATGTTCCGACCAACAGTCGAACCGTATATCGTCAACGAAGGTACGTTCGCGTACTAGTAACACTAACTCTGATGGTTATTGTATGCGTATATGTGTTATGAGTCTTGTATGCGGTAGCTGATAGCTTTGCTGTATGTCTATGTACTGTTGATATGTTATGAGTATTGTTATGTGGTTTTGGGATACATTCGCTCCGTGCGGTACACCTGCATTCACTCCGTGCGGTACATCTACATTCACTCCGTGCGGTGCATCTGCATTCGCTCCGTGCGGTACATCTGTTATATGTGCTCATATACTGTTAATGTTGTGAATATATCTGTAATCCATATGCTGTATATGTAAACATGAGGTTAACCGTTACCTGAGGTCCGGTGTATTGGACCTCAACCCTTAACATAGCTTCAGGGTCGGGAGAACCGAGGGCGGAAGAGAAGGGCAAGTAGCACGCCTAGGAGACCCGGCAGGAGATTTCCTTTTGTGATGTAATTAATTTTGATAATACTCGGATTAATGTACCGCTACGGCGACTAGTCAGACATATGCCAGTTTTTATTTTGAATATATGAATCAGTTACTCTTATGCTCCGATGCTCTACTCTGATGATTTTAAAATGAAAAAAAAAATATTCAGCTTTTGAAAATGGGATGTTACAGGCAAAATCGGGTATTTTGGGTAAAATTGACATTTTAGTCAGAATTCACTATTCTTTTCCCCAAATGTAAACGCATCATACATGGAATTTGTCAGCGTAGATTTAGGGATATTACACCTTTATTATAAGTAGGCATATAAAAAACTTCAAGCCTGACTAGGTCTTTTCAAGTCTCAAACCTAAACAAAAAGAAAAACTTGTATACAGGCTTAAGTTCAGATTTAGGCTCTAGATTTCTATTACAGGCTCAGACGTATTTAGTCAAAATCTGACCTGAGTGTTTCCACCCTAGGAAGTAGTACTAAAATACAAGAAATAATAGTAGTAATTGTATTAATTGAATTAGGTAAGGGATGGAGAAAGTTCGAGGGGGAGGGGGATGGTAACATCCTCAATTTTAAAGGACAATTTATTAATTATTAACTTAACTAAACTATTCATAATTATATTTTATACAAACATTTAAGCTTTGTATTTTATTAGGTCATATTTTAAAACTAAATATCTCTTTAGAATTTGCCAGAATATCCAAGATGTGCTGGAATATGCTAAGTGAGCCCTAGTGATGTGGCAATATACAATAATTCAACATGTACCAAAATAAAGGTGGAAGCTCTGCTGTTAGCAAAAGTAACTTATATTAGTTATGCTTGGTTTTGATGATGACAAATATGCTTATCAATATCAAGAGCAAGACGTTTGCATACTACCTTTATCTTCTACTTGGACTAATTCTTATATTTAATGTAGATGTGAAACTCAATAATGTAGAATGATCAAAAAGGGAGATTGAAGAAGGAAGAACTTGAACAGAATGATGAGTCCAAGTTAAATTACGTAGAATGATCAAGAGAAGAGAAGAAGGAAAGAGTTAGAATGATCAAGATGGGAGCTCAAGAAGAAAGAACTTGTTGAATGGAATGAAAATATCAGTATTCAAGTTCTTAAATTGATACTAGAAGTCTCCACGATCAAATGGAAGTTGGAATGGCTCAAATCGGAGTTAAAACAAGCAAAATTAAGCTCCAGGAAGTCAAAACTCGAGCCACAGGAAGTCCAGACTCGAGCCAGGGATTTTAAGCTCGAGTTTGACTCAAAATTCGAGCCAGCCACTATTAACTCGAGCCAACAAGTGCTTTTCAGCACCTCTGTTTCGCGTTTCCGCTGGCGACCTCTGGTAATTCAACGATATCTCTCAAACTAGAAGTCCGATTGAGCTGAAATCAATTTTGTGTGAATCTAGACTTCCAATGCGTCATTTTGACATAATATTAAAGTCCAAAGGAGTTCAGATGAATGAGCTATGAATTATTGAAGTTGACAGTAAAATTCACGCCACACAGCAGACCAAGCTTTGATGTTTTGAGGGTATCTCAAAATATACAAATCCAATTGAGCTGAAATCAGTGGCATATGAAAATATACTCAAAGGGATTCCAATAAAGATTTGAATCAACCAAAACGGAGTTCCGACCAAGGAGATATGGCCCTCGAAAGTGGATAGTCAGTTCAAGATACTTGAAAAACGTTGGTCAAGAAGAACATGCATTCATCTGATGATAATGGATGTAATACAATGAGTTTGGAGCTGATTCTTTTTGTGTTGGAAAGAAGAATCCAAGAGCTATATGGGGATAAGTGGTTTGCAAAATTTGCAGTTATATAAAAAACGCTACACCCATTGAAAATTGACCTTGATGAGCTCTTACCGTTTAGATGTTGATGATATTCTAAAAGACACTATGGAGACCCGAGTTTGGATGTAAACTCGAGCCTAAAAGAATTGGCTCCAGCCAAGCTTTCAACCGTTGCATTCAAATGTCCTCCCAAACTCTAGCCAACTTCGTGTGACTGGAGTTTTAACTAAAACTTGAGCCAAAAAGTTTTGGCTCTAGCCAAAAGTTCATCTATCAAGGAAATTGACTCTAGTCTACACAAATTGACTCTAGTTTTACCCAAGACTCTAGCCAGAAAGTTTTGGCTCTAGCCAAAAATTCCATCCATCAAAGGATTGACTCTAGCCTACACAATTTGACTGGAGTTTTACCCAAAACTTGAGTGAGAAAATCTTGACTCCAGCCAAGAGTTCATCTATCAAAGAAAGTTGACTTCAGCCTGCAAAAACTACCTCAAGTTTTGGTCTAGACTCTAGCCAAAAGCCTGTGACTCAAGCCAAGTAGTCCTCATCTATTAAAATAGACTCTAGCCAAACATTCTGACTCTAGCCAAAATAACAAATTGAAAAATCAGTTTTCCACGTTAAATCTTCTGTTATGGTTTATAGATTGTTTATCTTCTCTCATTATTGATTCTAATTGCATTTAACAAGTTTGTTAATGATTTTTGAGAAGAGTATTATACGGATCAATGTTAAACTCCAATAAAGCAATGTTGTCCGAAGCATTTAATGGAAAGCAGAGATACACCATTTTGGCAAGACCTTCTGGGCAACGATAAAGCTTCACAACTATTTCCTTGATACATTCTCTCCAAGTTTCAATGGACAATTTGAATAAGGAATGTCAACATTCAATCTTCAGAGAATACGAGTAGTCCGATAAAACATTCTTCAACGGAGCAGACAGTAGCAACAACGTCTCCGAGAATTCAAAATTGTTTGTTATCAATTGATTTCTACTTGCTATACTTCTAAATGCTATTAATCATGTTTGTTAGCAAGTTTCAGATGATTAAACAAAGGTTTAACATCAGATTACAAAAAGCAGATGATTGCGTCAGCTTCAACGGCTATATTTATTCCAACGGACATATTCTAAACTGAAGGAATTGCTCAACGGTCATAAATTGCTCAATGCTCTTCATCACTATAAAAGCAGAAGCATTCAAGATGGAAGAAGCTAGAGACACGAGCTTACATCTTCAAAATATGATATACACATACACCTCTCTGTTTCTCAATGTTCATACAGTTCATCATAGAGAGTGAGATGATTTGTATTGTGCTTCAGTGTTTATTCATACACTTCTGAGAGAGAATATTCATTGTAAACACCTTATTATTTTATCTGAGAGTTGCTCAAGATTGGGAGATCTTGAGTGGGAATCGATTGTATCCTTACAGTGTGTAAGGGGGAGTATCTCAGTTGAGATTTGGCCACACAAGTGCCAGAGTAAACTTGTGGGTTTGTGAAGGCTTCTCTTGTGACCGATTTAAACAAGAGGATAGTGGATTGAAAATCTCAAGTGGAGCTTGGGGACTGGACGTAGGCCAAGGATTGGACCGAACCAGTATAAATCTGAGTTTGCATATTCTCTTCCTTAAACTCCTACATTTCCAGCATATATGTTTGAATGACTGATTATTGCTCTATAAACTATTTCTGTCATTCAAACTACTTTCAGTAAGTTGTGAAAAGATTTTCAAAGTTACCTAAAGTTTTATCAGACACCCAATTCACCCCCCTCTTGGGTGACAACAGGTCTAACAACTTAAGCTTCCGAAGCCTTCCCTAATTGACCCATACGAGAACTATCACCTGAAAAATATTTGTAACCATCAATCCAGTTCATTGTAAATGCTAATACGTGCTCGTGAGGTGTCAAGTGAAACATTTTAAATAACAAAGTACTGTATATCAAATTTACAAAATTATCAGATCAAAATTTATGTATCACAATTTCTAAATCAAATTTCATATCACGAATCACATATATAACATGCCAAGCAATAGGTCGATACCCTGACAATCCTTATCACCCCCCATCCTTATTCCCGCTGATAGAACCCATGGGCTGTTACGTAATAGGTGTAGTCTCTGTGACAAGACTGAACCAAGCTCTCCGATGATGAGGTTTAGCCCAGCCAAAGACTATATAACTCTTATCGGACCATGGGTTCCCTTTCCTTCGAATATGGAAAGTTGTCACTGTCCCAAGGGCTGACCCTTAACCCAGCCAAAGGAAAATGGTGATACCAAGGGCCCTGAAAATATCAAAGCTATCCACTGTGCAACGAGTGGTGGCATACCACGTGGTATTATATACACAATAACTCCCATCACCACTCCACAACCATCACCACTCCACATCATCATAATCTTGGCATGTATATATAAGATTCCAAACATGATTTATATAATAATACATTGTCTCAATAATCATTACAAAGCATTCATTGATATAATAAATCAAAAATACAATCTCACCAGTCACATTTTAAAATAAAATCCCACAAGGCAACTTCATTAACAACATAGTTCTCATATATTAAAAATCACTCACAAACATCATACAAGCAAGTATAATGAGTGGAAAGTGGTTACCTCAAGTTCTTGACACGACACTAAGCGTAAGAGAAATCAGTCCCCTTTAAAAAATAAATATGTAATTATATGTTAATAGAATTAACAAAAAAAATACTAATACTATAATTAAATAATTAAGCTATTACTTCAATTCAATTTTCCTAAAAAAATGACAATTTATCTATTCCTCAATTTTTAACCTAATACTAATACTAACTTTTATAAGTATGACCCAATTTATTAAACAATCTGCAAATCTATGTATAATCAAAATCATATCAATTCTTAATTTAAAATCTCAAATCCCAAATTCATAATTTCACATATTTCAAGATTTAGCAAAACTAACCGATTAAAACTTAGATAATACCTCTAGTAATCCAACTAAATGCTTAAATTCTCATTTAATCGGTAAAAATATTCTATATGACACAAATCTTAAATTCTTTTAAAGAGAAAATAACTTTAAATTCCTACGGCAACCAACTAAGAAATCTAAACCGATTAAAGTTATTTATTAATCGTGCTCTTCAAATATACGACCTTCTATTATCAAAACTCAAAACTTTACTAATATTCTAATCCCAAAATTTTCAATAATCAATACTATTTTACCCTCATTAGAAAGATAAAAAATCCGTAGCAATTGCTACGGATTTGAATTTCCATAGCAAATTTTGCTACAGAAAATTTTTCCATAGCAAATTTTGCTACGGAAATTTTTTCCGTAGCAATTGCTACGGATTTTTCAATTTCCGTAGCAATTGGTACGGGGTTTTTCGCTACGGAAAAAATCCGTAGCAAAATCGATTTGCTACGGATTTTTTCCGTAGCAAAAACTGATTTTTTTTTTTTTGTAGTGTACTATATTGTAGATTTGCTTATTCTAAGGTCTACAAATAGCTAATATGCAACTCATGGAAGGAGACTTTTAATGAATGGAATAGTTTATTCTCTTCCTTATCTCTCCCTCTCCCTCTCTGTCTTGCACTTCTTCTTCCTCTATTTGTATCATTATGTGATCAGTTAGATTGTGCTTCATTTTATATCATACTGTTCAATTCTATTTCAAGATGGATGTGTGACGTAGTTGCTGGTGTGTTGATTACATGGAATTTTCTATCAGATGAGATGGACGAAAAGTAAGTGAATTTCAGTTTTAATTTCATTCACCCTTGTTTTATGAACATTGTTTTTCCCACATCATTTCATATATATGTAAAATGCCTCATTGTTATTTTAGACATGCTCAAACGAATATGAGGGATCCCTCAGTCTCAGATTTCAATTATTGTGCTAAGACTGAAAGAATCAACTCAGTTAGCCATTTTTCATCAAGTATTAATTTCTTGTTGTAACATCTCATTTTCATAAGCAGTATAATTTTTTTTTCATCAAAACATCGTTTCAAAATCATCAGAGTAGAGCAACGGAGCAATTGAGTAACTGATATATATATATATATATATATATATATATATATATATATATATATATATATATATTCAAAAAGTCGTAAGTCTGGCTAATTACAGTAATGGTACTTTGTTCCGGATGTTTAACATAAACGTATCTATATAAACAGAAGAAGTCTTCAGCCGGTCTCTAAGCTTGCTGCTTCCCTCTCTCCTTGGTCCTTGGTTCTCCCGACCCTGACGCTATATTAAGAGCTGAGATCCGCACCGGACCTCAGGTAACGGTTAACCTCATATTTACATATACAACATATGGATTACAGACAATCAGAACATAGACAGTATACGAGCATGCAACCAATGCAGATGTATCGCCCCTAGCACGCAGACGTATCGCCCAAAAGCATGCATACATATATCGCCCAAAAGCATGCATACATATCGCCCCTAGCATGTAGATATATCGCCCATAGCAAACGTAAACATATCAACAATACATAAACATGCCACAAAGCTATAAGCTACCACAATAGGCATACAATACACATAACATATATACGCATACAATAAACATCAGATTAGTGTTACAGTACCCAAACGTACCTTCGTTGACGTTATACGGTATTTCTGGCGGAATATGGTTAATTGACAACGAAACGACAGCGGTACGTGCTCAGAAATATCCTATAAGGATAATATCGCATTTATTAATAATCAGTCATTATGACTGACATTTTAGTCATAAATGATCATTTTACCCCTGACTCCCCTAATCGACGGAATTTCGCCAGAGCTTCGCTACTTTGTGTAACATCCCATTATCAAAAGCAGTATATTTTTTTTCATCAAACTTCATTTCAAAATCATCAGAGTAAAGCAACGGAGCAATTGAGTAACTGATATGTATATATAATGTGCCGTAAGTCTGGCTGGATACAATAGCGGTACAGTAACCGAGTATTTCAAAAGTGCATAACAACAGAAAGAAATCTTCAGCAGGATCTTCTACGCGGACTGCTTGCCTCTCTCCTCGGCCCTTGGTCCTCCAGAACCTGACACTATGTTAAGAGCTGAGATCCGCACCGGATCTCAGGTAACGGTTAACCTCATATTTACATATACAGTACATAGACTACAGTCAACCACAACATAACAGTATAACAACATGCAACCCAATCCAAATGTACCACTCCCAGTGAATGCAGATGTACCACTCGCAGTGAATCAGGACATACCACTCCCAGTGAATACAGATATACCACTCACAGTGCATGCATATGATCAATCATTCTCTAACAACACTATATACTCAAATAGCATAACAACTCTACTCATACATCACACCGAAAAATATACACGCATACCATAAATATCAGAGTTAGTGTTACTGTACGCGAACGTACCTTCGTTGACGGTCGTCGGTATTTCTAGCGGAATACGGCACGACAGTAGGTAAAAACGGAATCAGGGATATCCTATCAAGATAACGACATATTTGTTAAGGATCTACCATTACGACAGAAATTTTAGTCATAAATGACCATTTTACCCCTAACCCCCTAATCGGTGGAATTTCGCCAGCACTTCGTTACTTTGACTCTAATCTTCCAAAATTTTGCAATAACTCTTCCTCCACATATATTTTCGAAATTAATAACTTAATTACCCCTAAAACATGATATCCAATCATACTTGGAAGACTAAATATCAAAACAACATTTCTACTATAACTACCGAATCGAAAACTAGAACTTAAGACTCGGTACCGAAAAACTTACCCAGAGCTTCGCTACAAATTTTCCCGAACTCCTCCTTCTCTCTAAACTCTCTCTATGTTTCGAAATTCTCAAGAGAGAATGGTGTGAGAATTTTGAAGAGATGAAAGCCCTATTTATAGCAAAGTTGCGAGGGCAAAACGGTCTTTTTCCAACTTCCTTCTTTAATTCTAAACCACACATTCTAGGATATTTTGCAAACTTCTTTCTCCTCCACACATGCACTAGGCCGACCTGCCCCTCCCCAAAAGTCAATCAATCAACCAATCACATGGTGCCACCTAGCTTATTCTAGAAGGTTTTACACCGATAAAGTCCCCAATCGGTGTTCGAATCACGTAATCTTGAGAAATCTCAAAATTCCGGACGCACAGCGCTCAAGATATTTTCTTCCTCTTTCAAAATACTTGGCCTAACTAAATTTTTGATCTTATTCAGGACATTTCGTACTCAATCGAAGATTTTCGGAAAAACGCCGTCGGTTACGGAAATCGCTTCCGGAAACGTCAACCTCTGGACAAATATTCACTGATTCCAAATATGTCCAGATAATTATCAACTCATCCCCAGATGTTGAGTTATAATTTATTTTCTATAGGTTCCCATTTGTGACTATCTGCCTTTTTCACAGATTACCCTATTTCGTCTTATTCCCTAAGTATTCCACCGATCACACAAATGACTTCTGAAACAGTCCAGTCCGAGATAAAAAATTCACTCTTTTATAATGTTCTCTGACTTTAGAAAATTTGTTCATGGTTTTCTAGATAGGATTTAATCTCTATCGGTGGTCATTTATCCTATTTGCTTTTTCAACAAAAATCTTCCTAATCCACTTGCACTTTTGCTTTCACACTACATAAATGCAACATACAACTTTTCTCTCTCTTCCCTCCTTTATGTTCGAAATATATTACATCTTTTTTGTAATACCCTAAAATCTGACTTAGGGTAAATATCATAAATTAGTGATATTTTACATGGGAGATAAAATAGCTATGTTAGTTCTGATTTTGAGAGGAAGTAATTAGTTCTAAATAAGAAAATAATAAGTGATTGATTAAATAATGATTGGTTAATTATTTAAGCTTGAACAATGGAATAATTGTGATAAATTATGTAGAACTCTATAATTAGTGATTTATGGCTAGAAAATTAGCATAAATGTATTTGCTAATTAATTGAAAAATGTTGAGAAAAATAAATGAGATTGAGTAATTTTGAGCCTAAATACAAGTATGAGCCAATGGGAAAATTTTGTAAAAAATTATGTAAAAAATAATTATTAAATTATATAATAATTAATTAAAAAATAAAATAAAAATATATATAAAAAATATGTGTGTGTGCCGACATCTAAAGGGGGAAAAAGAAAAAGAAAAAAAAATGAAATGAAGGTGGAGTATAAGAAATAAACTCCTAATTTAGAAATTAATTAAAGTAAAAAGTAAATAAACACCGATAGGAATTGGATCCTGTCTAGAAAACCATGAACAAGGTTTCTAGAGTCAGAGTATAATATTAATGAGTGGATTTTTATCTCTGACTGGGCTGTTACGGAGATCGGTAGAATACTTTAGTAATAAGACGAAATAGGGAAATCTGTGAAAAAGGCGGATAGTCACAGATTTAGAATTTGAAGAAAATAAATTGTAACTCAACATCTGGGGATGAGTTTATGATTATCTGGACATATTTGGAATCAGTGAATTTTTGTCCAGAAGTTGATGATTCCAGAAGTTATTTCCGTAACCGAGCGCGTTTTTCGAGAATCTTCGGCTGAACCGTTGAAACCCTGAACAAGATCAAAAATTAAGTTAACCTTGATATTTCCAATGAGTAAGAAAATATCTTCAAAGTTGTGATTCCATATTTCTAAGATTTTACAAGATTACGCGATTAGGACACCAAACAGGGAGCTTTATCGGATAAAGCTCATAAAGCAATAGCATGACATCATCTTTGATGATGCAAAATTTGTGCCAACTAAGGGGGGAGGTCAGCATGCAGGTTTGAGGGGTGGAGAATGAAGTAAAAATTCCATGGTTTAAAATGGAAGGGAAAATTACCAAGTTTGCAAGGGAAAATTACCAAGTTGGACCCAAAATTCTTCTATAAATAGAGGCCTTTGCCTCTTCATTCTTCACACCATTCTCCCTTGAGAATTTTGAAACATAGAGAGAGGTTTTAGAGAGAGAAGCTCTGGGGGAAAAAGCAGCGAAGCTCTGGGTAAGTTTTTCGGTACCGAGACTTAAGCTTCCGTAGTTCTTTCGGTAGTTAGAGTAGAAATGCTAGTTTAGTCTTTAATCTTCCAAGTATGATTAGATATCATATGTTAGGGGTATTTTAGTCATTAATTTCGAAAATCATGATGGGGTCGGAGTTATGGCAAAATTTTGGAAGATTAGAGTTAAAGTAGCGAAGCTCTGGCAAAATTCCGCCGACTAGTAAGGATAGGGGCAAAATGGTAATTTACACCTAAAATGCCTGTTATGAAGTGAATCACTAATCAATATGATATATATTTCGAAATTATGTTGGAGTAGGAGTTATGTTGAAATTTTGGAAGATTAGGGTAAAAGTAACGAAGTGCTGGCGAAATTCCGCCGATTAGGGGGTCAGGGGTAAAATGGTCATTTTGACTAAAAATGTCCGTCGTAATGTTAGATCCTTAACGAGTACGTTGTTATATTGATAGGATATCCCTGATTACGTTCTGACCTACTGTCGTGCCGTATACCGACAGAAACACTGTTTACCGTCAACGAAGGTACGTTCGCGTACTGGTAACCCTAACTCTGATATTTATGGTACGCGTGTATGTGCTATGTGTAATGTATGTTATGTATTGTTGTTATATGTTGCTGGGTATTGGGTTACGGTTGTTAGAGGCCTAAGTGCCGCCAGGATAAGCTTCAAGGGGGCCTATGTGCTGCCAGGGATCAAGAGGCCTAGGTGCTGCTAGGGTTACACTGCAGGGGGCCTATGTGCTGCCGGGATACGCTGTTTGGGAGATGTTTGTACTCTGTGCTTTTATACTATTGACATTATAAGTTCCAGTAGTTCATATGTTGTATATGTAAATATGAGGTTAACCGTTACCTGGGGTCCGATTGCAATGGACCTCAGCTCTCCATATAGCGTCAAGTTCCGGAGGACCGAGGACTGAGGAGGGAGGCAAGTAGCCAACATAGAAGACCCGACGGAAGATCTCCTTTTGATGTTCTTTACTTTTCAAACACTCGGTTACTGTACCGCTGTTGTATTTAGCCAGACTTACGGCACTTTATAAATACATATCAGTTACTCTTCCGCTCAAATGCTCTACTCTGATGATTTTGAAATGATGGTTGATGAAAAAAAAATTATACTGCTTTTGTGAAGTTGGGATGTTACATTTTTGGCAAAAGATGTTGCCTCCCAACTTGCACAAATATCATATAAACCAAGTGTTTTCATTGGCTTGACTTTTCAATACTTCTTCAACAAGTTTATACTCCAACTTCCATGGCTCACAATTGCCCTTACCATTCAACACTTTCCTCTCTCCTTCCCTTTCTTTTTTTCGAATTGATGGGCAAATTTATGGCCAAGGAATATGCTTCTTCAATTACCAAATATCCTATGCTTTATGTTTTCATTGGGTAGTATTTTGTTTGACTTTTTCAACTTTGTTTTTGATTCATTAATTGAAAAGGAACACCTTTTATGCTTGACCGACATCCCTCTTTGATTTACACAATATGCTTTTAAACAATTATCCTATGTGTTTGTTTTATTCAATATAACCAATCTTTCATCCACTTGCATCTTTAAATACTCATTTCCCTTCTTCCATTTCCTCTTCTAAATTTCGAAACTCATGGCCCCTTTTTGGTTTTTATTTTGTTATTTAATTACCCTTCATTATCCTTTGATTATCTTATCAAAATTCTCTCATTGGCTCTTTTTATTTTAACATGGATTAAGCTTTGAATTATTAGGACCATTAGATTAACTTCCTTAATTAGGTTTAATCATTATCCCACAACTATTTTACTGACATTGGTATTTTATGCTCCATATTAAATATTAAAAATCACGGGGTTAATTATGCTCCCCAAAATTATACTCAATTTTGACTCATTATTTTCCAAGGAAATAAATCCCCAAAATTGTCTAAATTAGAGACAACATACTCTCTAATTTTTAATACTTATTTTATTGCTCTTCGGGATTTATCACAGTATTTTATGGTTCATAGATTCAATTAGGGCTTTCCGGCTCTTTATTTTTTCTAATTTTGACAGAAATTGCCCTAGAAAATTTATGATAAATCCCTTCCCATGTCTGAGACCTCATATTCACCTATTTACAATAGGTATATTTTACTAAATTATGATATTTACCCTAAGTCAAATTTCAGGGTATTCCACTTTGACTTTAATCTTCCAAAATTTCAACATATCTCTTACTCCAACATATTTTCCAAAATAAATATCATATTTAATCCTAAAACATGATATCTAAAATATACTGGAAGATTAAAGATCAAAACAACATTTAAACTAAGAACTTCAAGAACTACCGAACCAAAGACTAGAACCGAAGAACTTACCCGTTGAAGAACTTCACTACAACTTTCTCCAGGGCTCCTCTCTCTAACTTCCCTCTAAAAGGCTTGGTGAATTGGTGAAGAATGAATGAAGAATGAAGGGCTATTTATAGAAAAATTCCAGGACCTATTCGGTATAACAATTTTGCCCTTCTTGATCCTTGGCCGTAGGATAGAAATCACTTTTTGAAGGCTTCATCTTGGCCCTCCACCTAGCTTGGCCGACCTCCTTGCCCCAAAAGTCCACAAAATGACATCACCAAGGTGATGTCATCTACTTGTTCTATAAGTTTTCTACCGATAAGTCCCCCATTCAGTGTTCTAATCGCGTAATCTTGAAGAATCTTAGAAATCCGGCAACATAGCCCTGAAGGTCTATTCTTCCTCTTTGGAAATATCTTGGTTAACTAAATTTTTGATTCCATTCAGGGTATTCCGTTGCCTGCCGAACATTTTCGGATAAACGTCTTCGGTTACGGAAATCGCTTCGGGTAATGTCCAACTCGGGACAAAATTACACTGAATCATAATATGTCCAGTTGTTAGCAACCTAATTCAAGGATTTTGAGTTAGGATTTATTTTCCATTGGTTTCCATTTATCCTACATGCTTCTTCATAAATATCATTCTACTTTTCCAACAACTTCTTCATTAAGTTTCCTATTTAATTTGTTCAATTTCCCTTCCAATTTTCTTTCAAAATTTTGAATTAGATGGCCCCTTCTTGGCCAAGAGTTTTGCTCATCCACTTGCTCAAATATCCATTGATTCATGTGTTTCTATTGGCTTGTGATTATGTTGACCTTTCAACAACTTAACAACTAAGTTTCCTATTTTAATTTCTTCAATTTTTCTCTTCTTTTTCTCCCCCTTTTTTCGAAAATACAAGGCATCTTTTTGACAAAAGATGTAGCTTTAATATATCATATATTATTTACCATGAAATTCCCTTATTGGTCCAATCTTTAATTAGGGTTTCACCTAATTAACTTTCTTTGTTTATCTCTAAACAATTAGCCATAAATTACTTAATTAATCCCTTACTAATTTTTGATAATTTTCTTAATTATGATTAAACATTATCTCACAACTATTTTACTGACATTGGTATTTTATGTTCTACATAAAATATTAAAAATCACGGGGTCAATTATAGTTCTCAGAATACTTTTTAATTTATCTCTCTTTTATTTCCAAAGGAAATAATTTAATAAATTGTCTAAATTAAGGACAATATTCTTTCTAATTTTTAATAATTATTTTACTGCTTTTTAGAATTTATCATAATATTTTATGGCTCTAAGCTCATTTAGGCATTTTAGCACCTTAATTCCTCTAATTTCAACAGAAATTGTCCTAGAAAATTATGATAAATCCCTTTCAATATTTGAGACCTCATATTTACCTATTTTCAATAGGTATAATTTACTAATTTATTGTATTTATCCTAAGTCATATTTTAGGGTATTACACTTGTCTTCCTTACAAACTTGGCTTTATGTTAGATTAGTGCATAGTGATACATTCTTGCTTACTTCTTTGATTTCTGACTATGGAGTAATATTTAAAATATTTTGTTTGCCTCAGAACTTTTTTTTTTAAAAAAAGATTGTTTGTCCTTTCAAATAAATATCTTAATACCATTGAGGGAGACATAATTTTTAAAAATTATTTCACTAATAACCTAATGATTAATATAATTAATAATACAATTCATAGAGATCCCTATAATCATGGAAGGTGAAGTTCATTGGCATGCTTGGGGCTTAATTATATAACTATCAATATAATTATAATTCCTGATTTAATGTCTAATTTCAAATTCATTTTACTTCATTCCTTATATTCAAACGCTAATAATTGCATATGGACAATTTTGATGAAGTGATTACCTGCCGAGAAATACTTACATATACTAGGAGCATTAGGTCCTCTAAACTTTGTTCAATTAAAATACGAAGCTTTAGATTTCAGAAGTAACTCACAATTTATATTTTTTTCAAAGCCAACGTCCTAGTTTAAAAAGAGAAAACAAAAACTCACAAACACATCCTGCTCAAAATTCCAGTTAGGATGCCAACTAGGATAAAATTTTACAAAGATGTTGTATTTTAATCAAACATAGTTGATTTGAACTGGTACTCTCAGAGTACCTAAATATTTCTTATGCGCCCAGTTAACCAAATATGAAGTAAACCGTTAAACCCAAATTTGATCGCATTAATATAATTTATTGCACCTATATCTTTTATGGAGATCCCTACAATAATGAAATATGAAGTTCCTTGGTATGCTTGAACCGCCTTAACATAATAATTAATATAATTATAATTATTTAAGCAAAAAAAAATATATATATAATTATAATTCTTGATTTAACGTATAATTTCAAATTCAATTTGCTTATTCCTTATAGTCAAACCCCAATAATAATAGATGGGCAATTTTGATGGTGTGATTATCCGACTTGTTTGTGAGTTTAATGGGTTACTAAAATGGCATTGCAAAATTTCTAGTGTAAACTTGATTAATTGATTGATGGTTCAAATAAAATGAAAGTTAATTAAGGGATTAAAACCAAAATGAAAACAAACTTAAGGCTCTAAAAATTGGGTCACTAAGCAATATTTAAATTAAAATAGAATGATATAGAATATCCAATTTTTTTAAAATGGAATTCGATAACTGTCCAGAATAAAATGCACATTTTTTTTTTTTTGCTCAGAATAAAATGCACATTGTTATTTTAGATTTTAACATACGGCTGCTATTTCTTATATTTTTTAAAAATTCCAATTTAATTTGTTTAACATGTTTTCATTTTTAATATTAAAAACAGCGAAATGTATAAAACAATCCAGCAACAACGTAACAAAGCAAATGAGGTTTTATGAAAATATTATCATGTAAAAAAAACAAAACATTTTGAACAATTCAACCCTATTATTTCTTTAGGTGAAAAAAATAACCCTATTATTTCGACAAGTTATGATTGAGAACTGAGAAGTTATAATTTAAATGAAAAAAGGGTTAAGGTGCGATTTGACTAATAATAAACTATTAGTTCACGAGCATCCAACACAATTAACTATTAAGTGGACCAAAAATACCAACAAACTTTTAAAAAGGTACAGTCAGTACAAAAAAAAGTTTTACTCAGGAAATCCTAGCACAACCCTGTTAGACAAAAAGTTAATGTCCGTTATCTAAGGTGCAGATTGGCCCACAAACTTTTACTTTAGGAGCGCCCAGCACAAAAAAGTTTTACTTAGGAGCGCCCAGCAGAAAATTTAAAATTTTACTAAATTAAATGATTTTTTTCTCAATTGTCATTATTCAAAACTACTTGTATAGATATCTATGGACAAAAATTACTCATTCTTCAATTTTGTCAAAATTATAATTTTCTAAGATAAACAAAATTTTTAATTAAAAATAAATTATATGATTTAAATAAAACTCAAGGTGTTTTATAGTTTATTATATATGTTAAACAAAAAATTATATGATTTATTTTTATTTTAGAATAAATTTATGTGAGTTAAAGAATTTATTTAATGTTAATAAATTTTTCGTAGGCCAAATTGATCCTTAACCCATTATAATTGCTCCTTAACCTATTATTAAATTGTCCTTCTTCTTCTTCTTCTTTTTCAACAAGTCTCATATTCATATAATCAATAGATCATTTAATTAACAAATATATCATCAAATTGCTGGATTTATTCTCTTTTTATAAAAATAAAAATTAAACTCATTTCATTTCTTTCAGGATATAATAGATTTTTTAGATTTCATTAACATTAAATGAATTTTTTAACTCACAAAATTTCTTCTAAAATAAAAATAAATCATTTTTTTTTGTTTAACATATATAATAAACTATAAAACACTTTGAGTTTTATTTAAATCCTATAATTATATTTTTAATTAAAATTTTTGTTTATTTTAGAAAATTATAATTTTGAGAAAATTGAAGAATGAGTATTTTTTGTCCATAGATATCTATATAAGTAGTTTTGAATAATGACAATTGAGAAAAAAAATTATTTAATTTAGTAAAATTTAGAATTTTGTGCTAAGCGCTCCTAGAGTAAAAGTTCGTTGGTCAATCTGTACCTTAGATAACAGACGTTATCTTTTTCTAATGGTGTTGTACTAGCTGCACCTTTTTAAAAGTTTGTTGGTATTTTTGGTCCACTTAATAGTTAATTGTGTTGGACGCTCCTAAGCCAATAGTTTATTGGCTGAATCGCATCTTAACCCATGAAAAAATATGAAATAAATAAATGCAGTTGAAGAGTAAAAGCACATGTGTGGTGAACATATTAGATTCCTGATTTGTTTTTTTGATATTGTAATAATGTTTTTCTAGGATTTTCCCAAGAAAATAACGATTACAAATATTTAAGGGAAAATTATAATTAAGGACCTAAAAAAATATTTATTAAAGAGGACCATAAAAATGGTAATTATTTTGAAGGACCAGAAATTAAAACATTAAAATAGAAAGACTAAATTGTCTTGTAATACCCTAAAATCTGACTTAGGGAAAATATCATAAATTAGTAAAATATACCTATTGAAAATAGGTGAATATGAGGTCTCAAATATTGGAGGGGATTTTCTAGGGCAATATCTGTTGAAATTAGAGGAATTAAAGTGCTAAAATGAGCTAAGAGCCATAAAATATTATGATAAATTCTAAAGGGCAGTAAAATAATTATTAAAAATTAGAAAGAATATTTTCCTTAATTTAGACAATTTATTAAATTATTTCATTTAGAAATAAAAGAAAGAAAAATTAAAAAGTATTCTGGGAACTATAATTGACCCCATGATTTTTAATATTTTACATGGGACATAAAATACCAATGTAAGTCCAATAGTTGTGAGATAATGTTTAATTCTAAATAAGAAAATCGTCAACAATTAGTAAGGGATTAATTAAGTAATTATTGGCTAATTATGTAAGTTTAAAAAAGGGAAAATCCAAGGTAATTTATGTGAAACCCTTTAATTAAATATTAATTGATAAAATTAGCATAAAATATGTTTGCTAATTATTTGGAAAAGATTAAGAAAAAATGAGATGAAGTAATTTTTAAGCCTAAATCCATGAATGGACCAATAGGAAATTTTGGTGATTTATATAATATAGTTGAAATATATATAATATTAATTAAATAATTAAAAATAAAAATATAAAGAAAATAAGTGAGTTGACCGAATTTTTGGGGCAAAAATAGGATAAGATTGTGCAAAAGTTAATATCTAGATATTATGGAATAAAATAGTAATATAAATGTGATATTTTATGAAAAAGCAAATAGGATAAATGACCACCGATAGAAATTAAATCCTATTTAGAAAACTATGAATTAGGTTTCTAAAGTCAGAGCATATTATAAATTAGTGAATTTTTATCTCGGAGTGGGCTGTCTCCGAAGTCATTTCCGTAACCGGTAGAATGCTTAGGGAATAAGACGAAAAAGAAAAATGGCAGATAGTAGAAATGAGAACCAATGGAAAATAAATCATAACTCAAAATCCTTGACATAGGGGCCTAACATCTGGACATATTATGAATCAGTGGATTTTTGTCCCGAAGATGACGTTACCCGAAGTGATTTCCGTAACTGAAGACGGTTATCCGAAAATTTTCGGCAGGCAACGGAATGCCCTGAATGGAATCAAAAATTTAGTTAGTCTAGATATTTCTAAAGAGGAGGAATAGACCTTCAAGGCTATGCTTCTAGATGTTTGAGATTTGTTAAGATTACGCGATTAGAACACCGAACCGGGACTTTATCGGTAGAAAACTTCTAGAGCAAGGGAGTGACATCACCTTGATGATGTCACTTGGTTGAAAGATGATGTAAGGAGGTGGATTGTGTGGCCAAGAATGAAGCTTCTAGAAACCCTAATTTCCATGGTTAGAATTGAAGGAAAAGTTTGGAGAAAATTACCAAGTTGGACCCATTTTTCTTCTATTAATAGTCATGCCATCTTCACTTCTATTCTCACAATTCAAGAGCAAGTTTCGAATTAGAGAGAGAGTCTAGAGAGAAGGAGGAGTCCGGAGGAAGAAGCAGCGAAGCTCTAGGTAAGTTTTCGGTACCGAGTCTTAAGTTCTAGTTTTCGATTCGGTAGTTATAGTAGAAGTGTTGTTTTGATCTTTAATCTTCCAAGTTAGTTTAGATATCATGTTTTAAGGTTAAATATGATATATGTTTCGAAAATTATGTTGGAGTAGGAGTTATGTTGAAATTTTGGAAGATTAGAGTCAAAGTAACGAAGTGCTGGCGAAATTCCGCCGATTAGGGGGTCAGGGGTAAAATGGTCATTATGACTAAAATGTCCGTCGTAATGATAGATCCTTAACAAATACGTTGTTATCTTGATAGGATATCCTTGATTTCGTTCTGACCTACTGTCGTACCGTATTCCGACAGACGTACCGTATACCGCCAACGAAGGTACGTTCGCGTACTGTAACACTAACGCTGATGTTTATGGTATGCATATATGTGGTATGTATGTTGTATGTGTAGAGATGTTATACTGTTGAGTGCATATAGAGGTTAGAAGTTGTGTCTGTATGCTGGGGGCAATATGTCTGTATGCTGGGGGCAATATGTCTGCATGCTGGGGGCAATACATATGCATTGGTTGTGATAGAGCGATGGTATGTGCTGTTGATATTGTGGATGTCTGATGTCTGTATATGTATATATAAACATGAGGTTAACCGTTACCTGGGGTCCGTATGCATTGGACCTCAGCCCTTAACATAGCTTCAGGGTCGGGAGGACCGAGGACCGAGGAGAAAAGCAAGCAGCCCGCGTAGAGACCCGGCTGCAGTCCATCTTTTGTTGCCACGGCGTAGGGATCGCCAGGGAGATACTTCTGTTGTTATCTATTTTAAAACTCTCGGTTATTGTACCACCTCTGTAAATAGCCAGACTTACGGCATTTTGAATATGAATATCAGTTGCTCTTATGCTCCGTTGCTCTACTCTGATGGAAAAAAAAAAAAATACTGCTTATGAAAATGGGATGTTACATGTCCTTAACCAGATTTCATATATTCTTTCTAATTAAATCAGAATCTAGAATGATTAATTGATAAAGAAACAAACTCATAAACCTACCCAGCACAATCAGAAAAGGATGGGATAACCACAATTTTATTGGAAGGTTATATTTGAAGAACAAAATTCTAAATTGTTAGGAAGAAAATTCAGGAGGATCAAGGAGCGAACTTCAATGAATACATCTGGTTAAATGATAAAGTAGTGGAGGAAACATGGGTATAAATCTAGAGCACAAAAAAAATAAAATAAAATGGAGAAAATAAGATCTTAAACCATGAAGCAAAATCAAAACAAAAATAGAGAAAGTACCAACATTAGGAAACGGGACAATACAGGTGTGCAGACACCTCGGTTGCCTCATCGCAAGCGCATCCTTCCAATATATTTGTTCCTAAGAAACTTGACAGTAACCATGGCTTCGAAGGGTAAAGGAAGCATGAGGGTAGGAAATCTATATATTTGACCTCGATTTACAATTATCCATCAATCACTCCAGTTTAATTAGAGAGAATATAGAAAACTTGGATGAGGGCAATTTAGTCTTTCTATTTTAATATTTTAATTTCTGATCCTTCAAAATAATTACCATTTTTATGGTCCTTTTTAATTGATATTATTTTTCTTAGGTCTTTTATTATAATTTTCCCAATATTTAATTGTATTTTTTGTCTATAATCTAGAGGCTATTTGAGTTTGTGCTCAAGAAGCACGTTCACACAAGTCCAGATAAAACACTTCTTGTATACTTACTTATATCGGAAAAACAACTTCTATCACTAATTCAAATAGACAATTAGTTATGGGAAAAGTATTTCTCCAGTCACTGGAGATAAGTTATCTCTAATGACCCATAAAGCTACGTCGTTTTGAATTAATGAAGGGTATGTTTGTAATTTTAGGTGAATTAATGAAGGGTGCAAAATTACGGAAACACCTTTCATTAATCCAAAACGACGTAGTTTTGAGGGTCACTGGAAATAACTTATCTCCAATGATTGGAGAAATCCTTTAGCCACTAATTATATATGATTTGATACCAGTGGTTATGCCGGTGGCTTTCAATCTAATATAAAACAAAATACTCCCTCCGGTCCTAATTATAAGACAACATTTGGGAGTTGGTTATGGTCCTAATTATAGGACAATATTTTAATTTTTGTCAATTTCTTCCTAAAATACCCCTATTTTATTCTCTCAATTGTGTTTAGTTTTTTGTGAATAGATGTATGTGGGTGCGTAAACTCTTCTAGTTAGTGAAACTTTTAAATTGTTAGATTATAATTTCTTTATCAATCAGCTGATGTTAATTTGCCAATATGTGCATATAGACACATGCACATGTGTGTGTGTGTATACATATATGTATCTTTTTGTGTGTGCGTGTGTATACACATATAGATATACATATGTACATATATATGTGTCAGTTTGTCTATATATACGTGAGTGTGTGTATGCATATATATGTGTGTACACACACACACACCTATATGTATATATAGTGGCGGACCCAGAAAAGTATAGAAGGGGGCACAATTTGTGGGGGATTTGGGGGTTCAGGGCAGCGCCCCCGAAATTTTTTTTTAAGGAAATTTTTAAATGCATTAATATATATATATATAAACAAGAAAAAAAAATATATCAAAAAATATTTATGAAATCAAGTGAATATTGATGATGTATTAAGAAAGACAATTATTTTACAAACCTGTTATTTAGAAAAGTAAGGCTAAATACTGTTAGAAATAAATGCAGCTACATAAATAACAATGAAGGGTGGGTACTCAATAGGTTCAAGTACATATATTTTAATAAAAAAAGTATACTACAATAAAAATAATTATAATGTCATCCTTCTAAGCCTTATTTTTTCGAATTCCATCATAATTGCCTTATTATTAATGCTATCAAATACATCTTTTTTCAATATAAGGCACTAAACAATCATTCAACCAGTTACCCCTCATCTCATTACGAAGTATAGCATTGATATATTAAGGGTGAACACCTAATTTAAGGGTAGACAATTATTTAAACATGTATTAATTTTTTTTTTTTTAAAAATCCCAAATAATTGAGGGGCACTTGCCCCCCCAACCCACAACCTAGGTCCGCTTCTGTTATATATAACAAGACCATTATTTCAATTAGAAAGCGTGTGGAAAGAAAATATGTAGGTCGAAAACATTTGTGGTAAGGGCTATAGATTTACTTCTACTATGTCATTTTAAATTTATATAAGGGAATTTTAGAAAAATGAGTAAAATTAACTAATTTAACTCCTCTCCTTAATCTTTCTAAAATCGGTTAAATATATCTTATAATTAGGATCAGAGGGAGTAAGAGATATATTAAAATTTATATATATTAAGGTAAATATGTATTTTTAATATTTTATTTTATTCTCTAATTTTATAAAGTATTTTTCAAATCTCTGACCTTTAATCTTTTGAAGAAAAAAAATAAAAATATGTTATTAAATTAAAAGAAATTTAGAATAAATATGTAAAAAATAAGTGAAACGATTCTCATTCAATTTCTTGTACATAGCTTCTAATTATAGCCTACTAAAGGTCACATCAAGAGTCACCACCAAAAGTCACTATCAAGGGTTACAACCAAAGGTCACACCAAGGTCACTACAAAATGTCATCACCAAGGTTCAAAACAAAATAAGAGATATATTAAAATTTATATATATTAAGGTAAATATGTATTTTTAATATTTTATTTTATTCTCTAATTTTATAAAGTAATTTTCAAATCTCTAACCTTTAAGCTTTTAAAGAAAAATAAAATAAAAATATTGTTATTAAACTAAAAGAAATCTGGAATAAATAAGTAAAAAATAAGTGGGGAGCAATTCTCATTCAATTTCTTATATTTCTACGACACTTTGTACATGACTTCCAATTATAGACTACTAAGGGTCATATCAAGAGTCACCACCAAAGGTCACTATCAGGACCAGGCTTTCCTCCGATGCCTGTTTGCGTTCGTTGCGTCCTTTTCCATAAAATTGTGCCGTTTTGGCACAAAAATAGTGAGTTGTTGCCTTTTTTTTCTTTTTAATATTTTAAGATACTGACGGGTACTAAAAATATACTTCAAGATACTGATTAGTACTAAGAAAATACTTCATGATCCTGAAAAAATATTTTAGGATATTTTAAAAATATTTCAAGGTAGTAACTAGTACTAAAAAAATACTTCTGGATACTAACTGATACTAAAAAATACTTCACGATATTGAAAAATTATATTAGGATCTTGAAAAAATATCCTAAAGTATAGTAGTTAGTACCCTAAAATATTTTTTCAAGATCCTAATATAATTTTTTAAGATCATGAAATATTTTTTTTATTACCAGTTACTACCTGAAATATTTCAAAAACGTTCTAAAATATTTTTTTAAGATCATGAAGTATTTTTTTCAGTACCGGTCAGTATCCTGAAGTATCTTTTCAGCACCCGTCAGTACCCTAAAATATTTTTTAAAAAAAAGAGAGTCAATAGCTCACTGTTTTTGTGCCAAAACGGTACAATTTTATGGAAAAGGAGGCAACCGACGCAAACAGGCATTGAAGGACAGGGCTACACTTCAACGGCAATTGCATGGAACGACACTGCCAAGTCAGCAAACGGCACATTCTATAGTGGCTCCAACTTCATTGCCAAAAACATAAGCTTCATTGTAATTAATTACCTTTCTCAAAGTCTATTTGATTAATTAGTTAAAGTCGGAAAGCCTGGTCCTCACTATCAAGGGTCAACACCAAGGGTTATAACCAAGGGTCACCACCAAGAGTCATAACAAAATGTCATCACCAATGGTTACAACCAAAGGTCACCACCAAGCGACCACTAAAGATTATGAGTCAATGTACATCTACATAATATATTCATACCAAATTTTAAATATTGGCAAAATATTATCAAGAATGATATGTTAAGTTTAATTTTTGAAAATGGATATGATATTGTCACTACTAATTTTGGTCACTATCACTTTTTCACCGTTAGATCGGAATCTCATCAACCTTTATCATTTCTCTCTCCTATTGAGATTCTGATCTAAAGGTGAAAAAGTGGTAGTGACATTGGTAGTGACAATATCCTATCCCTTTTTTCATATATAGTACAATGTCTCGCAAAAATATTTTAGAGGAATCATATCATATATATTATAATTGTAATTAAATAATTTATCTAACTTTCTTAATATTTTTAAACTAGAAAAATAATCTATACATTAAAGATTCCATGAGTATAAAACAAAAGAGAGAGATGTTTTCATTCTGTAATTTTACAAAAAGTTTTCTCAATCATAATGCAACTTTAACTCTTTAATAAAATATGCTGACAATAAAATTAGATAAATTCTTGTATCAACTTATATTGCCACTTGGTATCAAAAAAAAAAAAAAAACTTATATTGCCACATCATTTGTAATTTAACTAATTAAAATATAACAACTATGATTTGATTTGGCATCTCCTAAATATTAGCTAGCATATTAATAAAATTAAAAAAATCAAAATATTTACATCTTAATTAAGGGATTTGTTTATTTATTTTTTTAAAAATATGAATTACATGAGCAGCTAACTAGGATTAATATTAATTAGGTTGTTATATTTTAATTAGTTAGACCACAAATAACGTGATAAATCAGGTTCAAGAATATGTATAGAATTTAAATATTTATAAACTAATTTCAATATTGCACTTGTAAATGTATCAAATACAAATTATTTAGCCGGTAAATGCTTACACGTATACAGACTGAAAAACAAAATCAAAAAACAAAATATTACTTTTAAATACCGTTTCTAACCCCTTCATTGAGAGCTAAGGCTTTCTAATATGCAACTCATGGAAGGAGATTTTTAGTGAATGGAATATTTTATTTTCTTCCTTATCTCTCCCTCTCCCTCTTTGTCATGCACTTTTTTTTCCTTAATATTCTACCTTTGTGTGCATCATTCTGTGATAAGTTAGATTGTGCTTCATTATAAAACAAAACACTCTAACCCCTTCGTTGAGAGCTAAGGCTTTCTAATCAATTCGTCCTCCCCAATCGAGCTCGAGCACCATGGATGACGACATTCTGATTCTTCCTCCAGAAATTATCCGAAACATTCTGAAACGACTTCCGGTGAAATCGTTAATGCGACTCCAATGTGTGTGCAAAGGATGGAGAATTCTCTTCAAGACCCAATCTTTCATCGCAGATCACCTCGACCACTCAAATCATCAAAACCCTTGTCTCCTTATGAAAGATTTTGACATCGAGGATGATCCTTCGAACATGTATTGCCTTGATTCCGATATGCAAGTTTGGGAATTTCAGAACCCACCATTGCTCAGTTATTTGAAGCAAGGTAAGATACTAGGCAGCAGCAATGGCTTGCTCTGTGTTCAAATCAATAAGCCTGATGGATCTCCTCATTTACTTTTAGTGTGGAATCCAGCGATTAGAGAGCTCAAACTAGTGCCCAAAACTAATATTCGTAAGGATTACTGGAACCATCTTATAGGATTTGGGTACAGTCCAATTATTAATGATTATAAGATAGTGATAGCTTATTTTCCTATCGATCATGCTGATGTTTGTACAGTAAAAGTGTATTCTTTGAGCTCAGGGTCATGGAAGAAGGAAAAAAACTTTAGGCTCAATGGCACCAGGGGTGTACCATCTCGGGGTGTCACTGTCAATGGTGTTATGTTTTGGTGGGATTGCAAGACGGTTGGGAAGGATGATGATGATAAGAGACTGATTGTTTCATTTGACTTAGCAGTGGAAGAGTTTATAGAGATACCAACACCACAGCTACACCTTCTTTCAGGCTATACTGTGTATGAGGAAAAACTTGCCATATTTTCTTGGATCAAAGACCCAACACATTCTATTGTTGATTTGTGGGTACTAATGAAGGAGGGTGTAGGTGCATCTGGAGAGATATGGAGTTGGACCAAAAAATATAGTATCGACCCTTTTCCTTGCTTCTTATCTCCTATGACTATTTGGAGAAATGAAATTGTTTGCTTTCCTCTCGGGCAAGGTGAATTAGCAGTTGTTTTCTTAAATCTCACTACTAAAAAAACCTGGAAGTTTGCTATTGGCAAGTTGGGCTATAAGGAATGGATTTTCAATTATGCTGAAAGTCTTGTACCAGTGGGAGGAATGAAATCATCCACAATTTTTCTGTAGGGCCTGGATGTAACATCTCATTTCAAAAGCAGTATGAATTTTTTTTTTTCATATATCAGAGTAGAGCATTGGAAACAAATGGAGTATTGAGTAACTGATACAACATAATACAGTGGCGTAGCTGCCTGTTCATAACGAACATTACATTATCTGTTCAAATCTTAGATATCCTCGATCTGTTCTTTACGCGTTTTTCGCATGTGTTGCTTATACAGCTTACGCTCATCCTCCGTCCTCGATTCTCCAGAACCTGAAGCTATAATAAGAGCTGAGGTCCAATGCCCATCAGACCTCAGGTAACGGTTAACCTCATGCTTATACAAACAATACATGTACAACAGATATCTCTAATATATAGCATAGATCCATACAGTACATCGTATGATCAAAAGATAACAACTACACTATCATGCAAAGTTATCCCTGGTTTGCAACATCCGTGCCACGATGTACAGTCATGTCCTCAGCGCTAGGAAAACATAACGGTATTATTATGACTATAACCCGTGAAGCTGTAAATAGTGATCTAAGCTTACCTTAGTCACAGTGCATGTCCAGGACAGAGTCTCGTTCATGGCTTTATGAAACTATCCATAACATATATAAGCATATAAACATCAATGTCATTGTTACTGTACGCGTCCGTACCTTCGTTGGCGATCGTCGGTACTTCCGACGAAAAACGGTACGTTTGACGGAAAATCGTACTTTTGACGGAAAACAGCAGGTTGACAGCGGTATGACAGCAGTTCGTGATCAAATATTTCCTATAGGAATAATATCACGTTTGTCAATATTTGACATCATAATAGGCATTTTAGGTACAAATTACCATTTTGCCCCTATTCCCCTAATCGGCGGAATTTCGCCAGCGCTTCGCTACTTTGACTAATTTCTTCCAAAAGTTTGCCAGAACTTCGACCCCATCATGATTTTCGAAATTCATACTTAAAATACCCCTATCATATGATATCTAATCACACTTGGAAGATTAAAGACTAATCTAACATTTCTACTCTAACTACCGAAAGAACTACGGAAGTTTAAGACCGAAGAACTTACTCAGAGCTTCGCTACAGAACTCCCCAGACTCCTTCCTTCCTTCCTTGCTGCTCCAATTCGAAATTCTCAAGTGGTTTTTGGTGTGGAGAATACAAATGAGAGCAAGCCTATTTATAGGAAAAAATTGTGCCAACTTTGTAATTTTTCCTTTCAAACTTGGTAATTTTCCCATCAACCTTAACCATGGAAAACTTATCTTTCTAGAAGGCAATTTTTTGACCACACAACACACCAAAACCGTCCAGCCCCTCCCCCAAGCCAAGATGAGTCACCAAATGTTGATTTTGCTTTTTGCCTCCGGCCTGCTGAAATTCCCCGATCGGTGTCCGAATCGCGTAATCTCGGAAAATCTCAAAAATCCGGAATAGACAATTTGAAGATATTTCCTTACTTATTTGAAATGTCTGGGTTAACTAAATTTCTGATCCCTTTCAGGTCTTCTCCGGCCCTACCGAAGATTTACGGAAAAACGCGTCGGTTACAGAACGAACTTCCGGAATCATCACCCTCTGGGCAGAAATTTACTGATTCCAAATATGTTCAGATATTTCTCAACTCATCCCCAGATGTTGAGTTATAATTTATTTTTTTCAAATTCCAATTTGTGACTATCTGCCTTTTTTCACATATTACCCTATTTCGTCTTATTCTCTAAGTATTCCATCAATCACGGAAATGACTTCTGGGACCGTCTACTTCGAGATAAAAATTCACTTGTCAATAATATACTCTGACTTTAGAAAACTTGTTCATGGTTTTCCAGTTATGATTTATTTTCTATCGGTTCTCGTTTATCCTATTTGCTTTTTACATATATTATATAATAATGCAACTTGCCATAATATCTAGATATTCTTCTTCCAATTCTTATCCATAATTTCGGCTGCCACTTCAATGTATATTTATATATATTTATTTTATTAATTAATTATTTATTTAATATTATATTTTTAATTATTTAATAATTATTTTTCATAACTTTTTCACAAAATTTCCTATTGGTCCATTCTTGGATTTAGGCTTAAAATTACCTAATCTCATTTATTTTTCTTAATATTTTCCAATTAATTAGCAAATATATTTTATGCTAATTTTATCCATTAATATTTAATTAAAGAGTTTTCCACAATTTTCCTTGAATATTACCTTGTTTGTACTTAAATAATTAGCCAGTAATTATTTAATTAATCCCTCACTAATTGTTGATAATTTTCTCATTTAGGATTAATTATTTTCTCACACACTTTTTACTGACATAGTTATTTTATGTCCCATGTAAAATATTAAAAATCATGGGGACATTTTGGTCATTATAATACTTTTTGATTTTTCCCCCTTTATTTTTCCAAGATTATATTTTATTAAATTATCAAAATTAGAAACAATAAACTCTCTTAATTTTAATAATTATTTTACTGCCTCCTAAGATTTTTCATAATTCCCTTAGGTCACTATATGCTCCACAATGACATTTTTGTCATTTTGACTCCTTATTATTTTTCCCTAATTTCTAAGAGATTTTTCCCTCATAAATACGATAAATAAAACATAGAAATTGAGACCAAAATTTTACTTATCAGTAACAGCCATTTTATTTATCCGGGTATTACACTGGACTTGTTCATGACATTTTAATGCAAAGTGAATTTAAGATGTTTACTCCCTAAATCTTAATCTTTATTTTGTACACGTATTTAGTTTAAGCACTTTTGGTAGAAAACAAACCCATATCAAGTTAGATTTTTTTATGCCTTATGAAGCTTAAAGACCTTTGGAGATGTTATCCTGAATGATGAAAGTAAATATTAAATGACAGATGTTTCTAGCTGTATTTATAGTCTAGTTGCTGGTGTGTGGATTACTTGTAAGTTGTGATCTTTTTGTAACATACATATATATCATATGACACTGGCTTTCTCCCAACTTTCATTTATTGTCATTTCAATCTTTGTTCAATGTTTCTAGCTGTTTTTATAGTCTCGTTGCTGGTGTTTTTTTTTTTCGCTCAGGTAACAAGTGTTGTTTGACTTCCATAGAAATTTGAGTCTTGAGATACTCAATTATACGTTCTTCAAATAGGTGTGTATTGTCATTGGGTGAAGATCCTCTTCAAATAGGTGTGTATCTTCAAATTTCTTATCCTTGCCATTATGGTTTACAAATTGTCTGATAAAAAGGCGACATTTTTATTTATTTTGAAGTTCAAGAATCCTTAGAGCACCAACCAAGTAAGAACCTTGCATGATAGAGAAATTCTAACAAACTTGTCTATTGCCAAACACAAAAGGATCAATCAAGACAAAATGGTTTATTTGATTTTGTGTCTGTATCTTGCTTGACACAATTCAGAAGAAGGTTATCGCATGTACCTGTTCAAACAATGGAGTACTTGAATCAAGACCATTACTTTCGACATTTATAGATTTAGCGTTTGTGGAACAGTTTCAAGGTATTTGCTATGTTTTGTGGAAAGAAAATCTGA
The DNA here is from genome assembly GCA_025563575.1 of Acacia pycnantha. NCBI lineage: Eukaryota > Viridiplantae > Streptophyta > Magnoliopsida > Fabales > Fabaceae > Acacia > Acacia pycnantha. The sequence continues at coordinate 4,412,549 of JAMWYP010000003.1, read as the reverse complement.
AATAACTCATGACCCAATTTGATAAAATTCTCAAACGACTTCCTGTAAAATGCTTAATCCGATTTCAATGAGCGTGCAGACATTGGAGAAATCTCTTCAAGTCCCAATCCTTCATCACCGAACACCACCACCACTCAAATTATCAAAAAAAAAAAAAAATTGTGATACATTCTTGCTTACTTCTTTAATTTCTGACTATGGAGTAATATTTAAAATATTTTGCTTGCTGCAGAACTCTTTTTTATTTTATTTTAAAAAGAGTGTTTGTCCTTTCAAATAAATATCTTAATACAATTGATATAATTAATTAATAATACAATTCATAGAGATCCCTATAATCATGGAAGGTGAAGTTCATTGGCATGCTTGGGGCATAATTATATAATTATGTTTCCTGATTTAAGTATTTAACATCTAATTTCAAATTCATTTTACTTCATTGCTTATATTCGAACCCTAATAATTGCATATGGATAATTTTGATGGTTCGATTACGTGCCAAGAAATATTTACATACTTTAGGAGCGTAAGATCATCTAAACTTTGTTCAATTAAAATATGACACTTTAGCCTCTAAAAGTATTTCACAATTTATATTTTTTCAAAGCAAACGGCCTAGTTTAAAAAGAAGAAGAAAAACTCACAAACATATCCCGCCGGAAATTCTAGTTAGGATTATAGGATGCCAACTAGGATAAAATTTCACAGAGATATTGTATTTTAATTAGGCATAGTTGATTTGAGCTGGTACTCTTAGAGTACCTAAGTATTTCTTATGTGCCTGGTTAACCAAATATGAAGTAAACCGTTTAACCCAATATAATTTATTGTACTAATACCTTAGTTATGAAGATCCCTACAATAATGAAATATGAAGTTCCTTGGTATGCTTGAACCACCTTAACATAATATTAATATAATTATAATTCTTGATTTAACGTGTAATTTTAAATTCAATTTGCTTCATTCCTTATAGTCAAACCCCAATAATAATAGATATGCAATTTTGATGGTGTGATTATCCGACTTGTTTATGAGTTTAATGAGTTACTGATAGCGACTTCGGCAAGTGCACCGATCGTTACAAGCAATAAAGTAGTGAGAAAAAGATCTTCTCACGAGGAATAGTACTCCAACCACTAATTCGTTATTTCAGCTTTAGTTGGATCAATGAGTAATAGGGAGTGAGTTGTAACCAAAAGAATTTTTAAGGAATTTAATTAAGAGAAGCATTCAAGATTAAGAATCTCAAGAACGATTGTTTAGAAAAGATGATCAATAGAGAAAAACGCAGCTAGGGCATAGAATTCCCCTATGTTCCTCTAAGTATTTGAATTAAGTTCCTAATTGATTATTATTCTCACGACTGACGACCAATTCTCTAAAATTAGACTAAGTCTCAATATCTTGATGCTACCTTAATCTGTTATCTTTGAAAACAACCTAATGTCTTAGTATTGTTTGGAAAAATCAATTTGTTTACCAGAATTATGAGATCGCGTAAATTCGTAAGCCTATGTCTAGGTCATGCAATTCTACGATGAATTAACGGTTCTTGTTAAATGTATCAACATCTCTATTGTCATACACCAACCTATGAACAATCTAAAAGGCGATCACTCTTTTAAGAAAGCGTTAAGCACAGGTAATCCATTCAGTCAAGAAAACAATAATCAAATAAGAATCCAAATAAATACTTTAAATTCACATAGGGTTCATCCTCGCCCTAACTACTAAAGGAAACTAGCCAAGCATGGCTAGGTTAACAAAATTGTAACATCCCGACTTTTCACAAGCAGTATAATTTTTTTTTTTTGTCAAACATCATTTCAAAATCATCAGAGTAGAGCATTTGAGCGGAAGAGTAACAGATATGTATATATAAAACGCCGTAAGTCTGGCTGGTTACAACAGCGGTACAGAAACCGCGTGGTTCTAAAGTATATACAAAAGAAAGGCTTCCGCTGGAACAACAAAAGAAAGTCCTCAGTAGGGTCTTCTACTCGGGCGCTTGCCTTTCTCCTTGGTCCTCGGTCCTCCGAAACCTAACGCTATGTTAAGAGCTGAGATCCAGCGCACCGGATCTCAGGTAACGGTTAACCTCATGTTTATGTACACAGACAGCAGACATTAACATTACTAACAACACTCTATCACAATCAATGTATATGTATTGCTCCCAGCATGCAGACATATTGCTCCCAGCATAAAGACATATTGCTCCCAGCATAAAGACATATTGCTCCCAACATACAGACATATTGCTCCCAGCATATAGACATATCTTCTAACCACTATATGCATTCAAACAGTACAACATCTATACAACACACCTACCACATACATGCATACCATAAACATCAGAGTTAGTGTTACAGTACGCGCACGTACCTTTCACCGTGTAATGGCCAAACGTCCGGCCTTCTAAACCCGACTCCGGACCTCTCGGATATCCTATACGTTATCGTCGGAATATTCCTTTTTCCCATAATATCACAACTAATATTCTATCTCTTAGAATAATATCAAAAAGGTTATTTTCACCCACTTTGACATTTCCACCCTTGGGGTATTCATTATTACAATTTTGCCCTTACAACTTTCTCAAAAACGAAATACTGAATTTCTGGGCAGATTTTCCAAAAACTTTGAAAAATCATAATTAATTCTAAAAAAATCGAAACGAGGATCCGTAAAATTCCTCGAAATCCTTAGGATGTCTAGTTTCAAATAAAAATATTCATTTTCGCGCAGATTTCCTGAGTCATTCTTAGGTTTAAGGTTTCTAAACTCTGCCCAGAATTTCGTCTGGAAAAATGGCCTAACTTCAAGGATTTATATCTCCTTCTGTAGAACTCCAAATGATACATATTTTATATATTTGGACATCCCCACATGTCTAATTTACTCATGTAAAATTTTATGATTTTTGAAGATCAGGTGATATATAAAATAATATCTTAAATAACGCTGCCTTCAAAAACTTCCAACCGTAAATTTTGTCAGAATTTCGCTACTTTGACCTTCAATCTTCAAGAACTTTGCTCTACCATATTTTCTATCATATTTTCGAAATAATAACATTTCTAACCATAAAAACATGATAACAACACTACCCTTGAATCTTTAAGATCAAAGCATAAACTAATTATGACTACAAAACTACAAAAGCTAAAAGACTAGCTAGAACACTCACCCTTGAAGAACACTCCTTCATCCTTCTTGCTTCTAACTAGCTCTCACTTCTCACTACTCTTGCTTCTCTAAAACTCACCTATTTGGTATGAGTTGGTGTGAGAAATTATGAAGAACCTAAGCTCCTATTTATAGAGAAATCTTAGGACCCATTTGGCATTAAAATTCCCCATCTTTCTCCTTGCCATTCGAAATCCATGGCCCTTGTTTGGCCATGGATGTAGCCTTGTTGGCTCCTTCTCTTCCTTTCTTTAGTAAAGTAAAATTTGTGGCTTCTAAATGAGCCTATGTGTCCTCTTTGTTGCAACACATTTTCCCTTTAATTGTGTGATAAAATTGTAGTCTACATGGCCCTCCTTTCCTCCTCTAAAACCGTCCCCCACTCTCTCCCATATCCTCTTCCCTTTTTCAAACCTTGTTGGCCATTATCTCTTCCACATATTCTACCTTTCAAGTGATGTGGCCTCTTGTGGTTCAAGGGTTACTTTTGTTGACTCTTCAAAGTGATTAGCAAAGCTTAATTAACCTCCTAATCAAATGATTAATTGTTCTAGTATTGCACCTCTCATTGATTAATTAGTCTACCCCATAATCTAGCTATTAAAGCATCATTAGTAATTTAATCTCATATTAGAGGTTTTATTTAATTAACTTTGGATATCTTCTTCATTCATGTCTAAATAATTAGTCATTAATTACTTTATTAATCCCTTTCTAACTGTTGACAATTTTCTTATTTAGTATTAATCATTATCTCATAATTTTTGTATTGACATTTTTGCTTTCATGTCTCCTGCATTATCTTAGCATTTACGGGGGTATTTCGGTCATTTCCTTACTTTTTGAGTATTCTTCTACAATTCCCCCCAAGTTTGTAAAAAGTAACTTAATAAATTACCTAAATTAGGGACAATATCCTTCCCTATTTTAAATAGATTTTTACTTGCCTCTTTTATAGCTTTCACAGGGTATTTATAACCCACAATGTGTTTAGGGACCTATTTGCAAATCTTCAAACGTTTTAGGGACCTAATTGCAAACTATCTAATTTCAAGGGAAATTACCCTAACAACAAGGTAAACTCAATACAAGGTGTTTGAGACCTCATATTCACCTATTTTCAAGAGAAGTTACTTAGGGTATTACATTTCTCCCCCCGTTAAACAAAATTTCGTCCTCGAAATTTGCACTCTACCCACAAATCTCCGTACTATCTAAACTCCGTCCTACTCCGACTTTGAACTTTACGCGTCGGGTCTTTACTTTGTCTGCCAGCCGCTCCTCTTGGTGGTCGAGAATTCGGTTTGGTTTGACCATTATGATCTTGTCATTTCGTACTTTGATATATGATGTTTTCCGCGGTTCCCACACACCGCGGTCAATACCACAAATACCAAAATGTTTCCTTGGACTACACCATGGCAACACAAGATACTTTAAATGTTTCCATGGTTTTCATATACCATGATAACACAAAATACCTCCTACTCAATGACATGATCATGGTCAAATATAACTGAGAAATATGGAAAACGTTATGGAAGTTCATGCTCAGATCTAAGGCTATCTAATAGCGACTGGTTTGTTTTCAACAAATTCCTCGAATGTTTTCACGAAATGTGAACTACTTGTTTGTCTTTGAGGTGTTCTTTTGACACCGGCATCTAGGGATGTACGATCATCTCATTCACCAAAAGATTCTCACAATCTTTTGTGACTTGTACAAAAATATTCAGAAACGTGATCAATCAGATCCAGTCTAAGAAAATTTCGGCTCCGACAATTCCGCTGAGCACTATAAGTGATTTACACTTCTGCTCGTATAAGGCGTCGATTGGTGACATCTCAATTATAAGCAAAATTGAAAGATCGGCTTTATCGGGTGTAGTAATAGTTTCGCGGGGAATTTTCCTTTGACAGGAGTTAGCTTTTATCATTCTCTCATTGTCACCGTTTTCATTGTCACTCGTTTAACATAATTGAGAATGTCGTGAATGTTGTGAAGTAGGAAGAAAATCTATATCATACTCGTAATTTGATCCTAGATACGATTTAGAAACTAAGGAGCTCACACCTAATGGTGTAGCTAGTACATATGTATGCATCCCAAAAGGATCCGAACAAGCATCAATGTACAAGATTGATTTAGCGCTCGAATCGGTTTACAACTGACATAGACTTTTACTAAGCGATAGTATCTCGGACCATTCTTGAAGATTCGTCGGCCTCCGTATTGGTTAGCGCGTACATTTGGCCTGGGTTTTGTGGTCGAATCCCGCAGCTTTCTCGGTGAGATTCGGGCAATGTGTCCTGGTTTCTGACATCTATAACAAACTCGTCTCTCCACATTTTTCTCAGGACAGTTCGTAATAACGTGTCCCGGTTTCCGGCATCCGAAGCAAACTTGTCTCCCAAAACAGTTTCCACCAGGATGATACTTCCCGCAATTTGAACACGGTCGGGATTCCGGTACTCGTGAGTTGTTTTGCTGCCTCGTATGGAATGACCTCTTACTCTCTCTTTGGGAGTTATCCCATGGTGCTTCTCTCTTTCGTGAGGAGTTTTCACGGCTGCCCTCGATACGACCTGAGTTGCTGCTATTGGAGAATCTGGATTTTCGGAATTCTTTCAAATTCCGCTCAATCAGCCGACAAGCTTCCACAGCATGAATCAATTCCCGGAATCGTTGAGACATAAGTTTCTCACCGATTTCGTATTTAAGCCCATGGATCAGTATGTTCACCATATCGCTATGACTTCCCACCATCGGTCTGCGTCTCCGTCTAGCTTGTAGATTGCTAGTTGAGCTTTACGATCATCAGGGCATTCCATCACTTTGAAGATTTTCTCCAACCTTTTTAACCACTCCTCAGCCGAGTCTAGTTGACCTCGGAAAGTTGGTGGTTTTAGCTTGCAGAACTGTGTGACCCAATATTGTGTGGTCCGCACAATTCTCCCTTGTCGAGGGGGTGATTGGGATCTATCAGACCCCTCTGATTCCTCCGCATGTCCATCACCTTCGTCGTTCTCATCACTTTGCTCGTTTTCTTCTTCTTCATCTGGCTCTTCCTCATTTTGCCGTCTTTGTAGTTGTCTCTCAGCTTCTCGATTTTGTCTTTCTCGCCTCTCTGCCATGAGTTCATCAATCAGGGCTCTCTGTTCTTGGAGAGTTCTCCTCAGCTCTTGTACTTCGTTCTGTCCTGGTTGTTCTGGTATTTCGTTACCAAGTTCAGGCATTGCTCTAATTTGAGGCTGTCTACCTCCTCCTCTACCTCGACCTCGGCCTCTGCCTCGGCCTCTGGGAGCTCCAGCTCCTCGTATATTTGCCATGTCGCGTTCTTTTTCCTTTATTAAGGGAAACGTTAGATACAGGGAAGACATTTCGCATAACGCAGGCTTTATCACACCAGTCTCTAGACTCTATCGCGTTTAATATTTACACTGCTAACGAACAGACACCCGCAACATTTCCTTCGTCAGATTCTCGTTGGTTTTCTATATTCGGAAATGGGTACAGAAATACGTCTCGGAAGTTCTACATGAGTCAAATACTACATGTACTAAGATAGATTCACCTCCCAGTACAAACTGGAGATTATCAGAGACAGATATCAATATAAGCACAGGTGATGAATTCACCGGCTCCGGTTTGGAGTAATGTACCAACAAAGGGTGGTACACCGGTTCAGGATAGTATACCGGTTCAAAATGGTATACCGAAATGAAATGGTACACCGACTCAGGGCTATATCAGTACTTATTTTCAAAACATGCTCCAAATTTTGAAAAGGCTTAGAACCTAACTCTGTTAATCGAACAGAATGGCCAGGTAAGTGTCTACCATGGGGGCCTCACCGAGTTCACGGCGACTGATTGGCACACCCACGTAGACTAGCCTTGCCTTCGGCACCAAACTGTCCGTGATAACTTAGTCAGATCCATGCCAGGACTACTGCTCTGATACCAAATGTAGCATCCCGACTTTTCACAAGCAGTATAATTTTTTTTTTTGTCAAACATCATTTCAAAATCATCAGAGTAGAGCATTTGAGCGGAAGAGTAACTGATATGTATATATAAAACGCCGTAAGTCTGGCTGGTTACAACAGCGGTACAGAAACCGCGTGGTTCTAAAGTATATACAAAAGAAAGGCTTCCGCTGGAACAACAAAAAGAAAGTCCTCAGCCGGGGGTCTTCTACTCGGGCTGCTTGCCTTTCTCCTTGGTCCTCGGTCCTCCGAAACCTAACGCTATGTTAAGAGCTGAGATCCAGCGCACCGGATCTCAGGTAACGGTTAACCTCATGTTTATGTACACAGACAGCAGACATTAACATTACTAACAACACTCTATCACAATCAATGTATATGTATTGCTCCCAGCATGCAGACATATTGCTCCCAGCATAAAGACATATTGCTCCCAGCATAAAGACATATTGCTCCCAGCATACAGACATATTGCTCCCAGCATATAGACATATCTTCTAACCACTATATGCATTCAAACAGTACAACATCTATACAACACACCTACCACATACATGCATACCATAAACATCGAGTTAGTGTTACAAGACGCGCACGTACCTTTCACCGTGTAATGGCCAAACGTCCGGCCTTCTAAACCCGACTCCGGACCTCTCGGATATCCTATACGTTATCGTCGGAATATTCCTTTTCCCATAATATCACAACTAATATTCTATCTCTTAGAATAATATCAAAAAGGTTATTTTCACCCACTTTGACATTTCTACCCTTGGGGTATTCATTATTACAATTTTGCCCTTACAACTTTCTCAAAAACGAAATACTGAATTTCTGGGCAGATTTTCCAACAAATTTGAAAAATCATAATTAATTCTAAAAAAATCGAAACGAGGATCCGTAAAATTCCTCGAAATCCTTAGGATGTCTAGTTTCAAATAAAAATATTCATTTTCGCCCAGATTTCATGAGTCATTCTTAGGTTTAAGGTTTCTAAACTCTGCCCAGAATTTCGTCTGGAAAAATGGCCTAACTTCAAGGATTTATATCTCCTTCTGTAGAACTCCAAATGATACATATTTTATATATTTGGACATCCCCACATGTCTAATTTACTCATGTAAAATTTTATGATTTTTGAAGATCAGGTGATATATAAAATAATATCTTAAATAACGCTGCCTTCAAAAACTTCCAACCGTAAATTTTGTCAGAATTTCGCTACTTTGACCTTCAATCTTCAAGAACTTTGCTCTACCATATTTTCTATCATATTTTCGAAATAATAAAATTTCTAACCATAAAAACATGATAACAACACTACCCTTGAATCTTTAAGATCAAAGCATAAACTAATTATGACTACAAAACTACAAAAGCTAAAAGACTAGCTAGAACACTCACCCTTGAAGAACACTCCTTCATCCTTCTTGCTTCTAACTAGCTCTCACTTCTCACTACTCTTGCTTCTCTAAAACTCACCTATTTGGTATGAGTTGGTGTGAGAAATTATGAAGAACCTAAGCTCCTATTTATAGAGAAATCTTAGGACCCATTTGGCATTAAAATTCCCCATCTTTCTCCCTTGCCATTCGAAATCCATGGCCCTTGTTTGGCCATGGATGTAGCCTTGTTGGCTCCTTCTCTTCCTTTCTTTAGTAAAGTAAAATTTGTGGCTTCTAAATGAGCCTATGTGTCCTCTTTGTTGCAACACATTTTCCCTTTAATTGTGTGATAAAATTGTAGTCTACATGGCCCTCCTTTCCTCCTCTAAAACCGTCCCCCACTCTCTCCCATATCCTCTTCCCTTTTTCAAACCTTGTTGGCCATTATCTCTTCCACATATTCTACCTTTCAAGTGATGTGGCCTCTTGTGGTTCAAGGGTTACTTTTGTTGACTCTTCAAAGTGATTAGCAAAGCTTAATTAACCTCCTAATCAAATGATTAATTGTTCTAGTATTGCACCTCTCATTGATTAATTAGTCTACCCCATAATCTAGCTATTAAAGCATCATTAGTAATTTAATCTCATATTAGAGGTTTTATTTAATTAACTTTGGATATCTTCTTCATTCATGTCTAAATAATTAGCCATTAATTACTTTATTAATCCCTTTCTAACTGTTGACAATTTTCTTATTTAGTATTAATCATTATCTCATAATTTTTGTATTGACATTTTTGCTTTCATGTCTCCTGCATTATCTTAGCATTTACGGGGTATTTCGGTCATTTCCTTACTTTTGAGTATTCTTCTACAATTCCCCCCAAGTTTGTAAAAAGTAACTTAATAAATTACCTAAATTAGGGACAATATCCTTCCCTATTTTAAATAGATTTTTACTTGCCTCTTTTATAGCTTTCACAGGGTATTTATAACCCACAATGTGTTTAGGGACCTATTTGCAAATCTTCAAACGTTTTAGGGACCTAATTGCAAACTATCTAATTTCAAGGGAAATTACCCTAACAACAAGGTAAACTCAATACAAGGTGTTTGAGACCTCATATTCACCTATTTTCAAGAGAAGTTACCCTAAGTCAGATTTTAGGGTATTACAAAAATAAAAGAAGAGATGAAAACCAAAATTCGTTCTTGTGTCTCCGTGTTTTGCGTCTAGCTGCGTCTTGTTTTTCTTCAATTGTTATCCGGTTCTTCTCGCTCGTCCGAATTCGTTCTCGTGCGCGGCGTATTGCTTCGTTCTTCCAATTGCTGTACGTGTCTCTCCTTTCTTTCTTTCAATTCTTTTTCTTCTGTTTTTTGCGTCAATTGCTTCTCTAATATATATATATATTACTTTTGCTTCCTTTTTGGCTGCGGGTCCCACGCCTCTATCCAAATCTCAATTGCTTTTTGGATTCAATCCTGTACGTCTTTTCTTCTCTAATGATATTAGAATAGAATATAATAATATATTATAAATATATTATTATATCCTTTTCAATTTAATCTGATGCCTCTTTTAGATCACATAATATTTCCTGTCCAACAAAATAGGATATCAATAGATTTTCTGTTATAATATTCTTTTATCCTATATTTAATTAAAAGATAGATAAGTACATAAATATAATTAAATAAGTACAAAATATTAATAAATTCAATCCAATATATCCCAGAATCTATCCTTATTTAATTATAAAATATCTACTTATCAGTTACTAATAATTACAAGTGTAAAGTTGATTGAGAACTGAGAAGTTATAATTTATAATTTAAGTAAAAAGAAAAATATGAAGTAAATAAATGCTGTTGACGAGTAAAAGCACATGTGTGGTGAAGATATCGACCTTACTTTTATATAATTATAAGAGAAGATAAGCGTTTATTCCCCATATGTTGTAAAAGATGAATATAATCCAATGCGGTAAATTAAAAGATTATTTTGTAACTCTCCGCCTACCTAAAGAAAAATAACAAAAAGAAAGTAATGCAGTCAAAAATAGAAATAAATTACATTTCTTAAAATTGAGGGATATGATATCAGAAGGAAGTATTATTACCTGATCAATAAATTATGATTACTCAATTATTAAATTATAAAGAAATAAAAAAAGGAAAGTATGAAAGAATCAATAATAAATTGTATTTAGTGATTGATAGATCCAAACCAAACTGTTTTCTTATGAACCAAGTATTACAAGTTTTTAAGGATAAAGTTGATGATTATTAAGCATTGAAGTTCTTTTTTTTTTTTTTTTGATAAAGAGCATTGAAGTTCTTATTTGCAATGCTAATCAATTTAGGTGTAGAGAATAACAATTTAAGAATCGCAATTAACAACTTCGACATACATATCAATAACTTGAGTTCCCCAAATGTTGTTAGAGGTAGATTGGTCATTTGTAAAGATTTTCAAATCCCAGATTTCTTCCACAGATCTGACTTGATATTTATGATATTTGACACCTAATTTGTCTTTTCCATATTGTAATAATTTTTTTCTAGGATTTTCCCAAGAAAATAATTATTACAAATATTTAATTGTACTTTTTTCCTATAATCTCATGCCACTTCAGGACCCATTTAAGTTTATGTTTTAAAAGTACGTTCACACAAGTCCAAACAAAACACCTCTCACTTATATCGGAAAAACAACTTCTACCACTAATCTAAACAGACAGTTAGTTATATTTGATTTGATACCTATGCTCGTGGCTTTCAATCTAATATAAAACAAAATAAGAGATATATTAAAATTTATATATAATAAGGTAAATATGTATTTTTAATATTTTAATTTTATATAATATTTTACTTTATTCTCTAATTTTATAAATTATTTTTCAATTCTCTAACTTTTAAGCTTTTGAAAAAAATAAAATAAAAATATTGTTATTAAACTAAAAGAAATATGGGATAAATAAGTAAAAAATAAATGGGGAGCAATTCTCATTTGATTTCTTGTATCTCTACAATACTTTATACATGACTTCTATTTATAGACCACCAAGGGACATCAAGAGTCACCACTAAGGCCCTGTTTGGTACGGGAAAGATTTGAGGAGGGAAAAGAATTTAGGGCCCGTTTGGTATGGGGAAAATTTGAGGCATGAAAGGAATTTAAAAGAGGGAAAGGAAGGGAATGGAAGATGGCTTGAGAGAAGATGAATTGCTTGGTAGGAAGAAAATGGAGAGATAGTAGTTGGTAAAGAATCAAGAAATGTCTATTTTACCCTCAAAAGTAATTAATTCAAAATAAAAAAGGAAAATAATTTTTTTTGCTAAAATATATTTTTAAAAATAGGCTCTTATCAAGTTCGAACTTGTGTAAAAAAAATTCCTGCCAAGTTTGAACTTAAATTCAAACGTTCCCGCCAGTTTAAATTTGAGGGGTAAATTTGTCAAAAAATTGTGAACAACGACGTGGAAACTTGAGATCCCACCAATTTTTATGGGATTTGATCATCCCACATATAAGGGTAGATTGGTAGGCATGGGGTGGGCCCAGGAACCTAGCTTCCTGAGAAGATTTGTCCAAAATGTGTACCAAAAGAAAGAACTTTCTAATTTTCCTTTCTCTTCCCACTGATTCCATATACCAAATAGGATCTTAGAGAAGGGAAAGGAAGATTGTGAGGAAACTTGAAAAGTTGAGCTATTTGGAAAAAATGAGAGTATAACTTAAGTTGAGGGAAAATAAAATGTTTGGTAAGAAAAAAAAAAAAGACAATTGGTTAAGTGGGAATGAGAGATAAAATACCTATAATACCCCTAAGAAATTAAAAAAAATCACACCATCTTCATCGCTTTCATCTCCAACCTTCTTCCTCGCGATCATCTGTGACCTTCACTTCTATCAATGGTCGTCGGTGCCCTCTCTTTCATCCACCATCACAAATCGACGCCTTCTTTCTTCATCCCTCACTTAGCCAACATAGCACAAATTGGGAAAAAAAAAAGTTTCAGATCAGAAACAGTCGGGAACTAGAGGAAGAGGAAGGAACGATGGAGCGTCCAAACGGTGGCGGAGGAGGCAGCAACGGCGGCAACGACAAAGGAAGACACAGATCGATTGAAGAAGAAGAAGAAGAAGAAGAGGGTTATTTGGGAGTTTCGTCTGTGAGAAGACCAGTTCCCACCGAAAATGGAGGGAACCAATCTTCCCATGAATGAGGGAAGATGGACCGCCGCCAGAACTCGAGTTCCCAGAAGATAGAGCGTCCAAATGGTTCTCGCCAAGGAAGATGGTGAATCTTCCCCCTCCTTCCCAAATGTTCCGCATAACAAACGAGACCTAAGGGTTACAACCATTGTTGTCAAACTCGCGAGTTAACTCTCTGAGTTTACCGTTTTTACGTTTCTACTTTACTAAATCGGGTAGAGTCTTTAGTAAACTCATGTCAGCTGCAAACTCAATTAAACTCACGAGTTTACGCAACGAATTCACCGTTTTTACGTTTCTAGCTTTCAAAATTGTGTTAATTTTTTCAATTTTGTCATCTTCAACGGCTTTATATATGAATTTTATAGAAATTTCTTTATTAAATATAATAAATTATAAATGCTGATATATTTAATTTCAATTATTTAGATTTAAAATATATTTACTCAATATTATCTTCTCATCATCTCATCTCATCTTTACCCTTATATCATGAAATAAATGAATTAAATTTAATATTTTATAAAATTATTATTATATTTTATAAATTTTAATTTATTTATTTATTATATATTATAATTATGAACTGTATAAGTCAGATTTTAAGAGTTTAAATTTACTAAAATAATTTTATAAAAAATTGTATGGAAACCATATATTATTTTAATCTAACGATGATGAATAGGAGATGACGAGAAAAAAGAAAAAGAGAACAATGATAAAAACCCACCATATGGTGATGGGTAAAGTTTGTGAATACACTAAACATTTAGATTTGAAATATATGAATGATTTTCTGATGCGCACACAGGGTGTAGGTCCCCGTATTAAATAGAGATGTTTGTGCACTTTTGAGATGAGATTTGAGCAACAAAAAAATCATGAGATGAGAAGCTTTTGTCCTTGATGTATTGTAAATTGCAAGGGTAAATGAGTAAATAGCGCTCTTTCTGATGATGCCCCTTTTTCAGGGTTAATGAATACGCATGCCTGCAATTTGACTTCATGGCATCTTCTGCAATTATATTTTCTTTCGATGAAATATCCTTTCTGATCCTTGACGAAAAACACATACCTCATTATTTTGGTTGCTGACAAAAAAAACCGACCCTTATTCATCTTTTTTATGGAACTAAAAAGAACCTTTTGGAAATTTGTGAGGGATCAAAATGTCTATCAATTGACCCTTATTCGTCCTTTTTATGGACTAAAAATGATCTTTTTTTTGTTAAGGACCAGAAAGGGTATTTACTCTTTTCTTCCCCTAAGATAAAATAGAAAAGAGCGTATAGTAACAATTGGGATCTTCTGCGTTTTATTGGTTTGGGATAAGAATTCTCGTCTCCCTGACTGATAAAAAATACTGAGTCAACATCTTAGCTAGCTTTCAGATCTCAATTTTAATTGTCAGACCAACCAAGGGTCACCACCAAAGGTCACAACCAAGGGTGGCCACCAAGTGTCACAACCAAATATCACCACCAAAGGTTACGAAGCAATAGACATTCACATAAGATATTCATAACAAATTTTAAATATTGGTAAAATATTCTCAAGAATGATATGTTAAGTTTAATTTTTGAAAATAACAATAAATTATAAAAGGATCACTTATACAAAATTTGAAAAGATAGAATAAAATTAAATATAAAAACAAAAAGAGCGGTTTATTGATTGAAAAATACATAGTGTGGACACGAAGCATTTTCACAACCAATTCCTGTGAATGGAGGATTTTGTGTCTATTTTTCCTTTATTTTCACTATATGCAAGGGAATGGAGGAACTTTATGAGTTGGTTTTTAAAAAAATTTATCAATTTCAGAATATTTAATATGTATTTTTTTTAAAAAATAATAATAGTAGCCTTTACAGAAATACAGATTGAAAAAACAAAAATAAAAACGAAAAGAGCCGTTTATTGATTAAATAGTCCAACGCTGATTCTTTTGACTACCGATTCCGGTAACCCCTAACACCTTCGTGGGTCGCGAAGGCTTTCTGGTAAATTCGTTTCTCCCAATCGAGCTCGAGCACCATGGCTGACGGAATTCCATTTCTTCCTGAAGAAATTATCCGAAACATTCTGGAACGACTTCCGGTAAAATCTTTAATGCGATTCCAATGTGTGTGCAGACAATGGAGAATTCTCTTTAAGACTCGATCTTTCATCGCAAATCACCTCCACCACTCAAATCATCAAAACCCTTGTCTCCTTCTCCAATGTTATCGCATAGAGAATCCTTCAAAATTCTATTGCCTTGATTCCGAGATGCAAGTTTGGGAACTTCAGAAGCCACCTTTGCTCAATTATTTGAGGCAAGGTAAGATAATTGGTTCCAGCAATGGCTTGCTCTGTGTTGAAATAAATAAGCATGATGCATCTCATCATTTCCTTGTAGTGTGGAATCCAGCTATTAGAGAGGTCAGACTAGTGCCCGAAACAAAATTTCATGGGGATCATTGTTACTATCTTGTAGGATTTGGGTTCTGTCCAATTATTAATGATTACAAGATAGTGATAACTTATCTTTCTGAGTATTATGGTGATCTTTCTGCAGTGAAAGTGTATTCTTTGAGTTTAGGGGCATGGAAGGAAGTAGAATTTAGGCTCAATGACACTGTAGGTCTAAGTTCTAGAAGTGTCACTGTCGATGGTGTTATGTTTTGGTTGGTGTCAGAGTTGTTTGGGGATGAGAGTGATGATGACTATGAGAATGAGATTGTTTCATTTGACTTGGCTGTGGAAGTGTTTACCGTAATTCCAATACCTGAGCTACAGCCTATTAAGATTTCGCACTTTGTGGAGCAGATTCAAAGTATTTTCTATGCTTGAAAAGAAAATCTGAAATAACTTATGAGAATGTACTGATAAGCTTTATATAACTGACAGATTTTATTTTCAGGAAAAATACTGATAAATAACTCATTGTAAAATTTATCACCTAGATATAACTAAGGATTCAAGTGCTTGAGTGTGATCAACTTTTCTTTTGCTGTATACAATATATTTTCAGCTATATGTAAATGTCTTTCATTCTGCACATAGTTGAAAAAATAGTTGCAGTTGAAGATAGATTGCACCTTGATCCTTTGGACGATAAATTTTGGAATAAGGATTTTTTTTTGTTAAGATTTTTCCTTTATGTGATTTTGGCATGTTCGAGCCTCCCCTACGATTGATCTATACAACGTTTTTTACACGGAAGCAACTAAATAAAAAAATACATAAAAAAGCTTCAACAACTAGCCTCCTGGAGTAAGCAACTACGAAGCCCAAGAACATGAAGCAAAACATGAAAAGTAGAGAAAAATAAAACACCCAACAAACATAAAAACAAGTATAAGAAAAAGACAATAACCATGAAACATAAAGACCCGACACAAACAAACACCATGCAATCACCTATGCAGCCCAGTCATGCACGAACATGCCAAGGAAGATGAAGACTACCATGAGCATCTGAAGCAAGATAAGAGACACACAGTGGAGCCTGTTTGAGTTAGCACTTAAGAAATATGTTTACACAAGTCGATATAAAATTCCTTTCACATACTTACTTCATACACAGTAATTGAAACCACGTTGTAAAAATAACTCTTACGGCTAACTCAAACAAGCACTAGTCTTTGAAACCTGCTAGACATCTGTATCACAAGGGATATTGAAAAAGCAATTGGGAATACCCAAAAGCAGGGAAAGCCATAGCAATGATCACCATGAACCAGGAGAAAGGCGAACAAACCAACCATCCGCAAAAGTATGGGTCAAAGCAACTTATTAATGAAAACAGCCGAAAAATAAACAAACACCAAAAGACAGAAATTTGCAGGCATGCAAGATGAACCTCAAGTGGCTGCTGATAAACTTATAACTATCAGTCTATCATGCACATTTTGCGGAGTTTTTTGGGACGGTCTAAAACGGAAGTCAACTATGGAAATCATTTTAACTTGACAAAATATATCAATTTAACTAATCTTTAACTTCTTTTTCTTAATTGTTTATGAGGTACATATATATTAAAGATGAGGAGTATCTTACATCTCATCATTATTATTTTTTCTTTGAATCATGAACTTTTTAGCAACTCTCTTAAATTGTATTTCTTATTTTTTTTGTACACTTGCTTTATTTTTACTAATTTCATTGTTTTGTTTTATTTAACATTGATTTTTTTATTATTGATTTTTGTTATTTTTAATACTTACTCGAAATACTTGGTATAGAATTATAAGATAGTAATTTAATCACGAGGAGTTAGTATAAGTTGATCACTAAACTTTGAACAATCCAACTAGTATATAGACGGGCTTAATGGGGTGTCTGATATTTAATACTTTAATTACTCTCATATTCTAACATATTCATCAATTTTTTTTTATTTTAATTTAAAAATACAATTATTAAATTATCATAGTGGGTTGGTTCTTTATAATTAAAAACTTAAATAATAGCTTTTTCAATTAATTTAAATTTAAATTTATTAAAGGGTTAATGTGTGATTTTACCAATAAACTATTGGCTCAGGAGCGTCCAACACAATTAACTATTAAGTGAACCAAAAATACCAACAAACTTTTTAAAAAAGAGCGCTCAGCACAACGCCATTAACATCGTTAACAAAAAGTTAACCTCCGTTATCTAAGGTGCAGATTGGCCAACGAACTCTTATTCCAGGAGCGCTCAACACAAAATTCTAAATTTTACTAAATTAAATAATTTTTTTCTCAATTGTCACTATTCAAAACTACTTGTATGGATATCTAATCTATGGACAAAAATTATTCATTCTTTAATTTTGTCAAAATTATAATTTACTAAAATAAGCAAAAGTTTTAATTAATACTTTGATTAATCTCATATTCTAACATATTCATCAATTTTTTTTATTTTAATTTAAAAATACCATTATTAAATTATCATAGTGTGCTGGTTCTTTATAATTAAAAACTCAAATAATAGCTTTTTGAATTAATTTTAATATAAATTTATTAAAGTATAAGAATTAAAATTTATTTTAATCACATTGTAAGCTCTAAATTATATTCAAGCTTGACTAGGTCTTTTCAAAGCTCAAACCTAAACAAAAAGAAAAACTTGTATACAGGCTTAAGTTAAGATTTAGGCTCTAGATTTCTGTTACAGGCTCAGACGTATTTAGTCAAAATCTGACCTGAGTATTTCCACCCTAGGAAGTAGTAATGAAATACAAGAAATAATAGTAGTAATTGTATTAATTGAATTAGGTAAGGGATGGAGAAAGATTGAGGGGGAGGGGATGGTATGAATATAGATGGTGGAATTAATGAATTCAGCTCAGATTAATTGAATGAGGCCACTTCTTCTAGAAACCATGGTGGTTCACACTTAAACAGTTAAACCCCTAATCGTAGTTGCTCCAAAAATAAAATAAAATCAATCACAACGCTTCTATACAGATATATAATCTAATGATATACTCCCTCTGGTCTTTATTATAAGACACCAACTAGCAAGTTTATTTGGTCCTTTTTATAAGACACTTACTTGTTCCCAATGAGCAGTGATTAATTTTTTCCATGTCTACCTCTAATTAATAAAGGTAATGGGTGAAAGTAATAATTAATATAATATTATAGTTTAGTGTAATTAGTAGGGGTAATATTGGAAATTACTTAGATTCTTGGACAACTTTATTGACTTTAACTACTTTTATTGGTTTGTGAGAAAAATTAGTTGGTGTCTTATAATAAGGACCAGAAGGAGTACAACATATGTTAGGATTAATAAGTGATTTATTTAGTTTCCTTAATTTCTACAGAAAGTCAACTGGATCTTATATTAAACATCAGATGGAAGTATAAAGTTTATTTTTGTTCTTTAAATTTAAAAAATATTTTCTTTTTTCTTTTTACCTGAATGATCTTACAAATTGCTTTCTCAATCATCCAGCTTATACCGTTTTAATAAAAGATGCTCAAATAAAATTTTAAATGTTGATAAAATAATCTTAATATTAACCTTGCAAATTTATCAATTACAGAAATACAGATTGAAAAAAAAAAAAAAGGTAAAAGAGCAGTTTATGGATTAAATAGTCCAACACTGATTCTTTTCCTACCGATTCCGGTAAACCCTAACACCTCCGTGGGTTGCGAAGGCTTTTTGATAAATTCGTTTCTCCTAATCGAGCTCGAGCACCATGGCTGACGGAATTCCAATTCTTCCCGAAGAAATTATCGGAAACATTCTGAAATGACTTACGGTAAAATCGTTAATGCGATTCCAATGTGTGTGCAGACAATGGAGAATTCTCTTCAAGACTCAATCTTTCATCGCAAATCATCTCCACCACTCAAATCATCAAAACCCTTGTCTCCTTCTCCAACGTTATGGCATACGTAATCCTTCAAATTTGTATTGCCTTGATTCCGAGATGCAAGTTTGGGAACTTCAGAAGCCACCATTGCTCCATTATTTGAAGCAAGGTACGATAATTGGTTCCAGCAATGGCTTGCTCTGTGTTGAAATAAATAATCATGATGCATCTCATCATTTCCTTGTAGTGTGGAATCCAGCTATTAGAGAGGTCAGACTAGTGCCCGAAACTAAATTTCATGGGAATGATGGTTACTATCTTATAGGATTTGGGTTCTGTCCGATTATTAATGATTACAAGATAGTGATAACTTATTTTTCTGGGTTGTATGGTGATCTTTCCGCAGTAAAAGTGTATTCTTTGAGTTGGCATGGAAGGAAGTAGAATTTAGGCTCAATGACACCGTAGGTCTAAGTTCTCAATGTGTCACTGTCAATGGTGTTATGTTTTGATGGATGTCAAAGAGGTTTGGGGAGGATACTGATGATGAAGATGAGGATCTGATTGTTTCATTTGACCTAGCAGTGGAAGTGTTTACAGTGATTCCAATACCTGAGCTAGAGCCTATTGAGCTTACTGTGTATGAGGAAAAACTTGCTATATTTTGTTGGAATAGAAACTCAGAACATCCTGCTATTGATATGTGGGTAATGGAGGAGGGAGTAGGAGCATCTGGAGAGAGATGGGGTTGGACCAAAAAATATACTAGCAGCCCTAATCCTTGCTTCTTAAATCCTAGGACTATTTGGAGAAACGCAATTGTCTGTTGTCCTTACGGGGAGGATGAATCAACAGCTATTTTCTTAAATCTCACTACTGAAAAAGTGAAGAAGTTTGCGATTAGCAAATGTGACAATGAGCATTTTATATTCAATTATGCTGAAAGTCTTGTACCAGTTGGAGGAATGAAAGTCTTATACCGGTTATATAATATTAAATGACCGATGTTTCTAGCTGTATTTGACATATCTATAAGATTAGGTTGTTCTGTTTTCTTTTCAAGGCATCTGTAGTCTAGTTGCTGGTGTGTGGATTATTTGTAAGTTGTGACCTCTTGTAATATAATATATCATATGACCCTGACTTTGTCCCCCAACTTACATTTATTATCATTTCATTCTTTGTTCAATGTTTGAAAAGAAATCCTATCAATAAGTCATCTTTCATTCTTGTATCACTCATACTTTTGCAAAAGTATTAATTGTTTGACTTACATAGAAATTTGACTCTTGAGTTCATCAATTATATGTTCTTCAAATATGTGTTTGTGTATTGTGATTGGGTGAAGATCCTCTGTAACATCCCAATTTAAGAGCCAATTTTTTTTTTAAAAAAACATCAGAGTAGAGCATTGGAATAAAAACATTGAGTAACTGATTATAACAATAACAGTGGCGTAACCGCCTGTTCATAAAGATTAATACATTATCTGATTATGACTTTACATCTCATCGGCCGATCATTACTCGGTCTTCACGTGGTCTTCATCTTCATGTGTGATGTCTGCTCTGCTTACTCTTATCCTCTGTCCATGGTCTCTCTCTCCAGACCTTGATGTGATGCTATAGTAAGAGCTGAGATCCAACGTTCATCGGATCTCAGGTAACGGTTAACCTCATGCTTATATAACACTTTATGTTCAACAGATATTTCTATGATTACAGCAATGATACATGATCATTTAATAACAACTACCCTACAAGCAAAGTTATTTGTCTGCACTTTAATTGTGTGCCACGATGTACAGTCGTGTCCGTAGCGCTAGGAAAACTCTAACGGCATTATATTTACTATAACCCGTAAAGTCGTAAGTGATTATCTAAGTTTATTACCTTAGTCATGTGTGCATGGCCCGAACGAGTTCCACCCATGGCTTATGAAACTATCCGTACCATATATAAGCAAACTATAAGCATCAGAGTCAGTATTACAGTACGCCGCGAACGTACCTTCGTTTGATGGTACTTCGGTACTTTTGACGGAAATGACACGTTTTACGGAAAACGGCGAAACGTTCAACAGTGGCTCGTCGGACAGCGTAACGGCAGCAAATCTGAGTTTTCGATGTCCTATAAGAGTAATATCACTTTCATTAGTGATTTGACACAATAACTGGCATTTTAGGTAAAAATTACCATTTTGCCCCTATACCCCTAATTGGCGGAATTTCGCCAGCACTTCGTTACTTTTGCTCCGTTTTTCCAAAATTTTGCCAGAACTTCGACGCCATCTTGATTTTCGAAAATAAAGACTAAAATAGCCCTCCCATATGATATTCAATCATACTTGAAAATTTAAAGGCTATTCTAGCATTATAACCCCTACTTTTGAAAGAGCTATAAAAGCTTCAACTTTTCAGGTACTCGATCCCTACCAAGTTTTTACCTCGTCAGGCATTTTTCAATGCAATGAGGCCTAAAAACAATAGTAGGAATCTTATTCCCTACTTACTAAAACTATCTAACAAATTCCACTATCTTTCGAACTAAAAACTAAAGCCCGAAAGACTTACCCGTTGAAGACTTCTGCACAATTTTGCCAGAGCTTCTCTCTCTACTTTCCCTCTCTATATTCGGCCAAGGAGCTCAAGAGGATGGTGTGAAGAATTCAAGAGGATGGCATGCCTATTTATAGAAATTTCTAAGGACATGAATGGCATTTTCCAACTTGTTTACAACCATGAAAAATCAAACTTGAAATGGTGTAAAATCCTTGTTCATGGGGCATTGTTTGGCCGAAAATGAGGGTGATGTGGCTGCAAGGGAGTGGTCCAAAAATGATGCATATACTTGCTTTATGCCCGGTCTAAACGAATTTCCCAGATCGGTACCCGATTCGCGTGATTTCGGAGAAATCTCAAAATTCTGGATTTACAACTTTGAAGACATGTTCTCTCTTACTAGAAATGTCCAAGTTAACCTAAATTTTGATTCCATATAGGCTTCAACAGTCCAGTTGAAGTTTCCTCGAAAAACGTGTCCGATCGCGTCCGGTTTCAGAACGCATTTCTGAAATTATCAACTTCTTCAGAAAAATTCACTGATTCCAAATATGTCAAAATAAATTCAAACTCATGCCTAGATGTTGAGTTAGAATTTATTTTCTCTTTATCCAAAAATATACCTATATGCATTTTTCCCTATTTTGTTTTATTAGGAAATGCACAAATGACTTCAGAATTTTCTTCCGGAAGAGTTTAACGGAAGATAAAATTCCACTGATCAATATTTTTCCTTGACTTTGGACATCCCATTCCTAGATCTCTAGATAGGATCCGTTTCCTAATTTCTAAATTACTATTCATAATATTTCACTTTAATTAATTATAATATTAAAATAATTGCAACTTGCCAAAATTATTTTTCATTTCTTTTTCTTTTTTCTTTTTTTTCTCTTTTTCTCTTTTTTTTCTCTTCCTTTTTTTTTCTTTTCATTTTTTTTTCTGCCCATTATTATTATTATTATTATTATTATTATTATTTTTATTATTATTATTTTAATTTCGTTTTTTATTAATTATTTAATTAATTAAATAATTTTTTTTACATAATTTTTTTACAAAATTTTCCTATTGGTCCATTATTGCATTTAGGCTTAAAAATACCTAAACTCAACTATTTTTCTCAAAAATTTCCAATTAATTAGTAAATATACTTTTACTAATTTTCAACCATTTTCTACTAATTTTTGAGCTTTACATAATTATTTCTGAATTTCCTTTGCTTATGCTTAAGTAATTAGCCCAATATTACTTAATTACTTAATTATCACAAGTTGATAATTTTCTTAATTAGAATACTTCATTACCTCATATATAACTTTAGCCCTGACATTTGTGTTTCCATGTCTCCTTCATTATATTAGAATTTGTGAGGGTATTTTGGTCATTTAACACTTTTTGAGCATTCTTATTCAATTTCTCCAAGTTCATAATTATTAAATTACCATAATTAGAGATAATATACTCTCTCAATTTTAATAATTATTTCCTTGCCTTTTAGGATTTTTCACAATTTTCCTAAGTATTTATGTCCCTTGGGGGCATTTCCGTCATTTGGCACTTTGGCCCTTAGATTCTCTAATTTCCCAGAGATTTTCCTTTAGAAAATAAAATAATTATAACTTAGTATTTGATATCTCATATTCACCTACTTTCTATAGGTATAATTTTACTAAATTATGATACGTATTTTTGGGGTATTACATTTCTTCCCCCCTTAAACAAAATGTGGGGAATAGCAAATTTACGTTTCTGGCTTTTTTATTCATTTTTACTGGATAAATAAGTTAAATACACTGTTTTTTCTGGTTTTGTGTAAGTTGTCCTCCTTACTCTGTGTGTGTGATTTTTTTTTTCATTTAGGATATGTGATCCCTCATTATTTTCAATCTTTTCTATAAAGATACATTTTACAGAGTCTGCAACAAAAAGAAAACCAACCTTTAGGAACTTGTTTCAGCGCAAACAAGGTTTTCCCCCTCCCTCTCCCTCCCCCTCCCCCTGCAAACAAGAGACTTTTTATGATGCTCAAAATTTTAGAGGTTGTTACTTAGAAGTATCTTTAATAATGACATGTCAGGGGCTGTTTGGTACTTTGATATGAGATTTGGAGGGGAAGGGAGGAATTTTATGAGTTGGTTTTTAAAAAATTAGAGATCCAAATCTAAAAGTTTTTAATTAATTTGTCATACTTTTTTTATTTTATATCTTCTTTTTATTAAAATTTTATAATATCACTTCTTCAAATTTTTTTAAAATCCAATTCATGAAAATTTGCCTTTCCCCCTGAATTCCTCGTATCAAATAGACCAGTGGAAATCATTTTTATCAAATCAATTTGAAATAGTGACCAATTATTGCATAGTACCAAGGTAAGAATGGTTCTAACCATTGGGGAAAATGGGTTCAATAAATTCACAACCATGTGTTTAACGGAAGGCTTTGGCCACTAATATGATCTTGTGCTTTTTTTTGGACGATGGTTCTAAAAATTATTTAAATCAAATTATGTATTAGTAATAACAACATAATTTTGTCAACTCTATTTTTTTTTTTCGGTATCTCACCTAATTCACCGGAACCTTTGTTTCGACTAATCCGGATTTCGCTCCGCGTTGGGCCTACGGTCGTGGAGGAAGAGCTCCCAACACCCTTCTTTTTTTCCATTTGTCAACTCTATTTGTACAACACCTTCGGCCACCACATTAGGAAGTATTCGGCCTATCATCATGAGTCTTCACAAACAATCTTAAGACTTGGAAAAGAAATATTAACACAATCAAAAATGCCAAAAGGGCTATTAAAAAAAAAGAAATAATATGTACAAATATTTAGTAAAAAAAAAAAAGTTAAATATCATGTTTTTTTTTGGGCAATAATCTCAGGGAACTTTAGTTGTAGTATTTGATTTGAGGTGGATGATTGGGTGTTAGGCATCCTAAATGTAGGGCATACGACCTAATTTGAGGGTGAATTATAGTTTTAGATGTAAAACTTTTTTATTTATTTTATTTATTTTATATTTATCATTTTTCTTTAAATTAATTTTTCTAACTTATGAACTAATATATAATCTAATATTAAATATTTTAGAGGGATCAGGTCATATATTTTAGAGTAATTTATTTAAACTTCTTAATCTTTTGAAACTAAACAAATAAGTCTTACACTGAGAATTGTTGGAGTATAAAATAAAGAGAGAGATGAGTATTATAACTAATATCTATCAAAAGGACATGTTTAATTTTTTTTAGAGATTGAAGAAGCTAAAAAAATTACTTTAAAAAAGTTATATATAAATTTAATTTATAAACATATATATAATATAATCATAAACAATATATGTTATGTTATGATTAATAAATGATTTACTTAAAAAATGTTTTATTTTTTATTTTTACCTGAATAATTTTACAAATTGTTTTCTCAATCATTCAACTTATACCGTTTTAATAAAACATGCTAAAACAAAATTTTAAATGTTGATAAAATAATCTTAATATTAACCTTATAAATTTATCAATTCCAGAATATTTAATATGTAATTTTTAAAAAAATTAATAGTAGCCTTTACAGATTGAAAAAACAAAAATAAAAAAGGACCGGTAATCTTTAATGCGATTCCAATGTGTGTGCAGACAATGGAGAATTCTCTTTAAGACTCAATCTTTCATCGCAAATCACCTCGACCACTCAAATCATCAAAACCCTTGTCTCCTTCTCCAACGTCATGGCATACATAATCCTTCAAACTTGTATTGCCTTGATTCCAAGATGCAAGTTTGGGAACTTCAGAAGCCACCATTGCTCCATTATTTGAAGCAAGGTACGATAATTGGTTCCAGCAATGGCTTGCTCTGTGTTGAAATAAATAATCATGATGCATCTCATCATTTCCTTGTAGTGTGGAATCCAGCTATTAGAGAGGTCAGACTAGTGCCCAAAACTAAATTTCATGGGGATGATTGTTACTATCTTATAGGATTTGGGTTCTGTCCGATTATTAATGATTACAAGATAGTGATAACTTATTTTTCTGGGGTTTATGGTGATCTTTCTGCTGTAAAAGTGTATTCTTTGAGTTTAGGGGCATGGAAGGAAGTAGAATTTAGGTTCAATGACACCGTAGGTCTAAGTTCTGAAAGTGTCACTGTCAATGGTGTTATGTTTTGGTGGATGTCAAAGAGGTTTGGGGAGGATACTGATGATGAAGATGAGAATCTGATTGTTTCATTTGACCTAGCAGTGAAAGTCTTTACAGTGATTCCATTACCTGAGCTACAGCCTATTAAGCTTACTGTTTATCAGGAAAAACTTGCTATATTTTCTTCGAATAGAAACTCAAAACATCCTGCTATTGATATGTGGGTAATGGAGGAGGAGGGTGTAGGAGCATCTGGAGAGAGATGGGGTTGGACCAAAAAATATACTAGCAGCCCTAATCCTTGCTTCTTAAATCCTAGGACTATTTGGAGAAACGCAATTGTCTGTTGTCCTTACGGGGAGGATGAATCAACAGCTATTTTCTTAAATCTCACTACTGAAAAAGTGAAGAAGTTTGCGATTAGCAAATGTGACAATGAGCATTTTATATTCAATTATGCTGAAAGTCTTATACCAGTTGGAGGAATGAAAGTCTTATACCGGTTATATAATATTAAATGACTGATGTTTCTAGCTGTATTTGACATATCTATAAGATTAGGTTGCTGTGTTTTCTTTTCAAGGCATCTGTAGTCTAGTTGCTGGTGTATGGATTATTTGTAAGTTGTGACCTCTTGTAATATACATATATCATATGACCCTGACTTTGTCCGCCAACTTACATTTATTATCATTTCATTCTTTGTTCAATGTTTGAAAAGAAATCCTATCAGTAAGTCATCTTTCATTCTTGTATCACTCATACTTTTGCAAAAGTATTAATTGTTTGACTTCCATAGAAATTTGACTCTTGAGTTCATCAATTATATGTTCTTCAAATATTTGTTTGTGTATTGTGACTGGGTGAAGATCCTCTTATATGTAACTGTTCAGACAAACAAGTGCTAGAATCTACACCATTGCTTGCAACATTTATAGATTTCGCACTCTGTGGAACAGATTCAAGGTATTTTCTATGCTTGAAATGAAAATCTGAAATAACTGATGAGAATGTACTGGTAAGCTTTATATAACTGACATATTTTATTTTCAGGAAAATTACTGCAAAATAACTCATTATAAAATTTATCACCTAGATATAACTAAGGATTTAAGTGCTTGAGTGTGTGCAACTTTTCTTCAGCTGTTTTCAGCTATATGTAAATGTTTGTCATTTTGCACATAGTTAAATATGAGCTGCGCATGGTTGAAAAAATAGTTGCACTTTGTTGAAGATAGGTTGTACAAATTTCAGATACCTTTGAGTAATAAATTTTTGAATAAGGATTTTTTTTGAAGATTTTTCCTTTATGTGATTGTGGCATGTTGGAGCCTCCCCTACAATGGATCTATACAATGTTTTTATATAGTAGACAATTTTATTATAAACTAAATAAAACGATACATAAAAAAGTTTCAACGACTAGCCTACTGGAGTAAGCAACTATGAAGCTCAAGCACAGGAAGCAAAACATGAAAAGTAGGAAGAAAAAAAACGCCCAACAAACACAAAAACAAGTATAAGGAAAAGACAAGAACCATGAAAAATAAATGATGAAGACTACCATGAGCATCTGAAGCAAGATAAGAGACGCACAGCTCTAGTCTTCGAAACATGCCACTACGAGCCGAAGCACTACGGTTATCGTTAGTTTAACTGAAAATGATGATATAATGTTATGTAAAAATATTCTAGAGAAATCATATCATATATATTGTAATTGCAATTAAGTAATTTATCTAACTTTCTTAATATTTTTCAAACTAGATAAATAGGCTTTACATTATGGAGAAATCTCTTCAAGACCCAATCTTTCATCGCAGATCACCTTGAACACTCAATACATCAAAAACCTTGTCTCCTTCTCCAACCCGTTGACAAACTTTGGAACGTGTATTGTCTTGATTCCAAGATGCAATTCTGGAAACTTCAGAAACCGCTATTGCCCGATTATTTTATGCGCGGTAAGATCATTGGTTCCGTCAATGGCTTGCTATGTTTTCAGATCAATAAGCCTAATGAATATCCTCATTTTCTTTTTATGTGGAATCCGGCTACTAGAGAGCTTAAACAGGTGCCCACACTAATTTCCATTACAAGGATTGTTTTTCAGGATTTGGGTTCAGTCCCATTATTAATGGTTACAAGATAGTGATGACTTATGCTTCTGAGTATAAAGTTAAGCTTTCTGGTTTGAAAGTGTACTCTTTAAGCTCAGATTCATGGAAGGAAGTAAAATTTCGGCTCAATGACACCGCTTGTGTCAGATCTCAAAGTGTCACGGTTAATGGTGTTATGTTTTGGTTGGGGTCAAAGATAGTTGGGGAAGATACAGATGATCAGATGGTGATTGTTTCATTTGGCCTAGCAATGGAAGTGTTGACGTTGATACCAATACCTGATCCATAAACCTTCTTCCGATTCTTATTGTTTATGAGGAAAATCTCAGGAGAGGACCAATAGTTTTTTTTTTTTTTTTTGGGGGTTTGCTTTTTTATGTCATTTGTGTTTGCATAATAGAGCTCTCATGGGTGTTTGTACCTCATCCTCATATTTCGATATGCCCATCAGACTCTAAACTTCCATTCTCAATAAGAAGGAAGCAATTTAAAAAGAACAATTTTTCTAGTTTGTTTCACAATGACCATGAACAATAGTTAAGGGTAGAGCATTTGAAAAGTTGGGCTTGTTTGTACTTCAAATGTTGTTTACAAGGGGTGTGTGATAACCTATGTAGGTAGTTAGGTACTCTATGTGCTATATATTTGTGCCAAGGCTTGTTTGCTCTGTCATGCACTTCTTTTTCCTTAATATTCTTCCTCTGTTTGCATCATTCTGTGATCAGTTAGATTGTGCTTCATTTTATATCATACTGTTCAATTCTCTTTCAAGATGAATTAATGTGTGACATAGTTGCTGGTGTGTTGATTACATGGAATTTTCTATCAGATGAGATGGAAGAAAAGTAAGTGAATTTCAGTTTTAATTTCATTCACCCTTGTTTTATGAACATTGTTTTTCCCTCATCATTTCATATATATATATGTAAAATGCCTCATTTTTATTTTAGACATGCTCAAACGAATCTGAGGGATCCCTGACCCTCAGTCTCAGATTTCAATTATTGTGCTAATAACCCAATGATTAATATAATTAATAATACAATTCATAGAGATCCCTATAATCATGGAAGGTGAAGTTCATTGGCATGCTTGGGGCTTAATTATATAATTATTAATATAATTATAATTCCTGATTTAACGTCTAATTTCAAATTCATTTTACTTCATTCCTTATATTCGAACCCTAATAATTGCATATGGACAATTTTGATGATGTGATTACATGCCCAGAAATACTTACATATTCTAGGAGCATTAGGTCATCTAAACTTTGTTCAATTAAAATACGAAGCTTTAGCTTTTAGAAGTAACTCGCAATTTATATTTTTTTCAAAGCAAACGTCCTAGTTTAAAAAGAAAAAACAAAAACTCACAAACACATCCCGCTCAAAATTCTAGTCAGGATGCCAACTAGGATAAAATTTTACAGAGATGTTGTATTTTAATCAGACATAGTTTATTTGAACTGGTACTCTCAGAGTACCTAAATATTTCTTATGCACCCAGTTAACCAAATATGAAGTAAACCATTAAACCCAAATTTGATCGCATTAATATAATTTATTGCACCTATATCTTTTATGGAGATCCCTACAATAATGAAATATGATGTTCCTTGGTATGCTTGAACCACCTTAACATAATTATTAATATAATTATAATTCTTGATTTAACGTATAATTTCAAATTCAATTTGCTTATTCTTTATAGTCAAACCCCAATAATAATATATGGGCAATTTTGATTGTGTGATTATCCGACTTATTTGTGAGTTTAATGGGTTACTAAAAAGGTATTGCAAAATTTCTAGTGTAAAGCTGATTAATTTATTGATGCTTCAAATAAAATGAAAGTTAAGGGATTAAAACCAAAATGAAAACAAACTTAAGGCTCTAAAAATTGGGTCACTAAGCAATATTTAAATTAAAATAGAATGATATAGAATATCCAATTTTTTTAAAATGGAATTCAAAAACTGTCCAGAATAAAATGCACATTGTTATTTTAGATTTTAACATACGGCTTCTATTTCTTATATTTTTTTAAAATTTCAATTTAATTTTTTTAACATGTTTTCATTTTTAATATTAAAAACAGCGAAATGTATAAAACAATCCAGCAACAACATAACAAAGCAAAGGAGGTTTATGAAAATATTCTCATGTAAGAAAAAAACAAAACATTTTGAACAATTCAACCCTATTATTTCTTTAGGTGAAAAAAATAACCCTATTATTTCAGGAAGTTATGATTGAGAACTGAGAAGTTATAATTTATAATTTAAATGAAAAAGGGTTAAGGTGCGATTTACTAATAAACTATTAGTTCAGGAGGTCTAACAAAATTAAATGTTAAGTAGATCAAAAATACCAACAAACTTTTAAAAAGGTGCAGTCAACACAAAAAAAGTTTTACTCAGGAGCGCCCAGCACAACCCTGTTAGACAAAAAGTTAACGTCCGTTATCTAAGGTGCAGATTGGCCAACAAACTTTTACTCTAGAAGCGCCCAGTACAAAAAAGTTTTACTTAGGAGCGCCCAGCACAAAATTCTAAATTTTACTAAATTAAATGATTTTTTTCTCAATTGTCACTATTCAAGACTACTTGTATAGATATCTATGGACAAAAATTACTCATTCTTCAATTTTGTCAAAATTATAATTTTCTAAGATAAAAAAATTTTTTAATTAAAAATATAATTATATGCGTATGTAGACACACACACGTGTGTGTGTGTACATATATGTATTATGTGTATATATGTGTATGTATACATATATGTATCTTTTTGTGTGTGCGTGTGTATACACATATAGATATATATATGTACATATATATATGTGTCAGTTTGTCTATATATACATGTGTGTGTGTATGCATATATATGTGTGTACACACACACATATGTATGTATATATCTATACACACATATATGTATATATAACAAGATCATTATTTCAATTAGAAAGCGTGTGGAAAGAAAATCTCTAGGTCAAAGACATATGTGGTAAGGGCTATAGATTCACTTCTACTATGTCATTTTAAATTTATATAAGGACATTTTAGAAAAATGAGTAAAATTAACTAATTTAACTCATCTCCTTAATCTCTCTAAAATCGGTTAAATTTATCCTATAATTAGGACTGGGGGGAGTAAGCGATATATTAAAATTTATATATATTAAGGTAAATATGTATTTTTAATATTTTATTTTATTATCTAGTTTTATAAAGTATTTTTCAAATCTCTAACCTTTAATCTTTTGAAGAAAAAAATAAAAATATGTTATTAAACTAAAAGAAATTTAGAATAAATAAGTAAAAAATAAGTGTGAAACGATTATCATTCAATTTCTTGTACGTAGCTTCTAATTATAGCCTACTAAGGGTCACATCAAGAGTCACCACCAAAAGTCACTATCAAGGGTCACAACTAAAGGTCACACTAAGGGTCACTACAAAATGTCATCACCAATGGTCAAAACAAAATAAGAGATATATTAAAATTTATATATATTAAGGTAAATATGTATTTTTAATATTTTATTTTATTCTCTAATTTTATAAAGTAATTTTCAAATCTCAAACCATTAAAATTTTAAAAAAAAAATAAAAAAAAAATATTGTTATTAAACTAAAAGAAATCTGGAATAAATAAGTAAAAAATAAGTGGGGAGCAATTCTCATTCAATTTATTATATTTGTACAAAACTTTGTACATGACTTCCAATTATAAACTCTTAAGGGTCATATCAAGAGTCACCACCAAGGGTCACAACCAAAGGTCACTATCAGGACCGTGCTTTCCTCCAATGCCTGTTTGCGTTCGCTGCATCCTTTTCCATAAAATTGTGTCGTTTTGGCACAAAAATAGTGAGTTGTTGCCTTTTTTTTTCTTTTTAATATTTTAAGATACTGACGGGTACTAAAAAGATACTTCAAGATACTGACTAATACTGAGAAAATACTTCATGATCCTGAAAAAAATATTTTAAGATGTTTTAAAAATATTTCAAGGCAGTAACTGGTACTAAAAAGATACTTCCGGATACTAACTAGTACTAAAAAAAGACTTCACGATATTAAAAAATTATATTAGGATCTTGAAAAAATATCCTAAAGTATAGTAGTTAGTACCCTAAAATATTTTTTCAAGATCCTAATATAATTTTTTAAGATCATGAAATATTTTTTTAATTACCAGTTACTACCTGAAATATTTCTAAAACGTTCTAAAATAATTTTTCAAGATCATGAAGTATTTTTTCAGTACCGTTCCGTATCCTGAAGTATCTTTTCAGTACCCTGAAATATTTATAAAAAAAAAAAAAAAAGAGTCAACAGCTCACTGTTTTTGTGCCAAAATGGTACAGTTTTATGGAAAAGGAGGCAGCAGACGCAAACGGGCATTGGAGGAAAGTCTGGTCCTCACTATCAAGGGTCACCACCAAGAGTCATAACAAAATGTCATCACCAAGGGTGACCACCAAGCGTCACAACCAAATGTCACCACCAAAGACCACTAAAGATTATGGGTCAATGAACATCCACATAATATATTCATAACAAGTTTTAAATATTGGCAAAATATTATCAAGAATGATATGTTACGTTTAATTTTTGAAAAGGAATATGATATTGTCACTACTAATTTTGGTCACTACCACTTTTTCACCGTTAGATCGGAATCTCATCTACCTTTATCATTTCTCTCTCCTATTGAGATTCTGATCTAAAGGTAAAAATGTAGTAGTGACAATATCCTGTCCCTTTTTTCATATATAGTATAATGTCTCGCAAAAATATTTTAGATGAATCATATCATATATATTATAATTGTAATTAAATAATTTATCTAACTTTCTTAATATTTTTAAACTAGATAAATAAGTTTCCATGAGTATAAAACAAAAGAGAGAGATGTTTTTGTTCTGTAATTTTACAAAAAAATTTCTCAATCATGCAACTTTAACTCTTTAATAAAATATGCTGACAATAAAATTTTAGATAAATTCTTGTATGAACTTATATTGCCACATCATTTATAATTTAACTAATTAAAATACAACAACTATGATTTGATTTGACATCTCCTAAATATTACCTAGCATATTAATAAAATTAAAAAAATCAAAATATTTACATCTTAATGAAGGGATTTGTTTATTTATTTTTTATAAAATATGAATTATATGAGCAGCTAACTA
This sequence comes from Acacia pycnantha, assembly GCA_025563575.1. Classification (NCBI taxonomy): domain Eukaryota; kingdom Viridiplantae; phylum Streptophyta; class Magnoliopsida; order Fabales; family Fabaceae; genus Acacia; species Acacia pycnantha. Next base: position 4,379,422 of record JAMWYP010000003.1, on the reverse strand, counting down.
GGATTAATATTAATTAGGTTGTATTTTAATTAGTTAGACCACAAATAACGTGATAAATCAGGTTCAAGAATCTGTATAGAATTTAAATATTTATAAACTAATTTAATATTGCGCTTGTAAATGTATCAAATACAAATTATTTAGCCGGTAAATGCTTACACGTATACAGACTGAAAAACAAAAACAAAAAACAAAATATTACTTTTAAATACCGTTTCTAACCCCTTCGTTGAGAGCTAAGGCTTTCTAATATGCAACTCATGGAAGGAGACTTTTAGTGAATGGGATATTTTATTTTCTTCCTTATCTCTCCCTCTCCCTCTCCCTCTCTGTCATGCACTTCTTTTTCCTTAATGTTCTACCTTTGTTTGCATCATTCTGTGATAAGTTAGATTGTGCTTCATTATAAAACAAAAAACTCTAACCCCTTCGTTGAGAGCTAAGGCTTTCTAATCAATTCGTCCTCCCCAATCGAGCTCGAGCACCATGGATGACGACATTCCGATTCTTCCTCCAGAAATTATCCGAAACATCCTGAAACGACTTCCGGTGAAATCGTTAATGCGACTCCAATGTGTGTGCAGAGGATGGAGAATTCTCTTCAAGACCCAATCTTTCATCGCAGATCACCTCGACCACTTAAATCATCAAAACCCTTGTCTCCTTATGAAAGATTTTGACATCGAGTATGATCCTTCGACCATGTATTGCCTTGATTCCGATATGCAAGTTTGGGAATTTCAGAACACACCATTGCTCAGTTATTTGAACCAAGGTAAGATACTAGGCAGCAGCAATGGCTTGCTCTGTGTTCAAATCACTAAGCATGATGGATCTCCTCTTTTAGTGTGGAATCCAGCTATTAGAGAGGTCAGACTAGTGCCCACAACTAATATTCGTAAGGATTATTGGAACCATCTTATAGGATTTGGGTTCAGTCCAATTATTAAGGATTATAAGATAGTGATAGCTTATTTTCCTGTCGATCATGCTGATGTTTGTATAGTAAAAGTGTATTCTTTGAGCTCAGGGTCATGGAAGAAGGAAGAAAAAATTAGGCTCAATGGCGCCAGAGGTGTACCATCTGGAGGTCTCACTGTCAATGGTGTTATGTTTTGGTGGGGTTGCAAGACGGTTGGGAAGGATGATGATGATAAGAGACTGATTGTTTCATTTGACTTAGCAGTGGAAGTGTTTACAGTGATACCAGCACCACAACTACACCTTCTTTCAAGCTATGCTATGTATGAGGAAATTTTTTCCATATTTTCTTGGATCAAAGACCCAACACATTCTATTGTTGATCTGTGGGTACTAATGAAGGAGGGTGTAGGTGCATCTGGAGAGATATGGAGCTGGACCAAAAAATATAGTATCGCCCCTTTTCCTTGCTTCTTAACTCCTATGACTATTTGGAGAAATGAAATTGTTTGCTTTCCTCTCGGGCAAGGTGAATCAGCAGTTGTTTTCTTAAATCTCACTACTAAAAAACCTGGAAGTTTGCTATTGGCAAGCTTGGCTATAAGGAATGGATTTTCAATTATGCTGAAAGTCTTGTACCGGTGGGTGGAATGAAATCATCCACAATTTTCCTGTAGGGCCTGGACTTGTTCATGACATTTTAACGCAAAGTGAATTTAAGATGTTTACTCCCTAAATCTTAATCTTTATTTTGTACACGTATTTAGTTTAAGCACTTTTGGTAGAAACAAACCCATATCAAGTTAGATTTTTTTATGCCTTATGAAGTTTAAAGACCTTTGGAGATGTTATCCTGACTGACGAAGGTAAATATTAAATGACAGATGTTTCTAGCTGTATTTATAGTCTAGTTGCTGGTGTGTGGATTACTTGTAAGTTGTGATCTTTTTGTAACATACATATATCATATGACACTGGCTTTCTCCCAACTTTCATTTATTGTCATTTCAATGTTTGTTCAATGTTTCTAGCTGTTTTTATAGTCTCGTTGCTGGTGTTTTTTTTTTTCTTTTCTTTTGTTTCGCTCAGGTAACAAGTGTTGTTTGACTTCCATAGAAATTTGAGTCTTGAGATACTCAATTATACGTTCTTCAAATAGGTGTGTATTGTCATTGGGTGAAGATCCTCTTCCAATAGGTGTGTATCTTCAAATTTCTTATCCTTGCCATTATGGTTTACAAATTGTCTGATAAAAAGGCAACATTTTTATTTATTTTGAAGTTAGAGCACCAACCCAGTAAGAACCTTGCATGATAGAGAAATTCTAACAAACTTGTCTATTGCCAAACACAAAAGGATCATTCAAGACAAAATGGTTTATTTGATTTTGTGTCTGTATCTTGCTTGACACAATTCAGAAGAAGGTTATGGAGTAATATTTCTGACTATGGAGTAATATTTAAAATATTTTGCTTGCTGCAGAACTTTAAAAAAAGAAAAGAAAGAGTGTTTGTCCTTTCAAATAAATATCTTAATACAATTGAAGGAGACATAATTTTTAAAAATTATTGCACTTATAACCTAATGATTGATATAATTAATAATACAATTCATAGAGATCCCTATAATCATGGAAGGTGAAGTTCATTGGCATGCTTGGGGCATAATTATATAATTATGATTCCTGATTTAAGTATTTAACATCTAATTTCAAATTCAAACCCTAATGATTGCATATGGATAATTTTGATGGTGCAATTACGTGCCAAGAAACATTTACATACTTTAGGAGCGTAAGATTATCTAAACTTTGTTCAATTAAAATACGACACTTTAGCTTCCAAAAGTATTTCACAATTTATATTTTTTTCAAAGCAAACGTTTTAGTTTAAAAAGAAAAAGAAAAACTCACAAACATATCCCGCCGGAAATTCTAGTTAGGATTATAGGATGCCAACTAGGATAAAATTTCGCAGAGATGTTGTATTTTAATTAGGCATAGTTGATTTGAGCTGGTACTCTTAGAGTACCTAAGTATTTCTTATGTGCCCTGTTAACCAAATATGAAGTAAACCGTTTAACCCAATATAATTTATTGCACTAATACTTTAGTTATGAAGATCCCTACAATAATAAAATATGAAGTTTCTTGGTATGCTTGAACCACCTTAACATAATATTAATATAATTATAATTCTTGATTTAACGTATAATTTTAAATTCAATTTGCTTCATTCCTTATAGTCAAACCCCAACAATAATAGATATGCAATTTTGATGGTGTGATTGTCCAACTTGTTTATGAGTTTAATGAGTTACTAATAAGGTATTGCAAAATTACTAGTGTAAAGTTGATTGATTGATGATGATTGATTGATGCTTCAAATAAAATGAAAATTGAGAGATTAAAACCAAAATGAAAGCAAATTTAAGGGTCTAAAAATTGGGTCACTATGCAATATTTAAGTTAAAACAGAATGATATAGAATATCCAATTTTTTTAAAAATGGAATTCGATAACTGTCCAAAATAAAATGCACATTGTTATTTTATATTTTAACATGGCTTCTATTTCTTTTTCTTTTTTTAAATTCCAATTTAAATTTTTTTTAACATATTTTTATTTTTAATATTAAAACCAGCGAAATGTCTAAAACAATCCAGCAAGAGCATAACAAAGCAGAGGTTTATGAAAATATTCTCATGTAAGAAAAACAGTTTGAACAATTCAACCCTATTATTTCGGGAAGTTATGATTGAGAACTGAGAAGTTATAATTTATAATTTAAATAAAAAAATATGAAGTAAATAAATGCGGTTGAAGAGTAAAAGCATATGTGTGGTGGAGATATCGACCTTACTTTTATATAATTATAAGAGAAGATAAGCGTTTATTCCCCACTTGTTGTAAAAGATGAATATAATTCGATGCCGTAAAATTAAAAGAATATTTTGTAACTCTCCACCTACTTAAAGAAAAATAACATAAAGAAAGTAATTTAGTCAAAAATAAAATAAATTATGTAATACCTGGATAAATGAAAGGGGTATTTTTGGTAAGCAAGTATATAATCTCAAGACTTGTGATAATATAGTATATTTTTCTAAGGAAAAATCTCTTAGAAATTAGAGAATCTAAGGGCCAAAGTGCCAAATGACGAAAATGCCCCTAAGGGACATAAATAACTTAAGAAAATTATGAAAAATCCTAAAAGGTGAGGAAATAATTATTAAAATTAAGGGAGTATATTGCCTCTAGTTGTGATAATTGAATAAATTACAAACTTGGATAAATTGAATAAGAATGCTCAAAAAGTGGTAAATGACCAAAATACCCTCACAAATTCTAATATAATGAAAGAGACATGGAAACACAAATGTCAATGTAAGTGTTATGAGGTATAAGGTATTCTAATTAAGAAAATTATCAACAAGTGATAATTAAGTAATTAGGTAATTACTGGCTAATTACTTAAGCATAAGCAAAGGAAATTCAGAAATAATAATGTAAAACCCTAAAATTAGTGGTTTTTGGTTTAAAATTAGTAAAACTATATTTACTAATTAATTGGAAATTTTGAAGAAAAATAGATGAGTTTAGGTATTTTTAAGCCTAAATGCAAGAATGGACCAATGGGAAAATTTTGTAAAAATTATGTAAAAATAATTATTTAATTAATTAAATAATTAATCAAAATAAAAAAAAACGAAAAAAAAAAAATTGGGCAGAAAAAAAAATGAAAAAATAATTTTTGCAAGTTGCAAATATTTTAATAATATATTTAATTTAAGTAAAAATGATGAATAGTAATTTAGAAATTAGGAAACGGATCCTACCTAGAGATCTAGGAATGAGATTTCCAAAGTCAGGGTAGAATATTGATCAGTGGAATTTTATCTTCCGTTAAAATCTTGCAGAAGTTAATTCTGAAGCCGTTTGTGCTTTTTCCTAATAAGACGAAATAGGGAAAAATGCATATAGGCATATTTTTGGATTTGAAGAAAATAAATTCTAACTCAACATCTTGGAATGAGTTTGAATTTATCTGAACATATTTGGAATCAGTGAATTTTTCTGAAGAAGTTGGTGATTCCAGAAATACGTTTCGACACCGGACGCGTTCGGACACGTTTCTCGAGAAAACTTCAACTGGACTGTTGGAGCCCTATATGCATGTTTTCAAGATCATGAAGTATTTTTTCAGTACCGTTCCGTATCCTGAAGTATCTTTTCAGTACCCTGAAATATTTATAAAAAAAAAAAAAGAGTCAACAGCTCACTGTTTTTGTGCCAAAATGGTATAGTTTTATGGAAAAGGAGGCAGCAGACGCAAACGGGCATTGGAGGAAAGTCTGGTCCTCACTATCAAGGGTCACCACCAAGAGTCATAACAAAATGTCACCACCAAGGGTGACCACCAAGCGTCACAACCAAATGTCACCACCAAAGACCACTAAAGATTATGGGTCAATGAACATCCACATAATATATTCATAACAAGTTTTAAATATTGGCAAAATATTATCAAGAATGATATGTTACGTTTAATTTTTGAAAAGGAATATGATATTGTCACTACCACTTTTTCACCGTTAGATCGGAATCTCATCTACCTTTATCATTTCTCTCTCCTATTGAGATTCTGATCTAAAGGTGAAAAAGTAGTAGTGACAATATCCTGTCCCTTTTTTCATATATAGTATAATGTCTCGCAAAAATATTTTAGATGAATCATATCATATATATTATAATTGTAATTAAATAATTTATCTAACTTTCTTAATATTTTTAAACTAGATAAATAAGTTATACACTAAAGATTCCATGAGTATAAAACAAAAGAGAGAGATGTTTTTGTTCTGTAATTTTACAAAAAAATTTCTCAATCATGCAACTTTAACTCTTTAATAAAATATGCTGACAATAAAATTTTAGATAAATTCTTGTATGAACTTATATTGCCACATCATTTATAATTTAACTAATTAAAATACAACAACTATGATTTGATTTGACATCTCCTAAATATTACCTAGCATATTAATAAAATTAAAAAAATCAAAATATTTACATCTTAATGAAGGGATTTGTTTATTTATTTTTTTAAAAAATATGAATTATATGAGCAGCTAACTAGGATTAATATTAATTAGGTTGTTGTATTTTAATTAGTTAGACCACAAATAACGTGATAAATCAGGTTCAAGAATCTGTATAGAATTTAAATATTTATAAACTAATTTAATATTGCGCTTGTAAATGTATCAAATACAAATTATTTAGCCGGTAAATGCTTACACGTATACAGACTGAAAAACAAAAACAAAAAACAAAATATTACTTTTAAATACCGTTTCTAACCCCTTCGTTGAGAGCTAAGGCTTTCTAATATGCAACTCATGGAAGGAGACTTTTAGTGAATGGGATATTTTATTTTCTTCCTTATCTCTCCCTCTCCCTCTCTGTCATGCACTTCTTTTTCCTTAATGTTCTACCTTTGTTTGCATCATTCTGTGATAAGTTAGATTGTGCTTCATTATAAAACAAAAAACTCTAACCCCTTCGTTGAGAGCTAAGGCTTTCTAATCAATTCGTCCTCCCCAATCGAGCTCGAGCACCATGGATGACGACATTCCGATTCTTCCTCCAGAAATTATCCGAAACATCCTGAAACGACTTCCGGTGAAATCGTTAATACGACTCCAATGTGTGTGCAGAGGATGGAGAATTCTCTTCAAGACCCAATCTTTCATCGCAGATCACCACGACCACTTAAATCATCAAAACCCTTGTCTCCTTATGAAAGATTTTGACATCGAGTATGATCCTTCGAACATGTATTGCCTTGATTCCGATATGCAAATTTGGGAATTTCAGAACCCACCATTGCTCAATTATTTGAAGCAAGGTAAGATACTAGGCAGCAGCAATGGCTTGCTCTGTGTTCAAATCACTAAGCCTGATGGATCTCCTCATTTACTTTTAGTGTGGAATCCAGCTATTAAAGAGGTCAGACTAGTGCCCACAACTAATATTCGTAAGGATTATTGGAACCATCTTATAGGATTTGGGTTCAGTCCAATTATTAATGATTATAAGATAGTGATAGCTTATTTTCCTGTCGATCATGCTGATGTTTGTATAGTAAAAGTGTATTGTTTGAGCTCAGGGTCATGGAAGAAGGAAGAAAAATTTAGGCTCAATGGCACCAGAGGTGTACCATCTCGAGGTGTCACTGTCAATGGTGTTATGTTTTGGTGGGGTTGCAAGACGGTTGGGAAGGATGATGATGATAAGAGACTGATTGTTTCATTTGACTTAGCAGTGGAAGTGTTTACACTGATACCAACACCACAACTACACCTTCTTTCAAGCTATACTGTGTATGAGGAAAAATTTGTCATATTTTCTTGGATCAAAGACCCAACACATTCTATTGTTGATCTGTGGGTACTAATGAAGGAGGGTGTAGGTGCGTCTGGAGAGATATGGAGCTGGACCAAAAAATATAGTATCGCCCCTTTTCCTTGCTTCTTAACTCCTATGACCATTTGGAGAAATGAAATTGTTTGCTTTCCTCTCGGGCAAGGTGAATCAGCAGTTGTTTTCTTAAATCTCACTACTAAAAAAACCTGGAAGTTTACTATTGGCAAGCTTGGCTATAAGGAATGGATTTTCAATTATGCTGAAAGTCTTGTACCGGTGGGAGGAATGAAATCATCCACAATTTTTCTGTAGGGCCTGGACTTGTTCATGACATTTTAACGCAAAGTGAATTTAAGATGTTTACTCCCTAAATCTTAATCTTTATTTTGTACACGTATTTAGTTTAAGCACTTTTGGTAGAAACAAACCCATATCAAGTTAGATTTTTTTATGCCTTATGAAGTTTAAAGACCTTTGGAGATGTTATCCTGACTGACGAAGGTAAATATTAAATGACAGATGTTTCTAGCTGTATTTATAGTCTAGTTGCTGGTGTGTGGATTACTTGTAAGTTGTGATCTTTTTGTAACATACATATATCATATGACACTGGCTTTCTCCCAACTTTCATTTATTGTCATTTCAATGTTTGTTCAATGTTTCTAGCTGTTTTTATAGTCTCGTTGCTGGTGTTTTTTTTTTTCTTTTCTTTTGTTTCGCTCAGGTAACAAGTGTTGTTTGACTTCCATAGAAATTTGAGTCTTGAGATACTCAATTATACGTTCTTCAAATAGGTGTGTATTGTCATTGGGTGAAGATCCTCTTCAAATAGGTGTGTATCTTCAAATTTCTTATCCTTGCCATTTTGGTTTACAAATTGTCTGATAAAGAGGTGTAACATCCCAAATTGTCTGACAATGGGTGAGGATCCTCTTATATGTATGTGAGGGTACCACTTGCAACTCTATTTTATTTGGGTTTCTCCTTTTATTTTCAAACAAAATGGTTTATTTGATTTTGTGTCTGTATCTTGCTTGACACAATTCAGAAGAAGGTTATCGCATGTACCTGTTCAGACAATGGAGTACTTGAATCAAGACCATTACTTTCGACATTTATAGATTTAGCATTTGTGGAACAGTTTCAAGGTATTTTCTATGTTTTGTGGAAAGAAAATCTGAAATAACTCATGACCCAATTTGATAAAATTCTCAAACGACTTCCTGTAAAATGCTTAATCCGATTTCAATGAGCGTGCAGACATTGGAGAAATCTCTTCAAGTTCCAATCCTTCATCACCGAACACCACCACCACTCAAATTATCAAAAAATAAATAAATAGTGATACATTCTTGCTTACTTCTTTAATTTCTGACTATGGAGTAATATTTAAAATATGTTGCTTGCTGCAGAACTTTTTTTTTTTTAAAAAAAAAAAGAGTGTTTGTCCTTTCAAATAAATATCTTAATACAATTGAGGGAGACATAATTTTTAAAAATTATTGCACTTATAACCTAATGATTGATATAATTAATAATACAATTCATAGAGATCCTTATAATCATGGAAGGTGAAGTTCATTGGCATGCTTGGGGCATAATTATATAATTATGATTCCTGATTTAAGTATTTAACATCTAATTTCAAATTCATTTTACTTCATTCCTTATATTCGAACCCTAATAATTGCATATGGATAATTTTGATGGTATGATTACGTGCCAAGAAATATTTACATACTTTAGGAGTGTAAGATCATCTAAACTTTGTTCAATTAAAATACGACACTTTAGCTTCCAAAAGTATTTCACAATTTATATTTTTTTTTCAAAGCAAACGTCCTAGTTTAAAAAGAAAAAGAAAAACTCACAAACATATCCCGCCGGAAATTCTAGTTAGGATTATAGGATGCCAACTAGGATAAAATTTCACAGAGATGTTGTATTTTAATTAGGCATAGTTGATTTGAGCTGGTACTAATAAGGTATTGCAAAATTTCTAGTGTAAAATTGATTGATTGAGGATTGATAATTGATTGATTTTTTTTTGAACACTATAATTGATTGATTGATGCTTCAAATAAAATGAAAGTTGTGGGATTATAACAAAAATGAAAACAAACTTAAGGGTCTAAAAATTGGGTCACTAAGCAATATTTAAATTAAAATAGAATGATATAGAATATCCAAATTTTTTTAAATGAAATTCGATAACTGTCCAGAATAAAATGCACATTGTTATTTTATATTTTAACATGGCTTCTATTTCTTATATTTTTTAAAATTCCAATTTAATTTTTTTAACATATTTTTATTTTTAATATTAAAACCAGCGAAATGTCTAAAACAACCCAGCAACAACATAACAAAGCAAAGGAGGTTTATGAAAATATTCTCATGTAAAAAAAAAAAAAAACAGTTTGAACAATTCAACCCTATTATATCGGGAAGTTATGATTGAGAACTGATAAGTTATAATTTATAATTTAAATAAAAAAATATGAAAAGTAAATAAATGCGGTTGAAGAGTAAAAGCATGTGTGGTGGAGATATCGACCTTACTTTTATATAAGGCTAAAGTATACGTTTGGTCCTTTATATTTGTTTTTAGTATCATTTTAGTCCCTTAAGTTTGTAAAGTATACGTTTGGTCCTTTAAAGTTAGGCTAAAGTATACTTTTGGTCCTTTAAGTTTACATGAGATATACTTTTGGTCCCTTAACTTTATAAAGTATACTTTTAGTCCTATAATTCTAACACCGTTAATTTTGCTAACGGAAAATGCAAACTCAAGTGATAACGGTGTAAATTTAAATGATGATTTTATAATCAAATGCTATTAGGCTTAAATTTAAAATATAAGTAAATTGAAGAATATATAAAATTTGTGTAATTAAATGTTATTAGTCATCACTTGAGTGTATTGCGTCAACGTTTTCCGTTAGCAACACTAACGGTGTTACAATTTTAGGATCAAAAGTATACTTTATGAAGTTAAGGGACCAAAAATATACTTTAAGTAAAACTTGAAGAACTAAAAGTATATAACACCGTTAGTTTAACTTAACGGAAAATACTAACTAAACAATTTTAAGCGATGACTATGCAATTAAATGCAGACCAAACATGTTTATATGTTAGTATTTTAATAAATTAATATTTTAAATCCTATTACTTGAAAAAATATTTAATATTCACGGACTGTTAAGATTAAATACTTTTTTTTGTCTGTAAAGATTAAATATTTTTCAATTAATTGGATTTAAAATATTAATATATAAGCATGTTTCGTCAGCATTTAATTACACAGTCATCGCTTAAAATTGTTGAGTTACTATTTTCCGTTAAGTTAAACTAACGGTGTTAACATTAAGGGACCAAAAGTGCACTTTACAAACTTAAGGGACTAAAATGATACAAGAGGCAAACATAAAGGACCAAATGTATACTTTAGCATTTATATAATTATAAGAGAAGATAAGCGTTTATTCCCCACTTGTTGTAAAAGATGAATATAATTCAATGCCGTAAAATTAAAAGAATTTTTTGTAACTCTACGCCTACTTAAAGAAAAATAACATAAAGAAACTAATGTAGTCAAAAATAGAAATAAATTACAACTCTTAAAATTGAGGGATACGCTGTGAAAAGGAAGTATTATTAGCTGATCAATAAATTATAATTACTCAATTATTGAATTATAAAGAAAAAAAAAAGGAAAGTATAAATGAATCAATAATAAATTGTATTTATTGATTGATGGATCCAAACCGAACCGTTTTCTTATAAACCAAGTATTACAAGTTTTTAAGGATAAAGTTGATGATTATTGAGGAGCTCAAGATGTCAATATGTATATTGAAATCATTAATTGCAATGCTAATCATTTAGGTATATAGAATAACAATTTAAGAATCATAATTAACAATTTCGACATACATATTAATAACTTGGGCTCCCCAAATTTTGTTAGAGGTAGATTGGTCATTTGTAAAGATTTTCAAATCCCAGATTTCTTCCACAGATCTAACTTGATATTTTATGATATTAGACTCCTAATTTGACTTTTCATATTGTAATAATTTTTTCTAGGATTTTCCCAAGAAAATAGTGATTACAAATATTTAATTGTACTTTTTCCCTATAATCTCATGCCACTTAAGGGCCTATTTGAGTTTATGTTTAAAAAGTATGTTCACATAAATCCAAACAAAAGAAGATCTCTTGTGTACTTATTTATATCGGAAAAACAACTTCTACCATTAATCCAAATAGACAGTTAGTTATATTTGATTTGATACCATGGTTACACTCGTGGCTTTCAATCTAATATAAAACAAAATAAGAGAAATATTAAAATTTATATATATTGATTCGGCATAACAAACAAGACCTAAGGGTCACCACCAAGGGTAAGAATCAAAGGTTGACGAAGGGTCACCACCAAGGGTCACAACCCAAAGTCACAACCAAGGGTGACCACCAAGGGTCACCACCAAGTGTCACAACCAAATGTCACCACCAAGGGATACGAAGCAATGGACATCTACATAAGATATTCATAACAAATTTTAAATATTGGTAAAATATTCTCAAGAATGATATGTTAAGTTTAATTTTTGAAAATAACAATAAATTATAAAAGGATCACTTATACAAAATTTAAAAAGATAGAATAAATGGACATTATAATGGACATAGGAATTGGGGGCGTTACAAGATGCATGTCAGTGATATCACAAACAACAATTTGGTCTCTAATTGTCACAAAAATAATTCATTTAAGTTGAAGATAGCGTAGATAATTTGTCAGAGATGGTTCTTGATCTTGATTATTATTATCTACCTAACCTATATTATCATTTTCAGCTTGCATGAAATCCACGTCAATTTGAGAATTTCTACTAATAAAATTATGCATTAAAAACCACTCAATTTGATTTATCCACTGTGATAAGCTAGAAATTGTGGCTCAAGGGAAAAGTAGCTCTTTTTTTCCCTAAAAACCCAATTAGCAAAAAGCTGAACCAAACACACCTAATTCAAAAATCGTCCAATCAAGCTTTTGAGGCCTAAATTATTTGTAAAAGCTATCCCAAACACGTCATATGATAAATTTTCCATCATTCAGATTTATCAAATTTTCCAATGTATACCACCAATAAATAGAGGTTAGATTAAGAAAAATATAAATTAATAACTTGCTAGTTCAGTTATACTCCTCCGATCCTAATTATAAGACAACATTTGAGAGTTGATTTTGGTTCTAATTATAGGACAACATTCTAACAATTGTCATTTTTTTCCTAAAATACCCCTATTTTATTCTTTCAAGTATGTTTGATTTTTTGTGAGTATATGTATGTGGATGCGTATACTCTTCCAATCAACGAAACTTTTAGATATATATGTGTGTGTGTGTATGTGTGTCTATGTATGTATATATGTGTGTGTCTACACACAAATATCTATAGACACTATAGACATGTGTGTGTGTCTACATATATGTATGTATGTATATATATGTGTGTGTGCGCGCTATACACAAATATATATATGTGTGTGTGTGTGTGTGTCTACACATATATATTTTGTGTGTGTGTGTGCGCACACAAATATATAGACACACCCACACACACATATATATGTGGGTGTGTGTACTGTGTGTGTATACATATATGTGTATATCTGTGTGTCTGTCAATATGTGTGTGTACAAATATAAACACACACATATATACATGTATATCTTTGTGTGTGCCTATATGTGTCTGTTGATATATGTACACACACAAATATATGTGTGTGTGTATCTATATGTATACACATATATATGAATATTTAGTAAGACCATTATTTCAATTAATAGCATATGGAAAAAAATTTAGGTTGGAGAGGTATGTAGTAAGAGCTATTGATTTACTTTCACTTAGGTCATTTTAAATTAATATAAGGACATTTTAGGAAAATGAGTAAAATTAACTTCTTTCCTTAATCTCCCAAAAATCGGTTAAATATGTCATATAATTAGGACCGGAGGGAGTACATCGCTTTACTTTAATTTTTGTTTATGGTGGGTGGGGTCTTGCATGCATGCAAAGAGTCAAATTAATGCTAAATAGAGATAAAGATGATTTTCTTTGGCTAAATCGAGACCTAAGGGTTACAACTAGAGCTAGGAATCAGGGTCAGGGCCTAACAGGGCCCGGAAATCACTATTCCAAATTTTAATTAATTTTCGTATGTTTTTTTTAAAGAAATATAATTAGTAAATTACATCACAAATCATCCAACAAATAAACACAGTCACTAATTTATAATCAAAAGCAAACTATGTTCATAAATAACTCACATAAAACATAAGAAACATACCACTAAGCGACATTAGTACAATGACTATTATTGTAACAAATAATTTAATCTATTACACATAAGAGTAATTTTATTTGAAACAAATAATAAACCAAATCATAAAATTAGAGTATAGTTATTATGTATTTGTAGTTAAATGGATAAATAACTCTATAACAAAGACAAAAAATATATAAATTAAAAAAGGAAAAAGAAAAAGCTACAGTGAAAAGGACCTGCAGGGCTTGCCCGAGGCCCTCCAGGGCCAGCCCGTTTAAGCCCGAGGCCCTCCAGGGCTGGCCCTACAGGGCCAATTTCAAATATCTCGTCTATTTTTCAAGCCCGGCCCTTGATGGGACAGGGCCTAAACGGGTCGGCCCGATGAGCTCGGCCCGATTTCCTGGCTCTAGTTACAACCAAGGGTCAGAACCAAAGGTTGACCAAGGGTCACCACCAAGGGTCACAACCAAGGGTCACAACCAAAAGTCACAACCAAGGATGACCGCCAAAGGTTACGAAGCAATAGACATCCACATAAGATATTCATAACAAATTTTAAATATTGGTAAAATATTCTCAAGAATGATATGTTAAGTTTAATTTTTGAAAATAACAATAAATTATAAAAGGATCACTTATACAAAATTTGAAAAGATAGAATAAAATTAAATATAAAAATAAAAAGAGTGGTTTATTGATTGAAAAATACATGAAGCAGTGTGGACACGAAGCATTTTCACAACCAATTCCTGTGAATGGAGGATTTTGTGTGTGTCTATTTTTCCTTTATTTTCACTATATGCAAGGGAATGGAGGAACTTTATGAGTTGGTTTTTAAAAAATCAGAGATCTAAGGCTAAAACTTTTTAATTAATTTTTCTTACTTTTTTTATTTTATATCTTCTCTTTTTTAAAATTTTATAATCTCACTTTTCCAAAAAAAAAAAAAATTAAATCTAATTCATGAAAATTTGCCTTTCCCTCTAAATTCCTCGTGTCAAATAGACCAGTGGAAATCATTTTTTATAATATCAAATTGAGATAGTTACCAATTATTGCTTATTACCAAGGTAAGAATGGTTCTAACCATTGGGGAAAATGGGTTCAAAAAAATCACAACCATGTGTTTAATGGAAGGTTTTGGCCACTAATATGATCTTGTGCTTGTTTTTGGACAATGGTTCATTTAAATCAAAAATGTCAAAAGGAATATTAAGTAAAAGAAATAATATATAAACCAAACGGATATATAATCTAATAATACACAATATATAATATGATTAATAACTGATTTATTTAGCTTTCTTAATTTCTGTAGAAAGTCAATTGGGTCTTATATTAAGAATTGTAGGGGAAGTATAAATTTTTTTTTTTCTTTTACTTTAAAAAATGTTTTCTTTTTACCTGAATAATTTTACAAATTGTTTTCTCAGTCATTCAATTTATATCGTTTTAATAAAAGATGCTAAAATAAAATTTTAAATGTTGATAAAATAATCTTAATATTAACCTTGTAAATTTATCAATTTCAGAATATTTAATATGTATTTTTTTTAAAAAAAATAATAGTAGCCTTTACAGAAATACAGATTGAAAAAACAAAAATAAAAACGAAAAGAGCCGTTTATTGATTAAATAGTCCAACGCTGATTCTTTTGACTACCGATTCCGGTAACCCCTAACACCTTCGTGGGTCGCGAAGGCTTTCTGGTAAATTCGTTTCTCCCAATCGAGCTCGAGCACCAAGGCTGACGGAATTCCATTTCTTCCTGAAGAAATTATCCGAAACATTCTGGAACGACTTCCGGTAAAATCTTTAATGCGATTCCAATGTGTGTGCAGACAATGGAGAATTCTCTTTAAGACTCGATCTTTCATCGCAAATCACCTCCACCACTCAAATCATCAAAACCCTTGTCTCCTTCTCCAATGTTATCGCATAGAGAATCCTTCAAAATTCTATTGCCTTGATTCCGAGATGCAAGTTTGGGAACTTCAGAAGCCACCATTGCTCAATTATTTGAAGCAAGGTAAGATAATTGGTTCCAGCAATGGCTTGCTCTGTGTTGAAATAAATAAGCATGATGCATCTCATCATTTCCTTGTAGTGTGGAATCCAGCTATTAGAGAGGTCAGACTAGTGCCCGAAACTATATTGCATGGGGATTATTGTTACTATCTTGTAGGATTTGGGTTCTGTCCAATTATTAATGATTACAAGATAGTGATAACTTATCTTTCTGAGTATTATGGTGATCTTTGTGCAGTGAAAGTGTATTCTTTGAGTTTAGGGGCATGGAAGGAAGTAGAATTTAGGCTCAATGACACCGTAGGTCTAAGTTCTAGAAGTGTCACTGTCGATGGTGTTATGTTTTGGTTGGTGTCAGAGTTGTTTGGGGATGAGAGTGATGATGACTATGCGAATAAGATTGTTTCATTTGACTTGGCTGTGGAAGTGTTTACCGTAATTCCAATACCTGAGCTACAGCCTATTAAGCTTACTGTGTATGAGGAAAAACTTGCTATAATTTCTCGGAATAAAAACTCAGAACATCATTCTATTGATATCTGGGCAATGGAGGAGGGTGTAGGAGCATCTGGAGAGAGATGGGGTTGGACCAAAAAATATACTAGCAGCCCTAATCTTTGCTTCTTAAATCCTAGGACTATTTGGAGAGACGGAATTGTCTGTTGTCCTCACGGGGAGGAAGAATCAGCAGCTGTTTTCTTAAATCTCACTACTGAAAAAATGAAGGAGGTTGCGATTAGCAAATGTGACTATGGGAATTGTATATTCAATTATGCTGAAAGTCTTATACCGGTTCGAGGAATGAAATCATCCACAAATTTTCTCTAGGGTGTGGACTCATTCATGATATGCAAAGTGCACAATGATTTGGCAAAAGCTATTCTATCTCTGTTCAACCTCACAGCTTATGAATTTAAGATGTTTACTTCCTAAATCTTACTCTTTATTCTGTAAACTTGTTTTGTTTAAGCACTTTCGGTAGAAATGAACCCGTCAGGTTCGATTATCCCGTGCCTTAGGAAGCTTGAAGACGTTTTGAGATGTTATCTAGAATGATGAATGTATATATTAAAGGACGGATGTTTCTAGCTGTATTTGACATATCTATAAGATTAGTTTGTTCTGTTCTCTTTCCAGGACATCTATAGTCTAGTTGCTGGCGTGTGGATTATTTGTATGTTGTGACCTCTTATATGTAACTGTTCAAATATGAATCTTGACCATTACTTGCAACATTTATAGATTTCGCACTTTGTGGAGCAGATTCAAAGTATTTTCTATGCTTGAAAAGAAAATCTGAAATAACTTATGAGAATGTACTGATAAGCTTTATATAACTGACAGATTTTATTTTCAGGAAAAATACTGATAAATAACTCATTGTAAAATTTATCACCTAGATATAACTAAGGATTCAAGTGCTTGAGTGTGATCAACTTTTCTTTTGCTGTATACAATATATTTTCAGCTATATGTAAATGTCTTTCATTCTGCACATAGTTGAAAAAATAGTTGCAGTTGAAGATAGATTGCACCTTGATCCTTTGGACGATAAATTTTGGAATAAGGATTTTTTTTTGTTAAGATTTTTCCTTTATGTGATTTTGGCATGTTCGAGCCTCCCCTACGATTGATCTATACAACGTTTTTTACACGGAAGCAACTAAATAAAAAAATACATAAAAAAGCTTCAACAACTAGCCTCCTGGAGTAAGCAACTACGAAGCCCAAGAACATGAAGCAAAACATGAAAAGTAGAGAAAAATAAAACACCCAACAAACATAAAACCAAGTATAAGAAAAAGACAATAACCATGAAACATAAAGACCCGACACAAACAAACACCATGCATTCACCTATGCAGCCCAGTCATGCACGAACATGCCAAGGAAGATGAAGACTACCATGAGCATCTGAAGCAAGATAAGAGACACAGCGGAGCCTGTTTGAGTTAGCACTTAAGAAATATGTTTACACAAGTCAATATAAAATTCCTTTCAAAACTTACTTCATACACTGTAAACCACGTTGTAAAAATAACTCTTATTGCTAACTCAAACAAACACTAGTCTTTGAAACCTGCCAAACATCTGTAGGCTATTTTCCCAATTTGCCTCTTATTAAATAACTATTTACCAAAATGCCCCTGTCAGAAACCTATTTTCCCAATAACTCTTATTGCTAACTCAAATAACTATTCTTTGAAACCTTTTTTTTTAATGATTTAGTCGACTAAATGGGTTTTTTAGTCGACTAAATCGCGGGGGTCTTCAAAAAAAACTTTGTCCGCGTTTTAGTCGACTAAACAGGGGAAAATTGGGAAATAGGTTTCTGACAGGGGCAAATTGGGAAATAGGTTTCTGACAGGGGTACATTGGGAAATAGGTTTCTGACAAGGGCATTTTGGTAAATAGTTATTTAATAAGAGACAAATTGAGAAAATAGCCCCGTACATCTGTATCACAAGGGATATTGAAAAAGCAATTGGGAATGCCCAAAAGCAGGGAAAGCCATAGTAATGATCACCATGAACCAGGAGAAAGGCGAACAAACCAACCATCCGCAAAAGTATGGGTCAAAGCAACTGATTAATGAAAACAACCGAAAAATAAACAAACACCACAAGACAGACATTTGCAGGCATGCAAGATGAACCTCTAAGTGGCTGCTGATAAACTTATAGGCCCTTCGAATTTTGAAATACTACAAGAAAGACAATAGCTCAAAATAATTGTGAAAAAATGTTTATAAACTTTTACAAAAAATGCACTCTATACTAAAGACTTTTTTGGAGATGCAAAAATACCCAGAAACTTTTAAAATTAGAATAAAAATATCATCACCGTTATCATTAGTTTAACTAAGAAAGATAAATGGATGATGATTCAACGAGAGGGAAGAAGAAAAACACTCATCAGCTCACATTGCATTATGCCACAAAAAACCTTTTTCGACAAGATTGAAGAAATCAAAGCCCTTATACTTCAAAGAACACATCACCCCAGAAATTAATAATAAATCAACCCAAAACCATCAATTGAAGATGAAAAGAATCAAGCTCTATTTACACAAATTCGTACAATGAAAGAAAAAATAATATCGAATCTACTCAAAAGACAATGAAGAACTAGAAAAAGAAAAAGAAAAAACAGAAGCTCCACATCTGCATATTTATTTCCACATTTATGAGAACCTGAAACCTTAGAAGAGTTTGAAGTTATTGCCTTTGATATTAATCAGAAGCCCAAATCCCTACCCAATGGATCAACATCATCCAAAACTTTGTGAAACACAACCTTTTCAATTCTCATGGCAGCTCAACAAGAAAGCCGTGCAAGTGAAATAAAATATGCCTGTGAACAGAAACTTGAGGATTTTCAAAGCGTTAAGTTAGATCCTGAGGTTGATTTGAATCAATCGGCGGTATTAACAATTTTGAGGCGAGGGAAGCCAAGAGTTGTTCAAGAGCTTGGACTATTTAGTTGTTGTTGATCTTTGGATTATTTGTGAATTCTTATCCAACCAATGTACCTATCCTTTATAATATGTGGAAGAATAAAAGTAAGTCAAGCAAATTTAAGTTTTTGGATTTTTTATTCATATTTACTAAGTTAAACCCACCGGTTTTTTCTGATTTTATCTTAGTTGTTATCCTTCTTACTCTATGTATAATTCTTTTTACATTTTGGATTTGTGATCCCTCATTATTCTCGATCTTCTCTATAAAGGTTAAGGGGCAATTTTGCCTAGAATTTGTTCGGAGGGCAATTTTACTTCGAAAGTATAAAACAGATAGCAATTTTTTTTCTCACCATTATCCTAGTTAATTTCAACCAAAAGTTGCCCAAATATGCTAAGTTAACAATCTATATATCATCCACGTCATTTTTGTTAATGTGTATATTATACTAAAAGTTCATGTGTCATCCACTTCATCTCTTTTCAAAGTTAAATTTAAAACTTTCAGGACAAATTTAAAGTTTAACAAAAATAACACGGATGACATGAAGACTTCTAGCTCAGCATATTTAGTCAATTAACAATCAAAATTAACCGTAATCATGGTCAAGAAAAAATTGTCTTTTAATGAAAACTTGCAAAACAAAAATGCTCCTTATTCCTTTCTATAGAGATACATTTTACAGCATTTGCAACAAAAATAAAACCGACCTTTTGGAACTTGTTTTAGACCAAACAAAAGACTTTTTGGAATGCTCAAAACTTAGAAGTTGTTACTTAGAACTTAGAAGTATCTTCTTCTAAAATGATGTGTAAGAGGCTGTTTGGTCTGAGAGACTTTGAAGGAAGGGAAGGAAAAAAAATTATGAGTTGGATTTTAAAATATTAGAGATGTGAGGTTAAAGGTTTTTAATTATTTTTTATTTTTTATCTTACATATTTTCTTTATTGAAATTTTATAATCTCACTTCTTCAAACTTTTTAAAATGCAACTCAAAAAATTCCACTCACTGTAAACCATTGGGGAAAATGGTTTCATTAAAATCACAACCATGTGTTGAATGCCTCCGTCTTTGCCACTAATATGATCTTGTTCTTGTTTATGGGCCATGGTTCAAGAAAATAAATAAATAAATCAACTTAAGTATTAGCAATAAGTAATAACATAAATTTTGCCACCGCTGGCAAAAAATAATACTCCATCCGGTCCTAATTATAAGAACTAGTTGATTTTTTTGAAGAGATTAAGGAAGCTAATTAAATTACTACAGAATATTTTTATTTTTATTTTTTCTTCAAACTAATTAGTTTGACTAATAAACTAATATATAATCTAAGGATATACGACATATGAAATGATTAAGTAACTTATTTAGCTTCCTTAATCTCTCCAAAAAAAAATCAACTAGCTCTTATAATTAGGACCGAAGGTAGTAATAAATTTTGTCAACTCTATTTGTCAATTATGAAAACAAATATTTAGGTAAAATTCCATATAAAGACGGTTGAAATAGGAAAATTCTGATTTGGGTTATTAAACTTAATAAACTATTAATTAGGTTAATGACCAAATTTAGAATATTTAAATATACAATTTTTTTCCAATAATACCCTTCATCTTTCGTTCGTCTAGAGAGAAGAGAAAAGGGAAAGATGGAAGTCGATGTCATACTCGCCAATCCAGATCTATCCCTGCTCCGGTGTCCTTTGGCTTCCCTCGGAGGATCTTGTTGAAGCAACAAGAATGATCAGAATGCTAGGCATTGAGATTCTTCTCCAATTTCCATCCAACACGAGAAGAGAAATCGAGAAAGCCACCACCACCCACTTATGGGTTTCTCTTTCCCTCTTTCTTTCTCGCCGTGTTTCCTTCAGCATTCTGATGCTTCGAGCTTTTGGTTTGCTTGTATGTGAATCAAAGAACTTCGCGCTCATTTATTCTGCTTAAGCGCCATATAACGGTAACAGTAACCACAAGCTTTGGAAAAATGACAGTTAAGTAGCTCAAAACCCCATCGATTCTTGTGAGTCTTGATCAATTTTTTCGTGTTTTGGAATAAAACAGACATGTCTTGGTGCTGTATTGTACTTTTTATTGCCAAATCCTGTGTGAGTTATCAATGTTGTTTTGGAGTTATATTTTATAATATTGCTGAATTGTTGTGCGTCATAGTGCCTTTGCTTATTTGGATGTATAATAGGTTGTTAATCTTTCTTCTAAAGCTTTGCCGTTATTATGACTTCCTTATTCCTGACGCTTCACAACTTAATGTCAATCTTGATCTTTGTAATGAAATTAAATGTATATTTACATCTGTCTGCTGCATTAATTAGATTAATTTCTAATGGCAATTGTAATACCCTAAAAATCCCACTTATGATAAGTATCATAATTTGGTGAATAATACCTATTGGAAATAGGTGAATATGTGGTCTCAAAACTAGTATAGTATTTATCTTATTTTTAAGGTAAATTCTATTAAAATTAGAAGAAATAAAGAGCTAAAAATCCCTAAGTAAGTTTTCGGGCCATAAAATGCCCTGAAAATGTTATGATAAATACTATGAGGCAACTAAATATTTATTAAAAATTAGAGAGTATGTTGTCCCTAATTTAGATAATTTTTGGAATTATTTTCCTTGGAAAATAATGAGGCAAAAATCAAAAAGTATTTTGAGGACCGAAATGACCCCATGATTTTTAATATTTTACATGGGACATAAAATACCAATGTAAGTCCAATAGTTGTGAGATGATAATTAACCTCAATTAAGAAAATTGTCAACAATTAGTAAGGGATTAATTAAGTAATTTATGACTAATTCTTTAGGAAATGAATAAGGTGAATTATATAAATACTTAAGGAGATAATTAGCCAATGGATTAATTGTTAATTAAGAAAATTAAAGCATAAAGTAAGTGATTAAAGGAAGTTGAAAAGTCAATTTTTTGGGGGGATGTTGGCCGAAATTTTAAGAGAGAAAACAAAAGGAAAATTGAGTGAAAATTAAATAGAAGACTTAGTGGAGAAGTTTTGAAAAGTAGAAAGATATTTTGTAGAAAAGGCAACAGGACCAATGAGAACCAATAGAAAATAAATCCTAACTCAAAATCCTTGAATTAGGTTGCTAACAACTGGACATATTATGATTCAGTGTAATTTTGTCCCGAGTTGGACATTACCCGAAGTGATTTCCGTAACCGAAGACGTTTAACCGAAAATGTTCGGCAAGCAACGGAATACCCTGAATGGAATCAAAAATTTAGTTAACCAAGATATTTCCAAGGAGGAAGAATAGACCTTCAGGGCTATGTTGCCGGATTCCTAAGATTCCTCAAGATTACACGATTAGAATACCGATCGAGAAACTTTATCAATAGAAACCATAAAGCAAGAGTTGATGCCATCATGCATGACATCATTTTGTTGAATTTGGGGGTCATGGAGGTCGGCCAAAGGGATGTGTGGAGGAGGAAGAAGCTTGCCAAAAACCCTAAAATATGTGGTCTAAATTGAAGGAGAGGAAGTTGGAAGATTACCATTTTGCCCTCACAAAAGTCTATAAATAGGCACCTTCATTCTTCATAATTCTCACACCAAAGAGCTCTTGCTTAGTTCAAAATTTGGAGGAGGAAGAGAAGAAGGAGGAGTCCGGAGAAATTTGTAGCAAAGCCTTGAGTAAGTTCTTCGGTCCTTAGCTTTTAAGTTGTAATACCCTAAAATTTGACTTAGGGAAAATATCATAAATTAAGAAATAATACCTATTAAAAATAGGTGAATATGTGGTGTCAAGAAGAATGTTAAATTTATCTTATTTTCTAAAGGAAAAATTTCTTGGAAATTAGGAAAAATGTGATAATGTGCCAAAATGACCAAAATGGCCTATGGAGCATATAGTGACTTAGGAAAATTGTGAAAAATCTTGAAAGGTACTAAAATAATTATTAAAATTGAAAGAATATATTGTCTCTAATTTTGGTGATTTAATAAATTATAAGCTTGGAAGTAATTAGTTCTAAATAAGAAAATTATCAACAAATAATAAGTGATTGATTAAATAATTATTGGTTAATTATTTAAGCTTGAACAATGAAATAATTGTGATAAATTATGTAGAACTCTATAATTAATGGTTTATGGCTAGAAAATTTGCATAAATATATTTTCTAATTAATTTGAAAATATTGAGAAAAATAAATGAGATTAAGTAATTTTGAGCCCAAGTACAATTAAGAACCAATGGGATAATTAATATAAGATATATTAGATACAAGATATATAAGGCATAAAGTAATTAGATAAAATGGAAAATGAGGAGTACAAGGGTGCAGCCGAAATATTGAATTATGGGGAGCAAAAAGTTGTATGCAAGTGGATGGAAGTTTGATATATTAAATTAGGATATTATGATATTTGTTAAAGCATATTTGTGGGAGTAAATGTGATGTCGGCTAGGAATTCTTTTTGCAATTAATAACTCAAAAGCAAGATTGGAAAAGTCAAGAATGGGAGGAAATCAAATTGATTGTGTATGTGTGTGTACAGCCGAAAGTTTAAGAAGAGAAAAAGAAGAATAAAAGTTAGTAAATTGTGTGGAAAAGTCAAACAAAATCCTAGCCAATGAGAACATAAAGCAAGAGATATTTGGTTAAATAAATATGACATATTTAATGGTTGAAGAAGGTGGGCATGTCGGCTAAGCACTTGTGTGAAGGAGATTTGAAGATGCAAAAGTGCTTTAATTCAATGGCTTAGGATTTAAGTAGAAAGTGCAATTTTGCCCTCCATATTTGCCTATAAATAGCACCTCATTCTAATGGAAATTCTCACACCATTTGCCTTAGCAAATTCGAAACATAGAGAGAGGTTTTAGAGAGAGAAGCTCGGAGGAAAAACAACGAAGGAGTCTTAAGTTTCCGTAGTTCTTTCGGTAGATAGAGTAGAAATGCTAGTATAGTCTTTAATCTTCCAAGTATGATTAGATATCATATGTTAGGGGTATTTTAGTCATTAATTTCGAAAATCATGATGGGGTCGCAGTTATGGCGAAATTTTGGAAGATTAGGGTCAAAGTAACGAAGTGCTGGCGAAATTCTGCCGATTAGGGGGTCAGGGGTAAAATGGTCGTTATGACTAAAAATGTCCGTCGTAATGATAGATTCTTAACAAGCACGTTGTTATCTTGATAGGATATCCCTAATTACATTCTGACCAACTGTTGTACCATTTTCCGTCAAAGTACCGAATTTCTGTCAACGAAGGTACGTTCGCGTACTGTAACACTAACTCTGATGTTTATGGTATGTATGTATGTATGGGTGTTGTAGAGTTGCTATATTGTTTGAATGCATATAGAGGTTAGAGAATATGTCTATATGCTGGGAGCAATATGTCTGTATGCTGGGAGCAATATGTCTCGTATCTTGGGAGCAATATGTCTCATCTGGGAGCAATATGTCGCATGCCGGGAGCAATACATATGCATTGGTTGTGATAGATCGGTTGTTTGTCTTGTTGATATTGTGAGTACCTGTTGTCCGTATATGTGTATGTAAACATGAGGTTAACCGTTACCTGGGGTTCGATGCATGGACTCCAGCCCTTAACTTAGCTTCAGGGTCGGAAGGACCGAGGACCGAGGAGAGAGGAAGCAAGACGCCTAGAGACCTGGCAGGAGATTTCTTTTGTTGTTCCGTCTGAAGCCTTCCTTTTGATGTTGTTATCTACTTTTGAACCACACGGTTTATGTACCACTGTTGTATCCAGCCAGACTTATGGCATATTGAATATGTATATCAGTTACTCTTTTGCTCCGGTGCTCTACTCTGATGAAAAAAAAAATTATACTACTTTTGAAAATGGGATGTTACATTTGTTCTAGTCTTTTGTTCGGTAGTTTTAGTAGAAATGTTAGTTAGATCTAGGAAGTAGGAAATGAAATTCCGATTCTTTTTTTAAGCCTCATTGCATTGAAAGATGCCTGACGAGGTAAAAACATAGTAGGGATTGAGTTTCTGAAAGTTGGGAGTCAAAGTAGCGAAGCTCTGACAAAATTTTGGAAATTAGTAAAGGTAGGGGCAAAATGGTAATTTGTACCTAAAATTCCTGTTATGATGTTGGATATTGATAAACGTGATATTATCCTTATAGGATATCTGTGATCAAGTACCGCTGTTGTACCGCTGTCTGACATACTGTTTTCCGTCAAAAGTACTGTTTTCCGTCAAACGTACCATATATCGTCAACGAAGGTACGCTCGCGTACTGTAACACTAACTCTGATGGTTATATTATGCGTGTGTGTGATGTGTGTATGGTATGTGAATATGTGGTATGTTGTTGGAGTGCATATTATGTTAGAAGATAACTGTATACATGCTGGGAACGATATATCTGTAATGCTGGGAGCGATACATCTGTAATGCTGGGAGCGATGCATCTGTGATGCTGGGAGCAATATATCTGCATGCTGGGAGCAATACATGTGCATTGGTTACGTGTTTATATACTGTTAAGGTTTTGATTATCTGTAATCCATATGTGTGTATGTAAACATGAGGTTAACCGTTACCTGGGGTCTGTATACATTGGACCTCAGCTCTTAACATAGCGTCAAGGTCGGGAGGACCGAGGAGAGAGGGAAGCAGCAAGCTTAGAGATCCGGCTGAAGACTTTTTGTTGTTGTTCTTTACTTTTGAAAACTCTCGGTTACTGTACCGCTTCTGTAATTAGCCAGTGGGCATTTTGAATATATATATCAGTTACACACTTGCTCCGATGCTCTACTCTGATGAAAAAAAAATTTATACTGCTTTTGAAAAACGGGATGTTACCGCAATTATACTGGAAATTTATGTCCAGCGCTTTAAAATACACCACAAAAGGGAGTAAAGGTTGCACTTGGCAGCCAGCTTCTCAATTTTAATCCCAAAGAAGAAACCATCTGTTATTCTGTTTGACCTACCATAATCTTCTGATTTTCTGTCTGAATGCTGCAGTATTCTGTAGTTTTCCCGTCTGTTTTCTTCATTGTGCACACCAAAAAGAATGAACTCATACAGTCATACTGACATATTCACTTTGGCCAAAAATAGTACAGACATATTCACCAATGTATAGTTTTCAAGTGGCTGCTGACAATAGGGTGTTATTTGATTAATTGACATAGTAAAGCTCTTCATACTGATGGTAGACCAAAATTGAGTCCTATTATGTGTATATGCGAATGTTATACCTATTGAAGAAAGTCTCCCTTTGCAAGAAGATGCATGAAATATTTGGAACATGTATACTTATGATAATGCTTCTTCTTTTCCCCTCCTTAATTCAATGATTTTACTTTAACATATTTACTTAATCCATTATAACCAGTGTAAATCTGAATTGCAGAAAACATTGTGTACAAAGCTATAATATCTTTGATTTTCTGAAGGATGTCGTCAGCAGGGTTCCTGACTATGGCCATGGGCATTTTGAGACTAGTGCTGATGATCGGGTCATTCCAAGAAGAAGGTATGAATCCATTCACATTTTTCATCTTAAACTTATGCTTGATCAATGCGTTTAAGTGTTTGGGTAGCTTAATTAGTAGCTTAACAACGCTGTTCTAAACCAGGAAAGCAGCAAATGACGATCACCATGATAGCGATGATGACTGTAAGGGAAGGTATGTTTTAGACTTGGATGTGTAATACATATTTTTCGACTTGGATATCTGACTATAGAAATTTAATCAGACATTTTATAACCATAATCTCTTCCAGTGACCCTCCTTCCCCAGTGAACTGCTTTGTACAAATTCAGTTATCTCTTGGCATGACAGGAATATTATATCAAAATTGGAACTAAAAGTAATCGTATGTATGGCGTACTAGTACCATTAGAAATCATTTTATGTGAACAATGAATCCGTGATATCCCGTGATATAATTTATATTAGGTTAAATTTTCTCCATTATTATCTCATTTTTTCTTGTCACAGTGCCATAAGCCATTGGAAGTAGTGATTGATCTCAAACTAATGTTGATGAAAATTATAACACTAATATATTTTGTATTGATTTACAATTATCTGAACTACTTATTAGTTTACTCTTTGTGACAGGCTATTCATGCAGGTGTTGACCTTGAATCTGCTATTGATATTTGCTTGGGTTCTTCTTTCAAGGTGATTATTGCAGATGTTAGTTTTATAAACTATCACTTCCTCCTGGTTTTGATTCATGTCATGTCCAGCATTATATTTGTAGCACTTAAAATATTGACTTCAATCTTGGTCTTTCAGGATGGCAATGTTGAAAATGCAACCAAACATACTGACATAGGTCCGCTGTTGGCTTGCCATTGAACCTGATGGTACTTGTATTTTCTTGGCATTTCAAGTTAACTCGTACATTTCCCTATCGCATTTGTTGTTATCTTCCAAGAACACTCTTCAATCTTACATTTCACAGACATCCTTTCCTTGCTGTTCCTTAAAAATGTGTACTAAAAATTGTGAGTAATACTATACTTGTACAAAGCTTGCTTGAAAGCATCAGCATTTGCAAAGGTTTGCCATACTCCCGACACTTTCCCTTTCCATTTCAATGAGTTCAACTCAGCACAGTGTGGGTGCACTTTGTACTCCACACGGTAGGCTGCTAGGCCCCACACCACCTTCATAAGTTAGATTGTCGAGACCATTTTCATATGACACATGTTCAAATTCATTGTCCAAATTGCTTGGAGCTTGAGAGCTTTGTTCTGGGCGACCAATGGTTGTCTCAATGCTGCATTACATAACCACAACTTTTATTACCTCGTTAACAACAATACTATAACAAATGACAACATTTTTTTTTTTTTTAAAAACAAAGGAACAACAAAATCACTTACTTTTGTGGATTGTCATTCCCTTTACATGCTATATGCACATGCCCACTTTTTTCATTATAGTGAAAAAGGTTTGCAAGTTCAGCATCATTAACAAGATCTACTAGAGTCTTCTCATCAAATGTCACAGTATATTTTATCTCACTACTATAACAATTAATGTCAATCCATGTTGATATCTTTGCTCTCAATTCTTCAACTGTCATACCTTGTCTTACAGTTTTTGTCTTTACACTTCCCCCATTATATTGAAATATTCCTTCAACAGTCTTCTCAAATTGTCCACCAACATGAAAAAAACACAATAGTTCTTTTTTAGATGTTGATTTTGAAGAAGCCATTTTTTGTGTCAACCTACAACAAACAAGACAACTTTCATCATCATGTATATTATTTGCCATTATCTTGTAAGTGCCAGGTTTCAACCAAAATGATCAATTAAAAAAATATTAAAAACAATGTCAGATTCAAAGAGTAATTAAATATTGAATTGATAAGTTAAAAACAGTTTAATTTATCATCTAACGCCTTTGCGGGGAGCGAAGACTTTCTGATCAACTCGTCCTCCCCAATCGAGGTCGAGCACCATGGACGATGACTTCCCGTTTCTTCCTCCAGAAATTATCCGAAACTTTCTGAAACGACTTCCGGTGAAATCCTTGATCCGATTCCAATGTGTGTGCAGACAATGGAGAATTCTCTTCAAGACCCAATCTTTCATCGTTGATCACCTCGTCCACTCAAATCATGAAAACCCTTGTCTCCTTATGAAAGATGTTGACTGGCATGATCCTTCGAACATGTATTGCCTTGATTCCGAGATGCAAGTTTGGGAATTTCAGAACCCACCATTGCTCAGTTATTTGAGGCAAGGTAAGATACTAGGCAGCAGCAATGGCTTGCTCTGTGTTGAAATCTGTAAGCATAATGCATCTCCTCATTTTCTGTTAGTGTGGAATCCAGCTATTAGAGAGGTTAGACTAGTGCCCGAAACTAATATTCGTACGGATGCTTATTTCCATCTTATAGGATTTGGGTTCAGTCCAATTATTAATGATTATAAGATAGTAATACCTTATGTTACTGTCGATTATGCTGATGTTCCTACAGTAAAAGTGTATTCTTTAAGCTCGGGGTCATGGAAGGAAGAAAAAATTAGGTTCAATAATGGCACCAGATGTGTTACATCTCGAGGTGTCACTGTCAATGGTGTTATGTTTTGGTGGGGTTACAAGACGGTTGGGGAGCATAATGATTTTAAGAGACTGATTGTTTCATTTGACTTAGCAATGGAAGTGTTTACAGTGATACCAACACCACAACTAAAGAAGGCTTATGGCTTTACTGTGTATGAGGAAAAACTTGCCATATTTTCTTGGATCGGAGATTTAGCACATTCTGTTATTGATCTGTGGGTAATGGAAGAGGGCGTAGGTGCATCTGGAGAGATATGGAGTTGGACCAAAAAATATAGTATCGGCCCTTATCCTTGCTTCTTATGTCCTAGGACTATTTGGAGAAATGAAATTGTCGGCCATTCTCAGGAGGGAGGTGAATCAACAGTTTTTTTCTTAAATCTCACTACTAAAAAAACCTGCAAGTTTGCTATTGGCAAGTTTGGCTATAAGGAATGGATTTTCAATTATGCTGAAAGTCTTGTACCGGTGGGAGGAATGAAATCATCCACAATTTTTCTGTAGGGCCTGGACTTGTTCTTGATATTTTAACGCAAAGTGATTTTAAGATGTTTACTCCCTAAATCTTAATCTTTATTTTGTAGACTTATTTAGTTTTTGCACTTTTGGTAGAAATAAACCCATGAGGTTAGATTATTTTATGCCTTATGAAGTTTAAAGACCTTTAGAGATGTTATCCTGAATGATGAATCAACATTTGTTTTCTATGACAGATGTTTTTCTAGCTGTATTTGTGTTACCTATAAGATTCGTTTTTTCTGTTTTCTTTCCAAGACGGATATATAATCTAGTTGCTGGTGTGTGGATTATTTGTAAGTTGTGATCTTTTTGTAATATACATATATCATGACACTGGCTTTCTCAGTTTCTCCCCAACTTTCATTCATTTTCATTTCAATCTTTGTTTGATGTTTGAAAAAATTCCTACCAATAAGTCATCTTTCATTCCTGGTACCACCAATACTTTTGTAACAAGTGTTAATTGTTTGACTTTAATAGAAATTTGAGTCTTGAGTTAATCAATTATACATTCTTCAAATATGTGTGTGTATTGTGAATGGGTGAGGATCCTCTTATATATATGTGAGGGTACCACTTGTGACTCTATTTTATTTGGGTTTCTCCTTTTATTTTCAAACAAATAAGATATAACATCTCAATAACTAAAATTTCTTATCCTTACCTTTTAAGGTTTACAATTTGTCTGATAAAGAGGCAACATTTTTATTTATTTTGAAGTTTAAGAATCCTTAGAGAACCAACCAAGTAAGAAGTGAGAAGCTTGCATGATAAAGAAATTCTAACAAACTTGTCTATTGCCAAACACAAAAGGATCATTTAAGATAAAATGGTTTATTTGATTTGTGTCTGTATTTTGCTTAACCCAATTCAGAAGAGGCTTGCTATTAGCATATGTGACAAAGGGCACTGTATTTTCAGTTATGCAGAAAGTCTTGTACCAACTGGAGGAATGAAATCATTCACAAATTTTCTGTAGGTTCTGGACTCATTCATGATATTTTGAATGCAAAGTGAGTAAGGATTTAGCGAAAGCTATTCTATCTCTGTTCGAACCTAACAGCTTATGTATTCAAGATGCTTGCTTCCTAAATTTTAATCTTTATTCTGTAGACTTTTTTTTTTAATCCCACCCGGTTCACCGGAATTCCAACTAATCCTGATTTCGCTCCGCGTTGGGCCAACAGTCGTGGGGAAAGAGCTCCCAACACCCTTTTTCCTATTCTCACGCCTCGAACTGAGGACATGGTGGTGTGAGAGCAAGTTCTTTACCACTTGCTCCCAAGGTATGTTGGTTATTCTGTAGATGTTTTTTGTTTAACACATCTGGTAAAAATGAAGCCCCATACAAGTTTAGATTATTCTATGCCTGAATCTTGAAGGCCTTTTAAGATGTTATCTAGAATGATGAATGTAAATTTGCAATCATAATTGTTTCTAGCAGTATTTGACATATTTCTAAGGTTGGTTTTTTTCTTTTTCTTGATGTCTTTCCAGTATGGATATATAGTCTTGTTGCCCAGGTTATTTGTGACCTCCTCATATAGAGTGGACAAATGTATTTAACCCTTACATTCTTATATTGGTAAACTAAAACCGTTGAAGAACATCCTTATGGTTTATTAATGTTAGAATATTAGGAAATATATCTCTCATTTATTAGGATCCCATGATTAGTTCCCTGATTAGAGGATCTGATTAGAGGGCATTAATTAGTAGTTATGAGTCTTTATTAGGCTTTATTGTATGTCCTAATTTACATTCTTTACCTTCTTTGTTCTCCCTTGCTTCACCTATAAATAGGTTGTAATTCTCTTCATCTAATAAGATAATATAGAGAGTGTTTATACCTCTAAACTTCAATATGGTATCAGAGCACAGGACACCCGTCCGAGGCCACAGAGAGCGAGAGAAACAGTGAGGGGGAGAGAAACAATGAAGGGAAAGTTCTCCGGCGAGTTTAGGGTTCACTATAGGTGGCGAGTTAGACTACACCGCCTAGCCCAGAAGGACCGGAGGGCTCCGATCGGCGAAACCCAGAAATCCGGCGACGATCCGGCGACTCCACGACGGCGCGTGGTGTACACGCGCCTGACGATCACCGACGCTGCGACGGCGCGTGACGGAGTTTTCTCGACGGCGACTTCTTGTTTCGGCCTCCTGCTCTGATTTCCGGTGAGACCCAGTGGTTAGTACATCCTCCGGTGACTTTTTTGAATTTTCCGGCGAACTCTCCGGCGAAAATTCCAGATTCCGGCGACTATTTCTTTCATCCAGAAACATGGATTCCTCTCAGAGTCCTCCTATGTCCGGAACATTTCCCGGAACTTATCCCATGGGTTTTATGATCGGTACCGATTCTCAAACTCAAAATTCCTCTTCTTCTTCTATGACCATCAACCCAGTACCAAACAGAACCTCAGAGATGGCTTCAGAATTTACAGACCATCACATTATGGCTATTAGCCATAAGTTTAATGGTAGAAACTATCTCCAGTGGTCACAAAGCGTGCTGAGGTATATTCGAGGTAAGAGAAAGGAGAAATACATTACTGGGGCAGCCCCTCAACCAGCAACAACAAGACTTGTTTGAGGTCTACCCTTGGGAAACTCTCAAAGATGTACAATTGTACAAACGAATTGTGGAAGAAGGAAGGATACACGACTTCCTCTTAGGCCTAAATGATGTTTTCGAGGAGGTAAGGAGCAGAATCATGGGGCTGAAGCCACTCCCACAACTCTTTGATGTGGTTAACTTTGTGCAATTCGAGGAAAGTAGGAAACTCTTGAACCGGAGTGGACCAAGCAACATTGAAAGCTCAGCTCTTGCAGTTCAGGGACCATCTGGGGACCGCAAAACCAATAAATGGTGCAACTATTGTAAGAAAAATGGCCATACTAAGGAAGAATGTTGGAAACTCCATGGAAAACCCTCAGGGGGGAAATCAAAATTCCAAAGTCACCTGACCACAGCTGGACCAAAGGTGGAGAGTGACAATCACCTTAGTCAAGAGGAATTACAGATGTTCTGTAGAATGCTCGAACAACAGAATAAGTCTAACTCTGTTCCCAGCGTGAATCTTGTACAATCAGGTAATTCTATTTTTACTCTCAACGCTGTGATGACCAATGACGATACCTGGATTGTTGACTCAGGAGCTACGGATCACATGACCGGTAACAAAACTCTATTCTGTAACCTTAAACTCTGTCATGAACACCTCAAAGTAAAAGTAGCTAATGGTGTATTCACACAAGTTGAGGGCATTGGTACTGTTACATTATCCGACCACTTGGCAATACATAACGTTTTGTTTGTACCGGAACTTACCCGTAATCTGATCTCTCGTAAGCAAATTGACTAGCGGTAAAATATGTCGAGTGATCTTTGATGATGGTTTATGTGTGTTTCGTGGATTTAAGAACGAGGAGGACGATTGGGACTTCTAGAGAATGGGATGGATTGTTCTACCTTGAAGGGTCAACCTCAAAGAATAAAGAAACGTGGAAGGCAAGACGAGCGCTGGTTAGCTCAAATTCACAGAATAATGATATATTGTTGTGGCACTGTCGATCAGGCCACCCTAGTTTTGATTATATGAAACATGTGTTTCCAAATTTATTCAATAAAAATTCTGTTCCTTTTCATTGTGTGTTAGAATATTAGGGAATCAATCAATATTATTAGTATCCCTTGGTCTTTGCCTTAATTATAGGATCGGGATATCAACTTCATTAGTTTTAATTAGCCTTTAAATGTAATCCCTGATTCTTCTCTTCTGCTCTGATTTCCGCGTCTTTTCTTCACCTATATATTGTAATGTCTTCCGCTGAATAATACACAACATCATACAGAGAGTGTTTATACCTCTGATTTACAATATGGTATCAAAGCCGAGGACACCAGTCCAAGGCCAGAGAAAGAGAGAGAAACAGTGAAGAGAAAATTTTCCGGCAAGTTTAGGGTCCACTGTAGGCGGCGAGTTAGACTACACCACCTAGCCCAGAAGGACGGGAGAGCTCCGATCGGTGGAACCCCGGAATCAGACGACGATCCGACGAATCCAAGACGGCGCGTGGAGTACACATGCCTGACGGACAGCGGAGCTTTGACGGCGCGTGACGGGGGTTTTTCGACGGCGACTTCGTGTTTCGGCCTCCTCCTCTGATTTCCGGTGATACCCAGTGGTCAGTACATCCTCCGGTGACTTTTTGAATTTTCCGGCGAACTCTCCGGCGAAAAATCCAGATTCCGGTGACTATTTCCTTCTTCCAGAAACATGGATTCCTCTCAGAGTCCTCCTGTGTTCGGAACAATTCCCGGAACATATCCCATGGGTTTTATGACCGGTACCGATTCTCAAACTCAAAATTCCTCTTCTTCTTCTTCTTCTATGCCCATCAACCCAGTACCAAACAGAACCTCAGAGATGGCTTCAGAATTTACAGACCATCACATTATGGCTATTAGCCATAAGTTTAATGGTAGAAACTATCTCCAGTGGTCACAAAGCGTCTTTGAGGTATATTCGAGGTAAGAGAAAGGAGAAATACATTACGGGGTAGCCCTCAACCAGCCCCGATGACCCTAGTTTTGACACATGGTTTCTTGAAAACAACCAAGTCATGACATGGTTGTGTAATTCAATGACCTTGGAGATCGGTGAGGGATACCTTGCTTGCACACACGGCAAAGGAAATATGGGATGCCGCTAGGAGGACCTACTCCTCTCTTGAAAACACTTGCTGCCCCGATTCACCAAGAGACAACTCGGGATCTACGACAAGGTAATCACCGAGAATCGAATATTATAATGCATTGCTGAAATTGTGGCAGCAACAAGACTTGTTTAAGGTCCATCCTTGGGAAACTCTCAAAGATGTACAATTGTACCAACGAATTGTGGAAGAAGGAAGGATACACGACTTCCTCTTAGGCCTAAATGACGTTTTTGAGGAGGTAAGGGGCAGAATCATGGGGCTGAAGCCACTTCCACAACTCTTTGACGTGGTTAACTTTGTGCAATTCGAGGAAAGTAGGAAACTCTTGAACCGGAGTGGACCAAGCAACATTGAAAGCTCAGCTCTTGCAGTTCAGGGACCATCTGGGGACCGCAAAACCAATAAATGATGCAACTATTGTAAGAAAAAGGGCCATACTAAGGAAGAATGCTGGAAACTCCATGGAAAACCATCCGGGGGGAAATCAAACTTCCAAAGTCACCTGACCACAGCTGGACCAAAGGTGGAGAGTGACAATCACCTGAGTCAAGAGGAATTACAGATGTTCCGTAGAATGCTCGAACAACAGAATAAGTCTAACTCGGTTCCCAGCGTGAATCTTGTACAATCAGGTAATTCTATTATTGCCCTCAACGCTGTGATGACAAATGACGATACCTGGATTGTTGACTCAGGAGCTACGGATCACATGACTGGTAACAAAACTCTATTCCATAACCTTAAACTCTGTCATGAACACCTCAAAGTAAAAGTAACCAATGGTGTATTCACACGAGTTAAGGGTATTGGTACTGTTACATTATCTGACCACTTGGCAATACATAACATTTTGTTTGTACCGGAACTTACATGTAATCTGGTCTCTGTAAGCAAGTTGACTAGAGGGAAAATATGTCGAGTGATCTTTGATGATGGTTTATGTGTGTTTCAGGATTAGAGAACGAGAAGGACGATTGGGACTTCTAGAGAATGTGATGGATTGTTCTACCTTAAAGGGTCAACCTCAAAGACTAAAGAAACGTGGAAGGCAAGACGAGCGCTGGTTAGCTTAAATTCACAGAATAATGATATATTGTTGTGGCATTGTCGATCAGGCCACCCTAGTTTTGATTATATGAAACATGTGTTTCCAAATTTATTCAATAAAGATTCTGTGCCTTTTCATCGTGAAACTTGCCAATTTACAAAACAGACACGATCCTCATATCCCAAACAACCCTATACTCCCACCTCCCCATTCACATTGATTCACAGTGATATTTGGGGCCCTGCCCGAATAGCTACTCTCACTCATACCAGGTGGTTTGTTACTTTTATCGATGATCACACTCACACCACATGGGTTTATTTAATGAAAGACAAATCCGATGTTGCTAAAGTCTTTCAAAACTTCTATACCTTTGTTCAAACCCAAATCAACACGTCCATTAAGGTGCTTCGAAGTGATAATGCCAAGGAATACATGAGCACAGCCTTTAAGGAGTTTCTTGATCATCAAGGAATTCATCACCAAACGTCTTGTCCTTACACCCCTCAGCAAAATGGGGTAGCCGAACGAAAAAAACCGTCACCTATTGGAAGTAACCCGTGCCTTACTAATGGACCGGAATGTTCCCACCATATTCTGGGGTGATGCCATTCTCATTGCAGCTTATCTCATTAACCGCATGCCTTCTAAAGTTCTCAAATATGATACCCCACTTCAAAACCTCCTAAACTTCTTTCCAAATTGCCCCCTCATCAATTCATTACCTTCCAAGGTGTTTGGTTGTGTTGTCTTTGTTCACAAAAAGGAGGGCAACAAATTTGGCGCTCGCTCTAACAAGTGTATATTCCTTGGCTACTCCTCCACTCAAAAAGGGTACAAATGCTACTGTCCATCTTCCAAGAAACTCATTGTCTCCCGGGACACCGTTTTCTCGGAAGACGACGCTTATTATCCTAAATTACCCATTCAGGGGGAGTACTCTGATAATGAATGGCTAATCTTGGAAACATCTAATTCCAACACCTCATCTGAAACACCTAACCTTATAGCCTTTCTTGACTCGCTTGCTCCCACAAACCAGCCTAACACATACATTCCACCCCAATCTGAACCCAATGAGCCGGAAACACATGTTGAGATCAATTCAGGGATGGATGCAGGATCACGACAAGAGATAGAGACTGAACCAAACACAGGTAGAACTATCTCTCCCATTCAAAGGAACGACCATGAATCCAATTCGGGATTAAATCCTGAAGAATCGGGTTGGCCTATTGCCTTGAGAAAAGGGGTAAGATCATGTACTCAACATCCTATTCAACGATTTGTCTCATATGGTAATCTATCTGCAAGAATGCAAAGCTTTGTTGTTAACAGTGCACAGATAACCGTTCCAAAAACATTTCAACAAGCCATGGCTGATCCAAATTGGAAGCAAGCTGTAGAAGAGGAATTGAGGGCACTCAAGAAAAATAAAACATGGGAGATCACGACTCTTCCTAAAGGAAAGAAACCAGTGGGATGCAGGTGGATCTTCACTCCGAAATTCAATCCCGACGGCAGTATCAACAAATACAAGGCGAGACTTGTTGCAAAAGGATATACCCAGACGTACGGGATCGACTACCAGGAGACATTTGCTCCAGTGGTCAAATTTAATACCATTCAAGTACTGTTATCACTTGCAGCAAACTTGGATTGGTCTCTATACCAACTGGATGTGAAAAATGCATTCCTGAATGGCAACCTAGAGGAAGAAGTATACATGGAGATTTCGGATGGAGTTTTAGCTCCTAATAACTCTGTGTGTAAGCTAAGGAAGTCATTGTACGATCTGAAACAATCTCCTAGGGCATGGTTCGGGAGATTCACCAAAGCAAGAAAGGGCTTGGATATACTCAGGGACAAGCTGATGACACATTGTTTACCAAACGTATTAATGGCAAAGTCACCATATTGATCGTCTATGTTGATGACATAATCATTACAAGGGATGATGAAGAATCCATTGCTCAACTGAAACGGGACTTGTCAACTGAATTCCAGGTGAAAGACCTTGGACAAATGAGGTATTTCTTAGGCATGGAAGTAGCAAGAACCAAGAAGGGCATCAATGTCTCTCAACGCAAGTATACATTAGACTTGTTACATGAGACAGGAATGTTGGGCACTCAACCAGAAGGGATACCAATGGAAGAAGGATGCCACTTAGAGATCAAACCACAAGGTATTCCAGCTAATGCAGAGAGATACAGAAGACTTGTGGGAAAATTGATATACTTAACTCACACACGTCCTGACATTAGCTATGCAGTTGGAATAGTAAGTCGGTTTATGCATCACCCCAAGAAGAACACATGGAGGCGAATCCACGAATTTTGAGCTACTTAAAGCTTAATCCTGGAAGGGGAATATTCTTCAAGAAAGGTACTACCAGGAACATAGAAATCTACACTGATGCAGATCATGCAAGAGATAGAGAGACCAGGAGGTCAATCTCGGGGTACTGTACATATGTGTGGGGAAATCTAGTTACCTGGAGAAGCAAGAAATGCATAGTGGTGTCACCAAGCAAGTCCGAAGCGTAACTAAGAGTCATCAACAAAGGAGTATGTGAAGGAATATAGATTATCTAATTACTGACAGAGTTGGGAATTCAACATGAGGGACCAATGCAACTCTGGTGTGATAACAATGCCGCATTAAAATGGTCAAGAACCCAAGATATCATGATAGAACCAAACATGTTGAGATAGACAGACACTTCATTAAAGAGAAGATTGAAGCGTGCATTATGACACTGTCTCACATAAGATCTGTAGACCAAATTGCAGATATCCTAACTAAACCACTCGGTCGAATGAAGTTTGAAGGATTTTGTGGCAAGCTGGGATTGATCGACATATACTCTCCAAACTTGAGGGGAGTGTTAGAATATTAGGGAATCAATCAATATTATTAGTATCCCTTGGTCTTTGCCTTAATTATAGGATCGGGATATCAACTTCATTAGTTTTAATTAGCCTTTAAATGTAATCCCTGATTCGTCTCTTCTGCTCTGATTTGTGCGTCTTTTCTTCACCTATATATTGTAATGTCTTCCGCTGAATAATACACAACATCATACAGAGAGTGTTTATACCTCTGATTTACAATATTGTGAAACTTGCCAATTTGCAAAACAGACACGATCCTCATATCCCAAACAACCCTATACTCCCACCTCCCCATTCACATTGATTCACAGTGATATTTGGGGCCCTGCCCGACTAGCCACTCTCACTCATACCAGGTGGTTTGTTACTTTTATCGATGATCACACTCGCACCACATGGGTTTATTTAATGAAAGACAAATCCGATATCGCCAAAGTCTTTCAAAACTTCTATACCTTTGTACGAACCCAATTCAACACGTCCATTAAGGTGCTTCGAAGTGATAATGCTTAGGAATACATGAGCACAACCTTTAAAGAGTTTCTTGATCGTCAAGGAATTCATCACCAAACGTCTTGTCCATACACCCCTCAACAAAATGGGGTAGCCGAACGGAAAAACCGTCACCTGTTGGAAGTAACCCGTGCCTTGCTAATGGAACGGAATGTTCCTACCATATTCGGGGTGATGCCATCCTCACCGCGGCTTATCTCATTAACCGCATGCCTTCTAAAGTTCTCAAATACGACACCCCAATTCAAAACCTCCTGAAATTCTTTCCAAATTGCCCCCATCAATTCATTACCTTCCAAGGTGTTTGGATGTGTTGTCTTTGTTCACAAAAAGGAGGGCAACAAATTTGATGCTCGCTCTGACAAGTGTATATTCCTTGGCTACTCCTCCACTCAAAAATGGTACAAATGCTATTGTCCATCTTCCAAGAAACTCATTGTCTCCCCATTTTCTCGGAAGACGACGCTTATTATCCTAAATTACCCATTCAGGGGGAGTATTCTGATATTGAATGTCTAATCTTGGATAGATCTAATTCCAACACCTCAAAGTCACCTGATACATCATCTGAACCACCTAACCTCATAGCCTCTCTTGACTCACTTGCTCCCACAAACCAGCCTAACACATACATTCCACCCCAACCTACACTTGGTAGAACTATCTCTCTCATTCAAAGGAACGACCATGAATCCAATCCAGTTAAATCTGAAGAATCGGGTTGGCCTATTGCCTTGAGAAAAGGGGTAAGATCGTGTACTCAACATCCTATTCAACGATTTGTCTCATATGGTAATCTGTCTGCAAGAATGCAAATTTTTGTTGTTAACAGTGCACAGATAACCGTTTCAAATACATTTCAACAAGCTATGGCTGATCAAATTGGAAGCAAGCTGCAGAAGAGGAATTGAGGGCACTCAAGGAAAATAGAACATGGGAGATCACGACTCTTCCTAAAGGAAAGAAACCAGTGGGATGTAGGTGGATCTTCACTTCGAAATTCAATCCCGATGGCAGTATCAACAAATACAATGCGAGACTTGTTGCAAAAGGATATACCCAGACGTACGGGATCGACTACCAGGAGACATTTGCTCCAGTGGTCAAGTTTAATACCATTCAAGTACTGTTATCACTTGCAGCTAACTTGGATTGGTCTCTATACCAACTGAACGTGAAAAATGCATTCCTGAATGGCAACCTAGAGGAAGAAGTATACATGGAGATTCCAAATGGAGTTTTAGCTCCTAATAACTCTGTGTGTAAGCTAAGGAAGTCATTGTACGGCTTGAAACAATCTCCTAGGGCATGGTTCGGTAGATTCACCAAAGCAGTGAAAGGGCTTGGATATACTCAGGGACAAGGCGATGACACATTGTTTACCAAACGTGTTAATGGCAAAGTCACCATATTGATCGTCTATGTTGATGACATAATCATTACGGGGGATGATGAAGAATCCATTGCTCAACTAAACGGGACTTGTCAACTGAATTCCAGGTAAAAGATCTTGGACAAATGAGATATTTCTTAGGCATGGAAGTAGCAAGGACCAAGAAGGGCATCAATGTCTCACAACGCAAGTATACATTAGACTTGTTACATGAGACAGGAATGTTGGGCACTCAACCAGAAGGGATACTAATGGAAGAGGGATGCCACTTAGAGATCAAACCACAAGGTATTCCGGCTAATGCAGAGAGATACGTAAGACTTGTGGGAAAATTGATATACTTAACCCATACCCGTCCCGACATTAGCTATGCGGTTGGAATAGTAAGTTAGTTTATGCATCATTCCAAAGAAGAACACATGGCGGCGGTCCACATAATTTTGAGCTACGAAGCTTAATCACGGAAGGGGAATATTCTTGAAGAAAGGTACTACCAGAACATTGAAATCTACACCGATGCGAGATCATGCAAGAGATAGAGAGACCGGGAGGTCAATCTCGGGTACTGTACATACGTGTGGGGAAATCTAGTTACTGGAGAAGCAAGAAATGCAGACGGTGGTGTCACCAAGCGGTGCGAAGCGAGACTAAGAGCTGTCAACAAAGGAGTATGTGAAGGAATCGGATTATCGGATTCATCGACGAGTTGGGAATTCAACATGAGGACCAATGCAACTCGGTGTGATAACAAGGCCAGGGGGAGTGTTAGAATATTAGGAAATATATCTCTCATTTATTAGGATCCCATGATTAGTTCCCTGATTAGAGGATCTGATTAGAGGGCATTAATTAGTAGTTATGAGTCTTTATGAGTCTTATTAGGCTTTATTGTATTTCCTAATTTACCTTCTTTGTTCTCCCTTGCTTCACCTATAAATAGGTTGTAATTCTCTTCATCTAATAAGATAATATAGAGAGTGTTTATACCTCTAAACTTCAATAATTAACTGTGTATAAAAAAAAAACTGTGGATCCAAAATATTACATGACTAGTGCAAAAGGGAAATTTTCCCACAAAGGGCAACATATATGTAGTGCAAATTGATATATAATCATAATATGCATTTAGGGACCTAGTTGTAATATGATCACAGGGACCTAAGTGTGAACTAGATAAGTAGTCAATAAACCAGTAGTTAGGATTGGTGAGAGGCTATAGTGTATAAATAGCCTACTCCTCTATTGTAAGAGATCGGTTTTGACAAGTGCAATATACAATTACATTGTGTGAGAGCCATAGGAGCTCTCCTCTTCTATTCTAACCCCTTTCTTGTGTCTCTTCTACCTCTACTCTCATGTCCTTGTCATATGCTTTATTCTAGATCATAAACCATATCGGTGGTATCGAGCCGTCCCTCCTTGGCCGCTTCATTGCTGATTCTGTTCTCACCATTTTACGTACATTCAAGAAACCTCGAAAAAGATTATTGTATGTTCTGTTCTTCTCTGTCGATTGGAGAAGAAGAAAATAATAAAGAACTTGTCTTCCTGTTACCAACGGTTCTGTTTCATCATCTACGAATTCGAAACGAAGGGGTCATCAAAAGTCATCACGAGACATCAAGAAAACCAAGAATTCAGAGCCGGCTGCTGTTCTTGTGCATGCCTTTCTGATTCAG
Source organism: Acacia pycnantha (assembly GCA_025563575.1). Classification (NCBI taxonomy): domain Eukaryota; kingdom Viridiplantae; phylum Streptophyta; class Magnoliopsida; order Fabales; family Fabaceae; genus Acacia; species Acacia pycnantha. Next base: position 4,337,392 of record JAMWYP010000003.1, on the reverse strand, counting down.
TGGTACCCACGATTCTGTTTCAGCATTTCTTAATCCGGAGAGGGGTGGAGCAACAAGAATATACCAAGAAAAATATTCTTGAATATACCATTCGACTGGGTTCCCGTTAATTGCATCAACTGGTACGTTTTGGCACTTCCGCGACCGTGCTAGGCGTGTCGACTCGTCGGTTATTCTTGATTGAATCATTAGTTTTGGGCATCACGTCATTTAGATTGCGTCGACTGAGTCTTTAATCGACTTGTTGGCATCTGGTCAGTGGATGACTGGTTCCGAAGGGCGTTAGCGGTGTAATCCTGAAGTGGGTGCACGTGTGTCGTTCGCTGGTCGGTGGAATTCTTAACTGGGCTGTCGACATATTCTTTTAAATGGGTTGTCTGAATTGGGCGCACGTTTAGTCGTCATTCGTGGTCCAAGAACGCTCTGTTTCATCGATGGGTTTTAATCGGGTGTTGACTGATTCTTTGTTCTGAATCGGTGGACTTATAATTCTGCATTGTCGGTGGTCGGCGTAAATTTTGATTCATTCTGATCGGTGGAGTTGTGAAGCGGTGTCGCACGAAAGTGGGCATCGAGTTATTGAATATATTCTCGCGGTGAGTTGTCATTACGAATTGGCGGATTTTTCTTTACGCTTGATCGAACGTCTTGATTCTTCATCGCCGATTTCGAGTGATTACGCTCGGCTCTATCTTGTACTGGTTTTGGTAGTAGTGGATGGTACACACCAGAGCTTCATTAGCAAGAACAATGGAAGCACGAGTCGCAGTTATGGAAGAAAAACTGGAGAAACTTGACAATATTGAAGTTAAAATGGGGAAACTTGACCAAATCGATCAGCAGATTCAACTTCTGGTTCAAGCATCACAACGCCAAAATGATGACCAGCAACGCCATAGACGAGGGAATGGATTGGGAAATGGAGAAACACCTCAAAAACCTTCACATTTCACCAAGATGGAATTTCCTCGCTTCCAGGGCAGAGAAGTGGACAGCTGGATATCAAAATGTGAGCGCTTCTTTCATCTTAATGGCACAGCTGAAGCAGAAAAGGTGACAATGGCCTCGATGGGATTGGATGAAGCAAGTTTCGCATGGCATGTGGCCTCAGAACGTAGGTGGCGTCGTCCAATGGGATGGAACGAATACGTGGTCCTTCTCCGGGACACATATGGCCTTCCCATTGATAAACCAATGGGGGAATTGACTCGATTACGGCAAACGGGCAATCTCACAGAATTCAACACTAAGTTTGATCTCCTTTCAACCAAGTTGGATCTAACAGAGGAGTACTTAATTGACATATACTTGACTGGACTTAATGAAGAAATCTCACATACAGTGCTCCTGTTTGATCCGAAAACATTGGGTGAGGCACGACGCTTGGCGAAAATTGAAGAGATGTCAATAAACCATAAGGAAGCGAAGGTGTCGAGTACAAAATATAGCAGAGATATGTTCACTCTGTTTCGGTGGCTTCACGAGAATAATGCCACGAGTGGAGGAAACAAAGCACAAAATCAAGCGAGTGGGTCCCAGTTGAAGGATAATGTGGTAAATTCAGTTAACCCACTCAACTCCATAGTGCACACTCTTGGTAACACCATTGTTACGAGATACGAATATGACAAAAACATGCGAAATTCCAAGCTATTGACAGCGAAGAGACGAGCGAGCAAGGCAAAGAACCTATGCTTCTATTGCCATGAACCTTTCACAAGAAACCACTCTTGTCCCCAAAGGCAGAGAATGAGGTTACAATTTATGGAGCTTATTGAAGTTGCTGATCATAGTGGTGCAAGTCCGGAAACCGAGGTTGAAGAGGGTAAGTTTGCACCTCTTATTTCACTTCATGCCATTCATGGTATGGATAACAATGAGGCTATGCGTATTCAAGGCCATGTGGGAAACAGGGTTATTCAGATTTTAATTGATACAGGCAGCATCCATGATTTCATGGACTACAACCTTGCTGTCAAGTTGGGATGGAAGCCATCAGCAACTCCTTTAGTGATGGTTCGGGTGGCGGAGGCGAAATTTCAGATTTTTGATGTATGGCATGGGTTTAGATGGAACATGCAGGGTTTGGAATTTATATGTGACCTCAAGATTGTTCAACTGAACACATGTGATGTTATTTTGGGGCTAACATGGCTGAAAACCATAAAAAGCGCCTTGTGGGATTTTGGAGAACTTTCTATGAAGTTGTGGTACAAAGGGAAGGTCTGTGAGTTACAATCCACTCCTCTAAAGTCCTTACAGGTAATTCCTTCTTTTAAGTTGGAATTTCAGCAAAGAACTACAAATTCAGACAATGATACTGCGAAATGACAACTATATCGGCGATTCCCCTATGGCGTAGAGGTTCGAGAGGTCATTTGGAAGGTTTGTAGGGTGCAGGTTTGTTGCAAGGGGTAATTTCCTTGGTTAAGGAAAATCTACAATGGCTCATAGCTTGGAGTTTTGTGTCATTCAGAAAAGGCTACAAGTAAATGGGAAAGGCATGAAGGGTAGCCGCACAAGTTTCAGAATTTGATAGCTTGGCTTATGTTTTGATGTTTGACTTTGTGTTTTTAAGTTCAGTTTGTAATTTTTTGTTAGGTTCAAATTTGTATTTTGTTTTTCCGCATCCTTGAGGGCAATGATGTTTTGGGAAGGGGGTATTGATATATAATCATAATATGCATTTAGGGACCTAGTTGTAATATGATCACAAGGACCTAAGTGTGAACTAGATAAGTAGTCAATAAACCAGTAGTTAGGATTGGTGAGAGGCTATAGTGTATAAATAGCCTACTCCTCTATTGTAAGAGATCAGTTTTGACAAGTGCAATATACAGTTCTGTTGTGTGAGAGCCATAGGAGCTCTCCTCTTCTATTCTAACCCCTTTCTTGTGTCTCTTCTACCTCTACTCTCATGTCCTTCTGTCATATGCTTTATTCTAGATCATAAACCATATCACAAATCCTAACATTATATTTAGATGGAGAGAAAAGCAAGGAAAGATAGAACTAGGGAGAGGAAAAATATATTTATTTATTTTTTGTTGCCTTTTTATGTCATTTGTGTTTGCATAATAGAGCTCACACGGGTGTGTGTACCTCATTTTTCTATATGCCCATCAGACTCTAAACTTCCATTCTCAATAAGAAGGAAGCAATTTAAAAAGAACAATTTTTTTAGTTTGTTTCACAATGACCATTAACAATAGTGAAGGGTAGAGCATTTGAAAAGTTGGCTTGTTTGAACTTCAAATGTTGTTTACAAGGGGTGTGTGATAACCTATATACCACTCTGGTCTTATTTATAAGTCCTCTTTGACCAAAAAATTTGATCCTATTTATAAGTCCTTTTTGACCAAATAAATGAGATTGTGACAATTTTGCCCATATTATTGTACCAATGAAAATAAAGAGAGAATAAAGAGTTAAAAGGTACTCATTCATAAATGAGGGTAAAGTTGAAAATTTTCCCCATAATCATTGAGCTGCCTACCTCTCCTGTGTATGTGTGATTTGATTAAAAGGGACTTATAAACTAGAGTGGTAGGTAGTTAGGTACTCTGCTATATGTTTGTGCCAACCATGGTTACATAGTTACTTGGTCATTTCATTGAATTATATCTCTGTCTATGCAATTTTCTGCTTTTATCAAAAAGTGTTGTAACTTATATATATATATATATTGTGTATGTGGCCATATTAACTGGATGGAATGATAAACCAAACATTATTTTGTTCAATCTTACTCCTAAAGAATTTACAGAGTTTGCTGTTATCAGAAGTTGCTATGGTCATCATATTAAATAGGAAATTGTGAATGTGGGTATCTTTCCAAGGTGGAGATTTGTTGGATGTGGAAAGAGTCCCACATCGCTTAGCAGACAAGGGGGGAGGCGGAGGATTTAGTATAAATAGAGGCCCTCCTCCTCCCTTTTAGATTATCCCTCAATTGTCTCTTAAGACATTTGTATATCTTCCTTTCTTGTGGTATTTCACTTGTTAATTATTTGGAGTGAATTTAGGATCTAATATTTCTCCTATATTTGTCATTTATTATTTATTAGTTGCAATTAGATATAGTAGTAGTGACTTATTATATTATTAAATTACGTCTAGAAACTTTGTTTTCTAGTTACATAATTTTCTAGTATAATTGGTTACGCTCTATATATCCCGTTTCCGCAACAATTGGTATCAGAGCCAGGTTACATGCAGGTATGCTCTGTGGTTGTAGCCTTGTCTCAACTTCTAGATCATAAAAGAATTAATTTTGGGCTTTTATTTGGCAGCTATTAAATAATTTTTGAAGCAGAAATGGCAGACAAAAAGGGTGATGTAGCCACAACAGGTGTCAGCAATTCGTCGTTGGGTGCCAGTTGGAGGAATGAAATTATTTGAAATTTAGTATCTGGACTTTTTAGTGTTATTGATGGTAAAGGGGAAAATGATGAACCAAAACCTATTCCATCTCTATTCAACCTCACCACCAATGAATTCAATATGGATTCTACCCACAAATGTATGTATCAACGGCGGGGAATTTTCAATTATGTAGTAAGCATTTACTAGCTGGCCACATCCACATTGAAGAACCCAAATATGCCAGTTGCATATTTGCTTATTTTGAGGACTTTCATTGTTCTGACTTCTACAAATAACTAATATGCAACTCATGGAAGGAGACTTTTAATGAATGGAATATTTTATTTTCTTCCTTATCTCTCCCTCTCCCTCTCTGTCATGCACTTCTTTTTCCTTAATATTCTACCTTTGTTTGCATCATTCTGTGATCAGTTAGATTGTGCTTCATTATAAATCATGATGTTCAGTTCTATCAAGATGGATGTGTGATTTAGTTGCTGGTGTGTTGATTACATGGAATTTTCTATCAATTGAGAAGGAAAAAAAGTAAGTGAATTTCAGATTTAATTTCATTCACCCTAGTTTATGAACATTGTTATTCCTTCATCATTCCATATATATATGTATAATCCCTCATTGTTATTGTAGACATGCTCAAACAAATATGATTCCTGATTTAACGTCTAGTTTCAAATTCATTTTACTTCATTCCTTATATTCGAACCCTAATAATTGCATATGGACAATTTTGATGGAACAATTACATGCTGAGAAATACTTACATACTCTAAGAGCATTAGCTCATCTAAACTTTGTTCAATTAAAATACGACACTTTAGTTTCAAGAAGTAATTCACAATTTATATTTTTTTCAAAGCAAACATCCTAGTTTATAAACAAAAACTCACAAACACATCTTGCCCAAAATTCCAATTAGAATTATAGGATGCCAACTAGGATAAAATTTTACAGAGATGTTGTATTTTAATTAGGCATAGTTGATTTGAGTTGGTACTCTCAGAGTACCTAAGTATTTCTTATGCGTCATGTTAACCAAATATGAAGAAGTAAACTGTTCAACCTAAATTTGATCGAATTGATATAATTTTTAATATAATTTATTGCACTAATACCTTAATTATGGAGATCCCTACAATAATGAAATATGAAGTTCCTTGGTATGCTTGAACCACCTTAACATAATTATTAATATAATTTATAATTCGTGATTTAATGTACAATTTCAAATTCAATTTTCTTCATTCCTTATAGTCAAACCCCAATGATAATAGATGGACAATTTTGATTGTGTGGTTATCTGACTTGTTTGTGAGTTTAACGGGTTACTAAAAAGGTATTGCAAAACTTCCAGTGGAAAGTTGATTGATTGACGATTGATAATTGGTTGATTGATGCTTCAAATAAAATGAGTTAATTGACGATTGATAATTGGTTGATTGATGCTTCAAATAAAATGAGTTAAGGGATTAAAACCAAAATGAAAGCAAACTTAAGGGTCTAAAAATTGGGTCATTAAGCAATATAGAATATCCATTTTTTTTAAATGGGATTCGATTACATGGCTGCTATTTCATATATTTTTTAAAATTCCAATTTAAATTTTTTTAACATATTTTCATTTTTAATTTTAAAACCAGCGAAATGTCTAAAACAATCTAGCAACAACATAACAAAGCAAAGGAGGTTTATGAAAATATTCTCATGTAAAAAAAAAAACCCTATTATTTCGGTAATTTATGATTGAGAACTGAGAAGTTGTAATTTATAATTTAAATAACAAAAATATAAAGTAAATAAATGCGGTTGAAGAGAAAAGGCACATGTGTGGTGAAGATATCGACCTTACTTTTATATAATTATAAGAGAAGATAAGCGTTTATTCCCCACTTGTTGTAAAAGTTGAATATAATTTAATGTGGAAAAATTAAAAGGATATTTTGTAACTCTCAGCCTACTTTTAGAAAAATAACATAAATAAAGAAATAAATTGCATCTCTTAAAATTGAAGGATATGCTTCTTAGGAAGGAAGTATTATTAGCTAATCAATAAAATATGATTACTCAATTATTGAATTATAAAGAAATAAATAAAAAGGAAAGTACGAAAGAATCAATAATAAATTGTATTTATTGACTGATGGATTCAAACTGACCCGTTTTCTTATGAACTAGGTATTACAAGTTTTTAAGGATAAAGTTGATTATTATTGAGAAACTCAAGTTGTTAATATATATATGTATATATATATATATATATATATATATATATATATATATATATATATATATATTCTTGAAGTTATTAATTGCAATGCGTAATCAATTTAAGTATAGAGAATAACAACTTAAGAATCGCATTTAACAACTTCAGTCTTTAGTATACATATTGATAACTTGAGCTTTTCAAATGTTCTCAGAGGTAGATTGGTCATTTGGAAAGATTTTCAAATCCTAGATTTCTTCCACAGATCTGACTTGATATTTATGATATTAGATTCCTGATTTGTCTTTTCCATATTGTAATAATGTTTTTGTAGGATTTTCCCAAGAAAATAATGATTACAAATATTTCATTGTAATTTTTTTTTCTATAATCTCATGCCACTTTAGGGCTTATTTGAGTTTGTGTTCAAAAAGCACGTTCACATAAGTTCAGACAAAATACTTATTGTATACTTACTTATGTCGAAAAAACAACTTCTACCACTAATTCAAATAGACAGTTAGTTACATTTAATTTGATATCGTGGTTACGCTGGTGGCTTTCAATCTAATATAAAACAAAATAAGAGATATATTAAAATTTATATATATTAAGTTAAATATGTATTTTTAATATTGTAATTTTGTATACTATTTTATTTTATTCTCTAATTTTATAAAGTAATTTTCAATTCTCTGACCTTTAAGCTTTTGAAGGAAAAAAAATTTTGTTATTAAACTAAAAGAAATCTAAGATAAATATGTAAAAAATAGGGAAAATTCCATTTAAATACCTCTTGAATTTGTAAAACCCTCAGAAGTATGTTGAATTTGTAAAAAGACTGAGAGGTACCAAGGACCTATGAGGGATATGCAAATTCGTGTGAAATTACCTTTTTATCCTTAGTTTTAAATAAATAAGTAAAAAATAAAAAACCCACCGCCACCCACCACCGGCGACCACCACCACCACCGCCGGTGGCGGCGGCGACCGGCACCACCACCACCACCGCCGGCGACCACCACCGCGGCCGACCACTACCACCGCCGGTGGTGGTGGTGGTCGCCGCCGTCCGCCGGTGGTGGTGGTCGGCCGGCCGCCGGTGGTGGTGGTGGTGGCCGCCTGTGGTGGGTGGGGGTGGGTTTTTTATTTTTTACTTATTTATTTAAAACTAAGGACAAAAGGGTAATTTCACACGAATTTGTATATCCCTTATAGGTACTTGGTACCTCTCAGTCTTTTTACAAATTCAACATACTTCTGGGGGTTTTACAAATTCAAGAGGTATTTAAATGGAATTTTCCCTAAAAAATAAGTGGGGAACAATTCTCATTTAATTTCTTGTGTTTCTTGTATTTCTAAAATACTTTGTACATGACTTTCATTTATAGACTGCTAAAGGTCACATCAAGCATCACAACCAAATATCACCACCAAAGGTCACCAATCAATGGACATCCATATTCTTATGCTAAGTTTAATTTTTGAAAATAACAATAAATTATAAAAGGATCACTTATATAAAATTTGAAAAGATAGAATAAAATTAAATATAAAAACAAAAAGAGCGGTTTATTGATTGAAAAATACACGAAGCAGTGTGGAGTGTGGACACGAAGCATTTTCACAACCAATTCCTGTGAACGCCATAAGCCTACCTTTTCGAAGGCTTTTCGTTCTTACCGATCGATCAAGCACTATGAGGGAGAAGAGAGTGAATAGCGACATTCTATTTCTTCCCCAAGAAATCATCAGAAACATTTTTAAACGACTTCCGGCAAAAACCCTAATCCGATTCCAATGTGTGTGCAGAGAATGGAGAAATCTCTTCAGGACCAAATCTTTCATCGCAGATCACCTCGGCCACTCAGATCATCAAAACCCTCATCTCCTTTTCCAATGTTATGACGGGGGTGGTCCTCCGAACTTGTATTGCCTTGATTCCGAGATGCAAGTTTGGGAATTTCAGAAACCACGATTGCATGATTATCTGAAGCCAGATAAGATCGTTGGTTCCTGCAATGGCTTGCTCTGTGTTAAAATCAATGCTCCTCATGTATCTCCTAATCCCCTTTTAGTGTGGAATCCCTCTATTAGAGAGGTCAGGCTTGTGCCCGCAATTAATTTTCATCAGGATTATGAGGATTATAATATAGGATTTGGTTTCAGCCCAATTATTAATGATTACAAGATAGTGATAGCTTGTAATTCTCAGGGTTATACTGAGATTTCTGCTGTGCAAGTGTATTCTTTAATCTCAGGGTCATGGAGGGAAGTAAAAATATTTAGCCTCAATTGTATGGAATGTCTTAGTGATGAAAGCGTCACTGTTAATGGTGTTATGTTTTGGTTGGGATCAAAGCGGGTTGGGAAAGATACAGATGATGATGAGGCTCAGATTGTTTCATTTGACTTAGCAAATGAAGTGTTTACATCAATAGAGATACCCAAGCTACACCTTCGGACAACGCTTACTGTGTATGAGGAAAAACTTGCTATTTTTCTTGCATGACAAACTCAGAACTTTCTGTTGTTGATCTGTGGGTAATGGAGGAGGGTGTGAATGCATCTGGGGAGATATGGAGTTGGACTAAGAGATATACTAGCAACCCTTATCCATGCTGGTTATATCCACAGACAATTTGGAGAAATGAAATTGTTTGTACTGCTGACATTGAGAATAAAGCAACAGCTGTTCTCTTCAATCCCATTACTAAAAGAATCAAGAAGTATGTCATTAGCAAATGTGACTGTGGTCCTGATATTTTGAACTATGCTGAAAGTCTTGTCCCGGTTGGAGGAATGAAATCATTACAAATTTTCTGTATGGCTTCGACTCATTCATGATGTTGAGTGTAAAGTAGACAATGATTTGGCTAAAGTTTCTGTCTCTTCTGTCTCACATCTCTTGAATTTAAGATGTTCGCTTCCTAAATCTTAATCTTTATTTTTCAGATTTACTTAGTTTAAGCACTTTTGGCAAGAATTGAACCAGGTTAGATTATTCTAGGTCTTATGAAGCTTGTAGACATTTTGAGATGTTATTTAGAATGATGAATGTAGATGTTTATGAACATATGTTTCTAGTAGTATTTGACATATCTATAAGATTAGTTTGTTCTGCTTTCTTTCCAAGACAGATATATAGTCTAGTAGTTGCTGGTGTGTGTATTACTTGTGAGTTTATGAGCTTTTGTCCAGGTAAAATGCATATATCCTATGAGAGGGGGAAAAGTGAAGCCAGTTTGAGTTGCTTGTTTCTTCCATATCATTTGTGCTTTTTAATTTTTGTGAGAAAAGGCAATTTACGTTAGGAGCAAAACGAGAATAGTTATTACAAAGTAATAGTTATTTGATTATGCATTCTTCAAATATATGTGTGTTTTGTGATTGAGTGAAGATCCTCTTATATGTGAGGATACCACTTGCCACTCTGTTTTATTTGGGGTTCTCCTTTAATTTTCAAACAAATAAGATATTACATCTCAATACCACTTGCCGCTCTATTTTATTTGGGTTTCTCTTTTAATTTTCAAACAAATAAGATATTACATCTTAATAACTAAAATCCCTTATCCTAACCATTAAGGTTTACAAGTTGTCTGAAAAAAAAAGGCACCATTTTATTGATTTATTAATTTTGAAGTTTAAGAATCCTTGGTGGTGCACCTAGTGCCACCAACCAAGTAAGAAGCTTCCTTGATGGCATGTACCTGTTCAGACAAAGAAGTGCTAGAATCTAGATCATTACTTTCAACATTTATAGATTTGGAATTTGTGGAACAGATTCCAGGTATTTGTTGATGTACTGATAGACTTTACTATATGACTAACTGATTTTCCAGCCAATGCACCTATTATTCTATATAATGTGGGGAATAGCAAACTTAAGCTTGTGGCTTTTTTTTATTCATTTTTACTGGATAAATAAGTTAAATACACTTTTTTTTTTTCGGTTTTGTTTAAGTTGTCCTCCTTACTCCGTGTGTGTGATTCTTTTTTCATTTAGGATATGTGATCCCTCATTATTATCAATCCTTGTTTCAGCGCAAACAAGGTTCCCCCCCCCCCCTTCTCTCTCTCTGCAAACAAGAGACTTTTTATGATGCTCAAAATTTTAGAGGTTGTTACTTAGAAGTATCTTCAAAAATGACATGTCAGGGGCTGTTTGGTACTTTGGTATGAGATTTGGAGGGGAAGGGAGGAATTTTATGAGTTGGTTTTTAAAAAATTAGAGATCCAAAGCTAAAAGTTTTTAATTAATTTTTCATACTTTTTTATTTTATATCTTCTTTTTATTAAAATTTTATAATATCACTTCTTCAAAAAATTTTAAAATCTAATTCATGAAAATTTGCCTTTCCTCCTGAATTCGTTGTATCAAATAGAGCATAGTACCAAGGTAAGAATGGTTCTAACCATTGGGGAAAAAGGGTTCAAAAAAATCACAACCATGTGTTTAACAGAAGGCTTTGGCCACTGATATCATCTTGTACTTGTTTTTGGACAATGGTTCTAAAAATTATTTAAATCAAATTATGTATTAGCTACTAATAACATAATTTTGTAAATTCTATTTGTACCACACCTTCGGCCACCACACTAGGAAGTATTCGGCCTATCATCTTGAGTCTTCACAAATAATCTTAACACTTGGAAAAGAAATATTAACACAATCAAAAATGTCAAAAGGGCTATTAAGAAAAAGAAATAATATGTACAAATATTTAGTTAAATATAATGTTTTTTCTTTTGGCAATAATCTCATGGCACTTTAGTTGTAGTATTTGATTTGAGGTGGATGATTGGTGTTAGGCATCCTAAATGTACGGCATATGACCTAGATTGAGTGCGAATTATAGTTCTAGATGCATTTTATTTCTTATGTATTATGACTTTTCTTTAAATTAATTTTTCTAACATATGTAATTTAATATTAAATATTTTAGAGGGATAATGTCACATGTTTTAGAGTAATTTATTTAATTTTCTTAATCTTTTGAAACTAAACAAAATAAGTCTTACATTAAGAATTGTTAAGAGTATAAAATAAAGAGAGATGGATATTAGAATTAATATCTGTCAAAAGGACATATTTAATTTTTTTTTTTTTTTATAGAGATTGAAGAAGCTAAAAAAATTATTTTAAAGTAGTTATATCTACCTGACTTATAAAAGGATATATAATTTAATGATACATATAACATATGTTATGATTAATAAGTGATTTATTTAGCTTCTTCAATTTATACAAAAAAAATCAATTGGGTCTTATATTAAGGATTAGAGGAAAAGTATAAAGTTTATTTTTGTTCATTAACTTTAAAAAATGTTTTCTTTTTTCTTTTTACCTTAATGATCTTACAAATTGTTTTATCAATCATTCAATTTATACCGTTTTAATAAAAGATGCTCAAATAAAATTTTAAATGTTGATGAAATAATCTTAATATCAAACCTTGTAAATTTATCAATTACAGAATATTTAATATGTAATTTTAAAATTAATAGTAGCATTTACAGAAATACAGATTGAAAAAACAAAAATAAAACGTAAAAGAGCAGTTTATTGATTAAATAGTCCAACGCTGATTCTTCCATTCCCGATTCCGGCAAACCCTAACACCTTCGTGGGTTGCGAAGGCTTTCTGATAAATTCGTTTCTCCCAATCGAGCTCGAGCACCATGGCTGACGGAATTCCAATTCTTCCCGACGACATGATCCAAAGCATTCTGGAACGACTTCCGGTAAAATCGTTAATGCGATTCCAATGTGTGTGCAGACAATGGAGAATTCTCTTCAAGACCCAATATTTCATCACAAATCACCTCCACCACTCAAATCATCAAAACCCTTGTCTCCTTCTCCAACGTTATGGCATACATAATCCTTCAAACTTTTATTGCCTTGATTCCGAGATGCAAGTTTTGGAACTTCAGAAGCCACCGTTGCTCAATTCTTTGAAGCAAGGTAAGATAATTGGTTCCAGCAATGGCTTGCTCTGTGTTGAAATAAATAAGCATGATCCATATCATCATTTCCTTTTAGTGTGGAATCCAGCTATTAGAGAGGTCAGACTAGTGCCCGAAACTAAATTTCATGGGGATGATTGTTACCATCTTACAGGATTTGGGTTCTGTCCAATTATTAATGATTACAAGATAGTGATAACTTATCTTTCTGGGGTTTATGCCGATCTTTCTGCAGTGAAAGTGTATTCTTTGAGTACAGGGGCATGGAAGGAAGTAGAATTTAGGTTCAATGATACCGTAGGTCTAAATTCTCGAAGTGTCACTGTCAATGGTGTTATGTTTTGGTTGGTGTCACAGAGGTTTGGGGAGGATACTGAGAATCGGATTGTTTCATTTGACTTAGCAGCGGAAGTGTTTAAAGTGATTCCAATACCTGTGCTACAGCCTTTTAAGCTTACTGTGTATGAGGAAAAACTTGTTATATTTTCTAGGAATAAAAACTCAGCACATTCTGCTATTGATATGTGGGTAACTGAGAAGGGTGTAGGCGCATCTGGAGAGAGATTGGGTTGGACCAAAAAATATACTAGCAGCCCTAATCCTTGTTTATTGAATCCTACTTGCTTCTTAAATCCTACGACTATTTGGAGAAATGAAATTGTCTGTTGTCCTCTGGGGGAGGAAGAGTCAACAGTTCTCTTAAATCCCACTACTGGAAAAATGAAGAAGTTTGCGATTAGCAAATGTGACTATGGGCGTTGTGTATCCAATTATGCTGAAAGTCTTATACCAGTTGGAGGAATGAAAGTCATTCACAAATTTTCTCTAGGGTCTGGACTCATTCTTGATATGCAAAGTGCACAATGATTTAGCAAAAGCTATTCTATCTCTGTTCAACCTCACAGCTTGTGAATTTTTGATGTTCCTTCTCTACAACCTTCACAACAGTTTGCTTCCTAAATCTTAATATTTATTCTGTAAACTTGTTTAGTTTAAGCACTATCGGTAGAAATGAACCCATATCAGGTTATCCTGTGCCTTAGGAAGCTTGAAGACGTTTTGAGATGTAATCTACAATGATGAATGTATATATTAAATGACAGATGCTTCTTGCTGTATTTGACATATGTATAAGCTAGTTTGTTCTGTTTTCTTTCCAAGACATCTATAGTCTAGTTACTGGTGTGTGGATTATTTGTGAGTTGTGACCTCTTATATGTAACTGTTCAAATATGAATCTAGACCATTACTTGCAACATTTATAGATTTCGCACTTTGTGGAGCAGATTCAAGGTATTTTCTATGCTTGAAAAGAAAATCTGAAATAACTTATGAGAATGTCATGATAAGCTTTATATAACTGACATATTTTATTTTCAGGAAAATTACTGGAAAATAACTCATTGTAAAATTTATCTCCTAGATATGGCTAACGATTCAAGTGCTGAAGTGTGTGCAATTTTTTTTCAGTTGTATACAATATATTTTTCAGCTATATGTAAATTTCTTTCATTTTGCACTTAGTTAAAGATGAGCTGCAAGTTGAAAAAATAGTCGCACTTGTTGAAAATAGGTTGTACCTTGATCCTAAAACAAATTTCAGGTACCTTTAGGCAATAAATTTTGGAATAAGGATTTTTTTTTTTTTTTTAAAAAAGATTTTCCCTTTTTGTGACTGTGGCATGTTGGAGCCTCCCCTGCCATTGATCTATACAACGTTTTTTTCATAGAAGACAATTTTATTATAAACTAAATAAAACAATACATAAAAAAGCTTCAACAACTACCCTACTTGGAGTAAGCAACTATGAAACCCAAGAACATGAAGCTAAACATGAAAAGTAGAGAAAAATGAAACCCCCAACAAACATAAAAACAAGTACAAGTAAAGACAATAACTATGAAACATAAAGGCCCGACACACAAACAAACACCATGCAATCACCTATGCAGCCCAGTCATGCACAAACATGCCAAGGAGGATGAAGACTACCATGAGGCATGAGCATCAATCAAGATAAGAGACGCCCACCCTTCGCCCTTGGATTCAATTGATAAAGGGGTCAGACACTCTCACCAAAGGGAAATGGTTCGATCTAAGAGTTTGTTAAGGCGCTTGGGGAGGTATCCCAGCTCCTGGGAGAAATGAAATTTTCTGCTATCCTTATGGGAAGGATGAATCAACAGTTGTTTTCTTAAATCCCACTGCATAAGCTTGCCACTACTAAATGTGACTATAAGCGTTGGATTTTCAATTATGCTGAAAGTCTTATACCAGTTGGAGGAACGAATTCATCCACAAATTCTCTGTAGGGTCTGGACTCATTCATGATAAGGAATGCGAAGTGAACATTGATTTGGCAAAAGCTATTCTATCTCTGTTTAACCTCATAGCTCATGCATTTAAGATGTTTGCTTCCTAAATTTTAATCTTTATTTTGAACACTTATTTATTTTTAGCACTTTCGGCACAAATGAATCCATATCAGGTTAGATTATTTTGTGCTTTATGGAGCTTGAAGACCTTATGAGATGTTATCTAGAACAATGAGTGAAAATATTAAATCACTGACGTTTCTAGCTGTATTTGACTTATCTATAATATTAATTCGTTCTGTTTTCTTTCCTAATAAGAACGTGGAAGAGTGGTTTATTTAATATATTATTTAATATACTCTGGTCTAATTGACTACACAAGCTTCTTGTGAATCCAATTAGGTCAGCCTCTCTTTAACAATTAATAGAGCCAGAATCTGCAACTCCACTAATCTCTAAAGCCCAGGAGAACACTCCAATGATTTACTCTCTAAATTATTCGATACTTTATTGATGAGGCACTAGGCCTATTTATAATGATTTACAGAGGGTAGACTCTATTCAAAATATAAATACAAAATATATCTAAATCTAAGATTTAGATAACTAACAATCATAAATCCTAACAACTAAATCTTAACTAATAAGATATTCATCTTATTTCCTAATTCCTAAAGATAATAATAAAAGATAATATCTAATAAGATATTCCTCTTATTTCCTAATTCCTAAAGATAATAATAAAAGATAATATCTAATAAGATATTCCTCTTATTTCCTAATAATAATAAAAGACAATAAAAACAGACTCAATTAATTAAATATTAATTCCTAAAATCTCTAACTTTTCGCAACTTCCATTATCTTCGGCTAATCCGGTACTCTATCAATACTTCCCCCTTGAGATTCGCCTTGACCTCAAGGCGAGACCAAAGTGCCAGCCTTCAGATTTATCTTGAAGCTTCATAGTGGTCGTCTTTGCCTGTACCTTGATTGTATTAAAAGACATTACTCCATCTTTCGGCTTCACTATAATAGTGGCAACGTCTTCCAAAGGAAAAATGAGCCTTTCACCTTCTTTTGAAATTGCCAAGCATGAGGATGATGATAGTAAGTAGGAGTAACCCATGGATCGTTAGGCTTTGATACCAAATGGTAGGGTACGGATTATGGAAAGGTTAAATGAGAATGGGAACATCAAGAAACCTCAGGAAATAAAAGGAACATAGATTTACTCTGTTTTTAAAGAGAAGCAAGAATCTCACTAGCTCTCTAAGAACAGCCTCTCTGAGATAGAGAGTAGGCGAGAAATCTCACCTCTCTCTAAATCAGCCATCCTTGATAGTAGATGAGCCAGAATCTGCAACTCATCGAACTACCAAAGCCCAAGGAGAATCTCCCGTACCAATTTACTCTCTGAAATATTCGACACTTTATTGATGAGGCACTAGGCCTATTTATAATGATTTACAGAGGGTAGACTCTATTCAAAATATAAATACAAAATATATCTAAATCTAAGATTTAGATAACTAACAATCATAAATCCTAACAACTAAATCTTAACTAATAAGATATTCATCTTATTTCCTAATTCCTAAAGATAATAATAAAAGATAATATCTAATAAGATATTCCTCTTATTTCCTAATTCCTAAAGATAATAATAAAAGATAATATCTAATAAGATATTCCTCTTATTTCCTAATAATAATAAAAGACAATAAAAACATACTCAATTAATTAAATATTAATTCCTAAAATCTCTAACTTTCCGCAACTTCCATTATCTTCTGCTAATCCGGTACTCTATTATTTCCACTAGTAGTTACTGGTGTGTGGATTGTATGGAAGTTGTGACCTTCTGTAATATACATATATCATATGACACTGACTTTATCCCCAGTGTCATTTCAATGTTTGAAACAAATCCTATCAATAAGTCATCTTTCATTCCTTGTACCACTCATACTTTTGTAACAAGTATTAATTGTTTGACTTCCATAGGAATTTGACTCTTGAGTTATTCGATTATGTGTTCTTCAAATATAGGTGTTTTTTGTGATTGAGTGAAGATCCTCTTATATGTGAGGATACCACTTGCCGCTTTGTTTTATTTGGGGTTCTCCTTTAATTTTCAAACAAATAAGATATTACATCTCAATACCACTTGCCACTCTATTTTATTTGGGTTTCTCTTTTAATTTTCAAACAAATAAGATATTACATCTTAATAACTAAAATCCCTTATGCTAACCATTAAGGTTTACAAGTTGTCTGAAAAAAAGGCACCATTTTATTTATTTATTTATTAATTTTGAAGTTTAAGAATCCTTGGTGGTGTACCTAGTGCCACAAACCAAGTAAGAAGCTTCCTTGATAGAAAAATTATAACAAACTTGTCTATTTCTAAATACAAAAGGTTCATTTAAGACATATGTATGGTTTATATGTAAAGTCACTGTTTTTTTTGCTAAACACAATTCAAAGGAAGGTGATGGCATGTACCTGTTCAGACAAAGAAGTGCTAGAATCTAGACCATTACTTTCAACATTTATAGATTTGGCATTTGTGGAATAGATTCTAGGTATTTGTTGATGTACTGATAGACTTTACTATATGACTGACTGATTTTATTTTCACGAAAATTACTGAAAAATAACTGAAAAATAACTGATTGTAAAATTTATCACCCAAAGATAACTTAGGGCTCAAGTGCTCGAGTGAGTGCAATTCTTTTTCAATTGTATGTAATAGCTAAAAAAGAGTTGCACCTGTTGAAGATAAGTTGCACCTTGATCCTAAAACAAATTTTAGTTATCTTTGGATAATAAATTTTGAAATGAGGATTTTCTAGAGATTTATCCGTTATTTTCACTATATGCAATCTCAGGCCATGTGATTGTAGCATGTTGGTTGGAGCCTCCCTTACAACTGCTCTATACAAGTTTAGTGTGACCTTTTAATAGCTTTGTTCCAAGTGTAGCAGAACGCTCAGCAAACACAATATCAGTATGGTCAAGCAAATGTAAGATATGTTTACATTGAGATGGTAAAATTGTGTGAAGATCTAACTTCTTAACTTCAATTACTAAGAAGTAATTCATTTCACCAAGATCCATGAGCACTTTTGGTGGAAATGAAGCTATAAGAGTTTAATTCATTCTGTAACTACAGGGCTTGATGTTGTTCAGAGATTATATATAAACATGATGAATGCAGATATGCGATAACATGCTTGTTGCTTTATTTGGACTGCCTATGATATCAAGTTATTCAATTTTCTTCCAAAGATGGATGTATATTTTAGTTGTTGATCTGGGGATTATTTGAGGCTTCTTTTCCAGCCAATGCACCTATTATTCTGTATAATGTGGGGAATAGCAAACTTAAGCTTGTGGCTTTTTTATTCATTTTTACTGGATAAATAAGTTAAATACACTGTTTTTTTTCTGGTTTTGTTTAAGTTGTCCTCCTTACTCTGTGTGTGTGATTCTTTTTTCATTTTGGATATGTGATCCCTCATTATTTTCAATCTTTTCTATAAAGATACATTTTACAAAGTCTGCAACAAAAATAAAACCAACCTTTAGGAACTTGTTTCAGCGCAAACATCTCTCTCTCTCTCTCTCTCTCTCTCTCCCTCCCTCTCTCTCTCTCCCTCTCCCTCTCTCTCCCTCTCCCTCCCTCTCCCTCTCTCTCCCTCTCTCTCTCTCTCTCTCTCTCTACTTTTTATGATGCTCAAAATTTTAGAGGTTGTTACTTAAAAGTATCTTCAAAAAGTAGGGGCTGTTTGGTACTTTGGTATGAGATTTGGAGGGGAAGGGAGTAATTTTATGATTTGGTTTTTAAACAATTAGAGATCCAAAGCTAAAAGTTTTTAATTAATTTTTCATACTTTTTTATTTTATATCTTCTTTTTATTTTATTTTTTTTTTTGGATAGAGAGGCAAGCCGTAGCTTGATATACAAGAGAAAGACTAGACCGAAGATCTAGCCTTTATAACATACAACGAGAAATGAAACTAGCATTGGCAAGACAATTGGTCTTTCATGACCATAGCAAGACATCCTCTAGGAACTATAGGGACAAGAACTACCCCAGCATCTATATTAGTACCATGGCCCTCCTTGGCCATAAAATCAGCACAAGAAATGTTGTCTCTCGAGGTATGATGGAGTTCAACACTCCAATCCTTGAATAGCAGATCTCTAGTCTCCCCAATGATGCCTCTCAACGGGTGGTTTGTAAAGCAGTCTCTCATAAGCGTATTGACAACATCAAGGGAATCAGAGTAGATAACAATGTTCTGTAAGCCACTACTACAATAAATGACTTTTACTTCCCTAATTGACGTCCTATTTTAAAAAACGGAAGTAAAAAAGAAGGCGGTGGCATTTTTGTAATTATATGTGAGAAAAATTGACTTTTGGCGTCTAATATTTTCACTTAGACGCCAAAAACAACACTTTTGACGTCTAATTGTTGAACTTAGACGCTAAAAGTAACACTTTTAGCGTCTAAATTAAATATTTAGACGCCAAAAGTGGTGGAATTTAAATCACGGGCGGCAAAATGAATTGTTTGGCGGCAAAAAGTAGTACTTTTGGCGTTTAAAACTAAAAGTAGGACGCCTAAAGTCCTCAATTTACTCAATTACTTTTCTCTCTCCGATTTACCAGCTATGTTTTTACATTTGCAGTTTTATTCTTATTCTCGGTTCGTTTTGTGGTAGTTTTCCTCTTTGATTTTGCCTTTAATTGTGTATTTATCTGATATGATTTCACTTTAAGAGGAGAAATTTTGAGGTTCGTCGGATCTACTCTGAGCTAAATATTTTTATCAAATATGTTTGTGCCACCATCTCTGCCTTTATTTCTCCAGTTCTTCGCCGATCTTGTCAATTCTTTTGAGTCGAATGCCAATAATATGCAACTTGAAACTCTTCTTTTCTATTGTTTGTAGTACGCATTTTACTTCTTGGTGGTGGGTGCTGTAGTGCTATATGGACATCATCATAACAATTGAATTATGCTCTGAGACTAAGGGTGTGCATGGCAACCATTCTGTTCCCTAGCACTGTTTCTGAGATGAAACAGTTTTTTCTGATTCTGTGCCTTGGAAGAGTTCTGAGAATCAGAATTATGTTTGTTAACTCATTTTATTTTTACTCCGAGAATCAGAATTACGTTTGTTAACACATTTTATTTTTATTTATGTAATTTTTATATTCAAAAAATTATTTATGTGGTGGTGGTGGTGGTGGCAATGAGGTGGGGGTGGCGCGCGCGCGCGCGAGGTGGTGGTGGCGGCGGCGGCGGCGGCGAGAGGGTGGTGGTGGTGGTGGCGCGGCGGTGGCGGTGGGCTGCGGCGATGACGATCATGGTGGTGGCAGTGGTGGCGATGAGGTGGGGGCGGGCGAGGGTGGTGGTGGTGGTGGCGGTGAGGTGGGGGTGGCGGTGGGGGTAGTGGCGGTGGCGGCGGCGGCGACGGTCGTGGTGGTGGTGGCGATGAGGTGGGGGTGGCGGCAGCGCGGCGGCAAGGGTGGTAGTGGTGGTGGCGGTGGCGGTGACGGTCATGGTGGTGGCAGTGGTGGCAGTGGTGGCGATGAGGTGGGGGCAACGGTGAGGTGGGGGTGGCGGTGGGGGTGGTGGCGATGACGATCGTGGTGGTGGCGGCGGCGGCAGCGGCGGCGGCGAGGGTGGTGGTGGTGGTGGTGGCGGCGGCGGTGACGGTCATGGTTGTGGCGGTGGTGGTGATGAGTTGGGGCGGCGCGAGGGTGGTGGTGGTGGTGGCGGTGAGGTGGGGGTGGCGGCGGCGGGGGTGGTGGCGGCGGCGGCGACGGTTGTGGTCGCGGCAGCGGCAGCGGTGGTGGTGGTAGTGGTGGTGGCGGTGGTGGCGATGGGGTGGGGGTGGTGGTGGTGGCGGCGGCGGTGCGGTGGGGGTGGGGAGGGTAGTTGACACTGCGAAAGGTTTTCGAGAGAAAGAAGAGAGGTTGTACGTTGAGGAATAAATTCTGATTTTGTGCCCAGAAATAGAAAAGCATGAATTTTCTGCAAAAAACACATTCTGAGAGCGTTACCATGCACACCCTAAGGCTTTCGGGTTTGAGTTCCTATTTTTTTTTTAGTTTTTGAATATGATTAGAGAAGCTCCTTTTTGTTGTAGAGATATATTGCTGCATGTGGATTGGCGAGAGGCAATCAACGAAGATGCCGACACAGATTTGCCTTAGTCCCTATGATCGCTGCATACCTCACGAAAATTCTCTCTCTCTCTCTCCCCACCACTCCTTTGTTCTTTCGCCCTTTACCGGCACGTGAAGGTTCGAGGTTTTTTTTTTTTAAATTTAAAAAAAAAGGTATATAACGTCCTATATTTGTTTAGGACGCTGTATCTCCTCACTTATAGTGTCCTAAACAATTTAGGACGCCGTTGCTTCTGACTTTTTACGCCCCCAGTATAGGCGTATTTAGCGAAAAGGACGTAAAAAGGCTAAAAAATAGGATGTCGTAACCTTTTTTTGTAGTAGTGAGCCCATCTGTTGACCGACATGAAGCCCTATCATGATAGCATAAATTTCCACCTCAAGAATCGTATGAAGACCAAGGAATTTATGAAAACCCATAAGCCATCCCCCCTGAGCATTTCGAATCACCCCTCCACACACCGCTTGATGTTGATGTCGCACAGACCCATCTACGTCAATACGAGTCACATTTGCAGGTGGAGGCATCCAAGACTTTTCATGAGACTTGTCAAGTTGGAAAATCTGGTGAGTTAGAGTATGATTTGTAGCGCTTTCCATGAGGAGGTAGTTGCAACGATGAAGCATCTCACTGGTATTTGTGTTTTCCCCTTGAAACAAAAATTTGCATCTGGTTGTCTAAAGGATCCTACACCCCAGACTGACGATTCTTGGCCAAGAGATATTCTGGAATCTCCCTTTACCCGGGTTGTGAGTAGTGTTCTAGTTGAGCCAAACCTGCAAATTACCTGCGAAAAACTGAGCAAACTGGTTAGGCTTTAAAAATTGTTTCCACAAATTTTTAGCTCTCTCACAATCTCTGACAACGTGAAGCACACTTTCCTCCCTGTTGCAATGGAAGGGACATGTGTTCTCATTAGTAAGCCCCCTTCTAGCTCGAAGGGAATTAGTAACCAATCTCTCGTGACCCACTTGCCACATGAAGAATTTGACTTTTCAGGGAGCTGCCATTTCCACAACTGAGCCTAGAATTTGTTAGTGTTGGCTTCGCCCCTATCAGAAAGATATTGATAAGTAGATTTAACAGAGAAACGCCCATCTTTCGAAGCTCGCCAAGTAAAATAATCATCAAAGGTATTTCGAGGGGGGCGAATATTGGAAATAATCCTGATAAGATCAGGAGGCAGAACCCCTCGCCATCTAGAAGTGTTCCACCGCCCTTGCAGTAGAACTTGATCTTGAACAGTCTCATCTACATTCACTAGTGCCGGGTTTTGAACAAAGGTTATAATGGGACGATCAAGAGGGAGCCAAAGATCAGACCAGAACTTGGTTCCTTCCCCATTATTAACCTTTTTCCCCACACCACTGAAGAATTTATCCCAAACCTCGAATATCGCTTTCCACGCAGAGGAAGCGTTTCACTTCCTGGATACCTTGGAAATAAGAAGATCACCACAATTGTACTTAGCCCAAAGACATTTCACCCAAAGAGCATCTTTTTGCATGAGAAGGCTCCAGCAGAGTTTCATAATGAAGGCTTTGTTCCGGCGCTCAAATCTTTGAAGCCAAGCCCTCCTTGCTTTTTTTCTTGAGTAATTTTGTCCCAAGCAATAAGATGCATTTTTCTCACCTCCTCCTCTTGAGACCAGAGAAACTTCCTAGAAATCTTCTCTAATTCATTGAGAGTGCAAATCGGGAGAAGGGTTGACTGCATGCAGTAGCTAGGCAAAGATGATAAGACAGATTTGATAAGAACCGAGCGACCAACAACAGTCAAAAATTTGGCTTTCCACATAGATAACATCTTTTTAGCACGTTGGATAATGGGGTGGTAAGTGGCTTTGATCGCTTATAAATAATTGGCACCCCCAGATATTTCCCGAGATCAAAGGTAATACCTATCCCAAGCAGATGACTAAGCTCAAGGACTCGATTAAAATTGACATTTTTCGAGCAGAACATACGGGATTTGTCTAAATTGATTCAATGACCCGAAACCTTATAATATCACTTCTTCAAAAAAATTAAAAATCTAATTCATGAAAATTTGCCTTTCCTCCTGAATTCGTTGTATCAAATAGAGCATAGTACCAAGGTAAGAATGGTTCTAACCATTGGGGAAAAAGGGTTCAATAAAATCACAACCATGTGTATAATGGAAGGCTTTGGCCACTAATATGATCTTGTGCTTGTTTTTGGACAATGGTTCTAAAAATTATTTAAATCAAATTATGTATTAGTAATAACAACATAATTTTGTAAACTCTATTTGTACAACACCTTCGGCCACCACATTAGGAAGTATTCGGCCTATCATCATGAGTCTTCACAAATAATCTTAACACTTGGAAAAGAAATATTAACTCAATCAAAAATGTCAAAAGGGATATTAAGAAAAAGAAATAATAAGTACAAATATTTAGTTAAAAAAGTTAAATCTCATGCTTTAGATTTAAGACCCCTTTTTTTCATTTTTTTTATAGTTATCATTTTTTTCAAATTAATTTTTCTAACTCATAAACTGATATATAATCTAATATTAAATATTAGAGGAATCATGTCATGTTTTAGAGTAATTTATTTAACTTTCTTAATCTTTTAAAACTAAACAAATAAATCCTACATTAAGTATTCTTGGTGTATAAAATAGAGAGAGAGAGAGAGATGGATATTAGAATTAATATATGTCAAAAGGACATATTTAATATTTTCTTTTAGAGACTGATGAAGCTTATATCTAAACTTGACTTATAAACGGATATATAGTCTAATGATATATAACATATGTTATGATTAATAAGTGATTAATTTAGCTTTCTAAATCTCTACAAAAAGTCAACTGGGTCTTATATTAAGGATAAGAGGGGGAATATAAAGTTTATTTTTGTTCTTTAACTTTAAAAAATGTTTTCTTTTTTCTTTTTACCTGAATAATTCTACAAATTGTTTTCTCAATCATTCAATTTATACCGTTTTAATAAAACATGCTCAAATAAAATTTTAAATGTTGATAAAATAATTGTTACGGACCTAGTCTAGGCCCATTATCTCACTGGCTAGTACAGGGGGCAACCCACTATCCGTGGGACCCAGCCATGACCTTGGACATGCACACACGATCTCGGACACGCACAGCACGATCCCAGGACATGTACGGTGTGGCAATACAGGAGGAGAGCACAGATCCTATATCAATCTCCGGACCTTCAATAGGCCGGACATCTGAGTTCTGAACAGTGGCGCCGACCGTGGGGATCAATAAACTTCAATTCCCGTGACCATGAGGATAAGCACTCGTGCTTGAGCCAAAGACAATCGGAGGCGGATCAAGCGGGGACAACCGTCAACCACCGCGTCAACCACCCCGTAACGAGCACCGATTAACCAATACGATGGAGACCATCAGAAGGAGAAGATCGGCTATCTCGGCGAAGACCCTTTGATTCCCAACAATGAACGACATCAAGAGGACAACCTCGTCCGACACGGAGTCCTCGGCTCCACGAAACCAAGACCGTGGACCACGTAATTCCACTGCGGGAGGCGGCCGGACATCCACATGCCGAGCCGGACTTTCGATCTCTTCAAGCCGGATGCTTGCGATAATGAGACGGTGGACAACATAGACAAGCGCCATACCCTTCACTATCAGCGAACGGAAGGGCGGGAGAAAAGACGAACCCACACCCTTTCCAGCGAGGACTAGGAAGATAAAACTTGGAGAGAGGGCGACGATGACGAGAGCTCGGCTCATCGCACCGACGAGGCGAAGGCGGAAACCGTCAACAGCGGGAGGGCCAATAGGAGGAACCTAAACCGAGATGAAGAAGGTCGACCTCAGGCGAGGAACCATCGAGGTGACAGGACGATTCCTCCAAGTGGTTTCCAGCGACGGAGATATGTCAGCCAAATGCACAATAGCTTTTTCTCAAAGGAGATCCAGAACGCTCGATTCCCCGAAAAGCTGAATTTGGGTGAGTTGACAAAGTACGACGGCACACAAGACCCGACGACTCATTTAGAAGACTTTGACGTTCACATGTCGGTAAGAGGTCTCAAGGAACCAATCGTGCCGCGAATCTTCGCCGCGACGTTAAAAGGGCCGGCGTTGAAATGGCTCCACACTCTTCCTTTTGGGTCGATCCACAATTTTGAAGACCTGGCCGAGGCCTTTGAGTTGCACTTCGCAACTAGCAAACGGCAACCAAAGTCCCAAGATTCGTGTCCAAAATCGTGCAACGGCCGGAGAGCTGCTCCAAAGTTACCTTGACCGCTTCAATCATGTGGTACTACAGGTGCACGGACTCAACGAGGACGTACACGTTCACTTATTGGTGGATGGCCTCGATAAAGAGTCCCGCCCGCGTAATCTTTCTTAAAGGAGCGGGCAAAAATCTCAACGACTTCATAACCCGTTCAAAGAAATACTTGGACGTCGAGCAGATGCGAATGGCAAACAATCCCATTTCGAGGCGGGACCAAGATAGAACCTCCCCTCCCAGAGGTCGAGACTTCTCTGATAACAGAAATAGGGATTCCCGCAGGAGGGGGAACGAAAACAAGAGCCGGGGTGGCAAGTCTGATCAGCGGAGCAAGTACGAGAAATATTCAGCCTTGACGGTGCCTCGGTCCCAAGTATGGAAGGAAATGTCAGCAACCGAGATGAAGAAGGTCGATCGACCTCGTCTGTCCTACCGAAGATCCGGGGTAGACCAATCTAAATATTGCTCGTTCCATGATGGTCGGGGTCATACAACTGATGAATGTTACGAGCTCCGTGATGCAATCGAACGATTTGTTCGCGAAGGCAAACTTCAATAGTATGTCTTAGAGCATCAAGGAAAAGGTGGTAAACGAAAGACCAAGAACCGCAGCACGACCCTCCCCCTGAAAGTTCAAAAAGCAGGAAGATAAGCGCAAGGCCCCTGAAGTCGATGACGAATTTCCAGAAGCTGAATTCAACTGTAACGTAATCAGCGGAGCAATGGGCGGAGGCGGAGATACTATGAGCCAGCGAAGGAAATACCTTCGAGAAGTCCTATCCGTCAGAGACCGACCAAAATTTAAGAAACATCACACTGAGGTAGCACGATCGCCTTTGTTTTTCACAAGTGACGACCTCAGAGACGTTGTCCCTGGCCATCAAGATGGGCTAGTGATAACCGGACGATCGTCAACTGCCGAGTCAGGCGGATATTTGTGGATGTCGGGAGCTCGGCCGACATACTAAGTTGGGAGGCGTTTAAAAGAATGAGCCTCGGGACCGGACGACTTAAAGCCTTGCAAGACAACCTCATCGGGTTTAACGGAGAACACCGCGTCCGAAGGGGTTTATCGACCTCGGTTCACCCTGAGTCAAAAACGCCTTCAAGTCCGAAAGAGTGCGGTTCATAGTGGCCGACTTCGTTTCACCCTACAACATAATCTTGGGAAGGCCAACCATTCACAAGTGGGACATGCTTGGTATCTACTAAGCATCAAAAACTCAAGGTGATAGGCAACCAAGGAACCGTGGTCACGGTAGCGGGCGATCAAAAGAGTCTCGACAGTGCTACTTGAAACCGTCGACTGGGAGGCGGATCTTCGTCCCGGCCCCAAAGAAGCAGCTATCCGGGCCGCTCGGACCGGATTCACCGCACGACGAAGTTAATACTGTGGAGTTAGACATCCGCGACGAGGAGGTACGCCCGAGCCGGCGGGAGACCCGGAAGATCCGGTGGTAGGCGATCCTCTCCACCACTAAGATCGGCAAACACCTATCTCCCGAACTTAAAAGCAGTTTGGTGGAGTTCCTGAAGGAAAACCAGGATATCTTCGCTTGGAATTCGTCTCAGGTACCGGGGATAGATCCGAAGTTTTGTTGTCACAAACTAGAAGTATATCCGGGCTCAATCCCTAAACATCGACCAACCGGTGGACAACGCCTCAGATTCCAGCTCCGTCCTTTATGGACGCATATTCGGATATAATCGGATAGCGATGTACCCAGAGGATCGGAAAAGACGGCCTTCATTACGAAAGAGCTAATTATTGCTACAATGTCATGCCCTTTGGATTGAAGAATCTTTGAGCTACATATCAAAGGATGATGAATAAGGTCTTTGCGAGACCGGATCGGTCGCAATGTGGAAGTGTATATAGATGACATGATCGTCAAAACTTTGGACCAACAACGTCATATACAAGACCCGGAGCGACATTTGCCAAACTCGAACCTCTGAATCCGACCAACCCGCCAAGTGTGCTTTTGGCGTCCCCGCTGAAAATTCCCGGGTTTCATGCCGACTAACCGAGGCATTGAGGCCAACCCGGACAAATGTAGGGCGGTGATGGAGATGAAGGCTCCCGAGTAATAAAAAGAAGTCCAGCCAGCTTAACCTGAAGGTTGGCCACCCTAACCGTGTTTTTGCCAAAGTCGCCGAGAGAAGGCTTTGCCCATGTTCAGGCTCTTAAAGAAGGAGGCATCGGTGGAGTGGAATTCAAAGTGCGATGACGCATTTGAAGAGATAAAGCAATGTCTGGACAACCCTCCAGTCCTCTCAAAACCCCAACCTGGCGAGAGTCTTTTCCTTTACTTATCCGTCGGCGAGGAGGCCGTCAGCGCGGCCTTAGTAAGAGAGGCGGAACACGGACAAATTCCTATATATTTTGTCAGCAGAACCCTGCAAAATGCCGAGGTCCGATACCAAAAGCTGGAGAAAGTGGCATTCGCTCGCTTATTGCGCCCGTCGATTAAGACCTTATTTCCGGGTCACCATATCGTTGTTAGAACAAGCCAGCCAATTCGACAAGTCCTACATAAGCCGGACCTAGCGGGGAGGATGACTAATTGGGCGATAGAACTCTCCGAGTTCGACATCACTTATGAAGCTCGCCATGCAATCAAGTCACAGGCGTTGGCCGACTTCATCAGATGATGTGCCGTTCTCCGAGTTCGAAGCTCGGGTTAAACACCCTTGGATTGGGAAGAAGCGGGAAGGAAACATTCGGACTTCCCCTAACCGATGATGTGCCGTCTCGAGTTTTCGCTGACCCACCACCAGAAGTTTTTCCCTTGCCTCCACGGTGATCGGTTAAAGCAACGGTTTGCGACGTTGGTCGAGAAGATTCATCGCCCCAAAGCCACCAACGGTTTTTTCCCTTGACTTGATTTGGCGTAGTTCACCGGTTCTTCGGGGTCATATCCTTTATGTCCTTCGACATTGGGAGCCACTCTCTTAAAGGTATTAACGAAAAGAAACGGCTCACTCGAAAAACAGGGGAGTTTTGCACAAATGTGGGAACCGAAAACAGGACTACGCGAAAATTCACTCAATAAGGAAATCTACCCAGAACTTCAACTAAATACAGACGCAATCTTATAGGGAAACAGCAGATCAGAGCAGAACAAAAGAAAGAGGCAAGGAAACAATAATCCCTACCTAAAATATGGAGATGATCGATGAAAGTTGTGGAATGAAGATGGTTCACGAGACAGTTATCCTCCGGAAGCGAAAATCGTCGGGAGAGAAGTTCTTCAAAACAACTTGGGTAAAATGGCACCGAAGGAGGCTCGGCGGGTATAAACCTTTCGAAACCCAATCGACGGGGCAAAAGCGCCTTTTCATTCATTAGCAAGGATGACGTGACCTTTTCATTTAATGCGCGTCATCGGGCATTAATTACGCCAAGGGCCGTATAGGCCAGACCCCCTCAATTCGGCTTCACGACAGTCGAGGGACGCCAGCTGGCGTAGGCTAATGATGACCTAGAAGAGGAATCGACAGTAGAAAGCGCCCGGGCACAAGGCGGGGCTCACAATCAAGTATCCCGGCTCACCTAAGTTAGGCTAATGAGCCCGAGAAAGGACCCACACTTGGAGGTTTCGGCCGTGCAAGAGGCGAGCCGGACTCCGGATGGACGAGGGGGGACAAGGATATCATGTTACTTCGCGATCAACAAAGACTCGGACTTCCGTATTTCAGTCAAACGAACATCTAAACTCGGTAGATCAGAGACCTGAGCAACCGAGCTTGGGGACAACTGTTACGGACCTAGTCTAGGCCCATTATCTCACTGGCTAGTACAGGGGGCAACCCACTATCCGTGGGACCCAGCCCATGACCTTGGACATGCACACACGATCTCGGACACGCACAAAGCACGATCCCGAGGACATGTACGGTGTGGCGGCCAAGGAACTAACTAACTGTGTAGACTCTATATATATAGAGGAGGGAGACGGGCGCCGGTACACAATCTCGAGCCTTGACTAATCTACATTCGGTCACACGGCACACACAACCCCTTAGGCGAAACGCCTGCTTGTGTACCGTGATCATACCTTCTCCTGAACGCTTGTCCTATAAGCATACAGGAGGAGCGCACAGATCCTATATCAATCTCCGGACCTTCAATAGGCCGGACATCTGAGTTCTGAACCAGAACAATAATCTTAATATTAACATTGTAAATTTATCAATTACAGAATATTTAATATGTAAGTTTTTTCAAATTAATAGTAGCATTTACAGAAATACAGATTTTAAAAATAAAAATAAAAACTAAGGGTATGCATGGCAACCATTACGTTCCCCAAGATTTGCTTTTCGAGATGAAACAATTTTTTCGATTACGTATGCGGGAAGAGTTCTGAGAATCAGAATTACGTTTGTTAACTCCTTTTATTTTTACTCTGAGAATCAGAATTACGTTTGTTAACATTTTTTTTTTCATTCTGAGAATCAGAGTTATGCTTGTTAATCTAATTCAACCAAAGCCATCTGACCCTGAACTAGTGAGAAACAGAAACTCTTGCATGGATTTTTATTTTCTGTTCATCCACTAAGCATAAAGTCTTAAAACTTGAGAGAAACAAAGTAACAACATAAACATTGGGCCAAAATGCACAGAACCTACTGTCTCTTAAGGCTTTTGTAATTCAATATGACACTTCACATGATTTCATCCTTTAACTAATTCTCCTACATCCTCAGGAAGTATTGGAAATACATGTCCCAAAATCACAGGTTATATTTGAAGAGGAAATATTGAATTTACCAAAATCACAGGTTATGTGATAAACTAACAGGAAATACTGGATTTCAAGGCTAGCAGTATTGATCATATTCATATTATAATACCCTAAAATTTGACTTAGGGTAAATATCATAAATTGGTAGAGTATACCTATTGAGAATATGTGAATATGAGGTCTCAAACACCTTGTATTGAATTTATCTTATTATTAGGACAATTTCTCTTGCGATAAGATAATGTGTGAAAAGGTCCCTAAAACGTTAGATAATTTTCAAATAGGTCCCTAAAATATTTATGGGTTATAATATACCCTGAAGAGTAAATACCCTTTTTGGTCCCTGGAAAAAACACGGATGCCCTTTTTGGTCCCTGAAAAAAAATAAGTCACTTTTAGTCCCTAAAATGGAAAAATAAGGTCCCTTTTAGTCCTTTTGATCAATTTTTTTGCATATTTTAATCCCTCAGAAATTCCCAAAAGGTCCTTTTTAGTCCCTAAAAAGGACCAAAATGACATTTTTTTACTCAGGGACGAAAAAGGGTCAAATGTGTTTTTCCAGGGACCAAAAAGGGTATTTACTCTACCCTGAAAATATTATAAAGAGGCAAGTAAATATTTATTTGAAATAGGGAAGAATATTGTCCCTAATTTAGGTAATTTATTAAATTATTACCTTGGAAAAATAAAAGGAGAAAAATCAAAAAGTATTGTGGGGCCATAATTGACACCATGATTTTTAATATTTTACATGGAGCGTAAAATATCAATGTCAGTCCAATAGTTGTGAGATAATGATTAGTTCTAATTAATAAAATTATCAAAAATTAGTAAGTGATTAGATAAGTATTTAATGGCTAATTGTTTGGAAATTGGATAAGGTGGTATATAAGGGTTTAATTAGCCAATGGATTAATTATTAATTAAGGTAATTAAGGCATATAATTAAGTGATTAAAAATGTTGAAAAGTCAACAAAAAAGGGCCCATAAATTTTCAAATAAAATAGAAGGAAAAAAAGAAAAAAAAAAAAGAAAGATGTAGTGTGAAAAGGGTTTAGGTTTAGAGAATATTCTAAAGGAATATTCTGTAGAATATTTGTGAAAGAGCAGACAGGATAAATGACCACCGATAGAAAATAAATCCTAACTCAAAATCTTTGAATTAGGTTGCTAACAACTGGACATATTATGATTCAATGTAATTTTGTCCAGAAGTTGACCGATACCAAGCAATTTCCGGCCAGAAGACGTTTATCAGAAAATCTTTGTGAGCAACGAGAATACCCTGAATGGAATCAAAATTTAGTTAACCAAGATATTTCCAAGAGGAAGAATAGACCTTCAGGGCTACGTTGCCGGACTTATAAGATTTTACAAGATTACACGATTAGAACACCGAACAGAGACTTTATCGGTAGGACAACTTCTTGAGAAAGTTGATGACCTCATGTGCATGACATGTGGTGACACATTTTTGTTGAAAAAGGGGGAGGGGGAGGTCGGCCAAAAGCTCCAAGGGCCAAGATGAAGCCATCCAAAAACACCTTCGATCCAACGGTTAGAAATCGGAGTGAATTGTGTTTTGAAAAGTCTATAAATAGGACACCCCTTTGCTCTTCATTCCTCACAAATTCACTTGAGCAATTAGGTTTTAGAGAGAGGGTAGAGAGAAGGAGGAGCCCGGAGGAAGAAGCAGCAAAGTTAAGGTAATTTCTTGATCGAGTCTTAAGTTCTAGTTTTCGATTCGGTAGTTATAGTAGGAATGTTGTTTTGATATTTAATCTTCCAAGTATAATTAGATATCATGTTTTAGGGGTAATTAAGGTATTAATTTCGAAAATTATGCTGGAGTAGGAGTTATGTTGAAATTTTAGAAGATTAGGGTCAAAGTAACGAAGTGCTGGCGAAATTCCGCCGATTAGCGAGTTAGGGGTAAAATGGTCATTTATGACTAAAATGTCCGTCGTAATGATAGATCCTTAATAAATACGTTTTTATCTTGATAGGATATCCCTGATTACGTTCTGACCAACCGTCGTACCGTATTCCGTCAGAAATACCGAAATTTCCATCAACGAAGGTACGTTCGCGTACTAGTAACCCTAACTCTGATATTTATGGTATGCATGTATGTGCTATGTGTGTTGTATGTTTATGTACTGTTGTTATGGTTGCTGGGTATTGGGATACGCTTGTTAGTGGCCTAGGTGCCGCCAGGGTACGTTTGCTAAGGGCCTAGGTGCCGCTAGGGTACGTTTGCTAAGGGCCTAGGTGCCGCCAGGGTATGCTTCAAGGGAGGGCTAGGTGCTGCTAGGGTAAGCTTCAGGGGGCCTATGTGCCGCCGAAATACGTTGTTGGGAGATGCTTGTATTATGTGCTCTTATACTGTTGATATTCGCCGTACGTAGTCCATATGTTGTATATGTAAATATAAGGTTAACAGTTACACGAGGTCAGGTGTAATGGACCTCAGCTCTTCACATAGCTTCAGGGTCGGGAGGACCGAGGACCGAGGACCGGAGAAGAGTAAGCAGCACGTTTAGGGATCCAGCTGAAGATCTCTTCTGTTGCTACGGCGTGAAGATCACCAGGGAGACGCTTTCCGGAATTGTATAATACTTTTGAAACACTCTTGTACCGTTGTTTAGCAAGATATGCTACCGTGGGTACTTTGAGTATATATATCAGTTACTCTTATGCTCCGGTACTCTACTCTGATGATTTGAAATGATGTTTTGATGAAAAAAAAATTATACTGCTTTTGTAAAACGGGATGTTACACATATCAAACAATATTCCAAAAATTTAAATTTAGACATCCAACACACATCATACTCGCCTGCTTTCACCTTTTTTTCCTACAGTGACAATCCTTTATGCAATTTTTTTTTTTTTTTTTACGTAGGAAATTTCATTAAAGATTAAAAAGGTACACTAGGGGATTGAGATCCCATTAACTCTTTTGAAACTAAGGGAAATAGATGATATTTTGTCCCCTTGTTTGGGAGTTAAAAAAATAGTAAGGGAGGAAGAAGGAGGATTAATGAGTTATTTTTACCATTTTGTCCTTTTCTTTAATAATTATTATAATTATTATAATTTACAAATAAATTTAAATTTAAATTTTCTAAAAAAATTATTTATGTAAACTCGAGTTCTCTGAGTTTTCAAAGTTATTTGGAAACTCGAGTTTGCTTTTGTAAACTCAAGTTTGTAAGTCTCAGAGAGTAATGCTCATTTCTGAGTTTATAAAAACTGTAGTTTTTGTTTCAAAACTCCAGTTTTCAATTGACATAATATTTATCAAAGTTTTCTCTTATGAGGAAACTCGAGTTTGTATTTGGAAACTCAAGTTTCCATAAGTCAGAGAGTTTTCATGTTTTACTCACTTTGAGAAAACTCCAATTGGTTTTTGAAAACTCCAGTTTTCTTTCAAATGTTTCATACTTAAGAGAAAACTCGAGTTTTGTATTGCAAACTCGAGTTTGCGCCAAGCAGAAATCTTTGCCTTGTTTCAGTGTTTTTGAAAACTCCAATTTACTTTTTGAAACTCTAGTTTTGAGCTTTTGGACTTAAACATGTTTTCACTATAAAAATCCAAAACTCGAGTTTGTCATTAATCAACTCGAGTTTTGCCCCAATGTTCAAAGTATGATTTTAAACTCAAAAACAACTTTCTTCTCTAGAAGAAGAAAACTCGAGTTTCCCCTTTGAGCACAGTGACAAACTCCAGTTTGGATAAACAAACTCGAGTTTGTGTCGTTAAGTTTGAAAATCAAGTTGCTCGAATTTGTGAAATCTTCCCGTTTGATCTTAATACTTTTCATCATCACTCATTACTATTCCTAGCTATGTTTAATGAGTTTGTTAATGAGTTTCAGATGGATTAGAGTGTATTAAATGAAGATTTAGACAAAAGCAAAAATTGACGTCAGCACATTAAATGCAAAGTCTAGAAAACTTGCATCCTTTTGAACAATCATTCTCCACACGTTTCAAAGGAATTAATGTCTCCTTTCACTACAAAAAAAATTGATTTTTGCTACGGAAAAAATCCGTAGCAAATTCCGTAGCAAATCGATTTTGCTACGGAAAAATGCCAAAATTCCGTAGCAAAATCGATTTGCTACGGATTTTTCCGTAGCAAAAAACCCCGTAGCAAATTGCTACGGATTTTGAAAATCCGTAGCAAATTACTACGGATTTAAAATTCCGTAGCAATTTGCTACGGAATTCCAATCCGTAGCAAATTGCTACGGATAGAATTCCGTAGCAAATTGCTAGGGATAGAATTCCGTAGCAAATTGCTACGGAATTTTAAATCCGTAGCAATTTGCTACGGAAATTATTAATTTTATTAATTTTTTTTTAAATTTTTTGAATCTTTTTAAATTTAAATTTTTTTAATTTTTTTATTTTTTTAATTTTTTTTCTTGAAAATTGAATGCAAAAGTATCATGAATATAATAAAAAGAGTTTAAACAGAGAAAACAAAATATATATAATAATGTTGTAAGGAACAAATACTAAAAAGTAGTCTAAACATCAGCATTGTGATCATCATCATCATCACCCGCATGGTCATCATCACCAGGAGCCGACCCCGAACCCTTTTGTGTCATTAGAGACGGGAGTTGATTACGCATCTGTCTCATCATCTCCGCTTGCATCGATCCATCTGTGTCGCATACTCTCCGTTCTGTTGCATCGCAAGCTCCATCCTCTCCGTTCTGATTCATTGCCCGCTCCATCCTCTCCGTTCTGAAGCATCTCTGCCTCATGATGTCCTGTTGCTGACTCATCGTGTTGCTTCTTTGCTCCACCAACGCTTTCATCTTCTTGACTCATCTGCAAATACATTATGAAGTACATTTATTATTTGTACTTCATTTGAATAGACAAGAGAATGGAAATTATCAATATGAAATGTATTACGTGTACACAGAGAAACACCTTCCTTCTTTGGATGAGGAGCGCTTTGATTGCTTGATCGGCCCGTGAGGCACCGTATCCAAAGACTCTCCCTTTCTTGTTAAATCCGCTGCGGCCTCAAAGAACAGACTCTCATTGTCGGACCGAGAGGATGCGGGAGTCGAACCAGTGCGACCCTCTCTCTGCGACGACTTCGAAAGGTTTCCTACAAGCACAAAAATACATAGCTTATTAGACGTGTAAAATAAAATAAATATGGTGGTGCATAAAACAAGTAATAAAGGCAATAAATGTCTAACCGCTACTTGCAGCGCCTTTTGGTTAATCCTTTGTCTCTCTCCCTTGGGTCGGGAATGGGTCCGCTCAAAGGTAGCCCACTCAATTGATCCTTGAGAACTTCCCGAGACTCTACACAAAGCGGATGAGAACCTTAATTAATTACTTCAAAGTATAAAATATCAAATACCTAAATAGAAAATAGAGTGTACTTACAATTTTCCGTCGATGCTCACTAATAGGAATGTAGCCGCCAGCATATGACGGTCCTTCCATTTTTTTCCGTCGCAAAAATCCGTAGCAAATTTGACTTTTTCTAGTAGTGTTTCCACATCCAGTAGCTGCTCTTCCAACGGATTAAAAGTCAATAAGTCAAACCTAAACTTCTGTGCAGCTGGATTAACCAAAGAGTAGAGAGAGAAGAAGACCAAATCATCAATTAATCCACTCTTAATGTTGGCAACGATCACATTGAGGATTACAACGGTCATTTAATGTTCTCTTGGTATAAATAGAGAAGCATTCAATTCCTCTCAACAATCAATCTGTGAGAAAACGAAAATCATTTAAGTTTCAACTACTTTTTGAGTTTTCTTGTGAGAAGTATCTTTTGATAGATTGTACTTCAGTGTTTATTCTTATCTACTCTTAGAGAGAGGGTTCATTTATTGTAAGAATCTCAAGTCAGGGGACTTGAAGATTGAGATATTGATTGCAACTTGTAAGGGGGAGTAAGTTCTAGTGAGAGAATTACTCGAGTTACAGAGTATGTAATCAATTGTGATAGTGAAAATCCCAGAGAGTCTGGGGACTGGACGTAGGTCAAGAGATTGGACCGAACCAGTATAAATCCTTCGTGTCTTGCTTCTCTTCCTTATCCTCTGTTTATCCCTGTTTTATTATCCAGAAACAGAGTACTTCGAAAAGATTTTAAGAATCCCCAATTCACCCCCTCTTGGTGATTTAGCTCCACTTTCATTATATATATATATATATATATATATATATATATATATATATATATATATATATATATATATATATATATATATATATACATATATATATATATATATATATAAAGATTCAATAATGATTAGATGAAGATAGGAGAAATAATAAATGAGAGTTAAATTAAAAATGATTTTGAATTTTAGTTTAAGAGATAAATGTGATCCATCATCTTAAATTATTATTCAATTAATCAATTAAGATATAAATGTGAACAATTATCTTAAATGATTGACTCAATCAATCAAAAAATAAATGTGATACATCATCTTAAATGATTGATTCAATCAATCAATATACGAATTCATTGTAATTTGGATTTTCCAATTCAAGCTTGGATTGGACCTTTCTTACAAACACTTAAATTAAATTAGGGTTAGACTCTTATAAAATGTTGATTTTTTTTGTGTGCCTCAAGCTTACACTTTTTCGTACCTGTTTTATTATCTAGAAACAGAGCACTTCGAAAAGATTTTAAGAATCCCAATTCACCCCCTCTTGGTGATTTAGCTCCACTTTCATTTTATATATATATATATATATATATATATATATATATATATATATATATATATATATATATATATATATATATATATATAAAAAGATTCAATAATGATTAGATAAAGATAGGAGAAATAATAAATGAGAATTAAATTAAAAATGATTTTGAATTTTAGTTTAAGAGATAAATGTGATCCATCATCTTAAATTATTATTCAATTAATCAATTAAGATATAAATGTGATCAATTATCTTAAATGATTGACTCAATCAATCAAAAAATAAATGTGATACATCATCTTAAATGATTGATTCAATCAATCAATATATGAATTCATTGTAATTTGGATTTTCCAATTCAAGCTTGGATTGGACCTTTTTTACAAACACTTAAATTAGGGTTAGACTCCTATAAAATGTTGATTTTTTTGTGTGCCTCAAGCTTACACTTTTTCGTAGGAAAAAAACAAGATGCTTCATGCCCTCTAAATTTCAGATACCAAAATATACAGGGAAAGGGCGCCATCCGAGAAACCCATTCTTCACAGTCATGGAGCGCGACCTTCCATTTCTTCCCCAAGAAATCATCACAAGCATTCTCATAAGGCTTCCAATAAAATCCCTAATCCGATGTCAACGTGTGTGCAAATATTGGAAAAATCTCTTCAAAACCCCCTCTTTCATCTCTCAACACCTTCACCACTCCACCCAAAAAAACTCTACTCTTATTTTCGATTTCGAAGATAAGGACGAACGTGGTCGTTTGCGCTTATGCTTGCTTGATCGTGAGATGCAAGTCTTTGAAGTTCGGAATGAACCTTTTATAGGTTCTGTGCGGCCTAGTCGCATTGTCGATTCTTGCAACGGCTTGCTCTGCGTTACTGGTAACAATTATTCCATTTATTTGTGGAATCCAGCGATTAGAGATTTCAGATGGGTGCCTAAAGCTATTAACTGGGTTGAGAGTGATAATTACTATTTAGGATTTGGTTACAGTGCAATTGTTAATGATTACAAGATAGTGAAAATTTATGCTTCTAAGAGTGATGATCATAGGGTTAATCTAGTGGAGGTGTATTCACTAAGAACAGGGTCATGGAAGGAAGTTGATTGTGACAGTTTAGATGGTGTAGCTATCATTTCTAACGGTTTCAATGCTAATGGAAACGGAGCTATCTTTTGGTTTGGTTTAAAACTAGGTGTGGAAGAGGATAGGGAAGTTCCTACTGATTTGATAGTTTCATTTGACATAGCAAAGGAAGTATTTACATTGATTCTAGCACCTGCTGCCTCTATGTATTTTATATATGACAATGGTCTTGCTATATATGAGAACAAACTTGCTATGCTTTCTCACACCCTAGGTGAAAACTTTGATTCCTCTTTGGTTGAGTTGTGGGTGATGGAGGACGATTGGCATTGGAATAAGAGATTTACTAGCAGGCCCCATCCAGGTTTACGATTACTTCCAGTGACTATTTGGAAGAATGAAATTATCTGCAATACTACTGAATTGCCCGGTGAAACCAAAGTGGAGAATGCTAAACAACAAACTGTTATGTCGTCCAATCTGACCACTAATGAGTTTAGAATGTTTGCTATTCGCAAACCTGGCCTTGTTTATGGTATTTTTAATTATGTTGAAAGCCTTGTTCCAGTTGGCAACATCCACATTGAAGAACAGTTTTGATCCTAAATCTAGGTTATTATATTAGCCTATTTACTTTGTTTAAGCACTTATGGTGGAATTGAACTACCTGCCTTATTGATGTTTTATGTCTTGATAGGTTGCAAAAAGAAGGGGGGATTGGGTAGCTAGCTTTCTCCTTCACTTTCTTTCTTTTTTCCAGGAAAATGTGACTAGCAACAGAAATAAGTTTAATATTATTAGATGTGTAATTAAAAGTCTTTCTAGATGAGAATTATCATGCTTCTTGTCTATGAATTTCAAGGAAATTTTGTTTGGTGAAAACTTTATTGGCCAACGTTTTTTTTTACTATAAATTCCCTTGATTTCTTAATGCAAAACATTTTCCTGTTTAAGATAGAAAATGTTTGGATGAAGATGATATGTTGTGGTTAACTAAATTATTTAATTACATTGGTGCTATAAGTGATACCAAAAAGAAAATTCTGGAACTATAATCTGACTTCTTAACTTCAATTACTAAGAAGTAATTAATTTTACCAACATCCTTTAGCATAAATTATTTATAAAGCAACTGCTTTGATTGAGAGATATACTCTTATAAATGAAAAGAGAAAGTTGAGTTCAAATATATTTTCTAAGGAAAATTGTAAGAAAATAATACTTGAATTTCAAAATGTAGTCAAATATTTCTTAATAAAACGAGTTGTCAATTGCTTTAATATTTTTGTTAATCTTATTACTGTTGTTGTCGACAGGATTTTAAAATTCAAGTAGGTTTTTTATTATTATCATTTTCCCTATTTTCTGTTAGTTGGCAAAAAAAAAAAAAATCTATTTAGACAAATTTTAGAAGGCCTACACTCCGCAACAAAAATCAAACCAATCTTTAGTGGCTTGTTTCAGTCTAAACAAAAACATCCCACCCAAAATTCTAGATAGGATTATAGGATGCCAACTAGGATAAAAATTTACTGAGGTGTCGTATTTTAATTGGATATAGAATTGATTTGAGCTGGTACCTCAGAGTACCTAAGTATTTCTTATGAGCCCAGTCAACCAAATATAAAGTAAATTGTTTAACCCAAATTTGATCACATTAATATAATTTTTAATATAATTTATTGCACCGATAACTTATTTATAGAGATCCCTACAATTATGGAATATGAAGCTCTTTATGCTTGGAACAATTAACATAACTATTAATATAATTATATTCATGATTTAACCTATAATTTCAAATTCAATTTTCTTCCTTCCTTATGGTCAAATCCCTATAATAATGGAAGAAATATTTTAATGATGTGATTATCCGACCCGTTTGTGAGTTTAATGGGTTACTAGGCAAGTATTACAAGATTTCTAGTATAGGTTCCTTTATTGATGATATATTGATTGATGCTTCAAAAAAAAAAAAAAATGAAGAACTAAAACTAAAATGAAAACAGACTTTAAGGGACTAATTTTTTTTTGGGAATTTATGGTTGAGAAATTATAATTTATAATTTGAATAAAAATATGAAGTAAATAAATGCTGTTGAAGAGTAAAAGCAAATATGTGGTGAAGATATCGTTCCTACTTCTATATAATTATAAGAGAACACAAGCGTTTATTTCCCACGCCTTGCCCGAGATGAATATAATTCAATAATGGAAAAATTAATTGAAAGAATATTTGGTAACATTCCCCTCCCTAAAGAAAAATCATATAAAAAAAGTAATGTAGTTAATGATAGAAATAAATTATATCCCTTAAAATTAAAGAATATGCTGCCAGAAGGAAATATGATTACCTAATCAGTAAATTATGATTAGTTTATTAGTGAATTATAAAGAAATATAAGTATAAAATAGTTCATAATAAATTGTATTTATTGATATAAATTGACTTTTTTTTTATGAGTAGGATATTATAAGTTTTTTAAGTATAAAATTGATTGAGGATTGACGAGATACTATATGGAAATTTTCTTTTCTCACGGTAGCATCACATACTATATGGTTACAAAATACACGACGGAAGAGTCTGTGAATTGTGAACCCATACGGGAAGGCCTCTGAGATATTCGTTCTTCCCGATCAAGCCCTATGAAGGAGAAGGGAGTGGATGGCGACATTCCGTATCTTGCCCCAGAAATCATTAGAAACATTCTCAAACGACTTTCGGTAAAATCCCTACTCCGATTTCAATGTGTGAGCAGAGAATGGAGAAATCTCTTCAAGAACCAATCTTTCATCGCAGATCACCTCGAACACTCAAAACATCAAAAACCTTGTCTCCTTCTCCAACCCATTGACGACAAGGATAGACTTTGGAACGTGTATTGTCTTGATTCCGAGATGCAATTTTGGAAACTTCAGAAACCGCTATTGCCTGATTATTATAAGCGCGGTAAGATTGTTGGTTCCATCAATGGCTTGCTATGTTTTCAGATCAATAAGCCTAAGGTATATCCTCATTTTCTTTTTATGTGGAATCCGGCTACGAGAGAGCTTAAACAGGTGCCCCACACTATTTTCCATTACAAGGATTGTTTCTTAGGATTTGGGTTCAGTCCAATTATTAATGATTACAAGATAGTGATGACTTATGCTTTTGAGTATAAAGTTAAGCTTCCTGCTTTGAAAGTGTACTCTTTAAGCTCAGATTCATGGAAGGAAGTAAAATTTAGGCTCAATGACACCGCTTGTGTCAGATCTCAAAGTGTCACGGTTAATGGTGTTATGTTTTGGTTGGGGTCAAAGGTGGTTGGGGAAGATATAGATGATCAGAAGGTGATTGTTTCATTTGACTTAGCAATGGAAGTGTTGACATTGATACCAATACCTGATCCAAACCCTCTTCCGATTCTTATTGTTTATGAGGAAAAACTTGCTATTGTTTCTTGCATCAGAAATTTAGAAGATTCTATTATTGATCTATGGGTAAGGGAGGAGGTTGTAGGTGCATCTCAAGAGAGATGGGGCTGGACTAAGAAATATATTAGCAGCCCTTATCGATGTGATAAATGGAACATTTGGAGAAATGAAAT
Source organism: Acacia pycnantha (assembly GCA_025563575.1). Classification (NCBI taxonomy): domain Eukaryota; kingdom Viridiplantae; phylum Streptophyta; class Magnoliopsida; order Fabales; family Fabaceae; genus Acacia; species Acacia pycnantha. The sequence continues at coordinate 4,295,881 of JAMWYP010000003.1, read as the reverse complement.
TGTCTACATGATTGATGTGGAGAGTGAACCAACAATTGTTTTCTTCAATCCCACTACTAAAAAAATCAAGAAGCTTGCTGCTGGCAAATGTGACTATAACTATTGTATTTTCAATTATGTTGAGAGTCTTGTAGCAGTTGGAGCGTTGGATTAATGAAATCAATTCACAAATTTTCATTCATGATATTGAATGCAAAGTGGGCAATGATTTAGCAAAAGTTATTCTATCTCTGTTCAAACCTCACAGCTTATGTATTTAAGATGCTTGCTTCCTAAATTTTAATCTTTATTCTATACACGTTTTTAGTTTGAACACATCTGGTAAAAATGAAGCCCCATACAAGGTTAGATTATTCTGTGCCTTATGAAGCTTGAAGACCTTTTGAGATGTTATCCTGAATGATGAATGTAAATTTGAAATGACAATTGTTTCTAGCAGTACTTTGTGGATTATTTGTGGGTTATGACCTTTTGCCCAGGTTATTTGTGAGTTGTCATTGCAAATACCAACATGACAACAACAAAAATTGTACCTCCTCATATTGAGTGGGCAAATGTCATTTGTGTTTGCATAATAGAGCTCACAGGGTGTGTGTACCTCATATTTCTATATGCCCATCAGACTCTAAACTTCCATTCTCAATGAGAAGGAAGCAATTTAAAAAAAAAAAAAATATAGTTTGTTTCAGTGACCATTAGCATTTGAAAAGTTGGCTTGTTTGTACTTCAAATGTTGTTTACAAGGGGTGTGTGATAACCTATGTAGGTAGTTAGGAACTCTATGTGCTTTATGTTTGTGCCAACCATGGTTACATAGTTACTTGGTGATTTCATTGAATTGTATCTCTGTTTATGCAATTTCCTGTTTTTTTTTTTTTTGTTGCCCATCCGATATCCAGAGCCGTTCTGACTAATCCGAATCCGACCCGGATCGCGCACCTGGCTGTGGTGGGTGAGTCTCCCAGCGGGACTTTTCTGCATTCACAAAGTGTTGTAACTTCAAAAAAATATTTGAGATTTATTGATTTTTTTTTTTTCCGTTAAGAAAGGCTGATCAAAGATCAGGGATTAACACAACAGAGACGAGCTCGTCCAAAGCCTTCTGCGTCTTCACGAAGGAGCTCAACCAGATCCCCCGGAGGCTCCTGCAGAAGATGATATCCTTTTCCCAGACTCAGGGCGTATGTAGCCAAGAAATCCGCGCACCGATTGCCCTCACGATAAACATGCACAACCGTGATTTTCCAGTCTTGCTTCAGTAAGCACTGAATCCTCTTAACCAAATGCATCTGAGCATTAGGTTCCCCCTCCATATTCTGTACAAGACGCAGCGCCACAAGACAATCTACTTGGACTATGACAGATCTAAACCCAAGAGACCATACCAGCTCAAGGCCATCCATCAGAGACCACAGCTCTGCTTGGAGGGACGTACATACACCTATGATTCTAGCACCTGCTGCCTCTATGTATTTTATATATGACAATGGTCTTGCTATATATGAGAACAAACTTGCTATGCTTTCTCACACCCTGGGTGAAAACTTTGATTCCTCTTTGGTTGAGTTGTGGGTGATGGAGGACGATTGGCATTGGAATAAGAGATTTACTAGCAGGCCCCATCCAGGTTTACGATTACTTCCAGTGACTATTTGGAAGAATGAAATTATCTGCAATACTACTGAATTGCCCGGTGAAACCAAAGTGGAGAATGCTGAACAACAAACTGTTATGTCGTCCAATCTGACCACTAATGAGTTTAGAATGTTTGCTATTCGCAAAGCTGGCCTTGTTAATGGTATTTTTAATTATGCTGAAAGCCTTGTTCCAGTTGGCAACATCCACATTGAAGAACAGTCTTTATCCTAAATCTAGGTTATTATATTAGCCTATTTACTTTGTTTAAGCACTTATGGTGGAATTGAACTACCTGCCTTATTGATGTTTTATGTCTTGATAGGTTGCAAAAAGAAGGGGGGATTGGGTAGCTAGCTTTCTCCTTCACTTTCTTTCTTTTTTCCAGGAAAATGTGACTAGCAACAGAAATACAAGTTTAATATTATTAGATGTGTTATTGAAAGTCTTTCTAGATGAGAATTATCATGCCTCTTGTCCATGAATTTCAAGGAAATTTTGTTTCGTGAAAACTTTATTGGCCAACCTTTTTTTTTTTTTTACTATAAATTCCCTTGTTTTCATAATGCAAAACATTTCCCTGTTTAAGTAATGAAAATGTTTGGATGAAGATGATATGTTGTGGTTAACTAAATTATTTAATTACATTGGTGCTATAATTGATACCAAAAAGAAAATTCTGGAACTATAATCTGACTTCTTTACTTCAATTACTAAGAAGTAATTAATTTTACCAACATCCTTTAGCATAAATTATTGATAAAGCAATTGCTTTGATTGAGAGATATACTCTTATAAATGAAAAGAGAAAGTTGAGCTCAAATATATTTTCTAAGGAAAATTGTAAAAAAATAACACTTGAATTTCAAAATGTCAAATATTTATCAATAAAACGAGTTGTCAATTGTTTTAATGTTTTTGTTAATCTCATTACTGTTGTTGTCGACAGGATTTTGAAATTCAAGTAGATTTTTTTTGTTTTTATCATTTTCCCTATTTTCTGTTAGTTGGCAAAAAAAAAAAAAATCTATTTAGACAAATTTTACAAGGCCTGCACCCGGCAACAAAAATCAAACCAATCTGTAGTGGCTTGTTTCAGTCTTGTTCTGGAGTAGAACACAGATAACTAGCCCTGATGGGCTAGTATGTTGATATTGATTAGGACTTGACCTAGAAGCAAAGCCTAGGGCCTACGTACCCTGTAGAGGGATCAAAGTCCATGTAGTTCGAAGATACTGGAGGCGTTTAGCCAAAGGGGTGGTGTGTGTGCTCTGTGTAGGCAGTATTGTAAATGAGAGAGAGCTTAGAATCTGTGTACCTTTAGGGTTTAACTCCTTTGGGTTTCTCTCATAATCATTTTCTCATTATCTCTCATCATCTCAAAACCATATCCGTCCAATCAATCACAAAACTACTTTAACCTTTCTCTCATCTTTCCAATCAACGGTCTAAATGGGCCAATGAAGGAAAATGAGAAAAAAGATTATGAGAGAATTGTAACATCCCGTTTTCAAAAGCAGTATAAATTTTTTTTTCATCAGAGTAGAGCATCGGAACAAGAATTTAACTGATATATATTCAAAATGCCCACTGGCTAGTTACAGAGATGGTACGATAATCGAGAGTTTCTTTGAAGTAAATAACAATAGAAGTGTCTCCCTGGCAACAAAAGATAGTCTTCAGACGGATCTCTAAGCTTGCAGATTTCCTCTCTCCTCGATCCTCGGTCCTTCTGACCCTGAGCTATGTTAAGAATTGAGATCCGTACCGGACCTCAGGTAACGGTTAACCTCATATTTACATACACAACCTATGCATTACAGATAATCATACAGCAAACAAGCATATCCATAACCCCCTAGAAAATGTGTCAAACCTAGCTATCGTGTCACACCTAGCATACATTTCACACCTAGCAATCGTTTCACACCTAGCATTTCACACCTAGCAATCGTATCCCAATACCCCGCAAGCATAACAACGATACATGAACATATCACAGAGCTATCAGCTACTTCATGAAAGAACACCATACACATAGCACATATACACATACATTAAACATCAGATTAGTGTTACAGTACGCGAACGTACATTCGTTGACGATATACGGTATTTTTGACGGAATACGGTATTTTGACAGCGGTACGAGATCACAGATATCCTATAAGGATAATAGCGCATTTATTAATGATCAAGCATTATGACGGACATTTTAGTCATAAATGACCATTTTACCCCTGACCCCTAATCGGCGAAATTTCGCCAGAACTTCGTTACTTTGACTCTAATCTTCCAAAATTTTGCCATAATTCTAACTCCAACATATTTTTCGAAATAAACATCATATTTAACCCTAAAACATGATATCTAAACTAACTTGGAAGATTAAAGATCAAACTAACATTCCTACTATAACTACCGAATCGAAAACTAGAACTTAAGACTCGGACTGAAGAACTTACCCAGAACTTCGCTACACTTTTCTCCAGACTCATCCTTCTCTCTAAAATCTCTCTCTATTTCGAAATAAGGAATTGGTGTGAAATGAAGAGAACATGGAAGGCTATTTATAGAAGAAAAGTGAGGGCATTTTTGTAACTTCCAACTTATTCTCCTTTAATTTTTGGCCATGGAATCTATCTTTTTCTTCAAGCTTCATCCTCCTCCACTCCTTGTGTGTGACGACCTCCCATGCTCACTTTTTCAACAAAATGGCATCATCAATATGATGTCATCCCTCCACTTTATGGGTTTCTACCGATAAAGTTCCCCGATCGGTGTTCTAATCGCGTAATCTTGAAGAATCTTAGAAATCCGGCAACATAGCCCTGAAGGTCTATTCTTCCTCTTTGGAAATATCTTGGTTAACTAAATTTTTGATTCCATTCCGGGTATTCCGTTGCTGCCGAACATTTTCGGATAAACGTCTTGATTCGGAAATCGCTTCGGGTAATGTCCAACTCGGGACAAAATTACACTGAATCATAATATGTCCAGTTGTTAGCAACCTAATTCAAGGATTTTGAGTTAGGATTTATTTTCTATCGGTTATCATTTATCCTATATGTTTTTTCACAAAATATCCCTTTTCTACTTTTTACTTTTCTTCCAACTTGCTTTTACTTTCACACCTATGTAACACTTCAAATCCAACACTCGAAAACTTAACCAAAATGTTTGGAAATATCTCCAACAAGGATTATCAGCAACCAAATCATTAAAAAAAAAAACCATTTCAAATAGTTTATAGTACAAAGACAAGATAGAATTCCAAAATATTTCAGAGTTTAATACAATGCGGAAGTCTTAGGGTCATGGCAAATAAAAATAATATAACATAAAGAGTAAATACCCTTTTTGGTCCCTAGAAAAAAGACTGATGCCCTTTTTGGTCCCTGAAAAAAAATAAGTCACTTTTAGTCCCTAAAATGAAAAAATAAGGTCCATTTTAGTCCTTTTGATCTTTTTTTGCACATTTTAATCCCTCAGAAATTCCCAAAAAGGTCCTTTTTAGTCCCTGAAAAGGACCAAAATGACATTTCTTTTACTCAGGGACGAAAAAGGGTCAAATGTGTTTTTCCAGGGACCAAAAAGGGTATTTACTCTAACATAAACTATAGGAGTACAAAAGAGCCTTTAAAGCTTACTACATAGGTTAGTTATGATTTTATCTCATCCGTTGGTGATTATGATAGATCTACCTGTTATTGGGCCGCATCACTAATGGGCCTTATATAAATCCATAACAAGTCTAAACAAAAACATCTCACCCAAAATTCCAGATAGGATTATAGGATGCCAACTAGGATAAAAATTTACTGAGGTGTCGTATTTTAATTGGATATAGAATTGATTTGAGCTGGTACCTCAGAGTACCTAAGTATTTCTTATGAGCCCAGTCAACCAAATATAAAGTAAATTGTTTAACCCAAATTTGATCACATTAATATAATTTTTAATATAATTTATTGCACCGATAACTTATTTATAGAGATCCCTACAATTATGGAATATGAAGCTCTTTATGCTTGGAACAATTAACATAACTATTAATATAATTATATTCATGATTTAACCTATAATTTCAAATTCAATTTTCTTCCTTCCTTATGGTCAAATCCCTATAATAATGGAAGAAATATTTTAATGATGTGATTATCCGACCCGTTTGTGAGTTTAATGGGTTACTAGGCAAGTATTACAAGATTTCTAGTATAGGTTCCTTTATTGATGATATATTGATTGATGCTTCAAAAAAAAAAAAATGAAGAACTAAAACTAAAATGAAAACAGACTTTAAGGGACTAATTTTTTTTTGGGAATTTATGGTTGAGAAATTATAATTTATAATTTGAATAAAAATATGAAGTAAATAAATGCTGTTGAAGAGTAAAAGCAAATATGTGGTGAAGATATCGTTCCTACTTCTATATAATTATAAGAGAACACAAGCGTTTATTTCCCACGCCTTGCCCGAGATGAATATAATTCAATAATGGAAAAATTAATTGAAAGAATATTTGGTAACATTCCCCTCCCTAAAGAAAAATCATATAAAAAAAGTAATGTAGTTAATGATAGAAATAAATTATATCCCTTAAAATTAAAGAATATGCTGCCAGAAGGAAATATGATTACCTAATCAGTAAATTATGATTAGTTTATTAGTGAATTATAAAGAAATATAAGTATAAAATAGTTCATAATAAATTGTATTTATTGATATAAATTGACTTTTTTTTTATGAGTAGGATATTATAAGTTTTTTAAGTATAAAATTGATTGAGGATTGACGAGATACTATATGGAAATTTTCTTTTCTCACGGTAGCATCACATACTATATGGTTACAAAATACACGACGGAAGAGTCTGTGAATTGTGAACCCATACGGGAAGGCCTCTGAGATATTCGTTCTTCCCGATCAAGCCCTATGAAGGAGAAGGAGTGGATGGCGACATTCCGTATCTTGCCCCAGAAATCATTAGAAACATTCTCAAACGACTTTCGGTAAAATCCCTACTCCGATTTCAATGTGTGAGCAGAGAATGGAGAAATCTCTTCAAGAACCAATCTTTCATCGCAGATCACCTCGAACACTCAAAACATCAAAAACCTTGTCTCCTTCTCCAACCCATTGACGACAAGGATAGACTTTGGAACGTGTATTGTCTTGATTCCGAGATGCAATTTTGGAAACTTCAGAAACCGCTATTGCCTGATTATTATAAGCGCGGTAAGATTGTTGGTTCCATCAATGGCTTGCTATGTTTTCAGATCAATAAGCCTAAGGTATATCCTCATTTTCTTTTTATGTGGAATCCGGCTACGAGAGAGCTTAAACAGGTGCCCCACACTATTTTCCATTACAAGGATTGTTTCTTAGGATTTGGGTTCAGTCCAATTATTAATGATTACAAGATAGTGATGACTTATGCTTTTGAGTATAAAGTTAAGCTTCCTGCTTTGAAAGTGTACTCTTTAAGCTCAGATTCATGGAAGGAAGTAAAATTTAGGCTCAATGACACCGCTTGTGTCAGATCTCAAAGTGTCACGGTTAATGGTGTTATGTTTTGGTTGGGGTCAAAGGTGGTTGGGGAAGATATAGATGATCAGAAGGTGATTGTTTCATTTGACTTAGCAATGGAAGTGTTGACATTGATACCAATACCTGATCCAAACCCTCTTCCGATTCTTATTGTTTATGAGGAAAACTTGCTATTGTTTCTTGCATCAGAAATTTAGAAGATTCTATTATTGATCTATGGGTAAGGGAGGAGGTTGTAGGTGCATCTCAAGAGAGATGGGGCTGGACTAAGAAATATATTAGCAGCCCTTATCGATGTGATAAATGGAACATTTGGAGAAATGAAATTGTCTACATGATTGATGTGGAGAGTGAACCAACAATTGTTTTCTTCAATCCCACTACTAAAAAAATCAAGAAGCTTGCTGCTGGCAAATGTGACTATAACCATCGTATTTTCAATTATGTTGAGAGTCTTGTAGCAGTTGGAGCGTTGGATTAATGAAATCAATTCACAAATTTTCATTCATGATATTGAATGCAAAGTGGGCAATGATTTAGCAAAAGTTATTCTATCTCTGTTCAAACCTCACAGCTTATGTATTTAAGATGCTTGCTTCCTAAATTTTAATCTTTATTCTATACACGTTTTTAGTTTGAACACATCTGGTAAAAATGAAGCCCCATACAAGGTTAGATTATTCTGTGCCTTATGAAGCTTGAAGACCTTTTGAGATGTTATCTTGAATGATGAATGTAAATTTGAAATGACAATTGTTTCTAGCAGTATTTGACATATTTCTTAGATTGTTTTTTTCCCCTTGATTGGAAAGAATATGTAGTCTAGTTGCTAGTGTGTGGATTATTTGTGGGTTATGATCTTTTGCCCAGGTTATTTGAGAGTTGTCATTGCAAATACCAACATGACAACAACAAAAATTGTACCTCCTCATTTTGAGTGGACAAATGGTTAACTAAAACCATTGAAGAACATCCCTATGGTTTATAATCTGTGGATCCAAAATATTATATGACTAGTGCAAAAGGGATAAAACTTGGCAACTATTAATTATAGGGTTAAGTGGCAATTTTTTTCCGGAAGTACACCCCCAGGAGCAATGTTGCCCTGGAATTTTTTTGGGTTCAATTTTGCCCCAGAAGTCTAAAAACGTAGTAATGTTGCCCTCCACTAACGGTGAGAGACTGACGCCGTTAGCCCACACTCAAGTGTGAATTGTGCACACTCGAGTGTGGATGATTTTTTTTTCTTGCGCTGTGCACAGAAAAAAAAAAAAATTCGTCCACACTTGAGTGTGGGCTAACGCCGTGAGTCTCTCACTGTTAGTGAAGGGCAATATTGCTACGTTTTTAGACCTCCAGGGCAAAATTAAACCCAAAAAAACTTTCAGGACAAAATTGTTTCTGGGGGTGTACTTCCGGAGTAAAATTGCTACTTAACCCTTAATTATATGGTCAAATAAACTTTTCCCACAAAGGGCAACATATATGTAGTGCAAATCCTAACATTATATTTAGATGAAGAGAAAAGTAGGGAATGATAGAACTAGGGAGAGGAAAAATAGATTTATTCATTTTTTGTTGCTTTTTTATGTCATTTGTGTTTGTATAATAGAGCTCTCATGGGTGTGTGTACTTCATATTTTGTTAGAATATTAGGGAATCAATCAATATTATTAGTATCCCTTGGTCTTTGCCTTAATTATAGGATCGGGATATCAACTTCATTAGTTTTAATTAGTCTTTAAATGTAATCCCTGATTCTTCTCTTCTGCTTTGATTTCCGCGTCTTTTCTTCACCTATATATTGTAATGTCTTCCGCTGAATAATACATAACATTATACAGAGAGTTTATACCTCTGATTTGCAATATGGTATCAGAGCCAAGGACATCCGTCCGAGGCCAGAAAAAGCGAGAGAAACAGTGAGTGACGTGAGGGAGAGAGGGAAACAGTAAGTGAAAGTCTCCGGCGAGTTTAGGGCTTTCTATCAATGGCGAGTGAGGCTACACCGCCTATCCCAGAGGAACCGTGAGACTCCGATCGGCAAAACCCTAGATTCCGGCGACGATCCGGCGGCTCCACGGCGGCGCGTGGACTACACGCGCTAGACGACCAGCGGCGCTGTGACGGCGCGTGAGCAGGGCGTTTCGACGACGACTTTCTGATTCGGCCTCCTCCTCTGATTTCCGGTGAAGCCCAGTGATTATTACATCCTCCGGTGCCTTTTTTTTCCGGCGAACTCCGGTAAGAATTTCCAGATTCCGGCGACCGTGTTCTTCTTCCAGAACCATGGACTCCTCACAGTTCCCTCCTCTATTTGGATCCATTCCTGAAAATCCAACTGGAACACTACCAATAGCTTTTATGTCCGGAACCAATTCCCAAACTCAAATTTCCTCTTCTTCTTCTTCCATAACCAGCAACCCAAGACCAAATGTAACCTCAGAGATGGCTTCAGAATTTACAGACCATCACATTATGGCTATTAGCCATAAGTTTAATGGTAGAAACTATCTCCAGTGGTCACAAAGCGTGCTGAGGTATATTCGAGGGAAGAGAAAGGAGAAATACATTACTGGGGCAGCCCCTCAACCAGCCCCTGATGACCCTAATTTTGACACATGGTTTGTGAATATTATAATGCATTGTTGAAATTGTGGCAACAACAAGACTTGTTTGAGATCCACCCTTGGGAAACTCTCAAAGATGTACAATTGCACAAACGAATTGTGGAAGAAGGAAGGACACACGACTTCCTCTTAGGCCTAAATGATGTTTTCGAGGAGGTAAGGGGCAGAATCATGGGGCTAAAGCCACTCCCACAACTCTTTGACGTGGTTAACTTTGTGCAATTCGAGGAAAGTAGGAAACTCTTGAACCAGAAAGGACCAAGCAACACTGAAAGCTTAGCTCTTGCAGTTCAGGGACCATCTGGAGCCTACAAAACCAATAAATGGTGCAACTATTGTAAGAAAAAGGGCCATACTAAGGAAGAATGCTGGAAACTCCATGGAAAACCCCCCGGGGGGAAATCAAACTTCCAAAGTCACCTGACCACAGCTGGTCCAAAGGTGGAGAGTGACAATCACCTTAGTCAAGAGGAATTACAGATATTCCGTAGAATGCTCGAACAACAGAATAAGTCCAACTCTGTTCCCAGCGTGAATCTTGTACAATCAGGTAATTCTATTATTGCCCTCAACGCTGTGATGACCAACGACGATACCTAGATTGTGGACTTAGGAGCTACGGATCACATGACCGGTAACAAAACTCTATTCCGTAAACTTAAACTCTGTCATGAACACCTCAAAGTAAAAGTAGCTAATGGTGTATTCACACAAGTTGAGGGTATTGGTACTGTTACATTATCTGACCACTTGGCAATACATAATGTTTTGTTTGTACCGGAACTTACTTGTAATCGATCTCTGTAAGCAAGTTGACTAGAGCTAAAATATGTCGAGTGATCTTTGATGATGGTTTATGTGTGTTTCAGGATTTAAGAACGAGGAGGACGATTGGGACTTCTAGAGAATGGGATGGATTGTTCTACCTTGAAGGGTCAACCTCAAAGAATAAAGAAACATGGAAGGCAAGACGAGCACTGGTTAGCTCGAATTCACAGAATAATGATATATTGTTGTGGCACTGTAGATCAGGCCACCCTAGTTTTGATTATATGAAACATGTGTTTCCAAACTTATTCAATAAAAATTCTGTTCCTTTTCATTGTGAAACTTGCCAATTTGCAAAAGAGACACGATCCTCATATCCCAAACAACCCTATACTCCCACCTCTCCATTCACATTAATTCACAGTGATATTTGGGGCCCTGCCCGAATAGCTACTCTCACTCATACCAGGTGGTTTGTTACTTTTATCGATGATCACACTCGCACCACATGGGTTTATTTAATGAAAGACAAATCCGATGTCGCCAAAGTTTTTCAAAACTTCTATACCTTTGTGCGAATTCAATTCAACACATCCATTAAGGTGCTTTGAAGTGATAATGCCAAGGAATACATGAGCACAACCTTTAAAGAGTTTCTTGATCGTCAAGGAATTCATCACCAAACGTCTTGTCCTTACACCCCTCAACAAAATGGGGTAGCCGAACGAAAAACCGTCACCTGTTGGAAGTAACCCGTGCCTTGCTAATGGAAAGAAATGTTCCCACCATATTCTGGGGTGATGCCATCCTCACCGCGGCTTATCTCATTAACCGCATGCCTTCTAAAGTTCTCAAATATGACACCCCACTTCAATACCTCCTGAAATTCTTTCCAAATTGTCCCCTCATCAATTCATTACCTTCCAAGGTGTTTGGTTGTGTTGTCTTTGTTCACAAAAAGGAGGGCAACAAATTTGGTGCTAGATATGACAAGTGTTTATTCCTTGGCTACTCCTCCACTCAAAAAGGGTACAAATGCTATTGTCCATCTTCCAAGAAACTCATTATCTCCCGGGACACCGTTTTCTCGGAAGCCGAAGCTTATTATCCTAAATTACCCATTCAGGGGGAGTTTTCTGATATTGAATGGCTAATCTTGGAAACATCTAATTCCAAGACCTCAAACTCACCTGACACATCATCTGAACCACCTAACCTTATAGCCACTCTTGACTCATCTGCTCCCACAAACCAGCCTAACACATACATTTCATCTCAACCTGAACTCAATGAACTGGAAACACATGTTGAGATCAATTCGTGGATGGATGCGGGATCACAAAGAAGAGATCGAAACCGAACTGCACACTCGGTAGAACTGTCTCTCCCATTCAAAGGAACAACCATGAATCCAATCCGGGATTAAATCCTGAAGAATCGGGTTGGCCTATTGCCTTGAGAAAAGGGGTAAGATCGTGTACTCAACATCCTATTCAACGATTTGTCTCATATGGTAATCTGTCTGCAAGAATGCAAAGTTTTGTTGTTAACAGTGGACAGATAACCGTTCCAAATACATTTCAACAAGCGATGGTCGACCCAAATTGGAAGCAAGTCGCAGAAGAGGAATTGAGGGCACTCAAGGAAAATAGAACATGGGAGATCACGACTCTTCCCGAAGGAAAGAAACCAAGTGGGATGCAGTGGATCTTCACCCCGAAATTCAATCCCGATGGCGTATCAACAAATATAAGGCGAGACTTGTTGCAAAAGGATATACCCGTACGTACGGATCGACTACCAGAGAGACATTTGCTCCAAAGGTCAAATTCAATACCATTCAAGTACTGTTATCACTTGCAGCAAACTTGGATTGGTCTCTATACCAACTGGACGTGAAAAATGCATTCCTGAATGGCAACCTAAAGAAGAAGTATACATGGAGATTCCGGATGGAGTTTTAGCTCCTAATAACTCTGTGTGTAAGCTAAGGAAGTCCTTGTATGGTCTGAAACAATCTCCTAGGGCATGGTTCGGGAGATTCACCAAAGCAGTAAAAGGGCTTGGATATACTCAGGGACAAGCTGATGACACATTGTTTACCAAACGTGTTAATGGCAAAGTCACCATATTGATCGTCTATGTTGATGACATAATCATTACGGGGATGATGAAGAATCCATTGCTCAACCGAAACGGACTTGTCAATCGAATTCCGTGTGAAAGACCTTGGACAAATGAGGTATTTCTTAGGCATGGAAGTAGCAAGAACCAAGAAGGGCATCAATGTCTCTCAACGCAAGTATACATTAGACTTGTTACATGAGACAGAATGTTGGGCACTCAACCGTAAGGGATACCAATGGAAGAGGGATGTCACTTAGAGATCAAACCACAAGGTATTCCAGCTAATGCAGAGAGATACAGAAGACTTGTGGGAAAATTGATATACTTAACCCATACACGTCCTGACATTAGCTATGCAGTTGGAATAGTAAGTCAGTTTATGCATCAGCCTCAAGAAGAACACATGGCGTCAGTCCACAAAATTTTGAGCTACCTTAAGCTTAATCCTGGAAGGGGGATATTCTTTAAGAAAGGTACTACCAGGAACATAGAAATCTACACTGATGCAGATCATGCAAGAGATAGAGAGACTAGGAGGTCAATCTCGGGGTACTGTACATACGTGTGGGGAAATCTAGTTACCTGGAGAAGCAAGAAACAGACAGTGGTGTCACCAAGCAAAGGCCGGCGTAACTAAGAGTCACAACAAAGGAGTATGTGAAGGAATCTGGATTATCGACATCGACGAGTTGGGAATTCAACATGAGGGACCAATGCAACTCGTGTGATAACAAGGCCAGCATTGAAATGGTCAAGAACCCAGTATATCATGATAGAACCAAACATGTTGAGATAGACAGACACTTCATTAAAGAGAAGATTGAAGCAGGCATTATGACACTGTCTCACATAAGATCTATAGACCAAATTGCATATATCCTAACTAAACCATTTGGTCGAATGAAGTTTGAAGGATTTTGTGGCAAGCTGGGATTGATCGACATATACTCTCCAGCTTGAGGGGGAGTGTTAGAATATTAGGGAATCAATCAATATTATTAGTATCCCTTGGTCTTTGCCTTAATTATAGGATTGGGATATCAACTTCATTAGTTTTAATGTAATACCCCGAAATTTGAATTAGGGAATTTAAGGGCTAAAGTGCCAAAATGACCAAAATACCCCTAGGAGGAGTAAATAACTTAGGAAAATGGTGAAAAATCCTAAAGGGAAATGAAATAATTATTTAAATTGAGAGAGCGTATATCTCTAATTTTGGTAATTTAATAAATTACAAACTTGGAGAAATTGTAGAAGAATACTCAAAAAGTAAGGAAATGACCGTACTACCCCCGTAAATGCTAAGATAATACAGAACACATGGAAACAAATGTGTCAGTGTAAAAGTTATGAGGTAATGAGGTGTTATAATTAATAAAATTATCAACTAGTGATAAGAAAGTAATTAGGTATTTATTGGCTAATTACTTAAGCATAGGCAAAGGAAATTCAGAGATAATTATGTAAAGCTCCAAAATTAGTGGAAAATGGTTGAAAATTAGTAAAAATATATTTACTAATTAATTGGAGAATATTGTGAAAAATAGTTGAGTTTAGGTATTTTTAAGCCTAAATACAAGAATGGACCAATAGGAGAATTTTGTAAAAAATTATGTAAAAATAATTATTTAATTAATTAAATAATTAATTAAATAATTAATTGAAAAAAAAAACGAAATAAAAAAAATAGGCAGAAAAAAAAAAGAGAAAAAAAATGAAAAAGGAAATGAAAAATAATTATGCAAGTGGACATTATTATAATAATATAATTAATTAAAGTAAAGAAATGTGAATAGTAATTTAGAAATTAGGAAACGGATCCTATCTAGAGATCTAGGAATGGGATTTCCAAAGTCAGGGAAAGATAATGATCAGTGGAATTTTGTCTTCCGTTAGACTCTTACGGAAGTAAATTCTGAAGTCGTTTGTGCATTTCCTAATGAAACAAAATAGGGAAAAATGCATATAGGCATATTTTTGGATATAGAGAAAATAAATTCTAACACAACATCTAGGCATGAGTTTGAATTTATTTTAACATATTTGGAATCAGTGAATTTTTCTGAAGAAGTTGATAATTTCATAAATGCGTTCTGAAACCGGACGCGATCGGACACGTTTTTCGAGGAAACTTCAACTGGACTGTTGGAGCCCTATATGGGATCAAAATTTAGGTTAACTTGGACATTTCTAATAAGTGAGGAAATGGTTTCAAAGTTGTAAATCCAGAAGTTCGAGATTTCTCCAAAATCACGCGAATCGGGTACCGATCGGGAAATCGGCCGACGGCATAAAGTGAGCTTGAGCCACCATTTTTGGACCAGCCAAGGGCTGCCACATCACCTCAATTTCGTCCAACAATGTTCCATGGACATGGATTAACCACCATTTTGAGTTTGAATTTCCATGGTTGAAATAAGTTGGAAAATGCCATTCATGTCCTTAGAAATTTCTATAAATAGGCATGCCATCCTCTTGAATTCTTCACACCATCCTCTTGAGCTCCTTTAGCCAAAACCTAGAGGGAGAAAGAAGAGAGAGAAGCTCTGGAAAAAATTCTGCAGAAGTCTTCAACGGGTAAGTCTTTCGGTCTTTAGCTTTTAAGTTAGAGTTTTAGTTCGAAAGATAGTAGAGTTGTTGGTTAGATTTAGGAAGCAGGTGACGAGATTCCTATTCTTGTTTTAAGCCTTGTTTGGGTTGAAAAAATATGCAGAGGTATAAACATAGTAGGGATCGAGTCGCCGAAAAGTTGAAGCTTTCGCAGTTTTTCAAATGTAAGGGTAGAATTTGTTAGAATAGCCTTTAATTTTTCAAGTATGATTGGATATCATATGGGAGGGCTATTTTAGTCTTTATTTTTGAAAATCAAAATGGCGTCGAAGTTCTGGCGAAATTTTGGGAAGAAAAGTAGTCAAAGTAACGAAGTGCTGGCGAAATTCCGCCAATTAGGGGTAGAAGGGCAAAATGGTAATTTTTACCTAAAATGCCAGTTAGTATGTCAAATCACTAATGGAAGTGATATTACTCTGATAGGACGTCAGAAATCCTAGTTTGCTGCCGTTACGCTGTCCCACGTGCCGCTGTCGGACAAACCGCAGTTTTCCGTCAAAAAGTACGTTTTCCGCCAGAAGTACCTTACGCCGTCAATGAAGGTACGTTCGCGTACTGTAACACTAACTCTGATGGATATAGTATGCTATGTATGGTATGTATGTGATGTGTGTATGGTGTGTATATGTGGGGTGTTGTTGGGATGCATATTATGTTAGAAGATAACTGTATGCATGCTAGAGAGACAAGCAGCCTGCGTAGAAGCTCCGTTCGAAGACTTCCTTTCGATGTTCCAGCGGAAGCCTTCCCTTTTGTTGTACATTTCTTTTGAACCACAAGGTCACTGTACCGCTATTGTATCCAAATGGACTTACGGCACTTTATAAATATATATCAGTTACTTTTCCGCTCAAATGCTCTACTCTGATGTTTTCAAATGATGTTTGTTTGAAAAAAAAAAATTATACTGCTTTTGAAAAGTCGGGCTGTTACATTTGGTATCAGAGCAGTAGTCCTGGCATGAATTTAACAAAGTTATTACGGACAGTTTGGTGCCGAAGGCAAGGCTAGTTTACGAGGGTGTGCCAATCAGTCGCCGTGAACTCGGTGAGGCCCCCATGGTAGACACTTACTTGGCCATTCTGTTCGGTTAACGGAGTTAGGTTCTAAGCCTTTTCAAAAAAATTGGAGCATATTTTGAAAATGAGTACTGATATAGCCTAAGTCGGTGTGCTATCTTACTTTGGTGTACTAGTTTGTACCGGTATACCATCTTGGACCGGTGTACCACACTCTGTTGGTACATCACTCTGATAACTGCCAGTTTGTACTGGACGTTAATTCCATTCTAGCACAGAGCTCATACGCGGAGCTAGGTCACGCCAGATGAAACTCCGAGACCAATAGAGATAAGTACATGCAGTATTTGACTCATGTAAAGGAACTCCCGATACGACATTCCGTACCCGTATCTGAGTAGACCGAAGCAACGAAACCCTAAACGAGGAGATATTGCGAGTGTCCGTTCGTTTGTAGTACTAGTGTGATAGCTTCTGTGATAGACTAATCACTGTCTTCCTGAATCTAACGTTTTCCCTGACGAAGGAAAAAGAACGAGACATGACAAATCTGAGAGAAGCCGGAACTCCCAGAGGTCGAGGCAGAAGTCGAGCGAGAGGCCAAGGTGGAGGACGAGGTAGATAACCTCGAGTGGGACCGATATCTGATCGTGACCCATGTTGAAAATTTCTATCAGAGGAACCATTACGTATTTCCATACTCTTCTGAAGGCTGGATCAGATCCACTCATCATCATTTTCTACGTATCCATTGTTGGGTGGAAAGAACCAACGAAATTCCAAACAAATCGTCGTAGTTAAGAGACGACTCTTAGCAAACGGGACAGACGGAAGAGCTACGTTGAGAAAAAGGGAAGACCTCTCGTAGTTCAAAGTCGAACCAATCCACACATAACATAGTGATAATCATTATCAAGTTTCTTAAGTAACAAATCACGATAGTATCATTAAGTATAAGGTATCTTATGTTGCCACGGTGTATGGGAACCATGGGAACATAATATATCGAAGTACGACATGATATCCATGAGTATGAGATATATGGTATTGCTGCGGTGTATGGGAACCATGGGGATACCGTATATCAAAGTACGACATGATGAATGTGTAGTACGCGGTGTTATGGGTGCCACGGAAACACTTATGTACGCGGTGTTATGGGCATCACGGAAACGCTAAAACACTAAAGTACGCGGTGTTATGGGCGCCACGGAAGCAATATATATATAAAGTACGCGGTGTTTTGACGCCACGGAAACACTATATATATCAACTTAAAACATGATAAAAACTTTATAATCAAGCTGAAACGAGTTCTCAATCGCCAGGAGGAGCAGCTGACAGACAAAGTGAAGATCCGACGCGTATAGCCCAGAGTCCGAGTAGGACGGAGTCTAGTTAGTACAAAGTATAGTGGGTTGGGTACAAATTTCGAGGGCGAAATTTTGTTTAACGGGGGGAGAAATGTAATACCCCGAAATTTGAATTAGGGAATTTAAGGGCCAAAGTGCCAAAATGACCAAAATACCCCTAGGAGGAGTAAATAACTTAGGAAAATGGTGAAAAATCCTAAAGGGCAATGAAATAATTATTTAAATTGAGAGAGCGTATATCTCTAATTTTGGTAATTTAATAAATTACAAACTTGGAGAAATTGTAGAAGAATACTCAAAAAGTAAGGAAATGACCGTAATACCCCCGTAAATGCTAAGATAATACAGAACACATGGAAACAAATGTGTCAGTGTAAAAGTTATGAGGTAATGAGGTGTTATAATTAAGAAAATTATCAACTAGTGATAAGAAAGTAATTAGGTATTTATTGGCTAATTACTTAAGCATAGGCAAAGGAAATTCAGAGATAATTATGTAAAGCTCCAAAATTAGTGGAAAATGGTTGAAAATTAGTAAAAATATATTTACTAATTAATTGGAGAATATTGTGAAAAATAGTTGAGTTTAGGTATTTTTAAGCCTAAATGCAATAATGGACCAATAGGAGAATTTTGTAAAAAATTATGTAAAAATAATTATTTAATTAATTAAATAATTAATTGAAAAAAAACGAAATAAAAAAAAATAGGCAGAAAAAAAAAGAGAAAAAAAATGAAAAAGGAAATGAAAAATAATTATGCAAGTGGACATTATTATAATAATATAATTAATTAAAGTAAAGAAATGTGAATAGTAATTTAGAAATTAGGAAACGGATCCTATCTAGAGATCTAGGAATGGGATTTCCAAAGTCAGGGAAAGATAATGATCAGTGAAATTTTGTCTTCCGTTAGACTCTTACGGAAGTAAATTCTGAAGTCGTTTGTGCATTTCCTAATCACGCGAATCGGGTACCGATCGGGGAAATCGGCCAGACCGGGCATAAAGTGAGCTTGAGCCACCATTTTTGGACCAGCCAAGGGCTGCCACATCACCTCAATTTCGTCCAACAATGTTCCATGGACATGGATTAACCACCATTTTGAGTTTGAATTTCCATGGTTGAAACAAGTTGGAAAATGCCATTCATGTCCTTAGAAATTTCTATAAATAGGCATGCCATCCTCTTGAATTCTTCACACCATCCTCTTGAGCTCCTTTAGCCGAAACCTAGAGGGAGAAAGAAGAGAGAGAAGCTCTGGAAAAAATTCTGCAGAAGTCTTCAACGGGTAAGTCTTTCGGTCTTTAGCTTTTAAGTTAGAGTTTTAGTTCGAAAGATAGTAGAGTTGTTGGTTAGATTTAGGAAGCAGGTGACGAGATTCCTATTCTTGTTTTAAGCCTTGTTTGGGTTGAAAAAATATGCAGAGGTATAAACATAGTAGGGATCGAGTCGCCGAAAAGTTGAAGCTTTCGCAGTTTTTCAAATGTAAGGGTAGAATTTGTTAGAATAGCCTTTAATTTTTCAAGTATGATTGGATATCATATGGGAGGGCTATTTTAGTCTTTATTTTTGAAAATCAAAATGGCGTCGAAGTTCTGGCGAAATTTTGGGAAGAAAAGTAGTCAAAGTAAGGAAGTGCTGGCGAAATTCCGCCAATTAGGGGTAGAAGGGCAAAATGGTAATTTTTACCTAAAATGCCAGTTAGTATGTCAAATCACTAATGGAAGTGATATTACTCTGATAGGACGTCAGAAATCCTAGTTTGCTGCCGTTACGCTGTCCAACTTGCCGCTGTCGGACAAACCGCAATTTTCCGTCAAAAAGTACGTTTACCGCCAGAAGTACCTTACGCCGTCAATGATGGTACGTTCGCGTACTGTAACACTAACTCTGATGGATATAGTATGCTATGTATGGTATGTATGTGATGTGTGTATGGTGTGTATATGTGGGGTGTTGTTGGGATGCATATTATGTTAGAAGATAACTGTATGCATGCTGGGAGCGATATATCTGTAAGGCTGGGAGCAATACATTCATAATGCTGGGAGCGATACATCTGTAATGCTGGGAGTGATACATCTGTAATACTGGGAGCGATACATGTGCATTGGTTAGGTGTGGTTTATTTGTTGTTGTTTGGTGACCCATATGTGTGTATGTATACATGAGGTTAACCGTTACCTGAGATCCGGTGCGGATCTCAGCTCTTAACATAGCGTCAAGGTCGGGAGGACCGAGGACCGAGGAGAGAGACAAGCAGCCTGCGTAGAAGCTCCGTTCGAAGACTTCCTTTCGATGTTCCGGCGGAAGCCTTCCCTTTTGTTGTACATTTCTTTTGAACCACACGGTCACTGTACCGCTGTTGTATCCAGCCAGACTTACGGCACTTTATAAATATATATCAGTTACTTTTCCGCTTAAATGCTCTACTCTGATGTTTTCAAATGATGTTTGTTTGAAAAAAAAAATTTATACTGCTTTTGAAAAGTCGGGTTGTTACATTTAATTAGTCTTTAAATGTAATCCCTGATTCTTCTCTTCTGCTTTGATTTCCGCGTCTTTTCTTCACCTATATATTGTAATGTCTTCCGCTGAATAATACATAACATTATACAGAGAGTTTATACCTCTGATTTGCAATATATTTCTATATGCCTATCAGACTCTAACTTCCATTCTCAATAAGAAGGAAGCAATTTAAAAAGAACAATTTGTTTAGTTTGTTTCACAATGACCATTAACAATAGTTAAGGGTAAAACATTTGAAAAGTTGGCTTGTTTGTACTTCAAATGTTGTTGACAAGGGGTGTGTGATAACCTGTATAGGTAGTTAGGTACTCTTTGTGCTATATGTTTGTGCCAACCATGGTTACATAGTTACTTGGTGATTTAATTGCATTGTATCTCTGTTTATTCAATTTCCTGTTCTTATCAAAAAGTGTTGTAACTTAAAAAAATATTTGAGATTTATTGGATGATTTTTTTTTTTTTTGGTTTTTGTTTTGGTGTATGTGGCCATATTAACTGGATGGAATGATAAACCAAACACTATTTTGTTTGATCTTACTGCTAAAGAATTTACAGAGTTTGCTGTTATCAGAAGTTGCTATGGTCATCATATTTTCAATTATGTAGAAAGCCTTGTGCCTGTTGGAGGAATGAAATTATCTGAAATGTAGCATCTAGACTTTTTAGTGATATTGATGGTAAAGGGGAAAATGACGAACCAAAATCTATTCTATCTCTATTCAACATCACCAGAATTCAATTATGTATTGTACCCACAAATGGATCAATGGCAGGGAATTTTCAATTATGTGGTAAGCTTTTACTAGTTGGCCACATCCACATTGAAGAGCTTAGATCTTAAGTGTCTGATATTATATTGCATATTTGCTTATTTTGAGGACTTTCATTGTTCTAACTTCTACAAATAGCTTATATGCAACTCATGAAAGGATACTTTTAATGAATGGAATATCTTATTTTCTTCCTTGTCTCTCCCTCTCCCTCTCTGTCATGCACTTCTTTTTCCTTAATATTCCACCTTTGTATGCATCATTCTGTGATCAGCTAGATTGTGCTTCATTTTATATCATGCTGTTCAGTTCTCTTTCAAGATGGATGTGTGATTTAGTTCCTGGTGTGTTGATTACATGGAATTTTCTATCAGATGAGAAGGAAGAAAAGTAAGTGAATTTCAGTTTTAATTTCATTCACCCTAGTTTATGATCATTGTTTTTCCCTCATCATTCCATATATGTATAATGCCTTGTTATTATTTTAGACATGCTCAAACGAATATGAGGGATCCCTCAGTCTCATATTTCAATCATTGTTCTAAGACTGAAAGAATCTATCAGTTAGCCATTTTTCATCAAGTATTAATTTCTTGTCTTCCGTACAAACTTGGCTTTATGTTAGATTAGTGAATAGTGATACATTCTCTGTTCAAAAAAAAAAAATAGTGATACATTATTTCTTACTTCTTTAATATCTGACTATGGAGTAATATTTAAAATATTTTGCTTGCTGCAGAACTTTTTTATTAAAAAAAAAAAACTATTGCACTAATAACCTAATGATTAATATAATTAATAATACAATTCATAGAGATCTCTATAATCATGGAAGGTGAAGTTTATTAGCATGCTTGGGGCATAATTATTAATATAATTATGATTCTTGATTTAACGTCTAATTTTAAATTCATTTTACTTCATTCTTTATATTCAAACCCTAATAATTGCACATGGACAATTTTGATGGTGTGCTTACGTGCTGAGAAATACTTACATACTCTAGGACTAGGAGGGTCAAGTCATCTAAACTGTTCAATTAAAATACAACACTTTAGTTGTTTTTAATATAATGTGCCTGATGAGTTGCCAGAAGTAATTCACAATTTATATTTTTTTTCATAGTAAACGTCCTAGTTTGAAAAGAAAAAGAAAAACTCACAAACACATCCCAACCAAAATTCCAGGTAGGATTATAGGATGCCAACTAGGATAAAATTCTACAGAGCTATTGTATTTTAATTACGCATAGTTGATTTGAGCTAGTACTCTCAGAGTACCTAAATATTTCTTATGTGCCCTATTAACCAAATATGAAGTAAACCGTTTAACCTAAATTTGATCGCATTAATATAATTTTAATATAATTTATTGCACTAATACCTTAGTTATGGAGATCCCTACAATAATGAAAATATGAAATTCCTTAGTATTCTTGAACCACCTTAACATAATTATTAATATAATTATAATCCGTGATTTAATGTATAATTTCAAATTCAATTTGTTTCATTCCTTATAGTCAACCCCAATAATAATAGATGAGCAATTTTGATGGTGTGATTATCCAACTTGTTTGTGAGTTTCACGGGATACTAAAAAGATATTGTAAAATTTATAGTGTAAAGTTGATTTATTGATTGATGCTTCAAATAAAATGAAAATTAAGGAATTAAAACCAAAATGAAAGCAAATTTAAGGATCTAAAAATGGAGTCACTAAGCAATATTTACATTAAAATAGAATGATATAGAATATCCATTTTTTAAAAAAAATGAAATATGATAACTCTCCAGAATAAAATGTGCCTTGTTATTTTAGATTTTAACATATGGATGCTATTTCTTATATTTTTTTAAAATTCCAATTTAAATTTTGTTAACATTAAAAACCAGCGAAATGTCTAAAACAATCCAGCAGCAACATAACAAAGCAAAGGATGTTTAAGAAAATTTTCTCATGTAAAAAAAAAACAAAAAACATTTTGAACAATTCAACCCTATTGTTAGCTGATCAATAAATTATGATTACTCAATTAGGGGGGGGAGTATGAAAGAATCAATAATAAATTATATTTATTGATTGATGGATCCAAACTAATGGTGGACTCAGGATTTTAAGTTTGTGAGTACACAATTAGTGGTGGGATTCGAGGGTTCGGGGGCAGCGCTCGCGAAAATTTTTTACAGGAATTTTTTTTTTTTTTTTTATACAAAGAAGCAACCATAAATTATCTAAGGCTTATCGTTGTCGAGAATGCCTCCCAACATCGAATCAGCCTGTGAAACCATATGAAGTCCTGGCATAGAGGAGAGACTTGATTTAGCCAAGTGATCTGCTGCACCATTAATCCAGCGACAGATAAGCTTAATATTAACATTCCAGTTCCGGTTGATGACGCTCTTGATTTCCTCCACAAGGTTCCGATCCTCATGCGTTTGGATTGTAGGACTCCTTAGAATATCAACAGCCTCTGCAGAGTCAATCTCCAACATCACAGCCTTGAAGCCCATGTCCCATGCAATATTAAGTCCAAGCAAACACCCCCAGAGCTCAGCAGTTAGGCAATCCCCCTCGCCACCTTTAAACATGAATCCCTTAATGAAATTGCTATCCTCATCGCGCAACACACCCCCACTAGCCACACCTGTAGTAATTGATGAGAAAGCCCCATCAGTGTTCAGTTTTACCCATCCTGCTGGAGGTGGGCACCAATGCTCAACGTGCTGGTCCTGCATTGCCAAAGAAGCCTTTGTAGAACAGAATCTGTCTTGGGCCTCGTTCATGCTTGTCACACTAGCCATGACGCTATGATGCAGGGAGATATTCGATATTCTTTTTCCCTCAAACACGAAAGTGTTGCGGCGTCGCCAGAGCCACCAGCACACCGTGGCGAACAGACGCCGCCAGTCATCTGCTTTCTGATTTTTTCCGCGGGAAGTAATGTTCCATCTGATCCATTGGTCAAAAGGCAAGGACCGGAACTTGCCCCATAAGATCGGGGGGACAAGGTGCTTCCAAAGAGCAAAGGTAGCAAGGCAATCCCTAAGAACATGAATTAAAGATTCCATTTCAACCTGACACACCGAGCAAAAAGCATCTGTGGTCAGCCCGCGTTTGTTTCTGGAAACGTTAGTGAGCAGCCTTTTATGAATAGCAAGCCAAAGTAGCATTTTACACCGTTCTGGAACCCGTAATTTCCACACCTTGCCCCAGATTGGATCCTGTGGAGTCACATCACAATTGAGGGAATCATAGGCCGATTTAACAGTAAAAGTGCCACATTTTGTCCATTTCCAGCGTAATTGCCCATCAGGCATTTCCTCAATGCCATCTTGAACCTTACTCCACGATCGCTTAATCCCACTCCAAAGATTGGAGCCCGGTCTACCCAACTCAATTGTTGGTATCTTATCCGACCCGCAATTATATTTATTTCTTATAACTTTAACCCAAAAATCATCTTTTCGACTGGCTAGATTTCACCCCAACTTCATAAAATAGGCTTGATTGTAAAGTCTGGCATGCCGGATTCCCAATCCACCTCTAGTTTTGGGTTTACAAATTGCCTCCCAAGCGACAAGTGGAATTTTCCTTTGCTCTTCGGAGCTCCCCCATACAAACTGCCTGTTGCATTTATCCAATGCCTCACACGTGCTAGCTGGGAGTAGAGAAGTCTGCATAACGTATCCAGGAATAGCTGTAGTCACGGACGCAACAAGAGTAGCCCGCCCTGCTGAGGAGATCAATTTCGCTTTCCAATTCGAAAGCCTTGTTTTGACCTTATCCACCACGTAGTGAAAAGACTCCTTCGTTACACGTTGATGATGCAAAGGCACACCGAGGTACTTGCCCAGATCACTAGTAATTGAGAAACCCAGGGAGGCACACATCTCACTTTTCCTAACATGGTTCACATTTTTTTAGAAATAAACCCTGGTCTTCTGCTGATTGATTTTTAAACCAGAACTTTCGCAAAAAGACTTGAGGCACGAGTTGATGATAGTTACTTGATCCATTGAGGCTTCTGCGAATAGAATAATGTCATCCGCAAAAAAGAGATGTGAAATCGGGGGCCCAGTTCGAGTAAGCCGAATAGGCTTCCAAAGACCTTCATGAATGGCCTCTTGTATTAGGTGAGCCAGTTTCTCGATACATATAACAAATAAGTACGGTGACAGCGGATCCCCTTGCCTGACCCCCTGGATGGGTGGAAAGTGTCTGCTTTATCCCCATTCCAAAGTAATTTCATATTAGGAGTGGAAATGCACTGTTCAATTACCTTGGTAAGTCTACTAGGAATGTTGATTTCTTGGAGGCAGTTCATCAGAAACTTCCAGTTAACTCGGTCATATGCTTTCTCCAGGTCAATTTTGATTGCTAGGAATCCCTTCTTCTTCTTCATATTTCTCATCGTATGGATAGCCTCCTGAGCAACAATTATGTTATCACTACTATGCCGCCCTGGAACAAAGCTACACTGATTCGGGGCGATCACCTGGGGAAGGAGGGGCTTCAAACGACTCACAATAATTTTTGAGACTGTTTTGTAGATGACATTACATAGACTTATCGGTCTTAAATCCCCCATAGTTTCCAGATGATCCTTCTTGGGAATAAGGACAATCAAGGTACTATTAATTTCAGCAAGAGCCTGCGGGTTAGCAAAAAGCAACTTAACATAATGAAAAACGGAATTACAGACCGTGCTCCATTGATTATGGTAGAAGAAAGCATTGAAACCATCAGGGCCAGGGGATTTGAGGGCACCCATGCTAAAAATGGCTTCTTTGATTTCTAAGTCTGAGATGTCACTGTTACACCTTCTCAGGATCCCCTCCTCAATACAGGGATAAGTCATGGAGCAGCGAAGAGCTGGCCGGTCAGAGCCATCATCAGAGAGGAGATTGGAGAAATAGGAGGTGGCCATACTTTTAATTTGCACAGTGTCAAAAATCCATTCCCCCTCTTCATTTTTGATAGCTTCAATTCTTTTAGCCTTCCGTCGGTGATTAGCACGGGCGTGAAAATACCGAGTGTTACGATCACCATAAATTGACCACTCCGCTCGGGCTTTCTGTGCCCACATGAGAGATTCTTGGAGCAACACATCTTCAAGCTCCTTCCAAAGAGATAATTGGAGAGTCTCATATTGAGGTTGCATTCCATGCCGTGCTACCACCATGTTAATCCCATCAAGTCTACGAAGGAGATGCTGTTTCCTTTTCTCTGTATGTCTAAAGACTTCTCTATTCCACTAAGAGCACGCTTGGGTGAAGCTAGACATGTTAACCGGCCAAGAAGAGTCTTGGTGCCAAGCTTCCTTCACAAACTCATCAAACTTGTCATGCAATGTCCAGGCAGCAATAAAGCGGAAAGGCCGATTAGGGCGATGCATACCCATATCTGGAGCCAGACGGATAAGGATAGGTCGATGATTTGATTTGAAGAACGGTAAATGGGCTACTGAAGCATTTGGAAACAAGTTGAGCCACTGCTCATTAGCAAGCATGCAATCAAGCCGTGCCTCTGTTGTGCCCCGCTTCCAGGTGAATTCAGGCCCAATAAATCCTACATCCCTCAAGTCATGCTGGTCAACCCAATGTACGAGATCACAATCATACGAGCATTGGGAGTTCGCAGAGGACCTACGTTCCCCGTGGAGCATCGTACCATTAAGATCGCCCCCAACTAGCCAAGGTCCCTGAACCGTTGGAGCCATCCGGGATAGCTTGTCCCAAAGGATCCGGCGATTAATACAAGATGGACTAGCATACACCACCGTGAGGGTCCAGATACTTCCCGAAGAACCCGTGATTAGTAAGTGCATGAACTGGCGATGACGCTCCAATACAGTAACTTGCAGAATGGTAGGCTCCCATAAACACCAAATACCCCCGCTATACCCTTCACAATCAATTATTTCCAAATTTGAGAACCCCAACTGTTTGGCTCGGCCTAAAGCTGCCTCCTTAGTACAGCGCGTTTCCAACAGTGCAAGGAAATCCAAACGGTAGTGAGCTTTGAGATCACGTGCAAGAGCAGGAAAACTACGTGCTCCCGTGCCTCTGGAATTCCAGATCATGTAATTCATTGGGAAACTGATTGGGGATGTTGGGGTACTTCAAGCTCCCCCTCGCTCTTATCCTGGTCCTTCATATCTTCATCCAATGGTTGATGATGAGGCAAAATATCAACCTGTAAATTGCCATCCTCTACCGCGGGTCCCATTAAATTCAAAAAGGCTGAAGATGTTAATCCATATGGAGTCTCCATTGTACTATCTTCTTTTACATGGGAAGACCCTCCCTTGTCTTTATCCGTTGAACAAGTAATAGGAGTTGAGAGACAAATGTTGGGCTCCACCTCCTGCAAGACTTGGAAAGAGTTGGCTTGGTTGAACTCCAAGCCTTGTCCCTTATGCGATTTGTCATTTGCCTTAACACGTGCAGGTCCCTTGTTTTCTTTTCCACGTGGAATTCTTCCTGTAATCACACTCTTGCGTTTTGCTCCTACCTTGATCCATTCTGTTTTCTGCGTATCTCCAGCCTTGATTTTGTCCTTATTAATATCCGCATTAATTACAGCGTTAACACCGTGCTTCCCTTCCTTTTTTGGATTATACCATTGAGATCCGATTTTGTTGCCTGATATAACTTGTTCAACTGGCTGCTTCAATTCCCCATTAATTCCTTGCCTTAATTCCGCCGAATTAACCACCCCACGGAAGTCTCGCCTCAAAATTTTTAGTTTCCCAAACGAACTCTCCCTTTCGCCAGGTCCACCGGTAACCACTGTAGGAGCACCGCCGACTGGTGCTTCCTTGTCCTCTGAAGATCCATCTTTACCCTCGGCACCTAGGTCAGTAGGCGATTTATCCTTAATCTGATCCTGGTCCTGATTTTGACGCAACGGACAAACTCCTTTGTGATGCCCATATTTTCCACATTCAAAGCATACCTGGTGAAGCCCCTCATATATGATTGCTCGTTCTTCCCCAAATACCTTATATGAAGGTAAGAGAGGCTGCTTCAAATCAATCTCCACACATATACGCGCAAAGCCACCCTTATCATACACCGAGGTTGAGCGGTCAATTTTAATCATCCTTCCAACCATGTTACCAATTCTACGTAGCGACTCCACATTATAAAACTCAAAAGGGACATCCGGTAATCGAATCCATGCTGCAATATTACACTGCAAATCAGCCTTCCAAGGATTGAAGTTAGGCCGCCATCTTTGGACAATCAGGTAATGGTCATCAATCATCCATGGCCCCTCCTGGAAAGCATACTCCTTGTCTTCTCTATTAGAGAAAGACACAATGAAATAACCATTGTTTAGGGGAATAAGCTTGAGTGGATCTTTGGGCCTCCACATTCTGTTAATGCGGTCACGGATGAGGTATGTGGGAAAATTCGCACCCAGGACCTTGATGATGAGTGAATTCATCCAAGGTAAACACCATGCGGTATACTCTTCAGCAGTGAATTTTAGAGCCCCTGGTCGACCCTCCATTCTTTGAGCCGTCTGCTCGTCCTCTTCCTCAGCCTCCTTTGGGTCACACTGGGTATCCTCCGCATTCATTTTGTGGAAATAGTCCTTCCACCCTTTGACAATATCATCATCCGCAGCGTGCTTCACCAAATAGCCTGCGCATCCCGGGGAGACCAACGTATCTCTGTACGACAATATTGATGGCCCTCTCTTTGAACTGGGGGTCACACCATTGGATCCTCCTTCAGCCACCTTCTTCTTCTCATCCGAAAGACCGAAGGAGAAGCTCCTTCCACTATCACCTTGCACACCCTTATCTGCTTTTCCCCCACCATCTCCATCTCCAACTCCACCGCCCGACCCCTCCGTACCACCACCCTCCACTCTTTGTTGTCGCCCTCTTTCTCTCATCTCTTTTATCGGGGGAATTTAAACAATAACTAATTACAGGAAAGTTTTAAACGCATTAAAAAACAAAAGAATATAAACAACAAAAGAAAAGAAAACTTCAACTTAACATAGAAAAATAATAATCAAGAGTCAACTAACCTTTACACAGAACGATTACAAAAGAATTCTTCGATTCTTCATTCCTTGAAAATATTGCATTATATCTTCATCATCAATCGTATCAAATATATCACGTTCAACATAAGTTAGCATGCATGAGTTAATTAGTTTAAGATTTCCTAAAATTATATATAATGGAGTTTATTAGTTTTTTTAAAAAAGAATGCTAGTACAGGCTTTTTTTACACAATTATAAATATGTACTACGACTAGTCCATGGGGTCTAAGCTCCTGGACCGAAGTCTAGTCCAACTAGAGCTGGGAATCAGGGCCGGCTCGGTCCGACAGGGCCTGGCCCTACAGGGCCTAGAGTAAGGAAAACGTCTGTTTTTCAAAGCCCAACCCAATAGTACCAGGGCCAGGGCCGGCCCTACAGGGCCTAAAAATTACTATTCTAAATTTTAACTATTTTTCCTTCGATTTTTTTTCAAAGAAATATAATTAATAAATTGCAACCATTAAATTTCTAATCTATCAAATAAATGTTATCAACATTAATATTTAAACAATATAAATCATTCAACAAATAAACACATTTATTAATTCGTACTAAAAAACAAATAAACACAAAGAATATGTTTTTTCCTTTTTTTTCAAAAAATATTAAACAAAGGAATTGTTTTATGTATGCCCACAACAAAATGACCTTCCCTTTCGTAATTTTGTGTGTGTCTGCAGATTCCTTCGATTCAGGCATGATTTTACTGACAGGTAAAAATAATTATAGTTATTTTACACGAAATATATTTATAATTTATTACTTATATAATACTGTAATACCAAAGTATGTGTTTATTTAATATGAAAGCATCCCTTCTTTAAAATTTATAATAACTAATTATGTGTTTTAATACAGAATAATAATAAACATAAAAAAAGTTATAATTTAAACTAAAAAATCTAAATAATTACAAATAAATACATTCATTAAGTGGAAGTTTAGGTAATTAAATTTTTCTTTAAAAAATGCTACAGTTAAACGGACCTAACGGGCCGGCCCGATTAAGCCCGAGGCCCTACTGGGCCGGCCCTGCAGGGCCAATTTCAAATTTCTGGTATATTTTTCAAGCCCGAGCCCTACAGGGCCAGGGCTTAAACGGGTCGGCTCGATGGGCTTGGCCCGATTTCCCGGCTCTAAGTCCAACCAATGCAATTTGGTCGGGTCGGGTCAAATTGTCTTGGACTTTTTTTTTAACCCTAAACCGGGTTGGACCGGACCAAGACCTCGGGTTTTTTTGGACAACCCTATTTTAGAGTAATTTATTTAACTTTTGTAATCTTTTAAAACTAAATAAATAAGTCTTACATTAATAATTGTTGGAGTATAAAATAAAGAGAGAGATGGATATTAGAATTAATATCCGTCAAAAGTACATGTTTAATTTTTTTAAGAGATTGATGAAGCTAAAAATATTACTTTAAAGTAGTTATATCTAAACCTGACTTATAAATGGATATATAATATAATGATACACAATATATATTATGATTAAAAGTGATTTAATTAATTTTCTTAATATCTACAAAAAGTCAACTGGTTCTTAAATTAAGAATAAGAGGGGGAATATAAAGTTTAGTTTTATTTAACTTTAAAAAATGTTTTCTTTTTTCTTTTTACCTGAATGATCTTACAAATTATTTTCTCAATCATTCAATTTATAACGTTTTAATAAAAGATGCTCAAATAAAATTTTAAATGTTGAGAAAATAATCTTAATATTAACCTTGTAAATTTATCAATTACAGAATATTTAATATGTATTTTTTTTTAAATTAATAGTAGCATTTACAGAAATATAGATTGAAAAAACAAAAATAAAAACTAAGAGAGCGGTTTATTGATTAAATCGTACAACGCTGATTCTTTTACTACCGATTCCGGCAAACCCTAACACCTTCCTGGGTCGCGAAGGCGTTCTGATCAATTCGTTTTTCTCAATCGAGCTCTAGCACCATGACTGACGGAATTCCATTTCTTCCCGAAGAAATTATCCGAAACATTCTGGAACGGCTTCCGGTAAAATCGTTAATTCGATTCCAATGTGTGTGCAGACGATGGAGAATTTTCTTCAAGACTCGATCTTTCATCGCAAATCACCTCGATCACTCAAATCAGCAAAACCCTTGTCTCCTTCTCGAACGTGATGAGATAGTTAATCCTTTACACTTGTATTGCCTTGATTCCGAGATGCAAGTTTGGGAACTTCAGAAGCCACCATTGCTCCATTATTTTAAGCAAGGTAAGATAATTGGTTCCAGCAATGGCTTGCTCTGTGTTGAAATAATTAAGTATGATGTATCTCATCATTTCCTTGTAGTGTGGAATCCAGCTATTAGAGAGGTCAGACTAGTGCCCGAAACTAAATTGCAAGAGGGTGATTGTTACTATCATGTAGGATTTGGGTTCTGTCCAATTATTAATGATTACAAGATAGTGATAACTTATTTTTCTGCGGTTGATGATGATCTTTGTGCAGTGAAAGTGTATTCTTTGAGTTTAGGGGCATGGAAGGAACTAGAATTTAGGCTCCATGACATCGTACGTCTAAGTCCTGAAAGTGTCACTGTCAATGGTGTTATGTTTTGGTCGATGCCAGAGTGGTTTGGGGATGATACTGATTATGACGATGAGGGTTGGATTGTTTCATTTGACTTGGCGGTGGAAGTGTTTACAGTAATTCCAATACCTGAGCTACAGCCTATTAAGCTTACTGTGTATGAGGAAAAACTTGCAATAATTTCTTGGAAGGAAAACTCAGAACATTCTGCTATTGATATGTGGGTAATGGAGGAGGGTGTAGGTGCATCTGGAGAGAGATGGGGTTGGACCAAAAAATATACTAGCAGCCCTAATCCTTGCTTCTTAAATCCTATTTGCTTCTTAAATCCTAGGACTATTTGGAGAAACGAAATTGTCTGTTGTCCTCACGGGGAGGATGAACCAACAGTTCTCTTAAATCTCACTACTGAGAAAATGAAGAAGTTTGCGATTAGAAAATGTGACTATAGGCATTGTATATTCAATTATGCTGAAAGTCTTGTACCGGTTGGAGGAATGAAATCATCCACAAATTTTCTCTAGGGTCTGGACTCATTCATGATATGCAAACTGCACAATGATTTAGCAAAAGCTATTCTACCTCTGTTCAACCTCACAGCTTATGAATTTATGATGTTTGCTTCCTAAATCTTAAATCTTTATTCTGTACACTTGTTTATTTTAAGCACTTTTGGTAGACGTGAACCCTTATCAGGTTAGATTATTTTGTGCGTTATGGACCTTGAAGACTTTCTGAGATGTTATCTAGAATGATGAATGAAAATATTAAATCACAGATGTTTCTATCTGTATTTGACATATCTATAATATTAGTTCATTCAGTTTTCTTTCCAAGGCATCTATAGTCTAGTTGCTGGTGTGTGGATTATGTGTAAGTTGTGACCTCTTGTGATATACATATATCATATGACACTGACTTGGTCCCCAACTTACATTTATTGTCATTTCAATCTTTGTTCAATGATTTGAAAAAACAAAAACAAAATCCTATCAATAAGTCATCTTTCATTCTTTGTATCACTCATACCTTTGCAAAAGTATTAATTGTTTGACTTCCATAGAAATTTGACTCTTGAGTTCATCAATTATATGTAATTCAAATATGTATGTGTGTATTGTGATTGTGTGAAGATCCTCTTATATGTAACTGTTCAGGCAAAGAAGTGCTAGAATCTAGACCGTTTATAGATTTCGCATTTTGTGGAACAGATTCAAGGTATCTTCTATGCTTGAAAAGAAAATCTGAAATAACTTATGAGAATGTACTGATAAGCTTTATATAACTGACAGATTTTTATTTTATTTTTCATGAAAATTACTGAAAAATAACTCACTGTAAAATTTAACTTATTTTTCTTAATTATTTATGAGGTACATATATATTAAGGATGAGGAGTATCTTTCATCTCATAATTATTTTATTTTCTTTGAATCATGAACTTTTCAGCAACTCTCTTAAATTGTATTTTTTATTTTTTTTCTACACTAACTTTATTTATTTTTTTGTTGCCCACCCGGTTCACCAGAACTTCGCTCTGGCTAGTCCGGATCTGACCCGGGTTGCGCACCTAACTGTGGTGGGTGAGTCTCTCAGCGAGGATTTTCTGCATTCACAAGACTCGAACTTGAGACATTGCTTAAGCGACATAAGCCGCTTACCACTTGTGTCAACCCTCGTTGGTACACTAACTTTATTTTTACTAATTTCATTGTTTTGTTTTATTTAACATTGATTTTATTTATTTATTTATTTTATTTTTAATACTTACTTGAAATACTTGGTATAGATTTACAAGATAGTAATTCAACTAGTATCTAGACGGGCTTAATGGGGTGTCTGATTTTTGATACTTTGCGTAATCTCATATTCTAACATATTATAAACGATTGACAAGAGAGTTCAGAACTTTATATTTACAAACTTTTAAAAAGCTTGCTCATAGATATTAATTTTATAGTTTTGTTCTATTTATTTATTTATATAAATAAGACTTGACTTTCCTCCCCTACTCTTACCATAGAGATTACATAATTATCAATACAAATTTTTTTATTCGAATTGTTAAAAAAAATTAAGACTTGGCTTTCCTCCCCTACTTTTACAATGTAAATTTTTTTCGTTATTTTTGAGTAGATCATATTTTTAGAATAACGACATATACATTAAATTTGTTAGCATATTTTTATAATAGATTAAGTATTTCAATTTATAACAATTTTCTTTTTAGGTTTAGATTTTAGAAATGAATAAGTGTTAATGATAAAATCGTGAGTGACCACTTATCTCAGGAAGTTATCAATACATGAAGGGATTATAATAATAATACTAATAACAATATACTTCCTCCGGTTCTAATTATAATACCTAGTTGACTTTTTTGGAGAGATTAAAGAAGCTAATTAAATTAGCTTAGAGTATTTTTATTTTTATTTTTTTTCTTTAAACTAAATAGTTTGACTAATAAACTAATATATAATCTAAGAAAACACTACATATGAAACGATTAAATAACTTATTTAGCTTCTTTAATCTCTCCAAAAAAAAAAAGTCAACTAGGTCTTATAATTAGAACCGGAGATAATAGTAAATAGTTTAATTTATCTTGCACAAAATATTGTTACGGGGCACAAACCTAAAGCGTGTCCCACAGCCACCCACCTTCCATCATCTCTCTTATTAATTGTTACTACTTCCAATCTTAATTATAATACCTATTTGACTTTTTTTAAGAGATTAAGGAAGATAAATAAGTTATTTAATCATTTCATATGTTGTGTATCCTTAGATTAGATATTACTACCTCCGTCCCTAATTATAGGAGCAATTTAACCGATTTTGAGAGAATTAAGGAGAGGAGTTAAATTAGTTAATTTTACTCATTTTCCTAAAATGTCCTTATATAAATTTAAAATGACACAAGTTGCCCTAATTATAAGTGTTTCTAATTTGTCTTACGTTAGATATCCATGACATATTAGTTTATATATGTATATTAGTTGTTTTTTATATAGCCATGTTATATATATAGATCTAATTTTTTTTCTACACACTTTCTAATTGAAATAATGGTCTTGCTATATAAATATATATGTGTGTATATATATGTGTATACATATAGATCTATCTACACACACCTATATCTACACATATATATATTGACACACATAAACACAAATATACATATATATGCAAAAACACACACACACACACAGATATATATATATATATATATATATATATATATATATATATATATATATATATATATATATATATATATATATATATATATATATATAATGCTCCTAATAATAAGTATAAATAGGGGTATTATAGGAAAAAATTGTCAAAAGTTAAAACTTGCTCTTATAATTAGGACCAAAACCAACTCCAAAATTTGCTCCTGTAATTAGGGACGGAGGGAGTAGTTTATTTGTCAAACTAAATAGTTTAAAGAAAAAAATAAAAATACTCTAAAGTAATTTAATTAGTTTATTTAACATTTCCAAAAAAGTCAACTATATCTTATAATTAGGACCGGAGGGAGTATAAAAATAAAAATTTGTACAAACTTGAAAAAAGCTTGCTCATTAAAAATACTCATGAGCTTTTATCAAAAATACTCATAGTTATTGCCAATGATAGTAATTGGAAGCCCAAATCCCTACCCAATGGATCAACATCATCCAAAACTTTATGAAACACAACCTTTTCAAAATTCTCAATGTTTCGACAACATAGATGGTAAGGGATCTAGGACTAGGCCCTTGGGTCGTGGGTTCGATCCCCTCTGCCGTCGCTGGGACTCATTTGGTAGGCGATCTCGTAAGTTCCCAGTAAGTGCTCATAGAACCCGGGGCCGTGCCCTGGCCTTGGTGGGGGATTGATGTCGAACCCCTCCAAAACTTTTTTCTTATAAAAAAAAATATATATTTCTCATGGCAGCTCATCAGAAAAGCCGTGAAAGTGAAATAAAATATGCCTATCAACAGAAACTTGAACCCCTCGTTTTTTGGTTCAACTGATGAAGGGGTCGGACTTCCTCACTTTAAGGGAGGGGGTTCGATCCCTGCGTTGTTCTAGGCGTTGGGGGAGGCATCCTAGGGTCTAGGAAGCAGTGGAAACGCTGGTAGAGGTAAAGACATGTATACTCTCTGGCCAGTATACCCTGTGGACTGGGCTCCAAGCGCCCTGCCCTTGGATTGTGGGTGAGTCCAACCCGTTTCCTAAAATTTTTATATTAACAAAAAAAAAAAACAGAAACTTGAGAATTTTCAAAGCGATAAATTAGATCCTGCGGTTGATTTGAATCAATCGGCAGTATTATCAAATTTCAGGCGAGGGAAGCCAAGAGTTGTTCAATAGCTTGGACTATATATATATATATCATACATATTATAATTATAATTAAGTAAGTTATTTAACATCCTTAATATTTTTAAATTAAATAAATATGTTTTATATTAAGGATTATATGTATACAAAATAAGAGAGAGAGAGAGAAGTTTTTGTTCT
The DNA here is from genome assembly GCA_025563575.1 of Acacia pycnantha. Classification (NCBI taxonomy): domain Eukaryota; kingdom Viridiplantae; phylum Streptophyta; class Magnoliopsida; order Fabales; family Fabaceae; genus Acacia; species Acacia pycnantha. The sequence goes on along the minus strand of JAMWYP010000003.1, from coordinate 4,259,718 downwards.
TTAATTTTACAAAATGTTTTCTCAACCATTCAACTTTAACGGTTTTAATAAAATATGCTGACAATAAAATTTTAGATAAATTCTTGTATGAACTTACATTGCCATATCATTTGTAGTTTAACTAATTAAAATATAACAACTATGAGTTGATTTGACATCTCCTAAATATTAGCTAGCATATTAATAAAATTAAAAATATTAAAAATATTTACATCTTAATTAAGAGATTTATTCTTTTAAAAAAAATTAAAATGTGAATTACATGAGAAGCTATCTATGATTAATACTTATTGAGTTGTTGTATTTTAATTAGTTAAACTATAAATAACGTAGTAAACCAGGTTCACACAAAAACAAAAATGTTTATAAACTATGTTTATAAACTAATTTTAATATTGCGCTTGTAAATTTAGCAAATATAGATTATTTAGTAGGTAAATGTTTACATGTATACAAATTGAAAAACAAAAAACAAAAGATTATTTTTAGTGTAAAATACTTTGACCACCTTCATATTTTGCCTTAATTACACAGACATCCCCTATATATTTGAAACTCATATAAGCCTCCCCTAAAATTAAAATGTATGTTACATAAACCTCCCTTATATTTTAAAATTCTATTTTCATCTACAGAAACCGTTAGTTGAGCGTTAAGTTTGATTTTTGAACTTTTTTTTTTACACTAAAATGTCTCTCTCCAGTGTGTGTGTGTGTATATGGCTAATAAAAATTTATTAAACCAAATTTATACAACCAAAAATTTATTCTAACATATTTTCTAACATTCTAATTTGTTAAAAAATTTATTAATTTTGATATTGTAAATTAATTTTGACTTTAAATATATATTAAACAAATATATTTTTCGAAAATATAATAAATTATATAAGTTTGGGATTGTATGTGTCATTTAAATTTATAATTTAATACTTTTTTCAAAAATATTTATAAAGGCATTTGATCAAGCACATGTTTAATCAAAACCTTACTTGAATATTCAACGTGTACATTAACAATGCTAAAATCATCAAACAAATAACTATTTGTAAAGATAAAAATAGAAATGAAGGAACAGATAAAAAAACTTTTAAATTCTTTAAAACAATTTTAGTCAAAATGTGCAAGACAAAATAAATGGCTTTTTTCCTAATTTGTCCCTTATTAAATAACTATTTACCCAAATGTCCCTGTCTGGAAACTATTTCCCAATGTGCCCCTGTCAGGAAATAAAGTTGTTATTTTAATTATTTCTATTTCAAAGTTTAAATTTTGAATTATTGTTATTTCCATTCTTTTAGGAATTTCAAATAAGTAGCAGGTTGTTAGAGTTGTTTCCAACTTCCTAGCTAGTAGTTGTTGATTTAGGATTATTTCCTGCTTTATTGCTAGTTGCTGTTAATTTTTCATCTATATAAGTATACCTAATTTTTCATCTGTATAAGTATACCTCATTTAAGAGGAATAAATCACGGATGAATAAAGAAATTCGTTATTGGAGTTCAATTTCTAACTAACTATATATATATATATATATATATATATATATATATATATATATATATATATATATATATATATTAAAGAATCACTTGATTATATTTAATGAATTGTTAGTATCTCCTGTATAATAAAAAATCACTTGTTTTTCCTCATTTCTCTTCATTAAATATGGAAGTTAATTTTTATGTCAGTGCATAGATCTCAAAAAGTTATGTGGAATCAAAAAAAGAATCACTCGGACTTCCGAGTCAGAAGTTATGACATTCCGAAGTTTTAACCTTTTTTTTAATGATTTAGTAGACTAACTGGGTTTTTTAGTTGACTAAATCGTGGGGTCTTCAAAAAAAAATTTTGCCCGCGTTTTAGTCGACTAAACCATGGTTTTAGTCGATTAAACAGGGGCACATTGGGAAATAGTTTCCAGACAGGGGCATTTTGGTAAATAGTTATTTAATAAGGGGTAAATTGGGAAAAAAAACCCAAAATAAATACATGCAAGATAAAAGTAAAAGTGTAAAATTAGGAATTTAGTATTAATTGTAAAATAGTAAATAAATTTTATCTTTATATAAACTTTAATTAAAAAACATATTTTTAAAATATTCTGAACGTTAAGGCTTAGCATGAAATCCATAACCCATGAGCCCACCCAAAACCCAGTGTAATTGGGCCATATTGAGCCCGCCCAAAAAGACTTTATAATGGGTTGGGTTAGAACCCGCCCATTTAGGATTTAAATGAGCGGGTTATGGGCATACCTATGGGCTGCCCATACCCGCCCATTTAGTGCAATTTTTTTTATTAATTACCCATCTCATTTCGCTTTCCACGTAAAGCATTCTTTGAATCCCTTCCTATTCGAGTATTCAACCACCTCTAATCTATAACCATAATGGTCATCAACTCTCAATCTCGCTCACTTTCTTTCTTTATGGCCCTGTCTATTCGTGAGTTGCTATTGACTCTATATGTAATGTAGAGAATATTTTAGAAGTGAATGAATATCTTCATACTAAATTAGTTGGCTTTCGTGATCCAAAATTTGATGTTTTAGCATGGTGGAGAGTGAATGCTTCCAAGTATTAAGTTTTAAATATGTTGGTATGTGATTTGTTGGGTATACTAGTATCTATAGTATCTTCAAAATTAGCTTTTAGTACTGGGTCGAATACAAGATTCTTTTAAGTGAATTTGAAGATGATGAAGATTGAAGCATGCAGATTCAATGGAAGCATGACATTTTGTTAATCTATGAACTAGTGGTTGTAATGTTTTAATTTAAAAGTTGGAGTTTGAACATCAAGATTATGTAACGATGATACTTGTCTAAATTTATGTTATTTTGTGTGAATTGTAATCATGGAACTTTGAAAATTTAGATTTCAGAAATTAGAATGATAAATTTGGATGGATGTTTAATGCTTATATATGTTTTTTATTAAAAAAATAAACAAGTCAGATGTAAACGAGTTATTCAAAACCCGATTAGCCCGCCCATTTATGTGTTAGCCCATTTACATGGGTTTAAATGAGTTTGGGTAGGGGTATGAGCTAACCCATATCCATTTAAAATTAAATAGGCGGGTTATAGGTTTAGGCTTGGGTTGCCCAACCGCCATTGCTCTACCTATTTAACGTTTACCTACTCTTAAATCTTAATACCGTTTCCTGTTTGACCAAAAAAAAAAAAGACCGTTTCCTGTAAAGTCCTATCGCCTTCGTTGGGAGCGAAGGCTTTCTGATAAATGCGTCCTCGCCGATCGAGCTCGAGCACCATGGATAGCGACTTTCCGTTTCTTCCTCCAGAAATTATCCGAAACATTCTGAAACGACTTCCGGTGAAATCGTTAATGCGATTCCAATGTGTGTGCAGAGGATGGAGAATTCTCTTCAAGACCCAATCTTTCATCGCAGATCACCTCGACCACTCAAAGCATCAAAACCCTTGTCTCCTTATGAAAGATTATGACTTGGATGATCCTTCGAACATGTACTGCCTAGATTCCGAGATGCAAGTTTGGGAATTTCAGAACCCACCATTGCTCAATTATTTAAAGCAAGGTAAGATACTAGGCAGCAGCAATGGCTTACTCTGTGTTGAAATCAATAAGCCTGATGGATCTCCTCATTTTCTTCTAGTGTGGAATCCAGCTATTAGAGAGGTCAGACTAGTACCCGAAACTAATATTCGTAAGGATGGTTGTTACCATCTTATAGGATTTGGGTTCAGTCCAATTATTAATGATTATAAGATAGTTGTGGTTTATTTTCCTTTCGATCATGCTGATGTTTCTGCAGCAAAAGTGTATTCTTTGAGCTCAGGGTCATGGAATGAAGAAAAAAAAATTAGGCTCAATGACACCGGAGGTGTATCATCTTCAGGTGTCACTGTCAGTGGTGTTATGTTTTGGTGGGGTTACAAGACGGTTGGGGACGATGAAGGTAAGAATCTGATTGTTTCATTTGACTTAGCAGTAGAAGTGTTTACAGTGATACCAACACCAGAGCTACACCCTAATTCATGCTTTACTGTGTATGAGGAAAAACTTGCCTTATTTTCTTGGATCGAAGACCCAACCCATTCTGTTATTGATCTGTGGGTAATGGAGGAGGGTGTAGGTGCGTCTGGAGAGATATGGAGTTGGACCGGAAAATATAGTATTGACCCTTTTCCTAGCTTCTTATCTCTTGGGACTATTTGGAGAATGAAATTGTCTTCTTTTCTCTTGGGAAAGGTGATGAATCAACGACTGTTTTCTTAAATCTCATTACTAAAAAAACCTGGAAGTTTTCTACTAGCAAATTTGGCTATAAGGAATGGATTTTCAATTATGCTGAAAGTCTTGTACCGGTGGGAGGAATGAAATCATCCACACTTTTTCTGTAGGGCTTGGACTTGTTCATGATATTTTAAGTCCAAGTGAATTCAAGATGTTTACTCCCTGAATCTTAATCTTTATTTTGTACACTTATTTAGTTTAAGCACTTTTTGTAGCTGTTTTTGTGTTACCTATAAGATTTGTTTTTTCTGTTTTCTTTCCAAGACGGATATATAGTCTAGTTGCTGGTGTGTGGATTATTTGTAAGTTGTGATCTTTTTGTAATATATATATATCATAATACTAGTTTATTCAAACTCGTGGTCGTTTGTGCTTATGCTTGCTTGATAGTGAGATGCAAGTCTTTGAAGTTCGGAACGAACCTTTTCTCAGTTCTGTGCGGCGTAGTCGCATTGTCGATTCCTGCAACGGCTTGCTCTATTTTACTGGTAACAATTATTCCATTTATTTGTGGAATCCAGCGATTAGAAATTTCAGATGGGTGCCTAAAGCTATTAACTGGTTTGAGAGTGACAATGACTATTTAGGATTTGGGTACAGTGAAATTATTAATGATTACAAGATAGTGAAAATTTATGTTTCTGAGAGTGATGATAATCGGGTTAATCTAGTGGAGGTGTATTCACCAAGAACAGGGTCATGGAAGGAAGTTGATTGTGATAGTTTAGATGGTGTAGCTATTAGTTCTAACGGTTTCAATGCTAATGGAAACGGAGCTATCTTTTGGTTTGGTTTAAATCTAGGTGTGGAAGAGGATGGTGAAGGTGATACTGATTTCATAGTTTCATTTGACATGGCAATGGAAGTATTTACATTGATTCTAGCACCTGCTGCCTCTATATATTTTATATATGACAATGGTTTTGCTATATATGACAACAAACTTGCTATTCTTTCTCACACCCTGAGTGAAAACTTTGATTCCTCTTTGGTTGAGTTGTGGGTGATGGAGGACGATTGGGATTGGGATTGGAATAAGAGATTTACGAGCAGGCCCCATCCAGGCTTACGATTACTTCCAGTGACTATTTGGAAGAATGAAATTATCTGCAATGCTACTGAATTGCCTGAAATCTTTACTCAAAGTAAAACCAAAGTGAAGAATGCTGAACAACAAACTGCTATATTGCTGGAATAAATCTCATCAATATGTCATTTTTCATCATAGTACACCGTAACTACCTACTCTGCTCACCAAATTGCTTTTCCATGCTTTTGCAACAAGTATTCATTGGTTGGCTTTGATTGAAACTTGATTCTTGGTTTAATCAGTTATGCATTCTTCAAATATGTTGTTTTTCGTTTGGATGAAAATTCTTTTATTTTCTGTTCCTATCTCATGTTATTTCATAAATGTCTCGATACAGGGACTAATATTTCAGGACATGTAAGCTTCCAATTATAATATTTCAGTTTTCAAGTTACTTTATGAAGTGTTAGAGTACTCAGAATTGGGTCATGCTCAATTTGATACTTTTGAGCTGTTATTATTTCTGATTGTACTTGTGTTAAGATGATCACTCTTAAATGTTATAATATCTTTGTCTTCTAAAGGAATAAGGAAGTGGAACTTGATGTCTGAAAAAAAAAGTGGAATCAGCAACAAAGTTGCAGATTTTTGTTGCAGAGCAAGATGGACTCTTATAAGCAATCTGATTGTTTTTAGTATCAAGCCTTCGCATATCATTCACTTTCTTTCTTGTTTTTTCTTAACTTTCTTTCTTTTTTTCTTCCAGGAAAATGCGACTAGCAACAGAAATACAAGTTTAATATTATTAGATGTGTTATTAAAAGTCCTTCTAGATGAGAATTGTCATGCCCCTTGTCTATGAATTTCAGGAAATTTTGTTTGGTGAAAACTTTATTGGCCAACCTTTTTTTACTATAAATTCCCTTGATTTCTTAATGCAAACCATTTCCCTGTTTAAGTATGAAAATGTTTGGATGAGGATGATCTGTTGTGGTTAACTAAATTATTTAATTACATTGGTGCTATAATTGATACCAAAAAGAAAATTCTGGTAAGGAGCATTGGGTGGGTACACGTGAACCGGCGGTGGCGGAGATGGGTATTTGTAAGGCTTCTTGGGTGGTGGTGGAGAGTGGTAAACCGGGTGGGGAGCATAATGGTGAACCGGAGGTGGAGGAGAAGGATACTTGTAAGGCTTCTTTGGTGGTGGAGGAGGAGATGCGTAGTGGTAGGGTGCCTTAGGAGGAGTGTGCACCACCGGAGGTGGTGGTGGAGAGTGGTAGACGTATGGAGGAGAGTGAGAGGGAGGAGGGGAAGAGTAAACGTAGTTGTTAGCACTCACACACACAATAGCTAAGAAGAGAGTGAGAGTGGCAGAGGCCATTTTGGACCCCATCTTCTTGTTCCCAAACTGGGACTGCTTTTGCTGCTCTTCTCAGCATCCTCATACCTCCCTTTATATAGTTTCTTTCTTACCCAGAGGTAAGGGGCTCTTTGGTATGAGAGACTTTGAGGGTTGGGGAGAAATTTTTTTTGTGAGTTTGATTTAAAAATATTCGAAATATGGGTTAAAAGTTTTTAATTAATTTTTCCATCTTACATATTCTCTTTATTAAAATTTTATAATCTCCCTTCTCCAAATTTTTTGAAATCCAAATCATAAAAAGTTTCCTATCACTCTAAAGTCTAAACGAAAAGGGTTTCATTAAAATCACAACCATGTGTTGAACGGAAGTCTTTGGTACTAATATGATATTGTTCTTGTTTTTTTCAAAATCAAATTAAGGTAATAACATAAATTTTGTCACTGTTGGCAAAAAAAAAAAAAAAAAAATTGTCAAATCTATTCGTCAATTATGCCGACAATATATTTGGCCATCCCATTAAAAATTTCAAAAACGATATTAAGAAATATTTAAAATATTTACATCTTAATTAAGATATTTTAAAAAAATAAAAAATAAAAATGTGAATTACATGAGCAACTAACTAGGATTAATATTAATTGGGTTGTTGTATTTTAATTAGTTAAACATTTGATAAGAGCTTCACGCTAGAATATATGTAGAATTTAAATGTCTATAAATTTATCATATACAGACTATTTAGTAGGTAACTGTGTACACGTATACAGATTGAAAAACAAAAAACAAAAAATTACTTTTAAATATCGTTTCCTGTAAACCCTAACGCCTTCGTTGAGAGCGAAGGCTTTGCGATAAATTCGTCCTCCCCAATCCAGCTCGAGCACCATGGATGACGACTTTCCGATTCTTCCTCCAGAACTTATCCGAAACATTCTGAAACGAATTCCGGTGAAATCGTTAATGCGATTCCAATGTGTGTGCAGAGGATGGAGAATTCTCTTCAAGTCCCAATCTTTCATCGCAGATCACCTCGACCACTCGAATCATCAAAACCCTTGTCTCCTTATCAAAGATTGGTTCATGGATAATGATCTTTCGAACATGTATTGGCTTGATTCCGAGATGCAAGTTTGGAAATTTCAGAACCAACCATTGCTCAGTTATTTGAAGCAAGGTAGGATGCTAGGCAGCAGCAATGGCTTGCTCTGTGTTGAAATCAATAAGCATGATGCATCTCCTCATTTTCTTTTAGTGTGGAATCCAGCTATTAGAGAGGTCAGACTAGTGCCCGAAACTAATATTCGTAAGGAAGGTTGTTACAATCTTATAGAATTTGGGTTCAGTCCGAGTATTAATGATTATAAGATAGTGATAGGTTATTTTCCTTTCGATCATACTGATGTTTCTACAGTAAAAGTGTATTCTTTGAGCTCAGGCTCATGGAAGGAAAAAAAAATTAGGCTCAATGACACCGGAGGTCTAACATCTCCAGGTGTCACTGTCAATGGTGTTGTGGTTTGTTGGGGTTACAAGGTTAGGGAGGATGGTTTTGAGAATGTGATTGTTTCATTTGACTTAGCAGTGGAAGCTATGTTGCACCGACACTGACACGGCGTTTCCGACACGTTACCGATACGTGACGTCGACACGTTACTTCAAAAATACTAGTAGTTTGACACGTTCCGACACGGCTTAGTATTAAATAATATTTTTAATATAATGAGTGTATTTCACATTAACAAAGAGTGAGACAGAGGGGAGGGGAGTCGTGATTCATGAATAGCAAAGAGTGAGACACAGAGACTCAGAGAGTGAAATGAAACACAGTCACAGGCACCAGCACAATCACGTATAATAAAAACACAATCACAATCAATCAATCAGAGTCGGCATTTAAGCACAGTCAGCGACGGCGTTTAAGCTTAAGCTGGAGCAAAGCCTTTAATCATCTCTCTCAACTCTCAATCGGAGGAAGAACACAGACAGAGGGTGAGACACAATCATTCAATGACATATAAAGCGTGCAAAGACGAAGGAAGAAGAAACAATCACAGTCTTAGAAGGCATCGTCGTCGAGTCTAGTCGCTTCGATTTGGGTGAAGGAGAACCGCAGAAAGCACTCATGCACGATATGGGAGAGACGGCAAATCACGGCAATGGTGTCGTTGATGAATGATGGGAGAGACGGAGGTGGTTCGATTTCACCGAGAGAGAGATCATTTGGGAGAATGGCCGCTGGGTATTGTCGATTAGATCGATTAGGCCAAAATTCTGAGCTACAAAAACGCCTTCAGTTTTTGAAAATTTTACAAAATTGCCATTTTTGACTTGTTGACCCTGTAATTCGCGATTTCAACTAGAATTCGCGTGTCCCGCAAATTCGCGTGTCCGATACGTTCTTTTGCTGAAAATTGCCGTGTCCGTGCATCATAGAGTGGAAGTGTTTACAGTGATACCAATACCACAGCTACGCGAGCATTCAGGCTTTGCTGTGTATGAGGAAAAACTTGCCCTATTTTCTTACATGATCCAAGACTCAACACATTCTGTTATTGATCTGTGGGTAATGGAGGAGGGTGTAGGCGCGTCTGGAGAGATATGGAGTTGGACCAAAAAATATAGTATCGACCCTTATCCTTGCTTCTTATCTCCTATGAGTATTTGGAGAAATGAAATTGTCGGCTATTCTCTCGAGAAAGGTGAAAGAACAGTTGTTTTCTTAAATCCCACTACCAAAAAAACCTGGAAGTTTGCTATTGGCGAGTATGGCTATAAGGAATGGATTTCCAATTATGCTGAAAGTCTTGTACCGGTGGGAGGAATGAAATCATCCACAATTTTTCTGTAGGGCCTGGACTTGGTCATGATATTTTAACGCAAAGGGAATTTAAGTTGTTTACTCGCTAAATCTTAATGTTTATTTTGCACACTTATTTAGTTTAAGCACTTTTGGTAGAAATAAACCCATATCAGGTTAGATTATTTTATGCCTTATGAAGCTTAAAGACCTTTTGTGATGTTATCCTTAATGATGAAGGTAAATAGTAAATGACAGATGTTTCTCTAGCTGTATTTGTGTAAATAGTAAATGACAGATGTTTCTAGTTGTATTTGTGTTACTTATAAGATTTGTTTTTTCTGTTTTCTTTCCAAGACGGATATATAGTCTAGTTGCTGGTGTGTGGATTATTTGTAAGTTGTGATCTTTTTGTAATATACATATATGTCACAGTTATGTTTATTGCAATATATTTGAGAAATAGAAGTAGAAGAGATACTAGAGACAGAAATAGGAGAAGAGACAAAGAAATCAGAAAACACTATTATTCCATCAGCAATCATAATCTGCCGTACAATAGGGGATTAGGCCCTTATTTATAGTCTAGAGTGACTTAATGACCGAGCCAATCTTAAAATAACTAACTTCCTGACAGATATAGTTCCTAACAACCCCTAACTAACTCTTAACCCTTTTATTATCTTTACATACCAATATATCATATGACACTGGCTTTCTCGCTAACTTTCATTTATTGTCATTTCAATCTTTGTTCGATGTTTGAAATAATTCCTATCAATAAGTCATCTTTCATTCTTTGTGCCACTCATACTTTTGTAACAAGTGTTAATTGTTTGACTTCCATAGAAATTCGAGTCTTGAGTTAATCAATTATACGTTCTTCAAATATGTGTGTGTATTGTGATTGGGTGAAGATCCTCTTATATGTATGTGAGGGTACCACTTGCGACTCTGTTTCATTTGTGTTTCTCCTTTTATTTTAAAACAAATAAGATATAACATCTCAATAACTAAAATTTCTTATGGACCTTTTATGGTTAACAAATTGTCTGATAAAAAGGCGACATTTTTTTATTTTGAAGTTTAAGAATCCTTAGAGAACCAATCAAGTAAGCTTGCATGATAGAGAAATTCTAACATACTTGTCTATTGCCAAACCCAAAAGGATCATTTATGACAAAATGGTTTATTTGATTTGTGTCTGTATTTTGCTTTACACAATTCAGAAGGCTATTGCATGTACCTGTTCAGACAATGGAGTACTAGAATCAAGACCATTACTTTCAACATTTATAGATTTAGCATTTGTGGAACAGTTTCTGGGCATTTGCTATGTTTTGTGGAAAGAAAATCTGAAATAACTCATGAGAATATACTGATAGACTTTATATAACTGACAGATTTTATTTTCAGGAAAACTACTGAAAAACAACTCATTTTTAAATTTAAAACCTAAAGATAACTAAGGACTGGTGGTGGTTAGATGGTTGAGTGGCTGCAACTCTTCTTTAGTTATATGCAACATATTTTCAATTACATGTAAATGTCTTCTGTTGTACACATAGTTAAAAATGGGTTGCACATTATTGAAAAGGAGTTGTGCCTATTGAAGATAGGTTGTACTTTAATCCTAAAACAAATTTCAGGTACTTTGGGCAATAAATTTTGGAATGAGTTTTTTTTTTTTTTGGTAATAGATTTTTCCTTTATTTTCACTATGTGCAATCTTAGGCCATGTGATTGTGGCATGTTGTTGCCTTCCCTACAACTGATATATAGAATTTATTTATAAGTTTGGTTTCACCTTTTGATAGCCTTGTTGTAGTGTGACTATGGGTGTAGCAAAACCCTCGGCAAACACAGTTCCATTATATGGTCAAGCAAATATAAGATGTGTAAACATTGAGAGGGAGTGGCTAGCGTCCTCTGCCACTCCCCACCTCTTCCGTCCTCTTCCATGATACCGTGTCGTTTTTTATGCAAAACAGTGACATGCCTCTTTTTTTTTTCTTTTTTCTTTCTAAATATTTCAGGGTACTGCTAGGTATTAAAAAGATACTTCAGAATATTGAACGGTACTGAAAAAATATTTCATGATCTTAAAAAAATAATTCAGGGTACTGACTGATATTAAAAATATATTTAAGAATACTAACTGGTATTGAAAAAATACTTCATGATCTTTAAAAATTATTTTAAGATCTTGAAAAAATATTTGAATACAATAATTGGTACTAAAAAGATACTTCAGTATAATGACGAGTACTGAAAAAAAAAACTTCATAATCTTGAAAGAATAAAAATATTTTAGGATGCTGATTGGTTATTTTTTAAAGATCCTAAAATTATTTGAGGGTACTGACTGGTACTAAAAATAATTTTTGCGGGTACTGACTAGTACTAAAAATAATTTTTCAAGATCATGAAGTATTTTTTAAGTACCAATTAGTATCCTGAAGTATCTTTTTAATACTCAACAGTACTTTGAAATATTTAGAAAGGAAAAAAAAAAAAAAAGGAGAGGCATGTCACTGTTTTGCGTCAAAAACAACGCAGTATCATGGAAGAGGACAGAAGAGGTGGGGAGTGGCAGAGCACGCTAGCCACTCCCACATTGAGATAAGTAAAATTGTGTGATAATCTGACTTCTTAACTTCAATTACTAAGAAGTAATTAATTTTACCAAATATTTTGGGTTTAATGTTTATGCTACAGATTTTATTTTTTTTTTGATACTCATATAAAAGTAAGAGAGTCTTACTAATATTTTCTCTCAGTTTTCTTTACAATGAGATTCACACACTTTTATGTGAATTTGGTAAAAAAAACTGCAGCAAAAACAGAAACATTAAACCCAATTATTTATAAAGCATTTGCTTTGATTGAGAGATATACTCTTGTAAATAAAAAGAGAAATTCAGTTTAGATATATTTTCTTGGGAAAATTCCATTTAAATACCAAATGAATTTGCGAAACCCCCAGAAGTCTTTCGAATTTGTAAAAAGACAGAGAGGTACCAAGGACCTATGAGGGATATGCAAATTCGCGTGAAATTACCCTTTTGCCCTTAGTTTTAAAAAAATCAAAAAAAATAAAATACCCCTCTCCGGCAGGCGGTTTTTTTGGGGTGGGGGGTTTTTTTTGGTGCGGGTTTAAACAAAATTAAATTTTTGAAAGTGAAGAGGTGGGGTTCGAACTCCCCCACCTCTCTAAGAAGAGCCAAGTACTCAACCAGTTGGGCTACTTGGCTCCTTTGATATATATATAAAATAATAAATATATATATTCTTCTTAACATTTTTTCAATTGTATTTACAAATCCTGAAACGAAAATTACCATTCTACAAACGAGAATTACCATTCCACAAACGACAATTACAAAACATGGATGAAAGATTTGTAAAAATGATTCCCTGAAGAAACAATGGTAATTCTCGTTTATGGATTGGTAATTATCGTTTGTGGATTGGTAATTATCGTTTCAGGATTTGTAAAAGTGCATTTTTTTTATTTTTTTTACAAAACATGCAAAATGGTAATTCTCGTTTCAGGATTGGTAATTTACGTTTGTGGATTGGTAATTATCGTTTGGGGATTTGTAAAAGTGCATGTTTTTCTTTTTTTACAAAGTTTGTGGAATGGTAATTCTTTTTTCAGGATTGGTAATTTGCGTTTGTGGATTGGTAATTATCGTTTGTGGATTTGTAAAAGTGCATTTTTTTTCTTTTTTTACAAAACATGCAAAGTGGTAATTCTCGTTTCAGGATTGGTAATTTGCGTTTGTGGATTGGTAATTATCGTTTGTGGATTTGTAAAAGTGCATTTTTTTTTCTTTTTTTACAAAACATGCAAAGTGGTAATTCTCGTTTCAGGATTGGTAATTTGCGTTTGTGGATTGGTAATTATCGTTTGTGGATTTGTAAAAGTACATTTTTTTTCTTTTTTTACAAAACATGCAAAGTGGTAATTCTCGTTTGTGATTGGTAATTTGCGTTTGTGGATTGGTAATTATCGCTTCGGATTTGTAAAAGTGCATTTTTTTCTTTTTTTACAAAACATGCAAAGTGGTAATTCTCGTTTCAGGATTGGTAATTTGCGTTTGTGGATTGGTAATTGTCGTTTGTGGATTTGTAAAAGTGCTTTTTTTTTCTTTTTTTACAAAACATGCAAAGTGGTAATTCTCGTTTCAGGATTGGTAATTTGCGTTTGTGGATTGGTAATTATCGTTTGTGGATTTGTAAAAGTGCATTTTTTTCTTTCTTTTTTTTACAAAACATGCAAAGTGGTCATTCTCGTTTCAGGATTGGTAATTTGCGTTTGTGGATTGGTAATTATCGTTTGTGGATTTGTAAAAGTGCATTTTTTTCTTCTTTTACAAAACATGCAAAGTGGTAATTCTCGTTTCAGGATTGGTAATTTGCGTTTGTGGATTGGTAATTATCGTTTGTGGATTTGTAAAAGTGCATTTTTTTTTCTTTTTTTACAAAACATGCAAAGTGGTAATTCTCGTTTGTGGAATGATAATTTTCATTTGTGGAATGGTAATTGCCAATCCATAAACGCAAATTACCAATCCTGAAACGAGAATTACCATTCCACAAACTTTGTAAAAAAAAGAAAAACATGCACTTTTACAAATCCCCAAACGATAATTACCAATCCACAAACGTAAATTACCAATCCTGAAACGAGAATTATCATTTTGCATGTTTTGTAAAAAAATAAAAAATGCACTTTTACAAATCCTGAAACGATAATTACCAATCCAAAAACGAGAATTACCATTTTTTCTTCAGGAAATCATTTTTACAAATCTTTCATCCATGTTTTGTAATTGTCGTTTGTGGAATGGTAATTCTCGTTTGTGGAATGGTAATTTTCGTTTTAGGATTTGTAAATACAATTGAAAAAATGTTAAGAAGAATATATATATTTATTATTTTATATATATATCAAAGGAGCCAAGTAGCCCAACTGGTTGAGTACTTGGCTCTTCTTAGAGAGGTGGGGGGTTTGAACCCCACCTCTTCACTTTCAAAAATTTAATTTTGTTTAAACCCCCACCAAAAAAAAACCCACTGTAACATCCCAATTTCAGAGCCAATTTTTTTTTTTTTTCAATCAGAGTAGAGCATCGGAACAAAACATTGAGTAACTGATTATAACAATAACAGTGGCGTAATTTCCTGTTCATAAAGATTAATACATTATCTGTTTACGACTTTAAATATTCTCGGCCGATCATTACTCGGTCTTCACGTGGTCTTCATCTTCATGTGTGCTGTCCGCTCTGCTTACTCTTATCCTCCGTCCATGGTCTCTCTCTCCAGACCTTGACGTGATGCTATAGTAAGAGCTAAGATCCAACGTTCATTGGATCTCAGGTAACGGTTAACCTCATGCTTATATAACACTTTATGTTTCAACAAATATTTCTATGATTACAGCAATGATACATGATCATTTAATAACAACTGCCCTACAAGCAAAGTTATTTGTCTGCACTTTAATTGTGTGCCACGATGTACAGTCGTGTCCGTAGCGCTAGGAAAACTCTAACGGCATTATATTTACTATAACCCGTAAAGCTGTAAGTGATTATCTAAATTTATTACCTTAGTCACTGTGCATGGCCCAGAACATAGTTCCACCCATGGCTTATGAAACTATCCGTACCATATATAAGCAGACTATAAGCATCAGAGTTAGAATTACAGTACGCCGCGAACGTACCTTCGTTTGATGGTACTTCGGTACTTTTGACGGAAAGAAACGTCCAACAATGCTCGTCAGACAGCGTAACGGCAGCAAATCTGAGTTTTCGATGTCCTATAAGAGCAATATCACTTCTATTAGTGATTTGACATCATAACTGGCATTTTAGGTAAAAATTACCATTTTGCCCCTATACCCCTAATTGGCGGAATTTCGCCAGCACTTCGTTACTTTGACTAATTTTCTTCCCAAAATTTTGCCAGAACTTCGACGCCATCTTGATTTTTGAAAATAAAGACTAAAATAGCCCTCCCATATGATATCCAATCATACTTGAAAATTTAAAGGCTATTCTAGCATTACAACGTACCCCTACCTTTGAAAGAGCTATAAAAGCTTCAACTTTTCGTGTACTCGATCCCTACCAAGTTTTTACCTCGTCAGGCATTTTTCAATGCAATGAGGCCTAAAAAACAATAGTAGGAATCTCATTCCCTACTTCCTAAATCTAACCAACAATTCTACTAACTACCGAACTAAAACTCGAACTTAAAAACTAAAGGCCGAAAGACTTACCCGTTGAAGAACTTCCGGACAATTTCTCCAGAGCTTCTCTCTCTTCTTTCTCTCCCTAGGATTTCGGCCAAAGGAGGAGAGGATTTTGGTGTGAAGATTTCTCAAGGGCAAGCATCCTATTTATAGACTTTTCAAGGGACAAAGTTGGAATTTTTGAACTTGTTTCAACCATGGAAATTCAAACTCAAAATGGTGGTTAATCCATGTCCATGGAACATTGTTGGACGAAATTGAGGTGATGTGGCAGCCCTTGGCTGGTCCAAAAATGGTGACACAAGCTCACTTTATGCCCGGGCCTGCCGATTTCCGATCGGTATTCGATTCGCGTGATTTCGGAGAAATCTCGAACTTCTGGATTTACAACTTTGAAACCATTTCCTCACTTATTAGAAATGTCCAAGTTAACCTAAATTTTGATCCCATATAGGGCTCCAACAGTCCAGTTGAAGTTTCCTCGAAAAACGTGTCCGATCGCATCCGGTTTCGTAACGCATTTCAAATTACCAACTTCTTCAGAAAAATTCACTGATTCCAAATATGTCAAAATAAATTCAAACTCATTCCTAGATGTTAAGTTAGAATTTATTTCCTCTATATCCAAAAATATACCTATATGCATTTTTCCCTATTTTGTTTTATTAGGAAATGCACAAACGACTTCAATTTACTTCCGTAAGAGTCTAACTAAGACAAAATTCCACTGATCATTATTTTTTCCTGACTTTGGAAATCCCATTCCTAGATCTCTAGATAGGATCCGTTTCCTAATTTCCAAATTACTATTCACATTTTTTTGCTTTAATTAATTATATTAATAAAATAATTGCAACTTGCATATGTTATTTTCCATTTCTTTTTCATTTTTTTCTCTTTTTTTTTCTGCCCATTTTTTTTTATTTCGTTTTTTTTTTCAATTAATTAATTAATTAATTATTTTTACATAATTTTTTACAAAATTCTCCTATTGGTCCATTCTTGCATTTAGGCTTAAAAATACCTAACCTCAACTATTTTTCTCAAAAATTTCCAATTAATTAGTAAATATATTCTTACTAATTTTCAACTATTTTCCACTAATTTTTGAGCTTTACATAATTATTCATGAATTTCCTTTACTTATGCTTAAGTAATTAGCCCAATATTACTTAATTACTTAATTATCACAAGTTGATAATTTTCTTACTTAGGATGCTTCATTACCTCATAATTTCTGTGTTGACATTTTTGCTTTCATGTCTCTTGCATTATCTTAGCACCTACAGGGGTATTACGGTCATTTCCTTACTTTTTGAGTATTCTTCTACAATTTCTCCAAGTTTGTAACTTATTAAATTACCTAAATTAGGGACAATATCCTTCCCTATTTCAAATAGATTTTTACTTGCTTCTTTTATAGCTTTCACAATTTTCCTAAATCATTTATGTCCCTTAGGGGCATTTTGGTCATTTGGCACTTAGATTCTCTAATTTCCAAGAGATTTTCCTTTAGAAAATAAAATAATTATAACCTAATATTTGATATCTCATATTCACCTACTTTCTATAGGTATAATTTTACCAAATTATGATACGTATTTTTGGGGTATTACATTTCTTCCCCCCTTAAACAAAATTTCGTCCTCGAAATTTGTACTCTATCCTCTAAACTCCGTACTATTTTAAACCTTGGACTGTTAACCTCGGATCTTTACTCTATCTCAAATCCGACTGCAACGATTTTGTCACATCGTATGGAAGTCTAAACAGGTTCGGGAATAAGGCTATCTAATAGTGACTTGTTTGTTGTCAACAAATACTTCGAATGATCTCATGTGATGCGAACTACATGTTCGTCTTTGAGGTGTTCTTTTGACACCGACATCTGGGAATATACGATTATCTCAATCACCAAAAGATTCTCATGATCTTTTGTGACTTGTACAAACTATCAGAGACGTGATCAATCATATCCCAACTACGAAAATTTCTGCTCCGATAATTTTATCGAGCAATATAAGTGATTTACACTTCTGCCCATTCAAGGCGTCAATCTGTGCCATCTTGATTGTAAGAAAACTTAGAAGTTCGGGGAATTTCCTTTATCAAGATCAAGTTTTCATATCCATGCAGCTTTTGTTTCCTCGAATCGTCATGTGAAATACCGGTACATTCTTCTGTAGAGAGTATCTTCTTGGTAGTTTTCTCTATCCGATTGCTACCTATTTTCTTCATCGCTGCTAGTTTTGGTTCACCACTGATGGTGTTCCGGCGTAAGGCAATTCTGACAAGATTTAGATAATGGAGTGGATTGTCGATCCTGGAAAGTGAGTATTTGTTTTTGGATCTATACCCCTTTTTAACTTATGGTAGTTGATACTAATGTCGAAAACTTGAGTCTTTCCTCCTGGTGATCGAAAAATTCGTGTCAGCTTGATTATAAAGTTTTTATCATGTTTTAGGTTGATATATAGTGTTTCCGTGGCGTCAATACACCGCGTACTTTATATATATTGCTTCCGTGGCGCCCATAACACCGCGTACTTTAGTGTTTTAGCGTTTCCGAGCCAAGGCGCCTTCCTTTTCTGTGTGGATATTTTGTGCCTAAGTCCATCATGACTTGAATTTGCATATCCCTCATAGGTCCTTGGTACCTCTCAGTCTTTTTACAAATTCAAAAGACTTATGTGGGTTTCGCAAATTCATTTGGTATTTAAATGGAATTTTCCCTATTTTCTATGGATAATTCTAAAAAAATAAAGTTTGAATTTCAAAATTTCAAATAGGTGATTTCTCAACAAAACGAGTTATCAATTGTTTTACTGTAGTTGTTAATCTCATTGTTGTTGTCAACATGATTTTGAAATTCAAGTATAATTTTTTTGTCATTTTTCCTATTTTCTTTTAGTTGGCCAAAAAAAATAAATCTGTTAAGACAAATTTTACTGGGTCTCCACCTGACAACAAAAATCAAATCAATCTCTATTCTCTATTCTCTAGTGACTTGTTTCAATACAAACAAACACATTCCACCCAAAATTCGAAATAGGATTATAGGATGCCAACTAGGATAAAAATTTACTGAGTGTCGTATTTTAATGGGAAGAATTGATCTGAGCTGGTAGAGTATCTAAGTATTTCTTATGAGTCCTGTCAACCAAATATAAAGTAAACCATTTAACCCAAATTTGATCATATTAATATAATTTATTACACTAATAACCTATTTATGGGATCTCTACAATCATAGAATATGAAGCTCCTTAGTATGTTTGGAACACATTAACATAATTATTAATATAATAATAATTCATGATTTAACGTATAATTTCAAATTCAATCTACTTTCTTTCTTATAGTCAAGCCCCAATAATGATGGATGAAATATTTTAATGATGTGATTATGTGACCCGTTTGTGAGTGTAATGGGTTACTAAGCAGGTATTACAAGATTTCTTGTATAAGGTTCATTGATCGATGATATATTGATCGATGCTTCAAACAATATAAAAATGGATGGATTAAAACTAAAATGAAAACAGACTTTAAGGGACTAAAAGTTTCAAGTAGTTAAGGTTGAGAAGTTATATATATATATATATATATATATATATATATATATATATATATATATATATATATATATATATATATATATATATATATATATATATTTTGATACAAGAGAGAAAAGGAAATTAAAGACAAAAAACTAAATTGGCTCGCAGCTTCTCCTATAAAACCAAACTACATAGGTTCTCTGGACAGATGTCTAGAAACGTAGATGAAGATATTCCCTCTTTAGCAAGGACGTCAGCCACACTGTTGCCTTCTCTTGGGGGTAAATCGAAACTTTATCTCCCAATTCTTCTTCTTCATTTTCCAGATTTCCCAGAAAATAAGATCCCCTGTGGGGTTCTCTCTGTGCAAGTCAACAAGGTCCTTTGAATCAGATTCTATAATCACCCTCGTAGCGCCCAACTCCCATACTAAATAAAGACCCTTCCAGATTGCCCATTCCTCCGCCTCGAAAACAGAACAGACCCAAATATGATGTTTAAAACCAGCCACCCACTCGCCCACGTGGTTTCTTATCACACCTCCACATCTCGCTCGACCAGAAGTATGAGTGACTGCGCCATCCACATTTAGTTTGATCCAATCTACCTCCGGAGATGTTCATTTCGCAGTGGGAGCTTATGAGCTCTGATGTTGATTAACATCCTCCTGCATCAGAACGTAGCTTCTCCAAGAAAATAAAATGACCCCAGCAGGCTTGCAAGGTTTCTCAAAATCTTCCTCGAAGATCGCTTCATTCCTCCATAACCATAGTCTCCAAATCGCTACTCCCCAGATCTGCTGCCAATTACCAAGGTCTCGGCATCCTAGGTCCTTCTGAAGATTTAAAATTCCCCAATTCTCCAGGGAAGAGGAGAAGAACTCCACATACTGATTGGGATTGAAATGTATGCCACACTATTTTAGCATAGTCATAGTCCTCGAGAATGTGAAGACTGAAGAACATCTTCAAGACCATTCCTACAGTGGGGGCATATAGGTGATTCCAATGACCAGCAACTCCTCCTTAACTTTGTAGGTAAACGATCCTTAAATGCAATCGACATAAAAAGCTTGATTCTCTCAGCTCCTTGCCAATTCCAAATCTTCTAGAAGAGGATCATTTCGCTTTGCTATCTGTATTTTCCAGTAAATTGTACGCACTTTTCACTGAGAAAATACCATTGTTCGTTTCTTTCCATAGAAGAATATCATTCCCTGCGTGCACCGATGGAGGAAGAAAGGACATTAATTTATGGATGACATTCCTAGGAAGGAGCCGAGACATTTGGACATAGTTCCAACATCCATCAGACGCCCAGCTTGTGACTGTACTATTCTCTTCTTTTGCAGTTAGGGGTCTATTACAAACTTCCGTAAGAGTGGTATTTTTCAACAGCCATTTATCAGTGAAAAATTTCACACTCATTCCATTTCTAATATTCCAACCTGAACCGCTTTCAACAAGAGCCTTCTGTTAAGCAATGAATTTCCATAGGGGGAATCATAAATCCTGGTATTGAACAGCTCCTTTTCATCCCTTAACATATATTTCTTCCACAACACATCTGCCCATAGCCCGGTAGATCCAGAAAGGAGTTTCCAATTTAGCTTAGCGCCTTAGCCCCACACACTATTCAATGATGATAGTCTTTCAAACCCCAATCCCCCTTGGTTTTTCAATAAGATTACTTGATCCCATCCTATAGGATGAAATCCACCTGAAGATTCACCATGCCCCCAAAAAAAGTTTCGCTGAATTCTTTCTATCTCGTGACATATTGAAATCGGAAGTTGAGCTACCTGCATTGGATACAACGGAACCACGGCAAGAACTGATTTTGCTAGAGTAATCCTTCCTGCTCTTGAAAGGCATTTTTCTTTCCAAGTTGAGAGTTTGGATCTAACTCTATCGACTATATATTAGAATGTGTTAGAAGGCTTCCTTTTCCTTGACAAGGGAAAGCCTAAATATCTTCCAATTTTAGCAGAGATGTGCATACCAGTTAAGGAAGCAATAGACTATTTAGAATGCATAGGGACCCTAGAAAAAAAGAAAATAGAGGACTTCTGCTTGCTGCTTTTTTCCCCAAAAACAGCACAAAATTTATCTAAACAGTTCATCATACAATTTGTTTGCTTCATCGTTGCCTTACTGAAGAGCAAGATATCATCCGCAAACATAAGATGAGAAATGTCAAGGCCATGCTTAGAAAACAAAATAGGTTTCCAGTTTCCCATATTTACTTCATCAAAAATTATATGAGATAGTTTATCCATGCATAGCAAAAATAAAACGGGGAAGTTGGATCTCCTTGTCTAAGACCTGTTTTAACCGAGAAGTACTTCGTTTGGGATTCATTCCACAGAATATTATACGATACTGATGACACACAACTCATAATCAAACAAATAAACTGGGGTTCCATACATGCTTCCTCTAAAACTTGTATCACAAACTCCTAGCGGATCTTATCATAAGCTTTTTCTAAGTCAATCTTAAGTGCCATTAGACCCTTCCTTGCTCTGATTTTTTTTCATAGTATACATTACCTCTTGCCCAACTATGATATTATCATGGATTTGTCTACCTTTGATGAAACTTGACTGAAATGGTGAAATTACATAATCCATCAAACTTCTCAGTCTCTCGGTGATTACTTTCGAAATGCATTTATAATGTACCGAGCAAAGTGAAATCGGTCTAAAGTGTCCGACAACCTCAAGTCTACCTCTTTTAGGGATTATGGAAATTAGAGTCTTATTGTGTAACTCTAAATCCTACTTCCCCTCAAAAGCATCTTGCACAAACTTGCATAGAGACGATCCTACTACCTTCCAGTTGGATTGGTAGAAAATTGCAAGGAAACCATCAAAGCCAAGAGCCTTATGAGGACCAATAGCAAACAACACATTCTTGATTTCCTCTATCGAAGGGGCTCGATTGCTTAGGTCAGCCTGAGCCAGTTCCGGAAAACTAGTCCTGGTAATTATCCTTTCAGAAAAAACTATCCTCCACCTGAAACAGATTTTGGAAGTAAGTAACCACCATTTCTTTTAGTTTTGATTCATCCTCAATCCATGTACCTGAGTCATCCTTAAGCATACGAATCATATTCCTTCTTCTTCTCATAGACGTGTTGAGGTGGTAGTACCGAGTGTTTCTATCTCCCTTAGTTATCCATTCAGTTCTAGCTTTTTGGAACTATTTGATCTCTTCTCTCTTCAAAATTAAATCAAGCTCATTTTGCAATGAAATCTCCAGAAATCTTAGATAAGAAAAATGGGGATAATTAGGGAAGTTTTGGATTCCCCTCAATCTAGCAAGCAAAATTCTCTTGCTTTTTTCCACAAGGCCAAAACATTCTTTTTTCCAATATTCCAAAGCGGATTGGACTTTATATAAAGAATCTATCATTCCATCATTTCTTTCCCAACAAGACTTAAGGAAATCCTCAAAAGATTCATGGGACAACCATATTGCTTCAAATTTGAAAGGTCGAGATGTATCACATCTATTGGCCATCGATAAAGACAATGACAGGGGATCATGATCAGAAAATAAAGTACGAGGGAGTACCTTAATGACATAGTCAGTCAGAGCATTCAGGAAGAGATTATTCCCCAGTGCTTGATCTAGTCTTTCGAATAGACGGTTAAGACTAGCATTCTTGGGACTTTTCCAGGTAAACTTAGGTCCCTGGAATCCTAGATCAGAGAGGCCATATTTAGCTACACGGTCATTAAACCACTTGATTCTAGCCAGATTGCAGTTCACCCCACCGCTTCATTCCAGTGGAGATAAAATATCATTAAAATCATTGTAGATGACCCACGACAAATTAACAAACAAAGAGAACTGACGCAGGGAGGACCATAACGCCGATCGCAGGTTAGAGTAGGGAATAGCCTATACCGCTGATAAGAGGAAAGGGGGAATACCATTAAACTCGAATTCCATATGTATCAGTTGTCTTAATTCTTCAAGAATTTTAACTTTCACTATTACTTTGCCACAACATTGCCAAACCTTCGGACTCACTTGGAACGAAACTCAACGAATCGTAGCCCCAAGACAATAGAGGATGAAGCGGTCTCTTAGTGAGGTACTTGGTTTCAAACATAATCAATATATTGGGCCTAGGCCCACTACAAATACCCATAATGTTTCTGAGGATATTTTTGTTAAATGCTCCTATTATATTCCAGTATAGAATACAACCTATAAAAATAATTGTCTTAAAAGGTGACCCACAAGTCTTATTGGGTAAACTGGGTCTCAGGTACAATAGAGATACCCACAGAGCCCATCTCAACATTTTCCACGTGGTTAGGGTATGGTTGTAATGGCCCAATATTCTCGACCATACCTAAGGCACACTTTTCTCTTGGATCAAATACCACATCGGTCATTTGGGCCTCCTTGTCTGCTTCCTCACTGTTATAGTCTACTTCCTTTAACCCTTCATTACTAATAGCCACTATTCGGCCAATTTGAGTTGGCATAGATGGTAAGGGATCCAGGATTAGGCCATTGGGTCGTGGGTTCGATCCCCTCTGCCGTCGCTGGGACTCCTTTGGTAGGCGATCTCGTAAGTCCCCAGTAAGTGCTCATAGAGCCCGGGGCCGTGCCCTGGCCTTGGTGGGGGATTGATGTCGAACCCCTCCAAAACTTTTTCAGTATAAAAAAAATAAAATAAAATAAAATATAGCCACCATTGGGTCATCCGCGGTGATTCCCACGTCCTTCTTTCCCTTACTGCTCTCTTTAATTTCCACTTCCTATATTCCCTCTTCGTTCTCTATTGTGTTAACTCCCAAGAAATCCCCACCCTCTATTCCTCTGGAATGTTTTTCCGCATGCTTTTTAAACTTAGAGGATTGTGGTTCCTTTTTCTCGCTACTTGCCGCCTTGTCAGTTCTCTTACCAACTTCTCTTTTAGTCGATCATTTCTATGATCGTACAACCATAGTGCTCTGCTACTAGTTTTTACGCTCTGTCACCCCTTGGACCGAGGTGCTCTGAAAAACCATGTTGTCCACCTTGTTCTGTAGTATTTCGTTTGTATTCTTGAGCACACCAAATCGAGATCCTTTGCTCTTAGACTTTTGCAGACCCTCCTTCTCGTCCTTCATTCGTCGTTGCCAACGGCTCCTTTGCACCACATGCCATTGATCCCGGTAGTCACTTGATTCATTCTCACAATGATGATTCATATCTTTAGGAGTTTTTCTCGATTCTTCATCTTGTTCCTTCATGTTCTTGCTCTGAACCTTGGAACGGCTTGGGCAAGTTTCACTTTTATGGCCGTAGATTCCGCAATTAAGACGGAGCAAGTGGAGACCTTCATACTCCGGAAAATAATCTTCCATGTCCAATCTGAAACCTGACATAAGTTGTTTCCCAATGTCGACTATGACGCATATTCTTGCATAGCGACCCCTCAGGTGATGAGCGGTATTTAAATCAACCTTAATGGTATCCTTGATTCTGTTTCCGATAATGGTTAAGGCTTCCCGATCATAATATTCCAATGAGATCTTTGGAACTCTTACCCAAATCGCAACTTTGTCGATTTTCGCCCTTGCTGGGATGAAGTTCGGCTCTCAAGGTCTTATCGTAAGGTAGTGATCGTAAATTAGCCATAGACCCCTATTAAAGCATTAAGGAAGTCTTCTCTATTAGTGAATATGACCACAAAATAACCATGACCAATGTTAATCAAGTTCACAATTTCCATCTTTGCCCATAATAACTGGAGACGAGCCTGCAAGGCCTTATACCCAATGGTTTTATCCATGAGTTTAACAATGAGAGCTTTCCTCCAAGCTCTATATAGATGTTTCTTGATTTTCCCAGAGAAGTTAAAGGTTGGGAAATTCTTGTTCAAGTCCTCTACTGTGTCACTCAAAGGTTCGCAGTCTTCTATTTCAATCTCTTCCGACATATTTCCTTCAGATTCCTTTCCTGCCTCAGTCTCATTCTCATTGTCTTCTGAACTATCATGCTTCCCAGCATTTCCTTTCAGTTTCTACACAAAATATGGTCCTCCTTTAGTGTAAATCCCTCCCTTGTCACTTGGTAATAGAACCGGGAAATTGGGCCGAGCTCGTCGGGCCAGCCCGTTTAATCCCTGGCCCTGCAGGGCCTCGGGCTTAATCGGGCCAGCCCGTTAGGCCCGTTTAACTGTAGCTTTTTTTAAAAAAAAAATTAATTATTTAGACTTCCGCTTAATGAATGTGTTTATTTATAATTACTTAGATTATTTTAGTTTAAACTATAACCCTATTTTATGTTTATTATTATTATGTATTAAAACACATAATTAGTTATTATAATTTTAAAGAAGTGATGTTTTCATATTAAATAAACACATACTTTGGTATTGCAATATAATATAAGTAATAAATTATAAATATATTTTGTGTAAAATAAGTATAATTATTTTTACCTGTCAGTAAAATCATGTATGAACTGAAGGAATCTGCAGACACACACAAAATTACGAGAGGGAAAGGCATTTTGTCGTGGGCATATATAAAGCAATTCATTTGTTTAATATCTTTTGAAAAAAAAGGAAAAACATATTTTTTGTGTTTATTTGTTTTTTATTACAAATTAATGAATGTGTTTATTTGTTGAATGATTTATATTGTTTAGATATTAATGTTGATAACATTTATTTGATAGATTAGAATTTTAATGGTTGCAATTTATTAATTATATTTCTTTGAAAAAATCGAAGGAAAAATAGTTAAAATTTGGAATAGTAATTTTCAAGCCCGGTAAGACCGGCCCTGGTATTATTGGGTCGGTGATAGAGCAAAACTTTAAAGCCTATAACTCCGCAAGTATACGGGCCGTATCAAGTAGAGCCGGGAAATCGGGCCAAGCCCATCGGGCCGGGCCGTTTAAGCCCTGGCCCTGGAGGGCTCGGGCTTGAAAAATAGGGCAGAAATTTGAAATTGGCCCTGCAGGGCCGGCCCTGTAGGGCCTTGGGCTTAATCGGGCCACCCCTGCAGGGCCTCGGGCCGGCCCTGCAGGCCCGTTTAACTGTAGCTTAAAAAAAAATTACTTAAATTTCCACTTAATGAATGTGTTTATTTGTAATTACTTAGATTTTTTTAGTTTAAACTATAACCCTTTTTTATGTTTATTATTATTCTGTATTAAAACACATAATTAGTTATTATAAATTTTAAGGAAGGGGTGTTTTTATATTAAATAAACACATACTTTGGTATTACAATATTATAGAAATAATAAATTATAAATATATTTTGTGTAAAATAAGTATAATTATTTTTACCTGTCAGTAAAATCATGCATGAACCGAAGGAATCTGCAGACACACACAAAATTACGAGAGGGAAATGCATTTTGTCATGGGCATACATAAAGCAATATCTTTGTTTAATATTTTTTGAAAAAAAAAAGGAAAAAACATATTCTTTGTGTTTATTTGTTTTTTACTATGAATTAATGAATGTGTTTATTTGTTGAATGATTTATATTGTTTAGATATTAATGTTAATGACATTTATTTGATTGATTAGAACTTTAATGGTTGCAATTTACTAATTATATTTCTTTGAAAAAAATTGAAGGAAAGATAGTTAAAATTTGGAATAGTAATTTTCAGGCCCTGGTACTATCGGGCCGGGCTTTGAAAAACAGATGTTTTCCTTACTTCAAGCCCTGTAGGGCCGGCCCTGTTAGGCCCTGGCCCTGTAGGGCCAGGCCCTGTCGGGCCGGGCCGGCCCTGATTCCCAGCTCTAGTATCAAGTAATAAAGTGATAAGAAAAGTAGTGTTCCCACGAGGACTTAGTATCACAAACTTCAGTTAGGCACAGGCCGTATCAAGTAATAAAGTGATAAGAAAAGTAGCGTTCCCACGAGGACTTAGTATCACAAACTTCATTTAGGCATTAATTTCACAATTTCATTTAAATTGAGCAAACCAAATTGAATCTAATTAAAAGAAAAGAAATTAAAATAAGCAAATGACCACAATAATCAAATGAGCAACCCAGAGTCACCAATCCCTTATTAGCTTCATAAACCTTGTTTTCATTAATTTAATTAGCCTTAATATCAATTTTGTTAATCTCGAGTATAAATAGTTATAAGTGCATGTCGGTCCAATTACAGCCCTCTCTTAAGTATAATTTGTTATGTCTAACATAATTACTCAAGAGGAAAATAAAATCAAACACACTCTTCAACAATTATATGGGGCCATTAGGTATATGTCTATCCTAACCGCAAATTAAATCGTAATCTAATCCCATATTACTTAATCTCAGATCCTAATTAAAATTCCCTTTGTCAAGGTAAATCCTAATGCTCAAAATCATATTCAATGATGGCCAATCACCAAATAGATAAAACTAAACAAGATTAAATAACCAAAATAAATATTAAATTTAACTAAACAGTGAAAACAAAATCTAATCTACTCATAAGTTCATAGCTACTCTGCGTTGCAAAATCAACTAGCCAAACATGGCTTTAATCAACATCACAGCAAATAACAATTCAGAGTTCAAATGAGAAAAGAAAAATAAAACCATGAACAGCCACCTCTGCTCTGGTTTTCACCAAATCGCTCTCCTCTGTTTCTCACTCTCCCGTTCGCGGTGTTGTCTGTGGATGATGCTCGCCGGCGACCTGTGGTGGTGAATAACGCCGCCGGAAAGAGAGGAAGAGGAAGGATGAAGGTCTGGAGGTCCCTCGATGCTCCTCTGGTCTCTGTTTTCTGTTCGCCTTCAGCTCCTCACTGTGGTCTTCTTTTTCCAGCCGACACTGCTCCTTTTCAAAAATGCCGTGACACCTCCTCTCCGTCTCTTTTTTTTTTTTAGGTCTTTAATTTCTTCAATCCGTGGGCCCCCCTTGTAGCTTTTTAGGTTTAAATTGATTCAAGGGTTAAGGAGCAATAATACACATGGGCTTTTCCCCAGGGAGCGCCCAGCACCACGGGCTTTTTTTGGGAGCGAAAGTAGACATGTGGTTACCTTATAGGAGCAAAAGTCACACTAGAACGGACGTTGACCGTTAAGTACCCTTAGTTGACCGTTAATGATGACGTGGACTGACAAGAAGCGAAATGGGAAGGAAAAATGCTGACTAGGATTCAGTGGAAATTAAATTTAAAAAAGAAAAAGAAAAATTAAACATCCAAACTCCTCCATCGGCTTCATTCATACGCTGGGAAACTCATTCATCGGGCTTCATCCATCAGGCTTCATTCATTCATTCGACCACCGTCCGGCCACCATTCTTCCCAGACTCCATTTTCATGAAAATACCAAAATGCCCCCACCCTCCAAACCACTGATTCTTCGATCCAGAACAGAGAGTCATGAACAATCAGAAACCTTCATCCTTCCATCATCGTCCCTTCTTGGTCGCCGGCGACCTTCGCCTATTCTATTATTTGGCTCCACATTGTTGCAATCAAAACACCCACCATGCCTCAAAACCTAAGAAGTAGCAAAAACAGAAGCTACACAGTTAACAATTAAATGTTGCATCGGACATATTTCAGGCGCGATTCGACCTTGATCCGAGAAAAATATGAGAAAAATAGAGAATGAGAAGCTACACAGTTAACAATTAACAATTAAACCTAAACCCTATTTTTAAATAGCATTAAACCAGACATTCAATAGAGAGGAAATAGAGAGAAATCAATAGAGACATTCTTCTTCGGCAAACAGGCCCTAAAATTTTAAAGTTTAACTTTAAGAAAAATAGAGTAGATGATACATGGACTTCTGATAAATTTACACTTTAACAAAAATGACGTGATGATATATATATTGCTAACTTAACATATTTGGTTAATTGACATGTAATTAACTAAAATAATGGTAAGAGAAATTTGCATTTTTTTTTTTATAAAATGGCTCCAAAAACCTTTTAGGATAAAATTACCTCACAATAAAAACTTCCACCGCGAAATTGTGCCTTAAAAAAAAAAAAAAAAGAATAGATTTTCGCAAAGCGAAAATTTAACTGCTCGACATTTCTGGGGTGCACATTATGTCCACATAATTAGGTGCCCAATTATGTGCTCATACCTCTATTAGAGGTATGAACATTTTTTTTTTTAATTTTTTTATATATTGTATTTATTTAGATTTAGATTATATGATATTTTCTGGAATTTTTTTTGCATCCAGTATCTCAAATTAATTAGCTTCTAGTTCTGCAGTTATTTGTAACACCAGTATCATGGAAATTAATTAATTTTGAGATACTGGGTGCAAAAAAAATTCCAGAAAGCAGTATATAATCTAAATCTAAATAAATACAATATATAAAAAAATTAAAAAAAAATTAAAAAAAAAAATATGCTCATACCTTTAATAGAGGTATGAGCACATAATTGGGCACCTAAGCATTCACATTTCTGGGCTGGTTCTTTGCCACTATCTCCTCGAATCGCCTATCAAACCTTCGTTGATTCTGGGAAGGAAATAGAAAACCGTCGGTGGTCACAAAGGAGTTACTCGGAGAGATCTGTTCTTCCCCATCGATCACAGTGATGAAGATCGTAATTGATATCGACGTATCATTTCTTTCTGAGGAAATCATTATAAACATTCTCAAACGGCTCCCAGCAAAATCCCTTGTCCGATTTCAATGTGTCTCCAAACATTGGAAAAGTCTCATCAAGAACCCATCTTTCACCGCCGAACACCTTCACCATTCTACCCATCAAAACCCTTGCCTTCTCTTCGAGCCGATTGACCACAAAGGCACTTTGAACTTACATTTGCTTGATTGTGAGATGCAACTCCGTCGGGCACCGAACCATCCTTTGCTTGATTACTTGAAGCGCGGTTGGGTCGTTGGTTCGAGCAATGGATTGCTCTGCGTTGATATTAGTATGGTGGATTTTATATCTCATCATTCCCTTTTATTGTATAATCCTGCTATCAGAGAAATCAGACAGGTGCCCACAACTTGTACTGATTTTGACGGCTTTGTAGGATTTGGATTTAGTCCAATTGTGGATGATTACAAAATAGTAAAAATTTATGTTGATGGGGCGTTTGATGTTGAAAAAGTGGAAGTGTATTCATTGAGGACAAGATCATGGAAGGGATTAGAATTGGGGATCTTAAATGGTGCAAGTATTAGTTCAGAACGTTTCACTGCCAATGGAGCTATCTTTTGGTTTGGGTTTAAGCGGGATCTTGTGGGTAGAAATGGTTATCCTGTGATAATTTCATTTGACATAGCAATGGAAGTGTTTACATTGCTACCAAGGCCTGCTGTAGCGCCTAGATCATATCAAAATAGACTCACTACATATGAGAACAAACTTGCAATACTTTCTTGCCATGGCATAAGAAATTATGAATCTTTTTTTATTAAACTGTGGATGATGGAGGAGGTTGTTGTTGCATCCGGCGGGAGAAGGAGTTGGACTAAGAAATATACTAGTAACCCATATCCACACTTCTTACGTCCTATGACTATTTGGAAGAATGAGATTGTTTGCAAAATTTCAACTGCACGTGGAAGGGAGAATGATAATCCAAACACTGTTTTGTTCAATCTTACCACAAGAGAATCTACAGAGCTTGCTGTTTGCAGAAGTGACTTTGTTCGTCATATTTTCAATTATGTAGAAAGCATTATACCAGTTGGAGGAATGTAATTATCTACAATGTTTGTGTAGCATCTGGATTTTTTATTGATATTGATGGTAAAGGGGAAATTGATGAACCAAAAGCTATTCTATCTCAGTTTTCTATACAAACTCACCACTAATGATTTCAATGTGTTTTCTATGCACAGATGTATCAATGGAAGGGTATGTAGCAAGCATTTACGAGTTGGCCACATCCACATTGAAGAGGCTAGAAGTGTTTATTATTATATTGCAGATTTGCTTAGGTTAAGGACTTGCCTTGAAATGACATCATGTTTTATCTACTTTGTTTTTATGTTTCCTTCATGAGAAGGAAAACTTAGCAAGTGGCTTCTAGAAATAGCTAATATGCAACTCATTGAAGGAGACTTTTGATGAATGGAATATTATATTGTTCATTTAGCCTAGCCCCTATTTCTTATCTCTTCCTCCTCTCACTCTCTGTTTGTATCATTCTGATATCAATTAGATTGTGTTTCACATTACTGTATTTGGTCCTATAATGTTGTTCTGTTCTCTTTCAAGAGGGATGTATGGATGTATAGTTTAGTTGTTGGTGGGTGAATTATATGAAATTTTGTATCAGATAAGAGGGAAGAAAAGTAAGTGATGTGCAATTTCATTTCATTGTTTTCCACCTAACAAGAGGGTCTGTGCTTTTTGGATCATATTGTGTAGATTAAGAGAGTATTTGATTAGAGTTTGATGTGAAGTTCTCAAGTTCATGATGATACAGAGTTTCATGATGTCTGGACACAATTTTTTCACTTCCTTGTGAGGAAGTCCTTTAGCACTGTGAAATGCATGGCAATAGATCTATGCCTCATTTGTTATTTTAGATATGTTCAAACGAATATGAGATTCCTCAGTTTCAGATTTCTATCTCTGTGCCAAAGATTGAAAGAATCGCATCAATGAGCCATTTTTCATCAAGTATTAATTTCTTGTCCTCCTCACAAACTTGGCTTAATGTCAGATTAGTGATTCATTCATGGTTGCTTGTTCTTCTTTCTTGACTATGGGTTAATATTTAAAATATTTTCCATACTGCAGAACTTTTTTTAAAATGAGCATCCGTCCTTTGAAAATTTATTATCTCGAAAACACTTGCTTACCTTATTTTCCATATTTTTGCTAGTGTGAGTGTGTGTATTACATAGGAATCAAAATAACCGATTATTCTAGTTTCGGGGTTTGTGGCTACCTATCTCAGAATGGTGTCTCTTCTCAGACTCAAACTTGAAACCCGGTTCGAACTCTATGTTGGTGTGTGTATTAGCTTCACTGTATATTCAAGAACAATCTAGGAGATCCAGTTTGCAATTTCATGTTTTATGGAAGTTTACCTGCTTGATACGTTGGTACACTGTATTAAGTATGGTTGGTCAATATAGCTCACAGAATGAAAAGGTTTGAGACAACAGCCAACATGCTTTCTATAAGAAATATCGCATTACACAATTGAGGGTCAAAATAAAAAATTATTATTAATAATTAATGTTTAACTATTTACTGAATTTTTATTTAATGTTTAATCAAGCATGAATATTTGGTTTTGGTTG
Organism: Acacia pycnantha; assembly: GCA_025563575.1. Taxonomy (NCBI): domain Eukaryota; kingdom Viridiplantae; phylum Streptophyta; class Magnoliopsida; order Fabales; family Fabaceae; genus Acacia; species Acacia pycnantha. The sequence continues at coordinate 4,227,185 of JAMWYP010000003.1, read as the reverse complement.
TGGCGTGCTACTTTCTTTTGACATACAGGGACCAAATTGATACTTAAGGAAGCTAAATAAGTTATTTAATCATATTATATATTGTGTATCCTTAAATTATATATTTGTTTATTAGTCAAACTAATTAGTTTGGTGAAAATGAATAAAAATACAAGTACTCTAAAGTAATGTACCCAGTTCGTTATTTTCTTTAAAAAAGTCAACTTTATCTTATACTCCCTCCGGTCCTAATTATAAGATCTAGTTGACTTTTTTGGAGAGATTAAGGAAGCTAATTAAATTACTTTAGAGTATTTTTATTTTTATTTTTTTCTTCAAACTATTTAGTTTGACAAATAAACTAATATATAATCTAAGGATATACAACATATGAAATGATTAAGTAATTTATTTAGCTTTCTTAATCCCTCAAAAAAAAAAGTCAACTAGATATCATAATTAAGACTGGAGGTAGTAATTAGGACCGGGGTATATTAGTTTTTCTATAATACCTTTCAATTAAGTTTTATATTTTGGACTGACGACGGTAGAGAGTAATATTAACAATATCAAAAATTTCAAAAACGCTATCAAGAAAAACAACGTTTACAAATATTGTCAATAAAAGTATAAGGTAGCTCGTTCATACCATTATAATGTATTTAAAGAATACTTTTAAGTTAATGGCTATTTATTTTTAAATATATGTATTGGGGAAATATAATTTGAATAAATAATCGATGACGTATGTCAACGAAATGCCATTAATTATTATTTTGAAATGGTGATTGAAAATTAGCTAAAACATTGAATTTCAAGCTTTCTTTTTTTTAATAAAAGCGGCATTATATATATATATATATATATTCTGTTACGGACCTAGTCTAGGCCCATTATCTCACTGGCTAGTACAGGGGGCAACCCACTATCCGTGGGACCCAGCCATGACCTTGGACATGCACCCACGATCCTGGACATGCGCACACGATCCCGGACACGCACATGACACGTACGGTGTGGCAGCCAAGGGACTAACTAACCAGGTATACTCTATATATACAGAGGAAGGAGACGGCGCTGTGTACATTCATTCTAAGCCCCGACTTATCTACATCCAATCACACGGCACACACAAGACCCCTTAGGCGAAACGCCCGCTTGTGTACCGTGATCATACCCTCTCCCGAACGCTTGTCCCATAAGCATACAGAAGGGCACACAGATCCTATATCAAATCACCGGACCTTCAATAGGCTCGGACATCGAGTTCTACACTGCAATGGTGGCGCGGACCGTGGGATCAATAAATTTCTATTCCCGTGACCATGAGGATAAGCACTCGTGCTTCGTGCCAAAGACAATCGGAGGCGGATCAAGCGGGGACAACCGTCAACCACCGCGTCAACCACCCCGTAATGAGCGTACTGACAACCAAGACGATGGAGACCATCGGAAGGAGAAGATCGGCTTTCTCACCGAAAGAACCATTGATTCCCAACAATGAACGACATCAAAAGGACAACTCGTCCGACACGGAGTCCCTCGGCTCCACGAAACCAAGACCGTGGACCACTGAATTCCACTGGAGGAGGCCGGGACATCCCACATGCCGAGCCGACTTTCGATCTCTTCAAGCCGGGATGCTTGCGATAATGAGACGGTGGACAACATAGACAAGCGCCACACCCTTCACTATCGCCGAGCGGAAGAGCGGGAGAAAAGACGGACTCCACACCCTTTCCAAACGAGGACTGGGAAGATAAAACTTGGAGAGAGGACGACGATGACGAGAGCTCGGCCATAGAAGGCGGAAACCGTCAACAGCAGGAGGGCCAATAGGAGGAACCAGAACCGGGATGAAGAGGGTCGACCTCAGGCGAGGAACCATCGAGGTGACAGGACGATTCCCCCAAGTGGTTTCCAGCGACGGAGATATGTCAGCCAAATGCACAATAGCTTTTTCTCGAAGGAGATCCAGAACGCCCGATTCCACGAGAAGTCGAATTTGGGCGAGTTGACAAAGTATGATGGCACACAAGACCCGACGACTCATTTAGAAGACTTTGACGTTCACATGTCGGTTAGAGGTCTCAAGGAACCAATCGTGCCCCGGATCTTCGCCGCGACGTTAAAGGGGCCGGCGTTGAAATGGCTTCACACTCTTCCCTTTGGGTCGATCCACAACTTTGAAGACTGCCGAGGCCTTTGAGTTGCACTTCGCGACTAGCAAACGGCAACCAAAATCCCGATTCTCTCTCCAAAATCGGACAATGGCCGGGAGAGCTGCTCCAAAGTTACCCGGACCGCTTCAATCATGCGGTACTGCAGTGCGCGGACTTAACGAAGACGTACACGTTCACTTATTGGTGGACGGCCTCGATAAAGAGTCCCGCCCGCGTAATCTTTTTTAAAGGAGCGGGCAAAGAATCTCAACGACTTCATATCCCGCTCAAAGAAGTACTTGGACGTCGAGCGGATGCGAATGGCAAACAATCCCAATTCGAGGCGGGACCAAGATAGAACCTCCTCCCGGGGGTCGAGACTTCTCGACAACAGGAATAGGGATTCCGGAGAGGGGGAATGAAAACAAGAGCCGAGGTGGCAAGTTTGATCAGCGGAGCAAGTACGAGAAATATTCGGCCCTGACGGTGCCTCGATCTCAAGTTTGGAAGGAGGTGTCAACAACCGAGATGAAGAAGGTCGATCGGCCTCGTCTGTCCTACCGAAGATCCGGGATAGACCAGTCTAAATATTGCTCGTTCCATGATGGTTGAGGTCATACAACCGATGAATGTTACGAGCTCCGGGATGCAATCGAACGATTTGTTCGGGAAGGCAAACTTCAACAAGTATGTCATAGAGCATCAAGGAAAAGGTGGGAAACGAAAGACCAAGAACCGCAGTAGGACCCCTCGAAAGTTCAAAAGCAGGAAGATAAACGAAAGGCTCCACGAGCCGATGACGAATTTCCGAAGCGGAATTCGATCGAACGTAATCGCGGAGCAATGGGCGGTGGCGGAGATACTATGAGCCGCCAAGGAAATACCTTCGAGAAGTCCTGTCCGTCGTGGACCGACCAAAATTCAAGGAACATCACACCGAGGTAGCACGACCGCCTTTGTTTTTCACAAGAGACGACCTCAGGGACGTCGTCCCCGCCATCAAGATGGGCTAGTGATAACCGGAGCAGTCGTCAACTAGCCGAGTCAAGCGGATATTTGTGGATGCCGTAGCTCACCCGACATACTAAGCTGGGAGGCGTTCAAAAGAATGAGCTTGGACCGGGACGACTTAAAGCCTTGCAAGACAACTCTCATCGGGTTTAATGGAGAACAATCGCGTCCGAAGGGGTTTATCGACCTCGGGTTCACCCTTGGAGTCAAAGACGCCTTTAAGTCCGAAAGAGTGCGGTTCATAGTGGCCGAGTTCGTTTCACCTTATAACATAATATTGGGAAGGCCAACCATTCACAAGTGGGACATGCTGGTATCTACAAAGCATCAAAAGCTCAAGGTGATAGGCAACCAAGGAACCGTGGTCACGGTAACTGGGGATCAAAGAGAGTCTCGACAGTGCTATTTTGAAACCGTCAGAATTGGGGAGGGCGGATCTTCATCGCAGCCCCAAAGAAGCAGCTATCCGGACCGTTCGGACCGGGATTCTCCCGACGACGAAGTTAATACTGTGGAATTGGACATCCGAGACGATGAGGTTCGCCCAGAACCGGCAGGAGACCTGGAAGATCTGGTGATCGGAGACCCTCTCCGCACCACTAAGATTGGCAAACACCTATCTCCCGAACTTAGAAGTAGTTTGGAGGACTTCTGAAGGAAAACAGGGATGTCTTCGCTGGGATTCATCTCGTACTGAATAGACCCAAAATTTTGTTGTCACAAGCTAGAAGTCTATCCGGCTCAATCCAGTGTCGCAGAAAGAGGAACCACGGACCGAAAAAAGGAAAGCTACTGAAATTCACATCCAAGAATTGCTTGAAGCGGATTTATTCGGGAAATACAAAGATACAACCCGGTTATCAAATGTGGTGATGGTAAAAAGCCAAACGGGAAGTGGAGAGTTTGTACAGATTACAAGAACTTGAACAAGGTATGCCCGAAGGACTCCTACCCAATGCCAAACATCGACCAACTGGTCGACAACGCCTCAAGATTCCAGCTCCTATCCTTTATGGACGCATACTCCAGATATAATTGGCCGCAATGTGGAAGTGTATATAGATGACATGATCGTCAAAACCCTGGACCAAAGAACGTCATATACAAGACTGGAGCGGACATTTGCCAAACTCGAACCTCGAGAATCCGATCAACCCGCCAAATGTGCCTTTGGCGTCCCATTGGGAAGTTCCCGGGTTTCATGCCGACTAACCGGGGCATTGAGGCCAACCCGGACAAATGTAGGGCGGTGATGGAGATGAAGGCTCCGAGTAACAAAAAGAAGTCCAACAGCTTAACCGGAAGATTGGCCGCCCTAACTAGGTTTTTGCCAAAATCAGCGGAGAAGGCTTTACCCATGTTCAGCTCTTAAAGAAGGAGGCATCGGTGGAATGGAATTCAAAGTGCGATGACGCATTTGACGACATAAAGCAATGTCCGGCCAATCCTCCGTCCTCTCAAAACCTCAGCCTGGCGAGAGTCTTTTCCTTTACTTGTCGATCGGCGAGGAAGCCGTCAGCGCGGCCTTAGTAAGAGAGGCGGAACACGGACAAATTCCTGTGTATTTTGTCAGCAGAACCCTGCAATATCCTTCAATTTGTCCGTAGTTCCGCCAGTTCTTCGGGGGTCATATCCTTTATGTCCTTCGACATCTGTTCTGGTGTAGAACTCTGATGTCCGGCCTATTGAAGGTCCGATGATTTGATATAGGATCTGTGTCCCCTTCCTGTATGCTTATGGGACAAGCGTTCAGGAGAGGGTATGATCACGGTACACAAGCAGGCGTTTCGCCTAAGGGGTCTTTGTGTGTGCAGTGACTGGATGTAGATAAGTCGGGGCTTAGAATGAATGTACACGGCGCCCGTCTCCTTCCTCTGTATATATATAGTATACCTGGTTAGTTAGTCCCTTGGCTGCCACACCGTACGTGTCATGTGCGTGTCCGGGATCGTGTGCGCATGTCCAGGATCGTGGGTGCATGTCCAAGGTCATGGCTGGATCCCACGGATAGTGGGTTGCCCCTGTACTAGCCAGTGAGATAATGGGCCTAGACTAGGTCCGTAACAGTTGCCCCCAAGCTCGGTTGCTCAGGTCTCTGAGCAGCCGAGTTTAGATGTTCGCTTGACTGAAGAACGAAAGTGGAACTGTGTGCAGAACTGCATCGTCTCGGATTTTCGCCGGCCCACCACCAGAAGTTTTTCCCTTGCCTCCACGGTGATCGGTTAAAGCAACGGTTTGCGACGTTGGACGAGAAGATTCATCGCCCCAAAGCCACCAACGGCTTTTTCCCTTGACAGCAGTTATCCTCCGGAAGCGAGAATCGTCGGAGAGAAGTTCTTCAAAACAACTTTGGTAAAATGGCAATGAAGGAGACTTGGCGGGTATAAACCTTTCGAAACCCAATCGACGGGGCAAAAGCGCCTTTTCCATTCGTTAGCAAGGATGACGTGACCTTTTCATTTAATGCGCGTCCATCGGGCATTAATTACGCCAAGGGCCGTATAGGCCAAGACCCCCTCAATTCGGCTTCACGACGGTCGAGGACGCCACTGGCATAGGCAAATGATAACATAGAAGAGGAATCGACAGCAGAAGCGCCGGGCACAAGGGGCGGGGTTCACGATCAAGTATCCGGCTCACCGGTTAGGCTAATCGGCCTCGAGAAAGGACCCGCATTTGGAGTCTTCGGCCGTGCAAGAAGCGAGCCGGACCGGATGGTCGAAGAACAACAAAATTTAAACAAACATAACCCGGACCACATGTCTGGGGGCAATTCAACCGAAAGACTTGTAGTTCCGAGGTTGTTTGAAACTCGATAGACACCTTATCAAAGTAAGACGGGGGGCACTCCGATACAACTAGAGGATCCAAGAACATGTCCACCCCGGTTGACCAGAGACTGGACAACCCTACTGGGGGCAAGGACATCATGTTACTTCGCGATCAACAAAGACTCGGACTTCAACAAAGACTCGAACTTTCGTTCTTCATCAAGCGAACATCTAACTCTACGCTCGGAGACACGAGCAACCGAGCTTGGGGGCAATCATTACGAACCTAGTCTAGGCCCATTATCTCACTGGCTAGTACAGGGGGCAACCCACTATCCGTGGGACCCAGCCATGACCTTGGACATGCACCCACGATCCTGGACATGCGCACACGATCCCGGACACGCACATGACACGTACGGTGTGGCAGCCAAGGGACTAACTAACCATGAACGCTTGTCCCATAAGCATACAGGAAGGGCACACAGATCCTATATCAAATCACCGGACCTTCAATAGGCCGGACATCAGAGTTTTACACCAGAACAGTATTCAAATATCAAATCAAATTCAAAATATTTAGCATGCTCTTATAATTGATTAAAAAAGAATATTTACCATGTGGCCTAATTATAAAGTTATAACAAGTCTACTGTAGCTGTTTTTTTAATTTTCACAATTTTTGCTATTATTTGCTTTTTTGCCAAAACTAGAAAAAAATAACTTAGAAACTATCAGTGTGAAAAGAGTTTTTTTTTTTTTTTGTTGCTCATCCGGTTTAGCAGAACCTTAGGTTCCGACTAATCTAGATTCACCATAAGTCAGGCCATGGTCATGGGAGAAGAACTCCCAACACTATTTTTTCCATTCTCACGCTTCGAACCGGGAATGTGATTAAAAGAGAGCAAGTCCTTTATCACCTGTTTTCTATGACGTTGGTGATGGATCTCAATTCTTAGTCCCTTTGACAATAAATTTTATAATGAGTTTTTCTTAACAATTTTCTTTAAAAATAATTATTTGAGTTGTATCCGGCCAACCAGCAAAAAAAAAAAAAAGAAGGAAAGAAAACAAAATTGTCATCTGAAAGGCCCATTAATTAACCCAAAGGCCCAGAAATTCTCGTGGCCATAATTGGGGCGTTGTGTCTCATCTTCCTCCGGCATCACTAGGTTCTCGCTGCTTGCTCATCCTCCGAATTCTTCCTCTTTTCCTTCTTCATTGATCTCAGACCTGCCTTTGTTCCTTTGACCGCGAGAGCTCAATTAAGCTTCATCTTCGGATTTATCGCCTTCCTTTGGTGAGTCTTTTTTTCATTCCCCTCTCTCCCATTTCCATACATAATCGGATCTATGAACTACTTTGTAATTCTGTGTTCTCCGATTTTTCATAATTTTTATCGTAAATGTATATGCTTGAGCTATGAACCAGTGCACATCTATCTCTATTCGCACCTCTCCCCGTGAAAGCCGGGGCTTCATCCTTTTGCTTAATCCCAAGATTTGTGGAATTGAAATGCCTGAAACCCATCATATTGTGCCTGTGCCTGGATTTAGGATGCCATTTTATTTTAAAATTATTTTAATAGTGGTCCTATGTTATTTGTAATGTATGTTATGGCGCGGTTATGAAGATGGGCTTGTTCATCTATGTGGTCATTTGCATGAAGAGCTCTGGAAAAATTTTGACAGTGATACTACTAGGACATAGAAGTGTGAATATTTGGAAGTATTTTTGTGAACAATAACGTATACACCTTTCTACCGGGTTTTCCCCCTGCTGGAATAAGAAAATGTTCTTTAATGTTGACTGTTGAGGGTAAAATAGATGAAATTTATTACTTCTAGTGTTCATCCTCTTTAGCATGAACTATGTGAAAACGTGAGGTCTTCTGTAATGCTGCTTGTGTTATCTGCTTATGCTTTAGGAAAAATATGTTTTGAACTTAATGTTCTCACCTGATTAGGATTTTGATGTGACTTGTGTGAACCGGATGATGTGGGCTACTTCCAATAATTGTGTAATCTACACTTGGACCAATGTTTTAATGAATTTGAAATACGCTGGATAATATCACTATCACCTATGATTTAGTTACTTATTTATTTACCATTTGTATATTGTTATGAATATTTTACAGTGTGGACTGAGATGGCTGGAGGCATTATTCAGCAATTATTGAGAAGAAAACTTCAGTCCCAACACACTGTAAGCTTTGGCCTTCCCTTTTCTTACTGATTTTATGTTTTTTTTGGAGAATTTAGTAAATGGACTTTTCTGTCCTTTGTAGCCTGTGTGACCCAAAATGAGCTTTTAGAATAACAGTTTGGGGTGAAAGGAAAACACAGTGTTCAGTTGTTATACATATTTGGAGAAGATGCATTATAGATTGAATTTCTTGCAGTTAAGAGAAGCTCAGTGTTTTGCATTTTTTATTTTATCTAGAATTTTATGTTTACTGTGAAGTGGTATTATTACTTCTAATTTGTGAAAGAATTCATCAAACCGGTCTTTAGGGGTCATAAATTTACGAGAAGTATCTCCATGATTGAACTATTTTTGGTAAAAATCTTCATTGAACTTATTTTGGTAAAAATCTCCGTGATTGAACTTTAATTTACAGTCAATGATTTGTGAACAGCTAGTTCTTCTGTTGGAACTGGAGTGTTCTTAGTGGACATTCTAACAGATATTTCTACACGAGTTAAAATTTGTGATTGATGAGAGGGAAATTTCATGCAACTTACAAAATACAAAATTTAAGCAAATCCTTACTCTTTTTACAAATATTTTAATTATTTTCTTCCGTCTCATTGCTTATGTCAATATGTCTTTACCATTTGTAACTATTCTTTCTCATGGTGCATCTTTACTTCACTGCAGATGGCACTTTCTTCAAATGAATGACTTATAGCATAGTGTTTATGTTACCCAAATTGTTGCTAACTCACTAACTGTTATTGAATCTTTAAGGACTCATTTTTTTTATGGTTGTTGAGCTGCTATTAAACTCTGCTTTATTGGGATTCAGTAAATCTATTTCTACTCCATGTCCTAAGGGTTTATGGGGAAAGTAGGCCTAGTAATATTTAAGCTATTTTAGTCCATGTCTGACAATTTGTTTCTGCTCTATGCTTTCCTCAGAATCCATCCCTTTTGTCATCCATCATCACAAGAAAAGATGATGCTGGCTCTACTGGCAGCAGGTCCTTGAGAGCACTCGCATTAATTGGAGCCAGTGTCTCAGGGTTTTTGAGTTTTGCTACTACAGCTTCAGCTGATGAGGCTGAGCATGGCCTTGAATGTCCAAGCTATCCATGGCCTCACAAGGGCATCCTCAGTTCATATGATCATGCTTCGTGAGTCTTTCTTGAATATACTTATATAACCTATATTTTCCTTCTTTTTATTAAACAATGCCTTGTAGCAAGTTCATGACAATATACACTCAATGTTGTTATATAATTTCATGGGACAGAAATTGAATCCTTTTTGACTTTTTCCCATGCTACATTTTGGAGTTGTATAATGTAGTTGGTAGCAGTGGCAGTTGCTATATTTTAATTCGATTACCATTTTGAGAGGTGAGCATTATTTGATTTGTCTCGACCTTGTGTTTTTAATTTTGAGGAGGTTAGGATGTGCATTCTTCCTTATGTAGGTATCCTGTGTTGTGAGCAAATTTCACATGAACACTATAGCAATCATTTCCATTGTATACTGTTGGTCTTAATGCTTTAAACTAATTTTTGATGAGCAGGATTCGCCGTGGTCATCAAGTTTATACACAAGTCTGTGCTTCATGCCATTCTATGTCTTTGGTATCATACCGTGATTTGGTTGGTGTTGCTTATACAGAAGACGAGGTAAAGGCTATGGCAGCTGAGATTGAGGTGGTTGATGGCCCTAATGATGAGGGTGAGATGTTTACACGCCCTGGTAAACTCAGTGATCGCTTTCCTCAGCCATATGCAAATGAAGCAGCAGCTAGGTTTGCTAATGGAGGAGCTTATCCTCCAGATCTAAGTCTTATTACCAAAGTAATTCCAATACTTTTTTTGTGATGTCATTAGAATTTTCTTTTGTATATATGCAAAAATATCAACTTTATTTTCTTTTCAGGCTCGCCACAGTGGTCAAAATTATGTATTTGCCCTTCTTACTGGTTATCGTGATCCCCCTGCTGGTGTTTCGGTAAATTCTAATCTAACATTGTTTGAATTTCTATGATGCTTGCTGAAGTCACTTTGTGTGTTTAGTAGAATTTTCAGGATGCAAGAATAATATCAACGCTTTGGCACATAAATCTTTACCTGCATCTGCATGCATGTTTATACCCACGGTGGGCAGTTCAAGAGCCCTTACCTTGGCATTTCTTTTCTTTACGGCACCTTAATAGCTCATTCTTTAAACTACATTTACAAATTATTTTGCTGGGAATGTTTATATTTGCCAGTTTTTGGAGCTGCAGTATTTTGTCAATGTTAAGCATGTAATGGTTAATAGGTAAAGTCTGTTTTTCATATTCTGGAGCATAACGGTAATGGGTGGAAATGAACCAGTTATCAGTCATATGTATATATTGGCAAACCATGGGAGCTGAATAGAATTTCCATTTTTCTTCAAATCCAATTATCATTACAAGTTCATGAATGCCGGTCACCACACCAACCTGAAACATTGTGCTTCAACTCTTAATCATATGATTATCTCTCTTAATAAATTTATAGATTAGAGAGGGATTGCACTATAATCCATATTTTCCTGGTGGAGCAATTGCCATGCCTAAGATGCTGAATGATGGTGCTGTTGAATATGAAGATGGCACCCCTGCTACAGAATCTCAGGTATATTATTACCTCTTAACGATATGTATAAGCTTGAGTGGCTTTAATAAATCTTCTCAAAATGCAATATCCATGGACTTTGTGTGATTGGGAAGCTCATTTTTCTCCGTGCGCAGATGGGAAAAGACGTCGTGTCATTCTTGACTTGGGCCGCTGAACCTGAGATGGAAGAGAGAAAACTGGTCTTGTTTCCTTCTATACCTTTTTTTTCTCCTTATCTGATGGATGAAGAATGTCGTGTTTTTTTCTAACTAAAACTTACTAAATGCAGATGGGATTCAAATGGATCTTTGTACTATCGCTGGCTCTTCTTCAAGCCGCCTATTTCCGTCGATTGAGATGGTCCGTTCTCAAGTCTCGCAAGCTGGTTCTAGATGTTGTCAACTAGCTTCTTTCAGAACCCTTCATTTTCACTTCAGAGTGTTATTCCTCGTTGGCTATAAGATATGACCCGAACATGTTCAGCTCCAGTGGTTCATGAAGAGACTAGGAGCTTGTTAAATTTTTGTTTAAAACAGAAATAAGATGTCCCAAATACGTGAGACATTATTTACTGACTTAACAATCTATCTCTTCTCAGGCCTGTGATTTTTAAACTATACACAAGTCCCTATATTGACATGATTTTTTGAAAACGAATCGCTTTTGGATTTAATGTTGATTTTCATCTTAGAAGAAACAATAATAAGTCGATATGACAGTTTATTTGATTTTATTTTCGTTTAGCAATATATGCAAAATAACCATTTTTTTTTTGTATCCCACTTAATTCATTAGAACCTTTTGTTACGATTAATTCGGATTTCACCTCAGGTCGATCCCACGGTTATGGGGGAAGAATTTCTAATATCATTTTCTTGATTCCTACGTCTTGAATTAAAGACGTGGTTAAAGGAGAGTAAGCCCATTTCCACTTTCTCTCAATGGTTGTTGTTGGTGGATTAACTACATGAATTGATTGCATTTGTTCAATTTCAGCCTTGAGCTCTCCACTTTCCGAAAGCAATCATGCACTGTAATAACGTTATCTATCAATTTAAAAATCCCTTGGGTCGTGGGTTCGATCCCCTCTGCCGTCGCTAGGACTCCTTTGGTAGGCGATCTCGTAAGTCCCCAGTAAGTGCTCATAGAGTCCGGGGCCGTGCCCTGGCCTTGGTGGGGGACTGATGCCGAACCCCTCCAAAACTTTTTCTTATAAAAAAAAAAAAAATCCATTGCTTTCAACTCCAATTTCCCCAAGAATTGGAATTTCATCGGTAGATTCATGACAAATTACACCTCTAACATGTTTCATAACATAGCATGCTTTATTTAAAACATTATTTTTTTTACCTACTATTTCAAATTGATTAACCAAACTATTGTATTGATTTTTATTGGGGGTAATTTTGATAATTTGGAAAAAAATTAACTAATTTTAACGAATTTCATTAATTTGTGTATGGTTGTTATTAAAACTGGAGGGAGCATTGAAAGAAAATTATCCATTGAATTTTGATCTAAAACATACATTTGCAGTTCAGGAGCTTTGTTATTAATTACTCCCTCGGGTCCTAATTATAAGAGAAAATTTTAGAGTTGGTTTTGATCCTAATTATAAAAGCAAGTTTTAACTTTTGTCATTTTTTTCCTATAATACCCCTATTTATACTTTCTCAATAATAATTTAATAATACACCTATATATTTTATAAAGTAAATAATGTTTGCAACTCATTAATGTCATATACACCTAAATTATACTTTTTCATATAAAATAATTTTGAGCAATTTTTGTCATATTTTTCTCATATCACCCCTACTAATACTTCTTCCACAATAATTAATTTACAACACGGATTTGGAAAATACATATAATATTAAGATTATTGATTTGTAATAGAAACTAGTTGTAATATTAGGAGTTTAAGAGTTTTAAATAACTGGGCAAATTGTGTGCGACCTTGCGAGTGCAATTGTGTGCCTGTGCAATGTATACGTGCAGTCGTGCACACATGTTGTAATTTTTGTTGTTAAAATTATAAGCTCAATGGAAAAATATTGTGAGTGGTATTTTTGGAAAATACATATAATTCACTAATTTAACTTCCTTCCTTAATCTCCCCAAATTCTGATAATTTGCTCCTATAATTAGGACCGGAGGGAGTACATAATAAGCAATTTGCACAGATCATAAAGCATGGAGTTACTATGCAAGCCAACCACCCCTGATTCAAGTGAATCAAAGATTGGACCAGATATAAAAGAGGAAACCCTCATAACTACCATTATCACATACAAAAGATTTTACATTACAGTTCTATTAAAGTTTCACTTGTTACCCGGAATCTCTGGCACTAAATTCCAAGAGTTGGATTTTCTAGTAAGCAAAGAGTTTAGCAAGGATCGCTAATCACCCAAACAAAATCCTAGCCGTTGATGAAGTTAGAGTAAGAGAGTGGGAGGATAATGTGGTCGACTGCTCGTTGATTGGTTGATAACACTCCCTGCTAAACACTTTGTTTAGCAAGGAAACCGGGTACCACAGGCCTAGTAGCCCAGTGATATGACTACTCCCCATAGTTGAGGAAATCTCGGGTTCGATCCCGCCCTTTGTACTTTAGGACATTAGTGCATGCCATTGTAATGCCAAAAAAAGGAGAAAAAAAACAAGGAAACCGGGTCCTTAAATTCCATAGACTGAGAACTTTGAAATCTGGAATAGTAATAGAACAACCAAACTAAACGAAACTGGCAAAAAGCCACACTCGTGTTCTCAAGCTCAAATAGGACAGAGGCACAGAGCTTTTCATAGGCTTTCCCTAAAAGCATTCTTCCAAATATCTTGTGAAAACTTCCCCTGTTCTGATCTCAGGTTAAACAACGTTGTAAAGGTGTTTTCCATAAGGAAGAGCCATATAGTCTGGATATAGACTAGGAAGAATTCACGTCATATGCCAATAGAATTTTGTATATATTTGACCGAGATCCTTGACAAATGGAGGCTCATTTTTCATAAATTTGGAGAGTTTGCTTCTACACGGAAATGAAGATCTCTAAAAAAGGGCACCACTTTTTTGGTGGCTTGGCATATAAATGTTCTTAACACAACAGAATTAGAAAACCAAATGTCAACCTGTAGTTTTATGCCAGAGGTCAATCAGCTGGCAGAGCTTATGACGAAAATATCATTTCTCTCATGCAGCATGGATTGGCAGGATTCTTTCCCATACAATGATTACTATGTGGAGATGGTTTTTTGCTAAGATAACCATGAGAAGTGTATTTATTTTGGTTCAATTGAGCATCTGTAGTTATAGTTCTACTTGAATCAGAATTTATTTGGGCATCATGCTTTTGAGATGTCACTGAACTATGCTTAGAACTCGTAGAAGTTTGACCATTTAGTGGACTCCCAAGATCCGATGATATAAATCCACTTATTGAAATGGAGAATTTCTCTTTCTACTTGTATGTATCTTGTGGTATTATATTCAAATTTTTCAATCCTTTTTTCTGAAATTGGATGCTTCTTATCATTCTTGCCTGTGTTTTGTTTCAACTTGTGTGAGCCTCTATGAGATAGGGCCGTTAATGGCCAGTTATTGGGAATTGCTATCATAGATTTAGCAGGTTATGGTATTAGTGCTCCATTGAACTGCAATAATCAAAGCTAGAGAGTAGCAAAAGCACAACTTATGTGCTATTCATCACTTAACACTCCTTAAACCTATGTTTGGATGGAAAGAAAATTAGGGAGGAAATGAATACTAGGAGGGTATTTTTTTTTTTTTTTTTTTTTTTTTTTACCATTTTAAAAGTTTTCCCCAGTATTCCCTCTCCTATTTTCCTCACTTTTCCCTCCATCCAAACATAAAAAAAGACTGAGTGCACTAGTCTCCATCGTAATAGCACATAATCAATAAGTAGTTAACTAGTTTGCCTTGTAAATCTCAGCTTGCAAATCCATTTTAATTTGTTGGCATAATAATGTTGACTTCATTCTCCAAAGTATATAGTGGCACGGGTTGTAATATCCACTTCCAGACCATAACTGACTAAAGTAAACCTTAAATATAGGGTTAAATACCAATTTTGTCTCAGAAGTATACCCCTTGGAACAATTTTGCCCTAAGAGTTTTTTTGGGTTCAATTTTACCCCAAAAGTATCAAAAGGAGCAATGTTGCCCTTCCCGTTAAGTAAACATTGACGGCATTAGGGTACACTCGAGTGTGTATGGAATATTTTTTTTTTTTTTTGCTTTGCACACACTCAAATGAGTGTGCATTTTGTGCCCACTGTGTTTGAGTGTACCCTAACGCCGTTAGTGTCTACCTAATTGGGAGGGCAACATTGCTCCCTTTTAATACTTCCGGGACAAAATTAAACTCAAAAAAACTTCCAAGGTAAAATTGCTCCTGGGGGTATATTTTCGGGGCAAAATTGGTACTTAACCCTTAAATATATAATGTTATTCTTTGCTTTTATGGTATACGATTTAATTTTTGCCAACATAAAGCTATAGATTTGTCTGTCCTTGAGGTGGGCTTTGACACTCCTCCATCCCTTTCCTTTTGCCTCAGTTTGAAAGTTGGGACAAGAAGCTGATCAAAGCTAGTAATCAGATAAACATATATATCCCCTAACTTTATTTGGTTACAACCTCATGCTAGCAGCAGTTAAACAAGCACATTACTTGCTTTATTGTCCTGAATTTGAACTCTTGTTCCTATTTCTTAAAAGAATATTAATTAATCCTTTCTACCTCTACCTATCAAAGAGACATGGAAAAACCAACATGTACAACTTTACATCTGTTCTTGCAATCTGACACTGGATTTACTTATGGATCCTGATGATGATTCTGGGGTTTAATAATCTTCTTTATTGAGGAAAGATGTGGACCAGTTGAATCCCACGTTTTGTCCCTATTATAATCTTGAGATTCTGATGTAGACTCTGATTTCTGGTCTGCATCTGCTGTGGCTTGCACTTGAGCTGCATACTGTAAGTTCCACAAGACATCCTCAAATGAGGGGCGAGAGGAAAGTTCTGGAGATATGCATTTGGTTGTTATAGCTATCGCGATCGATAATGACTCCTGAGAGCTAGATGTCAACACTATGGGGTCCACAAGTTTTCTTCTACCATCTTGGCTTCCAAAGGATGCCTATTGTTCACATAAACAAATCAGTATCACAAAACTTCTTCATTTTGTCAATCATCCAACAAATTTAAAATTCGTGACTTCTTAGCAATTTGACCAGAATTGAATGTTACAGGCAAGGATGAAAATGTAGAAAGAGTTGGAAGCATCCTTATAGTGAAGATTGAAGAATATGAAACAATTTTACACAATAAAGGATTTCCCAGACATTTAACATGTTCAATGAGACAGAAGTTTTCATGAGTTTTCTTGTTACCTTCTCATTCAGAAAAAAGGTTTCCCGTTGTCCGCTTGCTATGGGTCCAACAAGTGATTCAAGCAATATGAATCCAAAGTTATAAACATCATCCTCAAATGATTCCCTTTGGCTGCAAGAACAATTGGGCAGAATGATTTGTTTGTCATTGATCAACAAAACAAATAGAACCAAAGCAGCCAATATATCATTGAAGAAAAAGGATTTTAAACTATCTTCAACAACCTTCATTCTATTTTTCATGTAATTGTCAATGGTTACAAAAAAGGGAGATGATTATTGGCTTAACACCACATGGGCTTAAAGATAGAGACAATGATGAAAGGGTAATGTGGTTTAGGAAAAGGAAAGGAATATAAAAAAGGGTTGAAGAAAGGTCAAAATGACTAGAACGACTAAGATGTTGAGTCAACTAAAAAATCGTACAACCTCCGGCCCTAAATGTAGAACCTAGTTTGCATTGCAAATCGCACTACAGACGAAGTCCTACATTTAGGACCAGAGGAGTAACAATTGTGTTTGTGGCTATGGGAACAAGATATAAGTTCATATGTAAATAGGGCAACACGGGAATGTAATTAAACCAGACCATATAGATAATTTTAAAATCCAGCTATAACTCCAACTGTGCAGTAAAATAAGCTACTATTAGCATCCATACCCTGATTTGGTGTCATGTCTCTTTGCCTGTCCAATAGAAAGAAAGTAGTCACTACATTATCATTCACATAGGCATGTAGGTAAGATCGCTGAGTTGAATAGCTAGCAAACGTACCTCAAACCTTTCAATCTCTTCTCCAAGGATGGACATTCCATAGTCGCTTAATTTGGGAAAGTGATGCTCATCAAGCAAAATATTGTCTGCCTTCAATTGGTTGTTAAAACAACCTGGAATAACCCCAGTATGTAAAAAGTGCACAGCCTTGGCAACCCCAATTAAAATGGCCAATCTATCAGACCACTTGAGCGGCTTCTCTAGAGAAAACTCTGCATGTATAAACAAAGCTAGATCAATGGGTCCAGAACTTCAAGATTAAAGCTATGTCATATAAAGAGAGGCTATGAAAATTGGACATGAGTTCTATATACTGAGTTTCATCCTGAGTAAGGAGTTCTATATAATTGTAGTTCCAGATAAAAGAAACAAGATATGATGTCTCAAAGAGAGCAACAAATGGTGATATTTTATGCTTTTAACAATACACTATGATGACACACCGACCTGACAGATAGGCATGGTAACTCCCATTGGGCACATACTCATATACAAGATGAAGCTTGCTGGTGGTTGGATCATCTTGTTCACTACTATCAATACAGTAACCCAAGAGGCTGACCAAATTTGGATGCTGAAGCTTTGAGAGTAAGTTTAACCGAGTTTTAAGATTTTCAATTGAGCATTTCTTTGACAGAGCTAAAGATCGTATTGCCACGTAGGATCCATCCTCTAGTTTACCTTTGTATAGCTGAAATGGGGAAGTAACAAAGAATTGGAAACCAGAAAAAAAAAGAAAAAAAAAAAGAAGCAAGAACAGTCTCTTAAAGTAACGTTTTAAGTCCTTGAAGGGTACCTTTCCTAAGGAGCCTTCACCGATCAACGCTGACAAGTCAAAGTTTCTTGTGGCATCCTTCAACTCTTCAACTGAAATTGGTCGACAGATTGATGTAGTTTGTGCTCCTAGCTCCACAGCCTGAGAAATGAACCCTTAAAGAAATTGAAAACAGAAAATTAACTATTTCAGATGTGCATATCCACTAAAAAATCTTCAGACTTGAAGACTCTCTAAGTTTACTCTTAGATTGAACAATAGAACCTTATCCTTTAAAGCATACTTACTGGCATTTGCGAGGAGTTGAGATGAAAACCCTGTAATGGAATTATCTTGTACAGTATTTGGCAACAAATGATGCTTAGTTCTCTTTCTCCGCAGACATTTTCTACAAAAGAAAACTCCTGTTACCGAAATCCCAAGGACTAGAACAAATCCAATAACAATGGCCCCTGCTACAGTTTTTTTCCAGGACATGGATTTATTGGATTCTTCACTATAAGACCCTGGCTGCTGATCTTGAGAATCGAGAGTTATAGAATTTCCATCATATTTGACAACTCTTTTATCAGACGTGTTGGCCAAGCAAGAAGGAAGTCCACCAATTAATTTGTTACTAGAAATATCCACAAAACCAAGTTTGCTGCCACAACTTAGTTGATCTGGAAGTGACCCTCTAAGCATATTGCTACCTAAATTCAAATAACTGATGCTTGGCAAGGAGAACAAGGAAGGTGGAGGCATTCCACTCAGATGATTTGCAGACAGATCTAGATGTTGAAGCCGACCCAATTCACCGAACTGCTTCGGTATCACCCCAGAAAATGAGTTATTGCTTAGCAGAACTGTGACCACTCCTGAGGGCATCAATGGTAGTTCAGAACCTAAACGGTTTTCTCTCAAATTCAGTACATGTAGGCTAGTGAGAGCGCTCAAATCAGGTAATTTACCAGATAGCTCATTGCCAGACACAGAAATATCGGTGAGGGTCTTGATTTTGCACAATGACGAGGGGAATGAACCCCGCAAGGTGTTGGTTTTCAAACTCAAGACTTCTAAATTAGACAATGAATCAAACCAGTCTGGGATTGTGTCGTTGAAATAATTGTCATCGAGTTTCAGTGTATTGAGCTTTACCATAGTGGAGATTTTCTGTGGAATTGAACCGAATAAGAAATTTGAGCTTAAGTCCAGAACTTCGAGGTGAGATAATCGATGAATCTTATCAGGAAGAGGACCCCAAATTCCCAAGGACACCAAGCTAAGAACCCTTAAGCTAGTCAACCTTGTTAAGGCAGTGATAAAAGAATCAATAGGGAAGTTCATCGACAGCGTTTGATTGGCAATTGGAAATCCATTGAACTCATCAGATTTCAAAGTTTTGTCTCCCCTAATTTTAAGCTCAGATACACAGTTATCTTGACATTTAATGCTCATATGTGTAGAAGAAGAAATGTTACAGAGGTCACCATAATAATTTCCCCAACTTAGCAGCGAAGCAGGGTACTCTAAATACATCCTCATCCGTAACAAGACTTGAGTCTGGGCAACTTGTAGTTCATGGGTACTTGGGATAGACAAAATCGACGAAAGAACCAGAAGACTAAGGAACAAATGTCTCATGGGACCAGCTTGGGGAATCATCAGGCACCAAATTTCATGAAGTTGAACATGAAAATTAGCTGATGTTTTGTGCTACTAGTAACAGTTCAACGGAAGAACAAACAACTCACATGAATGTGTCGAGAGGCTCCAAAGAATATCCTTCTAGGGAATAGGGAAGCCTCACAGAACCCAAGAAAGAAGCTTCTCCAGACTCCAGTGACTGCTTCGGATACTGCATCACCTGGTCGCTGCTCCTTACACGCTTCTCGTTCTTTATGAAGCCTCGTAGATTGCAGCCATAGATTAAACAAGACCAAATTTCCCAGAGGAGCTGAATGATGCCTTGTGTTACAAACTTAATTGTAAAATCATAAAGAAGAACACAGTAGCGTGAACAAGAGAAGCAAATAATCTAATATCTAAATATATCGGAGACAAGTCCTTGGCATCGGATACTACAGCGTGGCTTTGATGAGGGGGTCTACTTGTGAAAGAAATGAAAGAGGCGGTTCAAAATGTCGGATACCAAGAAGAGTGGCGACGAAATAAATGCGAGAGAGAGAGAATATGAGTGAAGTGGCATGGTTGCCATGAATGTCTTCGGTCAGTATCAGTCTCTCTCAGAGAATAACAGTGCAAGTTGCATGGAGGTGGCCCACGCAGATGGAAGACGAAGTTGAGGATGTCGTTTGATGGGGCAAAATTGTGAAGGAGAAGAGCAGTGTTGCAGAAGAAAAGGACTCACGAAGATATTATAACAAATCTGTGTGCAGAACAGCGAAGGAACGAGACAGGGTGTCAGATACAGAGGAAGATGACTATGGAGATGAGACAAAAAAATAAAAAAATAAAATTCTTTTTCTTCGTCTGTTTCACTATCCTTGTAGTGTCCAATGATTTTACACGAAATTGCATGAATGCCATCACATCCCCAATGAGTGGTCACTTTGGGTTTTGCATTTGGTCTTACCACTTCTATTCCCTAATATAGGCATTAAGAGTCCGTTGACTTTTCTCTAAGATTAAAAAAAGTTACTCTCTCTGGTCCTTATTATCAGGTATCAACTAACAAATTTATCTGGTCATTTTTATAAGCCACTTGCTTCTTCCCAATGAGCATTGATTATTTTTTTCCATGTCTGCCCCTAATTAATAAAAGTGATGGGTGAGAGTAATAATTAATATAATATTAGAGTTTAGTGTAATTAGTAGGAGTAATATTGGAAATTACTTAGATTCTAGGATAATTTTATTGACTTTAACTACTTTCATTGGTTTGTGAGAAAAGTTAGTTGGTGCCTTATAATAAGGACCAAAGGGAGAACTACATCCGGTCCTAATTATAAAATCTAGTTGACTTTTTTTTTGGGGAGATTGAAGAAGCTAAATAAATAACTTAATCATTTTAATATGTTATGTATCTTTAGATTATATATTAGTTTATTAGTCAAACTAAATAGTTTGAAGAAAAAAATAAAAATAAAAATACTCTAAAGTAATTTAATTAGCTTTCTTAATCTCTCCAAAAAAGTCAACTAGGTTTTATAATTAGAACCAAAAGGAGTATATTAAAGTTTTAATATTTATGGATTTTCTCCAAACTAATTTACCATTTTCCAGTATAATCGTATAATACATAATATATGTTATGATTAAGTAACTTTTTTAACTTTTTTAATCTCTCTAAAAAAGTTAATTAACTTTTATATTAAGAACCGAAGAAAGTATTTTCCCATTATTCCCCGGCACCGAAATACTTCAAGTATCCTTTTAGATGAAAATTTTTCATTCATATATAATATTCCTCCCAATTTATAATATTACTTACTTGAAATTAATTAATGTTTATTCATGCATTTTATTCACGTAAGTAACATTTAAATGTGGCTCCATATCTAGTAAAAAAAAGTAGCTCCTTATGTTTTTTACTCTCCTTCAAAACTCAAATTATATTTTACTATTACTTTACGGGTTAAAATACAAATTTATCCATAAAGTATATTGTCATCGGCGTGTAACACCATAAACTTTTTCTTAAGTATAAAAGCATACATCAAGTTTTTAGAATGGTACAAAAATGTCATAGTCATTAAATCAACGAGTTTTTATTTCTCCGTACGTTGCATGGGATGATAGTATTTTTCGGGTTAATTAAAAATATTATACTTCATAAGTGATGCACTTTCTTATTTTTAAGGAACATTAAAATATCACTATCAATGAATGCCTACATATTAGAAATGAAACCTCAACAATGGTAAATAACAATATCCTCCAATCGATTTAGAGACATATTACAAATGAAATTTGAATAATGTTAAACAAAAATGTGATGTATGGATTTGGTCAAAGAATACTAACTCACATGTAGGAAGCATACAATTTGTGCTTTATATCTTATGCTATTTTCTACTACCTCCGGTCCTAATTATAAGAGCACTTTTGTAGTACAAATTGCATTACAAAAGTGCTCCTATAATTAGGTCCGGAGGGAGTATAATTGTTTTAATGATGTGTTTTTTACTATTAAAAGTGCCCTTTCACTATAAGCCACTATTTACTTAGTTTGGATTTCCTATGTGTAATGCCATGCATTGATATTTCTAAGTTTTGGGCATAGGTTCATTATCCTAAAGGAGGTGACGTTTTTATGTATTATTCCATATCTTATTTTAGTGCTAATTATTGCTGGTTAACTCAAATATTTTTTTCACTTTATTGAGAGGTAAATAGGATAATATCTGGAAAAAAAAAAAAGCGAGACATTCTTTTGTTTTTGATAAGATTTTTATTTGAGACCTAAATCTAACTTTGGGTGTTTACCCTTCCTGATTTCTGTTTTCTAATCAGCAGGGTATTCCTTTTGCACATTTCTAATTTTATCTGGTATCTTTCTGAGATTTTAATCCTTCTAATAATGAAGATATTGCATTTTCTAAAATTCAACTAAGAGGAAGCCTAGTGGTTTATGTGGGGCAGAATTATACATTGCAGCCCTTGCACATGGGTTCACACACTCAGGAGTTTTTAAATAAAGCTGAAAGAGGTTACAACACAATAGAGGAATCAAACCATAACAACATTAAAAACGTAGAACATTAATTAAAACCACAAACATTAAAAACACAAGATTAAAAACCCTAAACCCTAAAAACGTCTGACTGAAAAAGCCACACATGAACCTGATACAGATTGAACACTGGAAGTAAGTACTTTGCTTCAATTGACTCTGGAATTTTCTTGCAGAGAGGACAAATTGATGAAGGATCATTTAATTTAGCCTTTGTCCCACACTTTGAGCATCCCTCATAATACCAATCGTATCTCGTTTAAAGCTTATGAATTTGACAGTTGATTACAAATGAATCTCCCTGTAAGTCATGGTGAAACCACTAATGATCAATTATTTTAACTCTCAATCTGAAAAAAAAAACAACTGATGAAATATTACATACAATTGCTTGTTTAACCTCTATAAAGAAATTATTTTAAAACCAAAATTCAAACTGTAAATTTCAAATTCAAACTCCTAAAGTGAAGGTGGTTTTCTCTTAGAAGGAAAGACATGCAGCATGCTTTTTTTTGGGAAAATTACCGACCTTATTTTGGGTGGTCAACCTCTAAAGAGAACAGACATGAAACAAAATAGTATCATTTCCGATGCGAAAACAGTGATCCGTTGAAATGAAAGTTATCAATTGAGTTGGTGCTTTGGGATAATAAATGACACCCGTGAAAATTGACTATAACTCCTTTGTTCTTCTCATCATTCTGTAAATATTTTAGATTTTTATATGAACAATGTTACAAAAAATCCATTACAAATTTAGATCTCGCCTTCAAATAATAATTTTATCTAACCTTACGAAGCAAAGTCATGTTGGGTATAGGGCCGTAGGAGTAGTATTTGTCATTTTGTTGTTGGTAAGTCTTATCTAAATATAATTTTTTTAATAATTATATAAAGTTGCTTTAACTCAATTTTATAAATTATCATTTACACGAGAAGAATTAAAACACAAGGAAGAAATCAAATACAAGGCTGGGCAAATTATTTCTCGGCAATTTGAAGGGTAAGTACTCTCAATAACCAAATATGTACTTGTAATGGGTATAAATTTTTGTAATGGGTATGGCTATTTATTTTTTTATATATATTGAGGCTCAATATATAAATAATAACACATCCCTTCAATCCATTCAAAAATGGCTTAGCAATGGCTCAAGACTCAAAACACTGTTCATAAGCCATCCAAAATTCTCTCTGGCTTTGCATCGGCTCAATATGTTATATTACATGCACATTCCTTTTTCATTACAGAAGAGCCCATCACACATATCAATATGTTATATTACATGCTTTTTCCTTTTTCATTACAGAATTCCATTTCCCTTCTTTCCTTTTTTTTGCTCGGACATTTCCCTTCTTGCCATGGCTCAACTCAAGACCCAAAATACATTGCTTTTTCCTTTTTCAAAGTATAATATTAATGGATGAAATATTACATGCCTTTTCCTTTTTCATTATAGAATTCCATTTCCCTTCTTTCTTTTTTTTTTTGCTCGGACATTTCTCTTCTTGCCAAGGCTCAACTCAAGACCCAAAATACATTGTTTTTTCCTTTTTCAAAGAATAATATTAATGGATGAAATATTACATGTTTTTTCCTTTTTCATTACAAAATTCCATTTCCCTTTTTTTTTTTTGCTCGGACATTTCCCTTCTTGACAAGGCTCAACTCAAGACCCAAAATACATTGCTTTTTCCTTTTTCAAAGCATAATATTAATGGATGAAATATTATATGCTTTTTCCTTTTTCATTACAGAGTTCCATTTCCCTTCTTTCCTTTTTTTTACTCGGACATTTCCCTTCGTACCAAGGCTCAACTCAAGACCCAAAATACATTGCTTTTTCCTTTTTCAAAGTATAATATTAATGGATGATATATTACATGCTTTTTCCTTTTTCATTACAGAATTCAATTTCCCTTCTTTCCTTTTTTTTGCTCGGACATTTCCCTTCTTGCCAAGGCTCAACTCAAGACCCAAAATACATTGTTTTTTCCTTTTTCAAAGTATAATATTAATGGATGAAATATTACATGCTTTTTCCTTTTTCATTACAGAATTCAATTTCCCTTCTTTCCTTTTATTTGCTCTGACATTTCCCTTCGTGCCAATGCTCAACTCAAGACCCAAAATACATTGCTTTTTCCTTTTTCAAAGTATAATATTAATGGATGAAATATTACATGCTTTTTCCTTTTTCATTACAGAATTCCATTTCCCTTATTTCTTTTTTTTTTTTTTTTGCTCGGACATTTCCCTTCTTGCCAAGGCTCAACTCAAGACCCAAAATACATTGCTTTTTCCTTTTTCAAAGTATAATATTAATGGATGAAATATTTCATGATTTTTCCTTTTTCATTACAGAATTCCATTTCCCTTATTTTTTTTTTTTGCTCGGACATTTCTCTTCTTGCCAAGGCTCAACTCAAGACCCAAAATACATTGTTTTTTTCCTTTTTCAAAGAATAATATTAATGGATGAAATATTACATGTTTTTTCCTTTTTCATTACAGAATTCCATTTCCCTTATTTCTTTTTTTTTTTGCTCGGACATTTCCCTTCTTGACAAGGCTCAACTCAAGACCCAAAATACATTGCTTTTTCCTTTTTCAAAGTATAATATTAATGGATGAAATATTACATGCTTTTTCCTTTTTCATTAAAGAAAAATAAAGGAAACAATAAGAGAAGAGAAAGATGCATGCCCTAAAGCATGAGCTGCTTTAATGGCAGGGACTACCCTGGGATGTAAAGGAATCCTCTGGCTCCACCTCTTCAATTTCCTCAATGGTTACTCCTTGTGAATGTAGCTCCATTACCATCCTATCCTGTAAAATCAATACCAGTTTAAAAAAAAAAAAAAGACTCACATATTTCTGTCATAAACATCAATATCAGAAGCACAAACTTTGCAGAAAAAGCTCTGAAACTAAACAGATGGTTGGACCATAAACTTCAATATCAATATTTGTCAAGAAAAGCAAACATGACCAACCTAATTTTATTTGCAAACAAATCTTAGAATATCAATAAGTGTCACCTTAATAATTTTTAAATCTTCATGAAAGATATTAAGTAAAACCAGTTCATAATATCAATACGAGATCTTCTTGCTCTTGGGTGAAACATATTGCCTCCGGATTGCTCATCTTCTCAGTAATCGAAGGATTCGGTAATGGGAATAATCGACGATCTCGAGAAATTGAAAGCTTTGGGGCTAAGTGGGTGGTGTTGCGGTGAGATTTAAGTAATAAGAAAGTGTCCCTTGAGGACAATGGCAAGCCATTTCTCCTCAAATTGGCCTGTCATGCTTCGTGGTGGGCGCTCAATCAAATCAGAAAAATACCTTCCATTTAAAATAGATTAAAAAAATACTGTCATGCCTCATCGTAGGAGGAAAAGGAAGTTTAAAAATAGAGGTTCTTACATGAATGTTGGTGTTTGACAAGAGCATCCCTTCTTTCTCTGTGTTTCCTTACCATTACCAATGACTGCTCTGGATTTTTGTTCAAACGATTCACAAAAGAAATCGTTAGCGAAAAAAGAAACAAATTCCAATAAAAAAAATTGGTAGAAGAGCAAGAAGAAAGTGAAGATTAGGTTTTAAAATGCAAAAATCATTTAAAAAAAAAAAGTATATCTGTGAAGATGAAAAGTAAAGAATGGGAGAGATGAAAGACGAAGGGAAGAATGGCGGAAGAGTACAAACCTTCTTAGCATCGACTGAGAGAGGAGATCCCTTACCCTTCGGAGCAGATGATTGAGAGAGAGAGTCGGAGAAGAATAACACGATCCCTGAGTCGGTTGCCTAAAAATTTCCCTAAGAGTAACACAAAAAGGTTGAAACCCTTTCGCTACGAGAGATGAGAAGCTATGAGCGTCGATGAAGATGAGAAAAGAGGAGGAAAAGGCAGCCGGTACGAAAGGAAAAAGGGGAGAGAGAGTCCCGTGACTCCGTGAATGAGCCGCGTGAAGCCGGAGACATGAATGATGACATCATCGGCTTGAATGAGCCGCGTGAAGCCAGAGACATGATTGATGACATCATCGGCTTATGAATAGTGTTTTGTGAGGGGAGCCAATGATAAGCCGTTTAGAAGTCGGCTTGAGGGATGGGTTATTATATATATATTGATTAACGTTGAATGTTTTGTGAACATGTAGGTCAAGAAAATCGTCCAAAAAAATACATATGAAGTTTGCAACAATTATAGGCAGCTTTATATATATATATATATATATATATATATATATATATATATATATATATATATATATATATATATATTTATATATATATATATATTTATATATATATATATATATTTCACCATCTTAAAAATTCCATTTGTTTTGCATTATTTTCTTAGTTAACATATTTACTAAACAATCAGCGTCAATTGGCTTAAAGGACATGATATTTTTACGCTATTTTGAAAACTTCAATTGTGATTTTGCACTCAAAAATGATTTATAGTGTTTGGTGCCTCTCCAGAATACTTCATAGGTAATTTATGGGAAAATTACGTGCAGGTCCCAGGGAACAAAAACAATTACAAAAAAGTCTCTTAAAATCACAAAATTACACAGATGTCCCAATGAACTTTTTTTTTATATTATTTGTATTAACAACAAGAAATGTCATATTTACAACAGGAAATGCCTATATTTATAACAACATTTAAACACCTGACCTTTTACAACAGAAAAAACCATATTTACAATAGGAAATGTCTATATTTACAACAACATTTAAACACCTGGATTTTGAACGTAGAGATGTCATTTACAACAGAAAAAACCTAGATTTACAACAGGAAGTGCTGTATTTATAACAAAATTTAAAATCTTGACATTTACAACAGAAAAAGCCATATTTACAACAGTAAATGTCTATATTTACAACAACATTTAAATACCTGGATTTTGAACGTAGAGAGGTCATTTACAACAGAAAAAAGCTATATTTACAACAGAAAGTGTTGTATTTACAAAAAGATTTAAAATCTGGCCATTTACAAAAAAAAAAAAAAACTCATATTTACAATAGAAAATGCATATATTTACAACAACATTTAAAAAACTGGATTTTATTTTCATACAAATAATATCAAAAAAGTCTCTTGGGACTTCTGCGTAATTAGGTGATTTCAAGGGACTTTTTTGTAATTATTTTTGTTTTTTGGGACCTGCGCATAATTTTTCCTAAATTTATTCCTTAACGATATTTTAAATTAAATTATATCTTGAATTTATGGATATTGAAAAACTATTTCCATTTGAGGCCGAGTTGAATTTAAATCTGTCATGATTCATTAAACACCCAATGATATCAATAATAAAATATCATACAATTATTTATTAATGGACAATGAATAAATGGTTCTGTTAAAAGTCAACTTCTGAGGTGGGAATTTAGTCAACCTTTCACTTCATGTTAAATTTAATAGTACTATGATTGAGACTGGGATCCATATACTCCCTTCTAATTGAAGTATAATTATCAAGATTCTGAAACCTGGATCGATCATTAGACCGGTCTAGGTACTGGATTAAGGGTCATTAGGTTAGACTGGAGTTAAACCAGTGTCAAACTGGTGAAAAATGAAAGATTTTAGGTTATTAGTATGAAATTCTAAAGAAAATAAAAAGAAAATAATTTTTTTATTTAAAAATAAAAAATAAAAATCGAACCGATTTGACCCCTGGACCGGACCGGACCAGTTTACCCACCGGTTCGCCAGTTCCCGGTCCGGGTTGAGAACATGGATAATTATTACTTAAATCCTGTTGTGAAGTTGGGATCAATAACAAGAGGCATGTGGCTTTTTATTATTAAAAAAACAAATGAGATTTTTTATTTGAAGATCAAGTTCAATAAAATCTTTTGCAAAATGGCAATCATATTGATTTTTTAGTCAATTGGCAAGATTTTGCCTTTAGGAGGTGACTGAGGTGAATTAAAATTTAGAAGGATAAAACTTTGATAATTAGGCTAAGTTGGAGTCTTGCGAAAAAATGGAGGTTGATATCCTTTAAATAAGACTGGGAGATTAAATTGTTTGGATAAAAACATAAATATTAAAAAACTACTTAATTCAAATGATAATGCTCGAACTCAAATACTAATTTTTTAAATTTTATGCAAATAAATCACATATTTTCTAGTATTATAAAAAAGAGAAAATCCCTCTAAGGTCCCAAGAGATTAAAAAAATGTCAAAAAAGTTTCACAGAAAATTCTGATGTCAGAAAAATTCTATTGGCAATTCCTTTAGTAGGTGATTAACAACTTCATCTGCGGGTTTTAACAATTTTTTGGAACCTTTTTTATATTAGAATTTTCTAAGACTTTTTTAACATTTTTTTAGTCTCTTGAGACATTAAAGGGATTTTCCCTAAAAATGCATCTTTTACTATTGAAGAGAGCTTTATAAAAAATGGAAGAAAAAGGAAGAGCCATTTGTCCATTGGATTTTTTATTATATAGATATAAGAATTACTTTTAGTACTAAATGTAAGAATTAATGTAAAAAAAAAAAATCCAAAATAGATTAAAAAATGATTAAGATTCCCTCAATATCCTAAAATAATTTTTTTATTTGCAATTGACACTCTAAATAATAAATAACGTTATCGTACAAGATGAGATCCTGATCAAATGACACCCTCATAAGTATGGATTATTCTCAGAATGCTCTAAAATGTTGGACTCAGCTCAAAAAATATCATACCCCCGACAAGGAGATCCAGCGAGAGTGGCGCATTTGGTGATGAACAGGTCGCGAGCACAGGGTCACGTTCGTCCTGAGAGTCATATGAACGTTTGAAAACGTTCCCGTCCCAGGTCAAAACTAAAAGAAGATGGATACTGTTTTTCTTTTCCCCCTTTTTTTCTTGATAAAAAAGAAAATTTATTATTTATTTTGCAGTTCTATTTTTATAGCTGGTTTTCGGGTGACAAAGCTCCATTTTTTCCCAGGAATGATCACCAACATTCTCAAACGGCTTCCTGTGAAATCCCTAATCCGATTTCGATGTGTGTGCAAAGATTGGAAAAATCTCTTCATAGCCCCATCTTTCATAGCTGAAGCCCTCCACCACTCCGTTCATTGCAGCAACGGAATGTCAGGGGTCATCCTTTGCACTTTCGTTTGCTTGATTGCGAATTGCATTTGCATGTCCGTGGATTGTGTTCCAAAGATATAAAAGGCTGCGATGATGGAGTTTGCTTTGCCTTACGTTTCTGCTGATGACATCTCAAGTGTATCAGTTGGCCTGGTAATTTGATTCATATGCCTTTTGAATAATGCACTTAGCCTTCTCTTAATGCAATCGGTGATCAATCTTATGGCCGCCCTGATATACTTTTAAGATACATTTGTAAGTCTTTTGCAGACTCAACTGAGCTGTGCCTTTATAGAAGATCATGAACATGTCATAGTTCCGCCATGCAAATTATAGTGGCTGCATTTTCCCCCAAAGGCTATGATGGAGCTTGCGTAGTGCTCTGCTGCAACTGAGGTTTCAGGGGTAACAGCTGGCATGGTAATTTGGTTGTGGTGGCTTTTGACTGGGGGACTTTATTTTCCCTCATGCGATTGGTATTCAATCAAATGGCCGCCCTGTTATGCTTCTCTTATGCAGCTGTGAGCATTTTACAAACTCACCTGAGCAATTGCTTTATCATATCATGAACAGCTGATTCCTGGTTTGGTCTGTGTTAAAATTGATAAGCACGGTGTTTTACCAAGATTTGGTTCCCACCTAGTGGATAATGCTTGCTGTTGTTGTTGTTGTTGATATATCTCCTTCTTTAATGTGGAATCCAGCTACTAGAGAGGTCAGACAGGTGCCCCGAGCTATTACTTAGCTTGAGGGCCATTTCTTTATGGGATTTGGATTCAGTCTGATTGTTAATGATTATGATCATTTGACGCATGTTAGGATCATTGGTTCCAGTAATGGCTTGCTCTGTTTATGATTTTGAGGGTGATTACTGTTTAAGATTTGGGCTCAGTCCAATTCTTTTACAGGCAATGGAATGCAGAGGTCACTTTGTTGGCTATGATGGAGTTTGCTTGGTCTTACACTTCTGTAGCTGACACCTCAAGTGTAACAGTTGGCATGGTAATTTGATTGAGGTTCCTTTTGGCTTGGGAACTTTGTTTTCCCTTATGCCATTGGTATTCAATCATATAGCCACCCTGATATGCTTCGCTGGTGAAGTTTCAAGTCTTTTGCAAACTCAGCTGAGCCATTGCTTTATTAGGCCATGAATAGTTGATTCACTTCCAATTTGCTAGATGCAAGTCCGTGAATCAAGTGTTACAAAAATTAAAAGGCTGCCTTTTCTTTTCTTTTCTTTCTTTCTTTCATTCTTTTTTGGCTATGATGGAGTTTGCTTTTTGTTACACTCCGGCAGCTGACATCTCATGTGTATCAGTTGGCTTGGTAATTTGATTGACATGCCCTTTGGATAAGGCACTGTGTTTTCTCTTATGCAATGGGTAGTCAATTGTATGGCTGCCCTGATATAGTTTTAAGGTGCAGCTGTAAGTCTTCTGCAAACTCAACCTGAGCTGTGCCTTTATAAGATCATGAACACTTGATACACTTCTGCCATGCAAATTATAGTGGGTGCAGTTATTTATTTATTTATTTATTTTTAAAGGCTGTGATGGAGTTTGCTTAGTGCACTTATGCAGCTGACGTTTCAAGTATAACAGCGGGCATGGTGATTTGATTGAGGTGCCCTTTTGCTGGGGACATTGTTTTCCCTTATGCAATTGGTAGTCAATCGTGTGGCCACCCTGATATACTGCTCTAATACAGTTCTGGACATTTTGTAGACTCAACTGAGCCATCGCTTTGTCTGATATTCCCTCTGGTCCTTATTATAAGACATATTAGACTTCTTTTTTGTAAAATTAAAGAAGAAAAATAAATTGCTTAATCATAACATATATTGTGTATCATTAGATTATATATTAGATTATAAGTCAGACTATAAATCCTTTGAAGTAATTTCTTTATCTTTCCAAAAAAAAGTCAACCATGTCTTATATTAAGGACCAAATATAGTATAACAGTTGCCTTCCTTTTTTGGCTGTGATGGAGTTTGCTTAGTGTTACAGTTCTGCTGCTGAAATTTCAAGTGTAACAGCTGCCATGGTAATTTGGTTGACTTTCCTTTTGGCTAGGGTACTTTGTTGTCCCTTATCCAATCGGTTATCAATCTTATGGCCGCCCTGGTATAATTTCACTGTTGTAGTTAAGTCTTATGCAAACTCAGCTGAGCCATTGCTTTATTTGACCATGAATAGTTTATTCACTTCCAATTCTCTAAATAGAATGTTTTATTTTTCTTTTGAAAAAAAAAAAGATAGTTGAGTTTTATTATTGGTAAAGTTCTCCAACTTAAAGTATAATCATAAGCTTTTGGGCTATGGTGGGTCAAAACACTCTTTATTTTCCCTTCTACAATTGCTTAACAATCTTCTGATTGACCTTATCTACTCCTCTGCAGTTGCAAGTCTCTTCCAAACTCAGATGCAACATTGCTTTATTAGGCCATTAACAGTTACAATCACTGTCTTGCTGAACTAAGTGATGATGTTAATGGCTTTTTTTGCAGGATTTAAGTTGACCTTATCTACTCTGTCAATCTGTCTTGCTGAACTAAGTTATACGTATGATTTTAAAGTGATGTTAAATCTCCTAAGGGGAAAATCTTTGTTTTCAAATATCCTATATTCAATTTACATCACGGTACCCAAAATTTCCGGTTTCAACCTATTTAGTTTACTTGAACTTCTTTCTGCCTTAGATCCTTACATGTGTTATAGTTGGTTCTCTTTTAGATTCAAAATGACAATGAAATTGAAAAATTGAGTCCCAATTTCAGTGCAGTTTCATGAAGTGTTGAAATGGTGTTGTTCTGGATTAAGTTTAAATTTCAATATTCTGCTATGAATGTGCTGCCTTTGTTGCCTGTTGTGGTTATTTTGATATAGGTTTAATAAATTGACCGACCTGAACGCTTCTCATCTATCTGCTTATTATAATGTGAGGTCACTCATCAGTTAATATTTGGGGTTGAGTGCTAAACTTCTTGTGCTAAAGCCTCTGGTTATTGCCTCTTATTGTTTGGTTTTATCTCTTCAAAATTTCTGGTTTTTTCTGGTTTTTTATAATGAATTTTTTTATCTGTATAATTGACATTTACTTGTTGTGTTGCCCAATTAACTAGGAGCTTGAGATTATACACACACAAGCAGAGAAGCATTGAAGTGTATCATGTGCGAGCAATGCTATTTCTACTCTTCATGAACCTCCAGCTTGTTGATGGGGCCAAATTCTATCAGATTTAGGCTAAGTTGCACTGTTCTTTTCATTTTAGTGTTTTTCTAGTATGTTCTTACTTTCAAGATTAGATCTTGCCTTTTTATTATATAAAGGAAAAGAAGAAGAAGAGGCAGTTGCATTCATGGGTTTCATTGAGAAGATAACCCAGCTGCTAGGTCTTGTTGGAGTTTCTTTTGTTCAAGAGGCCACGAATATAGTTGCCCAACTTCAGTCATAGAGTTTCACAGATGAGTCAAATTTGAAATTTTGAAAGATCCCTTCTTAATTTAGTTTGCAGTGCAAGGCGTTTCCCAATGTATTAACTTTATCATATATATTATAAATAGTCTAGGATGGCTAATTTGGAGACCCATGTTTGCAAAATACATTGAATCACTTTATTTTATATGTTGATTTAAATATTCGAAAAATTAAATGCCCAAAACAATAAACTTTCACAAATTAATTGTAGAGTTTCTCAGAAACCTTAGTCGCAAGAAAATAGGTGACAGTGAATAAGTTAAGTGGTTGTTTGAAGTTGCTTATCATAAGTATAATTGCCCAAGTGGATACCTACCCAATATACTGTAAAGGGTAAAGGTGCAAAAATATACATGTATTTTACCCTCAGGAGTGCTCAATACCAAATGTTTTTTTTAGGTGCAAAAATACCCATGTGGTTACGGTTTTGCAGCAAAAGTCACATTAGACGTTAATAGAGAAAAGACGTCCGTTACTTTGT
This sequence comes from Acacia pycnantha, assembly GCA_025563575.1. Taxonomy (NCBI): domain Eukaryota; kingdom Viridiplantae; phylum Streptophyta; class Magnoliopsida; order Fabales; family Fabaceae; genus Acacia; species Acacia pycnantha. The sequence continues at coordinate 4,193,697 of JAMWYP010000003.1, read as the reverse complement.
TGTTAAATGCTCCAGGTGTTATCCATATGGCATGAAACGTAGTAATGGGGAGAGGTGGCATTTAAACGCTGAACTAGGGCCTGAGTCCCCGACATCTATGGTCAGCAAACAAGATTCAACCGAGAGGTAGCAATCGACAAATTAGAGCTGTGAGGAACGAGAAATCGAGACTGAGGTTGTGGTCCGCAAACGAGATTCAACCGAGAGGGAGCAATTGACAGATTGGAGTTGTGAGGAACGAGAAATCGAGATTGAGGTTGATGGAGCCGTCTTCAACGTTGACGACAGGAAGAAACGAGAAAGCGAGAAGGAAGGTGGTGTTGCTTAGACAACTCAGATTGGAGCTGAGGTAGGAAAAATCGAGATGCTAGTATTGGAAAAAAAACATGACAGTAATTTTTTTTTTTTTTGGGTTGGAATTTGCAGGTTTCTTTGCATTATACTGTGTATTTTATATTTACACAACATAGTGTTGTTCAAGAAAATTTCTTTTGGACATACCATTGGAAATGGCGCTCAGATACAACTGCATCCTTTATATTTGCTATTGGCTTAATCCTAGATAGCGTTTGTAAATTCACCATGTTGTATGTAAATATAAAATACACAGTATAATGCAAAGAAACCTACAAATTCCAACAACAAAAAAGTTACTGTCATGTTTTTTTCCAACACTAGCATCCATCGATCTCAGTCTCTATTTTTGCTACCTCAGCTCCAATTTGAGTCATCTAAGCAACACCACCTTCCTTCTCGCTTTCTCGTTTCTTCCTGTCGTCAACGTTGAAGACGGCTCCATCGACCTCAATCTCGATTTCTCGTTCCTCACAGCTCCAATCTGTCAATTGCTCCCTCTCGGTTGAATCACCTTTGCGGACCACGGCCTCAGTCTCAATTTCTCGTTCCTCACAGCTCCAATCTGTCAATTGCTCCCTCTCAGTTGAATCTTGTTTCCCGACCATAGATGTTGGGGACTCGGGCCCTAGTTCAGCGTTTAAATGCCACCTCTCCCCATTGCTACGTTTCATGCCAAGTGGATAACACCTAGAGCATTTAACAGCAAAGTAACGGACGTCTTCTCTCTATTAACGTCTACTGTGACTTTTGCTCCAAAACCATAACCACATGGGTATTTTTGCACCTAAAAAAGGCATTTGGTGTTAGGCACTCCTGAGGGTAAAGTATATATGTATTTTTGCACCTTTACCCTATTGTAAATTATGATTAAAAAGTTATTTTTAAAAGCTCCAATCATTATTTTAAACAAATTATTTTTTTTTTGCTGAACTTTTTTGGTTTGCATCATATGGAATATTTGGCATGTTGCACAATGACGTTAAAAAAAACTAATTAAAGATTAAAACAATAGTGTTAGCTTAATAATTTTTTCCCTAAAAACTATGATGTGACACCTCTAATTTTATTTATTACTCCATCTGGTCCTTATTATAAGGCACCAACTAACAAGTTTATTTGATCCTTTTTATAAGACACTTGCTTGTTCCCAATGAACATTGATTATTTTTTTCCATGTCTACCCCTAATTAATAAAGGTAATTGGTGAGAGTAATAATTAATAATCCCTCTGGTCCTTATTATAAGGCACCAACTAACTTTTCTCACAAACCAATAAAAGTAGTTAAAATCAATAAAATTGTCCTAGAATCTAGTAATTTCCAATATTACCCCTATTAATTACACTAAACTCTAATATTATATTATTTATTACTCTCACACATTACCTTTGTTAATTAGGGGCAGACATGAAAAAAAATAATCAATGCTCATTGGGAACAAGCAAATGCCTTATAAAAAGGATCAAATAAACTTGCTAGTTGGTGCCTTATAATAAGGACCAGAGTGAGTATAATATTAGAGTTTAGTGCAATTAATAGGGGTAATATTGGAAATTACTTAGATTCTATGACAACTTTATTGACTTTAACTACTTTTATTGGTTTGTGAGAAAAGTTAGTTAGTTCCTTATAATAAGGACTAGAGGGAGTACCACTTTGGTCCTATTTATAAGTCTCTTTTGACCAAATCACACATACCAAGGAGAGGTAGGTAGCTCAATGATTATGAAGTAAATTTTCAACTTTATCCTCATTTTATGAATGGGTACCTCTCAACTCTTTATTCTCTTTCTATTTTCATTGGTACAATAATATGGGCAAAATTGTCACAATCTCATTTATTTGGTCAAAAGGGACTTATATATAGAACCAAAATTTTTGGTCAAAATAGACTTATAAATAAAAACAGAGTGATACTTTTTAGCCAGCCTAATTGCATTTAATGATTCAACAAATGGTTTTTTTTTTTTCTAAAGGTCATCATAATACATTTGTTATAAATATGTATACATCAGTTTACAGCTAAACAATTAAAAGGACAAGAATTAAAAAGACGAAAGGTCCTAGACCTACAGCCTGTATCCAAAGCAACCTTAACCAAACCAAAAGTAAAGAAGGTCAACAAAAGGGAAATATCTTGCCATAAAGTGATCATGTAGTCCTTTTGAGCCAGTGGGAGGTCCTTCCTCTTGTGGTCAAAGAGAGCTGAGTTTGTGATCCAGTTAAGACATGCTTCTAAAACAGAGAGACCAAAATGAGAGAGCTGGAGGATTTTTTCCCCATACTAGCAACTGTATTGATTGGCCTTGATAGCTGTTGGATTTTGTGTCTAAATTCTATGGGTTATGAATAAGAAGTCGCGTCGGTTCACTGACGGGACTCCATCTGATCCTTTTATCGTCTATAAATAGACGTGCGTGTGACAGAAAGATTAACTCATTTTTCCAACACTACGTTATCATACATATAGTTTAATGCATTTGTTTTCTGAAAGCAAACTCGTTGTGTTCGTTTGGGCTTCTGATTGAGAGTGTTATCATTCTGAAGACGAAAAGTCCGTTCTATCTTGAGAAACAATTGTTTATTAACTTTGGGCATCCGTATAGAGGGAGCAAATTGTCTTAAAGAGACAATGTGCGTTGGGCTCAGATTTCACCAATTTCATTATCATTATTTTCGGCAGAATTGTGAGTTTTTACTGGTTTTCTTCTTGTGCATAAGCATTGTACGTTTACAGATTATGCATATTGATTATACATATTCTAACCTTAGTGAAATTTCTACTTATATAGTATTCTCGACAACAATAGCAAATCTAAGACTTGCATAAGAGTTTCTTTCTTAATTTATGAGAAATTCTTGTACAAATAGGGTTTAATTTTCCACTTCATTTGTGATGTAACCAATCAATCAATCAATTAACTTTATATTGAAAATATTGTAATACCCGCCTACTAACCCGTTTAACTCAAAAATGGGTGGGATTATCACACCATCAAAATTGCCCATCTGTTATTATTAGGGTTTGATTATAAGGAAGGAAGCAACTTGAATTTGAGATTATACATTAAATCATGAATTATAATTATATTAATACTTGTGTTAATGTGTTCCAAGCATACTAAGGAGCTTTATATTCTATGATTGTAGGGATCTCCAAGCATACCAATTGCTGAGTTTAAACCCCTTTAATTATACTGTTATTAATTAAGTTTACACAGTTATTACTTGAGTTTGTTGTATTAGCATTTTCCGTTACTAAAATTAATGGTGTTAGAATTATAGAACCAAAAGTATACTATAAGTAAACTTAAAAGATTAACAATATACTTTAAAACTAAAAGGAATATTGAAAATCTAGAGTCCTCCATTTTTTTTACGTTATAAAATAAATTAATGATTAATCAACCTTGACCATTGAAATCATTTTGTTACAAAATGCAGTTGGGATTTCTATTGACTATTGTTTACGTTTATTAGAATATATTAGGCCACCATATATTCAATCTGTTATCACGTGGCATAAAAATACTTCAAGACAAACAACAATTTCAAAATTTTCCAAAGAAAAAGGATCTACAATTATTTATTAAGAAAAAAAGTTCAATATATTACCCCTCATAAATGTATTCATATTCTTTAGGCAACCTAATTGTTTTTTATATTTAAATTTTATCTAATGCTTATTTATTTATATATTTTTGGTTGCTGGGAATAATGGTTATTTATTTCGTCGTATAACATGAGAAAGTCAATGGAATTAATAATAAATGACATTTGAAATTAATTATTTTAAATCAGTGATAGAAATTTAATATTTTTTATTACTTTTTTTTGCCAACAAAGTTTAATTAATTTTATAAAAGGGGCTTTATATATGTATTTAATTAACCATACCATAATATGTGTATATAATATAGCCTGTATTGTTTCAGTTTTTAACTATTTTAGTTTTCATATTAATGGCGAAGAAACATTTAACACCTAAAAAAAATACCTTTTCAGTTATAGATAAGGGTTTAATATTTTTACTTTTGTTGTAAATTTTTTTTTTTTCTGTCACACACTCATAAAAGTGAATAGGTCCCATTGTAAAAAGAAGAGGGAGAAAATATTAGTCGGACCTATTTACTTTTATGTGAATGTAGCAAAAAAAAAAATATTTCTGGAGCAAAAACAAAAATATTAAACTCTACGGCGTTTGACGTAACTCTCTAAGCTTGTACCTTCATAAACCCTTTGATCGGTATAAACCTTTCCTCCCTCCGAGAAATGTGATCTACCAAGTTGAGTCCTTTGAGGCAGATGCCAAAATGGATAGTAACAATTCATATCTTCCTCAAGAAATAATCATAAACATTCAAACGGCTTCTCTCGTAAAGTCCCTAATCCGCTTTCAATGTGTTTGCAAAGACTGTAAAAAATCTCATCAAGTCCCCATATTTCATGGCAGACCATCTCCACCACTCCACTCATCATCAAAACTGTTGTCTCCTTTTCCAAGTATATGGTCTATTTGATCCTCCGAACTGGTAGGTGTTTCCTTGAACATTTGTTAGGAAAACAAACACAAAGAGACTGCTTAGTTTGTTTATAAAAGAAAAAAGAGATTTTCTTATGAGGGAACCTTCTACCTTCTAGCACTATGCAACAGATGACTCCGTAACTAAAATCATATGGTTCAAAATATTAATTAAAAGTAATAAATGTGCAATTCATCTATATTTCTTTCTAATTATAGCCTTGTTTAGAAATAGTATACATGACATGAGATCGATAATCGGTGAAAATTTATTGTAAACAGATAATGAGTGACATATTTGATAAGGATAAAAATAAAAAGATCTAATTAAGATTTCAAATAAATAAGATTTATTCAATTGATATAAAACGAATCCACACTCCGTGCTCATCCATATCCACAAAATGAGAGGTTTTATTTTATTTTATTATTTCTTTAGTTTTTTTATTTGTTTGAGTTAAGTTGTACTTAACATCGTAAAACATTTTTTTAAGTGACAGTCAATATTTTAAATTAATTAATTTTTAGTGCATCCAACACCATAGAGTACTTTTTCATCTAGCATCATTGAAAAAATACTCAATGAGTTATGAATTGCTTATCAAATTTTTTTGATATATATATATTTTTTATATATATTGCTTATCAAATTTTGTCAGTAGCTTCTTATCTCTTGGTAACAAATCTAATTTAAAATTTTACAATTTCAAAAAAGAATTAAAATTTTTAATTTCGTTCTATTCTAATTAAATTTAATATTCTTTAGCTAACCTAATTAATTCTTATTTTTATGATCAACCTAAATAGTTGGAGAGACCGAGAGACATTTAAATTACTAAAGCATTTGACATTGAAATCTTTTTCCCCCTAAAAGATTGGAAATCTGACAACAAAAAGGGCAAAAATCATGATCGGGAGGCTTCGCTCAGAGGGATCCCTCGTTTGTTCTTCGCAATCGAGCGCGATGAAGCAGATTGCAATGGCCCGCGACCTGCCGTTTCTTCCTGAAGAAATCATTAGAAACATTCTCATACTACTTCCGGTGAAATCCCTAATCCGATTTGGATGTGTGTGTAAACATTGGAAAAAGCTTATCAGAACCCCATCTTTCATCTCTGACCACCTCCACTACTCCAGTACCCATCAAAACCCTTCTCTTCTTTTACAACGACGTTATGGCGTATGGTTGCTCGATTGCAAGATGGAACTCCATGAAGTTAACATTGCACCTTTCGTTGATTCCTCGACTACCTTTCAAATCGTCGGTTCCTGCAATGGTTTACTCTGTGTTGACGTCGATCCGGATTCTGTATTTTCTCCATCCCTTTTATTGTGGAATCCAGCGACTAGGGAGGTCAGACAGTTGCCTCCAAATAGGAAAGTTCTACCGCTCCCTTTAGATACACAGCTATGTTTCCGTGTAGGATTTGGCTTCAGTCCAATTGATAATGATTACAAGATAGTGGTAATTTATTTTGATTGTCGTCTTACCGAATTGCGTGTTGTAGCTTATTCATTAAGATCAGAATCATGGAAGGAAGTAGAATTGGGAATAGAAAACGTAGCACTCTATCATGGAAGCGTCACTGTTAGCGGATCTATGTTTTGGCTTGGGTTTAGTAGTATAAAAGGTAGTTTTTACTATGTGATAGTTTCATTTGACATAGCAAATGAAGTGTTTACTTTGATAACACTTGATGGTTCAATTCCAATACCCATACTTTCGGTGTATGAGGACAAACTTGCTATGCTTTCTTTATCTGCGATGGAAGACTCTAAATCTATGATTGAATTGTGGGTGATGGAGGATGGTTCAGGTGCATCTTGGGCTAAGAAATATTGTAGCTGTCTCATTCCACGTGTGGTACGTCCGGTGATGACTATTTGGATGAATCAAATTGTTTGTGATGGTAGTGAAAGGGAACGTTATCATGAAGCAAAAATTACGCTGTTAAATATCTCTACCAATGAATGGAAGGCGATTAATATCAGAAAATGTGGCAGGGCCAATGGCAGTGGCTTTATTTACAACCATGCAGAAAGTCTTGTACCAATTGGATGAAACAAATTGTGTACAATATTGTATAAGGTCCAGAGTCATCAGTGATATTGAACTGTTATGTGGAAAATGATGAAGCAAAATTTGTTCTATTTTTATTTAATCTGTATTGATGGCTGTGCTTGTAATCTTGATGAAAACAGAAAGAAGTATCCGACTTCTTTCTGTTTTATCTTGGATTTTCTTTTAGAGATTACTAGTCCTTTTTCCTTACATCTTTCTAATACTGTAAGAACGCAATCTATATGCTGTTCTTCTGATCTAGAGGAGAATATTATTATATCATCTATATATGCTAGACATTTGTTTCTAATCCTGCTAAATTATTATCCCTGTATCTTTGATATATTGAAGGTGGTTGTTTCAGTCCAAATGGTATGACATTCCATTCATAATGTTTCTGCGGAGGACAAGAAAAAGCTGTTAAGGGTTTTGTTTCTTCTGATAGTTTTAACTGCCAATGTCCTGATTTCGCATCTAGTGTTGAGAACCAAGTATTTCCTTTCAGTTTTTCAAGAATATAGTCCTTTCTGGGTAATTTATAGGATTCTCCTATGGTTGCATACTTGCATCATTCATCTTTTTGTAGTTTATTACCATTCTTCTTCCTCTTTTAATTTCGTTATGATTTTCTACATAAAAGGATGGTGCAGAATGTGGACTATAGCTTGGTCTTGTTAATCCTTTTTCTAATAATTCAGAGCATTCCTTTTTAAATTCTTCAACATCTCTTACAGAGTATGGTATTTTGTTCGGTACATTTACTTATTCTAGTTACTCTTGTTATTTTCTCTTGGTCCAAGTTGTCCAGTAGCAAAGTGGACTCCAGCGAGCATCTTTGTCACTAATTCTGCTGGTGGTGTCATGTCTGGAAATTCATCCTTATATGGATAGTCTCCTCCTGCTATACCTAGAAGTCCTAAGCATAGGGATGGTACGAGAACTTCTTCCTGATAATTGAATACAGGGTAACTTGAATAAGTGTGGAGAAATAGTTCTCTGTTTCTTCCAAATTTATCATTGTAGAGCTTAATTGCTTGTTGCACTTTTAGTGGGAATTCTGGTATTGCTCTCATGCTGTTGAAGTATATTGTATCAGTCATTCCATGGATGAAGTAGTTGTAGCAAAATTTGTTTTATTTTCATTTAATCTCTATTAATGGCTGTACTTTTAATCTTGATGCCCTTTGAAGAAGTTAGTTAGAGTGATTAATGCGCATCTATATTCAATACCAGGTGTGTTTCTAACTTTATTTGACTCATTTATGAATTTTGCTGTTCATTTCTCTTTGGTAGATGGATATATAATTTAGTTATTGGCAAATGGATTAGCTTGGATTTGTTGTCCAGCAATGATTTTATATCATTCCCAAGGGAAGGGAAGTTGACACATCAGGTGGGTTCAAATCATTTTGCAGAGATTGAAAATATGTTTTATTATGGTATCTGCCTTCATAGTTCTCCTTCTCCACTCTGTAACAAAATGGTCTTATTCTTCAGTGCTTGACTTCCATGAAAACTTGTCTGCAGAAGTCATTAAAAGAAAATTGCTTCATAACTTATGAATTTCTCATTCTCATTCTTTTTTCCCCTGAAAACGCAAATCAAAAGAATAAGATTAAAGTATATACCTATTCAGACAAAAAGGTGCCACAAGAAGATTATCTCTTGGAACTTTGTCAACTATAACGTTTGGTTCAGTTTCATGTAGTACATTGCACATATAAAGAATAGGTTCAGTTTTAGGTAGGGTATGGACTTGTTAATGATATTTTGGGTGTGAAGTGGATGTCTTTGTTCGATCTGACTACTAACGAACTTGAGATATTTGCTTTTGGGAGATGATAGTCTTGTACCAATCGTCAACTGTTGTGAAGGTTTTAGAGAATTAGGAGATTGGGAGAAGAGGCACATTCAAAACAGTTACTTTACTGTACTGCTCATTCTATTCATATACAATATCTGAATATACATCCTTCTATTTGCCCAAGCCTCATATATATATATAGTATAGAGACTGTAGACTCACAAGGTAAATCCTAACTGTCATATAATAACATAAATACCTAACTGACCCTATGACTAACGACCTAACTAACAACAAGGTTGTTGTGCATGAGAATAAGCTTGCTATGATTTGAGACTCTGAATGGAACCTATGAATCTTTTATTATTGATTTGTGGGTGATGGAAGAGAGTACAGGCGCATCAGGGGAAAGATGGAGTTGGACTAAGAAATATAGTACTAGCCCCTGCCCTTGTTTCTTGCTTCCGGGGATTATTTGGAAGAATGAAATCGTTTGTGGTTTTGTTGCTCCTGATCCTGAAGTGAAGGATGATGATAAACGAAACATTGTTCTGTTCAATCTCACTACCCATGAATCTAAGGTGGTTGCTGTTTGGAGATATGACTTTGATGGTCGTATTTTCAGTTATATGGAAAGTCTTGTACCAACTGGTAACAATCACATACAAGAGGTTTGATATCCTAAATATTAATCACCTATTGCATATTTACTCTTGGCTATTTTGCTGAAAGAACCTGTAGCGTAACTAGGGTCATGATCATTTTGTACCTATGAGGCTTGATGCCCTTTAGAGATTTTATCTAAAACAGTGGATACATATATTCTATACCAAAAGTTGCTTTATATGACTTGCCTATCTATGATCAGGTTGCTCAGTAATCTTTCAATTCAAAGATGGATATGTAGTTTAGTTTGTGTGTGTGTGATTTTAAATACAATTGTTAATATAAGTAGTTTTCCACCTTACCTGAGGTTGTGTGTTCTTTGGATCACTGCTGTGTAAGAACAATATTTGTTGGGAGTTTTTTTTTTTTTGGGGGGTTCACTGTACAAAGTCTGTAATTTTTCCCCAATCCATTCAATCTCATTTTTTTTTATAGCATTTTCATTTCTTCCTTATCTCTTGGTGCTGCTACTTAAATTAAATTTCTGTCTTCTTCCTTTCAATTTTGCCAACGATATCAGAAACAGAGGGCGCAAAAAAAAAGAAGTCCTAAATATTTACTGAAAATTATATTTTTTTATAGAGTAAATACCCTGGTCCTTGACAAAAAACACGATTTCCATTTTGATCCCTTACAAAAAAAGGTCATTTTTAGTCCATAAAAAGGACGAATGAAGGTCGATTGGTGGACATTTTGATCCCTCACAAATTTCCAAAAGGTCATTTTTAGTCCCATAAAAAGGACGAATAAGGGTCGGTTTTTTTTGTCAGGGATCAAAATGGGGTCCGTGGTTTTTATCAGGGACCAGAAAGGGTATTCACTCTTTTTTATACATTTGGCCCAAAAATTTATACATCCTCAAATATTTTTTTTCTTTTTAATTAGTTAATGAGTATACATTTGACCTCTCAAATATCTATCTCAACCTCCGTTCCTGAAGGATATAGATAGCAATGGACCAAAAAAACATCCTTTATGCTATATTACTTTTGAAAGAAAAATTACTTATGTATCATCCTTTTTCAATCTTGTACAAAGATTTCTAATTAATATGTTCTCTCTAAAATTGCTTTTCCTCGTGTCCTGGCACTGACTTTGAATTGTGCAAGTGATACTGGGCCTGTTTGGGTTGGTGGTAGGAGCAGTGACTTAAAAGCTATCTGATTTTTAAAAAAAAGCTCAGTAGGAAAAAAAGTTAGTTATAGATAATGATTTGTGTTTGGATTGATGGTGGTAGAAGTGGCGGGACCCACGTCTAATGAACTTAACGTGTAACCTAAACACACCACGTTGAGCTTTTTCTCCAAAGCTCGTTAACTCTACCGTAAATGCTCCTAACACTCTTCTAACACTCACTCCAAACAAGCCCACTAATGGCTGAGATTACATTGTGAAGATTTGAGCATTAATTTAAGGATTAAGTATTTCAAGTCCTTGCTGTTATGCTACAACTGACTATTGTGCTCTACATGCATACTTTGTTGAGTTTAATCAGAAATTGTGTGTTTTTATTGGATGAAGATCCTTTCATACCTGAGAATGCCACTTGCTGTTTCTGTTTTATTATATCTTAGATCATTTTAATGCTACAGTCTAGCTTATGATTTTTCCACACCTTTAAGGTCAACTGACACCATACATTTTTTTAAAAAAATCTTTTCAAGTGTGAAGTAGTGAGTTTGAACCCTATTAATGGATATGTTCATTCATTCATGATGAGATCTGTGAACAGACAGAGTTCCTTAAATTTTTTTTTTGCCCCAAAATTGAACCAAATCGAGCCTATCAACTCAGTTTCTTTGATAAAATTGAAGCAAAAATAAGAATAATTGTTCTAGTCAGGAAAAAAATTGGATAATCATAGACTCTTATGTTAAATTCCATTACAAATTGCGATACTTTCTCTTAAATAGGTGCTATGATTAATAAAATGAAGGTCAAAGTATATTTTTAGTCCTACAAGTTTTATATGAGGTATACTTTTGGTTCATTGATTTTATAAAATATACTCCTTCTTATCTTTATTATAAGGCACCAACTAACTATTCTCACAAGCCAATAAAAACAGTTAAAGTCAATAAAGTTGTCCTACAATTTAAGTAATTTCTAATATTAGCCCTACTAATTGCATTAAACTCTAATATCATATTAATTATTATTCTCACCACTACCTTTATTAATTATGGGCATATATTGAAAAAAATAATTAATGCTATTTGAGAACAAGCAATTGACTTATAAAAAGGACTAAATAAACTTACTAGTTAGTTCCTTATAATAAGGATAGAGGGAGTACTTTTGGTACTATCTTTCTACCACCGTTAATGATGCCAACGGAAAATGTTGACGCTACAAATTTGAGTGATAACTATACACCGCTGATAGAGCATATTTAAGTTTTAAAAAGCACCTAAGAGAAAAGCACCCGAGGTGAATTCCTAAAAATACATCTCAATGTTGATGAGCTGTTACCAATAGAAAAGTTGAAATTAATACGAATAAAAAGGAAAATTAAAGCCAAGTTATATTTATATGGATCTTAGCTAATGTTTACCTTAGATTATACCACATGCACCATGCATAATTTATTAGTGAGACACAGATAATAGAAATGATAATAAATAGGGTGAGAGAGGAATCTCTCAATCTAGCAAATCCTCTCTTCTCTTGCATCAGCAAAACTAATCAAAATGAAATATTTAATTTAGAGACTCATCAATATAGGTACGTAATTAAGTATACAATAATATGCTGAGGTGCTTTTAAAATTTATTTTTTATGTATAATTATTTTATAGTCTTTGTGTGGTGAGCACTTAAACACAATTTACCAAATATTAAAAAATAAAGAATGACGCCAAGCGCCTTGTAGCGCGTTGGTACTAGTGCCAGACTTAGGAGTCTGACCTCCCCCCTTCCCCTCAGGGGTTCGACCCCTGCCTGATGTATCAAAAAAAAAAAAAAGAATGCCTATTTTAGAGAATCTTGACGCATAGCAATAGTTAAATAGTGCTTGCATTAATTAAAGTTAAGTTACAGACATTAAAATAATGTAATGATATTATGAAGACAAAGTTCCATATGTCAAGAACAAAAGTTAAAAGTAAAACATGATGATGTTGCGATGGATCAATACCCTGCCGCCGGCGTTGCCGCCTCTGCCGCCGGCGTTGTTGAGCTCCACGTTGACATCATTGGTGTTAGGGGGGGGGGGGCATGGTGGCAATAACGTATACTGTTATGTTTGTCACGAAATATAACACCAGAAAGGCAGCCGTCACCATTGCCAATACGTTCTGCTTGAAGTTCACTTCGAAAATAACTACTATGAAAGCAGCCAAAAAAAAGAGAATCCCTAGCCAGAATGCTATCTTAATTGCCGACCAGGTTCGGAGACAAACTGGGAGACAGGCTATGTATTCATTCATATCTTCAGCTGCGTGATGAGACAAATTAATATTGATGAAGAAAGAGGAGTAGGGGCGCAAGGTAATATGAATCATTAAATTTTTCCAACATGCCTGACATGAGTGCGAGTCCAAAAAAACAAGAATAAAAACGACTAAGGCAAGGAAAACAAAAAGACACATGACTAGTGCGAGTTCAAAAACGGACGTAAATGGTTTGATCATACCACTAATTATTAATTAACGCTCACGTTAAACATCTAAAATGCCCAGTTACCCTAATAATGTTGAGAATATAAACAACCTCCAACTCAGAGTCCAAAAAATCCTTCACTAGTATTTTTTTTTTAAAAAAGAAAACAAAACCTTCAACTTGAACTGCAAAACATAAAAAAATCGACTTACATTTCGGTGAAGTCAGTACAGCATAAGTACTCGTTCGTAGAAAGATCGACATGAGTTGGATAAGAAAGAGAGAGAGATGAGAAGTGAAAAAGATTAAATCTCTAAGACAACCAAACTAATACTACAGAAACAGGGGAAGCAACACTTCTGGTCTTGAAAAAAATCGATTTGCGTTTGTTAAAAATAATAAGTATTGTAAATCTAGTATATATGAGTGATGCATGCAAAATCGAAACCATGTCTTAAAAAGTGAAGCCAGTGCTATCTCAAAAATACTTGCTTGGCGGTGACTATTCTCATACCAGCAAGCCATGGGTTCCATGGAAACATGGCGTCCAAAACTTCATTAAAAAAAAAAAAACAACAACAACAACTCGTAGAAGCTTTTTAAGAAAAACACAGTGGGATCAATAACAGGAAAATGGCGGGAAAATGGCGTCGTAACTCACCTCGACTCGACGATGTCGGCGGGAAATTAGTGTCTGCGCTGATCGCTGTCGACGGAGATGAGTCACGAATCCCTCAACGGAAAAGAAGCAATGGCTGAGTGGGGAAGATAAAGAGAGAGTGGGTCTGAACAATGAACTGAAGCAAGCGCGATGGAGAGAGTAATCAGAATGAAATTCTTCTTTCAACGTTTCTTTAAGAAGCAAGCAACAGTACGCGTCCAATAGAAACCCCTCCCCCGATACACGTGTGCCGTTTTGGACCGTCGATGGTTTGAACGGGTTTGATTGATACCGTACACAGAGGAAGTCAGAAGGCCTAGTAATGATTGAATATTATTACACTTATTTGTATCTCTTGGTGAATAAATTTAGGAATGTTTGATTGATAAATCATGGATTTTGTTACTTAATTGGGCTTTGAGCTTTTAATTGGATTGAACTCATTTATTATGATTAAATTCCATATTTACAATGATTTAGTATTTTCGCCATAACTTTTGATCTAGATATCCGATTAGCCTGATTCTTCTTTCCTTTTTAGATGATTCAGAGATCTACAATTGTTATGAAGACTTGGAAGACTGATTCGGACAAGAAGATGGACGAAATTGGGGCTAAAGACAAATGCATTTTTCTGAATTTTTATTTTGCCCGAATTTTGTAATAAAAGACCAATCTTTAGAGATTTCCTATTTATTAGAGGTTTCCTATTTGTTAGAGGTTTCCTATTTGTTAGAGGTTTCCTATTTTTTAGATATTTCTAATTTATTAGAGGTTTCCTATTATTAGGGGATTCCTATTTTTGTTTAGTCATCTCTCCTATATAGAGCCGAGAAATCAGGCCAAGCCCATCGGGCCGGCCCGTTTAAGCCCTGGCACTGTAGGGCTCGGGCTTGAAAAATAAGCCAAAAATTTGAAATGGGCCCTGCAGGGCCGGCCCTGTAGGGCCTCGTGCTTAAACGGGCCGGCCCTGCAGGCCCGTTTAACTGTAGCATTTTTTTTTTTAAAAATAATTAATTACCTATACTTCCACTTAATGAATGTGTTTATTTGTAATTACTTAGATTTTTTTAGTTTAAACTATAACCCTTTTTTTATGTTAATTATTATTCTGTATTAAAACACATAATTAGTTATTATAAATTTTAAAGAAGGGATATTTTCATATTAAATAAACACATACTTTGGTATTACAATATTATATAAGTAATAAATTATAAATATATTTTGTGTAAAATAAGTATAATTATTTTTACTTGTCAGTAAAATCATGTCTGAACCGAAGGAATCTGCAGACACACAAAATTACGAGAGGGAAAGACATTTTGTCGTGGGCATACATAAAACAATTCGTTTGTTTAAATTTTTTTTTTTTTAAAAAAGGAAAAACATATTCTTCGTGTTTATTTATTTTTTATTACGAATTAATAAATGTGTTTATTTGTTGAATGATTTATATTGTTTAGATATTAATGTTGATAACATTTATTTGATAGATTAGAACTTTAATGGTTACAATTTACTAATTATATTTCTTTGAAAAAAATCGAAAGAAAAATAGTTAAAATTTGGAATAGTAATTTTCAGGCCCTGAAGGGGCCTTGGCCCTGGTGCTATCGGGTCGGGTTTTGAGAAACATATGTTTTCTTTACTCCAGGCCCTGTAGGGCCGGCCCTGTTAGGCCCAGGCCCTGTCAGGCCGGGCCGGCCCTGATTCCCAGCTCTACTCCTATATAAGGAGGTTAGATGGTGGCTACAAAGACATTCTCAATATTATATATTCTACATTACGTCTTTTATGATTTTTAGAATAAATTAGAAGCTTTTTATTTTCTTTGAGTTGTTCATCATGTTCTTCTTCATCTTTTCTTCTGTGTTTTTCCTAGCCATGCTTGTCTAAGCTTTTGTGGTTGACCCATAGATTGAGGATTATGTGAATCCAGAGGGCCTGCACTTCAATCGATAACGTAATTTGTTTCTGTTTATTTTAATCGGATCCGATTATGATTGCGGATTGGGTATTAGATTTAATACCCAGATTGATATTCCAAGGACATAAGTCGGACCAGGTTCTAAGAGAGCGTTGTGCGATCGCACAGCGAGCTCGCCACGTGTTCGATCAAATGCTAGGCGATCGTCTAGTCGAGGGAATATTTAGACAAATGTAGAGATTTCGGTTTGTTTAGAATCAATCACGAGTTTGGTTATTATCTTTTTGTCCGATGAAGGTTATGGAATTCCAATTCTGGGTTAATCATTTTTTATCTAATTAATCTCGTTTTCTTATATTCTATTTTATCTTTGCTTCATTTAAATTACATTTCTATTTTAGTTTATTAATTTAAAAATCAAAAACCCAATTCCCCCTTGTTTTCATTTCATTTGCATGACACTTAGATTACTTAGGATTCAATAAAAGGCTCCTCGAAAAGAGAGAACGATCCTAGGTTTGCCTATATGCAATCCTTGGTTAATTGTTGATTGTGGACCCCAAGGCTAATGACAAAAGGTCTTCATCAAATGGCGCCGTTGCCGGGGAGCTAAGTAATTGGGACCCTAGGTGACTTAATTGTCAAATTCACAAAAAAAAAAAAAGTTAATTCATAGCATACTTGCATATTTTATTTTTTTTTTTGAAAAAAAAAAATTCTCTTTTTATTTTTCACTTGCATTTGTATTTTCTTATATTCCTTTTCTTAATTTTTATTGTTAGAAAGTTATCTTGTGAACCATTGGGAATTAATTGTATTGAACTTTCATGGCTTGGTTTTATGGTAATCATGAGCTACCTTTCAATTCTCACTCTTTTCAACTAGGAATGCTGTTTTTTTTTTTTTTTTTAAAGTTGCAATTTGGAGCTTAAAAAAAATTACAAAAAAACATTTTTTAAAAGCTCATCCAAACAAGCCTTAACATATGATCCATGATTTTATTTATAAGTCAGTCAGATAGATAGATTTTAAACAATCTTAAAAAGTCTAAGCTCTCAATAATACCACCCTGGTTCTCAGTTATAAGTTTGACACACCAAAAGTAGTACAATAATTATGCAATGTTAACTACAAGATTCTGACAAAGATTATTAATACACGGTTAAAAGGAAGGTATATATGAGTTTTCATCCAAAAATTTTCACTACAAGGTAGTGATAATGAATTCCAAAGTACATTAAAAAAAATAGGGGAATTACTATCAAGTTTTAAGAAATAGATTTAATTACAAATAAACTTTTTATATTAGAAATTATCATTATATATTTTTTAGTTCTTATTGACAACCTCTTGATAATTAAGTCACTTTCTTAATACTTCATAATAACTCTCTCAAAAAAAAAATAAAAAATGTCGTAAATGAATTGTAAAGAAGAAATTGAAGAGGGAGGGGCCAAGTGGGGGAGGTAGCTTCCTTTTGGTATTTTTTTTTGGGTTCAAAACTTCCTTTTGGTTTTTAACTCCCAACACACCTTACGACGATAGCCCAACGCTGCTTCCTTTCGGTGCAAATGTCAATCATAATTTATTACACCACGCCCCCCACGAATTTAATTCCATGTCTACTCGTTGGAAGCTTTCATTTTTTTTTTTTTTTTTTTGCGTTTTTGTCTCTTGTGCTTAAAAATAAATAAATGCGACTCAAGACTCTGAATCCGTGATTGAATTGTGGGTGATGGAGGATGTTTCAGGTGCATCTTGGGCTAAGAAATATAGTAGCTGTCTCATTCCGAGTGTGGTATGTCCGGCGATGACTGTTTGGATGAATCAAATTGTTTGTGATGATAGTGAAAGGGAACGATATCAAGAACAAAAAATTACTGTGTTAAATATCTCTACAAATGAATTGAATGCGTTTAATATCAGCAAATGTGGCAGGGACACTGGCTGTGGCTTTATTTTGCACCATACAGAAAGTCTTGTTCCAATTGGAGAACAGAAATTGTGTACAATATTTGTATAAGGTGTAGGGTCATAAGTTATATTAACTAGTAAGCGGAGAATGATGAAGCAAAATTTGTTATATTTTTGAAGAATTTATTTAAAATGATCAACGCGAATCTATATTTAGTACCAGGTGTTTCTAACTTTATATGATTCATTTATGAATTTTTCTTTTCGTTTCTCTTTTATAGATGGCTATATACTTTAGCTATTGGTGTATGGATTAGGTTGGATTTGTTGTCCATATAACAATAATACCAATGATTTTATATCATTTGCAAGGGAAGAAAAGATGACACATCAGGTTCAAATCATTGTGCAGAGATTGAAAAGATATTTCTATTGTGGTATCTGCCATCATAAATTCATAATTCTCCTCCACTCTGCAACAAAATGGTCTTATACTTCAGTGCTTGGCTTCCATGAAAACTTGTCTACGTAAGTCATCAAAGGAAAATTCCTTCTGATGAAATTCTCTTTCTTATTTTTTTTACTGAAACAAAAATCAAAAGAAGAAGATTAAAGTATGTACCCATTCAGACAAAAAGGTGCCGCAAGAAGATTATCTCTTGCAACTTTGTCAACTATATAACATTTGGTTCAGTTTAATGTAGTGCACCACACAGAAAGAATAGGTTCAGTATTATGTAGGGTTTGGACTTTTTAAAGATATTTTGGATGTGAAGTGGATATCTCTGTTCTATCTAACTACCAACAAACTCGAGATGTTTGCATTTGGCAGATGATGATAGTCTTATACCAATTATCAACATATATCTGAAGAGTTTTTTACCGTTGAGATGATTATGCTCCTATAATCCTTGATGCCTTTTAGAGAAGTTATCTAGCTAATGGATGTTTTAAGCTATATTTGACGTATCTATATTTTAGAATTTGTGGTTTTCTATCAAAAGCGGTTATATAATGTTGTTCCTACTGTGTGCATAATTTGAGATTTTTGTTTACATAGTAGTGTATCTATGATTTTCTTCATATCATGAAAGGGAAGAAAAGTCGAGGAGAAATGAATTAAATACATTGGTTTTCACAAGTAATTTTTGTTAGTACATGTTGAGTTTTGAGGAATAGGACGTTTGCATGATAATAGTTCTTACACACACATATATATATGTATGTGTGTGTATGTTATTAATATATATCTCATGCTTGAATTAATAACTTGGATGTAGTATTGAATTTTGTTTATACAAGTTTATCATCAATATATATATATAATCTCATCTTCAAGCCACCTTCATAAACGACTTATATCAGCTTCCCTCACAAATTACCGTTCACAAGCTGGTTTCATTGTCATTGGACTGATGTCCATCTCCAACGCACAATAAATCAAAAACCTTTCTTCTCTTTCCATTGGACTGAGGCCTTTTCATTTTCTCACGTCACGTCTCATATCTGAGCCCTACGAGAATTCAAAATTTGAATCCCTTCTCTCCCCCCTCCCTCCCTTTTTCCTCAGTTTCTTTCATAGCCACCTCATCTCAGGAGCAAGTAAATTTCAACCCCCTTCAAATTTCTTCTTCTACGACTCTCTCTCTCTCAATTATCTACTCTGAAGGGTAAGGAATCCCCTCACCGTACTCAAACTTGGTGATCTCTGTCGTCGCCATCGTTGAATTTTGAAGTCTTTATTCTTTTGTAGCTTCTCGATATAAGAATGTTTGTACTCTTCCGCCATTCTTTCCTTCATCTTTGATTTGTAAAGATAATATATTATCCCTTAATGGATTTTGGGAAACAGGTGTAAGAGATTAAACGGATTAGGTCTGAGTTCTTTAGTGTTGTCCAAAGCTTCGCCGAAAGCTTTGGCTGTGAGAGCCAAAAACTGGTGCAAATCTGCGTATCGTTTTCTGAAATTGTGCGTCGAAGCCGGCAACATCGAGGTTTGCTATACTCTGGGCATGTTGAGTGGAGAATGATTCCTTTCTTTTCTTTGAAATTAGAAATCTCTTCTATATGTTGCAAAATAGAAAGTATGTAGAAAGTGGTAAATTTGTCATGCAGAAAGGTGTGCATTTTGAATCGGTGTGCATTTTTCACGGTTTGTTCATATGTATTTTTGAATCGGTGTGCATTTTTCACAGTTTTAATCATTCTTTATGGGTTTACATTTTGCAGAGGGGTCTATGCAGACAGGGAAAATGAAAGAACAAGCTATCACAATGGACAATGACGAAGGAGGTGACGAAGAAGAATCAGAAGATGGTAATAAACTAAAAATCAGCGCTCTGTTCTCCAGATTTTTTTTGTCCTGAACTTTAAACTTCAGCTTCATTCCTCTTTGCATTACTCCACCTTCTGTCGTCCTCAGTTTAATTTTGCTCTCTGTAGTGTAAGCAGTACAAGCTCCTGTTTCTTCTTCACAGTATCAAGAAAGTCGTCATTTTTAATTTTGAAATGCCATTTTCAGTTCAAGTTTAAAATTAAGAAACTCAATAAAG
Source organism: Acacia pycnantha (assembly GCA_025563575.1). NCBI lineage: Eukaryota > Viridiplantae > Streptophyta > Magnoliopsida > Fabales > Fabaceae > Acacia > Acacia pycnantha. Next base: position 4,173,631 of record JAMWYP010000003.1, on the reverse strand, counting down.
CATTTGAGAACTTAATATGGAATGATGATAATGACTTCTCTTTTTCCTCCCTTGGCTCTCTAATTCTTAATTTTTGCTTTCAAGCTATCGCTATGTAGCTTTTTACGGTTCCTTTAAAAAAAAAAATCTTTGATGTATATCGGTGATACTAATAAGCCCAGAGAACTTATTACACTAATTTTTTAAATATCTAATGACTTCCTTTTTTCCTCACTTGGTGATGCAGATGATGGTTTGGATCACTTTGACGATGATGGATTTATCGTTGGTTTTGATGAAGAAGAGAAGGATGACAATCCACAAGAAACACAAGAGACAAAAAAGAAAAGAAAAAAAGAAGAGGTTCATTTCCCTTCTTACCCTGCAATGCAATTCGATATATGGTACTCAATACTAATTGTTCTTTGCTAACTATTTCAGAAAATCATTGAATTAGTGTTGTTCAGTGTTCACAATGATGATGCTCTTGAGCTAATTTGTAAAAACCAGATCTTGGGTATCAATCAGGAAAAATTGGTAAGCATTAGTATTCATTTCGTTTTGATTTGGGAAAATCCACCTCAGGACCCATTTAACAAACATAATCTCAAATTAGACCCAAGGAAAAGTCACTGATCAGAAAAGGCCCTTTCTGGTATTATGTTAGAAAACAAAATTACATTGTTGCCCTCAATGAAAGTCTGAAATTGAACAATCCTCTCTCATCTCTAAATCATTCGAAAACTTCTCAAATCCGTTGCTCTACATTCTCTGATCTCCGTTGTCAATCTCCGCCTTTGCGCCTCCATCCTCGTCGGTCTCCACCTTGGTGCCTCCGTGCTAGTCGGTTTGCGTCGTCGTGCTTGTCGGTCTCGGTTTGCGCCTCCGCATTTCGCGCCATCCTAATAGGGCTTGTTCCTATTGGTGGGCGCCAACTGCCATAATTTCTTATTCGTCCTTTCTCGTCCAAAAGCAGTATAAAGAACTATGGATCATGTAACATCCCGTTTTTCAAAAGCAGTATAAATTTTTTTCATCAAAACATCATTTGAAATCATCAGAGTAGAGCATCAGAGCGTAAGAGTAACTGATATATATTCAAAGTACCCAAGGTAGCATGTCTTGCTGTTTAAATAGCGGTACAAGAGTGTTTCAAAAGTAATATACAATCACGGAAAGTGTCTCCCTGGCAATCCCCATGCCGTGGCAACAAAAGATGGTCTTCAACCGGGTTCCTATGCGGGCTGCTTACTCTTTTCCTCGACCCTGAAGCTTTATTAAGGGCTGAGATCCGATGCATCCAGACCTCAGGTAACGGTTAACCTCATGTTTATATATACTATATATGTACGAAAGACATTCATTGAATTTTGGCAACATTTACTACGGTCAGACATAGGGTACACATATCAGATATGTATGGCAATAACAATTCAGTCGAATGCAAGGTTAAGGCACAATGAGGAAATGTACATGATCAGATTGCACGGTAATAACAATACAGTCGGAAGTATGGTTAAGGCACAACGGACAATAATACAGTCGGATGTAAGGCATGACGAGCGATGTCTGATCGAATGTAATGCATGACAGACGATGTCTGATCGAATGTAAGGCATGACAGACAATAGTACAGTCGGATGTAAGACATGACAGAGGAAACACATATATGCATACAATAACCATCAGAGTTAGTGTTACAGTACGCGAACGTAGCATCGTTGACGGAATTTTGGTACGACGGTTGGTTAGAACGTAATCAGGGATATCCTATAAGGACAATAGCTCTTTTATTAATGATCAAGTATTATGACGGACATTTTAGTCATAAATGACCATTTTACCCCTGACCCCCTAATTGGCGGAATTTCGTCAGAGCTTCGCTACTTTGACTCCCAACTTTCAGAAAATCAATCCCTACTATGTTTTTACCTCGTCAGGCATCTTTCAATGCAATGAAGCTTAAAAACAAGAATAGGAATTTCATTTCCTACTTCCTAGATCTAGCTAAGGACCGAAGAACTTACCCTTGAAGAACTTCCTCTTCCTTCTTGCTCTCACTTCTCCAGAGCTCCCCTCTCTAACTTCTCTCTAAAATGCTTTGTGAATTGGTGAAGAGAACTCAAAGGGGATGGTGACTATTTATAGAGAAATTGTGAGGGTATTTTGGTAACTTTCCAACTTTCTTTCCTTCAATTTTTGGCCATGGAATTCTTGAGCTTCAACCTCCTCCACACAACCATGCATGCCGACCTCCCCCCCCCTTTTTGCACCAAAATGACATCATCAATTATGATATCACATACTTGCTTTATGGGGTTTTACCCGATAAAGTTCCTTGATCAGTGTTCTAATCGCGTAATCTTGAAGAATCTTAGAAATCCGGCAACATAGCCCTGAAGGTCTATTCTTCCTCTTTGAAAATATCTTGGTTAACTAAATTTTTGATTCCATTCAGGGTATTCCATTGCCCGCCGAACATTTTCGGATAAACGTCTTGATTACGAAATCGCCGGGTAATGTCCAACTCGGGACAAAATTACACTGAATCATAATATGTCCAGTTGTTAGCAACCTAATTCAAGGATTTTGATTTAGGATTTATTTTCTATTGGTTCTCATTTATCCTGTTGCCTTTTTTACAAAATATCTTTCTACTTTTCAAAACTTCTCCACTAAGTTTCTATTTTAATTTCCATTCAATTTTTCTTCTCTTTTTCTTCTTATTTTAGGCTAGCTCTTCCCCAAAACAAGATTTTGACTTTTCAATCTTTTTTTAATCACTTAATTCATGCCTTAATTACCTTAATTAATAATTAATCCATTGGCTAATTATCTCCTTAAGTATTTATATAATTCACCTTATTCATTTCCTAAAGAATTAGTCATAAATTAATTAATTAATTAATCCCTTACTAATTTTTAATAATTTTCTTAATTAGGATTAATTATTATCTCACAACTATTTTACTGACATTGGTATTTTATGCTCTATGAAAAATATTAAAAATCATTGGGTCACTTATGTTTCCCCAAAATAATATTTATTTTTGCCTCATTATTTTTCAAGGAAATTAATCCCAAAAATTATCTAAATTAGAGACAACATACTCTCTAATTTTTATTAAATATTTTGTTGCCTCTCAGTATTTTATGACTCATAGATTCACTTAGGGCTTGTTTGGCATTTTATCTCTTCTAATTTCCATAGAAATTGCCCTAGCAAAATAAGATAAATCCCTTCCAATATTTGAGACCTCATATTCACCTATTCCCAATAGGTATAATTTACTAAATTATAATATTTATCACAAGTCAGTTTTTAGGGTATTGCATTTTTCCCTCCGTTAAATAAAATTTCGTCCTCGAAATTTGCACTCTACCAACAAAACTCCGTACTATCTAGACTTCAGATCTTTACCCTATCTCAGGTTCGACTACAAAGATATTGTCATATCATACTTTGGTATATAGTGTTTCCCGTGGCTCCCATACACCGCGGTCAACACCACAGGTACCAAAATGTCTCCATGGCTCCCATACACCATGGCAACACAAGATACTTTAAATGTTTCCATGGCGCCTACATACCATGGTAACACAAGATACCTCCTACTCAATGACACGATCACGGTCGGATTGTAGCAACGAACAAACACGCGTTAGATCTTAGGGAAATCTATAGGCATGCATTACTAAGTGATTCCCTACTAAGTGGGATAGTACATTGGATCATCTCCGGAAGTCCTTTGTCCTCTGTACAAGTTAGTGTGTACACTCTGCCCGGGTTCTGTGGCTTTATCGCTGCAGCTTTCTCCAGACAGTGCACACTAATGTGTCCAGGCTTTTGACACTTGAAGCATATCAACTTCCCATCGCAGTCAGTACTTCGAGGATGATGCCTCCTACATTTTGGACACGATCGGGGTCCTGACATTCCAGGGTTGTACTGCTGCCCAGTTTGGAATGGCCTCTTACTTTCTCTTTGGGAGTCACTCCATGGTGCCTCTCTCTTCCGCGAGACATTTTCACGGCTGCCCTCGCTATGACCTGTGCTGCTACTGTTGGGTTTTCGGAACTTACGCAGCTCCTTGAGATTGCGCTCAATCAGTCGGCATGATTCCACCGCTTGGGCCAGCTCAGGAAATTGCTGAGAAACAAGCTTTTCCCTTATTTCATACCTTAACCCGAATATCAGCCTATTTTCCTTCCAGTTTTCATCATTGGCACGCTTCAAATATGACGAGTATCGTGACAAGTTGGTGAACCGGGCAAAGTAGTCGTCAAAAGATTCCTCGGAACCTTGTTGGATTTGTAGAAACTCCGCCTCCTTAATCACTTGTGTTGAGGGAGGAAAATACTGTTCGTTAAATTTTTCGAGGAACTTTTCCCAAGTGACAGGGCAGTAGCGTGTCTGCAGTGTCGTGGCGACGCTCTTCCACCATCTATGTGCATCACCTTGAGCTTGTAAATTGCCAATTGAGCTTTCCGGTTTCCCGGGCATTCCATTTCTTCAAAGATCTTGTCTAGGCTCATCAGCCAATCTTCAGCTAGCTCATTCTTACCACGGAAAGCAGGTGGCTTGAGCTTGCAGAACTGTGTGACCCAGTGTTGTGTGGTCTCCACAACCCTCTCCCGTCGAGGAGGTGACTGAGATCTGTCAGATTCCTCAGGTTCCTCAGCATGCTCGTCACTTTGCTCGTTTTCTTCTTCTTCCTTAGTATTTCGTTCATCCTCAGCTTCTCGATCTTGTCTTTCCCGCCTTTCTGCTAGAAGTTCACCAACAAGAGCCCTCAGTTCTTGCAGATTTCCCCTCATCTCCTGCATCTCATTTTGCTCTGGCTGGTCTGGTATTAGATTCATCCGAGGTTGTCTACCTCGCCCTCTGCCTCGGCCTCCGGAAGCTCCGGCTCCTCTCAGATTCGCCATGTCGCGTTCTTTTTCCTTTATTAGGGAAAACGTTAGTTATACAAGGAATAAAACGATGATCTTATCACAAATTCTATCACACTTCATGTTTACACTACTACCGAATAGACACCCGCAACATGTCCCTCGTTCAGAATCCCGTTGGTTTGTTCTTCCTAGAAACGGGTATGGAAATACGTATCAGAAGTTCCTTTACATGAGTCAAATACTGCATGTACCTATCTTTGTTGATCTCGAAGTTTCATCTGGCGTGACCCAGCTTCTCATATAGGCTCTGGGTTAGAGTGATGCATTGACAGAGGGTGGTACACCAGTTCAGGATGGTATACTGGTTTAGACTGGTATACCGAAGTAAGGTGGTACACCGACCTAGGCTTATATCAGTACTCATTTTCAAAACATGCTCTTTAAAAAGGCGTAGAGCCTAACTCCGTTACTCAAACCAATTGGCCAGGTAAGTGTCTATCATGGGGGCCTCACCGAGTTCACGGCGACTGATTGGCTTACCCACATAGACTAGCATTGCCTTCGGCACCAAAAGGTTTTGGAATAACTTAGTTAGATCTATGCCAGGACAACTACTCTGATACCATAAATGTAACATCCCGTTTTTCAAAAGCAGTATAATTTTTTTTTCATCAAAACATCATTTCAAATCATCAGAGTAGAGCATCGGAGCGTAAGAGTAACTGATATATATTCAAAGTACTTACGGTAGCATGTCTTGCTGTTTAAACAGCGGTACAAGAGTGTTTCAAAAGTAATAAACAATCAAGGAAAGTGTCTCCCTGGAAATCCCCACGCCGTGGCAACAAAAGATGGTCTTCAACCGGGTTCCTATGCGGGCTGCTTACTCTTCTCCTCGATCCTCGGTCCACCCGACCCTGAAGCTATATCAAGGGCTGAGATCCGATGCATCTGGACCTCAGGTAACGGTTAACCTCATGTTTATATACACTATATATGTACGACAGACATTCATAGAATTTTGGCAACATTTACTACGGTCAGACATAGGGTATACATATCAGATATGTATGGCAATAACAATTCAGTCGGATGCAAGGTTAAGGCACAGTGAGGAAATGTACATGATCAGATATGCACGGCAATAACAATACATTCGGAAGTATGGTTAAGGCACAACGGACAATAATACAGTCGGATGTAAGGCATGACAGACAGTAATACAGTCGAATGTAAGGCATGACAGACAGTAATACTGGATTATCAAAGACTGATATCAGGGTTATCAGAGACTGATATCAGGATTATCAGAATTATCAGAGGCTGATATTAGGGTTATTAGAGACTGATATCAGGGTTATCAGAATTATGCACCGACCGAGGGTGGTACACTGGTTCAGGATGGTATACCGGTTCAGAATGGCATACCGAAGTAAGGTGGTACACCGACCTTGGGTTATATCAGTACTCATTTTCAAAATATGCTCCAAATTTTTGAAAAGGCTTAGAACCTAACTCCGTTAATCGAACAGAATGGCTAGGTAAGTGTCTACCATGGGGGCCTCACCGAGTTCACGGCGACTAAACGGTACACCCACGTAGACTAGCCTTGCCTTCGTCACCAAACTGTCCGTAATAACATAGTTAAATTCATGCCAGGACTACTGCTCAGATACCAAAAATGTAACATCCCGTTTTCACAAGCAGTATAATTTTTTTTTTAAACATCATTTCAAATCATCAGAGTAGAGCACCAGAGCAAGAGTGTAACTGATATATATATTCAAAATACCACGGTGGCATGTCTTGCTGGTTAAACAGTGGTACAAGAGTGTTTCAAAAGTAATATACATCAGAAGTGTCTCCCTAGCGATCCCTACGCCGTGGCAACAAAAGACGGTCTGCAGCCGAGTCTCTAAACTTGCTGCTTTCCTCTCTCCTCGGTCCTCGGTCCTCCTGGCCCTGAAGCTATATTAAGGGCTGAGATCCGATGCATTCGGATCTCAGGTAACGGTTAACCTCATGTTTATATACATTATATATGTACGACAAACATTCATAGACTTTTGGCAACATTTACTACGGTCAGACATAGGATATACATATCAGATATGTAAGGCAATAACGATACAATTCGGATGCAAGGTTAAGGCACAATAAGAAATGTACATGATTAGATATGCACGGCAATAACAATACAATCGGAGGTAAGGTTAAGGCACAACGGACAATAGTACAGTCAGATGTAAGGCATGATAGACAGTAATACAGTCGGATGTAAAGCATGACAGTCGGATGACAGAAAATAGTACAGTCGGATGTAAGGCATGACAAAGGAAATACATACATGCATATAATAACCATCAGAGTTAGTGTTACTAGTACGCGAACGTACCTTCGTTGACGTTATACAGTATTTCTATACGACGGTTGGTCAGAACGTAATCAGAATGTAATCAGGGATATCCTATCAAGATAACAACGTATTTATTAAGGATCTATCATTACGATGGACATTTTAGTCATAAATGAACATTTTACCCCTGACCCCCTAATCGGCGGAATTTCGCCAGCACTTCGTTACTTTGACTCTAATCTTCCAAAATTTCAACATAACTCCTACTCCAACATAATTTTCGAAATATATATCATATTTAACCTTAAAACATGATATCTAAACTAACTTGGAAGACTAAAGATCAAAACAACATTTCTACTATAACTATCGAAAAACTAAGAACCGAAGAACTTACCCTTGAAGAAATTCGCTACAAATTTTTCCAGAGCTCCTCTCTCTAACTCCTCTCTAACTCTTCTAATTGCTCTTGAATTTGTGAGAAATGAAGAGAAGTGGAAGGGCTATTTATAGCCAAAAACCTAGGGACACAAAGGGTATAACAATTTTGCCTTATTCATTCTTGGCCATTCATTTGACAACTTAGCTAGCAAGTTTTCTACTCCATTTTCATCCACAAAAACCGCCCCCTTATGTCATTCTTCCAAGCAATGAGGTCATCCCAATGATGTCATGCATTTACTTTATGGGATTTTACCGATAAAGTTCCCCGATCGGTGTTCTAATCGCGTAATCTTGAAGAATCTCATAAATCCGGCAATGAAGCGTCGAAGCTCTATTCCTCCTCTTTAAAAATATTTGGTTTAACTAAATTTTTGATCCTATTCAGGGCATTTCGTTGCCTGCCGAACATTTTCGGATAGACGTCTTCGGTTACGGAAATAACTTCCGGAAACACCAACTTCTGGACAAAATTACACTGAATCATAATATGTCCAGTTGTTAGTAACCTAATCCAAGGATTTTGAGTTAGGATTTATTTTCTATCGATGTTCATTTATCCTGTTTGCTTTATCACAGAATATTCCATAGAATATTCCTTTAGAATATTCTCTAAACCTAAACCCTTTTCACACTACATCTTTCTTTTCTTCTATTTTTCCTTCTATTTTTTTGAAAATTCATGGGCCTTTTTTTTTGTTGACTTTTCAACCTTTTTAATCACTTAATTATATTCTTTAATTACTTAATTAGTAATTATCCCATTTGCTAATTAATCCTTTAAGTATTCATATACCTCACCTTATTCATTTCCTAAACAATTAGCCAATAATTACTTATTTAATTACTTACTAATTGTTGACAATTTTCTTAATTATAATTAATTATTATCTCACAACTATTGGACTGACATTGGTATTTTACGCTCCATGTAAAATATTAAAAATCATGGGGTCAATTATGGCCCCACAATACTTTTTGATTTTTCTCCTTCAATTTTTCCAAGGTAATAATTTAATAAATTACCTAAATAAGGGACAATATTCTTCCCTATTTAAAATAAATATTTATTTGCCTCTTTATAATATTTTCAGGGTATTTTATAACCCATAAATATTTTAGGGACCTATTTGTAAATTATCTAACGTTTTAGGGACCTTTTCGCACATTATCTTATCTCAAGAGAAATTGTCCTAATAATAAGATAAATTCAATACAAGGTGTTTGAGACCTCATATTCACCTATTTTCAATAGGTATACTCTACCAATTTATGATATTTACCTTAAGTCAAATTTTAGGGTATTACATTTCTCCCCCCGTTAAACAAAATTTCGCCCTCGAAATTTGTACTCTACCACCTATACCTCGTACTATCTAAACTTCGGACTATACGCGTCGGATCTTCACTCTATCTTTCAGCTGCTTCTTTCGGTGATCGAGAATTCGCTATGGTTTGACCACTAAAGATCTTGTCATTTCGTACTTTGATATATGATGTTCCCCGTGGTTCCCATACACCGCGGTTAACACCACAGATACCAAAATGGATACCAAAAATGTCTCCATGGCTCCCACACACCATGGCAACATAAGATACCTAATACTTAATGACTTAATCGTGGTCGGATTGTAACAACTAAGAAACAAGGAACACGCCACAGTGATAGTTCACGTAATCATATGATTTAACCTAGAGAAGATTCTCTATCAAGAGATAGTACCTTGGACCATCTCTGGGAGTTCTCTGTCCTCTGCACCAGTTAGTGCGTACATTCGGCCTGGGTTCTGTGGCCTTGACGCTGCAGCTTTCTCCGGACAGTGCACACTGATGTGCCCAGGCTTTTGACACTTAAAGCATATCAGCTTCCCATCGCAGCCAGTACTTTGAGGATGATACCTCCCACATTTTGGACACGATCGGGGTCCTGACGTTCCTGGGTTGTACTGCTGCCCAGTTCGGACTGGCCTCTTGCTTTCTCCTTGAGAGTCACTCCGTGGTGCTTCTCTCTTCCGTGAGGAATTTTCACGACTACCCTCGCTACGATCGACACAGCTACTATTGTGATTCCGCGATCTACGTAACTCCTTCAGGTTGCGCTCAAGTCATCCGGCAAGACTCTACTGCTTGAGCCATTTCAGGAAAATGCTGGGATACCAGCCTTGCTCTTATGTCATACTTCAGCCCGCAGATCAACCTGTTTGCCTTCCAGCTTTGGTTATCATTACTCCCTAGGTACGACGAATATCGCGACAGATTGGTGAACCGAGCAAAGTAATCGTCAAAGGTTTCCTCGGAACCTTGTTGAATATGAAGGAACTCCTCCTCCTTAATCACTTGTGTTGAGGGAGGAAAATACTGTTCTATGAATCTCTCCCAAGTGACAGGGAAAAAACGTGTCCGCAACGCTGTAGCGACACTTTTCCACCACCTGTGCGCATCACCTTCGAGTATGTAAATTGCTAGCTGAGCTTTCCGGTCCTCCGGGCATTCCATAACTTCAAAGATCTTGTCTACCTCATCCTCTACCACGGCCTCTGCCCCGGCCTCGGCCTCTGGGAGCTCCGGCTCCTCTTAGATTCGCCATGTCTTGTTCTTTTTCCTTTATTAGGGAAAACATTAGTTATACAAGGAGTACAACAATGATCATATCACAATTTCTATCGCACTTCATATTTACACTACTAACGAATAGACACCCGCAATATGTCCCTCGTTCAGAATTTCGTTGGTTCGTTCTTCTCAGAAACGGGTACGGAAACACGTATCGGAAGTTCCTATACATGAGTCAAATACTGCATGTACCTATCTTTATTGGTCTCGGAGTTTCATCCGGCGTGACCCAGCTTCACATATAAGCTTCGTACTAGGATAGAATTACCGTCCAGTACAAACTGGTGATTATCAGAATTATCAGAAACATCAGAGTTATAGAAATATAAGAGGCATCAGAGACATCAGAGTTATCAGAATTATCAGAAATTGATATCAGGGTTATCAAAGACTGATATCAGGATTATCAGAATTATCAGAGACTGATATCAGGGTTATCAGAGACTGATATCAGGGTTATCAAAGACTGATATCAGGATTATCAGAATTATCAGAGACTGATATCAGGGTTATCAGAGACTGATATCAGGGTTATCAGAGACTGATATCAGGATTATAAGAATTATCAGAGACTGATATCATGGTTAATAAATTACCTAAATTAGGGACAATATTCTTCCCTATTTAAAATAATTATTTATTTGCCTCTTTATAATATTTTCAGGGTATTTTATAACCCATAAATATTTTAGGGACCTATTTGCAAATTATCTAACGTTTTAGGGACCTTTTCTCACATTATCTTATCTCAAGAGAAATTGTCCTAATAATAAGATAAATTCAATACAAGGTGTTTGAGATCTCATATTCACCTATTTTCAATAGGTATACTCTACCAATTTATGATATTTACCCTAAGTCAAATTTTAGGGTATTACATACTGTTGCCTTTTTTACAAAATATCTTTCTACTTTTCAAAACTTCTCCACTAAGTTTCTATTTTAATTTCCATTCAATTTTTCTTCTCTTTTTCTTCTTATTTTCGGCTAGCTCTTCCCCAAAACAAGATGTTGACTTTTCAATCTTTTTTTAATCACTTAATTCATGCCTTAATGACCTTAATTAATAATTAATCCATTGGCTAATTATCTCCTTAAGTATTTATATAATTCACCTTATTCATTTCCTAAAGAATTAGTCATAAATTACTTAATTAATCCCTTACTATTTTTGATAATTTTCTTAATTAGGATTAATTATTATCTCACAACTATTTTACTGACATTGATATTTTATGCTCTATGAAAAATATTAAAAATCATTGGGTCACTTATGTTTCCCCAAAATAATATTTATTTTTGCCTCATTATTTTTCAAGGAAATTAATCCCAAAAATTATCTAAATTAGAGACAACATACTCTCTAATTTTTATCTCTTATAATTTCCATAGAAATTGTCCTAGCAAAATAAGATAAATCCCTTCCAATATTTGAGACCTCATATTCACCTATTCCCAATAGGTATAATTTACTAAATTATAATATTTATTATAAGTCAGTTTTTAGGGTATTACAAATCAATGCTGGTTAATTGTTAAAGTAAAGCAAAAGAAGCATTTGGTAGGGATTAAGGTAAGTAAAATTAGTATCAAGTAAACCATAATACCTTCAGGTAAGCAAAAGGAGGCCAAATCCTTCTTACATATTGGGACTTGGGAGCCTCTTCCCAGGAGGATATTTGAAAAGAAATTGCACATATATAAATAGATATTGGTCATGAAGAACCTGTCGTTCTAAACCAATACACTAAATTGTTGTTACCAAAAAAATGCTAAATTATAACCAAAATGAGGGAAACCATCAATTGCTTAAAGTCTATATTTACAAAAAAAATCTTCTCATTACATTGACTGTTTGTACAGTTGATATATACACCATCAAAGAAAGAAAACATGCAACATTCCAAAATTGTTCGCATAATTTTCAAAATTAAACTTTAAAACTTTTTATAATAGAACCACTGACACTTAATACTCACAAGTCTATAAGACTAAATGATGCATCTTTTTTACTTCTTGATGCAAAACAATGATGCTTCTTTAATAAAGCATATGTCATTAGCCTTAAAATTCATCAATAAAGAATCACGATTGCTAGATAACATTAAGCATATTACATTTTTTAGTTTTTCTACCTATAAAACTAGTTTAATATTTTAGTAAAAGTATATGCAATGTGGTTAGTTACTGATGGCAATGCTATAGGCGCTAAAGAATTAATATCCAATGAACCCAAGGTTCCAAAGTTGGTGCAGTTGCCCCCTGTTGCTGCAACGTTTTGGAGTCTAGAAATTCATATTTTGCTTTCTCCTTTTGCCATTTCTTTCTTTCTACAAATGCTTCCTCCACAGTCTCTAAACTAGCATCTGGAAGTAGCCCCACAATCACAAAATTTTCAAAGAGTGAGGATGGCCCCTTAAAAATTTTTCAACAAACTGATAAATATATGTTCCAACCAAAATCCTGTGAATGTGCTCAAAGGTTTAGATTGCATCTAACTAACTTCAGATTGGAATATGCAAAAAGATTGGGGTTTAATCAACACTTACTCTTTCTCTCTGAAACAGACGTAGATCGACGACCATGGAGGCGCAGAGGCGGAGATCGACGACCACGGACGAGTAGAGGCGGAGACCCATGAGCACCGAGGCGTAGAGGCAGAGACCCACGAGCACCACGCTCAGAGGCGGAGGCGGAGGCTGAGAAGGCCGCAGATTAGAGAATGCAGAGAGATGGGAGCAACGGAGAATGTAATTTCCAATTTAGAGATGAGAGAGGAACAATATTTCTTCGAATATGACAAGATTGATTCAAATTCATTGGCATGTTGAATTTCAGACTTCCAATAAGGGCAACAATGTAATTTTGGATTGTAACTTAATACCCATAAAGGCCCTAGGGCCTATTCTGACATGTGAAACTTCCTTGAGCCTTTTTTGAGTTAAATGGGCCCTTATATGGATTTTCCCTTTTGATTTCTTGCTCTGTGTTTGCAACAAATTGTTTATTTATGTTTCATTGATTTTATCCTAGGGTAACGGAAAGCCTAAGGACCAATTTGTTAGGAAGAAAACTTGGGGAGGGAAAGGGAAGATCCCAATCTTCCCATGGATTTTGGCTGTTTGTTACACAGAAAGTCCAGTCAGCAACTCACTGGAATTGGACATTTTCCTTATTTGAGGGAAGATGCTTTCCCTCCGAAAATGGAAGGAAAGCTGCCATCTTCCCAGGAAGATGGTTTTTTGACAGATTTACCCCTGAAATTCAAATTTGGCGGGAAGTTCGAACTTGGCGGGAAAGTTCAAACTTGGCGGGAAAGTTCAAACTTGGCGGGAAAGTTCAAATTTGGTGAAATTTTTTTTTCTTCAAAAGTTCGAACTTAACATTAATATATATTTTTAAAATATATTTTAGAAAAAAAAAATATATTTTTTTTATTTTGAATTAATTAAATTTGAAGGTAAAATAGACATTTCCTAATTCCTTACCAACTACCACCTCTTCATTTTCTTCCTACCAAACAACTCAAGTCATCTTCCCTCATCTTTCAAATCTTCCTTTCCATTCCTTTCCCTCCTCTAAAGTTCCTTTCCCTCCCCAAGCTTTCTTTGTAACAAACGGGTCCTAAGGGCCTGTTTGAGAGTTCCATTTTGGAGGGAAAAGAAAGGGAAGAAAGGGTTTTGGTAGTCCTTTCCCTTGTTTGCAAGTTATAAAAATAAGAGGGGAGGAAATCAAGGATTTTTATAAATCCCCTAAGCCTATGTTTGGCTTGAGGGAAGGTTAGGGGAGGGGAGGAAATTTTTTTGACCAAATTATCCATGAGAAATTTTAAAAATTATATAACTTTTTGCATCGTTTTCCGCACATTAACTTTGGAAGTATGTCACATCATGGGCATATCTGACTTTTCACACTAGGGAGGGGCATCCCCCCTCCCTCCCTCACCTCCAACCAAACATAGCCTAAAACTCTCTTTCTTCTAAAAAATAAAGTTCTCCTAATATAGGGGGTTTTAAGAGAGAAAATAAATTAATTACTTGTTTACCCTCGTTTACCACCACCACCAACCACCGCCACCGCCACTGCCACCGCCGCCACCACCGCCCCACCCCTGCTACCGGCACCACCACCATCGCCCCCACCACTGCCAGCACCTCCACCACCGCTGTCGCCGCCGTCACCACAACCGCCGCCGCCGCCGCCGCTACCGCCACCACCACCATCCCCACCGCTGCCACCATATAAATAAATTTTTGAATATAAAAATTACATAAATAATTTTTTTAGAAAATTTAAATTTAAATTTATTTGTAAAGTATAATAATTATATTAATTATTAAAGAAAAGGACAAAATGGTAAAAATAACTCATTAATCCTCCATCTTCTTCCCTTACTATTTTTTTAACTCCCAAATAAGGGGAGGAAATATCCTTCATTTCCCTTCCATCCCCTCCCCTCCATTCTTCTTGCATCCTTTTCCTTCTCCTTCCTTCCAAACTCCCAAACAAAACCTAAGAGGCTAGAAAAGGATGGCCTTGATAGTGATACAAGGGGACAAAACACTGCAGAATTCTGAAATATATTTACTTGCCTTCCTCCCTTTTTTCAGAAAATGTCCATTGGCGATCTATGATAGCATTTCACCTAGAGTCGGGAAATCGGGCCGAGCCCATCGGGCCGGCCCGTTTAGGTCCTGGCCCGTCAAGGGCCGGGCTTGAAAAATGGACGAGATATTTGAAATTGGCCCTGTAGGGCCAGCCCTGGAGGGCCTTGGGCTTAAACGGGTCAACCATGCAGGCCCTTTTCACTATAGCTTTTTCTTTTTTTCCTTTTTTAATTTATTAATTTATATATATATTGTATTTGTTATAGAGTTATTTATCCATTTAACTATAAATACATAATAATTATACTCTAATTTTATGATTTGGTTTATTATTTGTTGCAAATCAAATTACTCTTATGTTTAACAAATTAAATTATTTGTTACAATAATAGTCATCGTACTAATGTCGCTTAGTGGTACATTTCTTATGTTTTATGTGAGTTATTTGTGAACATAGTTTGCTTTTGATTATGAATTAGTGATTGTGCTTATTTGTTGGATGATTCGTGGTGTAATTTACTAATTATATTTCTTTAAAAAAACAGAGGAAAATTAATTAAAAATTAGAATAGTAATTTCCGGGCCTTGGAGGGCCGGCCCTAGCCCTGGTGCTATCGGGCCGGGCTTTGAAAAACATATGTTTTTCTTACCTCAGGCCCTGGAGGGCTGGCCCTGTTAGGCCTTGGCCCTTTATGGGCCAGCCCTGGAGGGCCGGGCCGGCCCTGATTCCCAGCTCTAATTTCACCCACGGTTTTAACTTTTTTACTTGAGTTCATGGCACTATTCTTTTGTTGACAAATCACAAAGTGTTGGTTTTCTGGATCACTTTTCAATAATTATACACTCATGCCTACATATTAAGTGAAAGGCAGAATATTAGTAAGGGGGTGAATTTGATGATTTAAAAACTTTTCGAATTACCTCTGAAAACTCACACGAAAACAAAGCTAAACAGATGGAGAGTAGGAGAAAGAATTGACACAAGAGATTTATACTGGTTCGGTCTAAATTTTTGACTTACATCCAGTCCCCAGACTCTCTGGTTATTTCACTATCTCTTTAATTGATTACACACTTTGTGCTCGAAGTAATCCTCTTATTAGAATTCACTCCCCCTTACAAGTTGTAATCAATAACTCAATTTCAAAGTCCCACTACTTTGAGATCTTACTAAGATATTGATCCAAAAAAAAAAAAAAATCCAAAAGAGATTAAAAAAGTATTAAGGTTCATTCAATATCTTAAAATATTTTTTTACTTGCAATTGGCACTTTAAATAATAATATAACCTTGGCGTACATTATGAGATCGTTCTTATATGAATCAAATGACACCATCATAGGTAACAGTATTGTCAAAAACTAGTGTAAAAACATATTTACATTTTTACTAGGGTTATATGTGCTGAAACACAAGTAAAAATTGTTCTGGACAGAAAATGGTAGAAACTTTGTTCAAACACGTAAAAACTTTAAAAACTTACGTTTTTACTGTTTTTACTTTAACAAAAAAAAGGATTTTTTTTTTGCCCAAAAAATGATGAAAAGTAGAAAACCCTATTTTCATCGTGTATCTTGGACTCAGTGTTACTGGAGAGTGGAGACTGGATAGTTATATATAGTTTTTAACGTATTTCCATAGTTATAAACGTAAATTTTCAACATAAAATTTTTTAACATAATTTTTTTTTATGTTTTATATAATTATATGACTTATATCTTGTAAATATGACATTGTTTATTAAATTTTGAGTATGATTTATGATTTTTTTTCTGTGTGTGTGTGTGTATAATTTTGAATAGAAAGTAGAAACTTTACGTTTTGTGTCATTTCTATGATTTACATTTCTACCACTTCGTCCATGTCTACATAGAAACTCGATTTTGACAATTGATAGGTAGTATAGATTATTCTCAAAATGCTCTAAAATGTTGCACCCAGCTCAAAATATATCCTACCCTATATTGTATTTGAGGGTTGAGGAAATAGCCTGTTGCATGCAAAGGCCTCATCAACTGATTGTCCCATCTACTGTCAATGATATCACATAGCGGCTGATAACTAAAGAGTAAAGAATGACAAATAAAAAATTAGATTACACTCAAAATAGCAAACAAAAGTTAAAAAATTATATTAGATTCAGTAAAATTATACTACCTTCTTTCTACACCATTGAATGCTTTCTGAATTTTGTCCTTGGCCTGAACCATCTCATCATAAATGAACCCCATAGCTGGCTTCTCATCTGAATCCACCAAACGAAGCACTTTGATAAGTGGATAAGCACCCTTTAAACATGTCACAACATTTTTCCAAAACTCCCTATCCATAACCACATCCGCAATATACTTGCCATCATTTGTTTTAGCAAACTTGCTAGACATCCATTGATCTGAAGTAAACATCCTTACCAATGCTCCTTTGTTGTCATTGAGGCACCCCAAAGTTAGATAGGATGTGGCAAAACGAGTCTTGCCTGGTCTCACCAAATCTCTTCCATTTGTATGAAATTGCAACATGGAAATTAAAGAAGTCCTTGAATATATATATGTAGAAATTTTTCTTCCTGTTGCAATTGTCTCATGATGAACCGGCAACTTCTTCTCAAAGTCCTCCAACATTAGGTCAATACAATGAGCCGCACAAGGTGTCCAATACAACCTTGTTCTTTTCGCCATCAACAACGCTCCTACAGCTTTATAGTTCGCAGCATTGTCCGTTACAATTTGGATAACATTGTCTTCTCCTACCTCCTCAACCACTTCATCAATCATATGAAATATCTTCTCAACAGTTTTGGTGATAACAGATGCATCAATTGACTTCAAAAACACACTTCCTCTTGGGCTATTTACTAAGAAGTTTATAAGCGTTCTTTTCCTTTTATCTGTCCACCCATCTGTCATTATGGAGTAGCCCATATCCTTCCAATAAGCTTTATGTTTTTCAATACTTTGCATTGTCTCCGTATATTGTTTCTTCAAATATTTCTCTCTAATTTCATGGTAGGATGGTGGCTTAAAGCCAATACCGTGTCGAGCAACCATTTCAAACATCTCTTGAAATTCAACACTTCGTGCCACATTGAATGGTATGGCATTGTTATAGAAAAAGGAAGCAATTTTCTCACATGCACCCTCTCTTAAACTCTGCTTAAAAATATTATTGATGGTAGGTTGGGTGCTTGCTCCTCTTTTCTTGAAGATATTCTTAGAGCTCTCATTATCTTCATCACGTGATCTTTTTTCTCCACCTTGTACAACCTCATCCTCATCATCAATGCCACCATATTTCTTGTTTAGTTTTTTTTGTAACTCCTTTACAATTTCGAACATTTGTTTCTTGACTGCCTCAGGAATAGATTTGCACCCTTGTACATCTTTGTTTGTGCAAGCCAAATGATGTTTCATTCGATAAACACCTCCTTGTACAATCTTTTGGCAGTAATTGCATTTAATTTTATTGGTACCTCCATCAACTGAAGTACCATGCTTCCATGCCACATCAGTTCTACTTCCGGGAGCGTTCTTGTAAGTTCTTGAAGATGTTCCTGCTCCACTCACTGGGAGAGAAGGTGTAGAATTACTCTGAACTGCAGCACTACTTCCACTTCCACTTTCACCAGAAGCCATTTTCAAAACAGAACAGAACAGAAAAACGATTCTGCAAAACTATCTTGCAATAGAACAGAAAAGCAATTCTCACGAGTCAAATGTATCTATCATTACAAGGCACATCATAGCAAAGAACCAACAACTAAGAAGGTAACTCATTACAAGGCACATCATAGCAAATAACAGAATGTATTATTGAGAGAATGCATAATGGGCTGGAGAGGGGGTGGGAGGAAGAGGTAAATTGGAAAATTTGTCATGGCCTACATTTCCAAAAGTTACATTTTTTTATATATAGTAAATTTCATATTAAAAAAATGAAAGTATGAGATACAAACATGCTAAACATGGCTAGTATATCATACAAGAGATAACTAAACTTCCAGTGGACCATGCTATTATTCTGGGCAAGTATCTTGATATGCCAGAATTGAACTAATTTACAAAACAAAAGAGATAAGAGAAACAAGAAGCTATTAGTTGTGGGAAAAGGATCCTCTCATTGTCTTTTTTCTGCCCATCCCTCATTGGCCTCATCCTGGCCGTAGAAATCTTGATCCAAGGGACCAGAATGATTTTTGAAAAAACCGCGCGCTATTCTAATTGGTGATTTTTGAAAGCATACTAAGGAGCTTCATATTCCATGATTGTAGGGATCTCCAAGCATACTAATTGCTACAAATAAAAACGAGGTTTTACTATTTAGATTATTAAAATCTTTTTATACAATCGAGGTTTTTATATTTTCCGCTTCATTGAATTTTTATATATTTTTCAATTTACACATATTTTAAACTTAACATTAATAGCATTTAATTAGACGTCATTCACAATTAATATTTGAGTTTGTTGCATTAACGGTAAAATTAATGGTAGAATTATAGGATTAAAAGTATACTATAAGTAAACTTAAAAGACTAAAAGTATATTTTAAACTAAAAGGAATATTAAAAATCTAGAGTCCTCTATTTTTTTTTTTGTTATAAAATAAATTAATGATTAATCAACCTTGACCATTGAAATCATTTTGTTACAAAATGCAGTTGGGATTTCTATGGAATATTTATTAGGTTTATCAGAACATATCGGTGCCATAATTAATAAAAGAAATATAAAAAAATCAGGAGTCCTCTATTTTTTCATATTATAAAATAAGTTTTTATATAATCAACCTTGATGATTGAAATCATTTTGTTACAAAATACAGTTGGGATTTCTATTGACTATTTTTTACGTTTATTAGAATATATTAGGCCACCATATATTCAGTCTGTTATCATGTGGCATAAAAAATACTCCAAGACAAACAACAATTTCAAAACTTTTCCTAAGAAAAAGGATCTACAGTTATTTATTAAGAAAAAATTTCAATATATTACCCCTCATAAAATGTATTCAGATTCTTTAGGCCAACCTGATTGTTTTTAATATTTAAATTTTAACTAATGCTTATTTATTTATATATTTTTCGTTGCCGGGAATAATGGCTATTTATTTCGTCGTATAACATGAGAAAGTCAATGGAATTAATAATAAATGACATTTGAAATTAATTATTTTAAATCAGTGATAGAAAATTTAATATTTTTATGACTTTCTTTTCCAACAAATTTTATTTAATTTTATAAAAGGGGCTTTATGTATGTATTTAACCATACCATAATATGTGTGTATAATATAGCCGGTATTCTTTCAGTTTTTAACTACTTTTTTTTCATATTAATATTGATATTGAGTGAAGAAACATTTAACATCTAAAAAAAAACCTTTTCAATTACAAATAAGAGTGTAATATTTCTGCTTTTGCTATAGAAAATTTTTCTGTCACATTTATGTAAAAGTGGGTGGGTCCTATTGTAAAGAGATGAGAGAGAACATATTAGTGGGACTTATTGTAAAGAGATGAGAGAGAACATATTAGTGGGACTTATTGTAAAGAGATGAGAGAGAAAATATTAGTGGAACCCACTCACTTTTATGTAAGTGTGGTATAAAAAATATTTCTACAGCAAAAGCAAAAACCTACTAAGCATTTGACGCAACTCTCTTCTTCCTTCTTAAACCTTTTGATGGGCATAAACCTTTCTTCGGAGGAATGTGATCTACCCAGTTGAGTCCTCTTAGGAAGATGCCAATGGATAGCAACAATCCATATCTTCCTCAAGAAATAATCATAAACATCTTCAAATGGTTTCCTGTAAAGTCCCTAATCCGATTTCAATGTGTCTGCAAAGACTGGAAAAATCTCATCAAGTCCCCATATTTCATGGCAGACCATCTCCACTACTCCACTCATCATCAAAACTGTTCTCTTCATTTCCAAGAGTATGGTTTATTTGATCATTCAAACTGTTTGGTTTGTTTATAAAAGAAAAAGGAGATTTTTCTTACGAGAGAACCCTTCTACCTTCTAGCACTATGCAATAGATGGCTTTAGGCAGGCAAAGATCTTCTATAACAATAGTGTGTACACCCACGTTCACTCAGTTACTAAAATCATATGGTTCAAAATATTAATTAAAAGTAATAAATGTGTAATATTTCTATATATTTCTTTCTAATTATAGCCTTGTAAAGAAATAGTATACATGAGATCGATAATGGGTGAAAATTTATTGTAAAGAGATAATGAGTGACATATTTAATGAGGATTAAAATAAAAAGATCTAGTTAAGATTTCAAACAAATAGGGCCCGTTTGGTTCACAGAACTTGGGAGAGGGAATGAGAACTTAACAGAGTTCCCGGCCGAAAATGTGTTTGGTGCATCAAGTGCCCAGGAACCCAAGTTCCCGGGCCCACCACTCTTCCCTCATTTGTAGGAACTTGAGATCCCACCAAAATTGGTGGGATCTCAAGTTCCCACGACACTATTCACATTTTTGACAAATTTACCCCTAAAATTCAAACTTGGCGGGAAAGTTCGAACTTTGCGAAAAAATTACTTACATAAGTTCGAACTTAAAAACAACATATTTTAAAAAATATATATTTTAGCAAAAAAAATATTTTTCTTTTTTATTTTGAATTAATTTCTTTTGAGGGTAAAATAGACATTTCTTAATTCTTTATTAACGGCTACCCCTTCATTTTCTTCCTACCAAACAACTCAAGCCATCTTCTCTCATTTTTCAAATCTTCATTTCCCCCCCTTTAAGTTCATTTCCCTCCTCTAAGTTCCTTTCATTTCTTAAATGTTCCCTGAACCAAACGGGCCCATAAGATTTATTCAATTCATATAAAACGGATACGCACTCCGTGCTCATCCACATCCTCAAAATGAGAGGTTTTTTAGTAACAATCAATATTTTAAAATAGAGAATTTTGAATTGCTTATTAAGTTTCATCATTACCTCCAAGTAATAAATCTAATTTAAAATTTTTTTGGGTCTCTTTCCCTTATTTGTTGTTGTTATTATTGATGTTGGGAAAAACCACTTTATTGATAAAATAATTTTCTTTCTTTTTGCATTGGGAGTGAAAGAAAACATAAAGTTTAATAAAATAGGAAACAAATAGGAATATAGAAGTTAGATCCTCTAGAGCATTTCAGCAATCGAATTTGCGACTATGTTTAAAAAATTGGGTGTTACTCATCAAAATCCAAAAATTTAGAGTCAAGTTGAAAAGAAATTTAGAGTATTTCTTATTGTAAATCAGTTAATGAATACTAAACTTTCGTTATCATTTTAGTATACGTGGGTTACTTTCTTGCTTAAAGTATGAATTTTTTTATTCTACTTCCAACAAAAAAAGAATTATTTTTAAAAAAATAATAATAAACTCATCACTCTAAGATTTGGAAAAATTTTGAAATACAAAAAACATAACATTAACATAATAGATAAATATTTAAAAAATGTTCAACCTAATCTATATTATAGAATTTTTGGTTTTCTATCAAATATGGGGATATATAGTTTTGTTCCTAGTGCATGCATAATTTGAGGTTTTCTGTTTACATAGTGTGTCGATGATTTTCTTCATAATTTGATTTTCTTCAAATTGTTTGGGATTGTGATTTTGTTAGTGAAAATCAACATAGTCCCTCTAGTCCTTATTATAAAACACCAACTAACAAGTGTATTTGGTCCTTTTTATAATGCACTTGCTTATTGCCAATGAGCATTAAATTTTTTTTTTCCATGTATGCCCATAATTAATAAGGGTAGTGGCTGAGAGTAATAAGTAATATGATATTAGAGTTTAGTGCAATTAGTATGAGTAATATTGGAAATTACTTAAATTTTAGGACAACTTGATTAACTTTAACCGTTCTTATTAGTTTATGAAAATTGTTAGCTAGGGGTGCTTTATAATAAGAACTAAAGTGAGTATTACGTTGGATTTAACGGTTAGTGCTCAAAATATAAAGTTTTGGTTGTTGGCTTTTAACTTTTTTTTTTTTTGCTCAATTGGCTTTTAACTATTAAAGATAAGGGGGTTATATGGAATTGATCTAAAATTGATGTGATTAATTTGTATTTTAACCTAAACTTATTGATTTATAACTTGAGAAAAATGCTCCTCAAATTTTAGTAGTCCCATTGATCGGGAGGCTTCGCTCAGAGGAATCCCTCGTTTGTTCTTCGCAATCGAGCGCGATGAAGCAGATTGCAATGTCTCGCGACCTGCCGTTTCTTCCTGAAGAAATCATTAGAAACATTCTCATTCTACTTCCGGTGAAATCCCTAATCCGATTTGGATGTGTGTGTAAACATTGGAAAAAGCTTATCAGAACCCCATCTTTCATCTGTGACCACCTCCGCTACTCCAGTACCCATCAAAACCCTTCTCTTCTTTTACAACGACGTTATGGCGTATGGTTGCTCGATTGCAAGATGGAACTCCATGAAGTTAACATTGCACCTTTCTTTGATTCCTCGACTACCTTTAAAATCGTCGGTTCCTGCAATGGTTTAGTCTGTGTTGACGTCGATCCGGATTCTGTATTTTCTCCATCCCTTTCATTGTGGAATCCAGCGACTAGGGAGATCAGACAGTTGCCTCCCAATAGGAAAGTTCTACAACTCCCTTTATATACACACCTATTTTTCCGTGTAGGATTTGGCTTCAGTCCAATCGATAATGATTACAAGATAGTGGTAATTTATTTTGCTTATCCTCTTGCCGCCCTATCGCATGCTGTAGCTTATTCATTAAGCTCAGAATCATGGAAGGAAGTAGAATTTGGAATAGAAAACGTAGCAATCTTTCATGGAAGCGTCAATGTTAGCGGAGCTATGTTTTGGCTTGGGTTTAGTTGGAAGGATAGTATAATAGGTAGTTTTCACAATGTGATAGTTTCATTTGACATAGCAAAGGAAGTGTTTACTTTGATAACACTTGATTGTTTAATTCCAAGACCTACACTTTCTGTGTATGAGAACAAACTTGCTATACTTTGTTTATCTGAGATGGAAGACTCTGAAGCTTTGATTGAATTGTGGGTGATGGAGGATGGTTCAGGTGCATCTTGGGCTAAGAAATATTGTAGCTGCCTCATTCCAAGTGTGGTACGTCCGGTGATGACTATTTGGATGAATCAAATTGTTTGTGATGAAAGGGAATGTTATCATGAAGCAAAAATTACTCTGTTAAATATCACTACCAATGAATGGAAGGCGATTAATATCAGAAAATGTGGCAGGGCCAATGGCAGTGGCTTTATTTACAACCATGCAGAAAGTCTTGTGCCAATTGGATGAAACAAATTGTGTACAATATTGTATAAGGTCCAGAGTCATCAGTGATATTGAACTGTTATGTGGAAAATGATGAAGCAAAATTTGTTCTATTTTTATTTAATCTGTATTAATGGCTGTGCTTGTAATCTTGATGCAAACAGAAAGAAGTATGCGACTTCTTTCTGTTTTATCTTGGATTTTCTTTTAGAGATTACTAGTCCTTTTTCCTTACATCTTTCTAATACTGTAAGAACGCAATCTATATGCTGTTCTTCTGATCCAGAGGAGAATATTATTATATCATCTATATATGCTAGACATATGTTTTCTAATCCTGCTAAATTATTATCCCTGTATCTTGATATATTGAAGGTGGTTGTTTCAGTCCAAATGGTATGACATTCCATTCATAATGTTTCTGCGGAGGACAAGAAAAAGCTGTTAAGGGTTTTGTTTCTTCTGATAGTTTTAACTGCCAATGTCCTGATTTCGCATCTAGTGTTGAGAACCAAGTATTTCCTTTCAGTTTTTCAAGAATATAGTCCTTTCAGGGTAATTTATAGGATTCTCCTATGGTTGCATCATTCATCTTTTTGTAGTTTATTACCATTCTTCTTCTTCCTCTTTTAATTTCGTTATGATTTTCTACATAAAAGGATGGTGCAGAATGTGGAGTATAGCTTGGTCTTATTAATCCTTTTTCTAATAATTCAGAGCATTCCTTTTTAAATTCTTCAACATCTCTTACAGAGTATGGTATTTTGTTCGGTACATTTACTTCTTCTAGTTACTCTTGTTATTTTCTCTTGGTCCAAGTTGTCCAGTAGCAAAGTGGACTCCAGCGAGCATCTTTGTCACTAATTCTGCTGGTGGTGTCATGTCTGGAAATTCATCCTTATATGGATAGTCTCCTCCTGCTATACCTAGAAGTCCTAAGCA
The DNA here is from genome assembly GCA_025563575.1 of Acacia pycnantha. Lineage (NCBI taxonomy): Eukaryota > Viridiplantae > Streptophyta > Magnoliopsida > Fabales > Fabaceae > Acacia > Acacia pycnantha. The sequence continues at coordinate 4,148,500 of JAMWYP010000003.1, read as the reverse complement.
TAGGGATGGTACGAGAACTTCTTCCTGATGATTGAATACAGGGTAACTTGAATAAGTGCGGAGAAATAGTTATCTGTTTCTTCCAAATTTATCATTGTAGAGCTTAATTGCTTGTTGCATTTTTAGCGGGAATTCTGGTATTGCTCTCATGCTGTTGAAGTATATTGTATCAGTCATTCCATGGATGAAGTAGTTGTAGTAAAATTTGTTTTATTTTCATTTAATCTCTATTAATGGCTGTACTTTTAATCTTGATGCCCTTTGAAGAAGTTAGTTAGAGTGATTAATGCGCATCTATATTTAATACCAGGTGTGTTTCTAACTTTATTTGACTCATTTATGAATTTTGCTGTTCATTTCTCGTTGGTAGATGGATATATAATTTAGTTATTAGCATATGGATTAGCTTGGATTTGTTGTCCACCAATGATTTTATATCATTCCCAAGGGAAGGGAAGTTGACACATCAGGTGGGTTCAAATCATTGTGCAGAGATTGAAAAGATGTTATTATTATGGTATCTGCCATCGTAGTTCTCCTTCTCCACTCTGTAACAAAATGGTCTTATTCTTCAGTGCTTGACTTCCATGAAAACTTGTCTGTAGAAGTCATTAAAAGAAAATTGCTTCATACTTATGAAGATCTCTTTCTCATTCTTTTTTTTGCCCCCCTGAAAGCACAAATCAAAAGAATAAGAATAAAGTATCTACCTATTCAGACAAAATGGTGTCACAAGAAGATTATCTCTTGCAACTTTGTCAGCTATAACGTTTGGTTAAGTTTCATGTAGTACATTGCACATAAAAAGAATAGGTTCAGTTTTAGGTAGGGTATGGACTTGTTAATGATATTTTGGGTGTGAAGTGGATGTCTTTGTTCTATCTGACTACTAATGAACTTGAGATATTTGCTTTTGGTCGATGATAGTCTTGTACCAATCGTCAACAGTTGTGAAGGTTTTAGAGAATTAAGAGATTGGGAAAAGAGACACATTCGAAACAGTTACTTTACTGTACTTCTTATTCTATTCATGTACTTTCTTTCATGCATAACATAGGAGATAAGTTGTAAACAATCAGGAGTACAGGCCATGAGCTATGTATGCTGCTAAGGCTTCCATAGGGATTCATGCCATCCGTGCTATGGGCAAGCCCGACCTGAGGTTCCTAGGTTCTTCGCCGAAGTTCGGAAATAATTGATCGATTTTCTTCCATTGAGAAGAATCGGCCGGATGTCGAAGCTGTCCATCCGAAATCCTCTCATCTGCATGCCACCTCAGATTTTTTGCATCATTTTCATTCGCAAACAACCGCTTGAACCTTGGTATGATTGGAAGATACCACAACACTTCTACAGGCCCCTTATCTGACTGTACCATGGGGTTTCACATATTGGACAACTCGCTTCTCTTCAAACTCTTTTCTATACAGTACGCAATCATTCGGGCATGCATGGATCTTTTTGTACTCCATCCCGAGTGGACAAAGTATTTTCTTAGCATCATAGTAGCGATGCGGCAACACATTACTATCCGGAAGCATGTCCTTCAAAGCCTCAAGCAATTCAGAAAAACTCTTGTCGCTCCATCCATGACGTGCCTTCAAGCTTACCAATTTCAATACGGCGTTCAACAATTGGTATTTTTACACCTAGGGTATAGCGGCGTCTCGCATCACCGCACATATTACCATATGTGCGTGATCGCTCAAAAGCCTCTTCTCCTACATCACGGATAATGTCCTCTATGCGATCATCCATATCCGTGTCATTATCATCAAAGGCCACTCCCCTATGTTGAGACCCGCTTGGCACTTTTTCACCATGCCATACCCATAATGTATAGGTCTTACAAAATCCGTGACAAATTAAATGTGTGTGTATAACTTCAGGACTTAGTCGACTCTCATTCAAACATTCTACACAAGGGCAATCAAATTTCCCCTATCATCATGTGCATTTTGTTTAGCAAATTCTATAAATTCCTCACCCCATTCTGATATTCAACACTCGTTCGTAAAGCACTTATCCAACTGTGATCCATAGTAGAATTCCTATATATAGACGAAAATAATTGATCATACATAATCCGAAAAAATTGAAACTTGCATATAAAATAAGCCAACATCCAAATGCAAAATATATGCTCAAAGAATCACTTTTACGGAAGAACTTGACCATTAAATGCATAACAAAGAATCACTTTTGGTCATAAATGCATCACAGTGAATCTAAGAACCAAAATAAATGCAAGACGAGGAAATTAAATGCATGGGATGAAGGTCTTGTGGACTCACCTGTAGCATATAAATTCAAATGCGTTTCTTTGAGTCTTACTTCTCCCAACAACGAACGGTGATGTTGCAGACAAGACAGCAAGAGTAACCTAAAAACACTTGTTGGTCAGTTGGGTAGGTCTAAAGTGAAAATATAATCTTCAAAAAACAATATTCATTAACAACAGAGAATACCCGTAAGAACATTACATCGATTTCGTTAAACCCATAAAAAACCAAGAACGATAAGCTGGAAAATAATAAAGTTATATAACCGAAACACCTCTTAGCTTCGTCTATAGACGTTTAGCTAAGGAACCAGATAGTGATTGTCGAGAGAGGAACGCGAAGCAGCGACGAAGCAACACACAAACACTGGAGTCGAAACCTGAGTATTCACTTTCGGCGCGACAAGAGATATTCAGAGAGGGAAATTTAATTTTCCGAGCGACAAAGATACCTTATTTAGCTTTTTGGATTTTATTAATACCGGTTATTTATTAAATGTCCGGTCCTAAAGATATAACTAACATTTTAAGACCGGAGTTTTAAAAGTATCAGGTCCTAACTTTTTATTAGTCATTTAAGTTTTAAGACCGGAGGTTTATCAAACGTCCCGTCCTAAAATTCAAAATACTCTTTAGATCCGTTACTTATAAAATGTCCAGTCTTAATGGCATTGGTGATTGCATTAGAATGAATCAATAAAGTAAAGGATATTTTTTTGGACAAAAAAATAAAGGAAAATTGGAGAATAAGCTTCTTTAATTAATTACTGGAGAACAGCCAAAAAATTCATACAGAGTTCTTAATGTCTTACATTACTTTCAGAATATGCATACACAAGGAAAAAAAAAGTTAAAAAGAAGCTGAATATTATCATCCACAAGAATCTGACTGAACAACCTCGGCGATTTCGGCGTGAAGAGCATTAATTTCTCGCCGGAGATCAGCAACTTCTTGTCTTATTTGCTCCACCCGCAATATTAATGTATCATTACAGCAAAGCGGAGAGGGGTCAGAGGTAGGCGCGCTGGGGCCAACAGGTTGGATAGGGGGAGCACGAACATCTGCATGTTGTGAAGGCTCGTGGGGAGCACGAACATCAGGGGGTGTGGCATGCGCAATCTCTTCATCATCCGAAGAAATAACAATGGGTCCAACGACCCGAGAGTCTTCGGAAACAATAGGACGCACTCTCGCTTGAGGTGTGTATGCACTCCTACGAGCAGTTTGCTTGTATCTAACATGGTTTGAGGCTTGGAGAGGTTGGGGCAGAGAGATAGGTAGTGAGGAGTTAACAAGGACAAAGAGGTAGTGTGTGGAGTTAATAAGGACAGAGAGCATGAGAGATAAACATCGATGATGATTAAGTCAATTGGTACAAATGAATTTAATGTTTTTACTTTAAGAGCGTATTTGTTTAAATATCCGGTCCTAATAGTCAATTACTTTTAACAATTACTTTTAAGACCGACCTTTTATCTTGTATCCGGTCCTAAAACTCATTTTTAATTACTTTTAAGACCATCTTTTTATCCTGTATCCGGTCCTAAAACTCATTTATTTTTTTCAAGTAAGAATTTTTGGCTAAAAAATATTACTTTTAAGAACGGATCTTTTACAGTATCCGGTATTAAAAGTTCTTTCTTTTCAAAATCCTCAGATTGCAAAGTCCCTTCCCTATGTTGAAATGAATGATTGAGTCTCTTCGGATTCCACATAAACTTCCCAACTAGGCGTCTCCTCGTATTCTGAGTAACTATATGCTCCTCGTTAATGTTTCCGGCGTTTCACATTGTTCAGGATGGGTTCTCTATTTAAACCCGTTGTTACTTTACTTTCTTCACATTCATCTCTATCTCCTCCTACAACCTCCACCGTAATGGCTCCTCCACCACGACGAGGTCCTCCTGCTGGGCGAAATCCTGAAGCACCTCCATATCCTCCTCCATTGCCTCCGAACCCGAACATCTGGCAGATGCTGCACCACCTGATAGCCCGCGTCGATCATATAGGCCGACGCTTGGGCCAACTGTTTCAGGTCTATCACGCCGTCAACAACAAGCTGAACGCGGTACTCGACGCCAATGACGTTGAGTACCATACCTCTGATGACGACGTCTCCGACCCTTCCCTCCCCTCCGACAACGATAGGGAGGATTAGAAATATTTATGTTTTTTTTTTGTACTACTGCTGCCTCACAAGGCAGCAAAAAAAATATATTAATAAATAAAATAAAATTTTTAGATCCCAATCGCTTTCCTTGTACTTCCTTTATCGTGATGTTCTTTTCTTTTTTCCGACAAAAAGGAAACAAACAAAACATTGTCCTCTTCGTGGTGATCAACATTAAAAATTTGCAGAATAAAGTTAACATTTACGACCATACAAAAAAAAAAACAATGTTTACCTTATTCGAACAAAAACAAACAGAGTGACGATTCTTCTCAAGTTTGGACCATCGTTGTCGTCCTCTTTACTTACCCTGGTGTGAACATTTTCAGTGTCCTTTTCGTTATCTTCTTTCTTTTTCCGACAAAAGAAAAAGGACAAAGAAAAGGGACACCGATGATGATCTCCACATCCAGGTTAAGTGAAAACGAGGACAACGAAGCACAAAACTTGAGAAGAACGCCAGAAACTTGGTTGTCTTGAACCCTAACGATTTGTCTGAAAACCGAGTCACGAACTCTATTTAAAGGAAGAATATTAGGACCGGACATATAACAAATCCACGGTCCTAAAAGTTAAGCCTTATTTTAAAAATTTGAAGTTAGGAGCGGACAATTAAACAATATACGGTACTAAAAGTTTCGGCAAACTATTAAAATAAACGAAGACTTTTAAGACCTGACTCCTAACAAATACACGGTCCTAAAAGTCTAGCCATATTCTTTGGAATTTTTCGAAGACTTTTAGGACCTGATATTAATTAAATATACGGTCCTAAAAGTCTAGCCATATTCTTTGGAGAGTTTTAGGACCGGATATTTGACTTATATACGGTCCTAAAAGTCTATCCATACTTTTTAGAATTAGACGAAGACTTTTAGGACCGGATATTTGTTAAATATACGGTCTTAAAATGGACGAAGACCTTTAGGACCAGACTTTTAACAAATATACGGTCCTAAAAGTCGCGAATACTTTTCTCAGAGTTTCTTATGACTCATTTATAACATCCGCCTGTATCTCAAATTTCAAGCACTAATTAAATAGCTTTATCCACCAATCCATTCATTCAGAAACCCAAAATGGACACACACAAATTGTTCAAAAAATTAAACAAATTTATTATTGAATTGCATTGCGTTATATTTACAAATGAATGAATTAGCTAGTCGAAAAAATAAACAAATGTATGTACAGAAGGCTATTGTTGCTACATCATATATTATTTACAAATGAATTAATTTAGGACATTAATTATTGTCCTGACTTAGATTTTCTAAGACCAGTTTATACAGATATTCATAAAACACATGGAGTATGTGCTCCACTTCATCATCATCAAATGGCTTTTCACAGGAAAACCTCTGTAACATCAAAGACAGAAACAGAAATAACATATTACGTGCATATTTCATATGTAACATTAAGCCATCAGTGATTGAATTCAGCTATAACATTTTACCTTTGCACCGAATTTAGTCTTTCCCTCCGTCACAATATCATATATGTGTTTCATGAGGTAAGGGGCACATAAGTTCGATTCTGGCGGTTGCCGACGGGTCTAAAAAAGAACAAGAAATATATAAGAGCATATATAGCTTACTGACCAAGTTCACAAGACAGTTATGCCATGTCCAAATATGTACTAACCTTTGGTTGGTACCATTTAGGTCTTTGAGATCAAACCCACGCCTTTTTTTACCGTTCTTTGGAAGGTCGTCATGCCACTATCATCAACATCACAAATTTATCGGTAATGTTCACTTGAAAATTCACAATGAGATTTCAGACAAGACAATCAAAATGACATTCTTACTTGTTGATGATCTGCTTCAACGTAGGCGATGGATCTCTGTGAGTGGAGCATAAGAAGATAACAGAATGAGACTCCATGTTCATGACGACCAACTGATAGTGGTTGCTGAAATTTCAATACAGCAGTAAAGTACTCAGTGATATATATATATATATATATATATGTAGCAGAATTAAGTGAATTGCAGACAAGAATTGTGATATATATACCCGAGCCAGTTTGGAAACAAGTACACCTTTCTTGGCACTTCACACACCCTATTTGATATGTACTCCTGTCTCAATTCCTTGGATGTTGTACTTGCATACATTGGGCACAAGAATCCAAAATCCTCGATTCTACCCTGTTCAACAAGTTTCTCATCCATGCACCTACAAGAATGACATCGATCAGGGAATTAGTATATATGTATGTGTGTCTAAACGGTGCATTTAAATTATGTAATCAAGGAAGAAGATACTTACTTTATAAATACTTGAACACATGCACTAGTAACCTGCTGTCCAGGAAGCAGCATGGACTCTACATCTTCATTATCAACTAAAAGCGGTTGATGATGATCGAGGCCTACTACTTCATTGACAGGCCACGATTTATCTTTAAACCATCTGTTGGCTAACAAATCAGATATTTTTTCTTGGCCGTCAAGTTAGCAGTAGGGGATGGAACTTGAGGAGGGGGTGAAGCTTGATGAGGGGTGGATCTTGAGGAGGGGATGAAGCTTGATGAGGGGGTGGAGCTTGAGGAGGAGTAGAGAGCTCTACAAGCTTCACTGGCCAAGAGATGAAGGTTCCCTTGACATCACTCACAATCTTCAGCTCATCATTGATCACCTCTTCAACTGACACTCTGACTTCATCATCATCCATTTGTTCGTGGTGTACAGTTGATCCCAAGTTGTGGACAGTCCCTTTAGCAACCAATTGTCTAAGACTATCACGATCCTTCACATATAGATGACAAGGTTGCTCTGACTGTCCAACAATGCAGCTCCCTTTAGTGCTCTGCTGCTGCATAGGTGCAGCTGAAGGTGTCAAGGGATCCACAATGGTCTCTGGCCGAGAGCTTAGGAGACACTGCATTTTCTAATCCATCTCCTCCTTCATCTGTTTCAACTGAGCTTGAAACATTTCTCTCAATGAAGCTTCTCTGGACGCTGATTCCTCATTTAATTTGGCAACCGTCTGATCCATCTCCTCCCGGGTAATCATACTTTGTCTGTGGCGTTTGGATTTACCAAAGTATTGCTTTAGGCCTACCCGTCCTCCAATCCCCCTTACACGCCCCGAGTGATCTGGTTTTCCGGTCGCAACGGTCAGAACATCATTCCTCCCGTCCGACGCAAAAGATCCCTCTGCCTCTTTCTTTTTAAGATCTTCCTGTAAGATACAGATAACGAGAAGCTTAGTAATGAAACATGTTTAATTAGTAAGTAAAACGTCACAATATCGATACTTACAATTCGTTCAGCAACTACACGAGTTTGTTCACTCGTGTAGGCGCCTCTTGGCTTTTGCCGAATATACAACCACAACTCCTCGCGACGTATTGGAGATGGCTGGCGGTCAACTACCGCAGAAGGATTGGATTCAGCTTCATCTTCCAATCTCTTCCGCTTGGCTGCCATCAAATCTTTTTCGGCCTTTTCATATCCGCCGCGAGAAGCCCTGTGTGGGCAATCATTCTTTCTCCCGATCTCTTGGTATTTTCCCCTTCTTTTCTGTGAATCGGGATTGAAAACAACTATCAATTATGAATTCCACCATGTCACTAACGAAATTAGAGAACTTCGCTTGATATGAACGTCAAACATTAGTCAAATTCACTTCATTAAGATTCAACATTTTACTTAAGGAAGATGTAGCATTGTAGAAGAAATTGAGAGAACCAAAGGAAAGGGAGTTGCGAATTGCTTGCCAACTCGGTCAATTCATTCATTCATCATAATTGGTTCCTACACACATATTAGAATAACTAACTAACTACTTGCACCGAAAACATTACACAGCTTAACATACTAACTAACTAACAAAGAACGTCTAACCATATTACACAGTTTACATATCGACTTGCATGGAATTAGGACATGCTCCTCGATGCGGGACAAAGGCGAAATGTATACTTCTATTCACACACCAAACCATTTAACTAACATGATTAGATGTACACAATAACATTCACATATCCGCACAGGTTAATAAGCAAACAAAAGTGCAAACAAAACTAAATATAAACTCACCAGAGCTTTAGGAGTGGTCCGCAGCTGAACAAATTGATATTTCAATTTTTTAATAACATTTTTAAGACCGGTTGTTATTTTAACAGGTCTGGATAAGACCTATGAAAAAATGATACAGTATAAGAAGTTCTTTATATTTACAAATCTGCCACCGATCATAGCTTTAGGAGCGGTCCTTTGTTAGTCCGGTCTAAATGAGGCGGTCTTAAAGCACTTTAGCTTATAAGAAGTTCTTTTTATTTACAAAACTGCCACCGGTCACACCTTTAAGAGCGGGGCGTCGATGATCCGCTCTAAATGAGGCGGTCTTAAATCCCTTTTTTGCACTAGTGTATATTCAATCTGTTACCATGTGGCATAAAAAATACTTCAAGACAAACAAGAATTTCAAAACTTTTCCTAAGAAAAAGGATCTACAGTTATTTATTAAGAAAAAAGTTCAATATATTACCCCTCATAAATGTATTCAGATTCTTTAGGCCAACCTGATTGTTTTTTATATTTAAATTTTATCTAATGCTTATTTATTTATATATTTTTGGTTGCTGGGAATAATGGTTATTTATTTCGTCGTCGTATGACATGAGAAAGTCAATGGAATTAATAATAAATGACATTTGAAATTAATTATTTTAAATCAGTGATAGAAAATTTAATATTTTTTGTTACTTCTTTTCCACCAAAATTTAATTAATTTTATTAAAGGGGCTTTATGTATGTATTTAACCATACCATAATATGTGTCTATAATATAGCCTGTATTGTTTCAGTTTTTAACTATTTTTTTTCCATATTAATAGCGAAGAAACATTTAACACCTAAAAAAAACGTTTTTAGTTACAGATAAGGATTTTTTGCTTTTGTTGTAAATTTTTTTTTTTTTTGTCACACTCACATAAAAGTAAATAGATTATAGGTCCCATTATAAAGAGAAGAGGGAGAAAATATTAGTGGGACCCGTTTACTTTTATATGAATGTGGAAGAAAAAATATTTCGGATGCAAAAACAAAAACATCAAACCGTACAAAGGGTTTGACAAAGTGTTTGATGTAGGTCTCTTGTTCCTTCATTAGGGTCTTTTTTTTTTTTTTTTTTGATATTTTGACAATATCTTATTTCCCGAAATAGAAATATACAGCATAAGAATGCGATGCAATAGATTCTTCCTACAGAAGAATCCCTAATAGTCCCATTGATCGGATCGGAAGGCTTCGCTCAGAGGGATCCCTCGTTTGTTCTTGGCAATCGAGCGATGAAGCAGATTGCAATGGCCCGCGACCTGCCGTTTCTTCCAGAAGAAATCATTAGAAAAATTCTCATACAACTTCCGGTAAAATCCCTAATCCGATTTGGATGTGTGTGTAAACATTGGAAAAAGCTTATCAGAACCCCATCTTTTATCTCTGACCACCTCCACTATTCCAGTACCCATCAAAACCCTTTTCTTCTTTTACAACGACGTTATGGCGTTTGGTTGCTTGATTGCAAGATGGAACTCCATGTTGAGAATGCACCTTTCATGTATTCCTCGACTACCTTTCAAATCGTCGGTTCCAGCAATGGCTTGCTCTGTGTTGAGGTCGACCCGTATTATGTATTTTTTCCATCCCTTTTATTGTGGAATCCAGCGACTAGGAAGATCAGACAGTTGCCTCCAAATAGGAAAGTTCTACCGCTCCCTTTAGAGACACGGCTATTTTCAGATGTAGGATTTGGCTTCAGTCCCATTGATAATGATTACAAGATAGTGGTAATTTATTTTGCTTGTCCTCTTACCGTATTGCATGTTGTAGCTTATTCATTAAGCTCAGACTCATGGAAAGAAGTAGAATTTGGAATAGAAAACGTAGCAATCTTTCATGGAAGCGTCACTGTTAGCGGAGCTATGTTTTGGCTTGGGTTTAGTAGTATAATGGGTAGTTTTTTCTATGTGATAGTTTCATTTGACATAGCAAATGAAGTGTTTACTTTGATAACACTTGATTGTTCAATTTCAAGACCTACACTTTCTGTGTATGAGAACAAACTTGCTATGCTTTGTTTATCTGAGATGGAAGACTCTGAATCTTTGATTGAATTGTGGGTGATGGAGGATGGTTCAGGTGCATCCTGGGCTAAGAAATTTAGTAGCTGTCTCATTCCAAGTGTGGAACGTCCGGCAATGGCTATTTGGATGAATCAAATTGTTTGTGACCGTAGTGAAAGGGAACGTTATCATGAAGCAAAAATTACTCTGTTAAATATCTCTACCAATGAATTGAAGGCGATTGATATCAGAACGTGTGGCAGGTCCAATGGCAGTGGCTATATTCACAACCATGCAGAAAGTCTTGTGCCAATTGGATGAAACAAATTGTGTACAATATTTTCTAAGGTCCAGAGTCATCAATGATACACCCTCCAGTCTTAATTATAGGACAACATTTTAAAAGTTGGCTTTGATCCTAATCATAGGACAACTTTTTAGTTTTTGTCAATTTCTTCCTAAAATATCTCTATTTTATTCTTTCAAGTTTGTTTGGTTTTTGGTGATTATATGTATGTGGATGTGTAGACTCTTCCAATCAGTAAAACTTTTAAATTGTTGGATTTTAATTTATTTATTGATTAGCTGACGTTAATTTGCCAATACACGCATGCGCACATAGTGTGTATATGTGCGCGCGCGCGGATCTTCTTGTAGGCAATGGGAGCCATGGCCCCCAAAAAAAAAAGTCCTAAATATCTAATGTAAATTGAATTTTTTTTAAATATATTTGGCCCAAAAACTTATACATTTGGCCCCCAAATATTTTTTTAAAAAAATTAGTTAATGGGTATACATTCGGCCCTCCAAATATTTATTTCAAGGTTCACCACTGTGTATATGTATGTATATATGTGTGTATATATGTGTGTGTGTGTCTGTGTGTACATAGACACACACACACACACACACACACACACACACACATATATATTTATGTGTGCGTACATATGTGTGTAGATATATGAGTGTGTGTGTCTATATATGTATGTATATAGATTTATATGTATACATACACACACACACATATAAATATAGTAAGACCATTATTTTAATTAAAAAACATGTTGAAAGGAAAATTCTAGGTCGGAGAGGTATGTGGCGGGATTGTAAATTCACTTTTACTTATGTCATTTTAAATTTATATAAGGCTACTTGAGGAAAATGAGTAAAATTAACTAATTTAACTCTTCTCCTTAATCTCCCCAAAGTCGGTTAAATATGTCCTATAATTAGGACCGGAGGGAGTATTAAATTGTTATGTGGAGAATGATGAAGCAATTTTTTTTCTATTTTTGTTTAATCTCTATTGATGACTGCACTTGTAATCTTGATGCCCTTTGAAGAAGTTATTTAGAATGATTAATGCGCATCTATATTCAATTCAATACCAGGTGTGTTTCTAACTTTATTTGACTCATTTATGAATTTTGTTGTTCAATTCTCTTCGGTAGATGGATATATCATTTAGTTATTGGCATATGGATACATCAGGTGGGTTCAAATCATTGTGCAGAGATTGAAAATATGTTATTATTATGGTATCTTCCATCAGAGTTCTCCTTCTCCACTCTGTAACAAAATGGTCTTATTCTTCAGTGCTTGACTTCCATGAAAACTTGTCTGCAGAAGTCATTAAAAGAAAATTGCTTCGTAACTTGTGAATTTCTCATTCTCATTCTTTTTTCCCCTAAAAACACAAATCAAAAGAATAAGATTAAAGTATGTACCTATTCAGACAAAAAGGTGCCACAAGAAGATTATCTCTTGCAACTTTGTCAACAATAACGTTTGGTTCAGTTTCATACATTGCACATAAAAAGAATAGGTTCAGTTTTAGGTAGTGTATGAACTTGTTAATGATATTTTGGGTGTGAAGTGGATGTCTTTGTTCTATCTGACTACTAACGAACTTGAGATATTTGCTTCTGGCAAATGACAGTCTTGTACTAATCATCAACTGTTGTGAAGGTTGTAGCGAATTAAGAGATTGGGAGAAGAGACACATTCGAAACAGTTAACTCTGATGTACTGCTCATTCCATTCATACACAATATTTGAACATACATCCTTCTATTAGCCCAAGCCTCATATATATATAGTATAGAGACTGTAGGCTCACAAGGTAAATCCTAACTGTCATATAATAACAGAAATAATTGACCCTATGACTAACTACCTAACTAACAACAACTACTAACTACCCCTTGGCCTTATAGAATCAGTTTAGCCATTAACTAACTAAGTATTATGGCCTCATAGGATTAATTTTATGCCAATTAAATCCAAATTATTTTGCCCAAACTTTATTTATGCTTTATATAACAATACCCCCCAAGGTCCCTTGTCCTCAAGGGTCAGAATGGGAAAGCTGGGAAACTGATACAGCAGTACCTGGGAGGCTTCCTTTTCCGGTAGACACTTCCGTTTGACTAGGATTTTAGTTACAATCCTTCCTTTCCTACGCCCCATTCTTTGCTGCAAAATATAATCAGGTTCCTTACAATTTGGCAATTCTGGCCAACTTTCTAGTGAAATCTTGACCTTGATTGACGGATCAGGGCACAATTTCAGTAATGGAATGTGGAATGTATCATGAATACGCGTCTCCAAAGGAAAATCTACTTTATAAGCAACTGCCCCTATATGTTGCTTAATACGATAAGGCCCAAAGAACCTTGGAGCCAATTTTTGACTGCTCCCGGATGCCGCTGAAATTTGCCTATAGGGTTGAAGTTTCAGAAACACCCATTGACCTTCTTGAAACCCATGATCTATTTTGTGGGAATCAGCCCTCTATTTCATCATATTAATAACATGTGAGAGATGATGTTTAGCCACTAACAAGGCTTCTTCTCTTGCCACAAATGATTTGTCCACTGTTTCTACTATTGTTGATCTAGGGAGATAGGGCACATACAGTGGAGGTTGTTGCCCATAGAGTAATTTATGTGGAGTAGTTCTAGTAGAGGAATGATAAATGGTATTATACCACCATTTAGCCATAGGTAACTACTTAGACCACTCCTTGGGAAGCTCCCAAGTCATACAATGCAGATAAGTCAATTAACTCTTCTATTAAGGACCGGAATGAATATTTTCCCATTATTCCCTCAGCACCAAAATACTTCAAGCCTTTTAGATGAAATTTTTTCATCCATATATAATATTCCTCCCAATTTATAATATTACTTACTTCGAAATAATTAATGTTTATTTGTGCATTTTTTCCATGTAAGTAATGTTTAATTGTGGCTCCATATGTGATAAAAAAAAGTGGATTCTTAAATTTTTCACTCTCCTTCAAAACTCAAATTATATCCTACTATTACTTTTAAGGGTTAAGATGCAAATTTATCCATGAAGCTAAGCATGTTGTCAAGAGTATGTAACACCATGAACTTTTTCTTAAGTATAACAGTATACATCAAGTTTTTAGAATGATGCAAAATTGTCATAATTGTTAAATCAATTATCGTTGACTATTTTGTGATTATGTATGCCAAGAAAATGGTGCAAAAAAATGTACATGAAATTTCCAAAATTGTGCAAAATGCCACAATTGTAGGTAACTTTATATATATTTTTGCACCATCTTAAAAATTTCACGTTTTTTTGCATTATTTTTTTAGTTGACATATTTGCTAGACAATTAACGTTAATTGACTTAAAGAACATAATATTTTTACACTATTTTAAAAACTTTATGTGTGATTTTACACTCAAAAATAATTTGTAGTGTTTGGTATATTTATGCATTAATGCCACTTTAAATTATATCTTGAATTTATGGATATCGAAAAATTATTTCCATGTGAAGCTGAGTTGAATATAAATCTGTCACGGTTCATTCAACACCGTACCCCATGATATGAATAGTAAAATATTATTATTTATTCATCAACAATGAATGAATAGTTTTGTTAATAGTCAACATTTTGAGGTGAGAATTTAGTCAAACTTTCACTTTATGTTAAATTTAATATTGACTCCAGTCTTAAATATATGATAAAGTTTGTAGTAGAATTATATTAAAAACTTTGTCCTATATTTAAAACAAGAAGGAGTACTATGTTTGAGACTGGGATCCATATAATGAGGTTGGAGTCTTGCGAAAAAATGGAGGTTGATATCCTTTAAATAATGGGAATAACATTTCTGCATTTACGGCAGAAAAATCCATCTACAATAGCTCAAAAATGACCAAAACGAAGCTGTTTCTTTTTTTTTTCGCCGTCTTTCTATAATTGCCCAGCACAGTGATGTTCATGGCTGAAGCTCCACCTGCAGACCTCATTCTCTCGCTAGAATAAGCGACTTTCATGTTAAAACAACTTCCCTCCACTTCTGACCAAACCCATCTGCTCCAAATCTCCTCTTCCCTTCACACTGCCCACCGCAATCTCTCCAATTTCCTCTCCACAATCGACTTTCCCCCACCGCCAGTCCAACACTCCTTCTCCTCTGGCTCTAGCGTCAACCAATATGCCAACTGAAACGAACCCATGGATGTTGGCGATAACGACCATGAGGCCAAAGCAAATGCCCAGATTTCCAGAGGCGCAATTGACAAGGTCGAGGAAAAGATGAGAGATTGCTTCAAAAAGAACAAGTGGCCGCTTTCACCTTCCACTGAAGAAGATGGCTTTGTTGGGAGAGCGGAGGATTTTGATGCGCATGCGATGAGGCTGAGGGCTTTGGATTTGGTTAGTTTCATGGGTGAAAAGTACCGGTGATTGAATCAGTGTCGTTTTGGGCTGCTGCTGAAAGATTTTTCTGCAGTAAATGCAGAAATGTTATTCTCTTAAATAATACTGGGAGATTAAATAATTGGGATAAAAAGATAAATATTAAAAAAACTACTTAATTAAATTGATAATGCTCGAACTCAAATACTAATTTTTTAAATTTTATGCCAATAAATCACATATTTTATATTGTATTATTAAAAAAATGCACCATTTGTAACATCCCATTTTCATAAGTAGTATAATTTTTTTTTTCTAAAATCATCATTTCAAATCATCAGAGTAGAACACCGGAGCGATTGAGTAACTGATATATATTAAAATACCCACGGTAGCATGTCTTGCTGTTTAAACAGCGGTACAAGAGTGTTTCAAAAGTAATATATAACAACAGGAAGAAGTCTTCAGTCGGGTCTTCTATGCGGCCTGCTTGCCTCTATCCTCGATTCTCGGTTCTTCCGATCCTGAAGCTAAGTTAAGAGCTGAGGTCCATGCATCGAACCCCAGGTAACGGTTAACCTCATGATTACATACATCATATATGTACGACAGACATTCATAGAATTTTGGCAACATTTACTACGGTCAGACATGAGGTATACATATTAGATATGTATGGCAATAACAATACAGTCGGAGTAAGGTTAAGGCACAATGAGAAATGTACATGAACAGATATGCACGGCAATAACAGTACAGTCGGAGTAAAGTTAAGGCACAACGGACAATAATACAGTCGGATGATAGACAATCATACAGTCGGATGACAAACAATAGTACAGTCGGAGTACAGACAATAGTACAGTCAGAGTACAGGCATGACAGACAATAGTACAGTCAGAGTACAGGAATGACAGACAATAGGCATGATAGACAATAGTACAGTCGGAGTACAGACAATATACATATATGCATACAATAAACATCAAAAACGGAATCAGGGATATTCTATCAACATAACAACGCATTTGTTAAGGATCTATCATTACGATGGACATTTTAGTCATAAATGACCATTTTACCCCTGACCCCCTAATCAGCGGAATTTCGCCAGCACTTCGTTACTTTAACTCTAATCTTCCAAAATTTTGACATAACTCCTACTCCAACATGTTTTTCGAAATATATATCATATTCAACCTTAAAACATGATATCTAAACTAACTTGGAAGATTAAAGATCAAACAAAATTTCTACTATAACTACCGAATCGAAAACTAGAACTTAAGACTCGGTACCGAAAAACTTACCCAGAGCTTCGCTACAAATTTCCCCAGACTCCTCCTCCTCTCCAAGATCTCTCAAATTTCAAAATTGGCTAAGAAATTTGGTGTGAGAATTATGCTTGGAGGTGGCCTCTATTTATAGGCAAAGCTTGGGCCAACTTAGGTAATTTTCTCCAAAACTTCCATTCACTTTCAACCATACATTCTATCTTTTTGTTCAAGCTTCTTTCTCCACCAAGCATCTTCATGGCCGACCTGCATGGCCTCCAAAGTCAACAAAATGAGTTGTCATTTTGCCACCTTGCATCATTCTAGAAGATTTTACATCGATAAAGTCCCAGTTCGGTGTTCGAATCGCGTAATCTTGTAAAATCTCAAAAATCCGGAATCACAACTATGAAGTTCTTTTCCTACTCATTAGGAATGTCTGGGTTAACTAAATTTTTGATCCCTTTCAGGTCTTTTCCGGTCCTGCCGAAGATTTACGGAAAAACGTGTCGGTTACGGAAATAACTTCCGGAATCATCAACTTCGGGACAAAAATTCACTGATTCATAAAACGTCCAGTTGCTTATCAACTCATCCCCAGATATTGAGTTAGGATTTATTTTCCATTGGTTTTCATTTCCTCAACTGCTCCCTTGTCCTTTTCGTCTTATTCCCTAATCGCTCCGTCGGTTTCGGAAATGACTTCGGAGACAGCTCACTCAGAGATAAAAATTCACTTGTCTATAAAATACTCTGACCTTAGAAACCTTATTCATGGTTTTCTAGATAGGATTTAATCTCTATCGGTGGTCATTTATCCTATTTGCTTTTTCCACAAAATATCACAATTATATTAATATTAAATTAACAAATATCTAGATATCAAATTGATCAATTCTTATCCACTTCCATGCTCATAAATTCGGTCAAAACCTGATATTCTTCTTTTTTTTTTTTGAATTTTCGTTTTTAATTAATTATTTAATTAATTAATATTATATAAAATAATTATTTAATAATTATTTTATATAATTTTTTACAAAATTTCCCCATTGGTCCATACTTGTTTTTAGACTTAAAATTAATTATTCTCATATATATTTCTTCATATTTTCCAAATAATTAGCAAATATATTTTATGCTAATTTTAGCCATAAACCACTAATTATAGGGTTTTACATAATTATCTTTGGATTTTCCTTTGTTTAAGCCCAAATAATTAGCCAGTAATTATTTAATTAATTACCCACAAATTTTTGATAATTTTCTTAATTAGAATAACTCATTTTCTCACAACTTTTGCATTTACATTGGTATTTTATGCTTTACATAAAATATCTATAATCACGGGGTCAATAATGATCCCGGAATACTTTTTAATTTTTCCCTCACTATTTTCCAAGGAAATAAATCCAAAAAATTATCTAAATTTGGGACAACATACTCTCTAATTTTTAATAATTATTTTATTGCCTCTAAGGATTTTTCATAATTTCCTTAAGTCATTTTATGATCCACAAGGGCATTTTGGTCATTTCTGACACATTATTAATTCTTCCTAATTTCCAAGAAATTTTCCTTTAGAAAATAAGATAAATTTAACATTCTTTTTGAAACCACATATCCACCTATTTTCAATAGGTACTATTTCCTAATTTATGATATTTATCATAAATATGATTTTTAGGGTATTACCCCATTTTCTATTGAAGAGAGCTTTAAAACAATGGAGGAAAAGGAAGAGCTATTTGTCCATGGGAATATTTTTTTATGGGTATAAGAATTACTTTTAGTATTAAATGTAAGAATTAATGTAAAAAACAAATCATCCAAAATAGATTTAAAAAGGATTAAAATTCATTCAATATCTTAAAAAAAATTATTTGCAACTGACACTTTAAATAATAATATAACCTTATCTACAAGATGAGATCCTGCTTATATGAATCAAATGACACCATCATATTTATAGGTGAGTCTACATTATATGCACATATCTTATGTACTTCTTATGTGTTCATACAAAAAAAATTAAAAAAAATATGTTGCTTTCTGACATGTTTTTTGCACTCCGTATCTCAAATTAATTAATTTCTATGATACTGGTGTTACATATAAATATTTCTGAATGCAGAACTAAAAATTAATTAATTGGAGATATTCGGTGAAAAACATGTCAAAAAACAGCATATAATTTAAATCTAAATAAATATAAAAAAAAAAAAAATATGAGTAGAAACACATAAGATATGTGCATATTAACGTGACTCATTCATAGGTATTGATTATTCTCAAAATGCTTTAAAATGTTGGACACAGCTCAAACAATATCATGCCCCTGACAATGAGATCCAGCGAGAGTGGCGCATTTGGTGATGAACAGCTTGCGAGCTTGTGGTTCACGTTCGTCCTTAGAGTCACATGAACATTTGAAAACGTTCCCGTCCAGGTCAAAACTAAAAGAAGATAGATACTCTTTCTTTCTTTCTTGATAAAAAAGAAAATTTATTATTTATTTTGCAGTTCTATTTTTATAGCTGGGTTTCGGGTGCAATGGATGGCGACGTTCCATTTTTTTCCCTAAGGAATGATCACCAACATTCTCAAACGGCTTCCTGTGAAATCCCTAATCGGATTTCAATGTGTGCAAAGATTGGAAAAATCTCTTCAAAGCCCCATATTTCATCGCTGAACACCTCCACTACTTCGTTCATTACAGCAACGAAATGTCAGGGGTCATCCTTTACACTTTCGTTTGCTTGATTGCGAATTGCATTTGCATGTTCGCGAATCTGTGTTCCAAAGATATAAAAGGCTGCGATGATGGAGTTTGCTTTGCCTTACGCTTCTGCTGATGGCATCTCAAGTGTATCAGTTGGCCGGGTGATTTGATTCACATGCCTTTTGAATAATGCACTTAGCCTTTTGGTAATGCAATCAGTGATCAATCTTATGGCCGCCCTGATATACTTTTTAGATGCATTTATAAGTCTTTTGCAGACTCAACTGAGCTGTGCCTTTATATAAGATCATGAACATGTCATAGTTCCGCCATGCAAATTATAGTGGCTGCATTTCCCCCAAAGGCTATGATGGAGCTTGCATAGTGCTCTGCTGCAATTGAGGTTTCAGGTGTAACAGCTGGCATGGTAATTTGATTGAGGTGACTTTTGACCGGGGGACTTTATTTTCCCTCATGCGAATGGTACTCAATCAAATGGCCGCCCTGTTATGCTTCTCTCATGCCGCTGTGAGCATTTTACAAACTCACCTGAGCCATTGCTTTATCATATCATGAACAGTTGGTTCCTGGCTTGGTCTATGTTAAAATCGATAAGCATGGTGTTTTACCGATATTTGGTTCCCACCTTGTGGATAATGCTTGTTGTTGTTGTTGGTATATCTCCTCATTTCTTAATGTGGAACTATTAGAAAGGTCAGACAGGTGCACCGAGCTATTACTTATCTTGAGGGCCATTTCTTTATGGGATTTGGATTCAGTCTGATTGTTAATGATTATGATTACTTGACGCATGTTAGGATCGTTGGTTCCAGTAATGGCTTGCTCTGTTTATGATTTTGAGGGTGATTAGTGTAAGATTTGGGCTCAGTCCAATTCTTTTACAGGCAATGCAGAGGTCATTTTATTGGCTATGATGGAGTTTGCTTGGTCTTACACTTCTGTAGCTGACACCTCAAGTGTAACAGTTGGCATGGTAATTTGCTTGAGGTTCCTTTTGGCTTGGGAACTTTGTTTTCCCTTATGCCATTGGTATTCAATCCTATAGCCGCCCTGATATGCTTCTGTGACATCCCAAATTCCACACCACAAATTGTGTCGGTTGACACTTGGTTTTAGAAAAATCGATAGAGTTTGAGATGCTACATCAGAGTAATGCGGAAACGGAGAGCATGCACTAATAATTGGACAATGAGTAACTGATATAAAATGCCCCGACATATGATGATGCCTGATAAATGCTGGTTAAATTGAAATTCCCGAAGGAATATTCATGTGATACAGCATACAGAGCTTTGTATAATTACAACTTTTACATGGTAACTATACAATCTAGACCAAACCTTAACTAGACTTGGGGCAATGAACCTAACTCGGTTAATCAAACAGATTGGCCAGGTAAGTGTCTATCATGGTAGTCTCACCGAGTTCACGGCGACTGATTGACTGACCCACATAGACTAGCCTTGCCTTCGGCACCAAACTATTCAAAGTAACTTTATTAGATCCATGCCAGAAAGTAGGCTCTGTTAACTTCTTCTGGCTCTTGTCTCGACCGGTGCATTTTTACGGCTTTGCCCCTTGGTTCCTCTTTATGGCTCCATCTACCGGTGCCTTCTCTGTTCCTTGATCCTTTCCTGTACTATTAGTTAAGACTGAGGTCCAATGCCCATTGGACCTTAGGTAACGGTTAACCTCATGCTTATGTAAATAATATATGTATGACAGATATTCATGACATTTCAGCAATAATCACTACAAAAGCCCATAACAGATGTAGGAAATACATAATCACATATGTAAGGCAATAACAATACACAGCCTCTGCATATGTATGTTATCCCGGTCTGCACTATTCAGCAGTTCCATGATGTACATTTGTGTCCTCAGCGCTAGGAAAACTCAACGGTATTAATAAGACTATAACCCTAGTAAAGCTGAATGTGAAAGTAATGAACTAAGACTGCATCTTAGTTTATGAATATCACTATCATATATAAACATACTATAAGCATTAGAGTTAGTGTTACAGTACGCCGTGAACGTACCTTTCACCGCGTATTGGCCAACTTGCCTGACTTTTTGATCCGACTCCGGCTTTTCCCGTATATCCTATATGTTATCGTCGGATTATTCCTTTTTTCCATAATATCACAACTAATATTCTATCTCTTAAAATAATATCAAAATGGTTATTTCCACCCATTTTGACATTTCTACCCTTGGTGTATTCATTATTACAATTTTGCCCTTACATTTTCTCAAAAACGCAATACTGAATTTCTGGGCAGATTTTCCAACAACTTTGAAAAATCATAATTAATTCTAAAAAAAATAGAAACGAGGTTCCGTAAAACTCCTCGGAAACCTTAGGATGTATAATTTTGAGGAAAAATACTGGTTTTTACCCAGATTAAGTATATCATTCTCAGTTTAATGTTCTTCAACCTCTGCCCAGAATTTCGTCTGGAAAAATAGATCAACTTCAACAAATATTATCTCCTTATGTATAACTCCAAATGATACATATTTTATATATTTGGAAATCCCTAAATGTATAATTTATTCATGTAAAATATCAGGATTTTTGAAGATCATTTGATACATAAAATAACATTCTAAACGTCGGCTGCTAGAACAGGATTCACAACCGAAAATCCTACAATTTACACAATCTTGATCTATAACTTTCCAAAACCTATTCCCTCACAAGTTTCTACCTCATTAGGCATTTCTCAATGCAAGGAGGCCTAAAAACAAGTAAAGGAATTTTCCTAACAATTTCCTAGATTAAACTAACATTTTTAACCCAAAAAAAACATGAAAACAACATTGCTCTTGAATATTTAAGATCAAAGCATAAACTAACTATGAAGTTAACCTAGAACTCTAAGAACTACCAAATTAAAGACTAGAACTTAAGAGCTTGCTTACCTCTTGAAGAACTTCCTCCCACTTCTCCATGCCTCTCACTTGCTCTTACTACTCTCTACACTCATTTGAGTTTTGGTGTGAGGATTTATGAAGAGGCAACCCCTCTATTTATAGCAAAATGCAATGGCACTCTTGCAATTATTTTAAACCTAACTCTTCTTCAATTGGAGCCATAGGATCTAAACTTAGTTAAGAAGTTTTAATCTTAACCATTGGATCCATACTTAATGAAGAAGTTTCAATTTAATTTTAAAAGCATTTCTCTTGATTTTTCCTATTAGTGGATTTCAAATTACATTGGATTAAGCCTATTTTCTTTTCCTTCCTCTTTTTTTTTTTTTTTCAAAACCGTCCTCCCCTCTCTCATACCCTCATCTTCTTGCATTTTTCATCAATGCATAATTATCCCATGTGTTTGATCAACAACCAACCAGACAAAAATATAATTAGGGGTTATCTTGTAGTTTTTCAAGTTTTCCTCTTTAATACTCTATTCACAAAAATCATGGCTTTATTAGAAGTCTCTAATAGCCTTTTAATCATTTTAAGATTAATTCCAAAAGTTGGGAAAATGATAACTTAATCCAAGCTTAAAATATGCATGTTCATAATAAATCCTTATATTTGATCTATGATCAAAGCTTCTCAAGATACAATTTATTTTCTATAGATTCTCATTTTCTTGAGTCTTGAATTTATCCCAATGGTTTTTACTTCACAAATCAATGAATTTCACACTTTTCTCTCTCATACACTAGACTCACAACACTCACAACTCTTACACACACACATTCACAACATAGCCCCAAAGTCTTCCCCAATTAATGCCCATGTGCTCTCCTTTATGGCAATTTATTGAAGCATTTAATTATTAAACAAATCTATTCTTGTTCTACAAGTTTGCAAAACCGTGTATGACTTCCTCTTGCTCTTCAATTTGGTTTTCTAATTATCTCACAACCTCTAGAAGAAAGTCTCTTATTGGTTAATGTTTGATTCACATGGATCACTCTTTATGAGGGTTAATTAAGGCCTTAGCATTTAGCTTTATTAAATTTAATCCAAGCCTTTAATATGTGTTGGAAAAATCTAAACACTATTGTTGATATTTGTTCAAGAATTTATGTGCTCATATGAATATTTTTAGTGTCATCTTTTCCCTTTTAATTGAGCATAATTTTCACCACCTACAAATAAAATAGGGAAGATTAGATTAATCTTCCAAGATAGTCTTCATAAATATTATTTGGCCTAATTGATAGGTTACCATATTAATAATAATTATTTGAAACCCCAGATGTGCTACTCTTGGTCCTTAGATTTCATTTGGATGTTAATTAAGTTGATATAATCTTAATTATACCTTTTTAAACTTAATTATTATTTAATTTCGAAAATTAATACAAGTATTTCAATTATTGCAAATTTAATTGCCCAAAAATTGTTGATAATTTTCTCTAATAGATTTAGACATTTTGATGGCATTTAATTGCCTTTTATGACATAATTAAGATTATACTTAATTATGATAATCTTAGGATATTTTATGATCCCTAAATGAAACCTCACAATGTTCTATTAAAATTCAAGAAGAAATTGCCCAAAAATTATTACAAAATTTGAGACAACCTTCTCTCCTTTATTTATATGTATCATTTATCAAAAATATAGTATTTATGATAAAATAAATATTTTGTGGTATTACAGCTTCACTGGTGCAGTTTCAAGTCTTTTGCAAACTCAGCTAAGCCATTGCTTTATTAGACCATGAATATTTGATTCACTTCCAATTTGCTAGATGCAAGTCCTCGAATCAAGTGTTACAAAAATAAAAAGGCTGCCTTTTCTTTTCTTTCATTCTTTTTGGCCTATGATGGAGTTTGCTTTTTGTTACACTCCGGCAGCTGACATCTCATGTGTATCAGTTGGCTTGGCAATTTGATTGACATGCCCTTTGGATAAGGCACTGTGATTTCACTTATGCAATGGGTAGTCAATTGTATGGCTGCCCTGATATAGTTTTAAGATGCAGTTGTAAGTCTTCGGCAAACTCAACCTGAGCTGTGCCTTTATAAGATCATCAACACTTGATACACTTTTGCCATGCAAATTATAGTGGGTGCATTTATTTATTTATTTATTTTTAAAGGCTGTGATGGAGTTTGCTTAGCGCACTTATGCAGCTGACGTTTCAAGTATAACAGCCGGCATGGTAATTTGATTGAGGTTCCTTTTTGCTGGGGACATTGTTTTTCCTTGTGCAATTGGAAGTCAATAGTATGGCCACCCTGATATACTATACTGCTCTAATGCAGTTCTGGACATTTTGTAGACTCAACTGAGCCATCCCTTTATCTGATATTCCCTTTGGTCCTTATTATAAGACATATTAGACTTCTTTTTTGTAAAATTAAGGAAGAAAAATAAATTGCTTAATCATTACATATGTTGTGTATCATTAGATTATATGTCAGACTATAAATACTTTGAAGTAATTTATTTATTTTTCCGAAAAAAGTCAAACATGTATTATATTAAGAACTAAAGATAGTATAACAGCTGCCTTCCTTTTTTGGCTGTGATGGAGTTTGCTTAGTGTTACACTTCTGCAGCTGAAATTTCAAGTGTAACAGCTGGCATGGTAATTTGGTTGACTTGCCTTTTGGCTAGGGTACTTTGTTGTCCCTTGTTCAATCGGTTATCAATCTTATGGCCGCCCTGGTATAATTTCACTGATGTAGTCAAGTCTTTTACAAACTCAGCTGAGCCATTGCTTTATTTGACCATGAATAGTTTATTCACTTCCAATTCTCTAAATAGAATGTTTTATCTTTCTTTTGAGAAAAAAAAGATAGTTGAGTTTTGTTATTGGTACAATTCTCCAACTTAAAGTATAATTATAAACTTTTGGGCTATGGTGGGTCTGAACACTCTTTATTTTCCCTTCTACAATTGCTTAACAATCTTCTGGTTGACCTTATCTACTCTGCAGTTGCAAGTCTTTTCCAAACTCAGATGCAAGTTGCTTTTTTAGGCCATTAATAGTTGTGTGACCTGCGCTTTGCAATCTGTGTCTTGCTGAACGAAGTGATTATGTTGATGGTTTTTTTTGCAGGATTTAAGTTGACCTTATCTATTCTGTCAGTCTGTCTTGCTGAACTAAGTTATACGTACAATTTTAAAGTCATGTGAAATCTCCTTTGGGGGAAAATTTCTTGTTTTCAAATATCCTATATTCAATTTCCATCACGGTACCCAAAATTTCTGGTTTCAACCTATTTAGTTTACTTGAACTTCTTTCTGCCTTAGATCCTTGCATGCATTATAGTTGGTTCTCTTTTAGATTCTAAGTGACAACGAAATCGATGATGAGTCCCAATTTCAGTGCAGCTTCATGAAGTGTTGAAATGGTGTTCTAGATTAAGTTTAAATTTCAATGTTCTGCTATGAATGTGCTGCCTTTGTTGCCCGTTGTCCACTTTTATATAGGTTTAATAAATTGACCGACCTGAACTCTTCTCATCTATCTGCTTATTATAATGTGAGGTCACTCCTCAGTTAATATTTAGGGTTGAGTTCTAAACTTCTCATTGTGCTAAAACTTCTGCTTACTGCTTCATATTGTTTGGTTCTATCTCTTCAAACTTTTCGGTTTCTTCTGGTTTTTTATAGTGAATTTGTTTATCTGTATAACTGACATTTACTTGCTGTGTTTCCCAATTAACTGGGAGATTGAGATTATACACACACAAGCAGAGAAGCATTGAAGTGTATCATGTGCGAGCAATGCTATTTCTACTCTTCATGAACCTCCAGCTTTCTAGTATGTAACATGTTCTACGCATTGTTCTTACTTTCAAGATTAGATCTTGCCTTTTTATTATAAAAAGGAAAAGAAGAAGAGGCAGTTGCATTCATGGGTTTCATTGAGAAGATAACCCAGCTGCTAGGTCTCGTTGGAGTTTCTTTCGTTCAAGAGGCTATGAATATAGTTGCCCAACTTCAGTTATAGAGTTTCACTGATGAGTCAAGTTTTAAATTTTGAAAGATCCCTTCTTAATTTAGTTTGCAGTGCAAGGCGTTTCCCAATGTATTAACTTTATCATATATATTATAAGGGAAAAGTATTTCTCCAGGACGTTTTGAATTAATGAAGGGTATACTTAGCTTGTAATTTTAAGTGAATTAATGAAGGGTGCAAAATTATAGAAACACCTTCATTAAACCAAAACGACGTAGTTTTGGGGGTCACTGGAGAAACTTATCTCCAGTGACTGGAGAAATCCATTACCCATATTATAAATAATCTAGATGGCTAATTTGGAGAATCATGTTTGCAAAATGCATTGAATCACTTTATTTTATATATTGATTTAAATATTCAAAAAATTAAATGTCCAAAACAATAAACTTTCACAAATTAATTGTATGGAGTTTCTCAAAAACCTTAGTCACAAGAAAATAAGTGACAATTAATAAGTTAAGTGGTTGTTTGAAGTTGCTTATCATAAGTATAATTGCCCAAGTGGATACCTACCCAATATACTATAAATTATAATTATAGTTATTTTTAAAAGCTTCAATCATTATTCTAAATAAACCCTTTTATTTTACTGAACTTCTTTTTCGGTTTGCATCATATGGAATATTTGGCATGTTGCACAACGACTGTTGAAAAAACAAATTAAAGATTAAAACAATAGTGTTAGCTAAATAAATTTTTTTTCCAAAAAAATATGCTGTTATACCTCTAATTTTATTTAATACTTTTTAGCTAACCTAATTGTATTTAATGATTCAACGAATGGTTTTTATTATTATTTTATTTTATTATATTTTATTTTAATACATTTGTTATAAATATGCATAAGATCAGTTTACAGCTAAACAATTCAAAGGACAAGCATTTAAAAAACGAAAGGTCCTAGTGCCGGTATCCCAAGCAACCTGGACCAAACCAAAAGTATAGAAGTTCAACAAAAGGGAAATATCTTTCATGGTAGACACTTACCTGGCCATTCTGTTCAGTTAACGGAGTTAGGTTCAAAGCCTTTTAAACCTGGAGTATATTTTGAAAAAGAGTACTGGTATAACTCTGCTGTGACGTTGTAGTGATGGATGGGAATAGATCCCCAGACATAAACTACACTAAAACAAGTAAGACGTATTGCGCGTATGTCCGTAGTTTCCGAGATAATAAGGATAAGACTAAACCCAGAGCCGGTATGTCCACCGCTTGAACTTCTACTGATATCAGTATCTGATAACCCTGATATTAGCCTCTGATAACTCTGATAAACGCCAGTTTGTACTGGACGAAAATTCTATCCTAGCACAGAGCTCATATTTGGAGCGGGGTCACACCAGATAAAATTCTGAGGCCAACAAAGATAAATACATGCAGTATTTGACTCATGTAGAGAAACTCCCGATACGTACTTCCGTACCCGTTTCTAAAAAGAACAAACCAACGAAATTTTGAACAAGGGAAATGTTGAGGGTATCTATTTGTTAGTAGTAATACTCGTGTAGAAAAAAGTTTGTGATATTCTAATCATTGTCTTCCTTATATATGCCTAACGTTCTCCATGGGATACAGTGAAGATGGATAGAAAAGAACCTTCCCACGTGAATTACCGTGGAACGATGAGACGAACCGCACGGAAATCAGCGAACCCTAAACACATAAGGATCAATAGTAACTCTGAACCGAACTACGATCCTAAACCAGTATACTTTCCTAAACCCGAAAATCAATTTCTACCGTAGTATAACCCTAATCCTGAATTCTTGAATCTAAACTCCCCTACACGTATTTTTGCACCAGGACCCGTGTATCATTCTGGACCAGAGTACCCATTTGACCTTAACTATGAACCTGTACTCATGAACCATGTACTCTCGAATATAGCACAACCTCCGCCAGAGCCAGAAGAACCAGATTCATCGGACCATTCGTCTGATGGAGACAACTCTGATGATTCCCAATCTAGTAACCAGGAAATTTCAGATAATGAATCTCATACCAGTTATAAACCTATTTTCCTAAACTATGTTCTAGATCAAAACGGGATGCTAGTGGACATCCTAAGCCTCGACTATGGAGATGCCGCTCAGCATGCGACAACAATAAAGGACGAATATTATCAATAATTGCAGAACGTGGAGACGACGTATGATCGGAGGAACATGTACTTCATTCCGCCCTACTCCCGTGAAGATTGGGCAAAATCTACCTTGTATCATTTTCCTCGAAGCCGTTTCTGGGTGGAAAACACAAACAAGCTCTTAGGAGAAGGCCCTATTCAAAGCTTTCATGCATTCCTTCGTCGTCTCAAGTGGCGGGTGATTCATGATATCTAGAGAAGTAGAAGCAAGAATAATCTAAATAAGTTAGAAAGGGAATAGCAGAACCTGTTTGTCGTGTTAGTATATCAACACTTCTTTAAAACCCCTGAGAAGTTGTAAGATAGCTGATGTAACCAAGAAGGGTTTGTGACTTATAGACTAGTTTGACAAGTAGGTTAGGAAGTGCAGACGACTGTAATATCTTAAGCATATGTTTGATATATATATGTTTTTGCAAAGTACCATTGAGAACCACTTCTTCTCAGAATCTCTAAATCTCTTTTCCCAAGACCAAATCTGGATGAAACAAGACGAATAAACTCTTAGATGAACAACGTAAAACCAATGTCTAGTTTTTAAAACATCTTCAAAGACTACTTTTAGACAACCAGCAAAATAATATGACAGAATATAGTCAACAACATTATGTGAGATATATGTTTGTTTTAAAGATTAAATTATCCCTTAAAAATTTGTCGTTCTTAATAGAGAGATAGGATGGAAAGTTTGCAAGGAATCGGAATCCTTAGAAGCCGAGACCAAGGTCAAGTTGGAAATGAGGCTAGACAACCACAGGAGATACCAGTTCCAGTACAACATCCTGCGCAGCCAGCTCAAGAACCAGATCAACAGATTGCTTTGCAAGAGGCAATGACTGTAATTCATGAACAAGGAGAGATGATAAAGGAACAAGGAGAGATGATGAAGGAACTTCTTGCAGAAAAGCAAGCTGAGAGACAAGAAAGACAGATTGAGAGACAACTGGAATCCTGCCGTTTGATGAAGTGCAACTTAGAAGACCTGCGTAAATCAAGGAAGGTCAATAGTAGTAAGGCAACTCATGTCAAATTTAGTGACAAAAAACCCACACTGAAAAGTAAGTTTCCTGGGGTCAACCACCGAGGAAAAGGCAAGAAGACAGTCCAGACTAGGCAGCAGAGCTATCCAAAAATGCCGAGCCCCCTACCATGTTGGAAATGCGGGAGGTACCATCTTGGTATTAGCTGTATGGGGAAACGGGTTTGCTACAAATGTCTGGAGTCGGGGCATATTATCAAGGACTGTTTCGAGCATGGAAGTCACCACCAAGGTACTAGTTACAATGGGAAGCAGTACAACCCTGGAGTGACGGGACCCCGATCATGTCCGAAATATGGGAGTTATCATCATCGACATACTGACTGCGATGGAAGGCTGATATGCTTCAAGTGTCAACAGCCTGGACACATTAGCGTGCACTGTCCGCTAAAAGCTGCGAAGTTAGGGCTACCGAATTCAGGCCAGATGATGGCGATGATTGAAGAAGAGGCCGGAGAATCTTCAGGAACGGTCCAAGATACTAACGCTCAGTAGAAATCTATGACAAATATAAATCGATCCGAGTGCTAAATCGATTATGTACTTTTGATGCTTGTACGGATCCTTTTGGGATGCATACATATGTATTAGCTACACCATTAGATGTGATTAGGTGTAAACTTTTTTGCTTATGAAGCGTGTATGAAACCAAGTTACGAGTATGATACAGATTTTCTTACTACTTCACAACGTCCACGACATGCGCAATTGTGTTTAACTAGCAGCAAATCAAAACTAGTATTGTTTTGAAAATAGTTTTCAGGACTAAGTACGAGTAATTTGGAATCTCTTGTGATATTTTCCAAATTGAATGCACCTATCTTGTTCATAGAATACCAGAACAAAATTTTCTCTCAAACAAATAGGTAGGGTAATAGAGGCATTGTTTGACGATGTCCTCAACTGTTCAGACATAAAAAAAAGGGAAATACAGAAAACGATGACAATCAGTAGTGAGAATGCTAAAGGAAGACACAACTCCTTACTAAGTAATTACGAGTGTTGGTTGTCAGAAATAACTTTCTGGGCCATGTTCTATGACACAACGACATTGTTAACTAATTTAAGCAAAGTGGAAGCAGTTCTGGAATAGAAACAGCCAGAAATAGTAACATAGATGTTTAGTTTTGGGTCTAGCGGGATAGTACCGCAGATTCATGAAGAATTTCTTGTAACTTGCCAATAACAAGGCTCACGAGTAAAAATCAAAACTTTTGTGTGGAACAAGGACTGTGAGATATGTTTCCATAGATTTAGGGGGAAGTTGGTTATAGCACCAAGAAGTTGGTTATCCCAAATCCAAATAGATTTTGTAGTGGTACCAGTAGGTATGGATTGGGATATGTCTTGCTGCAGCAGGACAGCATAATGACTTACACCTCTCGTCAGTTGGAGCCTCTCAAGCCAATCTAATCTACACACGATCTAGAGTTAGTGATTATCATGTTTAATTTAAGAAAGTAAAGGCTATGCCTCTAAGATATGATCATAGAAAAATACTGCTACCACAAGTGCTTGAGAAACCTTAAGAACTCAATGATATATATAGCATCGCTATATGAAGTTACTATAGGGCTACGATGTAGAAAATAAGAATCAATCGGATAAAGGTTCTTTTTGAACAAAGAGTTTTGAGGGAGTTGATTTGAGGAAATGAAAACCGCACCAGCAGTGAAACACACCCAATCCATAACATTTCACCAAGAGCGCATGTTGAAAGATTGGCTATCACCCAAGAGGGGGGCTGAATTGGGTGTTTGATTAAAAACTTATAACTTTAAAAAACTTTCTGCAACTTATTGAAAGTAGTTTGAATATCAATAATAATTTATAAAGTGATAAAAAATCATTCAAACATATATGCTAGGAATGTAAGAGATAAGGGAAGAGAATATGCAATCTGTGATTTATATTGGTTCGGCCCAATCCTTGACCTACGTCCAGTCCCCAAGCTCCACTTGAGAATTTCAATCCACTATCTTCTTTCAACTTGATTACACGTTCTGTACTTGAAGTAAACCCCTCACTAGGATTGACTCCCCTTACAAACGTAATCAATACACTGTTTGATTACACACTCGCACTCGAAGTAATCCTCCCACTAGGATTCACTCCCCTTACAAGCTGTAATCAACACAATGTGTTTCCCACTCAAGATCACCCAATCTTGAGTAACTCTAAGGTAGAATGATAAGATGTTTACAATGATTCTTCTCTCTCAGAAGTGTATGGATAAACACTGAAGTACAATACAAAACATTTCACTCTCTATGATATATAGACATTGAAAATCAGAGAGTAAATGATAAGCAGATCTGAGTAATAGCATGTTGAAGAGGTAGGCTTGTTTCTCTGCTTGTTGTATCTGTTTGAAGACTTGTATGCAGCTCTATATATAGCGGCAAATCTTCATATGACCGTTGCTTCTCCATTCTGCATTGTCTCCATTCGAAATTCTAGTTGTTGTGGTCATGGATGGGGAATATAGCCGTTGGGTCATAATGTTTCTTGAATTTCTAATGATTGCTCTGCATTGATGATCATTTAATGTTCTTTATTTGATTTGAGTAACAAATCATTCTGAGTAAAAGTTGTAGCAATTGTTTCCAAATGAGGGAATTCATCATTTTGACTGATCCTCTGTTTGATGCGTGAGATTAATGCTTTTGATTCTTTCCAGGCTGTCATCGACTTGCTTTAATTGACTTTAAAGCAAATTCAAATCTGTCATAATAGAAACTTTGAATGATGAATCTGTTGAGGCTTCTATTTCATCGTCTGAATGTTTGAATGTATTGGAGAACATCACAGACTAGCATTTGTTCAAGTTCCTCATTGAAATCTGTCATCTTTCCCATTTCTGAAAATGTGCAGCAAAGTTCATCTTCACACTTTTGATAGATCTTGATTTCTGTCAAGATTGATGTTCTGTCAAGCTTTAATAATCTGAAACATGTACACAAATGATATAAATAATGTTAAGAAGAAGTATAAGTCATTTGGGTAATCATGTGATTGAGAAATGAGACTTTCGGAATGATGATTTTCTGCATCAGGGACGTGAACTCGAGTTTGCATAAGTAGGCTCGAGTTTGATTCTCTCCAAAACCATATTTTGCTCTCTGTCTTGTCTAAACTCGAGGGTGTAACTTATAGGCTCGAGTTTGGATGATTTTCGTGACCTGGTAGCTCTCTGTAACCCGCGAACTCGAGTCTGCCAACTAATAGGCTCGAGTTTGCTTCTCTTTATAGCAAATTGTGCAATACCCAGAACTGGCTGTCTACTTTCGGAGGCCATATCTCCCTGGTATGAACTCCGTTTTGGTTGGTTCAACTATCGATTGGAAAGAAATTTGAGTCTACTTTCCAATGCCACAAATTTCAGCTCAATTGGATTCTCCGTTTGTGAGATACACTCAAAACAATGAAGGTTGGTCATTTGTGTGACTTGGATTTCATTGTCAACTTAATAAATTCATAGATCCTTCATCTTAACTCCTTTTGGCTTGAATTATATATCAACATGACGCCTTGGGAGTCTAGTTTCATATGCCACTAGTTTCACCTCAATCTGATCTCTGGTTTAGGAGATATCATCGCATTATCAGACGCCGCCCAAGTGAAACACTGAACAGAGGCTGAAATGCTGAAGACCGCTCCAAGCTCGAGTTTGCCAACTTATAGGCTCGAGTTTGGAGTTCCAAACCTGAGGTTTAAGTTCTAAGCTCGAGTTTGCCTTGTCCAGTGGTGCCAGAGTTGCTGAGGATATTATAGGCTCGAGTTTGCTAGTTATGGGCTCGAGTTTGGAGTTCCAAACCTGAGGTTTAAGTTCTAAACTCGAGTTTCCCTTGTCCAGAGGCGCCAGAGTTGCTGAGGACATTACAGGCTCGAGTTTGCAAGTTATGAACTCGAGTTTACTGATCCTGGAACTGATTTTTGATGGTTTTAACTTTGAATTGATCCGTTTCAGCTTCCATATGATCTTGGAGACTTCTAGCATCAATATAAGGACTTGAATAAAGATATTCCACTACATTGCAAGTTCTTCCTTCTTCAATTTCTTTTCTCCTTCTAGATTATCCACCAAAATCATTTGATAACTTCTTGCTTTATGATATTCCCATTATATTGTGCAAGAGCTTCCTTCTTCAATCTTGATTATTCTCCATCAATAAAGTATACTCCACTGTAGCTCAAATATGATGAAGCTTCATTCCAACTTCTGTTTGATCATAGAGACTTCCAGTTCTTCTTTCTTTAGTCTCCTTTCTTGATTATTCTCCATTATTAAACTTTGCATCTACATTAAATATAAGAATTAGTCAAAGTAGAGGATAAATGTAGTATGCAACCTTTTTGCTCTTTAGAATGGCATCTACATAAGACATCATCAAAACTAATCAAAAACAACATTCTCCCCCTTTTTGATGATGGCAAATACTTGAAGAAAAATATGTATGAATATGAAAAGCTAATAAACCCAACATATTTTTCATGCCATTCTCTCCCCCTTATTTGTCATTAGCAAAAAGTTGAGTTAAAGAAGAGATGCTTGTAGAGAGACAGATATGTAACCAAGTTAGACAGAATCAAAGATTTGATTTTCTCTCCCCAATTTGAAGTTTTCATTCTTAATATGATGCAATAATGTTTTTATAAAAACAAGTTTGAAAGAGTTTGGAGAGGTTTTTGAAAACATCTTTCACAATTAAAGCATATAAATACCAAACATGTTCAAAGTTTCTAATGAATATAAAAGATAGAGATTAGAAATGCTCATGTTGATTTTGCAAATTGATGAATGATCAAGGAAGTCCATTTGCTTGTTTTCATCATGTATGAAATCATTTCCATCCTTCTCCTTTCCTTCATATAGCTCTTCTGCAGAACATGTCTCAGCTGGCTTCAAGAAGTTTTCTTCTACTTTGTAAACAAATCATAGTTTCAGTGATGGATCGTGATGGAGCATCAAAACATCAAAACATCTTGCCTCAATGTAATAGTTTCTCCATATAGTATGTTGAGGAATGTCCTAGCACAAAATAGAATTCTTGCTACAAATTGAACACTTTCTTTGCCAAAGAGATCTGTTAGTGCAACATGATATCAAAATATCCCTTTCCATATGATATTTTCGAATTAAGATAATGAAGGGAAAATATAATTCATCATCAAAACTAATACAACATAGTAGATGTAGATGAGAATGCTTAGAAGGGTTTTCATCAAATAAAGGAGATGAGCTTTTAAGATATAAAACACATGTGAATTTGAAGCTCCCCCTTAATGAATGCATGCCTAAGGGTAAGAATTCTTATGCTCTTATGCAATTAAATCATATAAAACTTGAGCAAAGAGCATACAACACTTGTAAATATTTAGCCATTTTCAGAAAGCAAGATTTGATCATTTGGAGTTTAATGAAAATTAGTTTGATCAAAACCATTTTGCAAAACACTGAAATTCTTGAATCTCCTGAGTTAATTCTGTTTAGGCATAGAAACGAGTGATTGCTTCATATCAGTTCACTTGATGACTTTCTTTTAAAGATTAGAAACAGAATCAAATCCAATTGCATATGATTAAAACTTGAAATTGCAATTAGAACCGAATGGGAGTAGAAGTCGAATCGAATGTGAACTTGAAACAAAGTCGAATCGAACTTGCATCGAGTTAGCGAGAGAAATAGAATGAACCATTAAGCACACTGCATAACTTAGATATGAAGCATAAATCACACTGCCATACTGCATAACTTGGAGTATTCAAAATATTACAGAATTGCAGTAGATATCAATAAAGTTATTTCTCAGTGACAATTTGGAAATATACTTTATGTAGAAAATATGTCATTGAAAGAATGCATGTAAGTTTGATCAATGAGCTTAGAAAATCTTATCCATAATGATAAGCATTTATCAAATCATAGTTCATGAATGAAATCATATTTTTCAAGAATGATACTGAAATATGAAAATTGTTTCAAATCTTGAATGTTCTGTCAAATCATGATAATGAATTATGAAATCAAAATTTTGATGAATGAAAGAGTCACTTTTGAAACATGCTTGAAAAACGATGCTCACTTTAAACATGGTGGAAGTCAACATGTTTAATGAATAAATCAGAATGCTTCAAGATTAAGAGAACATGTTGAACATTTTCCTCAACAACAAAAGTCATGAAGGTAAAGCATTAACGAAACATGCTTGACAAAATAGAGATATATAAGCACAGTGACTTTGCTATGACAAGAGATAAACTTGCTTTTTAGAAAAGAGTCTTGAAAGTATATGAACATTCAAAGCAAGAATTTGAATATAGTTACTCAAAAATGGATGAAGACAAAGTTTATGTAATTGAGTAACAACATGACTACTAGGATTCATGAATGATGAAGCACAAACTCATTAGTTCAAATGACTAGAGTTCCAGAATATTATCCTAGTAAGTTATTCCATTAATCGTTAATGCATTTTCATTCAATGCACTAATGAACATTTAAAATCTTGGAATAACTTGGCCAATAACAGTTTCACAAATTGAGTTCTTTTCTTGAAGATAGGCTTGAAACTCATAGATGATCAACTTGTTAAACATGAGGTCCAACTAGTTAGAGAATTAAACAAAGGAGTTCAAGCAGCACATTGAATATCAAAGATCAATATGTGAATGATAGGGAAATTTCAACTAGACAAGTTTGAAGCATATCCAATATTCATAATACAATATTAACTTCCAATTTTGAAACATGATCATTTGAATGAAATCAAAGTATGAATATGTTTTCAAAAACATTTGTTTGCATTTTCACAAAACAGTGTAAATTGAAATCCAAGCAAATTTAAGACTTGTGCATTTTCAAAAAAAAACATAAACTCAAAAAGTTATGCACAAATTCACTTGTTTGATCAATAGAAACTTCACTAACAATTTGATTAAATAGAGTTAGGAATATTAGTGATTGATGATATGGAATATAAAGATCAAACAATAAGATTTCACAAATTTGAGCAAGATCATTTCAAAAACGTGGTTGACTCAAACTGGAGTTTGGAAAGGCAAACTGGAGTTTAGAAAGACAAACTGGAGTTTGGAATTTCAAACCGGAGTTTGCAGTGATAAGCTGGAGTTTGTAAAATTTTTCAGGTACCAAACTCGAGTTTATAAATTTAAGCTCGAGTTTAGAGCTTTGTCGGGGAAACCATCATGAAAAACCATTTGAAACACATTTTGAGAAAAGGGCAAACTCGAGTCCATTAGTGAGCAGGCTCGAGTTTGACACTGTTCATGCCAAAATAAATTTGTTATTCAAAACGTGAACTGGAGCTTAAATATGAACTCTGGAGTTTGTAAAATAACTTTACTCGATTTAAAAGGTCAGGCTCGAGTTCAGAAATTTAGGCTCGAGTTTACATGTTTGTAAACTCTTCTTTATCTTTCAAACCACAGTGAAAACTCTACACAAAAAGCATAGGCTCGAGTTTATTTCTGCAAACTCTACTCAAAATATGAACTGTGGAGTTTATAAAATGGTTTTTGTAATACCCGGATAAATGAAAGGGGTATTTTTGGTAAGCAAATATATATAATCTCAAGACTTGTGATAATATAGTATATTTTTTTAAGGAAAAATCTCTTGGAAATTAGAGAATCTAAGGGCCAAAGTGCCAAATGACGAAAATGCCCCTAGGGGACATAAATACTTAGGAAAATTGTGAAAAATCCTAAAAGGCAAGGAAATAATTATTAAAATTAAGAGAGTATATTATCTCTAATTATGGTAATTCAATAAATTATGAACTTGGAGAAATTGAATAGGAATGCTCAAAAAGTATTGAAATGACTATTTTACCCTCATAAATTCCAATATAATGAAAGAGACATGAAAACAAAGATGTCAGTGTAAAAGTTATGAGGAAATAAGGTATTCTAAGTAAGAAAATTATCAAATTGTGATAATTAAGTAATTAAGTAATATTGGGCTAATTACTTAAGTTTAAGCAAAGGAAATTCAGAGATAATTATATAAAGCTCAGAAATTAGTGGAAAGTGGTTGAAAATTAGTAAAAGTATATTTACTAATTAATTTGAAATGTTTGAGAAAAATAGTTGAGTTTAGGTATTTTTAAGCCTAAATGCAAGAATGGACCAATTAGGTATTTTTGTGGAATTTTTGGGAAAAAGTAAATAATTAATTAAATAAATAAAATAAATAAATATTTATTAAAAATAAAAGTGGGCCAGCCGAAATTGGGCCAAGAAAAAGGAAAAAAAAAGAAATACATATAAATTTTATGCAACTTGCAAATATTTTAATAATATAATTAATTAAAGTAAAAATGATGAATAGTAATTTAGGAATTAGGAAACGGATCCTATCTAGAGATCTAGGAATGATATTTCCAAAGTCAAGGTAAAATATTGATCAGTGAGTTTTTACCTTCAAGTGACCTTTTCCGGAAATCAATTCTGAGTCCGTTTGTGCATTTTCCTAATAAAACAAAATAGGGAAAAATGTAGATAGGCACATTTTTGGATATGAAGAAAATAAATTCTAACTCGATATCTAGATGTGAGTTTGAATTTATCTAAACATATTTGGAATCAGTGAATTTTTCTGAAGAAGTTGATGATTCCAGAAATGCGTTCTGAAACCGGACGCGTTCAGACACGTTTTTCGAGGAAACTTCAAATGGACTGTTGGAGCCCTATATGGAATCAAAATTTAGGTTAACTTGGACATTTCTAGTAAGTGAGAACATGTCTTCAAAGTTGTAAATCCAGAATTTTGAAATTTCTCCGAAATCACGCGAATCGGGTACCGATCGGGGAAATTCTATTAGACCGGGTATAAAGTGGCATTTGTCATCAAATTTTTGGACCAATTGGAGGCTGCCACCTCAGCCTTGAATGTCGACCAGCATGCTTCCATGGACAAGGATTAAACACCATTTTGTGTTGAATTTCCATGGTTAAGAACAAGTTGAAAAATTCCATTTGTATCCTTTGAAAAGTCTATAAATAAGAGGCCAATGCTCTTGAAATCTTCACACCATTTTGAAGAGCTCCTTTGGCCGAAATCCTAGAGGGAGAAAGAAGAGAGAGAAGCTCTGGAAAAATTGTGAAGAAAGTCTTCAACGGGTAAGTCTTTCGGTCTTTAGCTTTTAAGTTCTAGTTTTTAGTTCAAGAGTTGGTAGAGTTGTTAGTTAGATTTAGGAAGTAGGGGATGAAATTCCTATTCTTGTTTTTAGGCCTCATTGCATTGAAAATATGCCTGAAGAGGTAAAAACATGGTAGGGATCGAGTCTCCGAAAAGTTGAAGCTTTTGTAGTTCTTTCAAAAGTAGGGGTTGTAATGCTAGAATAGCCTTTAAATTTTCAAGTATGATTGGATATCATATAGGAGGGATATTTTAGTCTTTATTTTCGAAAATCAAAATGGCGTCGAAGTTCTGGCAAAATTTTGGGAAGAAAATTAGTCAGAGTAACGAAGTGCTGGCGAAATTCCACCAATTAGGGGTATAGGGGCAAAATGGTAATTTTTACCTAAACTGCCAGTTATTGTGTCAAATCACTAATGGAAGTGATATTACTCTTATAGGACGTCAGAAATCCTAGTTTGCTGCCGTTACGCTGTCCAACGTGCTGCTGTAGGACAAACCGCTGTTTTCCGTCAGAAAGTACAAGTTTCCGCCAGAAACATCTACGTACGTCAACGAAGGTACGTTCGCGTACTGTAACACTAACGCTGATGATTATTGAATGCTTATATGTGTTGATATGTTGTGTAAATAGTTTGATGCCGAAGGCAAGGCTAGTCTATGTGGGTAAGCCAAATAGTCGCCGTAAAGTCGGTGAGGCCCCCATGATAGACACTTACCTGGTCATGCTATTCAGTGTTATATGCACCGTGTCTATGGAACCGTACTTAGATGCATCGTGTCTATGGAACCGAACTTAGATGCACTGTGTCTATGGAACCGTACTTAGACGCACTGTGACCGAGGAACCGTACTTGGATCAGTACTACAGTTTTTATGGGTTATTGTTATGATAATGCTGTATTGTTTCCTATATGGATCATTGCTGTGATTCTAGAAATATCCGTCACACATGTGTTATTTATAAGCATGAGGTTAACCGTTACCTGAGATCCAATGTGGTAAATTGGATCTCAGCTATAGCTTCAGGGTTCAGAGGACCAGAGGGCCGAGGAAGAAGCGAGCAGGCCACGTAGAAGATCCAGTTGAAGATTTCTTTCGTTGTATTATACCTTTGAACCACACGGGTTTTGTACCGCTGTTGTATCCAGTCAGACTTACGGCATTTTATATATACATATCAGTCACTCAATCGCTCCGATGCTCTACTCTGATTATTTAAAATGATGTTTTAATGAAAAAAAATTATACTGGTTTTGGAAAATGGGTTGTTACAGTTTTCATTTGAAAATGCTTCCCGCCAGAGGCAAACTCGAGCTTGCATCTGCAGGCTCGAGTTTACATACTTGTAAACTCTTTTAACTCATTTTCTGGAGGTTTTAAACTGGAGTTTGCATTTCTAAACTGGAGTTTGGATTTGACAGAAAAATTGCTGATTGAAATTGAATAAGTTTCAAATCCTTTTAACTTAACCAAAGGCAAACCAAAAATGAATTTCATATAATTATAGTAAGAGGCAAGAATTAGATATCACCGTAATTCCTCTTATCCTCATAGAAGCTTGCTTGGTTGAGATGGATTGATGTAGATAACTCCTTTTCCAATGTTCACCATCAACATCCAGCATAGCTTGTGTAGCTTTCTCAAGACTTGATCATTTCTCTATTTTGCATTCTTGAGAAGCTTTCATTGATCCTACAAAACCTTATAAGCCTTTTTCTTTCATGGTATCCAACCTTACTTGGATCCAATTATCATTAGCTTGTAGGAACCAAAAATTCACATGCTCTTATGAATATAATCAATTCAGCATAATTGAGTATAATGAATTAAACATGACTTTATGCACATAAAGATAATTTCTTTTCAAATCATCATGTATGCATACAGAATTAAGTTATTAACATTGCAATCCCTTTGAAGAATAAATCAGGATGTTAAAGCCCAATTTGAAAGATAGTTTGCAATGTTAATTCCTAAGGTTACATAATGTAAAACCTCAATGAATATTTCAAATGATAGGAAAGGAGGTATTACAATTGTATACCTTTACCTTAGGTACTTGGAGTGTTGGCTTTGCTTACCCATTTGTTCTTCATATGACTTTTCATGGGTATCTGCAAAGTTCTCTCAGAAAATGTAGACTTCAAGAGTCTTCTATGTATGGTAGTTTGTTCTTGAGGTGGAAGATACTCTTCTTGCTTGTATCCATTGCTTCTTATGATTTGACCATGTAGTTCTAGCAATGGCTTTTCCACAAGTTCTCCTAACTGATATGAGTTTCCTTGTAGGTTCATGAGAAACTCTTGGACTTTTCTTCCTCTTCTCTGTACCTTGATGTCCATTAATATTCAAATCATCCTGCATACATGGAGTACTAGATGGACATTTCGGTACCCACTTATACATGGGTCCTTGACTGTTAGTAGTGGACCTTACTTGTCCTTTAGGAACCCAAACAAATTTATTTCTCATATTATAATTTCTCCTAATATAGCATGTATGAGAAATATGTCCAACCTTTCCACAATAATTGCAAATAATAGAATGATGCTTATTATAAACAGTTTTGCAAGAATTGTTCTGGTCTAGAGGATGTAATGTCAAATGGCCCATATTTGTATACTCTTTCTCCCCACATGATCTTCCAGCATGATTTTTGAAAACAAGTTTGTTTTTCAAAATAGAATTAGTAAATGATTGCAGAACAGTTTTATGCAGATATTTAGAATCATTTTTAACTATACAAGAAGAATTGGAATGGTTTACCATATATGCATCTCGAGCTCCAAGTAATTGTTGATCACTGTCGTGCACAATGAGCTCTTCTTGGGAGTCCTCACTCTCTTGTTCTTCTGTATTGACTAGATCATGGAAGTGTTCTAAGATTTCTCCTTCTTTATTCTTCACTTCCAATTGTTCATCAAATGTGGATACACAGCTGATAGTTTCAGATGAACTGTCAACACTTTTAACTTCAACACAATTATTAGAAGCATAAATAGAATCAAGAGAATCCCAAATATGCTTAGCACTAGAGCAACATTTGATTTTTTCAAAATCTTTTTCGGTTAAAGACCTGTATAATATGTTCATTGCTCTAATGTTTAATGAAAACATTTTCATATATGTTTCTGTCCAATCCTTTCTTGGAGTGAAGTCAAAAACGTTTGTAAAGACTTTCCACATATCAAAATCAGTTGCTTTGATAAAACTAGTCATTCTAGCTTTCCAAAACCAAAATCAATATCTTTGAAAAGTGGTGGAATGGTAAAGTCAAAACCTTTCAAAAACGAGCAGCACCCAAAATTAGCCATTTGATAACTCTTGAGACTGTTAAGTCCTTTCAACAAGAACCTGGCTCTGATACCAAATGAAAGACTTGGCTATCACCCAAGAGGGGGGTGAATTGGGTGTTTGATTAAAAACTTATAACTTTAAAAAACTTTCTGCAACTTATTGAAAGTAGTTTGAATGTCAATAATAATTTATAAAGTGATAAACAATCATTCAAACATATATGCTAGGAATGTAAGAGATAAGGGAAGAGAATATGCAAACTGTGATTTATCTTGGTTCGGCCCAATCCTTGACCTACGTCCAGTCCCCAAGCTCCACTTGAGAATTTCAATCCACTATCTTCTTTCAACTTGATTACACGTTCTGTACTTGAAGTAAACCCTCACTAGGATTGACTCCCCTTACAAACCGTAATCAATACACTGTTTGATTACACACTCGCACTCGAAGTAATCCTCTCACTAGGATTCACTCCCTTACAAGCTGTAATCAACACAATGTGTTTCCCACTCAAGATCACCCAATCTTGAGTAACTCTAAGGTAGAATGATAAGATGTTTACA
Source organism: Acacia pycnantha (assembly GCA_025563575.1). Classification (NCBI taxonomy): domain Eukaryota; kingdom Viridiplantae; phylum Streptophyta; class Magnoliopsida; order Fabales; family Fabaceae; genus Acacia; species Acacia pycnantha. Next base: position 4,106,101 of record JAMWYP010000003.1, on the reverse strand, counting down.
ATGATTCTTCTCTCTCAGAAGTGTATGGATAAACACTGAAGTACAATACAAAACATTTCACTCTCTATGATATATAGACATTGAAAATCAGAGAGTAAATGATAAGCAGATCAGAGTAATAGCATGTTGAAGAGGTAGGCTTGTTTCTCTGCTTGTTGTATCTGTTTGAAGACTTGTATGCAGCTCTATATATAGCGGCAAATCTTCATATGAATGTTGCTTCTCCATTCTGCATTGTCTCCATTCGAAATTCTAGTTGTTGTGGACATGGATAGGGAATATAGCCGTTGGGTCATAATGTTTCTTGAATTTCTAATGATTGCTCTGCATTGATGATCATTTAATGTTCTTTATTTGATTTGAGTAACAAATCATTCTGAGTAAAAGTTGTAGCAATTGTTTCCAAATGAGGGAATTCATCATTTTGACTGATCCTCTGTTTGATGCGTGAGATTAATGTTTTTGATTCTTTCCAGGCTGTCATCGACTTGCTTTAATTGACTTTAAAGCAAATTCAAATCTGTCATAATACAAACTTTGAATGATGAATCTGTTGAGGCTTCTATTTCATCATCTGAATGTTTGAATGTATTGGAGAACATCACAGACTAGCATTTGTTCAAGTTCCTCGTTGAAATCTGTCATCTTTCCCATTTCTGAAAATGTGCAGCAAAGTTCATCTTCACACTTTTGATAGATCTTGATTTCTGTCAAGATTGATGTTCTCAAGCTTTAATAATCTGAAACATGTACACAAATGATATAAATAATGTTAAGAAGAAGTATAAGTCATTTGGGTAATCATGTGATTGAGAAATGAGACTTTCGGAATGATGATTTTTTTGCATCAGGGACGTGAACTCGAGTTTGCATAAGTAGGCTCGAGTTTGGTTCTCTCCAAAACCATATTTTGCTCTCTGTCTTGTCTAAACTCGAGGGTGTAACTTATAGGCTCGAGTTTGGATGATTTTCGTGACCTGGTAGCTCTCTGTAACCCGCAAACTCGAGTCTGCCAACTAATAGGCTCAAGTTTGCTTCTCTTTATAGCAAATTGTGCAACACCCAGAACAGACTGTCTACATTCGGGGGCCATATCTCCCTAGTATGAACTCCGTTTTGGGTTGGTTCAACTATCCATTGGAAAGCCCTTTGAGTCTACTTTCCAATTCCACCAATTGCAGCTCAATTGGATTCTCCGTTTGTGAGATACACTCAAAACAGTGAAGGTTGGTCATTTGTGTGACGTGGATTTCATTGTCAACTTAATAAATTCATAGATCCTTCATATTAACTCCTTTTGGCTTGAAATATATACCAACATGACGCCTTGGGAGTCTATTTCCATATGCCACTGGTTTCACCTCAATCCGATCTCTGGTTTAGGAGATATCATCGAATTACCAGACGCCGCCCAAGTGAAACACTGAACAGAGGCTGAAATGCTGAAGACCGCTGCAAGCTCGAGTTTGCCAACTTATAGGCTCGAGTTTGGAGTTCCAAACCTGAGGTTTAAGTTCTAAGCTCGAGTTTGCCTTGTCCAGAGGTGCCAGAGTTGCTGAGGACATTACATGCTCGAGTTTGCTAGTTATGGGCTCGAGTTTGGAGTTCCAAACCTGAGGTTTAAGTTCTAAACTCGAGTTTCCCTTGTCCAGAGGCGCCAGAGTTGCTGAGGACATTACAGGCTCGAGTTTGCAAGTTATGAACTCGAGTTTGCTGATCCTGGAACTGATTTTTGATGGTTTTAACTCTGAATTGATCCGTTCCAGCTTCCATATGATCTTGGAGACTTCTAGCATCAATATAAGGACTTGAATAAAGATATTCCACTACATTGCAAGTTCTTCCTTCTTCAATTTCTTTTCTCCTTCTAGATTATCCACCAAAATCATTTGATAACTTCTTGCTTTATGATATTCCCATTATATTGTGCAAGAGCTTCCTTCTTCAATCTTGATTATTCTCCATCAATAAAGTATACTCCACTGTAGCTCAAATATGATGAAGCTTCATTTCAACTTCTGTTTGATCATAGAGACTTCCAGTTCTTCTTTCTTTAGTCTCCTTTCTTGATCATTCTCCATTATTAAAATTTGCATCTACATTAAATATAAGAATTAGTCAAAGTAGAGGATAAATGTAGTATGCAACCTTTTTGCTCTTTAGAATGGCATCTATATAAGACATCATCAAAACTAATCAAAACCAACATATGTTTTATTTTAAAAGCAACCTAACTATGTCTGGACTAAGTTCCGGTAGATAGGGTTATGTGCCAGCGCGGACGCTGGGTCTTTTATAAGAGGGGCAGAAATTCTCCCACATCATTTGACGGTACTGCATTTGCAGGAAACCGAAGATGGGGATTGGGATAGAGTGCTCGCTGTACCAAGTGGTTGAAGTGGTGACATGAACTTTCAATTGCTAAAACAATTTGTAAAGTAAATTATACCCTCAAAGGTATGTGCCAGTAGTAAAGGTTTTTGAGTCGGTAGTAAATACGTTTTCATGAATTTGTGTTGGCAACAATTAAGTTTGAACGTTTGATAGCACTATTAATTTTTGGTAAAGTGCGGATTGTGAAAGGTGATAAGACCGATAATACTTAACATTGTGCGAAATGCTAAATGTCATATGACGCTAGACTAGTATATCTTGAGTCTATAAAAATCGTTTATAGTACCATGTAATAAGATGAAATGCCTAAAACCTGTGGATGATTTCCTAGGCAGTGAGGCTGGAAATCTCCAGTGCGATGGTAATAGATTAAGCCGGAAGGCCAGTATACGATAAAGCCAGAGGGCTGAATGAGGCAAATAGTAAGGCCTGCGTAACCAAGCGCTGAGAGAATGGACAGGTGAAGTCCTGTACTAGGTACAAGTTGGATAAAGATTAATGTATGGATGTTAGGGTACATGCTGAGTATGTATGCATAGACCAGGTTTACGATAGAGGTCTAGGATACATCTTCAAGGTTTGATGTTTTCGAGGTTATATGTACAAATTTCGAGGACAAAATTTAATTTAACGGGGGGAGATATGTAATACCCTAAAAACTGACTTAGGGTAAATATCAAAAATTAGGAAAAATTATACCTATTGACAATAGGTAAATATGAGGTCTCAAATATGGGAAGGGATTTATCATAATTTCTAGGGTAATTTCTGGTGAAATTAGAAGAAATAAAGTGCTAAAATGCCCTAAAATGAACTAAGAGTTATAAAATACTGTGATAAATCCTTAGAGGCAATAAAATAATTATTAAAATTAAGAGAGTATATTGTCTCTAATTTTGGTAATTTAATAAAATATAACCTTGGAAAAATAAAGGGGGAAAAATCAAAAAGTAATATAATGACCAAAATGCCCCCGTGAATTTTAATATAATGCATGAGACATAAAATACTAATGTCAGTGCAAAAGTTGTTAGGTAATGAGTTATTCTAATTAATAAAATTATCGAAAATTAGTGGGTAATTAATTAAATAATTATTGGCTAATTATTTGAGCTTAAACAAAGGAAAATCCAAAGATAATTATGTAAAACCCTATAATTAGTGGTTTATGGCTAAAATTAGCATAAAATATATTTTCTAATTAATTGGAAAATATGAAGAAAAATATATGAGATTAAGTAATTTTAAGCCTAAAAACATGTATGGACCAATAGGAAAATTTTGTGCAAAATTATATAAAATAATTATAAAATAATTAAAATATATAATATTAATTAAATAATAATAAATAATAATAATAATAAAAATAGGGCCAGCCGAAAATTGGGGAAGAAGAGGATAAGATTTGTAAAAATATAATATCTAGATATTTTAGAATATTATATTAATATAAATTGTGATATTTTGTGAAAAAGCAAATAGGATAAATGTCCACCGATAGAAATTAAATCCCACCTAGAAAACCGTGAACAAGGTTTCTAAACCAGAGTATATTAGAAACAAGTGAATTTTTATCTCGGAGTAGGCTGTCTCCGAAGTCGTTTCCGTAACCGAAAAAGGTTATACTGGACTGACAGAAAGTCTATCTGATGTTCAAAAAGCAAATCAGATAAATGAAAACCTATAGAAAATAAATCCTAACTCAATATCTGGGGATGAGTTGATAAACAACTGGACGTTTTATGAATCAGTGAATTTTTGTCCCGAAGTTGATAATTCCGGAAGTTATTTCCGTAACCGACACGTTTTTCCGTAAATCTTCGGCAGGCCCGGGGAAGAGCTGGAAGGGATCAAAAATTTATTTAGCCCAGACATTTTTAGTGAGTAAGAAAGGATCTTCAAAGTTGTGATTCCGGATTTTTGAGATTTTGCAAGATTACGCGATTCGGACACCGATCGGGGAAATTTATCGGGCCGGAGGCAAAAAGCAACATGTGACATCATCAAGATGATGTCAATTTTGTGCCACCTAAGGGATTGAGGTCGGCATAGTGCATCCAATGGCCAAGGATGTGCCATTTCAAAAGTTTCTGATCCGACGGTTGAGATCCGGTTTGGTAAAGTATGAATAGTGCACCAAAATCCTCTATAAATACCACCAACCTCTCTTCACAAATCTCACACCAAAAACCACTAGCCTAGTTCGAAATCTTGGAGCAGCAAGGAAGAGGAGGAGTCCGGGGAAATTTGCAGCGAAGCTCTGAGTAAGTTCTTCGGTCTTTAGTCTTTAGTTCGTTTGGTAGTTTTAGTAGAAATGTTAGTTAGATCTAGGAAGTAGGAGATGAAATTCCTATTGTTGTTTTTAGGCCTCATTGCATTGAAAGATTCCTGACGAGGTAAAAACATAGTAGGGATTAAGTCTCTGAAAGTTAGGAGTTAAAAATAGCGAAGCTCTGGCGAAATTCCGCCGATTAGTAAGGGTAGGGGCAAAATGGTAATTTGTACCTAAAATTCCTGTTATGATATTTATCACTAATGAATGTGATATTATCCCTATAGGATATCCGTGAACAAGTACTGCTATTGTGCCACCGACATTCCGCTGTCAACCCGTTGTTTCCGTCAAAAGTACGATTTTAGTAAACGTGTCGTTTCGCGAATTACCGACGTTCGTCAACGAAGGTACGGACGCGTACTGTAACAATGACACTGATGTTTATATGCTTATATATGTTATGGATAGTTTCATAAAGCCATGAACGGGACTCTGTCCTGGTCGTGCACTGTGACTAAGGTAAGCTTAGATCACTATTTACAGCTTTACGGGTTATAGTCATAATAATACCGTTATGTTTTTCTAGCGCTGAGGACACGACTGTACATCGTGGCACGGATGTTGCAAACCAGGGATAACTTTGCATGATAGTGTAGTTGTTATCTTTTGATCATACGATGTACTGTATGGATCTATGTTGTATACTAGAAATATCTGTTGTGCATGTATTGTTTATATAAGCATGAGGTTAACCGTTACCTGAGGTCCGATGGGCATTGGACCTCAGCTCTTATTATAGCTTCAGGGTCCGAAGAATCGAGGACGGAGGATGAGCGTAAGCTGTGTAAGCAGCACATGGGAAAAACGCGTAAAGAACCGATCGAGGATATCTAAGATTTGGACAGATAATGTAATGAACAGGCAGCTACGCCACTGTATTATGTTGTATCAGTTACTCAATACACCATTTGTTTCCAATGCTCTACTCTGATATATGAAAAAAAAAATTATACTGCTTTGAAAATGGGATGTTACAGTTGGAGTTAGAGATATGACAAAATTTTGGAAGATTAGAGTAAAGTAACGAAGTTCTGGCGAAATTTCACCGATTAGTAAAGTCAGGGGAAAAATGGTAATTTATGCCTAAAATGCCTGTTATGATGTTGATCATTAATAGAAACGTTATTATCCTTATAGGATATCTGTGATTACGCTCTGATCAACAGTCGTACCGAAATTCCGTCAACGAAGGTACGTTCGCGTACTGTAACACTAACTCTGATATTTATGGTATACGTATATGTGTTATGTGTGTTGTATGTGTATTAGTGGTATGTTATTTATATGCATAGTGGTGTTAGAGGATAACTGAACATATGCATGCACTGGGAGCGGTACATCTGTATTCGTTGGGAGCGGTATATCCTGATTTGCTGGGAGCGGTACATCTGCATTCGCTGGGAGTGGTATATTTACATTGGTTAGGAGTGATTCATTTGCTGTGCTTATATAATGTATATGTAAATATGAGGTTAACCGTTACCTGGGGTCCGGTGCATTGGACCTCAGCTCTTAACATAGCTCAGGTTCTGGAGAACCAAGGGCGGAAGAGAAGAGGAAGCAGCACGCTTGAGAGGCCCGGCTGGAGACTTCCCGTTTCGTTTATGTATTACTTTTGAGAACACCCGGAGGAATGTACTGTTGTTACATTACACTATGGATGATGTTTTGAATATATATATCAGTTACTTTTATGCTCCGTTGCTCTACTCTGATGAAGAAAAAAAAATTATACTGCTTTTGAAAATGGGATGTTATTACATTTATGCTTCATGCATTAATTTAAAAATCATAGGGCAACTTATGTTCCCCAAAATAAAATTAGGTTTTTGTCCCTTTAATTTCCAAGGAAAATAATCTAATAAATTACTAAAATTAGAGACAACATACTTTCCTATTTTTAATAGGTATTTAATTGCCTCTTAAGACATAATTAAGATCATACTTGTTCTTAGGGTATTTTATGATCCATAAATGTATTTAGGGATTTTGGCTCTTTGTTCATTTTAATTCCCAAGAGAAAATAAATACAACACATAATTTTGAGACCACATATTCACCTATTTAGAATAGGTATTATTTATCAAAATATAATATTTAAGATAAATAATTATCCGGGTATTACATTTCTCTCCCCGTTAAATAAAATTTCGCCCTCAAAATTTAATGTATCGTAACTAGACTCCGTGTATTTCTCCCGCATGTCTTTCTCTGTTTCCCAAGTCGCCTCGTTAGGTGACAAACCCTTCCAGACTACCTTCACTATCGGAATGGTTTTATTTCTAAGCCGTTTCTCTTGGCGATCGAGAATTTGCTCTGGCTCGACTATGAAGGTATTATCATGTCGTACTTCAACGTCTTCATACTTGATGACGTGATCACGGTCTGGTTGACATTTCTTCAATTGAGACACATGGAAAACGTTATGGAGATTACTCAGATTAGGGGGTGTAATACCCCAAAATTTATATTTTGGCAATTAATACCTACTTAAAATAGGAAAACATTTTGTCTCTAATTTTAGGAATTTATTTGTTTATTTTCCTTGAAATTTAAAGAGGCAAAAATTCAATATTATTTTAGGGACCATAAGTTGCCCTATGATTATTAAAATAATGCGTGGTGCATAAATGACCAAAGTAAACCCAAAAGTTGTGAGAAAATAATTAATCCAATTAAAGAAAATTGCCAACAATTAGTAGATAATTGATTATGGCTAAAATAAGCAAGAAAGTGTTATGTAAACACTTAAACAAATTGATGGGAATTGGCAACAATAGATAAATAAATTAGCTTGCACTGATTGAGATTAGTTGCATAATCCTTCAAGATGATTGGAGGCAAATTAGGATCATCAAAGAGGGCCATAATTTCGAAATGTATAAGGGCAAAAAATGAAGCATTAAGCTTGTCTAATTAAAGCATTAATCAATTCAACAATGACAAATGCAATTAAGGGATAATTAAACTTTGCTAATTAAAGTTGAAAAGTCAACGATTGCAACTTTTTTCAAGGGCCAAGATTGAATCTAATAAAGTTGATCTAATGGTCCTAATTAATTAAGCCTTAATCCAAGTAAATAACCATGGACCAATGAGGAGATAAAGCATAAAGCAAAATTCTGTGGTGTGTGTGTGTGTGTAATTGTTGTGCATGTTGTGAGTGTAGTGGAGGAAAGAGGAAAGGTGAGTTGTGTGGTGTGTGTGTGTTGTGAGATGTGGGTGAAGGTGAGCCATGGAAAGGGTGGAGATATTTTGAGTTCAAAAAGCTATTAGGATTAATTCAAGACTCAAGTAAATGAGAACCGATAGAAAATAAGTTGTGTACTGAAATATGTTAACTATAGATCAAATATAAGGACTTATTGTAAACAAGTGTATTTTTAGCTCGAAGTAGGTTATCTCCGAAGTCATTTCCGTAACTTTCGGGATTAATCCTAAAATGACTAAAAGGCTAGTAAAAACCCTAATTGGATCATAATCCTTGTTATTTCAAGTGCTTCTCAAGAGGCTACATAAACTTCAAAATTTACCTCTAAAAATATTTGTGATTTACAAGTACATGGTAAGGAATTGACCAACAATGCAAAAGCTAGCATAAAAATAGAATATGTGGAGCTAAAAGAAGCCACTAAAGCTTGCAAAAAGTAGAAGAGATAAGGGAGAGAGGAGAGAGGGACGAATTTGGAGAGGGAATGGTGAGGATGAGAGTTGAGATTTTGACCTAGATCCAATGGTTGAGGATTCAGAAGAGAAAGTTCAATGAAACTACCAAAGTGCCACACCATTTTCCTATAAATAGGAGGCACCTCTCTTCATAAATTTCACTCCAAAATCATTCTAAGAAAGGGTAGAGAGAAGCTAGAGAGAAGTGGGAAGTAAGAAGGAAGAGGAAGTTCTTCAAGGGATATCCGGGAAGTCCGGAGTCGGGTTCAGAAGGCCGGATGTTTGGCCATTTCACGGTGGAAGGTACGTTCACGTACTAGTAACACTAACTCTGATGTTTATTGTATGCGTATATGTGTTATGTGTATTGCATGCGTATATGTGTTATGATTATTGTATGCGAATATGTGTTAGAAGATAACTTTACATTTGCTGTGTGCGATACATTTGCTGTGTGCGATACATTTGTTGTGTGCTCATGTTCTGTTAATGTTGTGAATATCTGTAGTCCATATATTGTTTACATAAGTATGAGGTTAACCGTTACCTGAGGTCCGGTGGGCATTGGACCTCAGTCTTAACTAATACTAAAGGAAAGGTTCAAGCAGAAATATCAGAAATATCAAAGAGGGTACCGGTAGATGGAGCCATATAGAGGAACCAAGGGGCAAGGCCGTAATAATGCACCAGTTGAGACAAGAGCCAGAAGAAGAAGATTATCAGAGCCTATTATCAGGCATGGATTTAATAAAGTTATTTCGAATAGTTTGGTGCCGAAGGCAAGGCTAGTCTATGTGGGTCAGCCAATAAGTCGCCGTGAACTCAGTGAGGCCCCCATGATAGACACTTACCTGGCCATTCTGTTCGGTTAACCGAGTTAGGTTCATTGCCCCAAGTCTAGTTAAGGCTTGGTCTAAGTTGTATAGTTACTTTTTGGGAAATGTAATTGTACAAAGCACTGTATATTGTATCACATGAATATTCCTTCAGGATTTTCAATTTAACCGATATACGCCTGGCATCATCATATGTCGGGGTATTTTATATCAGATACTCATTGTCCAATTGTTAGCACATTGCTCTCCATTTCCGCAGTACTCTGATGTAGCACCTCAAACTCGGTCGAATTTTCTAAAACCAAGTGTCATCCGACACCATTTGAGGTATGGAATTTGGGGTGTTACAGGGGGTAAGGCTATCTGGTAAGCGACTGATCCTCGCTCTGCCAAAATTTTGAATGGTCCTACGTAACGTGGACTGAGTTTCCGTCTCTTAAGCGTTCTACCGACACCGGTTACTGGAGATAGTTTCAAAAACACATGGTCACCGACGTAGAACTTCAATGGTCTCCTCCTTTTGTCAGCATAGCTCTTCTGTCTGCTTTGTGCTGTAAGGAGTCTCTTCTTGATCAAAGCGATCTGCTCGAAGGTTTGTTCAATCATATCTGGTCCAAGCAATTTCCTCTCCGATGATTCTGTCTGGCATAGAGGTGATTGACACTTTCTCCCATACAATGCCTCAAACGGGGCCATTTTTATACTCGCAAGATAGCTATTGTTAAATGCAAATTCTGCCAGCGAAAGATGTCGATCCCAACTCCCTTTGAAATCCAATACACACACTCTTAACATATCTTCCAGCGTCTGTATTGTCCTTTTAGATTGTCCGTCGGTCTGAGGGTGATAAGCCGAACTAAACTTCAACTTTGTGCCTAAAGCTTTATGCAATGCCTACCAGAAACGAGATAGGAATCGTGTATCCCGCTCAGAGACAATGCTCTTAGGTACACCATAGAGTCTCACGATTTCTTTGATATAAATCTCCGCCAATCGTTCCGGATAATAGTGGATACTGATGGGAATAAAATGTGACGAGTTAGTTAATCGGTCGACAATTACCCAGATTGTATCGTGATTCCTGGTCTTGGGTAAACCCACCACCAGATCCATGGTTATGTTCTCCCATTTCCATTCCGGCATTTCTAGTCCTTGAAGAAGACCAGGGGGTCGCCGATGTTCAATCTTTACTTTCTGATAAGTCAAACATTCGGGCACGTACTGGGTTACATCTTTTTCCAACCCGGGCCACCAAAGTTCGGATTTCAAATTCTGGTATATCTTGACCATTCCTGGATGTAGAGTATACTTACTCTTATGAGCCTCATCCAGTATCTTCCACCTTAATTCATCAACCGGCGGTATGTAGATTCGCTTCTTGTACCTGACCAAACCACTAAGTGATAGGTCATAATCTTGGGTCTCACCTTGAGAGATCTTATCCCGTATTGCAATAGCCCAATCATCTTGCTTCTGAGCTTCCTCGACTTCATCCCTCAAATCATATTCCCCTTGACTAACAAGGAGAGTTGCAAGATAGGCTTCATTTGGCGTGTTGAGACCCACGCAAATTTGATTTGATAGGTTTAAATCCCTGAAATCTTCAATTAGCTTCTGCTCTTGAATAATCATGTATGCCACCTGCACCGACTTCCTGCTGAGACCATCTGCAACAACGTTTGCTTTACCCGGATGATACTTGATCTCTAGGGTATAGTCTTTCAGCAACTCCATCCAGCAACGTTGTCTCATATTGAGTTCCTTTTGATCAAAAAGGTATTTCAGGCTCTTGTGGTCGCAGTACAATTCTACGGTCGCACCGTATAAGTAATGCCTCCGTATCTTCAAAGCAAACATGATAGCTGCAAGCTCTAAATCGTGCGTAGGATAATTTGACTCGTGAGGCTTCAGCTGACGAGAAGCGTAAGCCACCACTCTGCCCTGCTGCATCAGGACACATTCCAATCCATGCCCACTGGCATCACTATAGACAACATAAGTCTCACTTGGATCTAGGATAATCAACACCGGTGCTATAGTCAACCTCTCCCTCAGTCTCTGAAAGCTATCCTCACAGTCTTCACCCCATACAAAGGGTTGGCTTTTCCTCGTAAGCCTTGTCAATGGTAAGGCAAGACGTGAGAAATCTCATATGAATCTGCGGTAATACCTCGCTAGACCCAGAAAACTACGTATCTCTGTCACTGTCTCTGGTCTCTTCCAGTCCAGAACTGCTTCCACTTTGCCTGGATCAATAGCAACTCCGTCGCGTGATATGACATGGCCTAGAAATCTAACTTCCGGCAACCAAAATTCACATTTTCTTAACTTAGCAAAGAGTCGCTTCTCTCTGAGTATACTCAATACTAGTCGTAGATGTTCCTCGTGCTCTTCTCTACTTTTAGAATAGATAAGGATATCGTCTATGAACACTACCACAAACTAGTCTAGGTGTTGACGAAATATACGGTTCATGTAATCCATGAACACAGCAGGTGCATTTGTCAAACCGAAAGGCATCACAAGGAATTCATAATGCCCATACCTGGTTCTGAAAGCCGTCTTGGGAACATCACTAGCTTTAACTCGCAGCTGATGATATCCCGAACGCAGATCGACTTTTAAAAATACAGTAGAACCAGATAGTTGATCTAACAGATCATCAATTCGGGGAAGTGGGTACTTGTTCTTGACAATCATTTTGTTCAACTCGCGATAATCGATACAGAGTCGAAAACTTCCGTCTTTCTTCTTCACAAACAGCACTGGGGCTCCCCACGGTGATACACTGGGTCGGATGAATCCTTTCTCTAGAAGTTCTTCTAGTTGCTTCTTCAACTCCTACATCTCATTTGGTGCCATATGATACGGCACTTTTGATATTGACCCTGTGCCAGGCATCAATTCAATGGTGAACTCAACTTCCCTTACAGGAGGTAGCTCAGTGAGATCCTTTGGAAACACGTCAGGAAATTCATTCACCACAGAGATGTCTTTGAGTGAAAGTTCGGCTTCTGCCTTGATCGAGAAGAATACCATGTATGCTTGGCATCCTTGCTTCATGCATCTATCAACTTCCGTAGCAGAGAGAAAATTCAGGCTCACGTCAATCTTGTCTCCGCTAGGTGAATGGGGAAATGATATCCTCTTATTACCACAGTCGATCATCGCATTGTTTGCCGTCAACCAATTAAGACCGAGTATGACGTCGATGCCTGGAAAGAGATTTGACGTGTCTCCCAAAATAAACCAAGTTCGATTAATGATTTGCAGAATTAGGGAACCTGGGTCGTTTCCCAACGAACTTGCAGCGGGTTTGATTAACAACAACAGTGAAACATAATGGTAAAATTGGGGGTTTTAGGGTTTTATGATTCAGCAGATTAAAACGAAATAAATTGAAATAAACAGAACTATGTAGAAACAGATAGGAAAACGTTGATAGACTTAAACATATTAAAAATGACCAACCCAACGTTCAGATTCCAGAATCATGCATCATTGAACGAAATATAACTAATAACGTTTGGTTCCGGATGAATCGAAATCTCTGCATTCATCCGGAGAATCCTCACCTAGGCGATCGTCTAGAATTTATTCGAACAAGTGGCGTATCACCGTGCAATCGCACAACAACACTAAAACCTAGTCCGAATTCAGTCCTTGGGATGAACCAAACCGAATATTAAATCTAATATTCGAACTATTTTCAGAATCGAATCCGATAAGATGAAAACAGAATTGATTAAGTTACCGATTAGGCACAAGTTCTCTGGACGAATCATGGAATCCTCATCGTTGGGTCAATCACAGGGGGTTTAGCCGAGCATGGCTGGAAAAATTGAAGAAAAGACGAAGAACACGAAGAACACTAAGAACATGCGAAGAACAGTTGAGAGAATTCGAAAACTTCTATTCTGATCCACTCTAATGTCAAAAACGTGAATTCATAATGTTTGTGGCGGCTGCCTTACTTAAAAAGAACCTAAAACGAAAATGGGCTCTAATGGTTTTAGCCCAAAACAGAAATAAAATAAAGCTGGGCTTAAATTACAAAATTCGGGTCCAAATAAAATCCAGAATTGTACATTCGACTTTGGCTCCAAAATTGACCGCCTTCTTGACTGAATTTGCTCTTGATGTCTTCATAACAATTGTAGCTCTCTGAATCATCTGAAATATGAGACAAAAATTAGGCAAATCCGATGTCTGGTTCAAGAGTTATGGTAGAAAGAGTGAAGCAACACAAAACTGGAATTTTATTATTAAAAATGGCTAAAATGCAATAAAAGACCCAAGGCCCAACTAAACATAAAAGCCATTATTTATTAGCTAAAGGGTCCTAATTTTTTAATCAAGAGACAAAAATAAGTGTATAAAATATTCAATTATCAAATTCCCCCACACTTATCTTTTTGCACTCCTGAGAAAAATTCAAAGAGAAAGACCTAAAGGAAAAAATCTTCTTTACTAATAATTGCTAACAATGCAAAAATTGAATCAATGGACAAAAAGTTCCAAAAGACCAATCAATCAAGACCAAAATCCCTTCATCTCAAATTACAATTCACGGTAGTCTTAATCAATGATGCTAATCACAAAAGATGGTCTCACAAATGATGCGCTCAATCAATCGCTCTTAAGTGTTTAAGGTAAATAAGTGTATCGCTCAAATTCTACTCAAGAAAATTGTTCTACCATAAGCTTGCTCAACTTCTACGTCTCCACTACTCACAACACATACATGCACAAATCAAGAGAGCTTGTAATTAAAGGTTGTAATGGGGCAATGGTGAAGGTAGGTAATAGTATGGAATGAGAGGCTAAGCACCAAAGAAATCAAAAGGAAGAGCACTGATTAACACAATCATTCTCTAAGTATGAAACTTTTATTCTACTCATATATCCATTCATTTCTATGTATTTTCTTTTCTCTTTTTTTTTCTTTTTCTTCTTCTTCTTTTTTTTTTTGCTTTTCTTTCTTTCCTTTCATGGTATACGTAATTACAATGTCAAAATCAAATATCCCCCCACACTTAAACTGTTGCACTCCTGAGCAACCCCCACACTTAAACACAAAACAAGTTGAAACCAATGCTCAATAAATCTTCAAGGTGCGGAATAAAATGGTTTTACGCTTAGGCTTGTAATGTGGCTTAGAAAAGAATGGGTCAAAAGGCACAAAGGGGCTAGCAAGGGAATCATAATGCAAGGGAAAGCTATTTGGCCAAAGTGAGGAGAATAAAAGAAAGAAAAAAAAGCTTCCATCATACTTATGCACGTAAGTGAAAAATGTAGTTTCAAAAAGAAAAGGAGCAAGTTCTAGAGAACAAAAATCATGAGAGATGCACACATGAAAGAAAGAATGGCAAAAGATGAATTCCATTCATGCAGCCCAAAACCTCACAAGGTCAATACCAACTTAGGCAATCAACAACATCAAATCAACTACCAAGACTTGTAATCGAAGAGTCAAGAATTGTAGACCAACCAGAATGATCCATTAAAACCAAAATGTCCACGTTCATAATATGTAGCAATCATAGAAAGAGAGACTTTTTTTTTTTTCAAAAAGCAAGGTAGAAAAAAAAAGAAAACAAATAAGAGAGAAAGAGGGAGAAGGAAGAAGAATACTCCCAAGGGTTTATGGAGGAAGAAAGAAGAATCCTCCCAAGGGTTTATGGAGGATAGATGGCATCAATGAGGAGAGTCTCGCTTCCTCAGTGCCGTGGGATCCCTCATGAAATGGCTTGAGGCGATGCCCATTAACCTTAAAGGTTCTTCCCGTGGGTGAATCACATAGCTCAACAAAGACCAAAAGGAAATATGTTAGTGATCACAAAAGGGCCATCCCATCTAGATCGAAGCTTACTGTGCATAAACTTCAGACGGGAATTAAATAGAAGAACTTTCCGCCCACGAAAATTCTTTCCTCGTAATATGCTTATCATGGAATGCCTTAGTCTTTTCTTATACAACCGTGAGCTTTCATAGGCATCCAATCTAAGCTCATCTAACTCTTGCAGCTGCAGCTTCCTCTCCATCCCGGACTTAGCCAAATCCATGTTGCATTGCTTAATAGCCCAATTGGCTTGATGCTCCAACTGAACCGGAAGATGACATGCCTTACCAAAGACAATCCGATAGGGAGACATCCCAATCGGAGTCTTGTAGGCGGTGCGATATGCCCACAAATCATCATCTAGTCGCTTACTCCAATCTTTCTGGGTAGAGTTGACAGTCTTCTGAAGGATTTGCTTAATCTCTCTATTTGAGACTTCGACTTGACCGTTGGTCCGTGGATGGTATGTCAGTGGAAACCTTGTGAAGCACTCCATACTTGCGCAACAAGGCACCCATGCTTCGATTGCAAAAATGGAAACCCTGGTCACTGATAATAGCTCTAGGAATGCCAAACTGCGAGAAAATGTTAGACCTAACAAAGTCCACCACCACGTAAGAATCATTAGTCCGGGTGGCTTTCGCCTCAACCCATTTCGAAACATAATCAACAAACAAGAATATGTAAGTGTAACCATATGAAGCAGGAAATGGACCCATAAAATCAATACCCCAAACATCAAATATGTCACAAAACAATATAGGGTTTTGGGGCATCTCATGCCTACGAGAAATACTCACTGCTCTCTGACAGTTATCACATGACTTACAAAACAGATGGGAATCACGAAACAAGGAAGGCCAAAATAATCCACTATCTAACACTTTCCTAGCAGTTCTTTGGTGTCCAAAGTGGCCACCACAAGCAGAAGCATGATAAAAATGCAATATGGAGTGAAATTCATGGTCAGGTACACATCTCCTAACTATCTGTTCATTACAAAACTTCCACAGATAAGGGTCATCCCAAACATAATATTTAGACTCACTTTTCAATTTTAGGTTTTGGGCCCTAGTGGAGTCTACAGGAAAAACACCAGCCACCAAATAGTTAACTAGATCAACATACCATGGGGTCTTAACTTGCACTGTAGAAGTTGCTCATCGTGAAATCATCCATAATACAAGAGGGTGAGAGGGAGAATGAGTGATACGACTCAAGTGGTCGGCTACCCGGTTTGTGCTCCACTTCTATCTCGAATCTCCACATCAAATTCTTGGAGCAACAACATCCACCGGATGAGTCGTGGCTTAGCATCCGCCTTTTCAAAAGAAACTTTAAAGCCGCATGGTCGAGAGAAAACAATGACTCTACTAGCTAGCGAGATATGACCTAAACTTATCGAAGGCAAATACAATAGCCAACAACTCCTTCTCGGTAGTGGTGTAATTAGACTCGAGCGTAATCCAAAGTCTTTGAAGCATATGCAATGACATGGGAGGCTCTATCAACCCATTGTGCTAAGATAGCACCAACCGCATAGTTGGAAGCATCGCACATTAACTCAAAAGGGAGGAGCCAATCGGGGCTGAATCACTGGGCCGTGGTCGGGAACGCTTCAAGTGATCAAAGGCCGCCTTGCACGCATCATCAAAGACAAAGTCGGTGTCCTTATGCGAAGGTTGGACAAGGGTCGAGCGAGTCTTGCTGAAATCTTGAATGAAACGTCGATAGAAACCTGCATGGCCAAGAAAAGAGCGAACTTCCCGCACAGAAGCGGGGTAAGGCAAAGCAATAATAACATCTATCTTAGCGGGGTCTACCTCAATCCCTTTCCTAGACACTATGTGTCCCAAGACTATACCCGACTCAACCATGAAGTGACACTTCTCATAATTCAGCACAAGATTAGACTCAATGCACCTATACAAAACTCTAGATAGATTAGCTAAGCATGCATCAAAATCAGACCCATATACAGTGAAATCATTCATAAACACCTCCATGCAGTCCTCTAGGAACTCAGAGAAAATACTCACCATACAACGCTGAAATGTGCCAGGTGCATTGCAAAGACCAAAAGGCATCCTCCGGTAAGCATATGTCCCAAAGGGGCATGTGAAGGTCGTCTTCTCCGGATCCTCAGGAGCAATATGGATCTGGAAGTATCCAGAGTAGCCATCCAAGAAGCGGTAATGAGACTTACCGGCCAATCGCTCTAACATCCGATCAATGAAGGGTGAGGGTAATGATCTTTGCGAGTAGCTTGGTTGAGTCTTCTATAGTCAATGCAAACTCTCCAACTATTCGAACTCGAGTAGGAATGAGCTCATTCTTTTGATTGGCTACCACGGTGACTCGGATTTCTTAGGAACCACTGGTGGACTAACCCATGCTACCGAAATGGGATAGATGATGCCGGCTTGCGAAGCTTAGTGACTTCTTTCTTCATCACATCAAGGATAAGAGGATTAAGGCGTCTCACGGGGTTGCCTCACTGGCTTAGAGTCCTCTTCCAATAGAATCCGATGCATGCACATAGAAGGGCTAATGCCAACTATGTCACCAATGTCCACCCAATGGCTTTCTTGTTCGCCCTCAATAAGCTTAGCGGCTTTTCTTCTTGATCGGCATAAGATTATTTGCCACAATGACCTGGCAATCGCTCATTCACCTCCGTAAATGCATACTTGGATGGTCCGGAAGGGATTTCAACTCTAGTTTGGGTGGTTGCTCGGTGGAGGGGAGAAGCTTGGGTGGTTGTTGCAACAACTCGATGTCATCACACCGGGAATACACGAAACCATATTCAAAGAAGCACAAGCGTAAGGACTGTGTCTATACGGCTCAAGGTTAACATCGAATTCAGTTCATCAAAATCGAAATTAAGCTCATCAAAATCGAATCGGGATGCACGTTAGGATCGGGATGAAGCTCAAACTCGAATCAATATCGAGTCTACAAGTAATGTAGAATCATCAAGCAAATCGAGAATCACCAAACAATGCAGCCTTAACCAAATTAGTGCAAACAGAGCACCATTCATTATCATCGCATGCACAAATGGGGTATCACTCTCGGATGAAAATAAGGATAATCAAACACCAACCATTAAGAACATCATCCACAAGATCATCAATCACATCAATACGAAAAACAATGCTCTTCCCTAGGATATTTCATGGCATCAAAGATATTGAAATTCACGGATATATCACCAAACTCCATGGAAAGAGTACCAGAATGCACATCTATCTTAGTCCTAGCTGTTTTCATGAAAGGTCTCCCTAGAATGATTGGTGACCTACTACTAGGAGACTCACCCTCCATATCCAAGATGTAAAAATCAGCAGGGAATATCAATTTATTAACTTTGACTAATACATCTTCAACTAAACTAGAAGGATGGGCATTACTCCTATTAGCTAACTGAACAATGACACTAGTTGGACGCAAGGGACCAAGACCAAAAGATCTATAAACAGATGCAGGCATGACATTAATAGAAGCACCTAAATCTAGTATGCAATCATCAAATCTATAGTTACCAATAAGGCAAGGGATAGAAAATGTCCCTGGATCTTTGCATTTACGAGGCATGGTAGGCTGGATGAGTGCGACACATTCGATTCAAACTCACTCGTTCATTCCCCTTCGATCGCCTCTTGTTGGTGCACAACTCCTTCGTAAATTTGGCATATTTAGGAATTTGTTTAACTGCATCTAAGAGAGGAATGTTAATCTCTACTCGTCTGAATGTCTCAAGTATATCATTCTCTTGTGCCATTCTGCCAACTTCTTGGATTGAACTGCTCTCTGAGGGAAAGGAAGAGGGATAGGAATGTCTTCCTCTTCACCTTGCTGCACAGCCTTTTTCTTTTCAGAGTCAATCTTCACATTTCCTGACTCGTTTTCTGATGTGGAAGTCACATCTGCCTTGCTTAGGTTCCTCCAATTGCTTGCCAGACCGTAGTGATATAGCACTCACATTTCCCTTAGGATTGGGAATTGTTTGTGAAGGAAGGGAGTTGGATCCCTAAGGTTGAAGCTGGTTCAATGATGTTGCCAATTGCCCAATCTGTGTTTGCAAACTCTGAATGGAAGTATCAGTTCTTTGTTGGAACCGCATATTAGTTGTGACAAATTGCTTCATCATATCTTCAAGTGAGGAACCACCACCACTACTACTAGCCTCGTTGTTGTGCGGCTGTGGAGGTGGACATATGGTAGGTCGAGGAGGTGGTGCTTAGGATCATGCAAAGTAGGGCAAGAGTCAGTAGAGTGATAAGGGTCAAAACAAAACCCACAAGAGTACCCATGCTGAGAAGGGGAAGACTCGCATCGCTCGTGTCACCGCCACCGCCTCACAAGGGAGGTCGGATCATCAAGTCTAGTCTCTAATCTCCGAGAATCATGCTGGATTTGGAGCTTGAATATGGTAAACAGGAGTACTATTGGCTCTGGTGCCAAACTGCTGAGAATTATCTGCCATAATGGATATCAAGTCTCGGGCTTCTTCAGGTGTCTTGTTACTCATAGCCCCACCGCTAGAAGCATCCACCAACCCTTTGTCTACTAGTCCAGCTCCCTATAGATGAGGGCTGAAGGTACAACAGCCAATCCTTGGCTCCACCATCCAATGAGAAAGGAAAAGCTCTCAGCTTGATATGATCTTCATCAATGGCATGTGGTTTCATAGTGCTGCACACTATATGGAATTCCTTCAAATGCTTAATGGGGCACTCACCTGCAAGACCATGAAACTTAGGTAGCAAGTGTATTAGACCAGATTTAAGCTCAAAGTTAGCAGCAAGGTTAGGATATTGGATGCACAAAGGTTGATAATTAACATCGGGTGCACCCAATTCCTTTAAAGTAGCATGATCTGCCTGTCTTTCTGCCATAAAAAAAATAAAAATAAAAGAAAAAGAAAAAATTAAAAAACTAAAAAAAAATTAAAAATTTAAAAAATTAAAAAAAAATTAAAATTAAAAAAATTAAAATTAAAATTAAAGATAAAAAATGAGTAAATACCCTTTTTGGTCCCTAGAAAAACACATTTTACCCTTTTTCGTCCCTGAGTAAAAGAAATGTCATTTTGGTCCTTTTTAGGGACTAAAAAGGACCTTTTTGGGAATTTCTGAGGGATTAAAATGTGCAAAAAAATGATCAAAAGGACTAAAAGGGACCTTATTTTTCCATTTTAGGGACTAAAAGTGACTTATTTTTTTTCAAGGACCAAAAAAGGCATCCGTGTTTTTTCCAGGGACCAAAAAGGGTATTTACTCTAAAAAAATTAAATTAAAATAAATAAATAAAAATAAAAATAAAACTACTTTATTGTTAGTAATCAAACCGATGCAAATTCCCCGGCAACGGCGCCATTTTTTGGAAAGAGATTTGCCGTGTCTCCCAAAATAAACCAAGTTCGATTAATGATTTGCAGAATTAGGGAACCTGGGTCATTTCCCAACGAACTTGCAAATGGGTTTGATTAACAACAACGGTGGAACGTAATGGTAAAATTGGGGGTTTTAGGGTTTTATGATTCAATAGATTAAAACGAAATAAATTGAAATAAACAAACTATGTAGAAACAGAGAGAAAAACGTTGATAGACTTAAACAGTTAAAAACGACCAACCCAACGTTCGATTCGAATCATGCATCATTGAACGAAATATAACTAATCACGTTTGGTTTCGGATGAATCGAAATCTCTGCATTCATCCGGAGAATCCCTCACCTAGGCGATCGTCTAGAATTTATTCGAACAGTGGCGTATCACTGTGCAATCGCACTGCAACACTAAAACCTAGTCCGAATTCAGTCCTTGGGATGAACCAAACCGAATATTAAATCTAATATTCGAACTATTTTCGAATCGAATCCGATAAGATGAAAACGAATTGATTAAGTTACCGATTAGGCACAAGTTCTCTGGACGAATCATGGAATCCTCATCGTTGGGTCAATCACAGGGATTTAGCCGAGCATGGTTGGAAAAATCAAGAAAAGAAAAACTTCTATTATGATCCACTCTAATGTCAAAAACGTGAATTCATAATGTTTGTGGCGGCTGCCTTACTTAAAAAGAACCTAAAACGAAAATGGGCTCTAATGGTTTTAGCCCAAAACAGAAATAAAATAAAGCTGGGCTTAAATTAGAAAATTCGGGTCCAAATAAAATCCAGAATTGTACATTCGACTTTGGCTCCAAAATTGACCACCTTCTTGACTGAATTTGCTCTTGATGTCTTCATAACAATTGTATCTCTCTGAATCATCTGAAATATGAGACAAAAATGAGGCAAATCCGATGTCTGGTTCAAGAGTTATAGTAGAAAGAGTGAAGCAACACAAAACTGGAATTTTATTATTAAAAATGGCTAAAATGCAATAAAAGGCCCAAGGCCCAAATAAACATAAAAGCCATTATTTATTAGCTAAAGGGTCCTAAATTATTAATCAAGAGACAAAAATAAGTGTATAAAATATTCAATTATCAATGCCATGAAGTGGTAATCAGATAAGGTCTACTTTTGAAACTCGTCCATTCACACTCGCAACACAATTTAAGCATGCATCAGAAGCTAGAGATTTTACGCCAAGTTGGTGTAGCTACTATCAGATCATAAGGTAATTTATAAGCATGTATTCCTAAACGCTTTGCACAGTCATACGAAATAAACGAGTGACTAGCACCCGAATCATATAATGCTTGCAGTAAATTCCCATTAAGAGAGATAGTACCTTGGACTATCTCCGGAGACTTCCTGGCCTCCTCATTGGTCAGAGCAAAAACCCGGCCTGGGTTTTGCGGCCTTATCTCCACAGTTCTCTGAGGACAGTTCCTACTGATGTGTCCAGGCTTTTGGCACTTGAAGCATACCTGCTTCCTATCACAGTCAGTACCTTGATGGTACCTTCCGTATTTTGGATACGGTCGGGGTCCCTGTGCCCTTGAAAAGTTTGACTGGCCGGATTGAAACGGCCTCTTGTGTCCACGAAATTTTCCCCACGGTGCTTTCCTCTTCTGAACAGAGCTTCCTTGGGTAAATCCTCTACGACCGGCGCTGCTGCTATTGAAGAATCTGGTCTTCCGCAATTCTTTCAAGTTCCGCTCAATCAGCCTACAAGCTTCCACGGCATGAATCAATTCCTGGAATCTTTGAGACATAAGTCTTTCCCTTATCTCGTACTTCAGCCCGTAAATCAGTATGTTTACCATACTGCTCTCATCATCATTCCTTCACAGGTGCGGTGAGTATCGTGATAGATTGGTGAAACAGGCATAGTAGTCATCAAATATCTTCTCTTGACCTTGTCGGATATGGAGGAATTCCAATTCTTTGGTGACTTGTATAGAGGGAGGAAAGTATTGCTCATTGAACTTTTCCAGAAATTTTTCCCATGTGACGGGACAGTAGCGTGTTCGTAATGTTGCCGCCATGATTCTCCACCATCGGTCTGCATCTCCTTCTAATTTTTAGATAGCCAGTTGAGCTTTGCGATTCTCAGGGTACTCCATCACTTCAAATATCTTCTCTAACCTCATCAACCAATCCTCAACCGAGTTCAGTTTACCTTTGAAAACTGGTGGTTTCAGCTTACAGAATTGGGTAACCCAATATTGTGAAGTGTCAGCTTCTCTGGGTGGTCGAGGTAAATTCACCATTGCTCCCCCAAGTATAGGTGGTGACTGGGATCTTTTCGACCCCTCAGCTTCCTCAGTCTTTCTATCATCTTCTTCACTTTCTTCTTCATTCTCAGTTTGTTGTTCTTCTTCGTGTCTTGCTTGCCTCTCCGCATGGAGTTCTTCTATCATTGCTCGCTGTTCACGTACTACATCCATTACCTCTTGCCAGGCATGTTGTTGTGGCTGGTTAGGCTCTTGAGCTTGTTGCTCAGGGTCTACTACCAGTATAGAGATCATTCGAGGTTGTCTACCTTGCCCTCTGCCTCGGCCTCTGGGAGCTCCGGCTCCTCGTAAATTTTCCATGTCTCGTTCTATTTCCTTTATTATGGAAAACGTTAGACACACACACACACACACACATATATATATATATATATAGAAAACAATGATTAGTATATCACACAAGTATTTACACTATAAACCCTTTTATTTCATCAGGTTTCTTACATCGTAGGGTTTTCTAGAAAACTAACGTACATAGGTAACGACGCTTACACATACCATTATCATACAACGTTACTATTACTTCCACAGCTTTCTCAAGCTGACGCTTGTTTTCCCCTATCCTCTGACTACATGTTCAAGTATACTAGGAGTTTGAGATGCCAGAGACAAGAACAAACATCCTCAATATCTCCCTCGTTCAGGATTTCGTTGGTTCTTTCCACCCAAAAACGGGTACGGGGAAAATGATGAAGAGTGGATCTGATCCAGTCTCCAGAAGGGTATGAAAATATGTAACGGTTCCTTTAATAGAAGTTCTCAACATGGGTCAAATACCGCATGTATTTATCTTTGTCGGTCTCAGAGTTTTGTCTGGCATGGCCTGGCTCCACATATAGGCTCTGTGTTAGGATGGTATTACTGTCCAGGAAAAACTGGAGATTATCAGAGTTATCAGAATTATCAGAGTCTGCGTCAGAGTTGATATCAAGATCTCTGATCTCTGGGTAGTCGAAGTTGTCGCCTACCGATGAGTGATGCGAATTATCAGGGTTATCAGAATTATCAGAGTTATCAGAATTATCAGGGTGATCAGGTGCTGGTATTGGCATAGGTACAGGCGGTGGATACACCAGCTCTGGGTTCAGTCTTAACCCTACTAACTCGGGAACCACGGACATACGCGCGGTACGCCTTCTTTGGCCGTAGGGAACATCGTTCCTCTCCATCTCTAGAACATAACACCAGGGTTATATCAGTACTCATTTTTCAAAATATGCTCTTTAAAGAAAAGGCGTAGAGCCTAACTCCGTTACTCAAACCTATTGGCCAGGTAGGTGTCTATCATGGGAGTCTCACCGAGTTCACGGCGATTGATTGACTTACCCACATAGACTAGCCCTGCCTTCGGCACCAATGGTTTGTTTATAACTTAGTTAGAGTCATGCCAGGTAAAAAGCTCTGATACCAAAAATGTAACACCCCGTTTTCGTAAACATTTTCATAGCGTTTTGATCAGAGTTGAGCGACGGAAATTTTTTTCAAAATAAAGAGTAATTGAATAACATAGATAACAGTGTATCTAGTTGTTCATACGACCGTACATTCATCCGAGTGTTTAACACAAAAGTAAATACAACAACATAAAAGCGTCTCCGTCCGGTTCTCATGCTGGCTCCTTACCCTTGTCCTCGATCCTGTATCCCCTGGATCCTGAAGCTAATGTAAGAGCTGAGGCACAATACCCACCGGACCTCAGGTAACGGTTAACCTAATGCTTATGTAGACAGTATATGAATGACATATATTCATGACATGACAGCAATACATAGTCACATATGTAAAACAATAACCACACATAGTCAACGCTCATGCATGTTATTCATTGTCTGCACTCTACACCAGTGACACGGTGTACACCCGTGTCCTCAGCGCTAGGAAAACTTGACGGTTTCACATAACCATAACCCGTATATAGCTGGATGTATAATAAAACATCTAATACAGAGTCTTAGTCTAATACAACTATCATATATAAACATACAACAAGCATAAGAGTTAAGGTTACAGTACGCGTCCGTACCTTCGTTGACGAAATACGGTACGTCTGTCGGTCGGAACGTGATCAAAGATATCCTATAAGGATAATATCGTATTTATTAATAAACAATATCCTAACAGATATTTTAGTCATAAATGACTATTTTACCCCTGATTTCGAAAAATCCCTAACCGATAAAATTTCGCTAGAGCTTCGCTACTCTGACTCCCAACTTTAAAAAACTTACTTCCTACCATGTTTTTACCTCGTCAGGCATCTTTCAATGCAATGAGGCTTAAAAACAAGAATAGGAATTTCATTTCCTACTTCCTAGATCTAACTAACAATTATTCTAAGAACTATAAAACAAAAGACTAGAACTTAAAACTAAGGACCGAAGAACTTACCCAGAACCTTGCTACTCCTTCTCCAAAGCTCCTCCTTCTCTCTTTCACTCTCAAATTTCGAATGGCTCTTGAGATTTTGGTGTGAATTTTCAAATGAAATGAAGGGCTATTTATAGGAAAAGATTGTGGCACTTTGGTAAATTCTTTGAACTTTCTCTTCTCCATTTTAGGCCATTGGATCTAGGGTTTCTTTGAAGCTTCATCTCCACCCTTCAATCCTCTCCAAACCGTCCTCCCTTTCTCTCTCCCATATCCTCTTCCATTTTTCATAAATGCTCCCATGTGCATTATCCCATGTGTGTGTTTGTTATATATTAAACAATTCACCCACTTGATGTTCTAATTGCATGTGTTTTGTAAATCACAAATATTCCTAGAGACAAAGTTTGAAGTTTATGTAGTCTCTTGAGAAGCACTTGAAACAACAAGAATTATGGTTCAATTTGGGGTTTTTACTAGCCCTTTGGTCATTTTAGGATTAACTCCGAAAGATACGGAAATGACTTCGAAGATAACCCACTTCGAGCTAAAAATACATTTGTTTATAATAAGTCCTTATAGTTGATCTTTAGTTCACATATTTCAAGATACAATTTATTTTTAATTTCTATCGGTTCTCATTTGAATTAATCCTAGTAGCTTTTTCACAAAATATCTTTCTACTTCTCTCTCTCTCTCCTACCACTTGACTCAACACACACACACACACACTCATACGTCCCCCTCCCCCTTTCTATTTTTCTTTTTGTTCTTTTTTAATTAATCCCCTATTATCTAAAGGAGCTCTCTCATTGGTTGTTTTTATTTCACAATGATTAACTTTATGGTTAATTTAGAACCCTTAGATCTAGCTTTATGTAGTTTAATCCTAACCATTGATTTAGGTTTGATTTGTCAAAGTTGATTTAGCAAGTTTGATTAGAGCCTTAATCTTATGTTTAGTAATCTTTAACATATCCCTTGTTGGTCAATTAGGCTTTAGGGATTTTATGTAACTAATCTTATATATTTCTTAATCATGCTTATTTACTTATTAATTAGGAAATTTCGAAAATCACATATACCTTGCAAATTTAATTGCTTATTTGTTGTTTAAGTGTTTACTTAACACTTTCTTGCTTATCTTAGCCATAATTAATTATCTACTAATTGTTGGCAATTTTCTTAAATTGGATTAATTATTTTCTCACAACTTTTGGGTTTACATTGGTCATTTATGCTTCATGCATTAATTTAAAAATCATAGGGCAACTTATGTTCCCCAAAATAAAATTAGGGTTTTGTCCCTTTAATTTCCAAGGAAAATAACATAATAAATTACTAAAATTAGAGACAACATACTTTCCTGTTTTTAATAGTTATTTAATTGCCTCTTAAGACATAATTAAGATCATACTTGATCTTAGGGTATTTTATGATCCATAAATGTATTTAAGGATTTTGACTCTTTGTTCATTTTAATTCCCAAGAGAAATTTCCCTAGATAAAATAAATACAACACATAATTTTGAGACCACATATTCACCTATTTAAAATTGGTATTATTTATCAAAATATAATATTTAAAATAAATAATTATCCGGGTATTACAAAATCTGTTGCGATTCATTCAACACCTCATGATATGAATAGTAAAATATTGTACAATTATTTATTCATCGACAATGAATGAATAGTTCTGTTAATAATCAACATTATGAGGTGAGAATTCAGTCAACCTTTCACTTCATGTTAAATTTAAAACTTTCTTCGGTTTTAAGTATATGACAAAGTTTATAGTGCAATTATATTAAAAACTTTGTCCTATATTTAAAACAAGAAGGAGTACTATGTTTGAGACTGGGATCCATATACTTCCAGTTGTGAAGTTGGGATTAATAACATGAGCGATGTGGCTTTTAATTATATGAAAACAAATAAGATTTTTAATTTGAAGATCAAGTTCAATAACATCTTTTAATTCAATAACATCTAAAAGTGCGTTTAACACCAAGTGTTTTCTGGGTGCAAAAATGACCTTGTGGCTACAAAAATGAAGTAAAAGTCATATATTCCGTTACTTTATGTTGGTGAGGGGCCCTAAGTCACTTTAACATAATATATAACTTTTGCTTCACTTTTATAACCACATAGTCACTTTTGCACAAAAAAAAAAAAAAACTTGGTAGTGGGTGCATTTTTAAAAAAACCACATGTGTGTTTTTACATCTTAACTTTGATTTCCTAGTCAATTGGCAGATTTTGCCTTTATGAGTTGAATGATGTGAATTAAAATTTAGAAGGTTAAAACTTGTGATAATTAGGCTAAAAAACGAGGTTGGAGTCTTGCGAAAAAAAAAACACCTTTTTTCTTTTGAAGAGTGCTTTAAAATAATGGAGGAAAAGGAAGAGCTATATGTCCATCGGAATATTTTTTTTATGGATATATGAATTACTTTTTGTACTAAATATAAGAATTAATGTAAAAAAAAAAAAAAATCATCCATAATAGATTAAAAAAGGATTAAGGTTGATTGAATATCCTAAAATATTTTTTTATTTGCAACTGACACTTTACATAATAATATAACCTTATCATACAAGATGAGATCCTGCTTATATGAATCAAATGACTCCATCATAGGTATTATTGATTATTCTCATAATGCTCTAAAATGTTGGACCCACCTCAAAAAATATCATACGCCTGACAAATGAGATCCAGCGAGAGTGGTGCATTTGGTGATGAACGGTCGTGAGCGGGTTGGGTTTCTTTCATAATCATTTTCTCACTATTCCTCATCATCTCTAAATCATATCTGTTCAATCAATCACAATATTATTTTAACATTTCTCTTATCTTAATCAACAGCTCAGATAGACTGAGAGGGAAAATGAGAAAAAAGATGAGGAGATAATCCTCTTCCGTCGTGAGCACAGGGTCGATCACATTCGTCCTTAAAGTCACATGAATGTTTGAAAACGTTCCCGTCCAGGTCAAAACTAAAAGAAAATCGATATTGTTCATTCTCAAACCACTTCCTGTGTAATCCCTAATCCGATTTCAATGGGTGTGCAAAGATTGGAAAAATCTCTTCAAAGCCCCATCTTTCATAGCTGAAGACCTCTACTACTCCGTTCAGAGAATTTCACTGATGAGCAAGTCTCTATTTGTGGAAGATCCCTTTTTAATTTAGAATATATATTAGTACATCCGATCCAAAATATATAATATAGTTTATTGGCAAAATGTATTATAAACTATGTCTTATGTTTAGGACCGGAAGGAGTATAAATAGTCTAGGATAGCTAATTTGGAGACCCATGCATTCTTTTTTCTTTTTTTTTGCTCAGAAACGACATATATATTGCTAATATCAGATACAAACCAACATAAGTTCAGAAGCAAACAACATCAGATTCGAAAAGTAAACAAAGAACAACAACAGGGAACCAGACTACAACAAACAAACGCCTAACTAACATAAAGCAAAACATAATAAACTACAGCAAGAGCTACTCTAGAAACTAACAAATCAGCCTCCAGTCACTACCAAGTCAGAGGCAGGAGCAGCATTCCTTGATATATCAGCTTCCATCATATCCAAAGTCAGAAGAGAGCGTAAAGCAAGTGATGGTATTTCGACCCACCCAATCGGGTACACTCCTTTATAAGCATCCGCCGCTAAGGAATCAGCTACACGGTTCCCCCGTCTAGGGGTGAAAGAAACAGAGAACCCGACCTTGGATTTCAGAAGCCCCATGATATCAAAAGAATACCCCTGCACCTCCAATCTGCTAGCTCAGGGGACCTTCCAGCAACACACTTATACAGGAAAAGACAATCGGTCTCCAGGTTCACCATATCAAGCCCTATATCCATGATTAACATCAAAGCCTTCCTTAAAGCAAGGGCCTCCGTCATAAAAGCGGAAATCGATTTTACCTTCTCAACAAATCCCCAACAGAACTAGCCATGACTATCCTTGCATACAACCCCGATTGACCCTGTGTTGGACTCGGCAAAGTATGAACCGTCACAGTTAACCTTCAAATACCTAGATGTCGGGGCCCTCCAACATACTATTTTATTGATCATTGGATCCAAGTTACCAGATTCATCAGAATTGTTTACGCATGAAGACCAATACTCATTATTACTACACATGGAAAAGTTTATAACAACAATAGGATTAGGAGCAACTTGGCTAAAGATCTTCTCATTTCGCTGCTTCCAAATATACCAGAGCAACCAACAGATCAAGGATATATCCTGTGAGTTGCAACCCAGCTGATCAGTAATTTGCAGCCACTAGGCATTGAAATTAAGAACCCTCGTAATATCAGACCGAACACCTAGAGGATTGCCAAACCAGACACATCTGGTCCATGCACAATGAAAGAAGAGGTGTTCAATGCTCTCTTCCATCTTATCACAAATTGGGCAGATATTGGTCCTAGATCGCTTCCGACGGAATAATGCAGCATTCGTAGCAATCGCGTTGGTTAAGATGCGCCAGATAAAGTGTTGGACCCTGGGAATCACCTTCAGTTTTCATAAGCCACCCAGGACGACGCAGAGATGACAACCGATGGTCCTGCCAGATTTGCCCCGCCCTGCTTTTTACTATTTTCATTACGATATCCCAATTTAACATAATATACTCCATTTGTTGCGTAGGGCCAGATAATCTTATCTTCTAGACCATTAGCAGGAATAGGGATTCTATAAATAGCTTGTTGTACTTCAGCAGAAAGATAGTGAGCAATTGGAGAAATGTCCCAAAAACCTTCCACAATTAGATCACTTACCTTGCCCGTCAAAACAAAAGAATCTTCGTTGCCTACTGGTTTCTCAGGGAAAACCACATTTGGAACCCATTTATCTCCCCAAATTCTAATATTCTCCCCAGTTCCCACATCCCACTGAATCTCCTCCTTCAGAACATCCCTACCAGCTATAAGGCTGGACCAACACCAAGATGCCCGAGAACCCTTCTTGGCATCAATCAGCTCCCCCTTAGGAAAGTATACACTTTTTATCACTCTAGCCCACAAAGCCTTAGGTTGGGTCATCAACCTCCATGCAGTATTGGCCAACAAAGCATTATTCATGACCATCAAGTCTCAGAACCCCAACCCGCCCTCACGTTTTCCCACAGAGAGGCGCTTCCAGGTCTGCCAATGCAACCGACCACCTGCTACAGTCCCCTCCCACCAAAAGTTAGAGAACAACCTATTCAACTCCTTACATAATTGTACAGAGAACTTAAAACATTGCATAGAGTAAATTGGAATGGCTTGAAGGACCGCCTTGATCATTACTTCCCGTCCAGCGAAAGAAAGGAAAGAATTACCCCATCCTTGAATTTTCTTGACCACTCGTTCCCGGATATAAGCTAAGGCTTGAGCCTTGGTCTTTCCCCAAATACTAGGGATACCCAGATACTTACCCGGGTCTTCCACTGCTGAAATCCCTAGTATAGACCCAACCATCTCCTTTACCTCGCTAGGAGTATTACTCGAGAAAAAAAGGCTTGACTTATCCAAATTGATCATCTGCCCAGAAACTTTGCTGTAGATATCCAATATGTGTGCTAGGTTCACACACGTCTCCCTACTAGCATTCATATAGAGCAACGCATCATCTGCAAAGAAACTATGTGTGAGAATGGGACAGCCGAGGCTAAGTTTAATTCCACTGATCTTGTTTTCATCATGACTCTTAGTGATCATCAAAGATAAGACTTTAGCCACTAGGATGAAAAGATAAGGCGATAGAGGATCCCCTTGTCGAAGGCCCCTACAAGGAAGAATGGAGCTCACAGGTTCCCCAGACAAGCACATATTCAATCGGACAGTCTTCACGCACTTCAAAATCAGTAATACCCATTTCTGGCAGAAACCAAACCGCAATAGGACCTCTTCTAGAAAAACCCATTCAAGTCTATCATAGGCCTTGCTCATGTCCATCTTTAGGGAAAATTCAAACTTGCCCCCAGATTTCTTGCCTCGTAAGTAGTGATAGACTTCATGAGCAATTAAAATATTGTCTTGAATGCAACGTCCCAGGATAAAGGCCCCCTGACTTGAAGAGACACACCTGTCTAGAAGTGGTTTCATCCTGTTCGCAATAATCTTCGAGATTATTTTGTATGAGAAATTGCATAGGCCAATCGGACGGAATTGAGAAACATGCTCCGGTCTGTCCACCTTTGGAATCAAGGTTAAGTTAGTCTCATTTAGTTCCTGAATAGAAGAATTTCCAGTGAAGAATTCAAGCACCATGGATCCTACCGTATCCCCCCACCTCTTCCCAGGCATCTTGGTAAAATAATCCCGAGAACCATCTGGCCCCGGGGCCTTTGTTCTCCCAAGACTGAACGCTGCCTCTCGAATTTCCTGCTTAGTTACAGGCTACAACAGCCTTTGATTCATCTCCTGTGAGATCATTGGATCGATAAATTCAAGAGCAAAGGTCATCTCATGTGTAAAACCCTAAAAATCTCAGTAAGTAATGCCTAGTAAAAATAGGTGAATATGAGGTCTCAAACACCTTGTATTGAATTTAAATTGTTATTAGGGTGATTTCTCTTGAAATTAGATAATGTGCAGTTAGGTCCCTAAAACGTTTGAAAATTTGCAAATAGGTCCCTAAAATATTTATGGGTTATAAAATACCCTGAAAATATTATAAAGAGGCAAATAAATATTTATTTGAAATAGGGAAGAATATTGTCCCTAATTTAGGTAATTTATTAAATTATTACCTTGGAAAAATTAAAGGAGAAAAGTCAAAAAGTATTGTGGGGCCATAATTGACCCCATGATTTTTAATATTTTACATGGAGCGTAAAATACCAATGTCAGTCCAATAGTTGTGAGATACTAATTAATCCTAATTAAGAAAATTGTCAACAATTAGTAGGTAATTAAATAAATAATTATTGGCTAATTATTTAGAAGATGAATAAGGTAAAAACCTAAGAATTTAATTAGCCAATGGAAGAATTATTAAGTAAGATAATTAATAATGCAAAATTGTGTAAAATCAAAGTTGATAAGTCAAATTTAGAAGGAGCTAGCCGAAATATTGAATGGAGGAAGTGAGAAACTTTGTTGAAAATTTGTTAGTAAACTTAACTAGGAAGGTTTGAAAAGTCAACAAAGGGCATCAACCAATGAAAACATAAAGCATAGGATATTTGGTAATTGAAGAAGCATATTCCTTGGCCATAAATTTGCCCATCAATTTGAAAATGAGAGAGGGAAGGAGAGAGAAAAGTGTTGAATGGTGAGGGCAATTGTGAGCCATGGAAGTTGGAGTATAAACTTGTTGAAGAAGTATTGAAAAGTCAAGCCAATGAAAACACTTGGTTTATATAATATTTGTGCAAGTTGGGAGGCAACATCTTTTGCCAAAAAGATGTAATATATTTCAAAATTATGAAGAGCAAAGAGAGAGAAAATGTTGATTAAACTTATGAGAGAAGTATGTGCAAGTGGATTGAAGATATTCTAGAAGGAAAAAGGTGATATTTTGTGAAAAAGCATATAGGATAAATGAGAACCGATAGAAAATAAATCCTAACTCAAAATCCTTGAATAAGTTGGTAAACATCTGGACTTATTATGAATCAGTGAATTTTTGTCCAGAAGTTGACGTTACCCGAAACGATTTCCGTAACCGAAGCGTCTATCCGAAAATCTTCGGCAGGCAACGAAATACCCTGAATGGAATCAAAAAATTAGTTAATCAAGATATTTTCAAAGAGGAGAAATAGACCTTCAAGGCTATGTTGCCGGATTTCTGAGTTTCTTCAAGATTACGCGATTAGAACACCGAACAGGGGATTTTATCGGGTAAATCCATAAAGTAAGGGATATGATGATGTCATCAATGACATCATCAACTTGTTGAAGAAGTTTTAGATGATGTCATCAATAACATCATCAACTTGTTGAAGAAGTTGTAGATGATGTCATCAATGACATCATTAACTTGTAGAAGTTGGGAAAATTGCAAAGTTGGCCCAACCTTGGCCTATAAATAGCCTCCATTCTCTTTGCAAAATCCTCACACCAATTACTTGAGCATATTTTTGAAATAGAGAGAGAGTGTAGAGAGAAGGAGGAGCCGGGAAAAGTTGTAGTGAAGTTCTTCAACGGGTAAGTTCTTCGGTTCATAGTTTTAGTTTGGTAGTTCTTGAAGTTCTAGAGTAGATGTTGTTTTGATCTTTAATCTTCCAAGTATGATTAGATATCATGTTTTAGGGGTAATTAAGGAATTTATTTCGAAAATAATGTTGGAGGAAGAGTTATGGCAAAATTTTGGAAGATTAGAGTCAAATAAACGAAGTGCTGGCGAAATTCCGCCGATTAGGGGGTCAGGGGTAAAATGGTCATTTATGACTAAAATGTCCGTCGTAATGATAGATCCTTAACAAATACATTGTTATCTTGATAAGATATCCCTGAATACGTTCTGACCAACTGTCGTACCGTACTCCGCCAGAAATACCGTATATCATCAAACGGAGGTACGTTCGCGTACTGTAACACTAACTCTGATATTTATGGTATGCATGTATATTGTTAGGTGTATTGTATGAGTAGAGTTGTTATGCTGTTAGAGGATGATTGAACATATGCATGCACTGGGAGTGGTATATCTGTATTCACTGGGAGTGGTATGTCCTGATTCACTGGGAGTGGTACATCTGCATTCGCGGGGAGCGGTACATTTGCATTGGGTTGCGTGCTATTATGCTGTTATGTTGTGATTGACTGTAGTCCATGTACTGTATATGTAAATATGAGGTTAATCGTTACCTGGGGTCCGATTGCAATGGACCTCCGCCCTTAACATAGCTTTAGGGTCGGAAGGACCAAGGACAGAGGATAGAGGCAAGTAGTGCGCATAGAAGACCCAGCTGAAGACTTCCTTTTGTTGTTCCGGCGGAAGCCTTCCTTTTGTTGTTGTACATCAATTTTGAAATACTCGGTTACTGTACCGCTGTTGTAACCAACCAGACTTATGACATTTTATATATATATCAGTTACTTTTATGCTCCGGTGCTCTACTCTGATGATTTGAAATGATGTTTTAAAGAAAAAAAAATTATACTACTTTTGAAAAACAGGATGTTACATCATGAGTCCCCAAAGAGGAAGAGAATAAATCCTGGAAATATTCAGTAATGTTATGAGCTATATCCTCTGAATTCGATAGCCAGGAACCTGATTCATCTTTAATGCACTGGATATGATTCCGCCTCCTTCTCTTCAAAGTGGAAATATGAAAAAAGCGTGAGTTTCTGTCCCCCGCCATTAGCCAATTTACTCTAGATCTTTGCCACCAGTACTTTTCCTCAAGAAGAAGAGTCTGCTCTAATCTCTGCTTCAACTCATGGATAGTACACACATATTGAGTAGTCAACACCCCTTGATGAAGAAAAGCCAACTTAGCTTTTAGTTGGTCTATGATTTTAGCAGAATTAGGGAACTCAGCTTTGCTCCAACTAATCAGTTCAGACCTACATCTCTTCAGTTTACCGATGAAATCAGACAACGCTGCTAGGCTCCCCTGGTGAGGCATCTACCAACTTCTCTTTACCACTTGTTTAAAGTCCTTATGAGACGTCCATGAGGCTTCTAATCTGAATTGTTTTCGCCTTTTAACCTTGCTTGGTTGGCATTGAATCCACAGTGGCAAATGATCAGAACCGATTGATTCCATATGCAGGACCTGAAGATTGGGAAAGGATAGCCGAAGGGGAATATTCCCCACAGCCATATCAAGACGCTCTCTCACTGTATCCGGCTCCTCTCGGTTGTTACACCACGTGAAACCGATACCCATCAAAACCCAAGTCACGCAAACCACAGTCAGCTAGAAAGCAGTTGAAATTCATGATCTTCCGCCATGCCTTTGGCCTCCCACCAGATTTATCATCCTGAGAGATGATCTCATTGAAATCGCCCACGCACATCCAATATTCACCTAAATTCTGCCCAAACCTCCTAACCTCCTGCCAACACTGGTTTCGTTTTTCCTCTTCAGGTGGGCCATAAATAAAGGAGATGTATCTCGGAACATCCAGCTCACCTGACTCAATAAAAGTGTGTATAAAATTAGGAGAAGAGGCTAAAACACTGATCGATACCTGTTCTGTCCACCAAAGGGCAAGTCCACCACTATAGCCAACTGGATCAACGATATACTCCTCATTGTATCTGCATCTCCGTCTAATTTTCCGTACCACGCCTTGCTTTTGTTTCGTCTCCAATAAGAAGACCAGTTGGGGCTGTTTTCGTAGACACACGTCTTTCAAATTACGAACTGTCAAGGCAACCCCCAGCCCCTGACAGTTCAATGCCAGACAATTCATTGGGAACCGGTGGCTGGTTCCATCCAGCCACCGGCGGTAGGAGATGATTTGGAACTCCGCGACCCATCTCCGTCCTGTCCTGCGGAAGTCCATTCAACTGGGAAATCTATTTCCCCCAAAGTCAGAATACTTTCGGCACTACCAGATCCCACTCCCTTCGTCTGACCTCTGATAAGCGACTTAATAGCTCTAAAATTCCTCCGGCGTCCCCGTTGAGGACCTAGCCGTGGACCCTTCAGAATAGGGGAAGAAGGCACTTCCTCGTCAGAAAAGAGCTTACGAGACATTTTCACCATATCGGGCCCAATGTCGTGCTCTATAGGACGCTTAATATGAAAACACCTGAGAGATAGGGCCATTGTAGATATTAGTGAAAGGCTTATAGAAGGACTAGTGACATTCTTAATGGGTTCCTCTTCATCTGGAAAAACAACTTTATACAACTGGCCCTCATCCTGGCACTTTGGGCTTTCAATCCTTTTGTCCTCTGGGCCTTCCTCGTCCATAGGCCCTTTTAACTTCAAAGGCTGATCTACACAGACCCCATGGTCCAGGCACCGACCATTGACTTCACACTCACCCACCTGTACATTATCTTCTGCAGAGATTCTTATTGTATGCGCTACAGGTCCCTCAGAGAAACCTTGGACAGTCGGCAAAGCTGGGGCTATACTTTTTGTCAGAGGCTTTTGGGCTACGCCTCTCTCGTCCTGACACACTAACACCAATTCAGATACACCTCGAAGATGATGCCCCTCTTCCTCTGCAACAAAAAATACCCAAAGAGCCAGCCCTGTTGACCGACGAGCAACCTCGATGACTTCCAAAGACCTCCTCCCTGCGTCAGAGAAAAGGGGCCTCCATCTAGTCCTTCCGGTGGAAAATCAAAGCCTCCTCTAGAGTTTTAACCGAGGAAGTGCTTAGCCATTTACCAAAACCTGACTCGGAAGGACCCTCCATCTCAGAGTTCAGCATTCTTCTACAGCTATTACCATTATGTCTGATACACCCACATTTATAGCAAAATATCTGTAACCGCTCGTACTTTATCGACACCCAAGCTTGGGCTTTGTTTTTCCGGGGAACCCAGAACCCAATAGGTAAAGGCTCATCAAGGCGAAGCAGCACCCTCACTCGAACAAAACCCCTCCCTAACTTCCCGTCAACCGAAGGGTTCTCCAGCATAACCGTTTCCCCCACTGCATTTCCCAGCCGAACTGCATTACCACTGTAGAAAGCTTCAATGGGAAGACCGTGAAACTGGACCCAAAAAGGAGCTCTATCAAACCTAACATCATCTAGCACTATACAATCCTCCCACAGCTGTAAGTTAAGAAGAAACCCCTGGATAGACCACAGCCACCCAATGAGGACCCTGACATACGCCCCCTGATCGTCGAAGTGGAATAGAAAAGTTAACTGACTCCTGTCTAGCTCATGAATCTCAACCTCCCTGTCCAACTGCCAACCCTTTTTAATCATAGTAACCACCGTAGGAATATTAAGATTCTTATTCGTTAGAATCTTACCTACCAGGGTACCCCATTAACTCCTACTCTCTTATCAAGTTCAAGATCAAGCGTGGGCCCTCTAAGACCACTTCGCATTCCCTCATTCATCCTTTACTTACCTTCAAAATCCAACCCTCTCACCTCACCAAACACACCCCACTCACCAGAAAAGAAAAATATTAAAGAGAGAAACCTAGGACACAACCTTCATTCAGGATGAATGACGGTCAGGAAGGTTCAAAGGAACCAAGCACTCGCTCACAGAGGAGAGAAGATACACTCATAGAGGAGAGAAGAAGAAGTTAACTGCCCGACCTTTTGTTTTGGAGACCCATGTATTCAAAATACATTGATTCACTTTATTTTATATATTGATTTAAATATTCAAAAAATTAAATGCCCAAAACAATAAACTTCACATGTTAATTGTATAGAGTTTCTAAAAAACCTTAGTCACAAGAAAATAAGTGACAATGAATAAGTTAAGTGGTTGTTGCTTATCATAAGTACATTTACGCAAATGAATGGTCACCTAATATACTGTAAATTATGATTAAAAAGCTATTCTTAAAAGCTCCAATCATCATTCTAAACAAATTCTTTTTTTTTTTTTGAACTTTTTTGGTTTGCATCATATGGAATATTTGGCATGTTGCACACCCACGTTATTTTATTTAATGATTCAACAAATGGTTATTTTTTTAGAGTAAATTCCCTTTCTGGTCCCTGACAAAAAACACGGACCCCATTTTGATCCCTGACAAAAAAAGGTCATTTTTAGTCCATAAAAAGGACGAATAAGGGTCGTTTTTTTTTTCAGGGACCAAAATGGGGTCCGTGCTTTTGTCAAGTGTAACATCTCATTTTCAAAAGCCGAATAACAATATTTTTTTCATTAGAGTAGAGCATCGGAGCAAGAGAGTAACTGATATATATATTCAAAATGCCATAAGTCTGGCTGATTACAGTAACGGTACATTATTCCGAACGTCTAACTGAAACGTAACTACATAAACAGAAGAGATCTTCAGCCGGGTCTCTACTCGGGCTGCTTGCTGTTATCCTCGGTCCTCGGTCCTCCTGACCCTGAAGCTAAGTTAAGAGCTGAGGTCCGCACCGGACCTCAGGTAACGATTAACCTCATGTTTACATACAATATATGGACTACGGGCATTCACAACATAAACAACATAAGAGCACTCAACCAACAGTACAAAAAACGTATCCCATAAGCACATAAAATGTGTGGCCCTTAGCAAACGTGTCTCATTAGCACATAAAATGTGTGGCCCCTTAGCAATAGCACATAAGTCCCCTGACAGATGTGTGACCCTTAGCAAACGTACCTCATCAGCACATAAGCCCCCTGGCATATGTGTGGCCCTTAGCAAGCGTAAACATATCAACAGTACATAAACAAATCACAGAGCTATCAGCTATCGCATATAAGCATACAATACACATAGCACATATACACATACAATAACCATCAGAGTTAGTGTTACAGTACGCGAACGTACCTTTGTTGACGGAATTTCGGTACGACTGTTGATCAGAGCGAAATCACAGATATCCTTTAAGGATAAAAACGTTTCTATTAATGATCAACATCATAACAGTCATTTTAGTCATAAATGACCATTTTACCCCTGACTTTACTAATCGGCGAAATTTCGCCAGAGCTTCGCTACTTTGACTCTAATCTTCCAAACTTTTTCCATATCTCTAACTCCAACATATTTTCGAAATAAATACCATATTTAACCCTAAAACATGATATCTACAATATATTGGAAGATTAAAGATCAAAACAACATTTCTATTATAACTATCGAATCGAAACTAGGACTTAAGACTAGGTACCGAAGAAATTACCCAGCACTTCGCTACTCCTTCTCCAGAGCTCCTCCTTGCTCTCACTTCTCTCTAACCTCTCTCTAGAATTTTGAAATCACTCTTGTGATTTGGTGTGAATTTTCAAGAGCAAATGAGGCCTATTTATAGAAAATTCTTATGGAAACTTTGGTAATTTCTTCCTACTTCTTTGACAAGTTTATGATGTCATTGATGACTTCATCTTACTTCTTTGACAATTTTATGATGTCATCCCCCTTATGTCATCCCTTCACTTTATGAACTTACCCGATAAAATCCCCTGTTCGGTGTTCTAATCGCGTAATCTTAACTAATCTCAAAAATTCATCGACGTAGTCTTGGAGATCTATTCTTTCTCTTGAGAAATATCTGGATTAACAAATATTTTGGTCCCACTAAGGGTATTTCCTAGCCAGCTGATCATTTAAGGACAAACGTCGTCGGTTACAGAAATAACTTCGGAGATAACCAACTCCAGGATAAAATTACACTTGTTCATAATATGTCCTGATCTTAGAAACCTAGTTCAAGGATTTCAAGATAGGATTTAATTTCTATCGGTTCTCATTTATCCTGTTGGCCTTTATCAAAATATCTTTCTATTTTCTCTTTTCTTGCATTCACACTAGCTCAAACCCTTTTCACACACAAACACATTTTTCTCTTCTTTTTCTTCCTTATTTTCGAAAATTGAAGACTCCTTCTTGGCTAAGGAAGATGTTTCCCACTTGCTCAAATATCCTATAAACCAAGTGTTCCTATTGGCCAACATAATTTGGCAAGGATTAAGGTTTGATTTATTAGGACCATTAGATTAGCTTTAGAAGATTCAATCTTGGCCTTTCATTGGTTACTAATCCTTAATTAGGGTTTATTCATAATTAACTTTGAATATCACCTTTATTCATGCTTAAACAATTAGCCATTAATTACTTATTTAATC
Source organism: Acacia pycnantha (assembly GCA_025563575.1). Lineage (NCBI taxonomy): Eukaryota > Viridiplantae > Streptophyta > Magnoliopsida > Fabales > Fabaceae > Acacia > Acacia pycnantha. The sequence continues at coordinate 4,066,239 of JAMWYP010000003.1, read as the reverse complement.
ACTTACTAATTGTTGACAATTTTCTTATTTAGGATTAATCATTTTCTCACAACTATTTTACTGACATTGGTATTTTATGCTCCATGTATTATATTAAAAATCATGGGGTCATTTAGGGTTCCCAAAATAATATTTAATTTTCCCTCTTATTATTTCCAAGGAAATAATTTATTAAATTTCCAAAATTAGAGACAATATTCTCTCCTATTTTTAATAAATATTTTATTGCCTCTTAGGATTTATCATAATATTCTCAGGGTATTTTATGACCCAATAATTCACTTTGGGATTTTTGTCACTTTATTTCCTCTAATTTCAAGAGAAATTACCCTAGAAAATAAGGTAAATGTGACACAATATTTGAGACCACATATTCACTTATTTCCAATAGGTTTTATTTACTAAATTGTGATACTTATCATAAGTGCGATTTCTAGGGTATTACATCAGGGATCAGAAAGGGTATTTACTCTTTTTTTTATAGCAAATCTAAGTCTTGCCGAAGAGTTTCCTTCTTAATTTATGATAAATTCTTGTATGGATATGGTTTAATTTTCCACTCCATTTGTGATGTAATCAATCAATCAATTAACTTTATATTTGAAATATTGTAATACCCGGTTAGTAACCCGTTTAACTCAAAAATGGGTGGGATAATCACACCATCAAAATTATCCATCCGTTATTATTGGGGTTTGACTATAAAGAAGGAAGCAACTTGAATTCTAAATTATATATTAAATCATGAATTATAATTATATTGATACTTATATTAATGTGGTCCAAGCATACCAAGAGGCTTCATATTCCATGATTCTAGGGATCTTCAAGCATACCGATTGCTGTAAATGAAAACGAGGTTTTACTATTTAGATTATTAAATAATTTTTTTATACAATCGAGGTTTTGATATTGTCTGCTTCATTGAATTTTTAGATATTTTTCTATTTACACGTATTTTAAACTTAAGATTAATAGTATTTAATTACATCGTCATTAATTAAGTTTACAGAGTTATTACTTGAGTTACTTAAGAATAATAGTATTTAATTACACCGTCATTAATTAAGTTTACACGGTTATTACTTGAGTTTGTTGCCCGTCTTCCGTTAGCAAAATTAATGGTGTTAGAATTATAAGAAAAAAAAAATACTATAAGTAAACTTAAAAGACTAAAAGTATACTTTAAACTAAAAAGAATATTGAAAATCTGGAGTCCTCTAATTTTTTTGTTATCAAATAAATTAATGATTAATCAACGTTGACCATTGAAATCATTTTGTTACAAAATGCAGTTGGGATTTCTATTGACTATTTATTAGGTTTATCAGAATATATCGGTGCCATTATTAATAAAAAAACAAAAAAACAAATCAGGAGTCCTATGGGGATCTACAGTTATCATGTGGCATAAAAAATACTTCAAAACAAACAACAATTTCAAAACTTTTTTGTTTGGTTCAAAGGAAGGGGAAGGGAGGGGAGGGGAAAAAAAATCTATGGACAATTTTGCTATTAATGAAGGGAATATTCTTTTTTATTGAAAGTATATTTTAGAAATATTGAAAATTATCTATGGGCAATTTTATAACAATGAGAGAAAATTTCTCTTTCAACATTCTTTTCCCTCCCCTCAAACCAAACATACCCTAATATATTACCCGTCATAAATGCATTCAGATTCTTTAGGCCAACCTAAATGTTTTTTATATTTAAATTTTAACTAATGCTTATTTATTTATATATTTTTGGTTGTTGGGAATAATGGTTATTTATTTCGTCGTATAACATGAGAAAGTCAATGGAATTAATAATAAATGATATTTGAAATTAACTATTTTAAATCAGTGATTAGAAAATGTAATATTTTTATTACTTTTTTTGCCAACAAATTTTAATTAATTTCATAAAAAGGCTTTAGGTATGTATGTACTTAACCATACCAAAATATGTGTGTATAATATAGCCTGTATTGTTTCAGTTTTTAACTACTTTTTTTTCATATTGAAATTGGTATTGAGCGAAGAACATTTAACACCTAAAAAAAAATATCTTCAGTTACAAATAAGTGTTTAATATTTCTGCTTTTGCTGTAGATTTTTTTTTTTCACACTCACATAAAAGTGAGTGGGTCTCATTATAAAGAGAAGAGAGAGAAAATATTAGTGAGACCCATTCACTTTTATGTGAGTGTGGTGGAAAAAATATTTCTGCAGCAAAAACAAAAACATTAAACCCTACAAAGCATTTGACGCTGCTCTCTTGTTCCTTCTTAAACCCTTTGATCGGCATAGACCTTTCCTCCGAGGAATGTGATCGACCCAGTTGAGTCCTCTAGGTAGATGCCAATGGATAGCAACAAACCATATCTTCCTCAAGAAATGATTATAAACATTTTCAAACGGTTTCCCATAAAGTCCCTAATCCGATTTTAATGTGTCTGCAAAGACTGGAAAAATCTCATCAAGTCCCCATATTTCATGGCAGACCATCTCCACCACTCCACTCATCATCAAAATTGTTGTCTCCTTTTCCAAGGGTATGGTCTATTTGATCATTCGAACGGGTGTTTCCTCGAACATTTGTTAGGAAAAAAAATACAAAGAGGCTGCTTAGTTTGTTTATAAAAGAAAAAAGAGATTTTCTTACAAGAGAACCCTTCTGTAATACACTAAAAATCCCACATATGATAAGTATCATAAATTAGTAAATAATACCTATTGGAAATAGGTGAATATGTGGTCTCAAATATTGTGTCACATTGACCTTATTTTCTAAGGTAAATTCTATTGAAATTAGAAGAAGTAAGGTGCCAAAGGACCCAAAAATATATTATGGGACATAAAATATTCTGAGAAAATTATGATAAATCCTAAGAGGCAATAAAATATTTATTAAAAATAGGAAAGTATGTTGTCTCTAATTTAGATAATTTTTTGGATTATTTTCCTTGGAAAATAATGAGGCAAAATTAAATATTATTTTGAGGACCATAAGTGACCCCATGATTTTTAAAATAATATATGGAGCATAAATGACCAATTAGTAAGTGATTAAATAAATAATTAATGGCTAATTGTTTAAGCATGGATCAAGGGATATGATCGAAGATAATTATGAACAAACCTAATTAATGAATAATGGCTAAGATTAGAATAAATACAAATGCTAATTAATTGGAAATGATTAAGAGAAATTGATGAGATTAAATGTATGAAAACCCTAAATCCTAAAAGATTACTAATCATAGGATTAAGGCTCTAAGTAAACTTGTTAATTAAGCTTGGACAAATCAAATATGAATCAAGGGTTTGGATTGAAGTTAACAAGGTTAATCCTAAGGCCATGAATTAACCATGAGGTTTAATCCATGTGAATACTAATTGACCAATGGGAGAATTTTGCAAATTAATATAAGCATAAAATAAGTTAATTAAATAAACAAAATATGAAAAATAAAATAAGGGGGAGGGGGACGAAATTTTGGGAAGAAAAAGGAAGAAAAATATGTCTGTGTGTGTGAAAAGGGTTAAGGGATAATATCATGATATTTTGAGAAGAAAAGAAGATATTTTGTAAAAAAGCTAATAGGATAAATGAGAACGGATAGAAATTAAATCCTATCTTGAAATCCTTGAATTAAGTAGTAAACATCTGAACATATTATGAATCATTGAATACGTTGTTACCCTTATAGGATAACTGTGATCACGTTCCGAACGTCACAGGTACCGTATACCGTCAACGAAGGTACGTTTGCGTACTATAATACTAACTCTGATGTTTATGGTATGCGTATATGTGTTTTGTGTGTTGTATGCGTATTGGTGGTATGTTATTTGGATATATAATGGTGTTAGAGGATAACTGAACATATGCATGCGCTGGGAGCGGTACATTGTATTCGCTGGGAGCGGTACATCTACATGCGCTGGGAGCGGTACATCTGCATTCGCTGGGAGCGGTACATTTGCATTGGTTGGGAGTGATTCATTTGTTGTGCTCATATACTGTTAATGTTATGAATATCTGTAATCCATATGCTGTATATGTAAACATGAGGTTAACCGTTACCTGGGGTCCGGTGCATTAGACCTCAGCTCTTGACATAGCTTCAGGATCGGGAGGACCGAGGGCCGAAGGGAAGAGCAAGCAGCATGCTTAGAAGACCCGGCTGAAGACTTCTTTTGTTTATGTAGTTACGTTTGCATTAGACATTCGAATCAATGTACTATTACTGCAACTAGCCAGACATACGACATTGGTTATTTTGAATATATGTCAGTTATTCTATTATTCTGATGCTCTACTCTGATGTTTTAATGAAAGAAAAAAATTATTCGGTTTTTAAAAATGGGATGTTACACCTTCTACCTTCTAGCACTATGCAATAGATGGCTTTAGGCAGTAGGCAAAGATCTTCTATAACAATAATATGTGTACACACAGTCACACACATTCACTTTCTCACTAAAATCACATGGTTCAAAATATTAATTAAAAGTAATAAATGTGTAATTTATAGATATTTCTTTCTAATTATAGCCTTGTTTAGAAATAGTATACATGAGATCGAGTGAAAATTTATTGTAAAGAGATAATGAGTGACATATTTAATGAGGATAAAGATAAAAAGATCTAGTTAAGATTTCAAACAAATAAGATTTATTCAATTGATATAAAACGAATGCATACTCCACACTCCACACTCCACACTCCATCTTCATCCACATCCTCAAAATGAGAGATTTTTATTTTATTTTATTATTTCATTAGTTTTTTTATTTGTTTGAGTTAAGTTGTATTTAACATCCTAAAGTACTTTTTTTTAGTAACAGTCAATGTTTCAAATAAATTAATTTTTATTGTATCCAACATCATAGAGTATTTTTTCATTTAGCACAATTAAAAAAAAAAACTCAATGAGTTATGAATTACTTATCAAGTTTCGTCAGTCGCTTTTTACCTCTGGGTAACAAATCTAATTTAAAATTTTACAATTTCAAAATTATTTTTCAGACTCTTTGCCTTATTTTTTTTCCTGTTATTATTGATGTTGGAGAAAACCACTTTATTGATAAAAAAAAATTATTTCTTTTTTGCATTGGTAGTGAAAAAAACATAATGTCTAATAAAATAGGAAGCAAATAGGAATATAGAAGTTAGACCCTCTAGAGCATTTCAGCAATGAATTTGCGACTCTGTTTAAAAAATTGGGTGTTACTCATCAAAATCCAATAATTTAGAGTCTCGTTTAAAATAAATCTAGAGTATTTTTTTTTTATTGTAAATCAATTAATGTATACTAAACTTTTGTTATCATTTAAGTATACCTGGGTTACTATCATGCTTAAAATATGAATTTTTTATTCTACTTCCAACCAAAAAAGAATTATTGTTTTTTTAATAATCTTATCACTCTAAGATTTGGAAAAATTTTGAAATACTAAAAACATAACATTAACATAATAATAAATAAATATTTTTTGGTTTATTTCAAAGACGTTAACAACTATATATATCTTTTTTTTTTCTCATAACGTTAATAACTATATCAGTACAATATTAATAACTAAATCAATACATGTTAACAATTATATCTTAACAACGTTAATAATTAAATCAGTACAACATTAATAATTAAATCAGTACACATTAATAACTAGGGTCTTTTTTTTTTTTTTTTTTCCTTCCGATATGTGACTTTTCTTTAGATCTTAAATGACAATATCTTGTTTACTTGTGCCGAACAGGATTTTCCCAAAATAGAAATATAAAGCATGCGATGCAATAGATTCCCAAAATAGAAATATAAAGCATGCGATGCAATAGATTCTTCCTGCCCTAATGGTCCCATTGATCGGAAGGCTTCGCTCAGAGTGATCCCTCGTTTGTTCTTGGCAATCGAACGCGATGAAGCAGATTGCAATGGCCGGCGACCTGCCGTTTCTTCCTGAAGAAATCATTAGAAACATTCTCATACGACTTCCGGTAAAATCCCTTATCCGATTGGGATGTGTGTGTAAACGTTGGAAAAATCTTATCATCAGAACCCCATCTTTCATCTCTGACCACCTCCACTACTCCAGTACCCATCAAAACCCTTCTCTTCTTTTACAACGACGTTATGGCATATGGTTGCTTGATTCCAAGATGGAACTCCATGAAGTTGAGAATGTACCTTTCATTGATTCCTCGACTACCTTTCGAATCGTCGGTTCCAGTAATGGCTTGCTCTGTATTAAGGTCGATAGGTATTATGTATTTTCTCCATCCCTTTTATTGTGGAATCCAGCGACTAGGGAGGTCAGACAGTTGCCTCCAATTAGGAAAGTTCTACCGCTCCCTTTAGATGCACAGCTATTTTTCGATGCAGGATTTGGCTTCAGTCCAATTGATAATGATTACAAGATAGTGGTAATTTATTTTGATTGTCCTCTTACCGAATTGCGTGTTGTAGCTTATTCATTAAGCTCAGAATCATGGAAGGAAGTAGAATTTGGAATAGAAAACGTAGCACTTTTTGTTGGAAGCGTCACTGTTGGCGGAGCTATGTTTTGGCTTGGGTTTAGTTGGAAGGATAGTACAATAGATAGTTTTTACGATGTGATAGTTTCATTTGACATAGCAAATGAAGTGTTTACTTTGATAACACTTGATTGTTCAATTCCAAGACCTACACTTTCTGTGTATGAGAACAAACTTGCTATGCTTTGTTTATCTGAGATGGAAGACTCTGAATCTTTGATTGAATTGTGGGTGATGGAGGATGGTTCAGGTGCATCTTGGGCTAAGAAATTTAGTAGCTGTCTCATTCCAAGTGTGGTACGTCCGGTGATGACTATTTGGATGAATCAAATTGTTTGTGATGCTAGTGAAAGGGAACGTTATCATGAAGCAAAAATTACTCTGTTAAATATCTCTACCAATGAATTGAAGGCGTTTAATATCAGCAAATGTGGCGGGTCCAATGGCAGTGGCTTTATTTGCAACCATGCAGAAAGTCTTGTGCCAATTGGATGAAACAAATTGTGTACAATATTGTATAAGGTCCAGAGTCATCAGTGATATTAAACTATTATGTGGATAATGATGAAGCAAAATTTGTTTTATTTTTATTTAATCTCTATTAATGGCTGGACTTGTAATCTTGATGCCCTTTGAAGAAGTTATTTAGAATGATTAATGCGCATCTGTATTCAAAACCAGGTGTGTTTCTAACTTTAGTTGACTTATTTATGAATTTTGCTGTTCATTTCTCTTCGGTAGATGGATATATAATTTAGTTATTTGGTGTATGGATTAGCATGGATTTGTTGTCCATGTAATAACATACCAATGATTTTAAATCATTGTGCAGAGATTGAAAAGATGTTATTATTATAGTATCTGCCATCATAGTTTTCCTTCTCCTCTGTAATAAAATGGTCTTATTCTTCAGTGCTTGACTTCCATGAAAACTTGCCTGCAGAAGTCATTAAAAGAAAATTGCTTCGTAACTTATGAAGTTCTCATTCTCATTCTTTTGTTTTTTTCCCTGAAAACACAAATCAAAAGAATAAGATTAAAGTATGTACCTATTCAGACAAAAAGGTACCACGAGAAGACTATATCTTGCAACTTTGTCAGCTATAACGTTTGGTTCAGTTTCATGTAGTACATTACACATAAAAAGAATAGGTTCAGTTTTAGGTATGGACTTGTTAATGATATTTTGGATGTGAAGTGGATGTCTTTGTTCTATCTGAGTAAAACAAGCTTGAGATATTTGCTTTTGGCAGATGATAGTCTTGTACCAATCGTCAACATATATTTGAAGAGTTTTGACCCTAAATTTTTGTTACTGCATTGTAGCTCATATTTATTTTGTTTAAACACTTTTGGTAAAAATTAGCCCTATGATCCTTGATGCTTTTTAGAGTCTATTTGGTTCGATGAATGAGAGGGGATGAGGGGGATTTTAATATTATCTTGTTTGGATTTATCAGAAGGAAGGGGAGGGGAGAGAAATTATTTTCACATGGACAACTTTACCCTTATGTTATAAGAGGGAGTTTAATGTTAGCTTGTTTGGTTTGGGAGGGGAGGGGAGAGAAATTAGTTTTGTTCCCGGTACGTTCATAATTTTAGGTTTTCTGTTTACATAGTGTATCGATGGTTTTCTTCATATCATAAATGGGAAGAAAAGTAGAGGATAAATGAATTAAATACACTGGTTTGCACAAGTTGTTTTTGTTAGTACATGTTTAGTTGTGAAGAATAGGAAATTAAGAGTTTGCATGATAATAGTTCTTAAAGTTATATATGTTATTAATATTTATGTAATGCTTGAATTAATAGCTTGGATGTAGAACTGAATTTTGTTTATATAAATTTATTTGAGTTAAAGAGAAGATATGAGAAGAAATCCTTGATTAAAAGTTGAAAGAACAATAAGTTTGCGATCTCATAGCTATTTTTCCTTAAAAAAGAATTTGTATTGTCTTTATAATCTTGTTCCCATGCCCAAAAAACCAAACTAAAAACCCTTATAACAAGCCATGAAGAGTTTAACTTCACTCAAAGCACACAAGACTATATGAGAATCAGAGGTGGTTTGGGACGTCAGGGTGGAGGAAGGCATGGTCGAGAGAAGAATAAGGAAGAAGATTTGGAAGAGCAATATCTGTACTCACAGATGTCTCATGGTTGCTTGATTGCAAGATGGAACTCCATGAAGTTGAGAATGCACCTTTCATTGATTCCTTGACTACCTTTCAAATCGTCGGTTCCAGCAATAGTAAACTCTGTGTTGACGTCGATCCGGATTCTGTATTTTCTCCATCCATTTTATTGTGGAATCCAGCAACTGGGAGGTCAGAAAGTTGCCTCCAAATAGGAAAGTTCTACCTCTCCCTTTAGATACACAACTATTTTTCGATGTAGGATTTCGCTTCAGTCTAATTGATAATGATTATGATATGTAAAGATAATAATCAGCATTTAGAGACCTAAGTGTAATATGAACCTAGGGACCTTAGTATAAACTAGATAAGTAGTAGGGTAGTTAGTCATTAATCTATTAGTTAGGACTTGAAGGAGGCTATACCTTTGAGTAAAAAACAAAGGAGGCTATACCATAATTTTACAATCAGATCATTATGTTTGACATGACATTGTAGAATACAGATTTGTCAGAGCCTAGTTATCTCTCTTCTCTATCTCTTCTAGTCCCTTTTCTTATGTCTTTCTGTCCTATTATCTATTCTTGATCTAAAAACACATCAGTGGTATCAGAGCTATCCCTCCTTGGCCACTTCTGTTTGCTGTTTCTGTCTCAATTCTCATCACCTTCTGTTCTGATTTGAGAAACAAAAGAAAAAGAATTTTGTTCTGTATCTCTTTGTTGTACATTTCTGGTTCTGTTCTTTTCATTCTAGTTCAATTTGTCAAGTCTGGTTCTGGAATTCTTGGTTTCTAGCTCGTGTCTTGGTAATTTTGGCATGCATTCTGCCACTTTTTGATTCTGCCATGATCAGACACCATTTTTCTTTATGTGTTCTTCTTCTGTCTTCTTGGAACAATAAGGAGTTGCATTGCTGGTTCTTGTTTCTGGGTCTTGTGGTTTTGCTGTTACTCATTTGTTGCCCCCTGTTCTCGGATTTTAGCAACTTAAATTCTGGTTCAGTTCTGGTTACTGGTAGCATCAAGAATTGGTCAAGAAATCATCAAGATAGCAACCAGAAACCACCCAGAGAGAATAGGTGGGTGGAGGGTCTACACTCGGTCGACATTAGCAAGAACCATATGGAAGAACGTATTACGGCAATTGAAGAACAATTCCAAAAACTCAACAAGATTGATGAGTTTGATAAAAAACTGGAAAAACATAAAAATAATTTCCAAGATATGTTATTGGCGTTGAGGGACGAGTTATGACCGTTAGTTATAGCTACCCAACAGCAAGCCGCACTTGTTCAGGCAGATAAGCTAATGGGAGAACTAATAAGGCTGAGGTAGAAGGGATCGTTGGTGGAATTTAACGCCAAGTTCGATGCTATATCAGCGAAGCTGGATTTAAATGAAGCTTACCTAATCGACATCTACATGGCGAGTCTTAAAGACGAGATCGCTGATTCTGTGCAGATGTTCCATCCTAGCACACTTGGTGAAGCACGTTGCCTTGCAAGACTACAAGAAGTGGCAATTAATCGACGAGAAGCCAAAGCCTTGGGTGACAGAGCAGGTCGGTACGCGTCAAACTCTACTGCAGTGTCATCACAGAGCGTCAACCCGAATACAGGGGTGGGTCATGTCTTTAATCAACGAAGTGGACCTCAACACAAAGATCTAATGGTGAGTTATGCCAACCCCACTAATGCCACAGTGAGCTCAGCCAAAAACACGAATTTCCCAGAAAAAACAGTAGGGAAATCGTGGAAAAATTCCAAACTTGTGTCAGCTGAAGACGAAGTAGAGCATCGTTCCAAGAATTTGTGTTTCTCTTGCCGACCGGATACATGGGTAAGTGCGAACGAGACAATTCACGAAGATGTGGGGAATGTTACGGAACGAACCAGAGAAGCGAAGTCAGGCTTGAGCGACTTGGAGTTGTCAACGTCGACGTCTCGCAGGCCCCACCTCTGGTTGCCGACAGTTCCAGCTCTGTTCAGAAGGCTTTGTGTGTGACGAAAGGAGATAAAGACGCCAAGCGAAATAGGACGCGGCGGTGGTGATGGAGGTAAAGGTGGACGTTGGTGGGTTATCGAGTTTCGACTCTCTTGAGAAATCTGGTGAGTCGCAAAAGATATCTTCATGCTCGGGGGCGTCGATGCTATCTGGAAGAAGGATTTTGCAAAGCACTGAAAACAATTATGCGCATGATTCTCTTTCCTTTCACTTCACGTGGCTGTGCAAAGGAGAGTTTATTAAGATCATAGCTCAAAAGAGCGTTTTCCATGTAATAATATACCAATGATTTTATATCATAATACCTCCCCCCTTTATCTGTGTAACATCCCTATTTTTTTTTTCATGTGCCTCAATGTGAATTCATTTGCATATATGAATTTTTATGAAGTCATGTATGATAAACATTTATTTGCATGAAATAATCAAAATAGGATGAGGATGTGAAATTATTTGTTTATGTGAAATTAAATAATTATGGTTAGGGACAACCTTAAGAAAGAAATGACAATAGAAGTCAAAACATATTATATTTTCCCTTTTTACCCTGGGGCAAAATGCATAATGGAAGAAATAGAGAAAAGAGAATAAAAATTCCAAATATGTCCAAGAAAGTGACAAGTAATTATCCAAGAACTTGAGATGAATGGGCTAAGAGTTAAGATAATTTTTGAAGCCAACACGAGAGGCCCCATTTTCGTCCCAAAATAAGAGAGAGAAGAGGAAGATGGATTCATGAAGCAAGGACAACCTCTAGAGCTTAATGACTTGAAGAGGAAGTTCAACTTTAAAGTTTGAAAAAGTTGTGAAGTCATGCATAGCTAATTAAGCAAGATTACATTATCCACCTTACATCATCTATCTCATAAATGCTTGAGCCAAAATTTAAACTAAATTCTCTCCCCCAACCACTCGTGTCTCGGCCTAGGAGGGAAGAGAAGGAAAAAAAAATGGTTTCATGAAGCAAACAAGTACTAGAAGCCTATGGAAGTAAAAATTCAAGAAAGAGAGTGGCTTGGAGAGCAAGTTGGGTAGTTGGATCTTTTAAAAACCATTTCTTTCTTATTTGGAGCTGCTGGTCGGTTTTGAGAAGGAGAGAAGAGAGAGGCAAGAACTCACACAAAGGAACACAAGAGAATACAAGGAGCAAGAGAAAATTGGAGCTAGGTAAGGTCTTGAACTCTCAATCTATTTCTTCTACTCTTCCTACTAAGGGTTAAGACTTAAAGAGGAACCTTTCTTGGTACTTTTTTCTGGGGGGTTATTTTTATTTGTAGTCGATTGTCAGGTAGTAACCTTAATACTCATATACTCTGTGTGACTAGTGTATGTATGTTTTACCATGTTATGTTACATATATTTAGTTATCATTTATTTCCAAGCGCTGTGGAACCGGAACATGCTGTGGGCCGTGCTCGGTGGTCTGTGCTGTGTGCTATTAGGACCACTGCAGTCTGTGTTGTGTGCTATTAGGACTACTAGTTCCGGATTTGGCTGTGTGCCTTGATACTGAATGTTATGTGGTATTTATTTATTTATGGTTTTTCTTACATGCATCATTTATACATTTTATAGGAGATTAATAGTTACTCTAGGATTCAAATTTTGAATCCTAGCCCCTTTTAAGTCCTCTGGCAGTTCATTTAGAGCGGAGCAGGGAGATAGTGGTAAGGCTCCGGAGCAGGACCAGTGAGATGGAGGATGTTGATGATTTTTTCTGGTGGATATTTATTTTGACTACCGGATGACTGTAGTACTTTATTTTGGCCTGTAAGACACCATTATGTGGATGACTGTATATTTTGATCCATCCGGAGAAAAAAATTATCTTTCTGTATTTTTATCAGTATATTATTGTCCAAACCGATGCGTGCTCTACTGCTTATACTCTAATGTGTGACGTAAATTAACCTGGGAAAAATAAACTTTTAATTGAATAAAAGTAAAGGAACACACTACTCGCCACCCGAAAGGCGAGGCCGATAGATATGTAACAATCTATAGGTTTGCAATTCTACAGAGAAAAAGTACAGGGTGAAATTCTCCCCACCAAAATCTTTACAAAAATGATATTTGAATGCCATGAAACATATTTTACCTTCTCTGACAATCCATTCAAATAATATAAAAAAAAATCCATTTACCTCTAACCCTGCCACGAAAATCAACCTCCTCACGGAGTTCAGCCACATCCAACAATTTGAAACAGTGCTTCAGACACTGAGCTTGGTACTCCCTGACCTTCGGTGACGGCAACATGTTGATAAGATACTTCTCATGGATACCTTCACCTCAACTCACAACACTTAAATCTTTTATCAAGTACTCGCCTAAGAACATTGAAGAAACGATCCACCACTTCCTCAACATAGAGCCTCAGAATCATTCGTATGTGTCCCTACCCAAAAACCATTATAACATAGTTTTACAGACGATACCCCAACAAACTTAATGTGAACGTAAAAACCTGACCTTTTCATCATACTTCAGAATCATTTGTTTCTCTCTCTAGTGGTTAAGTATGTATTTTGCCCACTTGGCACAGAAATTGAATCAAAACTACTAGAGCTCTCAACTGAAGCAAATAATGGAAATAAACAAAACTACTAGAGCTCTCAACTGAAGCAAATAATGGAAATAAACAAAACTACTAGAGCTCTTCTTCAAGCAACTCAGCAAACATGCATGGGGAGGATTGAAACTTGCAGTGACTATCAGAACAACGTAACATATGTGAATAAAGATATAATGCAAAAGTTCCAGAGAAGGATAAGAAATAAGAAAGACCCATACATATTTATGAACGAAGACCAATGATGGAGGAGGCAGGAAATCGCCGTGGATCGAACAGGTTTCGAATTTTCTTTCTACTTTTTAAGGATTCTCTGAGATAAATGAAGGTTGAAACTCTCTTTCAAAATTAATTTTAGGTGCATTGCATGGGTCAGAGTTGCCTAAGAAGGCCAAACAGCATTTAATTATTCAAAAGGGAACTTTCTTAAAATGAAACCAAAACAGGAAATGGAGGGCTCCGCATCATTGATTAACTCAACTCCATGAAGATATGAGATCATATGTGGGCTCAGAAGGAAAGTGTAAACAAAGAATGATTGACCGAGAGAGAGAACGAGGGCGAGGGACTCGAACGGAGACCGGCGGTAAGGAGGGATCAGGAGGAGGAGATGGAGATGGCGGTGGGAGTAAGAAACCTTCCCAGAGTGCTATGGGTGGGGATGGACAGGGATTTGCCTTTGGCAAAATGGCAAAGGAAAGGAGGAGTGGGGAAGGAAACTCTGAGGGTGTCTCACCAAATCCGAGGACTAGTTCTTCCAAGTTGTCATATCGTGATAAACTTCTCTCACCGGGATGTGCCGGATTCCTGATTAAACATTCCGAGGAGGACGACATCATGCAGGGGTGGAAGGATTACTTTCATAAGATGAATGAGGAAGAGCCCCACGCTGTTCAAGAGGAATCAGAGGAGGAAGAGAACCAGACGTCGAGAAGGACGGAAGGGAAGCCTGGCAAGCTGTCTTTCACTGCAGAGGAGTACTCAGCTTGGTGTTTACCATGGATGAACTCATTGATCATTAAAGTCCTGGGTGCAAATTTCCCCACCTATGTGATCCGTGATCGTATTAATCGTATGTGGAGACCAAAGGATGCTTTGAAACTTATTCCGTTGAGTAATGGATATTATATAGTTTCTTTTTCAAATAAAGAAGATCGGGAGTATGCTTTTCAAGAGGGACCATGGATGATAGAGGATCATTATCTGATTGTTCAACGGTGGCGGCCAAATTTTAATCCTTGGAAGGCGGACTTGCAATGTAATATCGCGGCTTGGGTGCGACTGCCAGACGTCCCGTTTGAGTTTTACAATGTAGAGTCTCTGCGCCGGCTTGGAAACATGATAGGTAAAATGATTAAAGTTGATCGTTCCACCTCAATCTATGACAAGGGCGGGTTTGCACGTATCTGTGTAGAGATTGATTTGAAGCAGCCTCTCCTTCCTACGTATATGGTATTTGGTGAAGAGCGTTCTATTATTTACGAGGGGCTCCACCATGTTTGCTTTACTTGTGGCAAATATGGGCACCAAAAGAATGAATGTCCACTGACCAAGGCTACAGAGAAGTCCCAAGGCCCGGAACCAGAATCTGCTGAAAATCTGATGGGAAAAGAAGGGGATAAGTTGGCGGCTACAGACTCAGGCGATGGAGATATTGGGAAGGCTCAGGTAGTGAAAGAGAAGGATGTAGGGGCTGACAGCGATCAAAACCAGAGGAAGAACATGGCGACTGGAGGAGGCGGACCTGCAGTTCCCGACGGTGAAGCAAAGGATGAGAGCCCGTTTGGGAAACTGCTGGTTTTGCGTCGTGATTTTCGTGGACATTTAATTCAGAGCAGTATAAGGAAAGGCTTTAATGAGGAGAAATCCCAGACCGTTACTCAGCAATCAATTAAGGATATGCAGGATTCACGGATGATGGGTGCGAAGAAGGAGAAAGTTCTGGTTTCAAGGGAGAACAAAAATGAGTCGGTCCTGATTAATGGTGCTGTGAAATCTGAGTGGGTCCCGGTGGGTTCCAAAAGGAAAAATCAAAGCAAAGGAAAAGTCAAAGGGAAAGAGAATTCTCCTCCAGCTAGCCGTGACATACGCAAAACGAGAGTGGGCCGTGGATCATTGATTCCATCATCTTCTAATTCTTTCACCGTTTTGCAAAATTTGGAGGTCCAGAATAATAGCTTAATTTCTTCAACCTGCGTGGGGCCCAAAGCCGACAAAGGAATGGAGATTTCCCTGGACAAGGTGATGGTCGAGAAGCCTGGATGTGGAGTCTCGTTGTCACAACCCGTAAGTTCTTTGGATATGGTAGAGGATCAAACACATATACATGCCGTTGATTTGAACAAACAACCAATGGATGAATTAATGTGTGATCAGGATAGAACCCGGGGGGAGGTTGCCACACCCCAAAACTCAAAATTTGTTTCCCAATGATTTTTTTAATCTGGAATTCTAGAGGTACTGGTGCTAAAAGCTTCCCACCTCTTGTTCGTGACCTTAAAACACACTACCGACTAGATTTTCTTGCAGTTTTGGAAACTGGATGTTCTAGGGAGGCTTCCCAAGGACGAGCGCAACAACTAGGCTTCCCTAATATGGAGCTAATAGATGGTGAGGGATACAGTGGTGGTATTTGGTGCTTCTGGGAGCATAGCATCAAGTCCATTTCTTTGATTGAACGCCATCACCAATTCATTCATTTACACGTCATCGGATCAACAGGAGGTTCTTGGACACTCACAGTGGTTTATGCTTGTCCTACTTGTGTGGCACGTCGGGTTCTCTGGGACAATCTATCACACCTTGCTCCTTTGGTACAGGGTCCCTGGCTGTTAGGCGGTGATTTCAATAGTACCCTTCTCTTTTGTGAAAGAAGATCATCTACTACATTCCGGTCCTCGGTTGATCGTGATTTTATTAGATGGGTTGAGCAGCAGGACATGAGGGATGTTGGTTTTGCTGGTCCAGAGTTTACGTGGAAACGGGGTTCATCGGAGGCACGACTAGATAGAATGCTGGCAAATGAACAGTGGACTAACCTGTTTCCAAACGCCTCGGTTGCCCATCTTCCTTTCTTCAAGTCAGATCACAGACCATTACTTTTGTGCCTGGATAAGGAAGTAAACACAGCCCCAAGAAACCGGCCATTTAGGTTTATTATATTGCTGCTTGGGTACTTCATGATCAGTTTGACAATTTTGTTCGCCAGTCATGGTCCCCTAATATGGCTTGGGTTCAGAACACTAACCAGTTCACCACAACATGCTCTAAGTGGAACAAAGAGGTCTTCAGGCATACGGAGGGAAGGAAGAAAGTGCTCCTGCGAAGGCTAGATGGCATTAATAGGGTGGTCTCTCGGGTTGGGATGCAACCAAAATACGAGACTCTCCAGTTTGAAATTTGGAAGGAATTAGAGGATGTTCTTCTTCAGGAATCTCTTATCTGGGCCAGAAAGCTAGGGCAGAGTGGTCAGTGTTTGGGGATCGAAATACTCGCTACTTTCATGCACGTGCGAATCACCGGCGGAAGTCCCAACGTATTGAGGCTATTAAAGATGGTGAGGGTGTATGGGTTTATGATATTCCCTTAATTAAATCTATGGCTTCTGGTTTCTTCTCTAATCTACTCTCAGATGATACCTTCGTCCGGCCAAATATTAACTGCAACATGTCCTTCCCTTGTGTGGACGAGGGCATTCTTCGACGATGCAATAGAGAAATTTCAGATATTGAAGTTAAGGATGCTATTTTCAGTATGGGTGCTCTAAAATCCCCGGGCCCTGACGGGTTAAATGCTCTATTCTATCAGAACCAATGGAGTACGGTAGGCGTTTCTGCTGTGACTTATGTGAAGTATTTATTCGCTAATCCGCAGGTGATTAAAGAGATTAATGGTACTCTGATGGTCCTAATCCCGAAGAAAGATAACCCAGAGTCCTTTGGGGATTTAAGACCGATAAGTCTCTGTAATGTTATCTACAAAGCACTTACTAAAATCCTTGTGAATAGGCTTAAGCCCATTCTACCTCAAGTAATTGCCCCTAACCAGTGTAGCTTTGTCCCGGGGCGTCATAGCAGTGATAACATAATTGTGGCTCAAGAGGTGGTCCATTCCATGAGATCCATGACAACAAAAAAGAAGGGATTCTTAGCAATTAAAATTGACTTGGAGAAAGCTTACGACCGTGTGAAATGGAACTTTTTATTCAACTGTCTCCAAGAACTAAGCCTTCCGGGCCGGCTTATTGAGGTAATTAAGCAATGTGTCTCTAGCTCTACTATGCAGTTATTGTGGAATAGGGATAAAGCGGATAGTTTTCAAACATCTAGGGTGGTCAGACAAGGAGATCCATTATCGCCTTATTTGTTTGTCATATGCATGGAGAAATTAGCCCATATTATCCAGTCTGAAATTCAGGATAAGCATTGGAGACCTATCCGGTTATCTAGAACTAGCCCGCCCATTTCTCATCTATTCTTTGCAGATGACATTATCTTGTTCGCAGAAGCCTCTATGGATCAAGTCGATGTGATTAACAAATGTCTCAACTCATTCTGTGAAAGCTCTGGGTTGAAAATTAACCAGCAGAAAACTAGAGTATACTTTTCAAAGAATGTGAATCATGTTAGGAAAAGGGAATTGTGTGAGTCCCTAGGCTTCTCTATCACAAGTGACCTGGGAAAGTATTTGGGTGTTCCCCTTCACCATCAACGAGTCACTAAGGAATCATTTCACTATGTAGTAGACAAGGTGAAAACAAGGCTGTCAACATGGAAGGCACGGTCCCTATCTTCTGCAGGTAGAGCCACCCTCATCTCGTCTGTCACCTCGGCTATTCCAGGTTATGTTATGCAAACATCTTTGCTTCCGGCTAGCACTTGTGAGAGCCTGGACCAAAGTAACCGTAAGTTCCTATGGGGGAGCACTGAGGATCAAAAACGAATACCACTAGTCTCCTGGGATGTTGCATGTAAACCAAAAGCTCGTGGCGGGCTAGGACTCCGGCAATCTGGGTACTACAACCAGGCTTTTCTGATGAAGATTGGTTGGCAGTTAGCAACCAGAAGAGAGGATTTTTGGGTAAAGGTTATTCGGAGTAAATATAACTGCGGCTCGGATGTTCTTCCAAAGATTGAAAGGGGAAAGTCAGGGTCGAATTTGTGGAGTGGGATTAAACGTACATGGAGTAAGGTGCAAGAAGGGATTGAAGTAATGCCTAATGGCCTCCTGCGGTGGAAGTGGACCAAGAGTGGCGAATTTACTGTAAGATCGGCTTTTGACAGCTTGCGTCCTACGGAGGTTCACCCGGAAAAGATTTGGGGCGTCATTTGGAAGATCAAAGCACCTGAGAGATGTAAAATGTTCATGTGGTTGGTGCTTCATAACCGCCTTCTAACTAATATGTCCAGATGCAAGAGAGGCTTAAGTGAGATGGGAGATGCTCGGTTTGCAGTTCAGGCATGGAGACTCTGTTGCATGTCCTTAGAGACTGTCCTGAATCACTCGCTTTATGGAGACAGGTGGTTCCGGACCACTTATGGCACAAGTTCAGCTCATTAGAAGTTGACAACTGGACTCGGTGGAATTTAAACTGTAGTGGTGTTTCAGTGCAGCCAGAGGAGTGGAATCAGCTGTTTATCATTACTTGCTGGTGGCTCTGGAAACGACGAAATAAATTTGTTTTCGAGGGCACGCGGGTCTCGAACTATGCAGTGATCACTAGCGTGGCGGCTATCAGGAGCTGCTTGATTAAAGCCCGAGATCGACTGGTGCTAGTAGATGGCCAGAAGACTGTCTCAGGGCTCTCTTGGCAAGCGCCACCTGCAGGGTGGGTTAAGATAAACTCGGATGGCGCTTTTTCGCCTTACAGTCCGGGGGTGGCTAGTGGAGGAATTCTGAGAAACGAGGCAAGCGAATTTCTGTCAGCTTTCTTGTTTAAAGGAGAGGAAGGAGATAGTCTAACAGCGGAGCTATGGGGTTGTCTACATGGCTTGAAGCTTGCGTGGGACGGAGGGTTTAGGAATGTAGTACTGGAGATTGACTCGTCGGAGGCCGTCGATTTGATAAGAAGCCTTGCTAATGAAACTCACGAAGACTGCGGCTTGGTTGATGAAATCAAAGCAGTTGTAGATCGCACGTGGACTGTTGAGGTTCGCCTCATAAGTCGACAGGTTAACACAGTCGCGGATCATCTTGCTAAGAGAAGTCTATCTGCTATGTCTGGTTTACAGGTTATTTCATCTCCTGATATGGCGTTATCTAGGATATTAGACTGTGAGAAGGGATAATTTGTAAGGCTACTGAATTGTATCAAAAAAAGAAGGAAAGTGTAAACGGTTCACATTAGGAGGTAAAAACGCAGTATTTTCACATGCGTACTGATTTCTCTGTGTGCATGCAGTAGTACTGTACATATATGAGCTTAGCTGATTACAACTGAAATGCGTATAATATGAATATCTATTTCTTCCAGCTTCTCCACCATATACTGTCTACAGTTTTCCACTTCTGCGCATTATGCTTTTTCTGGGTGTCTTTGGCATATTTCCCAAATTTGAAAGCAAGCCAAGGGTGCATAGGAACCAACATATAGACCAGACATACAGTTGCATAAATTAAATAAAGAGATTGAATAAGGAAAAAAAAAGAAAACCCTCCATAAACGCATCATGAACCAGATAGAAGAGGGGTGAGCAAAAATAATTCATGTTTCATTGTCATATATCTGATTTTCTAAAATGTTTTGAGTGGCAATTTCATCATGCAAAATTAAGAAATGTATAACAAGTATATTTATATTCTTGGACATGTCCAACTGTCCATATAAAAAAAATCTTCCATTAATTAACCTTACAAATAAGAACTTATACTACTACTACATATATAAAATGATACGTTAAAGATAAATCATGTTTCGTTGTCATATATCTGATTTTGATAATTTGATATGTTAATTAAATGATTTTTTGGAGCCATTAAAACCTGCGCCTCTTCATGTTAAATTGGAAAATATGAACACAAACACGCAATGAGACATTCATTAATTATTTCATTGTTTTGCAGCTGGAGTTAGCAAAATAGTCTAAGTTTAGAAATATTTAAGGGCCGGGTTTAGGTGCGCCTACCATTCATTATTATACCAAATACTTTGCAACTTTATTTAATTTCTGATCTTAATTACTGATGAAGTTTTTGACACGAGTTAATGTTTTCTTTCTTCTTTTGTAGGCTACTACTCTAACATTTTATTTTTTCCCCCCAAATCCTTCCCTCATCACTGCCTCTGAAATATGCTATAGATGATCTGAAAATGAGCAAGGCTAGCTAGGTCACACATTATATTCGATTTAATTACATAAAGAGGGAATTAAATTTAGAATTTTCAAAATATAATAAAACTAAATGTCATTATAATGTTGCTTATAAGTTGTATAAAATAGGAAACCATGCTTTATGGAAATAGAATAATCCACTTGCATGCCTAAACCGCGTGGCCTTTATTACCATCACTTTTTTTTTTTTTGGGAGAATTAAAATGAAGGACCTAGAACAGATAATATTTACTGAGAAGGATTGTAAAAATTGTAATTTAGGACGACCAATCAACAAAGTAAGAAAGTTAAAAATACTAAATTTTCCCTATTCAAACCTCCTATATTTTCTTTCACATTCTATGTTTAAAACTAATATGAATTTCTAAATTTTATTTAATTAAATGCAATTTTTCTCATTTTTAACCCTTATGCTATTATGTAGACATTTATAGAAAAAAATAACACAACATCTTTCATTTTTTCAAAATTATAATTTCATTTTTAAAATTGACACAAAATTTGTTGAAATTAAAAAATTATATAATTTTAGGAAAACTCAGAATTTTTTATAATTTATTATATACGTTAGAAAAATGTTATATAAAATTTAAAAATTTAAAATTGACAGAGTCATGTTCAGCACAAGTGCCATTTTCCGGTATTGATGGCAAAGGATAACAAATCAAACTATAAATTACAAATAATATGACTCACTTTTTATAACCTCATAATATTCACATGAACATGTTATAAATTTTAAATTAATATGTTGACAACATATCAATTTTTATTAATACATTATAATGTTTCACTTTTTCACACAATATAATAACGTTTTATTTTTTCCATTCCAGCCTACACAACTAATACTAATAAAATATGAAATGTTTTTATTTTTCTTTGTTTTGGTTGATAAAGTTTTTTTCTTGATTTATACAATTTGTATAAATCAGGAAAAAACTGAATGATATAAATGCGTCAATTTCAATATTATGTAGATGTTAGTTGAAGTTTAAAAAAAAAAAAAGATGATTTGGCGGTTGTAATTTTGCTGAAAAATATAATTCGAATTACTTTTAAATATAATGTGGGAGATATTGAAAGAGATAATGTCGGAAGTTAATATAATAAATGGAGATATCATATATATCTGATTTAATTTGAATTGAGATATAATATCTCAGATTTAATTAATTAGACAGATATCATATCTCAGATTTAATTTTCGAATAGAGATATCATATATCTGATTTAATTTGAATTGAGATATAGTATCTCATATTTAATTAAATAGACCGATATCATATCTCAGATTCAATTTATAAAGATAAATTAAATCAGCAGGCTTTTAATTTGGATTAATTGAATAGATTTGATTAGATCTGTTGGACAGATTTAATTAATATCCAAATTCGAATTCAAGGTTAATTGAGATTAGTCTTGAATATTTTAATATGTCTCAATTAGGGTATTAGAAACTCTATAAAAAGATATTGATCTAGTCGTATTGTGAGACCCCGGCATCGTTTATGTGCCTTATTTGAGCAGTATATGTTATATGTGACTGCTCTTTCCAGTTTAGGCTTTATGCCTCGCTGTGTGCGACCTATTGAATGCGGTATGTTTTATAGTTTTTCTTGCATACTTTGTACATACACTGTATATGAAATTAATGGTTACTCTGGGATTCATAATGAATCCCAGACTATTATAAGAATACAGGAAGTGCATCTAGGATGAAGCAGGAGTCTGGAGGTAAGACGGGAGAGCTTGACTGAGGATTTGTGGAGCATGGAGACAGCTTTTTGTCATTACACCTTTAGTTTTGGATGACTGTATATTAATAGTTATTTTTGGAAGGTTTATCTGGCTGACTGTATATTAACCCTTGGAGGGACTTATTTTTGTTTAGATATTTACTTTACCAGAATTATATTGTCCATTCTCATTGCTCTGCTGCGTATATACTCTGATACGTATTTATTTTGTGTAAAAGTAGAAGTCACTCTACTCGCCACCTGAAAAGGTGAGGCCGGTAGGAGTATAACACGAACAATTTATTTAAGTGCCATTCATTGCCTAACTTGACCCCTTTAGATAGGAAATTGCTATTATTTGATGTGATTTTTATATCACATTAATAAGCACTAAATATAGTCATATACAGTATTTAGCAATTATTAATTAATTTCAAAACAAAATTCGTATAGAAAAATAATCAATAGATTATAATTCTTTGAGACACATATTCACCTTTATATTTTGCTAATTATTTATCCAAAATAGAATGACCTATGATAAGAGAGAAATTAGGGTATTACAAATATTGTAGCGCAAATTGCACTACAAACTTTATTCTATATTTAGGACTTGAAGGAATATTAAGATGAGTGTATAAGAAAATTTGTAAAGATTTTTTTTTTAATTGATTATAGGGTTTTCCAAACACCTTACTCTCAATCTCATTACCTATGAGACATTTTTTTTTTAATTTGTACTTCTTGCTTATAATTTCTTATTTCTAATTATAGAAGACTAGCCTAGTAGGAATAAAATCTATATAAACTTATAAACCACACCATGTGTGACTCCCCATCATCTTGTCAGTCCAATCCTTGAACATCAATCTCTCAATAAAAGTACGTTTGTTAGGAAAATAAACACAAAGAGACTGCTTAGTTTGTTTATAAAAGAAAAAAGAAAGGTCAATTTCAAAAAATAAATTAAACTACCTCTTAAAAAGCTTCTTATGAGAAAACCCTTCTACCTTCTGGCACTATACGCTACTATCTTATTTTACGTATTTGCAAAAGTTTTCAATCGCCAAGCGAAGAAATCTTTTGAATGCCCCATCTTTTATCAAGTAATAATTGCTTGTCTTCCTTTAAAAACTTGGACTCTTGGTTTGATCAGTGCCATACATTCTTCAGATATTTTTGTGCTTTGACGGTAAATCTTTTATATGTGATGTTATCATTTTGTTACGGTTGTTTTGGACTTGTGATTCATGTCTTTTGAGGCTTGATGTTACTTGTTACCTCAACAATAATTTGTTGGTGTGTGTATGTATATTTCAATTTTTGAAAATAACAATAATGTATTTGAATATTTAATATATACACACACACTCGCTCCGTTAAGAAAATTCAAAAAAAAATAATAATTAAAAGTAATAAATATGTAATTTTTATATCTTTCTTTCTAATCATAGCGTTGTTTAGAAATAGTATACATGAGAGATAATAAGTGAAAAATTGCAAAGAGATAATGAGTGACATATTTGATGAGGATAAAAATAAAAAGATCTAGTTATGATTTCAAATAAATAAGATTTATTCAATGGATACAAAAATGAATCCGAATTCCCTACTCATCCACATCCTCAAAATGGGACCCCCTTTTTTTTTGAGTTAAGTTGTATTTAACATCATGAATTACTTTTTTTTAGTAACAACAAATATTTCAAATTAATTAATTTTTACAACATCTAACACCATGAAGTATTTTTTTCATCTAGCACCATAAAAAAAAATACTCAATAAGTTATGAATTATTTATCAAGTTTTTTCATTCACTTTTCAACTCTTAATAATAAACCTAATTTGAAATTTTACAATTTCAATATTCTTTTTGTCTCTTTCCCTTTTTGTTGTTGTTATTATTGATGTTGGAAAAAAGCGCTTTATCGATAAAGTTAAATAATTTCCTTTCTTTTTGCATTGGGAGTGAAAAAAAAATATGTCTAATAAAATAGGAATATAGAAGTCAGACCCTCTTATGCATTTCAGCAATCAAATTTTGTAACACCCCATTTTTCAAAAGCGAAATAATTTAATATTATCAGAGTAGAGCATTGGAGCAGATAAGAGTATGAGTAACTGATAAGTATGTGACCAAAAACTAATTGTGGCGTATGCGGTTGTTTATAATAGCGGTACATTTATCTGAGTATCCAAAATTCTAACTACATAGATATGTAAAATACATTCTCAAAATAAATCTCCAGCCGAGTCCTTACGCGTGCTGCTTACCCTTGTCACCGGCTCTTGATCCTCCGGATCCTGAAGCTATGGTAAGTGCTGAGGTCCAATACCCATCGGACCTCAGGTAACAGTTAACCTCATGCTCAAGTATAAACAATATACGAAAGATAGATATTCATAACATTATAGCATACCATACATAGCACACAGCAAATGTAAGGCTATAACAACACAACAGTATATAGCACACAGCACATGTAAAGTTATCCACGTTTACACTAACCAGTGCCATGACAGCTCCTCGTGCCCTCAACGTTAGGAAAACAACCATGCGGTATTATCAATACTATAACCCGCGTAAAGCTGAATGTATAAACAGTGACCTAAGACCAAGTCCTAGCCACGGTGCATGTCCCAAGACAAAGTCTTGTTCATGACTCTATGAAATAATCTATCACATATAAGCATACAAGAAGCATCAGAGTTAGAGTTACAGTACGCTCCATACCTTTATTCGTGTAGTTAGCGGTACGTGCGTCCGTTCGGTACAATTCCTGCTTTTCATGGATATCCTATACTAGTATCACCGCATTATTCTCTTGAAAATAATATCTTAAGAGATATTTTAGCCACTTTTGACCTTTTTACCCCTGGTGGATTTGATATTCCAATTATACCCTGACATTTCCTTAAAAACGTCATTTCAGCATTTCTAGGCAGATCTTTGAAAAATCATTATTAATTCCAAAAAAATATAAATGTGGTGCTTCAAAAGCCAAAATGACCCTTGATAAGTCTATTGTCTAGGAAAAATAACGGATTTAACTCGAACTCCCTGGGTAAATACCAGGTTTAATTTTTTCCAACCACTGTCCAGATTTTGCCCAGAAATTGTGACCCAACTTCAAGAATGTTTATCTCCTTGTACAGAAATAATTTTGCTACATATTTTATATATTTAAAAATCCCTGGATGTCTACTATGTCCATGAAAAATTTCATTATTTTAGGACTTCATTCAACACATAAAATAATAGCCTTAATAACGCTGCCTCCAAAAAACTTCCAACCATAAATTTTTCCAGAATTTCGCTACTTTGATCTTCAATCTTCAAGAACTCTGCTATACCACATTTTTCATCTAATTTTCTAAATAATAACATTTTTAACCATAAAAACATGATAAAAAAACTATTCTTGAAGATTAAAGATCAAAACACCATTTAACTATGAATTTAAAGACTATAGCTCAAGAACTCACCAAGAACTTTGCTTCAACAACTTCAAGCTTCTTCACACTCACTCTCTCTTCTCTATATACAGATGTTAGAGCTTATTTTGGTGTGAAGAATAAAGAGAGCAAAGCCCCCTATTTATAGGAAAATGTCAAGGCCTTTGCTCAATGCCCAAAATACCCTTTGCTTCTTCAAAAAGCCTTCTTGCTCCTTCCAATCCGTCCTCCCCTCTCTCTCTCCTTATCCTCTTCCTTTCATTAATACCCTTATCCTATCCTCTTTCAAAATTTTCCCCCATTTACTACCTTATCCCATGTGCCTATATGATAATACCTTATATTAAATAATACAAACTTTCTCCTCCTAGTGCAAACCATGGTAATTAAACCCGGACCGGACCGGCCGGTTTGAACCAGAAACCGGCGAATCGGCCGTGAAATCGGTCCGGTCTGCCATAGAAACCGGAGTTGGAGTGTTTTTTTTTTTTTCGCTCCAGAAACGTTGAATGAAGGGTGAAGATGTTTACATGGTGAGAAAGAGAGAGAGATGGAAAGAAACAGAGAGCCTGAGAAACAGATCTGGTGTAATAACAAAACCAGTAAAAATAGATCCGGTGATAAAAGCACAGACCAAACACGCAACAGATCAAACACGCCGAGACGGACGAGAAAATGCCGATGACGAACCACGCCGAGCAAGTGGGGGCTGTGTGTTGGCTTGGTGAAAGGCTTGAGTTGATTTTTTTTAGCTGGACAACCCCAGCTTTGAGAAAGAAGAGAATGCCAAGGAGAGAGAGGGAAAGATCACCACTGAAGGGGGCGAGAGTGAAAGAATGAAAGAAGATGGGGAAAAAGATAAGAGCTGAGAACAAAAATTGTGTTATTGCAAAAAGCTATTTTCCTTTCTTCCACGCAAAAAAGCGTATGTTATAGGTTCTAGTTTTAATAGTCAGTCAGCTTTTCAGAGGGTTAGGCGTTGCATTTCTCAATGTAAAATAATTACTTTAAGTTTTATTTACTTTATCAAGTTATTATAATTTTATGTTAAAATATTAATAACCTCAAATCTTTATTTTTGTACCGGTTTGGTCCCGGTTTAGCTCCGGTTTGACCCACTGACCCTTGACCTAGTACCCTGGCCGGTTCAATGACCGGTCTGGGTTTAATAACCTTGGTGCAAACCGTCCCCCCCTTCTTATTTATTGGCTTTTAAATTGTGTTTCTTTTGTCTCTAATAAATGACAACCAAAGCTTCCTATTCGTTCTCTTATTATCACATGGATTAAGATTAATTGTGTGATTTATTAAGGCCATTAGATTTAGCTTTATTAGACTTAATCTTGGCCTTCCATTCATGTAGAAAAAATCCTATCACTATTGAAGATCTTTATTTAGTAACACATGTGCTCTTAACTATATAATTGTGTAATCCTTCCCCTCTCTCTTCCCATGTGATTTTCGTCCCTCATGCTTGACTTTAGGGGCTGCATATCTAATTTTAATTAGCATCCCAAATGTGATGGTTTTTATGATATTAGGTATAATTACCATTATGTGATTGGTTCTTTAATTGATTATGATCATTAGTGCTTCATTCAAAGCTAATCTTGTCTTTTAATTAGTCCTTGACTTTTAAATTAAGATATTCCCTAATTGTTGCCTCTTAATTTGCCCCTTGATTAGTTATAAAGATTGACACAAATTATTTAATTAGTGAAAGATTAATTGCTCATTAATTGTTGTTAATTTCCTTTAATTTGTTTAAGTATTTTCATAATATTTTCTTACTCTTTTTAGTTATTTAAGAATCAGGGTTTAATTATGATAATTATATTGTTTTTTTTTATGATCCATAAATGAAATTTCAAAATTGACTTTTGATTTACTTAATTTTAAGAGGAAATTGCCTAAAATTAAAATTAACAAATTACACAAATTTGAGACACATATTCACCTTTATTTTATAGGTATTATTTATGAAAATATAGTATTTATGATCAATAGGAATTTTAAGGTATTATAAATTTGCGACTGTTTAAAAATTTTGGTTTTTTTTTTTTTTAATAATCTTATCACTGTAAGATTTGAACTTTTTTTGAAATACTAAAAACATAACATTAACATAATAGATACATATTTTTAAAATGTACAACCTAATAATAGGAGAGACATTTGATATTGAAATCTAATTAAATTTAATATTTTTTTGCCTCCCTAATTATTTTTATGATCAACCTAACAATATGCTTTTGTCAAAGAGAACCTTGAATTACTAACAAGTGGCAAAATCGTTTTTCCTTTAAATAAGATATCAGAGTTTGGAAATCTGATAAAAAAAAGATAAACTTCCATTTGTTTTAAGATAATAACAGGCTATATATGTTTAACAATTCAAGGAATATTCAGTCTGTAATTATTTTAATATCCAACGATTTAATAAAAATACAAAAAACTGATTTTTATTCATAAAACCAAGTTTTCAGTAACATAAAAATACGAATATAAAGAACGAGAAAGCGACGACAAGAGATTCTTCTCAGACCGTGGATTGGAGGGCTTTCCTCTGAAGATCGCTTCTTCGTTCTTCACAATTGAGCTTGATGAAGCGGATTGTAGTGGCCGGCGACATGCCGTTTCTTCCGGAAGAAATCATTACAAACATTCTTATTCGACTTCCGATAAAAACCCTAATCCGATCCCGATGTGTGTGCAAACATTGGAGAAATATTATCAGATCCCCATCTTTCATCTCTGACCACCTCCACCACTCCAGTACCCATCAAAACCCTTCTCTTCTTTTACAACGACGTTATGACTTATGGTTGCTTGATTGTAAGACGCAACTCCACGAAGTTAACATTGCACCTTTGCTCGATTCCCCTAAAACTTTTAAAATCGTCGGTTCCAGCAATGGCTTGCTCTGTGTTAAGGTCGATAGGTATTCTGTATTTTATTCTTCCCTTTTACTGTGGAATCCAGCGACTAGAGAGGTCAGACAGTTGCCCCCATATACCCCAAATACGAAAGGTGTACATCTCCCTCTCCCTATAGGATTTGGCTTTAGTCCAGTAATTAGTGATTACAAGGTAGTGATAACTTATCAATACATTAAAGTGATAAATTTTGATCGTGTTTTTCCTTATGACCCTCTGCTTGTCGTAGTGTATTCATTAAGCTCAGGATCATGGAACAAAGTAGAATTTGGGGTTAAAAACGTTCTTATTGGTTATGAAAGCGTCACTTTGAATGGAATTATGTTTTGGTCTGGGTTTAGGAGGAATCCAGACACATATACTCATCACTTTGCAATAGTTTCATTTGACATAGCAAATGAAGTGTTTACTTTGATACCTACACCTGATTGGTCCGGTTCAAAATCTAGGCTTACCAGGTATGAGAACAAACTTGCTGTGCTTTCTTTTTTTGCGTCTCATTACTCTGAATCTTTGATTGAATTGTGGGTGATGGAGGATGGTTCAGGTGCATCTTGGGCTAAGAAATATAGTAGCTGGCTCATTCCAAGTGTGGTACGTCCTGTGATGACTATTTGGATGAATCAAATTGTTTGTGATGGTAGTGAATGGGAAAGTTATCCAGAACCAAAAATTACTCTGTTAAATATCTCTACCAATGAATTGAAGGCGTTTAATATCAGCAAATGTGGCAGGGCCAATGGCA
The DNA here is from genome assembly GCA_025563575.1 of Acacia pycnantha. Classification (NCBI taxonomy): domain Eukaryota; kingdom Viridiplantae; phylum Streptophyta; class Magnoliopsida; order Fabales; family Fabaceae; genus Acacia; species Acacia pycnantha. The sequence continues at coordinate 4,036,792 of JAMWYP010000003.1, read as the reverse complement.
GTGGCTTTATTTACAACCATGCTGAAAGTCTTGTGCCAATTGGATGAATTAAATTGTGTACGATATTGTACAAGGTGTAGGGTCATAAGTGATATTAAACTGTTATGTGGAGAATGATGAAGCAAAATTTGTTCTATTGTTATTTGTTGAATTTAGAAGGATAAAGCATACTTTACTAAATTCTGTTGATAAAAGTGAGTACATGGGGGCCTTTATATAGGCAAACCTAGGGCTAACCCTAGAATCTAATCTTATCTAAATGATTAAGATATATTATCATAAGATATAATATATCCATATATTTATCCTAATAAATATCAAATAATAATAACATAATGACTAATCTAAGATAATGATTAATCTAAATAATATATTCATAATATTCTAACACTCCCCTCAAGCTGGAGAGTATATGTTGATTATTGACAGCTTGCCTCGAAATCCTTCAAACTTTGTTCTGCCTGCTTCAATCTTCAAAATCTTTAGGCTTGTACTTCTTGAGTCTCAGCAGCCCATTTATTTTTATCTGGGCTTGTACTCTTCTTTAGTCTCAGAGGTCCCATTTATTTTGTTTGGGCTTGTACTCCTTTTTGAGTCTCAGAGGTCCTATTTATTTTGTTTGGGCTTGTACTCCTTTTTGAGTATCAGAGGTCCCACATTGAGTAGCAGAACTTGCCCAGAAGAATCTCGAGTCCCTTTTTCTAGAAGTCCCAATCGTCCTCTTCCCTTGTAAATTCGGATTGTACCGCATTCACACCGGGATAGAGTTTGACATATTCTCGCTTCTCAAGTATCTCGAAGCACTGAATTCTTCTTTGCTCAAACGATCATCATTCCCAACCGTTAGTTCAGCTGGGACAATGTGACTTTGAAAGTTCGAGATTCCACTTGAAGGTTTTCCATGGAGTTTCCAAAGATTCTTCTCTAGTATGACCCTTCTTCTTGCAAGTAGTTGCACTTTTGTTCCCCGTGTGGTCCCTTAACCGCAAGAGCCGAGCTTTCATTTTGGCTTGGGCCACTTCGGTTCAGGAGTTTTCGCTTTCCTCAAACTACGAATTAACAACCTCAAAGAGTTGTGGTAGTGGCTTCAACCCCATGATTCTGCCCCTTATTTCTTCGAAAGCGTCATTTAGGCCTAAAAGAAAATCGTGTATCCTTCCTTCTTCCACAATTCGTTTGTACAATTGTCCATCTTTGAGGCTTTTCCCAAGGGTGAACCTCAAACAAATCCTGTTGTTGCCACAATTTTAGCACAGAATTATAATATTCAGTTACTGTCATGTTACCTTGTCCTAAATAACGGAGTTGTTATTTTAGGTGGATCAAGGCAGCAGTGTTATCATGTGAGGAGTAGGTTCTCCGAGCAGTATCCCATATTTCCTTTGCTATGTGGGCGAGTAGATAGCCCTCACTGATCTCCACAGTCATCGAGTTACACAACCAAGTCATAACTTGGTTATTTTCAACGAATCGCATGTGTCAAAATTTGGGTCATTAGGAGTTGCTGAGGTGCTGCCCTGTTAATATATTTCTCTTTTCTCTTGCAGCGAATATACCTCAGTATACTTTGGGACCATTGGAGATAGTTTTTACCATTAAATCTATGGTTAACAACCATACTATGATTTTCTGAGAAATCTGGTATCATCTCTGTGGTTCTAAAAGGTATCGTTTGATTTGGTGGTTCTGTTTCGGATTGAGAATGTGTACTTGTCATAAGAGCCATGAGATTGACTCCAGTTTGACTGAAACTTTGAGGTATTGTACTGAATAAAGGAGGGTCCATCGTTCTGGTCAAAAAAGTTCGCCAGAAGCTGTTGTTCACGACGGCGTGTGGGTGTCATGCGCCGGGAAAGAAGGTGGCGCGTGGTGTTCACGCGCCGGTCTTTTGGCCGTCATCTCTCCGGGATCTGCCAATCGGTGAGATCCGACGCCGTATTTGGTGGCGGTGACGTGAGACGCGCCTTCCGGTGCTCATATCGAAGATCTCGTCCTCTGTCACTGTTCTTCGTCCGTCAGTGTCTCGTGTTCTCTCTTTCTCTCTCTCTCGCCTCTCGTTTCCCTCTCTCTTTCTCTCGCCTCTGTGAAGAAGGGTTGGACGCCTTTGAAGATTTGTAGATCTTCGAAGACCGGAGATCTGGAGGTTTGTTTTCGTTTTTTTTAACAAAGACCTCAAAACGATGGTGAGGAGGGAAGAGTTGAACAGTCGCTGGAGACTGTGGGTATCGTGGAGTTTATTGTAGATCTAAAATTAGACCTGGCTTTGATACCATGTTGAATTTAGAAGGATAAAGCATACTTTACTAAATTCTGTTGATAAAAGTGAGTACATGGGGGCCTTTATATATTATCATAAGATATAATATATCCATATATTTATCCTAATAAATATCAAATAATAATAACATAATGACTAATCTAAGATAATGATTAATCTAAATAATATATTCCTAATATTCTAACATTATTTAATCTCTATTAATGATTGTACTTGTAATCTTAGATTCCCTTTGACGAAGTTATTTTGAATGATTTATGCGCATCTATATTCAATACCAGGTGTGTTTCAAACTTTATTGGACTCATTTATGAATTTTGCTGTTCAGTTCTTTTGTCCACCAATGATTTTATATCATTCCCAAGGGAAGGGAAGTTGACACATCAGGTGGGTTCAAATCATTGTGCAGAGTTTGAAAAGATGTTATTATTATGGTATCTGCCATCATAGTTCTCCTTCTCCACGCTGTAACAAAATGGTCTTATTCTTCAGTGCTTGACTTCCATGAAAACTTGTCTGCAGAAGTCATTAAAAGAAAATTGCTTCGTAACTTATGAAGTTCTCACTCTCATTCTTTCTTCTTCTTCTTCTTTTTCCCCTGAAAACACAAATCAAAAGAATAAGATTAAAGTATGTACCTATTCAAACAAAAAGGTGCCACCAGAAGATCTCTTGCAACTTTGTCAACTATAAAGTTTGGTTCAGTTTCATGTAGTACATTGCACATAAAAAGAATAGGCTCAGTTTTAGGTAGGACTTGTTAATGAAATTTTTGATGTGAAGTGGAATTCATTGTTCTATCTGACTACTAACGAACTTAAGATATTTGCTTTTGGCAGATGATAGTCGTGTAGCAATGGTCAACATATATTTGCAAAATTTTGACCCTAAGTTTTTGTTACTGCATTGTAGCTCATATGTATTCTGTTTAAAAACTTTTGGTGGAATCGAGGCCTATGATCCTTGATGCCTTTTAGAGAAGTGATCTAGCTAATGGATGTAGACATTCAACTACTAGATGTTTTAGGCTGTATTTGGCCTATCTGTATTATAGAATTTTTGGTTTTCTATCAAATATGGGGATATATAATTTTGTTCTTAGAGCGTGCATAATTTGAGGTTTTCTGTTTACACAGTGTATCGATGATTTTCTTCATATCAAGAATGGGAAGAAAAGTAGAGGAGAAATGAATTAAATACACAGGTTTGCACAAGTTGTTTTTGTTAGTACATGTTTAGTTTTGAAGAATAGGAAATTAAAAGTTTGGATGATAATAGTTCTTAAAGTTATATATGTTATTAGTATTTATCTAATGCTTGAATTAATAGCTTGGATGTAGAACTGAATTTTGTTTATATAAATTTATTTGAGTTAAAGAGACGATGATTTGGAGAAGAGAAGACATGAGAATAACTCCTTGATTAAAGGTTGAAAGAACAATAAGTTTGAGATATAGAGCTCAAAGAAAGTTCAATTTCTTATTTAAATTTTTAGAACTCTTGTAAAAGAGTTAGATGGGGAATCTGCTAGGTTTTAAGACAAGGCTTTTGAAGAATGAGCTAAGTAGCTCCACTTCCTTCTATTGAATGGCACATTGATTACCTATTTATAAATTATTCCCATAATTTGATTGATATTTTTTATGATTAAAGATTGAGCCCTTATTTATCAATCAGTGTTGGCCATGCTGAAAGGAGTTTTGGCCATTTAAGTAAAGAGGTTTTAAGTTTGAGTCCATGTGAACATAGAAAATATAGAAAATATTTTTGGGAGAGTTATTTCAATTAGATAACTTTATGAAATTGTCTTCTTGTGTGGTGTCGTACTGTCGTTGGTAGATTGTCAAAATCACGAGTTTAAATATACTTGTGACAGTGATATAAAATCAAATCGTAAACTAGAATAATAAACTCACAAGAGTTTAATTGGTAATAACATTGTATAATTTAACAATTAAAATATATAAGATGACAACAATTTAATATAAATATATTTGAAATCTAAATATTGAAATTAAATCCATTCCTAATTCGTCATACTCAACACAAAAGTCTTTTGAAAAATTCATAAATAAAGTATTGAACATGATCAGATAAAAAAAGTTAGCATGAATTTAAGAGCAAGTTAATACGATTTTGTAAATTAGAAACACAAAAACGATAAATTCGGTGTGTGAACTTGTGAGTTTGATTGAGTTTATAACTATCACGAGTTTAAGAGTGACTTGAAATGATTTTATAAGATAAAAATGGTAAACTCGAAGAATTAACTCTTGAGTTTGACAATAATATTATTGGACAAAACACATAAGTTTTCTATTTATTGTAGACATGGGTTTTGGTTTAGACATATCCGACGCGTATAGTCCAAAGTCTGAGCAGGACAAAGTCTAGATAGTACGGAGTTTAGATGGTAGAGTACAAATTTCGAGGATGAAATTTTATTTAACGGGGAGAGAAATGTAATACCCTAAAAATCCTTGTCAATAATTAGTGGATGATTAAATCTCCATTTATTAGAGATTAATCAAGAGGCATAATTAAAGATGTTAAAATGGGAAAGTACTTGGGAAGGTATTTGGAAAGTATTACAAGGGAGAGTATTTGAGAAAGTATGTGGAAAGTATTTAGAAAGTATTGGTGTGTGAGGTGTAGATATTTTGAAAATAATATCATGATATTTTAGAGGGTTGCCGACATGGTTGAGTGTGTGAGTGGGTTTGTGTGCGAAAGTATTGTGAAAGTATTTGAGAAGTATTTCGAAAGTATTAAGTAATGTTGTTGATATTTTAGAAGAAGAGGAATATTCTATGGAATATTCTGTGAAAAAGCAAATAGGATAAATGAGAACCAATAGAAAGTAAATCCTAACTCAAAATCCATGAATTAGGTGGAAAACAACTGGACATATTATGAATCAGTGGATTTTTGTGCCGAAGTTGAGGTTACCCGAAGTCATTTCCATAACCGACGACATTTATCCGAAAATCTTCGGTGAAATAGGAGAGGCCCTGAATGGGATCAAAAATTTAGTTAACCCAAGTATTTTGAAAGAGGAATTAAGAAGAGACCTTCAGGGCTATGTTGCCAGATTTCTGAGATTCTTCAAGATTACGCGATTAGAACACCGAACAGGAGACTTTATCGGATGAAACCTCATAAAGCAAAGGAGTGACACCATGGGGATGACTTCATTGGTTGGAAAGATGACATAGGGGGACAGTTTATGTGGAGGAGAATGAGTTTCAAAAAGGTGACTTTAATTCTGTGGCCAAGAATGAATCAGGAGAAATTGTTATACCGGTTATGTCCCTGGATCTTTGCCTATAAATAGCCACCACCTTCATTTGAGTTCTTCACACCAAAATCCTATTGTGGATTTCGAATTAGAGAGAGAGAGAGAGAGAGAGAGAGAGAGTCCGGAGGAAGAAGCAGCGAAGCTCTGGGTAATTTTTTCGGTACCGAGTCTTAAGTTCTAGTTTTCGATTCGGTAGTTATAGTAGAAATGTTGTTTTGATCTTTAATCTTCCAAGTTAGTTTAGATATCATGTTTTAAGGTTAAATATGATATATATTTCGAAAATCATGTTGGAGTAGGAGTTATGTTGAAATTTTGGAAGATTAGAGTTAAAGTAACGAAGTTCTGGCGAAATTCCTCCGATTAGGGGAGTCAGGGGCAAAATGGTAATTTGTACCTAAAATGCCTGTTATGATGTTAGACGTTGATATATGTGATATTATCCTTATAGGATATCTGTGAGCACGTACCGCTGTCGTTTCGCTGTCAATTAACCGTATTCCGCCAGAAATACCGTATAACGTCAACGAAGGTACGTTCGCGTACTGTAACACTAACGCTGATATTTATTGTATGCATATATGTGATATGTGTATTGTATGTTATGTGTTCTCGGGGTACTTTCACTATTGGCGACATATCTGTAAGGGTGCATTCACTATGGGCGGTATATCTGCATTCACTATGGGCGACACTTCTACATTGGTTGGGTAGATCTGTTATACTGTTGATATTGTAAATGATTGTGATCCATATGTTGTATATGTAATTATGAGGTTAACCGTTACCTGAGGTCCGTATGCATTGGACCTCAGCCCTTAACATAGCTTCAGGGTCGGGAGAACCAATGACCGAGGAGAGAGAGAAGCAGCAAGCTTAGAGATCGGCTGAAGACTTTCTATTGTTGATCTTACTTTTGAAAACTCTCGGTTTTTGTACCGCTTCTGTAATTAGCCAGTGGGCATTTTGAATATATACATATCAGTTACTCTTCCGCTCTGATGCTCTACTCTGATGATTTGAAATGATGTTTTGACGAAAAAAAAATATACTGCTTGTGAAAACGGGATGTTACACTTATATTTAGGATTAGAGGGAGTAACTATTAATAATGTATAAAAAAATTTAATTAATATATACTAAACTTTCGTTATCGTCATCTATCAAAGTAAACAGGGGTTAGTGGTATCCTGCTTAAAGTTTTAAATAACTCATATTATATATAATTTTTAAATAGGGTTAATATCATCTTTAGTCCTTTACATTTGTCCTCATTTTGATTTTGGTCTCTCAAGTTTCAAACTATAGGTTTTGGGTTCTCTTGAGGTAAAATGATCCAGGTTTTTATTGAGTTATAAGGACCAATGTTTTAAAGGAAATGAAACTTAAGGATATATATTCAATACTCTTTCAAGCCAAGACATATAAACGCATGAGACAAATGTATAATTGAAGATTTCCTATGGGACATTATGATCATCCACCCATCCTCACAAAATGTATAAAAGTGCCAACGATAATGGAACAGTTAAAAAGATATAAAAAAGGGGTCTTCTAGACCAATTAAAAAAAGTTTTTTAGATCGGTGTTGGAAGGGATTGGATACCGTCGCCCCTCCCCAAACTACTCATTTTAACCTTCAAATAAAAATTTGAGAACAAACTGATTTGTTCACTTCAACATCTAGGCTTACCATGTATGAGAACAAACTTGCTGTGCTTTCTTTTTTTGCGACTCAAGAGTCTGAATCTTTGATTGAATTGTGGTTGATGGAGGATGGTTCAGGTGCATCTTGGGCTAAGTAATATGGTAGCTGTCTCATTCCAAGTGTGGTACATTCCAAGTGTGGTACGTCCGGTGATGACTATTTGGATGAATCAAATTGTTTGTGATGGTAGTGAAAGGGAACGTTATCAAGAACCAAAAATTACTCTGTTAAATATCTCTACCAATGAATTGAAGGCGTTGAATATCAGCAAATGTGGCAGGGGCACTGGCTGTGGCTTTATTTTGCACCATACAGAAAGTCTTGTTCCAATTGGGGAATAGAAATTGTGTACGATATTTGTATAAGGTGTAGAGTCATAAGTGATATTAACCAGTAATCGGAGAATGAAGGAGCAAAATTTGTTATATTTTTGTTCAATCTTACTACTAATGACTGTACTTGTAATCCTTGATGCCCTTTGAAGATTTATTTAAAATGATCAACGCGCCTCCATATTTAGTACCAGGTGTATCTAACCTTATTTGATTCATTAATGAATTTTTCTGTTCATCATTTCTCTTTTATAGATGGATATATACTTTAGCTATTGGTATTAAGTTGGATTTGTTGTCCATATAATAATAATACCAATGATTTTATATCATTTGCAAGGGAAGAAAATATGATACATCAGGTTCAAATCATAGTGCAGAGATTGAAAACATCTTTCTATTATGGTATCTGCCATCATATTTCTCCTCCACTCACAACAAAATGGTCTTATTCTTCAGTGCTTGGCTTCCCTGAAAACTTGTCTGCGGAAGTCATCAAAAGAAAATTGCTTCTGATGAAATTCTCTTTCTAATTGTTTTTTCTGAAACAAAAATCAAAAGAAGATTAAAGTATGTACCCATTCAGACAAAAGGGTGCCGCAAGAAGATTATCTCTTGCAACTTTGTCAGCTACAACATTTGGTTCAGTTAAATGAAGTACACCGCACACAAAAAGAATAGGTTCAGTGTTATCTGTAGGGTTTGGACTTGTTAATGATATTTTGGATGTGAAGTGGATGGCTCTGTTCTATCTGACTACGAACAAACTTGAGATATTTGCATTTGGTAGAAACGAGGCCTTCAGTTGAGATGATTATGCTCCTATAATCCTTGATGCCTTTTAGAGAAGTTATCTAGCTAATGGATGTTTTAAGCTGTATTTGACCTATCTATATTATAGAATGTTTGGTTTTCTATCAAATGCGGGTATATAATGTTGTTCCTACTGTGTGCATAATTTGAGATTTTTGTTTATTGTAACATCTCATTTTCAAAAGCGGAATAAAATTTTTTCATCAGAGTGGAGCATCGGAACAATTTAAAAGAGCGAGTATCTGATAAACATTCACTGTTGGTGTATCTGGTTGCTTATACAGCGGTACAATTTATCCGAATATTTAAGAGTACGATAATACATATCCAAAAAGAAATTCTCCGGCCGGGTCCTCACTGGTGTTGCTTACCCTTGTCCTCGGTCCTGATTCCTCCGGATCCTGAGGCTATAGTAGGAGCTGAGGTCCAATGCCCACCGGACCTCAGGTAACGGTTAATCTCATGCTTAAATATGACAGTATATGGATGACAGATATTCATATCATTACAATAGTATATCAATACATAAGCACACAGCAGATGTAAACCAACAGTACATGAGCACACAGCAGATGTATCCCAACAGTACATAAGCACACAGCAGATGTATCCCAATAGTACATAAGCATACAGAATATGTATAGTTATCATCTATCACATATACGCATACAATAAGCATCAGAGTTAGTGTTACAGTACGCGTACGTACCTGAGTTGGTGATAGTGCTACGTATGCTCGTTGGTACGTGTTCTCGGACTGCCTATAATAGTATATCCACATTATTATTTCATAAATAATATCCTAAGGGATATTTAAGCCACTAATGACCATTTTACCCCTGGTGAATTTACTTTTATTTAATTTCCCCCTTATTTTCGTGAAAACGCTGGTTCATTACTTCTGGCCAGATTCTTCCATAACTTTGAAAAATCATAAATAATTCTACAAAAATAGAAACGAGGTTCCGTAAAATTCCTTGGAATCCTTATCATATCTAATTTTGAGGAAAAATACTTGTGTTTACCCAGATTTAATTTATCATTCCCAGATTAATGATCTTCAACCTCTGCCCAGAATTTTCCCAGAAAAACATAGCCTAACCTTATGAATTTTTATCTCTTTGTACAGAACTCATATTGCTACATATTTTATATATTTAAAAATACCTGGATGTCTACTTTGTTCATGAAAAATTTCATGATTTTTAAAGATCATTTCGAACATAAATTGATAGCTTCAACGAAGCTGACTCCAGAAATCTCCTAACCGAAAAATTTCGCTAGAACTTCGTTACTTTGATATTTTTCTTCCAGAAATTTTGCTATATCACTTCCTTCATCATTTTTTATAAATAAAGCTATTTCTAACCATAAAAACATGAAAATAAAATTATTCTAGAATATTTAAAATCAAAACAACATCTAAGAAACTAAGAACTCAAACTTAAAGAACTTACTTACCAAAGCTCTAACTCCTTCAAGATGCTCCTCCTCCTTTCTCTCTTCACTATATATGCAGATCACTAAGCTTGTTTTGGTGTGAGATTTTGTAAAGACTAAAGGCCCCTATTTATAGGAAAATGGTGTGGCATTTTGGCAAATATTTCTAACCTACATCTTCATGATTTTGAGCCCTAGGATTTAGGTTAATTCCTCACACATTCATCTTCACCCTTAATCCCTAAAAACCGTCCCCCTCTCTCCATTCTATCCTCGTCCAATTTTTGCAAAAAAAATCTCTTACATTTGTACCTTGTTTTTTACTTAAATTTCCCACAACATGTGTTATAAGATATTATCTACATTTTTTGTGGCTTCTCTTCTTGCTTGAAATTGAGTGAAACCGTGGCCCTTCCCCCTCCAAGCATCCATGAATTGATTTTTACTTTATTCTAGAACTTAATTCCCATTGGTGCATACTTAATTACTTGGATTAAGGATAGAATTAATCTAGGCCTTTGGATCTTGCTTTATGAGACTTAATCTTGGCCATTGATTTTATTTGACTTGTCAAAGTTGATTAGCAAAACTTGATTAGTTTCTTAATCCATTGCTTAATAGCCTCTAATGTATCCTTTGTTGGTCAATTAGGCTTACATGTTAGGGAATTCATGTAATTAATCTTATATATTTCTTAATCATGCCTTTTTAATTATTAATTAATTAATTTCGAAAATTACATAAATATTTTAATTTTTGCAAATTTAATTTCCCATTAATTGTTGATAATTTTCTTTAATTGGATTAAGTATTTCCATGTCATTTTCTCATCTCTTATGATTAAATTAAAACTACACTTAATTATGATGTTTTATGGTATTTTAAATTGTCCTAAATTCAATTAATAAAAATTCAATTGCCTCACAATTGTTTTAGTATTCTTTAATCACCATAATTATTTTCATAATCCCTTATAGCTCATTATTGATTATATTACAACTAGATGTTATAACATCAATTGTAGGGTATTTTATGATCCCTAATGGAAGATTAGAAACTAGATTTTGATTTATTAAAATTCAAGGAAAATTGCCCAAGAATTATAATAAATAAATTACACAAAATTAGAGACAACATACTCTCCCATTTTAATATGTATCATCTGGCCTTTGGCTAAATCCTAATTTCTAGAGAAATTTCCCTAAATCAAAAGAAATATGTTGCAACACCTTGAGACCACATATTCACCTTAGTTTAATTGGTTTTAATTATCAAAATATCATATTTATGATAAACATGAATTTCAGGGTATTACATTTACATACAGGGACGGACAGAGGGGGGCGGGGCTAGGGGTGGCCCCCGCCCCCCCTAAAAAAAGAAAAAGGAAAAAATATATATACTACACACACACGCTGACCAGAGGGAAAGCACGATGAAATAAAGTGTGGGTTTGCCCACAAGTGTACCATAATATATATATATATATATATATGCTGGCCCACAAATTTGCTTTTTTTTTTCTTGGTCAGACCACAAGTTTGCTTTCACCATTTCACGAACCGTGGATTTCATTTATATTTACGGAAAAACAGCCCACACCTTTAATATATACTCTAAACGTTACTTGTTTTTCAATTTTAGAAAATTGCCATAGTCTCTTCTTCCTTTTTCACTGGCCGCTCGTTCAGCATTTTTTCAATAGCTTACGCGCAAATTTTAAGAATCAATAAGGTACTCAAAATCACTTATTTTCGTTAAATTTCTTTTATGAAATTTATTATACATGATTTCATCTTTCTAATGATACTAATTTTATACTAATTTGAGAATATTTTAGGGTTAGTATTTTGGACAAGTTTTGAGTTTTATTAATAGATGGATATAAGACCAATTTCTTGATGATTCTATGATTACATATATTGAAAAAGAAATTCTTCTGAGTTTTAGCACGAATTCAATTATAGATGAGTTTAACAATATGAAAACACGTAGAGTAAGAGTCAAGTGAAATAAACTTAATTTCTGTAATATATTTCTTTCAATTTTTTGTATATTAAGTCTTCATCGTATTTTAAGTACTTTTATTTATGATTTAACATTTTTTATTTTCGCCCCCATAAGTAAAATTCCTGGGTCCGTCCCTGTTTACATAGTAGTGTATCTATGACTTTCTTATACACACACACATACGTATATATGTATGTGTGTATATGTGTATACGTGTGTTATTAATATTGATCTCATGCTTGAATTAATAACTTGGATGTAGTGTTGAATTTTGTAAATTTTATTAAATACTCCCTTCAACCCTAAATATAATTAGGTAAATTTTAATACTCTCTCCAACCCTAAATATAATTAGATAAATTTTATTTGGAGTATATACTCCTTTTGATATTTAATATAAGACATATTTATCTAATTTAATTATATTAAGTTAATTAATATAGCATGTACTAAACTTTTCTTATCATATAGTATAGTATATGCTAAACTTTTGTTATCGTCGTCAAAGTATAAGTGGGTTAGTGTTATCTTGCCTAAAGTTTTAAATACTCCCTCCGTCCCTAATTATAGGAGCAAATTTTGGAGTTGGTTTTGGTCCTAATTATAAAAGCAAATTTTAAATTTTGTCAATTTTTTCCTATAATACCCCTATTTATACTTATTATTAGGAGCATTATATATATGTGTGTTTACATATATATATATGTAGATTTGTGTTTATGTGTGTCAATATATATATGTGTAGATATATATGTGTGAACACACACACACATATATAAACATATATATGTGTGTGTGTGTGTGTCTATGTATGTAGATAGATCTATATGTATACACATATATATACACACATATATGTATACACATGGCTATATAAAAAGCAACTAATATACATATATAAACTAATATGTCATGGATATCTAACGTAAGGCAAATTAGAAACACTTATAATTAGGGCAACTTGTGTCATTTTAAATTTATATAAGGACATTTTTGGAAAATGAGTAAAATTAACTAATTTAACTCCTCTCCTTAATTCTCTCAAAATCGATTAAATTGCTCCTATAATTAGGGACGGAGGGAGTAACTCATATTATATATAATTTTTAAATAACATGAATTTTTTATTCCATATTCTTTCAAGCCAAGAAAAAGTAACTTTTTTTATAAACTTATAGCTCTGAAACTTGAAAGTTTGTGAAATATTAAAAATAATTAACATGATAAAAAAAGACAATCCTATTTAAATCCATTTGAAATGCCCAAATCTAAATTTAGGCTCTCTGATTAGGTCAAGAGGCCTTGAGCAAAAAAAAAAAAAAAAAAGATTAGGTCAAGAGGCTTTATTACGGATTTCTAAATTAGTTGATTCTACCAATATATACGCTCTACTATTTTTTCTGCTTCATCTTTGTCTCATTATTTTTTTATTAATAAAATATTGTTCTCAATCGGACTCCTCTTTCCTCTTCACATCATGACGAAGCAACAATCTTCAAAGTTCAAACATTGTGCACCACTAAAAATAACATCTCAATATGATACAGTATTGATGAAGAAGGGATAGAGAAGTAGAATGACTCAAGAAAGACACAAGATTAGAAGTAGAAAGACTCTAGAAGGGGATTAGAAGAGAGGAGAGCTACAAGGCTCTCACACGAACTGAATTAAGCAATCTGTCAAAACGTATCTTTACAATGCTTAAGGAGGCTATTTATAGATGACAGCCCCCTTCCTACCTACTAATGACAATATGTTCACTTAGGTCCCTAATAAGAGTTTACACAAAGTTTACACATAGGTCCCTAAGTATAGTATTATATATTCTATATCAATGCCCCCCCTAAAGCAACCCTTGTCCTCAAGGGTTGGCCACTTGGAATTCTGGAAATTGATGCTTCAAGCTGAACAATGACACCCATGTGGCCTCTTCTTCCATTGCACCAACACTTCGGTGATAATCCTCTTTTTCCTTCTACCAACACGTTGCGACAGAATTTGCTGAGGATATAGCGAATTTGGGACTGCTGGCCACTCTATTGGAGGATGCCTTTGCCTAACACTGGGGTCTGGACATAGTTTTAGTAGGGATACATGAAAAGTAGCATGAATCTTTGTTTCAGGTGGTAGCTCCAGCTTGTATGCAACTGGTCCGATTTTGTCCAATATCTTCTATGGTCCAAAGAAGCGGGGAGCAAGTTTCTGATTGCTTCTAGTGGCCGCTGAAATCTGACGATAGGGTTGTAACTTTAGAAAAACCCATTGTCCCACCTCAAATGCTCTATCCGAACATTTTAGATCAGCCTTTTGCTTCATGGTATTGGCTGATCGGTGTAGGTGGTACTTTAGGACAGCTAGTGTCTTCTCCCTTGCTGAAAAACTTCTGTCAACTGCTTCTACCACTGCTGTCCGTGGCACATAGCTAGGGAATGTAAACCGCTGGTTTTTGGCCATATAGCAGCTCATATGGCACTACAAAAAAACGACAATTAGTAGCGGTTAAAATGACCTATTTGTAACGGTTTTAGGCGCAACTAATGACATTTGTAGCGGTTAGACAAACCATGACAAAATCCACTGTGGCAAGCTGATTTGTAGCGGTTGAAAAAAACCGATACTACATACATATAAACCGCTACTATATTCATTGCGGTTATGATAAACCGCTACAAAATATTGAAAAAAATGGCGCCCAAATTTTGTAACGGTTGTAAAACCGCTACAAATATTTAATCCGAATTTAAATTAAAATTTGTAGCGGTTGTTGTAGCGGTTTTACAACCGCTACAAAATATTGAAAAATTGAAAAAAATCGTAATTTGTGTCCATTGTTACAATATTATATTGAATATTTTTATTATTTAAGTGACAAATTAAATGATAATAGTTAATAGTTAAAAACTGATTAACTTAAGTTAGATAAGTATAAATATTATGTAGGTATAATATTGAGAATATGTAGATAATAAGGATTTATTGTGTTGTCCACCTCTCGAGCAAAAAAATTATGTTGTGCATTAGATGATATTTGATTATATAAAGAAAGTTGATGATGATAGAAGGAATATTGAGGAAATATACTTAAAGTTCGGATAAGGAAAAAAATAGTATCGTATTATAAGAAGTAAAAATAAAACATTGAAATCAAAGATTTTAGAAGGAGTGGGAAGAAATGAGAGAAAACGAGAGAGAAGTGAGTGGGAAGAAATGAATGAGTGTGTGAGATGAGGTGTGGTGGGGATATTTATAGGGATATACGTAACATTTGTAGCGGTTGATGTGACGGATTCTGTAGCGGTATAATGTTTTGTAGCGGTTAAAAACCGCTACAAAAATTCATTAGTATTTTAAAAAATATATATAATTTTCAAATTTTGTAGCGGTTACACTAACAACCGCTACAAATGAATGAACGTTGGCGGGATTCGAAATATTCAAATTTCAATATTACGAACTTTGTAGCGGTTCACATTTGTAGCGGTTTTTTTTTGCGTTTTGTATCGGTTTCAAAACCTCTACAAAAATTCATTGGTATTTAAAAAAAAAAAAATCAAAATATCACATTTTGTAACGGTTATACTAACAACCGCTACAAATATGAACATATTTTTTTTTTAAAAAAATAAACTTGGCGGGATTCAAATATTCAAATTTCAATATTACGAACTTTGTAGCGGTTGATGTAATGATTTTGTAGCGGTTCACATTTGTAGCGATTTTTTTTGCGTTTTGTAACGGTTTCAAAACCTCTACAAAAATTCATTGGTATTTTTTTTAAAAAAAATCAAAATATCACATTTTGTAACGGTTATACTAACAACCGCTACAAATATGAACATAGTTTTGTTTTAAAAATAAACTTGGCGGGATTCGAAATATTCAAATTTCAATATTACACACTTTGTAGCGGTTGATGTAATGCTTTTGTAGCGGTTCACATTTGTAGCGGTTTTTTTGCATTTTGTAACGGTTTCAAAACCGCCACTAATGGCGTGCCATAAGGCGCCAAACTGGCGACATATTTGTGACGGTTTTTATAAAAAAACCGTTACAAAATAACCGCTACAAATTTGGCGCCAACTTCGCGCCATATTTTGTAGCGGTTAGTTTATGATAACCGCTACAAATGTCGTTACGAACCAGCGCGCCACTTGGCTCGAGTCATACCGCTACAAATTTGTAGCGGTTTCGGTATAAACCGCTACAAATTCGCATATTTGTAGCGGTTTATTTTGACCGCTACAAATTAACCCCCACAAAGTGTCACTTTTTTTGTAGTGTGGAGTGGTCTTAGTCGCTGAGTGGAAGGTTGTATTGTACCACCATTCGGCTAAGGCTAACCACTGATTCCATTCTTTGGGGACTTCCCAACACATGCATCTCAAATAGGATTCTAGGCATCTATTGAGAACTTCGGTTTGACCATCACTTTGGGGATGGTAAGCTGAAGATAGGTTTTGCTGAACCTTTAGGGTCTTCAAAAATTCCTTCCAAAAGTTACTAAGGAATAACGGATCACGATCGCTTATAATTTTAGCTGGGGCGCCATGCAACTTATAAACCTGATCCAAAAATGCTTGTGCCAACGTAGAAGCTGAATAAGGGTGGGAAAGTGCAATAAAGTGGGCATATTTAGTCATTCGATCCATGATTACCCATATTACCTCTTTACTACCTGATTTAGGCAAGCCTTCAATGAAATCCATGGAAATACTTTCCCAAACCTTACTTGGTATTGGGAGTGGTTGCAACAGACCCGGAGTGGCAATGGTTTCATATTTGCACCTAGCACATGTGTCACACACTTTTACAAAGTCCTCAACATCCTTGTATAGGTGCTTCCACCAAAACAGTCCCTTGACTTTATAATAAGTTCCTTGGATACCTGAATGGCCTCCCTGAGGACTAGAATGCAGCCATTCCAGTAATTTCGACTTGAGGGCAGCAACGTTTCCCACAACCAACCTGTTATTCTTTCTTAGATAAGAGCCATCCCACGTATATTTGTTGAGTACACCATTTTCCTCCTTTACTTGTGCAAGGACAGCCGCTATTTCCATGTCTTCATCCCAACTTTGCTTGATTTCTGTAATACCCTAAAAATCACACTTAGGGTAAATATCAAAATTGGGAAATATACCTATTAAAAATAGGTGAATATGAGGTCTCAAACACCTTGTATTGAGTTTACCTTGTTGTCAGGGTAATTTCTCTTGAAATTAGATAATTTGCAAATAGGTCCCTAAGCACATTGTGGGTTATAAATACCCTGTGAAAGCTATAAAAGAAGCAAGTAAAAATCTATTTGAAATAAGGAAGGATATTGTCCCTAATTTAGGTAATTTATTAAGTTACAAACTTGGAGAAATTGTAGAAGAATACTCAAAAAGTAAGGAAATGATTGTAATACCCCCGTAAATGCTAAGATAATACAGAACACATGGAAACAAATGTGTCAGTATAAAAGTTATGAGGTAATGAGGTGTTATAATTAAGAAAATTATCAACTAGTGATAAGAAAGTAATTAGATATTTATTGGCTAATTACTTAAGCATAGGCAAAGGAAATTCAGAGATAATTATGTAGAGCTCAAAAATTAGTGGAAAGTGGTTGAAAATTAGTAAAAGTATATTTACTAATTAATTGGAAAGTTTGAAGAAAAATAGATGAGTTTAGGTATTTTTAAGCCTAAATGCAAGAATGGACCAATAGGAAAATTCTGTAAAAAATTATGTAAAAATAATTATTTAATTAATTAAATAATTAATCAAAATAAAAAAAACGAAATAAAAAAAAATGGGCAGAAAAAAAAAGGGAAAAATGAATGAAAATGAAATGAAAAATAATTTTTGCAAGTTGCAAATATTTTAATAATATAATTAATTAAAGTAAAAATGATGAATAGTAATTTAGAAATTAGGAAACGGATCCTATCTAGAGATCTAGGAATGGGATTTCCAAATTCAGGGTAGAATATTGATCAGTGGAATTTTATCTTCCGTTAGACTCTTACGGAAGTTGATTTTGAAGCCGTTTGTGCATTTTCCTAATAAAACAAAATAGGGAAAAATGCATATAGGCATATTTTTGGATATGAAGAAAATAAATTCTAACTCAACATCTAGGAATGAGTTTGAATTTATATGGACATATTTGGAATCAGTGAATTTTTCTGAGGAAGTTGGTGATTCCAGAAATGCGTTCTGAAACCGGACGCGTTCGGACACGTTTTTCGAGGAACTTCAGACTGACAATTGAAGCCCTATATGGAATCGAAATTTAGTTTAACCCGGACATTTCTAATAAGTGAGAAAATGTCTTCAAAGTTGTAATTCCAGATTTCTAAGATTTTACAAGATTTCACGATTCGAACACCGATCAGGGGATTTTATCGGTAAAATCCCATAAAGCAAAATGAAAGGAGCGAAGAGGCCAACAAGGCCATACTCTTGGCCAAGTATTTTGCATGGAGGAGAATTAGCCACATAGAAACCCTAGAATGTGTGGCCACAATTGAAAGAAGAAAGTTGGAAAAAGACCGTTTTGCCCTCACGTATTTGTCTATAAATAGGCATGCACCCTTCTTCATATTTTCACACCAAGTGCTCTTGCTCATTTCGAAATTAGAGAGAAGGTAGAGAGAAGGAGGAGTTCGGGGAATTCTGCAGCGAAGCTCTGAGTAAGTTTTTCGGTACTTAAGCTTTCGTAGTCCTTTCGGTAGTTAGAGTAGAAATGCTAGAATAGTCTTTAATCTTCCAAGTATGATTAGATATCATATGTTAGGGGTATTTTAGTCATTATTTCTAAAATCTTGGTGGGGTCGAAGTTCTGGCAAAATTTTGGAAGATTAGAGTTAAAATAGTGAAGCTCTGGCAAAATTTCGGCGATTAGGGGAATAGGGGCAAAATGGTAATTTGTACCTAAAATGCCTGTTATGAAGTGAATCACTAATCAATATGATATATATTTCGAAATTATGTTGGAGTAGGAGTTATGTTGAAATTTTGGAAGATTAGGGTTAAAGTAAAGAAGTGCTGGCGAAATTCCGCCAATTAGGAGGTCAGGGGTAAAATGGTCATTTTGACTAAAAATGTCCGTCGTAATGATAGATCCTTAACAAGTACGTTGTTATATTGATAGGATATCCCTGAATACGTTTTGACCTACTGTCGAACCACTGTCCGACGTGCTGGTTTCCGTTTTCCGTCAGAAGTACGGTTTTTCTTAAAACGTGCTAGAATAACATCAACGATGTAACATCCCATTTTCTAAAGCGGAATTTTTTTTTTTTTTTGCAATCAATCAGAGATGAGCAATGGAGCGTAAGAGTAACTGATCATAATATAACATGAACCATAGTGTAATAAAGTATTGATTACAGTGATCCTAAGGTTTGGAAAGTAATCGACAGAAAGAAAAAGAAAGCGATAAGATAAAGATGACTTCTTCCGCAAGTCACTCCTGCTGCTTTCCCGGACATCAATTCGCGGTCCTCCGGACCACGAAGCTACAGCTGAGATTCAATTTACCGCATTGAATCTCAGGTAACGGTTAACCTTATGCTCAAATAAAACAGTATATAGACAATAGATATTCATGACATAACAACAACATCTAATCAGAAGTGTGACACAGACAGAACATAAGCATGAAGCAATTATGTAAGGTCCTACACAACAACATTGTGACACAGACAGTACATAAGCATAAAGCAGTGAGAGCTATAGGATTAGTGTTACAAGCGCGTCCGTACCTTCGTTGGCAACGTTAGGTACTACGGCGGAAACGTACTTTTACGGAGAAACGTGCAAGAATCCTACAGCGGTACGTTGGCAGCGTAACGGCAGCAGAATCAACGTTTCAGATATCCTATGAGAATAATGTCACTTCCATTAGTAATTTGACATTATAAGCGGCATTTTAGGTAAAAATTACCATTTTGCCCTATACCCCTACTTGGCGGAATTTCGCCGGCGCTCCGCTACATAGGCTATTTTCTTCCCAAAATTTCGCGAACTTCGACGCATTTATGATTTTCGAAAATAAAGACTAAAATAGCCCTCCCATATGATACCCAATCATACTCAAAATTTAAAGGCTATTACTACCCCTAACCTTTAAAAGAGCTATAAAAACTACAACTTTTCAGCGACTCGATCCCTACTATGTTTACACCTCTGCATATTTTTCAACGCAAACAAGGCTCTAAAACATTTGTAGGAATCTTGTCACCTACTTTCTAAATCTAACTAACAATTCTACTAACTACTAAACTAAAAACTAAAGACTAAAGCCCGAAAGACTTACCCGTTGAAGACTTCGGCAGAGCTTCCGCCCAGAACTTCTCTCTCTTCTTTCTCTCCCTAGGAATTTCGGCCAAAGGAGCTCAAAGAAGTGAAGAGTGATGTGCAGAATTTTGAAGGAGCATGGCATCTATTTATAGAGATTTTGGAGGGACAAGGTTGGAATTTTCAAAGTTGTTTGCACTATTCATGTCCAACAATTACACATGATTTTTGCCCTTGCTTTTTCCCTCTTGGCCGACCTCCCTAGGTGATGTGGCAGCCCTTGGTTGGTCCAAAATGGTGACTAGGCTTGCTTTATGCTCTAGTCTAACCGTTTTCCCCGATCGGTACCCGATTCGCGTGATTTCGGAGAAATCTCAAAATTCTGGATTTACAACTTTGAAACCATTTCTCACTTAGTAGAAATGTCCAAGTCAACCTAAATTTTGGTTCCATATAGGGCTCCAACTGTCCAGTTGAAGTTTCCTCGAAAAACGTGTCCGATCGCGTCCGGTGTCAGAATTCGTTTTCGGAGATATCAATCTCTTCGAAATAATTCACTGATTCCAAATATGTCTAAATAAATTCAAACCCATTCCTAAATGTTGAGTTAGAATTTATTTTCCTCTTTTCCAAAATTATGCCTATATGCATTTTTCCCTATTTTGTTTTATTAGGAAAATGCACAAACGGCCTCGGAATTAACTTCCGGAAGAGGTCACTTAAAGGTAAAAACTCACTGATCAATATTTTACCTTGACCTTGGGATTCCTATTCCTAGATCTCTAGATAGGATCCGTTTCCTAATTTTAAAGTTACTATTCACATTTTCCTACTTTAATTAATTATATTATTATAATATGTCCACTTGCATAAATATTTTCTCATCTCATTTTTCATTTATTTTTCTCTTTTTCTTGGGTCCATTTTCGGCTGGCCCATTTTTTTATTTAATAAATATTAATTTTTTTATTTAATTAATTATTTATTTATTTAATTTTTCCAAAAATTCCACAAAATTACCTAATTGGTCCATTCTTGTATTTAGGCTTAAAAATACCTAAACTCAACTATTTTTCTCCAAAATTTCCAATTAATTAGTAAATACATTTTTACTAATTTCCACCTAATTACACTAATTTTTGAGCTTCACATAATTATCCCTTAATTTCCTTTGTTTACACTTAAGTAATTAGCCATTAATTGCTTAATCACTCTTTTAACCATGGTTGGTATTTTTCTTAATTAAGATGCCTTATTACCTTCATATTCTTGCATTAACCTTAGTATTTTCATACCTCCAACATTATTCCATAATTACAAGGGTATTTTGGTCTTTTACTTCTTTTTGAGTATTTTTGTACAATTTCTCCAATTTCATAATTTATAAAATTACAATAATTAGAGATTATATACTCTCCTAACTCACTTGGTCATTTAACTATCTTTTAGGATTTGTTTCCATAAATTTTCTAAGTTAATTACCCTTTCTAGGGGCATTTTGGTCATTTTGGCACTTTGGCCCTTAAATTCCCTAATTTCTTGCAGAAATTCTACTTAGAAAATATGCTACAATTATACAAGACTGGAGATTGAATTTTCACTTATCAGAATTATCCAACTTTTATTTATAATATTCCAGATAAATATCCGGGTATTACATTTCTCCCCCCCTTACACAAAATTTCGCCCTCGAAATTTAATCTATACTAACTAAACTTCGGGCCATGAACTCTGGGTACTTTTCCTTCATGTCACTCTCGGTTTCCCAAGTTGCCTCTTCGGGTGTTAAACCCTTCCAGACCACCTTCACTATCAGAATAGTCTTATTTCTGAGCCGTTTCTCCTTATGATCAATGATCAGTTCTGGCTCAACTATGAAGGTATTATCATGCCGTACTTCAACGTCTTCGTACTCAATGACATGATCTCGGTCTGGCTGGTATTTCTTCAGTTGTGACACGTGGAAAACGTCGTGGAGATTACTCAGGTTCGGGGGTAAAGCTATCTGATAAGCTACTTCTCCTCGCTTAGCCAAAATCTCAAATGGTCCCACATACCGTGGACTCAGTTTCTTCCTCTTAAGCGTTCTGCCGACACCAAATGCTCTTAGGAATACCATGCAATCTCACTATCTCTTTGATATAAATCCCCGCCAATTGTTCGGAGAATAGTGGATACGATGGGAATGAAGTGTGCCGACTTGGTTAATCTGTCAACAACTACCCAAATCGTATCATGATTCTGATTTTGGGCAGACCTACCACAAAATCCATGGTTATGTTCTCCCATTTCCATTCCTAAGCAGCTCTAGTCCTTGCAAAAGACCGGGGGTCGACGGTGTTCAATCTTCACCTTCGACGGGTCAAGCACTTGGCCACGTACTCTGTAACGTCTTTCTTCATTCCGGCCACCAAAGTTCGGATTTCATACTCGGTACATCTTGACCATGCACGGATGTAGAGTATATTTACTCTTGTGAGCCTCATCCATTATCTTCCGCCTTAATTCATCAACCGCGGTACATAGATTCGCTTCTTGTACTGACCAAACCACTAAGTGATAGGTCATGGTCTTGGGTCTCACCTCGAGAGATTTTCTCACGTATCTCTTTTGCCCAATCATCTTGCTTCTTGAGCTTTCTCAACTTCATCTCTCGATCATACTCCCTTGACTAACAAGAAGAGTTGCAAGATAGGCATCACCGGTGCATGAAGACCCATGCGGACTTGATTGGATAGATTCGGATCTCGAAATCTTCCAACAATTTCTGTTCTTGTATCATCATATATGCCACCTGCACCGTCTTCCGCTAAGAGCATCGGCAACGACGTTTGCTTTACCCGGATGATACTTGATCTCCGGGTGTAGTCTTTAATCGCTCCATCCAACGACGTTGTCTCATGTTGAGTTCTCGTTGATCGAACAAGTATTTCAAACTTTTGTGATCACAATATACTTCTACGGTTACACCGTACAAGTAATGCCTCCATATCTTCAAAGCGAACACGATAGCCGCGGCTCTAGATCGTGTGTAGGATAGTTTAACTCGTGAGGCTTCGGTGACGAGAGGCATAAGCCACCACTCGCCTGTTGCATCGGGACACATCCCAACCCTTGCCCACCGGCATCACTGTAAACAACATACTTTTCATCCGGATCGGGATGATTAACACCGGTGCCGTAGTCAATCTCTCTCTCAGTTTCTGAAAGCTCTCCTCACAGTCATCTCCCCATACAAAGGGTTGATTCTTCCTCGTAAGCTTTGTCAATGGAAGGGCTAGACGCGAGAAATCCCGTATGAATCTGCGGTAGTATCCCGCCAGACCAAGAAAACTACGGATCTCCGTCACCAGTCTCTGGCCGTTTCCAGTCCGTAACGCATCTACCTTGCTTGGATCAACCGCAACTCCGTCGCTAGATATAACATGGCCCGAAATTTCACTTCCGCGGCCAAAATTCGCATTTGCTCGGTTTAGCATAGAGTTGCTTCTCCCTGAGTATGCTCAACACCTTTCGCAGATGTTCTTCGTGCTCTTCTTTGCTCTTGGAATAGATGAGAATGTCATCAATAAACACCACCACAAACCGGTCTAGGTGTTGTCGGAAGATACGGTTCATGTAATCCATGAATACCGCAGTGCATTTGTTAATCCGAAGGGCATCACAAGAAATTCATAATGCCGTACACAGTCTGAAAGCTGTCTTGGAAATATCACCATCTTTAACTCGCAACCGATGATATCCCGAACGCAGATCAATTTTGGAGAAGACAGTGGAACCGGATAACCGATCCAAAAGATCATCAATCCGGGAAGTGGGTACTTGTTTTTGACCGTTACTTTGTTCAATTCACGGTAGTCAATGCGAGTCGGAAGCTTCCATCCTTCTTCTTTACAAACAACACTGGGGCTCCCACGGTGATACACTGGGTCGAATGAACCCTTTCTTCAAAAGCTCTTCCAGTGCTTCTTCAACTCCTGCATCTCGTTAGGAGCCATACGATACGGCGCCTTTGATATTGACCCTGTACCAGGCATCAAGTCAATATTGAACTCCACTTCTCGGATAGGAGGTAACTCGGTGAGATCCTCCGGAAATACATCAGAAAATTCATTCACCACAGGGATATCCTGGAGTGAAAGGTCAGCTTCTGCTTTGACTGAAAAGAATACCATGTAGGCATGGCATCCTTGCTTCACACATCGATCGGCTTACGTAGCGGAGAGAAAGTTCGGGCTCACTTCAACTTTTCTCCGGAAATGATATCTTCTTCTTGCCACGATCGATCATCGCACCGTTGGCCGTCGGCCAATTTAGGCCGAGTATGACGTCGATGCCGTGAAGAGGTAGACGGATAAGGTCCACTTTAGAAACTCGTCCATCCACGTTAGCAATACAATTCATACATGCATCGAAGCTAAGGATTTTACACCAAGCGGTGTAGATACTACAAGGTCAAAAGGTAAACTACGGGCATGCATTCCTAGGCGACTTGCACAATCATAAGAAATGAAAGAATGACGGCTCCCGAATCATACAATGCCTCAAGTAGATTTCCGTTAAGGTAAATAGTACCTTGGACCATCTCAGGGGCTGTCGGCCTCTGTGTTCGTTAGTGCAAAGATGCGGCCGTGCTCGAGGTCTCGCCTCTCAATCTTCTCGATACACTCTCGCTATAGTGTCCCGGCTTATGACATCGAAGCATATCTGCTTCCCTTCACGGTTCACGCCCGGGTGATGCTTCTTGCATTTGGGGCATGTTTGTGATCCCGCTGCTGGGATAGTTACATTGCCCAGCTTGGTACGGCCTTTTGTTTCCACCACGGGGTTACTCCAGGGTGCCTTCCTCTTTAGTGAAGAGTTCTCGCGGTTGAATCCACCTCGACCAGCATTATTGTTGTTGAAGTTCCTTGATCTCTGGAAGCCTCTGAGATTGCGCTCAGTCATCCGACAAGTTTCCACTGCGCTTGTCAAGTTCTGGAATCGCTGGGACATGAGCCTTTCACCAATTTCATATTTAAGCCCATGAATCAGTATATTCACCATACTGCTTTCATCGTTGCCCCTTCGAAGATGTGCTGAGTATCGGGACAAGTTGGTGAACCGGCGTAGTAATCGTCGAAAGATTCCTCTGTCCTTGTCGGATATGGAGAAATTCCGACTCCTTGTTCATTTTCACCGAAGGAGGGAAATATTGCTCATGAAATTTCTCCGAGAAATTTCCCCATGTCACGGGACAGTCATTGGTCTGTAGGGTTTCGCCGTGACTTCCCACCAACGGTCGGCATCTCCTTCAAGTTGGTAAATCGCTAGTTGGGCTTTGCGATTCTCGGGCGATCAATCACCCCGAATACTTTCTCTAGTCTCTTCACCAATCCTCCGCCAAATCCAGGCTTTCCTCGAAAAGTTGGCGGCTTCACTTACAAACCGATTAACCCAATACTGGGTATTCTTCTCCTTTCTTCCTCGTCGTGGAGGTGATTGTGATCTATCGGATTCCTCGGCATTTTCCTCATGGTCTTCCTCACTTTGATTGTCATTGTCCTCCTCTTCTTCTTCTTCTTCATCCCCTCGTTTTCCTCATTGTTATGCTCTTCCTCTTCGTGTTGACGTGCGTCCAATTGTCTTTGGGCTTCTTCATCCTGTTGATGTTGTCTTGCTAACAGAGCATCAATGAGAGCCCTCTGCTCTAGGAGAGTTCTCCTTAGTTCTTGTACTTCGTTCTGTTCCGGCTGGTTTGGTATAGCATTTTGCTCGGGTATTACGTCCCTTTGAGGCTGCCTGCCTCTGCCTCGACCTCGGCCTCTGCCTCGGCCCCTACCTCTTGGTGCACCGGCACCTCTTATGATGGCCATGTTTTAACTTTTCCTTTATATCAAATAACGGATAAGTGTTAGAACAATAACACAACACATGGCATCAAGTCATATATATTTTCATATTAGATGTAATGTACATGCTAACGTATACTACATCAGCCAACTGGTTTATGACCGGTGGTTACATTGTATATCCCACGTTGTCGTCATCAGATGAATGATCTGAGCCAACAGGTTTCTCTGGTTCTAAGGGCATACTAGCCATTGACTCTACCCTAAGTCAGGATCATATTTTGGTTTGGGGTCATTAGAAATATCAGGGTTTCGTCTTCGTCCCGCCGTCTCTGGAATTACGGATCTACGCGTGTTACGTCCTATTATTACGGGATAGAAGATCTACGAATGTTCGTTTCTGTCCATCACTACCTATTACACCAGTGTCATATCAGTACTCATTTTCAAAAAGTGCTCAAAGTTTAAAAGACTTAAGAATCTAACTCCGTTATCCGAACAGAATGGCCAGGTAAGTGTCTACCATGGGGGCCTCACCGGGTTAGCAGTGGCGATTGGCACACCCACGTAGACTAGCCTTGCCTTCGGCACCAAACCGTTCGTGGTAACATAGTTAAACACTTGCCGAAATATTGCTCTGATACCATAAAGTGTAACATCCCATTTTCTAAAGCGGAAATTTTTTTTTTTGCAATCAATCAGAGATGAGCAATGGAGCGTAAGAGTAACTGATCATAATATAACATGAACCATAGTGTAATAAAGTATTGATTACAGTGATCCTAAGGTTCGGAAAGTAATCGACAGAAAGGAAAAGAAAGCGATAAGATAAAGATGACTTCTTCCGCAAGTCACTCCTGCTTGCTTTCCCGGACATCAATTCGCGGTCCTCCGGACCACGAAGCTACAGTGAGATTCAATTTACCGCATTGAATCTCGGGTAACGATTAACCTTATGCTCAAATAAAACAGTATATAGACAATAGATATTCATGACATAACGGCAACATCTCATCGAAGTGTGACACGAGACGAGAACATAAGCATGAAGCAATTATGTAAGGTCCTACACAACAACATTGTGACACGAGACAGTACATAAGCATAAAGCGTATGTAAAGTCCTACACATATATAGCCTGCACATTACTCTGTGCCACGAACACGTGTCCTCAGCGCTAGGAAAACTCAAAGCGGTATTATCATGTCTTATAACCCGTACAAAGCTGTATGTAAAGCGGCGACCCTAAGCAGAGTCCCGGTATATGAACGTATCTATGACATATATGTATATGAGAGCTATAGGATTAGTGTTACAGTACGCGTCCGTACCTTCGTTGGCAACGTTAGGTACTACCGGCGGAAAACGTACTTTTACGGAGAAACGTGCAAAAATCCTACAGCGACACGTCGGCAGCGTAACGGCAGCAGAATCAACGTTTCAGATATCCTATGAGAATAATGTCACTTCCATTAGTAATTTGACATTATAACCATACTCAAAATTTAAAGGCTATTACTACCCTAACCTTTAAAAGAGCTATAAAAACTACAACTTTTCAGCGACTCGATCCCTACTATGTTTACACCTCTGCATATTTTTTCAACGCAAACAAGGCTCTAAAACATTTGTAGGAATCTTGTCACCTACTTTCTAAATCTAACTAACAATTCTACTAACTACTAAACTAAAAACTAAAGACTAAAGCCCGAAAGACTTACCCGTTGAAGACTTCGGCAGAGCTTCCGCCCAGAACTTCTCTCTCTTCTTTCTCTCCCTAGGAATTTCGGCCAAAGGAGCTCAAAGAAGTGAAGAGTGATGTGCAGAATTTTGAAGGAGCATGGCATCTATTTATAGAGATTTTGGAGGGACAAGGTTGGAATTTTCAAAGTTGTTTGCACTATTCATGTCCAACAATTACACATGATTTTTGCCCTTGCTTTTTCCCTCTTGGCCGACCTCCTAGGTGATGTGGCAGCCCTTGGTTGGTCCAAAATGGTGACTAGGCTTGCTTTATGCTCTAGTCTAACCGTTTTCCCCGATCGGTACCCGATTCGCGTGATTTCGGAGAAATCTCAAAATTCTGGATTTACAACTTTGAAGGCATGTCCTCACTTACTAGAAATGTCCAAGTTAACCTAAATTTTGATTCCATATAGGGCTCCAACTGTCCAGTTGAAGTTTCCTCGAAAAACGTGTCCGATCGCGTCCGGTGTCGAATTCGTTTCGGAGATATCAATCTCTTGAAATAATTCACTGATTCCAAATATGTCTAAATAAATTCAAACCCATTCCTAAATGTTGAGTTAGAATTTATTTTCCTCTTTCCAAAATTATGCCTATATGCATTTTTCCCTATTTTGTTTTATTAGGAAAATGCACAAACTACCTCGGAATTAACTTAGGAAGAGGTCACTTAAAGGTAAAAACTCACTGATCAATATTTTACCTTGACCTTGGGATTCCTATTCCTAGATCTCTAGATAGGATCCGTTTCCTAATTTTAAAGTTACTATTCACATTTTTTTTACTTTAATTAATTATATTATTATAATATGTCCACTTGCATAAATATTTTCTCATCTCATTTTTCATTTATTTTTCTCTTTTCTTGGGTCCATTTTCGGCTGGCCCATTTTTTTATTTAATAAATATTAATTTTTTTATTTAATTAATTATTTATTTATTTAATTTTTCCAAAAATTCCACAAAATTACCTAATTGGTCCATTCTTGTATTTAGGCTTAAAAATACCTAAACTCAACTATTTTTCTCCAAAATTTCCAATTAATTAGTAAATACATTTTTACTAATTTCCACCTAATTACACTAATTTTTGAGCTTCACATAATTATCCCTTAATTTCCTTTGTTTACACTTAAGTAATTAGCCATTAATTGCTTAATCACTCTTTAACCATGGTTGGTATTTTCTTAATTAAGATGCCTTATTACCTTCATATTCTTGCATTAACCTTAGTATTTTCATACCTCCAACATTATTCCATAATTACAAGGGTATTTTGGTCTTTTTACTACTTTTTGAGTATTTTCCAACAATTTCTCCAATTTCATAATTTATAAAATTACAATAATTAGAGATTATATACTCTCCTTACTCACTTGGTCATTTAACTATCTTTTAGGATTTTTTTCCATAAATTTTCTAAGTTAATTACCCTTTCTAGGGGCATTTTGGTCATTTTGGCACTTTGGCCCTTAAATTCCCTAATTTCTTGCAGAAATTCTACTTAGAAAATATGCTACAATTATACAAGACTGGAGATTGAATTTTCACTTATCAGAATTATCCAACTTTTATTTATAATATTCCAGATAAATATCCGGGTATTACAAACGAAGGTACGTTCGCGTACTGTAACACTAACTCTGATGTTTATGGTATGCATGTATGTATGGGTGTTGTAGATTTGTTATACTGTTTGAGTGCATATAGAGGTTAGAGAATATGTCTATATGCTGGGAGCAATATGTACGTATCTTTGGGAGCAATATGTACAGTATCTTTGGGAGCAATATGTTCCGCATCTTTGGGAGCAATACATATACATTGATTGTGATAGAGTGATGTTAGTAATGTTAATGTCTGCTGTCGTGTACATAAACATGAGGTTAGCCGTTACCTCGAGATCCGGTCTTGTTGGATCTCGGCTCTTAACATAGCGTTAGGTTTCGGAGGGCCCAGGGGCCAGGAGAGAGGCAAGCGGCCGAGTAGAAGACCCCAGGTGAAGACTTCCTTTTTTGTACCAATGAAGCCTTTCTTCTGTTATATACTTCTAAACCACACGGTTTCTGTACCGCTGTTGTAACCAGCCAGACTTGCGGCATTTTATATATACATATCAGTTACTCAATCGCTCTGTTGCTCTACTCTGATGATTTTGAAAAGATGTTTGATGAAAAAAAAAATTTATACTGCTTTTGAAAAGTTGGGATGTTACAATTTCCCCCATTAGTTCAAGTGATGTGGTATCTAAAGAAATCTGCAAAATCTGAGAACCATGTAGTCTAGACAGTGCATCAGCTACAGTATTATCGTTACCCTTCTTGTACTGAATTTCGTAATCATACCCAAGGAGTTTTGCTATCCAATACATCTGAAAGGGAGTTTTTAATTTCTGTCCCAAGAGATATTTGAGACTCTGCTGATCAGTTCTAATAACAAACTTACTCCTTTCCAAGTATTGATGCCAATATTCCACCGCTTGTACAACGACCAACAATTCCTTCTCGTAAATTGAAAGGCTCACATGTTTAGGGGCAAGAGCTTTACTAAAATAGGCCAATGGTTGACCTTGTTGCATTAAAACAGCACCTATACCTCCCCCACATGCATCGGTCTCAACTATAAAGTATTTAGAGAAGTCCGGTAGGGCCAAAACCGGTGCTGATATAAGAGCATATTGCAACTCTCGAAAAGTTTCCGCTGCTGTTGTTGACCATTTAAAACCCTCTTTTCGTAATAGAAGAGTGAGGGGTTTAGCGATGGATCCATACCCTTGAATAAACATTCGATAGTATCCTGCTAAACCAAGGAAAGCTCTCAATTGCTTAGCTGATTTTGGTTCAGGCCAATCAGCCACCGCTTGAATCTTCTTAGGATCCGTAGCTACTGTACCTTTGCTAATGACATGCCCCAAATACTCAACACTTTGGGCAGCAAACGTACACTTACTTCCTTTAATGAAATAGTGATGTTTTTCCAAAATATTCAATACTTCCTCAAGATGTTGAGCATGTTCTTGTATATCAGCACTATATATTATAATATCATCAAAAAATACAAGAACATACTTCCTTAATAATGGCCTAAAAATATCATTCATTGCACCTTGAAATGTGGTTGGTGCATTAGTCAATCCAAATGGCATAACTAGCCATTCAAAGTAGCCAGAATGAGTCTTGAATGCTGTCTTGTAACAATCCTCGGGTTGCATCCGGATTTGGTGATACCCCGCTCTTAGATCAAGCTTAGTCAACCATCTAGTTGAATGTAGTTCATCCAATAGGTCTTCCACTACAGGAATAGGGTATTGATTCTTCACCGTTTTTCTATTAAGCTCACGAAAATCAATACACATCCTCCAAGTTCCATCTTTCTTCTTAACCAACACTATGGGTGCTGAAAAAGGAGAAGAACTTTCCTGGAGTACTCCCGTTTGTAGCAAATCAGTCACCTGTTTCTCAATAACATCCTTTTGAGCTGCAGAATAGTGATAAGGCTTGAGACTTATAGGATTCGTACCTTCTTCAAGAATAATTGGGTGGTTATGACCTGCCCTTAGTGGAGGGAGGCCTCTAGGTTCATCAAACAACCCTTCAAACCTCCTTAACGATCGCTGTATTTCCATTGGTAATTCTGGATCCTTTGGCCCTTCATTAACGTGAGGAGTATCCCCATATGGTAATTGGGGTAATGGTTGCAAAAGCTGTACCAAATACATTTGGGGTCCACGTTGTTTGTTACCTCCCAATTTGGTAGACGAGACCACCGTAAGGGAGCTTGTAGGACTTGCTTGCAACTCAAATAGTTTTCCCCTATACCAGAATTGCATTGACAATTTTTCATAGTCCCATAGTGCACTTTTAATCATTTTTAGCCAAGTCAATCCTAATACCACATCAAATGTCTTGAGCTTGATAATACTGAGATCGCATTCAAATTCTAGCCCTTGCATTTTCCATTGAAACCCATGCCAGACACCAAAAACTTGTAATTTTTGACCCCCGGCTATCTGTACTGCATCCCGAGGGGGTTCAGTATTTTTCCACCCCATTTTTACCGCAAACTCAAAATCCATGAAGTCGTGTGTGCTGCCATTGTCAATTAATACTTGAATCGGCTTCTTCCCCACATTCCCTTGAATTCTCTTAGACTCGTTTGTATCCATGCCATTAATGGCATGTAGGGAAATTAAAGGAGCATACTCATCTTCTTTGTTTGGTTCTGCTGCCTCCTCTGTTTTGTCTTTGGTAGCTTCTACCAATTCCATAAATTGGAGTCGCATCCGCTGCCTTTGGGGACACATGTGGTTGCGTGTAAAGGCTTCATGGCAATAGAAGCATAGATTTCTTGCCCTGTGATCTGCCTCATCTTCTGGTGTCAACAATTTCGAATTCCTCCATGTTTTCAGTGTGCTCTTATATGAAACAGGGCCTGTAGCGTTGAGTGGGTTACTAATACTCACTATATTCTCCTTCGGTTGGGACCCACTTGCTGTATTAGTTGTCTTGTTCCCTCCCCATGTGGCATAATTTTGTGCTGCCACCGAAACCGAGCCCCCTTTGTTATATCTTGCACCCGATACCTTTGCTTATTTATGGGTATTGGCCATTTCTTGAACCTTGGCTAAGCGGCGAGCTTCACCTAGCGTTCTTGGTTTGAACATGAGGACAGAATCGGCAATATCTTCTCGGAGCCCCATTAAGTAGATTTCAATCAGGTAATCCTCACTCAAATCTACGTTGGCCGAGAGCAAGTCGAATTTGGCATTGAAATCAGGAATAGTTCCTGCTTGGCGTAATCGGGATAACTCTCCCATGGGCTGTTAGATTGGTATGCCGAAGGTGTCTTGAAGGTGAACCACATATTCATTCCACCTAATATCTCTTCGCCAACGTCTCTCGGATGCCACGTGCCATGCAAAACTCGCCTCATCCAACCCCATTGATGCCATCGTCACTTTTTCTGCTTCAGCCGTGGCATCCAAGTGAAAATATCTTTCACATTTGGCAATCCAGCACTCGACGTCCTTCCCTACGAATTTCGGGAATTCCATTTTGGTGAATTGGGTTGGCCTATGATTGGCATCACCCTGCCCATTGCCTCGACCATCCTGGCGTTCACGGCGAGGGGGGTCATCGCCCCTGTTTTGCATCATTTGGACCAAGTTGCGCAATTCTGCCCTGAATTCCGCTCGAAACCCCTGGATATCAGCCTGTAGTGCGTCGACTTGGTCCAATTTGACCAGCTTCTGCTTAATATCATCGATCTTGTTGAGCCTTTGTAGTTCTTGTGCAATTGCTGTCATCCGTTCCTCCATGATTCTGGCTATAGCAGTTCGGGTATGGACCATCCACTACCACTCTTGCTGGGAAACGATGACTTCTTGATATGCTCTTGCTGGTTCTTGCTGTTCGGCCAGCGGGTATTAGGACATAGCCCAACTTATTATTTTTTTTTTTGCGTTATCTTCGGTGTTCCACGATCAGAACAGAGAATGTGTAGAACACAGACAGAAGCATCCAAGGAAGGTATGGCTCTGATACCACTGATACAGTATTGATCAAGAAGGGATAGAGAAGAAGAATGACTCAAGAAAGACACAATATTAGAAGTAGAAAGACTCTAGAAGGGGATTAGAAGAGAGGAGAGCTACAAGGCTCTCACACGAACTGAATTAAGCAATCTGTCAAAACGTATCTTTACAATGCTTAAAGAGGCTATTTATAGATGACAGCCCCCTTCCTACCTACTAATGACAATATGTTCACTTAGGTCCTTAACAAGAGTTTACACAAAGTTTACACATAGGTCCCTAAGTATAGTATTATATATTCTATATCACAATAACTCATCAATCATGATCTTCTTCATTATTTTCATTCAATCACATCAAAGTGGAGGTATGAAATTTAATAATTATTTATTACTTATAATAAAAACAATTTCTGTTATGATTTTAGGAAGATTTTAGCAGATGAGTAGATTTATTATTGCGTTGAAGCTTTCAATCACTCCATTAGCATTAACTAGATTCTATATATTAGGGTTAAGGAGAAATTCCAAGAATTTATCATTTGATATTCTTGGGTCCTCTATTTTTTAGCTTATCTTCTCCTTATAAACAGAAGCTAGGTTAAATAAGTTTTTACAACACTCTTATAAAGGAGCTCTTTTTTTTTTTTTGACAATGAAGAAAAAGCCAAAAGCTCATGAGAGGAGCTTTTTTTAAGCTCTTATTAGCTTTCGATTGCTACTATGTTTTTGCTTCCCTCCTCCCTCTTCATCTCTCTCAACCAAGATGGTCTCTCCCTCTACAAATTCAAGCACTCCATGAACGATCTTGATTCCTCCCTCTCCTCCTGGAACAAAGGCGACGCCGACCCTGCTCATGGTCCGGCGTCACCTGCGACCCCACCAACACCTCCATCACTGAGATCGACCTCTCCAGCTCCAACATCACCGGCACATTCCTTGCTTCAATTCTCTGCTACCTCACCAACCTCATCCTCTACAATAACCATCAGTGCTTTGCCACCAACCTTATTGAATCTTCCTAACCTTCGGTATTTGGACTTAACCGGCAACAACTTCTTCGGCGTCATACACAATTCATATCTTCTCCAGAAAATCTATTCTTATAGTACTTTTATTTTGTGAACATATGGATAGTTTAAAGGTTATTTTATAATATTCCTTTTATGATAATTTTTATTAAAAAAAAGTGCTTATGATAAAAATTTTGTCAAATAGTTTATTTTAATCTAAGCTCTGAAGTAACTTTTAAGCTACAAAATTTATATAATAATCAAACAGTTTTTAACAATTTTTTTTTTTCAAAACTCTTTTTTTAGCTTTAGCTTAAAAATAGTTTTTAACTTAAAAAAGAGACCTCTTATTCTATTGCTCAAAAGCCTTATTTCCCCTTACCATTTTTTTTGTTCCGGATGATTCGTGATATGATGGGAGTGAGATTATGGTCTTTTAACAATATTTCTTAATGAGGCCTCTTGGCCCAATTAGGGATTTGTTAAAAGTGTAGACCTTAATCTGAATTTGATTAGTTCAAGTAGATTTGAATGGAATTCTCCCCAATAAAATTTTAAAAAAAAAAGCTATTAACACAAATAATGTATAAATATTTTAAGTGTAACATCCCATTTTCAAAAGCTGGATAAATTTTTTCTTTCATTAAAACATCAGAGTAGAGCATCGGAGCAAGAGAGTAACTGATATATATTCAAAATAACTCTTCGGCCCTCGGTTCTCCCGATCCTGAAGCTATGTTAAGAGCTGAGGTCCAATGCACCCGGACCTTAGGTAACGGTTAACCTCATGTTTATATATACAACATACGAGTTACAGCTATTCACAACATAGATAATATATGAGCATACAAATAAGCGTATCCCAACAGCACATAAGCCCCCTGGCAGATATGTCACACCTAGCATACGTTTCACACCTAGCAAGCGTATCACACCAAGCATTTCACACCTAGCAAGGGTATCCCGATACCCAACAAGCATAATCATAACAGCAGTACATGAACATACCACTGAGCTATCAGCTACCTCATATAAGCATACCATACACATAGCACATATACACATACAATAAACATCAGAGTTAGTGTTACAGTACGCGAACGTACGTACACCAATAGTACATAAACACACAACAGACATAAAGTCATCATCTATCACATATAATACACATAACACATATACGCATACAATAAATATCCGAGATAAGGTTACCAGTACGCGAACGTACCTTCGTTGACGGAAATTTCGGTACGACTGTTGATCAGAGCGTAATCATAGATATCCTATAAGGGTAATAACGCTTCTATTAATGATCAACATCATAACAGTCATTTTAGTCATAAATGACCATTTTACCCCTGACTTTACTAATCGGCGGAATTTCGCCAAAGCTTCGCTACTTTGACTCTAATCTTCCACAATTTTGCCTTATCTCTAACTCCACCATATTTTCAAAAGAAATACCATATTTAACCTTAAAAAATGATATCAAAATTCCACTTGGAAGATTAAAGATCAAACTAACATTTCTACTATAACTACCGAAACGAAAGACTAGAATTTAAGACTGGGGACCGAAGAAATTACCCAGAGCTTTGCTACTATTCATCAAGAGCTCTTCCTTCTCTCTACTCTCTAAAATTTCGAACTCCACAAGAGGAATTGGTGTGAATATTTTGCAAAGAGTTGTTGGCCTATTTATAGGCAAAATTGTGCACTATTCACCACTTTTTCTTCTTGATTCTACACCCTTGGATCTAGGGTTTTTAAGATGGCTCAATCTCCTCCTTTGGATGCCTTGGCCGACCTCCCCCTCCCCCTTTTTACAAAAATGACATCATCCAATATGATGTCATCTCTTGTTTTATGGAGTTTCTATCGATAAAGTCCCCTGTTCGGTGTTCTAATCGCGCAATCTTAAATAATCTCAAATTTTCCGTAGCATATCCCTGAAGGTCTAAGCTTCCTCTTTAGAAATATTTGGGTTAGCAAAATTTTTGGTCCCATTAAGGGTATTTCCTAGCCTGCTGATCATTTTAGGACAAACCCCGTCGGTTACGGAAATGACTTCGGGTAACACCAACTTCGGGACAAAAATTCACCGATTCATAATATGTCCAGATGTTTACTACTTAGTTCAAGGATTTCAAGATAGGGTTTAATTTCTATCGGTTCTCATTTATCCTATATGCCTTTTCAACAAATATCTCATTTTTTCTCAAAATATCATGATATTATCCTTTGCAAATAACCACAACCCTTTTCACACTCTTCTTCCTTTTTCTTCTTCAAAATTTCGGTCCCTCTCCCCTTATTGACTTGTCAAACTTTGATTTTTATTTAATTAACATATATATATATATATATATATATATATATATATATATATATATATATATATATATATATCTTATAGCTGATTATCCCTTTGGTTCTCTCCATTTAACAAGGATTAACTTATTGTTAATTAGGCTTTAGGAATCATATATAATTCATCTATAATTCATCTTATATTTTTCTTAATCAAACTTAAATAATTAACAATTATTCTTATGCTAATCTTAATCCCTTGTTGGTCACTAATTTTTGATTAGGGTTTGCACCTAATTAACTTTAAACATTACCTTTATCCATACTTAAACAATTAGCAATTAATTATCTATTCAATCACTTAGTAATTGTTGATAATTTTCTTAATTAAGATTAATTGTTTTCTCACAACTATTGCACTGGTAATTTATGCTCCATGTATTATATTAAAAATCATAGAGTCATTTAGGGTTCCCAAAATAATATTTAATTCCTCCTCTTTTATTTCCAAGGGAAATAATCCCATAAATGACCTAAATTAGAGACAACATACTTTCTAATTTTTAATAAATATTTAATTGTCTCTTAAGATTTATCATAATATTCTCAGGGTATTTTATGACCCATAAGTTTACTTAGGGTTTTTGACACTTTATTTCCTTCTTATTTCAAGAGAATTTACCTTAGAAAAATAAGATAAATACTACACTAGTTTTGAGACCACATATTCACCTATTTTCAATAGGTATTATTATCAAAATATAATATTTCAGATAAATAATTATCCGGGTATTACATTTAAAATGTTCAATCTCGCTCGAATGTAAAATTAAATTTAATATTTTGTTAGTTTTTTTATTTGATCAAGGATTTGATTTGATTTGTTAATTAACCTAATTATTTTTGTGATCAACCTAATTAGACTGAGCGACATTTGAATCTTTGACCCAAAAAAACAGGAGAGACATTTGAAATTGGAAACAAAATTAAAAAAAGTTTAACTTAAAATTTGTTTTATGATCATGCCGTTTTTTTCGCCAACACGATAATGGCATTAAATGTTTAAATATTAAAATAATATTTCGTCTGTAATTATTTTAATTTCTAACGATTTAATAATTGTTCATCCTGGCAAAAATAAATAGAAAAACGGTTTTTTATTCCTAAAATAAAATTTTCAATAAAATAGAGATATAAAGCATAAGAATGCGACAGTCTCGCAACAGACTCTTAATCATCCATTGATTCGAATTCTTTCTCCTGAGAGATCCCTTCGTTTTTCACAATCAAGCACGATGACGCAGACTGTAATGGCAGGTGACATGACGTTTCTTCCCGAAGATATGATCAGAGACATTCTCATGCGACTTCCGGTGAAGTCCCTACTCCGATTTCGATGTGTGTGCAAAAATTGGAGAAATCTCATCAAGACCCATATTTCATCTCTGAGCAGAGCACCTTCACCACTCCACCCAACAAAACCCTTCTCTTCTTTTCCAACGGAATGACCTACGGTTGCTTGATTGCAAGATGCAATTCCTTAAGGTTGGCGAAGTACCTTTGATCAAGTCCCCAAATAGATCTCCATTAATTGTATGTTCCAGCAATGGCTTGCTCTGTTTGGATGTCCATAGGCATAGTAGATTTTCTCCCATCATTTTATTGTAGAATCCAGCTACTAGAGAATTCAAACAAGTGTGCCCCCAATTAGGAGAGGGGTAGATCTCGGTTTCCATATAGGATTTGGCTTCAGTCAAATTGTTAATGATCACAAGATAGTGTTAGCTTATCAGTCTAATGATGCTTATCTGTTTAATGATGGTTAGGTTGCGTATGTTGAAGTGTATTCATTAAGATCAGGCTCATGGAAGGAAGTAGAATTTGGGATAGAAAACGTAGGTCTTTTTTCTCACCAAACCACTGTCAATGGAGCTATTTTTTGGTTTGGGTTTGGGCGGGAGCCAGATACAAGTACTTATTATGTTATAGTTTCATTTGATATAGCAAATGAAGTGTTTTCTTTGATACCTACCCCAGATCGGTTTGATCCAAGATCAAGATCTAGTTTTGCTGTGCATGAGAACAAACTTGCTTTGCTTTCTTTTTCTCCTACTCAACAAGATAGATTTTAGTCACTGTAATATTTCTGTTCTTTTGTTCAGTTTTCGTTCAAAGATGGATATATATAATTTAGCTTATGGTTTGTGGAATTTTGGTGACTTTGTGTGCCTTTTAGATATATCATTAATGAATTAGAAGATTATTTTCTGAGTTTTGTTGGGAAGTTCTGTAACACCCCGTTTTCGTAAATGTTTTTCACAGCGTTTTGATCAAAGTTGAGCGACGGAAATTTTTTTTATAATAAAGAGTAACTGAATAACATAGATAACAGTGTATCTGGCAGTTCATACGGCCATACATTCATCCAAGTGTTTAATTCAAAAGTAAATACAACAAAATAAAAGCGTCTTCGTCCGGTCCTCATGCTAGCTCCTTACCCTTGTCCTTGATCCCGTATCCCTTGGATCCTGAAGCTAAGGTAAGAGCTGAGGTCCAATACCCACCGGACCTCAGGTAACGGTTAACCTCATGCTTATATAAACAATATATGCATACCATATATTTCTAACATTACAACAATGATCAAGCTAGTACGTCGTATGATCATTCAATAACAAATACAATAACATGTAAAGTTAATTCTGGTCTGCACTATTCACCCGTGCCACGATGTACGGTCGTGTCCTCAATGCTAGGAAAACATAACGGCATTATTATGACTATAACCCGTAAAGCTGTAATTAGTGATCTAAAAACGATTCCTTAGTCACAGTGCATATCCAGGACAGAGTCCCGTTCATGGCTTTATGAAAGTATCCACAACATATATAAGCACACTATAAGCATAAGAGTTAAGGTTACAGTACGCGTCCGTACCTTCGTTGACGAAATACAGTACGCCTGAAGGTCGATACGTGATCACAGATATCCTATAAGGATAATATTGTATTTAATTAATAATCAACATTCTAACAGATATTCTAGTCACAAATGACTATTTTACCCCTGACTTTAGATTATTGCTACCCGATAAAATTTCACCAGAGCTTCGCTACTTTGACCCCTAACTTTCAGAAACTCAATTCCTACCATGTTTTTACCTTGTCAGGCATCTTTCAATACAATGAGGCTTAAAAACAAGAATAGGAATTTCATTTCCTACTTCCTAGATCTAACTAACATTTCTACTATAAATTACTAAACTAAAAACTAGAATCTAAAAGCTAAGGACCGAAGAACTTACCCAGAACTCTGCTACTTTTTCTCCAAAGCTCTTCCTTCTCTCTTCTCTCTAAACTTTCGAATTGCCTCTTGCAATTTGGTGTGAAAATTTACAAAGAATGTGAAGGCTATTTATAGAGAAAATTATGGCAATTTTGTAATTCCATCAAACTTTCTCTCCTTCATTCTTGGCCTTAGGATCAAGGGTTTCATGGGAGACTTCATCTCCACCTTCCATTGCCTTGGCCGACCTCTCCCCCCCTCTC
Organism: Acacia pycnantha; assembly: GCA_025563575.1. Taxonomy (NCBI): domain Eukaryota; kingdom Viridiplantae; phylum Streptophyta; class Magnoliopsida; order Fabales; family Fabaceae; genus Acacia; species Acacia pycnantha. The sequence goes on along the minus strand of JAMWYP010000003.1, from coordinate 3,996,644 downwards.
TTTCCTCTATCCTCTTCCCAAAAAATGATGTCATCTTATCTCTTGAGAATTCATCTTCCACAGTTGTGTTTAGGTGTCTTTTATCTTGCTCACTAAAGGCAGTCGGATCATTTTTGATGCTACTATTGGATGGAGCTTCAACCAAGTGTGGGTTGTGTGGCATGAGAATACTATTGTCTTTGTCATCATCGCACAACACTGCTTTGTTCAAATCTGGTAAGAATGATTCTGTTTCCTCTGTTACAACTTCACATTCATATTTCCTCTTGGTTCATGCCTTATAAACCGTTACTTGCTTCTTGCTTGGGTGATTTTTTAAAATTTTCTTTAGCCGCCTCTTTTTTCTAGAATTTTTACTCTCAAAGTAGCACCACGGTATGCTTTAGATTGAGAGGGAAAGAGAAAAAGATGGAGTGACGACATTATCATATAGTTTGCTTTTCCTTTAAATTGGTTGGCCATGTTTGGAAAGAGAAAAAGATCTGACAACAAATTCTAAAAGACAGAAAAGAATGAGTTAAAAATTACTCATTCATAAATGAGGGTAAAATTGGAAATTTGCTTCATAATCATTGAGATTCCTACCTCTCCTTGGTATGTGAGATTTGGTCAAAATGGGACTTATAAATAAGACCAGAGTGGTAAGATAACCATTGGAGCTCACAGGTAGTAGTAGCGAAAGCTCGATATTCAGCCTCAGAAGAAGTAGAAACAATGTTTGTTTCTTAAATCGCCAAGTAATTAAACCTTGATCCCAAAAACCACAAAGACCAATAATTGAATGTCGAGTATATCTAGACAGGCAGCCCAATCAATCACTAAAAGCACATAATTTCATGGTAGATGTACCAGGAAAAAAATAAACCATGACTAGGAGCAGACTTAAGATATCGAAGCACCCTATGTGTTGCCTTAAGATGGAGGTCAGTAGGGTGTTGAATAATTTGACTCAGTTGCTACACAGCAAAATAAATATCTGGCCTAGTGTTAGCAAGATAAAGCAAACGACTAACCAAAGTCCTATACATAGAAATATCTTCCAAAGGGAGCCTAGATTCAGCAGATAGTTTCAAATCCCTGACCATAGGAGTAACAGTTGGCTTACATTCCAAACAAACAGTATCAACCAAAATATCTAATGCAAGTTTTTGTTGACAAATAGAAATGCCCTAATAACTTCTAGCAATTTCCAAACCAAGAAAATGTTTTGTATAATCCAAATCTTTGATCTTAAAGAAATCATCCAAAAAATCTCATGTGATCAATTTCAGTCAAATTAGTACCACTAATCAGAATACCATCCACAAAAACAAGGATGACAGTGAAGGATGTATCAAAATTCTTAATAAACAAGGAGTGGTCAGCATATGAGTGATGGCAGCCACAAGAAATGAAAGCTTTGGAAAGCTTGAAGAACCACCGTTGAATAGTGTTGGTCAATTTCTTTGATGGCAAGTGATCCAGTTGAACAAGTAATAAAGAGTAAGTAAGTATCGTCCCACAGAGACTGAGATACCGATGATGACACTGATTTATGTGAACAGTTGTATACTAAATTAGAAAATATGATTGGTCTGGGATTTTTGGTGGTTATAACTAATAAGGAAGAAAGCAAACAATTGATCGTAGTCGTAAGAAGATATCTGTTTAAAAGATAGGCTAAGCGTCAGGTTTCATCCTAAGTATATCATTCCCTCAGTTTGTCTTAACGCATTGCTATAGCAATCACACTGCACAGCTTCCGCAATGCTACAACATATCCGCCTTTTAGAATGTTATTCAGTTAACTGATAATTGAATATTTTATACACTTATTTTTGTCTCTTGAATAATAATTTAGGACCCTTTAGCTAATAAATAATGGCTCTTATGTTTATTTGGGCCTTGGGCCTTTTATTGCATTTTAGCCATTTTTAATAATAAAATCCCAGTTTTGTGTTGCTTCACTATTTCTACCATAACGCTTGAACCAGACATCGGATTTGCCTCATTTTTGTCTCATATTTCAGATGATTCAGAGAGCTACAATTGTTATGAATACATTAAGAGCAAATTCGGTCAAGAAGGCGGTCAATTTTGGAGCCAAAGTCGGATGTACAATTCTGGATTTATTTTGGACCCGAATTTTGTAATTTAAGTCCAGTTTTATTTTATTTCTGTTTTGGGCTAAAACTATGAGAGCCCATTTCGTTTTAGGTTATTTTTAAGTATGGCAGCTGCCACAAACATATTCATTCACGTTTTTAACATTAGAGTGGATCAAAATACAAGTTTTCATTTTCTCTCATCTGTTCTTCATGTTCTTCGCGCGTTCTTCGTGTTCTTCGTTCGTTATTCGATTTTCCCAGCCATGATCGGCTAAACTCTTGTGATTAACCCAACGATGAGGATTCCATGATTCATCCAGAGAACTCGTGCCTAATCGGTAACTACTCGATTCTGTTTTCATCTTATCGGATTCGATTGAAATAGTTCGAATATTAGATTTAATATTCGGTTTGGTTCATCCCAAGGACTTAGTTCGGACTAGGTTACAGTGTTGCTGTGCGATTGCACAGTGAGACGCCACCGTCCGGACAGATTCTAGGCGATCGTCTAGGCGAGGGAATCTCCGGATGAATGCTGGAATCAATTCGTTGGGTTGATCATCTTTAATCTGTCTCTGTTTATTTGATTCTGTTTGACTCTGTTTATTGCATTTTGGTTATGTTATTTCATTTTGTTCTATTCTGTTAAACCAAACCCCTCATTTTATCATTCTGTTTCACTATTGTTATTAAACAAGCCCGCTGCAAATTCGTTGGGAAACGACCCAGGTTCCCTAATTCTGCAAATTAATTACGAACTTGGTTGTTTTGGGAGATACGGCAATTAATCTTTCCATTAACCCACCACTCTAATATATAGAAGCTTCTGCATCCTATACGTACAATCTTAACTATACTTCTCCATATGCCAATGGCGATTTTCTAGTTAGATTATCTATTCGATTAAAGGTGTTATGGTTATGAGCGGTAGACCCATTCCTGAAGCCTACAACGATAGGTCAAGCCTTGCACCGGCTTGCCTAGCAAACACTGCCTATCAGATGTCTAACCCCGACTCCCTTCCTGTAAGCCGAGGCCACTGATCTAGCCCTTAACTTCTGCTAATCGGCAAGAGATTAAAATATTGATAAACAAACTGAATATATTATATTAAGAACAAACAAACTGGGTTCACGGTACACTTAAGAATCCATAATCATTCAGCCAAAGGAAATTTAGTTCATGACTGGTGAGGGAATCACATAACAAATCACAACGGAATAGCCCATGGCAGAAACAAACTAAAAATCAAGAGATAAACAGAAAGTTCGTCGGAGAGTTCGACGGCGTAGGAGAAGCCTGTCACTTGACAACTCCACGTCTTCTTGTCTCCGTCTCATTGTAAGGAAGGATGCTGGATTCTTCTGGAGTTCTTGTGCTTCGTGCTTCTCTCACTCTTCTTTTGAGCCTAGCCAAATAGGAATTTCTTTTTGACTCTCCACGACTCGATGTGTTTAGGGTTGGCCGTCTTTTCCTTTTATAATCAGACTTACTTATGGCGTAAGTTCGGTGAGGTAGGCCCTTTCAAATTTGTCAGGTCCAACTTTCCAATTTTGGTAGATTGATACTGCTTATATTGCAGGATTCTCCCAATCTAAATCTTCGATCTTCTGTATCTTTTAAATCCCACACGTCAGCAATCCGACTGTGAATGAACGTCCGTCTGTCAACCTACGCTTAGTTCCTGAAAAAGCCTCGAGGAAAAGTCAGAACATATGGTGCATAGCATGACTTCAACTATACTGCTATAGCATATAGGTTGCATTGTATTGTAGCTTGATATGGCTGACCCGATGCTATAGCATTATATCGGCCATGTTATGTGCATTCACAACACACCCTTAAACTTGCCTTTTTCTGGTGCACATGTATTGGATAGTTATGCATTTTTCACGATTTATAAGATATATCCTACATTTTCCTATATGCGTGAATTATGATATAATTGCTCAGATTGAATGCTTTCAAGCTCATATTTACTATGCAAAACAATCACGTATTATAAGGAAAAGATGGCATAATTAACACTGATCAACTGGCTTATTTAAGACCCTAAAAGGAACGTTGCAACTTACACACCTGATTAGGAGAAGAAGCAGACAATCCAGGAGGTGGTAAAATGTATACCTCCTCATCTAGATCCCCATGGAGAAAGGCATTGTTAACCAGTCGATTTCCTTGATGGCAAGTGAACCAGTCGAACAAGTAATAAAGAGTAAGTAAAGTATCATCCCTCAGAGACCGAGATACCGATAGGATACTAGTTTTGAACACAGTTGTGTTTAAAAAGAAAAGAAAATTATAATTGTTTTGGGTGTTTTTTTTTTTTTGCTATAACTATCAGACAAATATATAAACAAATTATGGTAGTCGCAAGAAGATATCAATTTAAGGATAGGCTGAGCTCAGACTTCATCCTAAGTATGTTACTCCCCCAGTTTTCTTTAGCGCATTGCTATAGCAATTATGTTGCACAACTTCCACAATGCTACATCATAGCCACCTTCACAATGTTATCCAGTTAACCCACCACTATGCTATACGGAAGTGTCCACGTGCTGTAAATACAATCCTAGCTATACTTCTCTCATATGCCTATGGCGGTTTTCTAGTTTAGATTCTCAATCCTACTTAAGGTGTATGGTTATGAGCGGTAGACTCATTCTTGTAGCCTACAATGATAGGTCAAGCCTTGCACCAACCTGCCTAGCAAACACTGCTTATAAGATGTCCAACCCTAATTCTCTTCTAGTAAGTCGAGGCCACTGATCTAGCCCTTAGCTTCCACTAACCGACAAGAGATTAAAATACTTATAAGCAAACTAAATTTATTTAATTAAATAACTAGCAAATTGGATTCATTTTACACTCAAGAATTCATCCTTACTCAGCAAAAGGAATTTTAGTTCATGACTGATGAAGGAATCACAACATAGATCATAGTAGAATAGCCCATGGAAAAAGATAAACTGAAATCAACAAATAAACAGAAAGTTCCCCGAAAGGGTCGACGGTGTAAAAGGCGCCTGTCATGTGACATCTCCATGTCTTCTAGTCTCTGTCTCACTACAGGGAAGGATTTTGGGTTTCTTCTGAAGCTCTCGTGCTTCATGATTTCTCTTGCTCTTCTTCGGAGTCTAGCCGAATAAGAATTCTCTTGACTCCTTCACGACTTCGATGATCTTTAAGGTTGGTCGTCTTTTCTTCTTATAGTCAGGTTTCCTTGCGATGTATGTTCAGTGAGCTGGGCCTTTCTAAATTCGTCAGGCCCATCTTTTCAAATTTTGTTGATTGATTATGTTGATACTGCGAGATTCTCCAAATCGTATCCTCGATCCTCCGCATCTTCTAATTCAGTCGTCAGTAATCTAACCACCGTCTAAACGTCCGTTTGATAACTGGAAAGAGATTTTCTGTGTCTCCCAAAATAACCAAGTTCGAAAATGATTTGCAGAAATAGGAACCTGGGTCGTTTCCCCAACGAACTTGCAGCGGGTTTGATTAACAACAACAGTGAAACAGAAACAGTAAAAATGGGGGGTTTTTTATTCAAACAGATTAAAAACGATAATAAACTGAAACATAACGAAATATGCAGAAACAGATTAAAAACGATCAACCCAACATTTAGATTCCAAAAACTTCCGTCATTGAACGAAATATAACTAACTCACATTTGGTTCTGGATGAACCGAAATCTCTGCATTCATCCAGAGAATCCATCGACTAGACGATTGCCTAGCATATGTCCGAACAGTGGCGTCTCACTGTGCAATCGCACAAACAACACTGTAACCTAGTTCGAACTCAGTCCTTAGGATGAACCAAACCGAATATTAAATCTAATATTCGAACTATTTCCAGAAATCGAATCCGATAAGATGAAAATAGAATCGAGTAAAGTTACCGATTAAGCACAAGCTCTCTGGACGAATCATGGAATCCTCAACGTTGGGTTAATCACAGAAGTTTAGCCGAGCATGGCTGGGAAAAACGAAGAATAGACGAAGAACACGAAGAACGCGAAGAACATATGAAGAACATTTGAGAGAATTTCAAAACTTCTATTTTGATCCACTCCTTAACAAAAACGTGAATGAATAATTGTTTGTGGCTGCCACTAACTTAAACTTAACCTAAAAACGAAATGGGCTCCAATGGTTCAGCCCAAAACAGAAATAAAATAAAAGTGGACTTTAATTACAAAATTCGAGCCCAAATAAAATCTAGAATTGTACATCCGACTTCGGCTCCAAAATTGACCGCCCTATTTTTCGAATTTTCTCTTTATGTCTTCATAACAATTGTAGCTCTCTGAATCATCTGAAATATGAGACAAAAATGAGGCAAATCCGATGTCTGGCTCAAGAGTTATGGTAAAAATAGTGAAGCAATGTAAAACTGGAATTTTATTATTAAAAATGGCTAAAATGTAATCAAAGGCTCAAAGCCCAAATGAACATAAAAGCCATTATTTATTAACTAAAGAATCCTAAATTATTAATCAAGAGATAAAAAGAAGTGTATAAAATATTCAATTATCAATAACCTGTACTTTATTTCCTAAAACAACCTCGAGGAAAAATCAAAAGACAAGGCACATAGCATTGCTTCACTTACGATGCTATAGCATTCTAGTTACATTGTACTGCTAGCTCGCCATGGCTTACCAGATGCAATACATTGTGCTGCCATGCTATGTGCTTTCATGGTAAACCTCAAACTTGTCATTTTCTTATGCACATGTATAGGATAATTATGCAATTACCACTATTTATGAGATTTATCCTACATTTTCCTATATGCGTGAATTATAACATATTTGCTCAAATTCGATATATTTAAGTTCATATTCACCATACAAAACAGTCACACATCATAGGGAAAACATGGCATAAATAGTACTCATCACATACCAATTATGTGTTGCAGCAAGAGCAAATAATACACGAATAGTGGTAAGCTTAGCTACTGGTGAGAAAGTGTCATTAAAATCAACACCCTCAATTTGAGTGTAACCTTGAGCAACCAAGCGCCCTTTGTACTAATTTAAAGATCTATCAAAATTGTATTTCTTAGCACAAACCCATTTGCTTCCAATAGGACGCTTACCAAAAGGAAGATTAGTCAACACCCAAGTATTATTTTGTTACAAAGCATCTAGTTCAGCCTTAATGGCTTTCTTCCAACCCTTTAATGGCTTTAGAATAGGTTTTAGGAATATCATCAATAGAAATGGATAAAGCAAAAGAACAATGAGAGGAAGATAGATGATCATAAGAGAGAACATGTGAAAGAGGGTGATAGTTACCTTTTTCCATAGAATATGGTATGACTGATGTGCATTAAAGAGCATAGTGATAATCATGCAAATATGTTAGGAGTTTTCTAGATCTAGTAGAACGTCTTAGGTGTAGGGAAGGGGAAGAATCAATCAGTGAAGTTGAAGTAACCAAAGAGGAAGGTGGGGTACAAGAAGAAGGTGACGAAGGCAATGGATAATCAAGAGCAAGAAACTCTTGAGGCAATGAAATGGAAGTAGATAATGGAGGAGTAACAAAATTGCAAAAGGGAAAATAAACTGAAAAAAGAAGACATTCTGTGAAATAGTAATAGCTCCAGTCTGTAAATCAAGAATGAGAAATCCTTTTGTACCAGGTTTATAACCAAGAAAAATGCATTTATAAGCTCTAGGATCAAATTTGGTGCATTGGTGGGTGAGAGTGGAAGAAAAACAGAGGCAGCCAAATACCCAAAGGTTAATAAAATCAGGATGGTGGTGATTTAACATTTCAAAAGGAGATTTGTGATCTAAAATAGGTGTAGGTAAACAATTGATCAAATAAATGGCATGAGAAATAGCATATGACCAATACATTTTAGGAAGATGAGATTGAAATAATAAGGCTCTTGCAACATTCAAAATATGTTGATGTTTTCATTCAACGTTACTATTTTATTTAGGTGTCTCTCTACAGCTAGTTTGGTGAAGTATCCCATGTTTATTGTAAAAATCAACCATGGTAAATTCTGAACTATTATTAGATCAGATACTTTGACTAGAAACGTCAAACTGTGTAGAAACCATGTGAACAAACTTGTGAATACATGATTGAACCTCTGACTTAGCTTTAAGTAAGTATATCCAAGTATATATTGTAAAATCATCAACAATAGTGAGAAAGTATTGTTGGAAATTATGCCCTAGGAGCAAATCATTGTACTTTAAACATTGTTGTTATTTAAAGTATTCCTTTGTTTTGTTATCATATCATTTTCATGTTTATTATGATGATTGTATCCTTGGATGTATTATAATGATTGTCCTAAATGTCCCTGGTCAGTCATTTGTGCGGGAGCGAAGATGAAATAAGACCAATATGACTTTGATGAGGTATGGAGATACGAATCAAAGTCTTAGGCACTTGTAAGAGTACAAGGTGCTGGACCGACCCACTATGAGAAAGCTGCATGGATTAAGTCATAAGCTTATCTCATGTATAACCACGTCACAATGCCCTTTGACCTGAGATCATCATAGATTCCTACATGAGAGTCGCTAATCTTTGACCTAGTCAAAAGTCACATTTGACCGGGTGACGATAAAGGCTTCGATTGGGATTAATAGTTTTCAGAGTAAATACCCTTTTTGGTCCCTGGAAAAAACACGGATGCCTTTTTTGGTCCCTGAAAAAAAATAAGTCACTTTTAGTCCCTAAAATGGAAAAATAACGTCCCTTTTAGTCCTTTTGATAATCTTTTTTGCACATTTTAATCCCTCAGAAATTCCCAAAAAGGTCATTTTTAGTCCCTAAAAAGGACCAAAATGACATTTCTTTTACTCAGGGACGAAAAAGGGTCAAATGTGTTTTTCCAGGGACCAAAAAGGGTATTTACTCTAGTTTTCATGTAGAGGATCGGAATGTGAATTCAGAGCTCTTGTGCTAGGCCCACTTGACCACGCCCAAAGATTTATGACATACAATGTCAATGGTTTTAAGTTTTGCACTGTCTCACGAGATCAGGGATTGCTGACCCAAAACTCTGGTGTATATGGCACGTTTGGGACGAGAAGTTATGCGAGCAGCAATGACGGGAACATGCAGTTCGGTGACGTCCCGTATTATGGAAAGCTTATTGATGTGGTCAAGATAAGTTACCAAGGTCTTTTCACCGTGACACTATTCAAGTGTTTGTGGGCGAATACGATAACGTCCGAGGACTCACGACTGACGACTTAGGCATCACATCAATGAATTTCTCCTGGCCTATTCACAGTGGTCAGTCTGAAGATGACGAGCCGTATATTCTTGCCTCAGATACCCATCAGGTTTATTATGTCGCCGATGAGAGGCACAAGGATTGGAATATGGTGGTTCACTTAAAGCCTCGGGACCTTTACGACATGGGCAATGGTGATAACGTCGCCTACGATTGTGAGCCGTTCCACCGCCGGCTTCAAGACTTCTTCTTTTTTAATATACGCTTTATGAAATAATAACATTTATCTAAGGTTTTATTTGTGTTCAAACATATTCACCTCACACGTAACATTTTATACAAACTTTCTTTGTAGGGATGGTGAAGAAGATTGAGAGAAAAAATTATGCCTATACTGTAATCTGTAATCTTTTTATTACGTTTTTTTAAAAAAAAAAAATCATAACATTATTTGTAGCGGTTATATAACCGCTACAAACACTACAAAACCGCTACACATAACAACCGCTACAAATACGCATCCATAATCGCTACTAACACCAACTGCTACAAAAAGTGCAACCTCAACCACTACAACATGATGCGCAGATATCACCATAAATACCCCCACCAAACCACATTTATTATGCTTCAGTTTCTTTTCTACACATGTTTTCTCTCCGCCTCCTCTCATATTTTTACGTTTTGTCAAAGAGGTTAACTGTTTAAAGGGGGTAAGTGCCGTTCAACCGGATCAAATCTAATGATTCTGATACTAACATTTGTTATTTTGCAATTGAATCGGATATATTTTTCAACTTTTCTTCTACTTTCACATACATTATTCAATCGACTTGTACACAGATTTTTTAAACAATGAGTATTATTTTGATTAACTCATTATTAGTTCTTATTATACTTACATATTCTCATTATTTTACACCTATATAAAACCTTATATATTCAAATATCATATTTTAATATCTTTTATTTTCACTAAAAATATAAATTATTAATAACGCAATATTTACTTAATTACCACAATAATTAAAAATTTTAAAAAAAATTGTTTTTTTCCAGTCATTAATTTGTAGCGGTTACTTAAACCGCTACAAATATTCAAAAGAATCGAATTTTTTTTCCAAAAAAAAAATTTGACTTTTCTTTGTGGCGGTTCAAAATCGCTACAACTATTCAAAACAATTAAAACGGCTGCAAAAAAATTTTGCCAAAAAAATGGCAGGAATTATTTGTAGCGGTTCGAACCACTACAAATATTGAAAACAATTAAAACTGATGGTGGCAAAAAAATTTCAAAAACATATTTTGTAGCGGTCATTTAACCGCTACAATATATTGATATACTTAGTAGCGGTTTTGTAACCGCTACAAGTCTGAACAAAATCAATTTGTAGCGGTTTGGAAACCGCGACTAATCTCTCAAACAAGACGTTAGTGCAGCTCAGATAGTGTCGGTCAGTGGGAACCACTACAGATATAGTAGCGGTCCCTATATATGTAGTAGCGGGTTATTTTAACCGCTACAAATTAGTTTGCACAGTGGATTTTGTAGCAGTTTGAGTAACCGCTACAAATATCATTAGTAGCGCCGAAAACCGCTACAAATACGTCATATTAACCGCTACTAATGATCATTTTTTTTGTAGTGATAGTGACATTTAGGATTACAAGAACAAGAAAGAACAGGACATATGACCAGAAACTCATCCCAAAGAATTTTGAGTTTAGTAAAATACTCACTGACCGAGAGATCTCCTTGCTTCAAACTCTGTATCTCTTCCTGAAGGTTAACCAGTCGAAAGACGTCGTTCTGAGAAAAACAAGCTTTCAAATCATCCTAAATGTCATAAGCTCGGTTGATCCACAAAATGCTCTGCGCTAGTGTTGGAGAAAGAGATCGAGTAAGCCATGAAAAAACCATCATATTGCACCATTCCCAGGCAGAGTAAGTCAGATCAGTCCTTGCCAGAATAGACACAGATCGGTCAAGAAAATAGGTCTTGTTCTTGGACATAAGAGCCATCCTCATAGAACAAGCCGAAGAATGATAGTTTGGAATGGATAGCACCGGTGAAACAAGAATCAAAGGCGGATTTTTGTTTGGATAAAGATAAAAGGGATGACCGATATGATGAACAGATTCAGATGACAGTGGAGTCGAATCATTGCTAGAGTTGCCGGTGAAAGAAGAGAAGGAAGTGATTGGGTCAGTAGCCATGGATGAACGGCGATTAACGATGGATCGAAAAAGAAACTCGACGAAAGGCTAGGGTTTGAGATCAGATCGAAGGAAAAATCAAAGAAGAAACCTGTGAAAATGGTGAAAGTGACTGATCAGGAAAGGACTATGAAAGAGAAAGAAGATTCTTGAAAGAATGAAAGAGAAGTCAGATGCGGAATTATTGGTGAGAGGAAAAAGTGTATAAGAAAAAAAAATCAAAGATTTGATAAAAGACTCAATGCTCTGGTATCATATCAGGAGGCAAGAAGAGAAATTGAATAGTGAATGTATTGAATGTAATTCAGAAGATGTATATCAGGTCTATTTATAATAAACTTAAGATGTAATGCTGTTATAGTAAACAATCTAACTAAGTTTGTTTTACTCTAACTAACTCCTAACTATTTACAGTAAATAAGCTAACTAAAATGGTCATTTATACTCTAATAGATTTGGTCTTCCTCCATCAGCATCACGATTTTCTCTTATTTTGCTTCAGGTCTTTCCAGATTAAATAGTTGAGCCCATCAAGGACAGACTCGGACTCGAGATCCAACACTTCCAATCTCAGAAAAACAAGAATCTTGAGCTGGAGATATTAAATTTGTGACCCGTCTTGCCAAGGAATCGTGGCTCATTCAATAAAAATTCCTATCTATGCCTAGATATTCTCGAGAATGAGTGTTTATTCTCGAGAATCAACTTAGCCCTCTAGAGAACTATCTCAAAGGAACTTAATCTTAGCAATCAATTCTCAAGAGTCCATGTCTACTCTCGAGAATTGTTTCGGAAACACTCTTCACATAGATTTTTAAGAAGCACTCTCGAGAACCATAAGATCATGCTCGGGCATTCAGGCCATTCTCGAGAACCTTGATAGCCTTCTCGAGAATCAAATAGTAAATTTCCTTTAGAAAATAAATCAAAAATTAATTCTCGAGAATTGCAGACAATTCCCGAGAATGCTCATATGATGATTTAATCTTCACACTATGTCGTTTTATTTTCTGGGCCGTGTCGTTTTGGGTGTCATTTACTTCAAATCCCTAAATTCCCAATTTCATTTTCGCTGCCTCTCGAGAATTCCTCCATCCCTTCCACTCTGTTCTTCATCTCTGATTCCAATCAGTCTACAATCATCCTTCAACAATGGAGAAATCTTCATCGAAATCTACCCCCGAAAAGGTCTCGCACCAAATATCGTCCAAAAGTCCAAGATTCTAACAAACCCTCCTCGACAAAGAAGACAGTTTCGTTTTCCATGGAAACACAATCTACTCCATCTCGGCCAATCACTCGGATGTCCACTCATTCTTTGCCTGTGTCCAAAGGAACTAGTCGCTCGAAAGCAAGCAAATCAGTGGCAAAAACGAACAAATCATCTAAAGCCGAGAGCTCCTCCTCCCAATCGAGTTCCACTGACATCAGACTGTTGTATGAGGATGAAGCTCCTAATTTCTACGAATAGGTCGCTCCAAGGAAAGGGAAGATCGAGTTCAACGACCACCACATCGTCATCCTGAGAGTCAACCTCCAGCTACACTACTCTCTTTTGCCTGCAAAATGGCTGGGCAGAAAAGTGCTCTACATTGCCCTCCTGGGTTCTGCAAAACCCCCGTGGTATTGCCTTCTGATCCTCTTTTCACTGCCAATTATAGTGATCGACCTTTTTGTCCCACTGTGTTTCTGAACTTAGAAAATTTTAGGAGAAATTGCAATCTTGACTTATCTCCTTTGTTGGGCCCATACATATCCCTCTTGCAAATCCAAACCCCCTATTCTCCCATCATTGTTAAAATGTTCTACTTTAACATGGTTGAAGAAAAGAATGCCAGTGGAGAAATCACCTTGTGTACTTAAGTTAGGGGAAAACAACTTAAGTTTGATGCAGATTCTATAAATTCCTATTTAGGAATTACCAATCCCCCTGTTGATCCCCCCACTTTGTCTGCACGAGCTTGTTTTAATCTTCTCTTGCCTACTGAGGAATATGATGGCAAACCACTCAAATTTAAGCCTTCACAGATGTCAGATACCCATCGAGTCCTCTGGTACCTTTACAGTAGAAATTTGGTCAATAAGGGACAAAGTTTCACTCATTTTGTTACCAAGGATTATGAACTATTGGCCTCAATCATTGCCAGAGAACCAAGGAATTTGGGAAAGCTAATCATCTCAGAAATGACTTCCTTTTTAGCTACCTCAAGCACTTCCAAAAGAAACACCATCCCTTATCCTAACTTGGTCTCTCAGATTTTAGGCTTCAACAATATATGGTATCTTATGAAGGGGGATAAGGTGGTCTTCCCCAAGGAATTTAGTAAGACTCATCTCCTCTACATGAAACTCTCCTTCACTAAGGCAACTGGGCCTTTGAGACAAGATCCCCCAAGGAAAGACAAAGATGTTCTGGATGGCCCTTCTCAGCCTTCATCCTCTAAAGCCCCCGAAGAGACTCACTCATCTCAGGCTGGCACTGCCCCGGCACACCAACCTTCCTTCACTCAGCAAGCCACTCAAACCTTGCTCAAGAATGAGATTGCACCCTTGGGAAATGGGTTACAACATTTAACCCAGCTCATCAAGGAATTGGTCAAACGAATTGAGATAGACATGATGACTTGTAGACTTAATCTTAATTCTAAGATGTCTACTCTCAAAACTCATGTTGATGATCGTCTCATTGTTCTCTTCCAGCATCAAGAGGAAATAAGAAAAGAAGTCCAAGATTTGGATCAACAACACCTTCGGACTCAGCAGTACATTCAGGATTTAGAACAACAGAATCTTCGCACCCAACTTCTGGTTCAGGACCTCAACACCAACCTTGAATATCGCTACTAACCTCAGTCGTCCTGGTCCTTCTCAGGCTCCTCCTCCTTCCTCTGATGTGCCACCTGCTTCCTCTACTGCTATTGTCCCCTATGTTGCTCCTCTTGTCCCCCCCTCTTTGACTGATGACAAAGGGGGAGAAGAAGAAGAATAGGATTTGTTAGGATTTAGATTAATTAGCTTCTTAGGATTCAGCTTCTTAGGACTCTATCTTAGTTTGACAATACGTTGTTCACTTTTGTCACTGATCACCACTGATGCATATTGTACTTGTGATCTATTTTGCTTGAGCTCCTCACTGATGTTTTGATATAACTAGTGACAGATCTTCATATTTTCTGATATATGTTTCTGCTTGAGTCTTATGTTTTTGATTGGGTTCATAATTCATAGTTCTTAAATCCTCAACTAAATCCATTACTAAACCTGTTGTCATCATCAAAAAGGGGGAGAATGTTAGACCCAAGTGTTTTGATGATAACAAAGAACTAAGATATTTAAAGAACTTAAAAATGGAAAGAATAATCATACCAAATCAGAAACAATCGATCTTGTGATTCTCGAGAATGCCCTGAGGGTTCCCGAGAATAGCTTTGTGTTTATTGAAATATAGAAGATCAAATAATTCGATTAATCTAGATTCTCGAGAATAAGGATGAATTCTCGAGAATTGACACAATGCTCGGGCACTCAGAAATGCCTCTCGAGAAGGAATTTTGAGATTCAAAATATCATATGATAGTGTTCTCGAGAATGTATAAGTGATTCTCAAGAATAGGTGAAATGCTCGAGCACAGGTAAGTAGTTCTCGAGTATGATTAAGAAGAAATATAAGATCGAACTTACCGTATGTGATTCCCGAGAATGAGAAGACAATTCTCGAGAATAAGAGTGATTCTCGAGAATGAATCATAGATTCCCGAGAATATCGAATGAAATTCCAATTGTCTTTTGAACTAAGATTCTCGAGAATGCTAATAGAATTCTCGAGAAGGATAATAATTCTCGAGAATAAGAATGTGATTCTCGAGAATTCCAAGTGAAGAAGATTAATTAATCAATTGATTTCATAGTTCAACATTCTCGAGTAACACCAAATGATTCTCGAGAATAAAGGAAATTCTCGAGAATGAAGTTTTAATTCTCGAGAACTACATGCTTCTACGAAAAATAATTAACGCCTGATTCTCGAGTATAATGAATTGATTCTCGAGAATATCCTCAGAGGCTCTTCACAATATATACTTCTGTGGTTACAATTCTCGAGAGGAACACACATTCCCATGAACCTCTTCAGGATTAATTTCTCTTCTTCTGGTCATTAACTTGATTCTTGAGAATATTTAGAACAATTCTCGAGAATACTCTTCTGGAAAACTTACGAAGAACTAATACTAATTGAATCACTTCTGATAATGATGGGTAATGCTCCAATGTTTATTAATCATCTCTAAACTCATTTATATCATATCTAATCACTTCTTGGTTGAGTTTCAAAGTGATAAACCAGGTGATATTTGTATTCACGCGAAAAGCAATCCAACGTGGCAAGGCATTAAATGAAAGTCAGAGAAACAGAGCTACATTCGGAATAAGGAATTACAGCAGACGAACAACATTCTTCGAGAATAACTTATTCCAGCTTGCCTCTGATTATCTCTCTGCACAAGAACATCATCGCTGAAGAACATTTATGAAGCAACGTTCAAAAATACCTCATCACTTTGCTTTTAAGTCTAACGGAAGAAACAGAGGTCACAACGGATCTTTGCTCAGTCTCACAACGGCACAAATGGAACTCATTATAAAAGGAGACGGCATTCAATTTCACCAACCACCGAAACAACTTGCGCATTAAATTCGAGTCTACCAAATTTATTGTTTCTACTGTTCCATTAATATCTCCGGATATACCCAGTACTTCAATGATTATCTATTATCTACTCAGTGAGGAGTCTTTCGTTCTTGTAAGCAATTATTACATTTTTGATTGTGGGACTTAAGGTTGTGGAACCTTAAGAGTGGTGTAAGTTTACAACCAGTAAGGGGGAGTGAGTCCAAGAGAGTGAAAAGGATCATCCTTGTGTTGTAGTTGTGTTTTGTTAAGGTTAGTGAAAATCCCAAGGGGTTCTTGGGGACTGGACGTAGACCAAAGCTTTGGGTTCAACCAGTATAAATTGCATTGTGTTCATTTACAATTCGGTCATAGCTCGTTCCGTATACGTAAATATCTTTCGAAGAAAAAATTTGAAATCACCTATTCACCCCCCTAGGTGATATTTCTCTTTCAATGGCCTCTGTTAAAAATTTTGTCCTTTTCCCACTGTGTCAACACCCACATTTCAGAGTTTTACTTCAATCTTCTTCTCCTATTGTTTGATAACGTGGTCAAGCTTACCCAACGAAGCCATCACTGAACCAGACACCATGAGTCGTTAGATAATTCCACACTTTATCGTCTATGGAGGAATCAATTGTGAGGAATTATATGTAAGTGCAGGAATTAGTGGAGGATGATGATTAGGAATTTTTTATCTGAGGAGCTGATCATTAGAATATGAGACAGGAAGATATTGGTGGCAGGTGGCATTGAGAGTGGGGTTGAAGAGTCGTGACTGAAGAAGATGAGCAGAATGTTTCCAGAGTATGAGAATCATGAGATTGCAAATGAATATGAACGGAACAGATGTTGAGGAGGGAAAGCTTGGTAGAGAAGGGAAAGATGCTTCAGCCTTCTTGACTTTCATTTAACGGCTAGAAACTAACGGATCCCTAACGGTGGAAATTTAAAGGACCGGATAAAAAGGGGGGAAAAAAAAAAAATCAAGGACCTGATTCAAAACTGAGAAAAGCTATAAAGACATATAGATTAAGTTTTCCTTTAAAATTTTAGTTCTCTTATAAAAGAACTCAAAGGCTGTGCTGTAAAGAATGAGCCATATAGCTCCACTTCCTTCTTTTGAGTGGCACATTGATTATCTATTTATAAATTACTCCCATAATTTGATTGATATTTTTTAATTGATGTTTTTTATGATTTAAGATTGAACCCTTTTTATCAACCTGCGTTGGTTCTAGTGAAGAAATTTTTAGTGGCTTAAGTGCTTAAGTGCTTAAGTACGAGGTTTAAGTTTGAATCCATGTATATGTAGAAAATACTTTTCAGAGAGCTATTCTAATTAAGCCCGGCAATATTTGAATCTGATCCAATTATATAGCTTTATTAAATTGTCTTCTTTTAATTATAAACATGGGTTTTGGTTAATATGAATTATATACGCAGAATACATCTTAAGGCTCGTGGTCTTTTCTTGTCTTTTTTTCTTTTTTCTTTTTTTTTTTTTTTGAACAATTTTAAGGCTCGTGGTCTACGCTTTGGGCTTGGAGACTAATTTGTATATTTTGGATCCCCAATGTTTTATTTCCGTAACGCTTTATATGTGGGTTCCAACACCAATACCCCTTCGGGACAACTACGATGCGAAGGAGAATTAGTCTATACTGTCGGCGGAGAATACCCTTAATTTCTATTAAAAAAAAAAATCAAAGTATATGTGGGTTGTTAGTGGTAACTTGCCTAAAGTTTTAAATAACTCATATTATATATAATTTTTAAAAAGCATGAATGTTTTATTTAATACTCTTTCAAGCAAAGACTTACCTATGGTATGTTATGATAGAAAAAAAATGATCTAAGCTCCTCATATTGGCAAACTAATTTCGTAAACTTAATCTTACTCCCCCGCCTGTTAATATAAGGAAAAAAAGTAATTTTTTTTCTTAAAAACTTATTTCTCTGAAACTTGAAATTTTTTGAAATATTAAGAAAATAACATTCAAATAATAAAAATTACAAAAATACACAAAGAAATAATATATAAATATTTTGAAATATTGAATTTCTTTTGACTCTAAAATTAAATTAATTGATTTTAAGTTAAACCTAATTATTTTTGTGATCAACTTAAATTAGCAGGAGAACATATCTTTGACCCAACAAAAAAAAAAAAGGAGAGGCATTTGAAATATTTTTTATAACTTAAATACGAGATTAGAGATTGGAAATCTAATTCTTCGAAAAAGGGAACGGACATCTAAAAAAAAAAAAACTTTAAATCTAACACAAAAATTCAGGCAAAAAAAAAAATCAATACAAAAACGGATTTTTATTCATAAAATTAATTTGTCAGTAAAAATATAAATATGAAGCATAACAACGAGCCGCAACACATTCTTAATCGTTCCTTTGTTTCGAAGGCTATCTCCTGAGAGATCCCTTCGTTTTTCACAATCGAGCATGATGCATTAGGTATCATACATTTTCTACCGCGACAAGTGCCCCTGAATACAAAAGTTGAAGATCTCCGTTTCGAACTAGGATTTGGCTTCAATCCAATTGTTAATGATTACAAGATAGTGTTAACTCACGAGTCTAATTATGAGGTTGCGCATGTTGAGGTGTATTCAATAAGATCAGGACCATAGAAGGATGTAGAATTTGGGATAGAAAACGTAGGTTTTATTCCTCAGCAAATCACTGTCAATAGAGCTATCTTTTGGTTTGGGGTTCGGTGGGAGCCAGATATAGTTTATGATGTGATAGTTTCTTTTGATATTACAAATGCAATGTGTTATGGACCTAAGTCTAGGCCCATTAGCTAACCGGTCCAATAGGGGGCAATCCGCGCAAGGATCTCAACCGACCCATAAGGATCGAAACCGAAGGATCTATTCTTGGGGGTGGTTGCCTAGATCCTCGGATACACATCACACGGGATCAGGAGTCCTAACCCTAAGGTACATTCTATAAATAGGAGTTGCACGACAAAGGTACACACGTTCTAATCTCTGAACTATTTACATACAGTCACACTGTGCACACACCACATCCCCTTGGCGAAACGTCTGGTTGTGTACAGTGATCCTGCCCCATAGGCATTCAGGAGGAGTCTATCGATCCTATATCAAAGCTTCAGCCTACCGGGCTGGACATCTATGTTCTACACCAGAACACAGTGTATGAGAACAAACTTGTTATGCTTTCTTTTTCTCCTATTCAATACGTTGAATCCTTGATTAAATTGTGGGTGATGGAGGATGGTACAGATACATCTTGGGTTAAGATATATAATTGTCACATTTCATTGTTGGCACATCTATTGACTATTTGGATGAATCAAATTGTTTGTTATGTTATCAAAAATGAACATGCAGGGTGGAATCATGAAATAGAAATTTCTCTGTTAAATATCTCTACCAATGAATTGAAGATGTTTGATAACAACAAATGTGGCTGAGGCATTGGCAATGACTTTAAACTCCAATATGCAGAAAGTCTTTATCCAATTTTTGGATAAGGTCTAGAGTCATTAGTGTTATGGAATAAAATACTAGGCTCATCCAAGGTGTGGCCCAACAGGAGACATCGCATACACTTGGGCTTGGAGGCACAAGAGGCCCAACAAGTCCAAACCCTAACCCTAAGGTAGCCTCTATATATAGTTGGTTAACCTAAAGATGTACACATCTTCTAAGCTTTCTCTCAAATGCATATACTGCACACAGAGCACACACACCACCCCCGTTGGCTAAACGCCTCCAATGTCATCGAACTACGTGGACTTTGATCCCTCTTCAAGGTACGTAGGCCCTAGGCATCGCACCTAGGTCAAGTCCTGGTGCTCTGTGATCTCCAATCCTCTTAGGTATCTCATCCATAGATACTTGGGGGAGAGCTATTTGATCCCATATCTACATACTAGCCCATCTAGGGTTAGAGACTTATGTTCTACGACAGAACATTGGCGCCGTCTGTGGGGAGTCGGTAAAATTCGATTCCCATGGCCAAAGATGGTCAATGATTTCAATTCTGGGCTTACCAGAAATTGAAAGAAAATGAACAAAAATTCAGGAGTTTGAGGTATATTTCTCGGAAAGAGAAAAGGCTGAGACAATGGTCTGGAGTCTCAATCGAGGGCATTTGATCTCCATAATGTCGATCTCTCCAAATCGCCAAAACAAGGTCTTGAACATTGATTTCCGTCGATCCGCAGACCCTCAAAACATCTTCGATTTCCGATTGAAGCAGATTCTTCAATCTTTTGTGAATTGGGAGTCTAAAGGATGGTGGGAAACGAAGATGATGATATCGATTCGCCAAAACCAAACCCAGATTATCGAGTTTTGTGAGATCTGCGAAACCCAAAAAAAAAAAACTAAGAGATCTCTTTCTCTTCCACGCCTCGATGGAGAAACAGAGAAGCAGAAATTAGTTCCAGAGACGAATCCCTTCGCAAATCTTGGTACCTTCCTCTTCCCTTGTTCCCTCCATGAGGATCCGCAAGCACACCAAGCTCTGCGGTGGTGGTTCGGTCCTTTTCGGTCTCAACAACAACTTGCAGACCCACGTGTGTTAGCTGAACCAGTCGCCATGGGATGTGATACCTTTCGATTCAGAATCGTCCCTCCAGTTCGACGGAGATGAAGACAGCTTTTCTGGGAATGGAAGTCGTGGCGATTCTGTTGGAGCCACTGAGAGCGTCGCGTCAATAATGGACGCCGAGAATCAAACGAAGCCGTTTCCCAAGGTGGAGGATATGGTTGTCGTGCACGAGAATGAAGCGAAGGTGCTCGACGATATTGATGAGGGAAGCGTCGTGGACGAAACGATCTCATTTTGCCAGAAAATCGAAGCGAAGTATGGGCATTGGCAAACAGCAGAAAGCCACGCAAGTTCTCCATGAGATGGCATTGAAAGACATCAGGTTGGACGATACAATCAGCACATCCCTGCTTGAGCCCCTCGGGCCCACACCGACATACTCAGTAGGAGCTATCTCGGTCGTATTTCTGCATGCCGAGTTGAGAAGAATTGTTCTAGGGAACGCCGGGCAATGAAGCAACAGCGACGTCTTACAACCACCATGCTTTTATATACCGATGGACCTCTAATATCCAAGACCGAGGAACCTCTAATATCCTCTTTTGCAAACGTGTTTTAAAAGTTGTTGGTGTGACTGATAGCTGTGGGCTCGATCAATCCCAATACTCAGTTGGAAGCTGCTATAGATGGTGAGTTTGCATTCTTCCAGGAGCACACCGAGGAAGAAAGCCAATTTAATGACTTGCTGAGTTTAATCGGAGTAGGTGCAATCGCAAAGCTCCAGGAAACATATTTTGCCTCCACAGTCTGTACTATTGCTAACTTAAATCTGAGAATTACATAAATTGGAGCAAGGCGATGGGGAGTGCGTTACGAGGGAAGAGGAATCTCGGCATCTAAATCCATCCGAGTTGCAATTTAGAAGACATGTGGGACGAGATCCAATGCTGGTGCCGAGATAGTTGAATCGGGATTCAATGCCGGAATATTACAAGGCCGAGATGTCTAAGCCAGTGGAGCCGGGATCCTCGTTGAGTTTCTTGGGATTTGAAGGACTGTCCGTTGCCGGCTTTTCTTGATTCTGTTAGGGCGATGGAGATATATATTCCCGGAATATCTGATGGGAGTGATGGGAGCAGACTTCTTCCTCTGCATCAAATGAAACTGATGCTTGTCGATGGCTGGCTCCAGAGTTCTTCGGTATAGGCAAGGATGAAAAGCTATAATAATGGATATCTATTATATCCAGCATGGAAAAAGTAATGCTTTCTCACTCCATTTTGCTAATGCTTAATGTTTTAATGTCCCTGGACTTTCGGCTTGGTGGGGATCAATTAACACGGTATAAGCCTGCAATGAGGGGATGGCAATTTTATTAATTTTGTCTCGCTATGCTATACTCATTGATGAGGAAAACTCTATTTCGGATGGCTTGATCAACTTGATGCTTTAATGAATTTCGTAGTCAGTTTTGATTGTACAAGTGAGAATTCCAAATAATTTTTAAGGAAGGTTAGGGAGGAGCTTTCTACAATTGTCACCCTTAATGTTCCTGATGCCAATTCACAAAACAATCAATGGATTAGAGATGAATGGAATCCAATTCCAAAGTTTTGAAGACGAACCTGATTAAACTGAATCTGGTTTAAATCAGGGATCCGTGTTAATTTTTGCGTGGATCCTTTAATGACATGATGGATGCATGTGCACAAGGTCAAAATTATGCTTTCCTGGAGGAGTTTATTCTTCAGATGCAAAATTTTTGGTTATAGCCACCCAAGCATATCAACATCAAATGTCAGGGGAATAGCATTGGCTCTAGCATTGGCTCTAATAAAAGGAAGCTTTCGTTTGAGTCATTTCAAAAGCCGAAGCGCATGGCTGGTTGGTTAATCAACTCATTTTAATGCTTGCCGATGGCTGGCTCCAGGGGGAAGCCAGAAATAGCAAAGTTTCTTGGTTCCTACAGACTGCGTGGTTCGTGGCCTTTGTGAAAATCATGGAGTCTCACAGAGCAATTCAATGGCATAGTACTTCTTGCCGATTCAGAGTAAACTCATGTCAATTTAAAGTGTTTTAGAAGCTATATCAATTTAAAGGTATGCTTTCCTATTATCATTTTTATGGCTTTAGAGAAGTCGTCGCCGGAAAGCATTTATTCTTATCATACCTATCTTAACTCTCGCATGGTAAGACCCATTTCATTTGTTATATGTATTACATATATATAAATTAAAATGTCATATAGTGGGCTTGAATCATGCACATTGAAAAATATATTGAAGGCGGCCCCGATTAACTGAATCTAGTTTAAATCTGGGCTCCGTGTAACGACGGCTACAACTACCAAATCTATAAACATGTAGGAATCTGAGGTACATAAACCCGGTTCCAAAAATCATGTCCAGTTTAAACATGTATGAATTCTGAGTAAACAAATTCTTTTTCGAAAATCATGTCCAAGGATAAACATGTATGAATTCTGAGTAAACAAACTCGTTTTCGAAAATCATGTCCAAGATAAACATGTACGAATTCAGGGTAAAGAAACCCGTCTTCGAAAATCATGTCCATTTTAAGCATGTAGAGGGCAGGGTAATCAAACCCGTCTTCCAAAATCATGTTCAAATTAAACATGTAGAATTCAGGGTAAAGAAGCCCGTTTTCGAAAATCATGTACAAATAAAACATGTAGGAATCCGAGGTACATAAACCCGGTTCCGAAAATCATGTCAAAGGAAAAACATGTAGGAATCCAAGGTACATAAACCCGGTTCCAAAAATCATGTTCAAATTAAACATGTAGAATTCAGGGTAAAGAAACCCGTGTTCGAAAATCATGTACAAATAAAGCATGTAGGAATCCAAGGTACATAAACCCGGTTCCGAAAATCATGTCGAAGGAAAAGCATGTAGGAGTATAAGGTACATAAACCCGTTTCCAAAAATCATGTCAAAGCTAAACATGTAGAATTCTGAATAAACAAACTCGTTTTCGAGAATCATGTGCAATCTAAACATGTAGAATTCTGAGTAAACAAACTCGTTTTCGAAAATCATGTGCAATCTAAACGTGTAGGAATCTGAGTAAACAAACTCATTTTCGAAAATCACGTCCAGTCTAAGCATGTAGGAATCTGAGGTACAAACTCGGTTTCGAAAATCATGTCAAGCCTATCTTATACAATTAAATCCGCGCTCCTTCATTGGATCCCCGATAAATTGTGGAGTCTGTCCCTACGAAAGGGATGAAGGCGGACCCCGTCTTAACTGAATCTAGTTAAAATCCGTGTTCCGTAAAAATAACGGTTAAAACGTGATCCATGATAAAGCCGGATCTAGTGGTTAGAACGTGCACCCTTTGGGACACGGTAAAGCCGAGATAAGTGTTGTTTAGAGTTTTGCAAGAAACAAAAACAGAAGGCGGATCCCGGTTATACCGAATCTGGTTAAAATCAGGGATCTGTGTTAATTTTTGCGTGGATCCTTTAATGACATGATGGATGCATGTGCACAAGATCAAAATTATGCTTTCTTGGAGGAGTTTAAAGGACTTGGTTTAACTGAATCCAGTTTAAATCTGAGTTCCATGTGAAGATCCCGGTTACACCGAATCTGGTTAAAATCGGGTCCTGTGTAAAGACGGTTAAGCCGGCGAGTCTTGAAAGTCCTTTATTAGATTACTTGCGACGACAATGTCGCCAGATTTATTTGAATGCTTGAGTTCTGGGTAAACGAACCCGTCTTCAGAAATCATAAACCCGGAATCTCGGGTAAGCATGCAAGGGATCCCAGCAATAACGAACGCCTGGTCCGAGTTCGAAAAGTAACACATCCTGGCAGCTCAGTTGACTGAACTACTAGGCTGGGGGGCAACAGAGTAGATAACGAGTTGTTAGTGGAAAAGCGTGATTATCAGTAACTGGGGCTAATGCAAACTCGGCAAGCATCCGAAATCTCGGTGTTCGAGTATATAAACCGGAATCTTGGTGTTACAGTCTATGTAAAACCGAATCTCGAGGTTAAAGTAAATAACCCAGAATCTCAGTATTAAAGTAAATACACTCGACATCTTGGTGTTTGGAAGAATAACCCGGAATCTCGGTGTTAAAGTTAATAACCCGAAATCTGGATGTTAGAATAAATAACCCGGAATCTCGAAGTTAAAGTATCTAAACCGGAATCTCGGTGTTAGAATATATAAATCCGTGATCTCGGAGTAAAAGTATCCAAACCAGAAGTCTCGGTTTAAAGTATGTTAACCCAGAATCTCAGGGTTACAGTTTATAAACCTGGAGTCTCGGTTCAAAGTATATAAACCCGGAATCTCGGGTCAACACGCACGGAATCCCAACAATGACGAACACCTGGCCCGGGTTGGAAAATAACACATCCTGGCAGCTCAGGAACCTAAACTACCAGGCTGGGGGGCAACAGACTGGACAACGATTTGTTAAGGGGAAAAGCGTGTTATCAATAACTGCCATTAAATGCAAACCAAAAAGTTTAATGCAAGCTCGGACAAGTATCCAAAATGAGCACGTTGAACGATTTGCACAAACAGTAAGTATTTTCCATTTATAGTGATTTGCTTACATGTTATTAAATGCAGGAATATAAACCAG
The DNA here is from genome assembly GCA_025563575.1 of Acacia pycnantha. NCBI lineage: Eukaryota > Viridiplantae > Streptophyta > Magnoliopsida > Fabales > Fabaceae > Acacia > Acacia pycnantha. Next base: position 3,971,276 of record JAMWYP010000003.1, on the reverse strand, counting down.
ACAATTAGCCCGGGAAAATTGCTACAAAAGCAAACTCGGATTCAGGGGATCTCGGAAAGCAGTCAATGAATCTCGGCGGCTCGAGAGACCGAACTACCGAGCTTGGGGGCAAGCTGTTATGGAATAAAATACTAGGCTCATCCAAGGTGTGGCCCAACAGGAGACATCTCATACACTTGGGCTTGGAGGCACAAGAGGCCCAACAAGTCCAAACCCTAACCCTAAGGTAGCCTCTATATATAGTTGGTTAACCTAAAGAGGTACACATCTTCTAAGCTTTCTCTCAATTGCATATACTGCACACAGAGCGCACACACCACCCCCTTGGCTAAACGCCTCCAATGTCATCGAATTACGTGGACTTTGATCCCTCTTCAAGGTACGTAGGCCTTAGGCATCGCACCTAGGTCAAGTCCTGGTGCTCTGTGATCTCCAATCCTCTTAGGTATCTCATCCATAGATACTTGGGGGAAAGCTATTTGATCCCATATCTACATACTAGTCCATCTAGGGTTAGAGACTTATATTCTACGACAGAATAGTACAGATACATCTTGGGTTAAGATATATAATTGTCACATTTCATTGTTGGCACATCTATTGACTATTTGGATGAATCAAATTGTTTGTTATGTTATCAAAAATGAACATGCAGGGTGGAATCATGAAATAGAAATTTCTCTGTTAAATATCTCTACCAATGAATTGAAGATGTTTGATAACAAAAAATGTGGCTGAGGCATTGGCAGTGGCTTTAAACTCCAATATGCAGAAAGTCTTTATCCAATTTTTGGATAAGGTCTAGAGTCATTAGTGATATTAACTATTAAGTGGAGAATGATGAAGCAAAATTGGTCCTAATTTTGATCAATCTCATTACTAATGACTCTACTCGTTATCCCTAATGGCCTTTGAAAAGGTTATTTAGAATGATCAATTTTATTTAGTACCAGATGTTTCTACCTTTATTTGACTCATTTATGACTTTTATTGTTCATTTCTCTTTTGTAGATATATGTATATAATTTAGTTATTGGTGTATGGGTTAGGTTGGATTTGTTGTCCCTATTATAGTATACCGCATATACTACAAAAAAACATCGTATTACCCACGGAAAAAATTCCGTGGGAAATTACCCACGGATTCTGTGGGTAATTTCAGTTACCCACGGAATTCTGTGGGTAATGAAAATTACCCATAGAAAATTTTCGTCACAAAAAAGACATGGTAAAATTTTCGTTGAATAAGCCACACCTTTTTTGGGACGGAAATTTTCCGTGGGTAATTGAAATATTTTTATTCACGGAAATTTCCTACGGAATTCCGTGGGTAATTTCCCACTGAATTTTTCCATGAGTAATACGATGTTTTTTTTGTAGTACCAATGGCATTATATAATTCGCAAGTCATTGTGCAGAGACTGAAAATATCTTATTATTCGCAAGTCATTATAGTAAAACCAAAATTGTCTTTTTCTTACCCACTTGACTTCCATAAAAACTTGTCTGGAGAAATTGAAAGAAAATTTATGAAGTTCTCATTCTTGTTCTTTTTTTTTTTTCCTGTAAACACAAATCTTAAGGAGAAGATTAAATCAAGTACCTAGCTATATTCACCGAGTTAGGTCAAATAATAAGAAAAAGACTAATTATTTCTCATTAACAACCTCAGTTTGACTCCTCTACACTACACAACTCTCTGATCCTAATTCTTCATATTCAAGGGAGGATTCGGCTAAAGATAATCCAACAAGGGCTTTGTGTCCATATTACCACTTGAATATTAAAATCCAATCCAAGTCAAAAGGAAAAAAGCATTCAATGAGCAGAAACATGATGGCCCATATTGTGACTAATAAAATGTTCAACGGCGGGTTTGGTTTCCCGCGGTGCGTATAGCGGTGGAGAATGTATTGTTATGGAATGATAATTTAAAGAACATTTGTTTTGTTTGGTAATGTTAGTAGTGAATCATAAAATAAAATTTTTATTTTATATAGGAAAAAATTAAATGTGGAATAGTACCACGTCTCATTAATAGCATTAAAAGAATTAAATATGAATACTCAATGATAATAGCATATTAGCATTAAAAAAATTGTTATATGATAATGGCACTATATGTTTAACCATTTATAGAATATTTAGTCAGTAATTATATTAATTTCTAACGATTTAATACCCATTCATTCTCAGGTAAAGAAAGAAAGAAAGAAAAATCAATGTGAGGTCTTAAAGGACCATAAAAAATTATAAAAAAAGTCTCATACCAAATTTCCGTGTCAAAAAAGTCCTTAGGGACTGCATTGTGACTAATTCGGAATGTGAAGTTATGGAATTGTCATTACCAACTTTTATAAGTGCATATGCAAATTTTGACAAGTGCTTATGTCTATTCACAACTACATAAGCCTGCTTTGACAACGAAGAGAAATGAAGGTGGTCGAGTGAGGGTGGAAGTCCTCGATGGTGGTGGTGGCTCTATGTCCCTTTCCCTCTCCTCTCAAGCTGTATTGTTCAAATTTGCCATTCCACTGCGGCCTCTCCAACTCTTGTCTCTCGTCCGTCATCTGTCTAAAGGAAGAAGAAGGTCAAATGACCTAATTGGTCTTTCATCAAAACGCAAGTTTTGACGAGGGACCAAGTTTAAAAGTTTAAAAGTTCATGGAGGGGGACTAAACTACAACATTTAAAATTATTTGAGGTAAAATGTAATTTAAAATCCTTATGAGTAATTTATGTAGTTTTATCTGGTCCTTTTCTTCACAGATTTGTAATTTTCCAGAAATTGTGGGGAATTTTCTGTAATTCACCAAAATTTGTAACCCTAGCATTTCACAAAAGTTGTAACGGGATTAACAAGTTCATCAATGGGTTTAAAAAGTCTTGTAATGAGTTTAACAAGTTTATTCATCAGCTGAAAAACATGTCACTCTCGTGAACCCAACATCTGAACACTATGAACAAAAGTCGTAATGGGATATCTAGTGAACCTAACATCTGAGAGATATGAACAAAAGGTGTAATGGGATTAACAAGTTCATCAATGGGTTTAACAAGTCTTATAATGGGTTTAACAAGTTCATTCCTCTTGTGAAAAACATGTCACTCTGGTGAAGCCAACATCTGAGCACTATGAAACTTGTCAAAGCCCATTACAAGACTTGTCAATACCATTACTAAACTTGTTAATCTCATTATGAAACTTGTCAAACTCATTATTTAGTGTACGTTCACCTTCTTCTTCCTCAGCCTCTTTTTTACTGTTCCCCTTATTCTTCCTCAACCTCTTGGCTTCCTCCAAAAACACTATTTTCAACCTTCCTCCACTTTTGTCTCTCTTCCTTTGCCAGAGACAACTACCACTTTGCCATAACAACCAACAACACCACCGTCGCAAGGGGGAGAGAGAGAGATGGCAGTGGGAAGAGGAGGAGGAAGAGAGACAGAGGAGAGAAAACGAGGAAGAGAGCTCTGACATGGCAGCAAAAAGAGGAGGAGGAAGAGAGGGAGAGGAGAGAAAACGAGGAAGAGAGGGCATAATGGTAAATTCATCAACATTTTAAAATACCAATTTAATTCCTGTCACTTTTATATCCTTTACAAATTTGAATAGACATTTTGAGATTTCGGAATTTCATATGGTATTTAAATGACATCTTCCCTATTTATTTCGTGTATAACATGAAAGTCATTGGAATTAATAATAAATGACATATAAATTCATATTAAATCTATTAATAAGTTATTGTAAATAAGTGATAGAAAATTTAATATTTTTTGTTACTTTTTTTCCACCAAATTTTAATTAATTTTATAAAAGGGCTTTATGTATGTATTTAACCATACCATATTATGTGTGTATTTAATTGATTATAAAAAAGATTGGATTGTTGATTCAGGTTGTGCGCATCACACGGCATGTAATGGGGAAAAGTTGCAAAATTGGTCAGATTAGAAAAGCTGCATAATTTTTCTTTTTTCTTTCAAACTTAAATTGATCCAAGTACCCATTATATCAAGTTATCAAATACACATATAATTTGCAAACTTGACTTAACATAAGTATTTTTCTTTTAGATCTAATTCATGTCCATCACACTTGTTTGTTTATTTCACTCGTCTCACCTAATCTAATACTTTCACAAGTCCTATAAGAGCTAGTTGACTTTCATTAAAGATATTAAGGAAACTAAATAAGTTTGATTAAAATATTTATATTTATCATTTTGTAATACTAATTTACCTAATCTATAACTTGATATATATAATTCAACAATACACTAAATATGATATGATTAAGTGCTTTATTTTCCTTCTTTAATCTTTCTAAAAAAGTCAATAGCTCTTATATAAAGGAACGAGGCAATATGCTATTTATAAATGAGAAAATGGAATACCATTATTTATAAGTGAGAAAATCATTCTTGCGATACCTACAATTTCCTTCAATTTTTAATCTGGCACTGTCTGTTTTTCTCTTCTTATTAAATTCTTTAATTTTTCTATGTTAGTTCAATAAGCTTTGTAATGTGGCTACCGAAGCTAAGAGAATGGCACAGTGCTAAAAGGAAAAATATTAAAAAATTAATAATAAAAAATCACACACAAGTACCAAATTAAAAATTAAAAGAAGCTGCAATTACTCTAAGAAAAGTTTCCCATTTATAAATTATGAATAATGAAACAAATCCTTAAAACAATATCTAAAAGGCTAACTACATTTTGGTATGGAAAATGATAAATGCATGATAAAAAGAATTTCATTTTAAAAAACGCCAATTTTAACTTAACTTAAATATGTTATTTACTTAAGCTCAATTACTACGATACTGTTTATTGCAGATATCCTATGCTAGAACAGAGAAAATAATCAAAATGAGAGAATTCATCATGAAGCTTGGTTGGCAAACTATCGCTTCTTTAGGAGAGAATTCACCTTAATGTTTGTGTTTTGTTTAAGTTTTCGACTTTATATTTATCTATGATTACTTTTGATGAAAGAAATGGGTAAGAAGGATTAAAATGATGTTTAGGTAAAGACGAGGAAAGAAATGGGTAAGAAGGATTAAAATATATATGTTTCCTTCCTGGGAAACTGGCATTCATTCTTACATTGTTTGGGGTCCTTAATATCTTGGAGATGGCTCTCTTGAGACAGTTTGAAGTTTCAGCCAGAAAAAAGAATAGTAATGTCTCATGGCAATTTGTAATTTTCATAGTTTTGTGGTAAATTTGATAGGATGGATCTTTGTCTGATGATCCCCTTCCCCCAAATTGCACTTCATCTATTTTCTCTCTAAAAATACTTCTTCTATAAAAGAAAAGTGATGAGAAACTCATCACACCTTTTAACCCGCCACCTTATATGCCTGGAATTAATAAAATGACGGCTTTCGTTCAAACATCACTAGGAAAGCTTTTGGTTTCAGCCTGTATATCTTCTCTGTGTGCTTTATATGTAAATAAAGTAGGATCGCCTGACTTCTCATAATTCCAGCCCACACAATCCTTCCCAAAAAAGCTATCTTTCCGGCCAGGTATGCATACATCATATCACATTTTACAAAGCTTATGCCAAAAGTTCCTTTTCCCAGCGAAATCTTAAATGTCTGTTGACGTCAACAAAAGAAACAATTCTCATGCCAATAATTTGCATTCAGCTAGAAAAAAAAAAACTACAGATACCTGCTGCCTCATAGACGAAAATTCACTTTGGTCAAGTTCCAATCAAAATTGGTATATTGTTCAAGTTCCCTTTCAGCATTTGGTCACCAATCAACAAAACAAGTGGCAATTAGTGATGTACAAGTTAGAAGACACAACTACTCTATGATCTCATACTGATTAATTAGTTGGTAGGATTATTACGGTAATAACCTAATCTTTCCAACAAGATTCAAAAGACATCAAAGATTCACCCAAAATGATACAATCAGGCTAAACTAATTTAGGAGAAGCGCCACTTGTTCATTCATCATCAAAACAAGTGGCATCATCAAATTCTTACAAATTCTCAACAGAAGAAGCATGAGTATGAGTAGAGAAGAAATCATAAGTAATCTAAGCATAAAACACATGAGTTTGCATAATAAATAAAGGGAAATGCCTCAAACCTTTCGTTTACTCATTCCAAAACCTAATCATGGACAAAACAAGTGAGCACAATGATGAAGAAGGGTCAGAGGGGAGAGAATGATGATGATTCAGACAACAAATCATCATCATTCCCTCTCTCTTTGAATCTTCTTTATCATCATGCTCTGACTCAGTGTCTTCTTTTTCTTCTTCTTCAGTTGGTGGCCGTGCAAACTCGTGACAGTGATATAAACTTGTATAATGAACTCAAATCGCAAACTTGTAAGAATTTACTTTTATTATTAAATTGATATTATTAGTATATAATCAAATAATTAAAATAAAAAATGACAATAATTTGATTTAACTATATTTTAAGTCGAAATAATTGAATAGGTATTAATTTGATTTTCTTTTAATTTGGTCCTTTTTCCAGGTGAGAATTAAGACTTTTTTCCTTGCAGTGAGAGATTTTAGTTGTAAATTAGACAAATTTATTAATTTTTAATGATATATATAAAGCAAGAAATTTATATCATGTCACATATTGATGTAAGCTATAATCATCATATTCATAGTTTAATAAAATTAAGGAGAAATTATTTATATAGTCATTTGACTTTCAACTAGATTGCGATTCAATCTCTAAATTTGTTTTATTTTTTTAAGAATTTTGTCCCTCTGGTCAATTAATCGAGTCAAATCTTGTCTATACATGGCATCCTATATATAAAATACAGTATCAAATGTTAAAGTCGTCAATATATTTGTTGATGACTTTAACAGTTAATACAAAATTTTAATATAGCATGTCTTCTTCATGAAGTCATACATATGGCTCCTCAAATTTCAAACATGCATATGAAAAACTTGCCTAACAATGCCAGAAGGCAGCCCATTTTATCAAACATTGTGATATGCATTAATTAATTGAATATACATACATATATATTAATGAGATAAGAACTAACTTATTAAATTTAAATTCAAGATGCGTGTGTTGATTTTTATTGCACTTTTTTTTTCTTTGACTACAATCGAAATTAATGTAAAAATAAGTGAATATCCATGCACCACTTTAATTATTAATATTATTGTCTTACGTGATAATTAATAATTAGCTATTAAAAATCGAAATAAATCTCTTCCTTTCATATGGCAATAAAATAATCGGTGCGTCCATTAATTTTAAATTAAGGGAGAAAAATATAATAGCCCCTCCCACGCAAAACACACCCTTCCGTTTTCTCTGTGTTTTCTCTAACTCTCATCTTCACCGTCAACCGCTATTCTTCTCCCATGGACATGGTGTCCTGCACAAGCAAAAGAATCCAATGAAGGACTTTATTCAACTTGATATGCCCATGTCAACCCATAAAGAACTCGACAAATATTCTCCCGTACGTCATGAAGGGACGTGATTCGATTAATGTTATCATAAGTAACTTCAACGTGTTAGAGCATCAAAGAATCACGGAGCAAACAAGTTACAGCTGAAATATTACAAGAATTAACAGTTATGAACGGAGTAAACTTGAGGAATAAAAAGCATCATTTTTGTTAGGAAATATATTAGGGATTATGGTTAGATCCATAAAATTAGGGATTAAGTTAGATCCACAATTGTAGGGTTTACTGTTAGTCTCTCTCTGGTGGTATATACACCCATGTATTTATCTTAATTAATACAACTTTAAGATTCACAGATTACATGGTATCAGAGCAAGGGTATAGTTCTTAGAAAATTTGAGTTTTCCGGTGGCCGCTGTTACTGTAGCGTTAATAGTAACAGTGGCCAGCCAGCGCAACTGTGGAGTGCTATCTTTGTTTCTATCTGGAGAGAGAGAAAGAGTGTTGTTATATTGTCTTTGGTTGGCTGCCGGAGTTTGTTTTGGGGGTTCTTTGATTTCAGGCGAAATTTCCAGATTCTGGTGACCCTTTAATCCGGTGGTTCTCTACATCTTCGGCAAAGTTTGCAGATTCCGGGAGTGTTCTGAATTTTCCTGTGAGAGTTTTCTAGATTCCTGTTAGTTTGAGTACGTTCGTGTTCTTGTTGTTAGAACTTGTCATCGACAGAGAAGGCAAGGTGCGACGGCGTTGAAGGAGGGAAGTGATGGTGTTGAATCGATGTGGTTCAACTCCTTCCTTCTGGGCTACCTGTCTCTGTCTCTCCCTGATTTGACTCGCTGCCGTAAGCCCTTGTCCTTGTCCGAGAAGAATATCGCCGGAATGGAGCTTGGTGAATTGGTAAAGAAGATGAAGGTGGAGGACGCAGAGGGGCCCTCAGTCGGCTGGAGATCGAGGTTTGGCCAAGAGATTTTAGGCGTGATGAGAGGGGGAGTTGGGCGAGTAAAGTGGGAGGCTCGCGATTTTTGGCTTTGCATGATTTTAGTCATAATGATCATGATATGGCCAATAATTCTGAAATCACAATGATTTTGCCACTTGGGGATAATGTGCAATCAGAGAATCATTTAAGTCCCTTGAAATCAAGGGAATTTGGAAATGGGAAAATCAAATTTAATGAGTCACGTGAGGCTTCCAAGAATCGTAAAGTGGGCCCGCAAGTTAAGGAATTCGGTCCATGGATGCATACCTAAACGTTAAAGCTAGAATGCAAAAGGAAGGTGCTATTAAGTCAGTGGATCCCACTCGTTTTATGGAAAATACACACGTGGAAAACAATAAACTGTCAAATCCCTTCAAGGTCCTCCAAAATCGATCTAGATACTTGGAGACCACTTTCATCATCTTCTACATTGAAGGACTAATCTACCAGTTGTCAAATCTATGCTCCGTTTGGTTCTCCGGACTTCTTTGTGGCTGTTTGGTTACCTACTTAATTTGGATATTTGCTTTCTGGTTGTGGAAGTGTTATTTTAGTCACGGGGGTCACTAATGTTTGGTCACTAATGTGACATTTGCTATTGAGAATCGTGAAGCCTCAGTTTGGTCTTGTAATCTCAAGTGAGATTGTTCTGTTGTGACTAAAGAGGTTTCTGTTGTGGAGGTTATTAATACCTCGTTTGGTTGCTATGACCATTTTATGGTCATGTTTTGTTCTACAACGTCGAGCCTTCATTTCCGGTATATGTAAGTAGGTTCTTTGAATCGAAGGTTGCGTTGTGAGACTGGGTTTCTACTATTTTAACATGGTCGACATTTTGTTTTGTGCACGCACTACTACAAAAATAGGCTATTACTACCCTAAAAAACGTCCCTATTTAAAAAAGGGATGTAACAAGTGAACACAGTGGCATTCTTGTAATTATATTGGCTCTGAAACGTTTTTGAAGTCCCAAAATACAATTTGGGACTTCAAAAATAAATTTTTTGACTTTTTGAAGTCCCAAAATATAATTTGGGACTTCAAAATAAATTTTGAAGTCCCAAAATACAATTTGGGACTTCAAAAATAAATTTTTCGGCGATTATTTTTTTGTGAGTGGTGAAACTTTTGAAGTCCCAAAATATAATTTGGGACTTCAAAATATTTTTTGAAGTCCCAAATTATATTTTGGGACTTCAAAAAGTTTCCCCTCCAAAATATTTGGAGGGGAAAATTTTTGGCGGGTTATTTTTTTGGAGGGGAAATGTTTTGAAGTCCCAAAATATATTTTGGGACTTCAAAAATATTTTGAAGTCCCAAATTATATTTTGGGACTTCAAACATTTAGTCAATCCGCAAAATCATCTCTGTCAAAAAATTTATATTTGAAGTCCCAAAATATAAGTTGGGACTTCAAAACTATCTTTTTGAAGTCCCAAATTATATTTTGGGACTTCAAATATATACTTTTGAAGTCCCAAATTATAATTTGGGACTTCAAAGGTTTAATACATTATATATTAAAACGTTTTTCTCTTTCCCTCTTTCTCATTTTTCCGGATCCTCTGTACTGGTTTTCTTCCTCTTTCGAGCGATCAGCGTCTTCAATTCCTCCGGCGACATTCCCTCTCTCCCTCCACGGTTTGCGTGCCGCTCCTCCTCCTTCTACGGTTACGCATGCAGGTCCGTACATTTAATTTTCTCTTCCTCTTGAGCTCCCAAAGTCTGAATCACAGATTCGATAGCCTGGAATCGAGGGTTCTCGTATGATTTTTTTGCTTTTTGGCCATGGAATTAAACCTACGAGTTGATTGTTTTGGAGATTTACTAGGCGAAAGATCTTAGCTATCAAACACTTGCATTATGTGAAGCCATTTGTTTCGATCATTTTCTCTTTATTTCGGTGCCCGATAGTATACCCATTTGCTTGTATGATATTTAAGAAGTGGCCAATGCTTATGATGAACGAAGACCACACTTTTTTTAAGAGAATCCTTGCTAGCAAGACTGTTCATCTTGTTAATTTGATTTTGATTTCTCTTCTCTGCTTCTCTCACTGAGAGACGAACACAGAGAGAAAGAAACAAAGACAGAGAGACGAAGACTTAAAAAATAAAAATAAAAAGCACCGAACAATTATCTAGCTTCAAAGTGAAAAGGTCTATTATATAAATGTGTATATATATAGGTAGATACTGGTTGGATAGTCAAAGTTGCTAGCTTGCTCGAATTTAGATGATTTTTTAAGGAGCCACATGATCTTACCACTAAGGACTCACAAGCACAACCCGCTTTGGCAATGAAATTAATTGCTATCTCGTGTGATTCATTTATCTTTTCATAATCTTTTTCAATCTAAATCTCGATCATATTTACATTTACTTCTAGATTTATTAGGCTCAAAACTGTTTTAAAAATCTTAAAATGATAGTCACTTTGATCCATGCTAAATAAGAAATCTCGAATTCCAGAAGTGACTTTAGTTCTAACAAGTAATGAATGTGATAGTTATCACATATTGATGATTTGCATATCTATCTAGTTTTTAACAAAACTTGAAGCAACATTGTTAAATTAAGCTGACCATACTCCAGTCTAGATTATAGTTTACTCCTTTGAAATGATCAGAGAGGGAAGATTATTTAATCTTGATGAAAAGCTGCTCGATCTGATTTCCATTAGATATTATGATTAACCAAAATGTTTAGTAATATGATTTCTATTGCATGATGTGGTTAGTCGATTGTTTACAAAAGTAAACCATTTGTTTTTTTTTAAAGAAAAAATAATGCATCGATTGAAGTTTAATATAAGATTAGCTAGTTGACTCCCGTACGTGGCTTAAACACACAGTTAATGATGATAACACGCAAAGACAATTACGCCTTCCAACTAAGATTAACCACTTTAACTACTTTCTATAGTGACCTCCCCTCATTTTCTGCCCTTCGCATATATTCTTCATTTACTGCTTTTTTAATCACTTTCCTAATCTTTTCTTACCACCTAATTATTTGTTAGGTCAGTTGCTTTCATTTTATTCACACACACATATATTTTCCTTATAAGATACCTTCTTACTGAGTAAGACCAACACTTTGGTCGTATGAAACTGAAATTATATGCATGTTAGTAGGAATAATTGTAATGTTCTCTTAGTTGATGAAACTGTTGGATTTAATGAAGCTGAAATTTATATGAATTTCTTTAGTTAGTAAGTTTAGGGTTTAATGAAGCTGAAATTTTTTGTTATTGAAATTTTGGGATGTCTTACTTTTAAGGGGAAATGCTGTCGAATTTTTCTTGAAAGATTGAGAATTAATGGTGCCCTAGTTTATTATTGTTTCACGGCATTATGGTTTTCTCAAACTAATATCTATTGCTGTTAGCATATATGAAAGGAATTTTGATTACTAATTTTAAGTTGTGTTCTAATGAATGCAGATATTAATGGCAACAATTTAGTACTGTCTGCCAAAAGTTCACTTGTCAAATTTGCTCATCAGATTCCTGCAGACATTAGTCAGATTCATCCTAACTCGGTTGTGCATGTAAGTGGTTGATTTAAGCATATGAAAAGTGGTTTTTACTGACAGATACATCATAATCGCTTTCCCCCTTTTCCTTTTGGGTGTTTTTTTCTTGTCAGTGATAATGTTGTTGGGCTTTTCTGCTTCAGCTGAATAAATTCTTTTGTATGGAGCAGGGTTATATTTGTAACTTAATTGAGACAGGTTGCTTTGTTCGTTTCCTTGGTCGATTGACTGGTTTCTCTCCAATAAAGAAGGTGTTTGATATTTTATATTTCTTTATCCTCCCCCTTCCCCTTTTCCTCATCCTAGCTTGTGGTAATCGCTTATATGACTAACCTGAATATATTTTTATTTTGTTTAGGCAACTGATGACAAGAAAATCAACCTTTTGGAAGCCTATTACAAAGGGCAATCTGTTCGATGCAATGTTTTAGATGTTAGTATATTAGTTGCGGCTGGTGAGGTCAATTTTTTTTTTTTTAAAATGATACAATTTAATATAAGACTTTATATGTCTTCTTTTCAGATAAGTAGCGAGACTGGTAGAATAACACTTTCTCTAAAGTAGACATCATGTTCATCAACAGATGCATCATTTATTCAAGACTACTTTCTTATGAAGGAAAAGGTACGAATAATTATCAGATTGCTCTTTAATATAGCTGATGTCAAGCTTTATATCCATGTTTTTACTCTTAAAGCGAACTATGTATAAGCCCTATATCAGTAGCGCATACTCAGGGCATAACCTCTATCTTCATGGATTGAAGCTTATCTGTGCTAGATGTATCTTGTCTCTTTTGTTGGCATTTAATTTTTCCTGTGACAATTGATGCTCTAATATTACTTCAGTGGAAAGTTGTTTAATATAGTGTTTTTTAGTTCTATACATATTTCTCATGTAGGACTGATCTTCTACCCTGATTTTTTCGCTCCAATCTGCTTCTCAGGAATTATAATGACATTTCCTCTTCCCCTTTTTAATTGATATTGCTTACAAAAATTTCTTTTCTTTTCTTAATCCAGATTGACAAGTTGCTGTACTTGGGCGCTGGTGGATCTGATTTAAAGTGGGGTGAAGGATTTAGCATTGGGACAATTGTTGATGGGAAAGTTGACGATGTTAAGGAAGTGGGAGTTGTTGTAAATTTTGAAAAGTATGATGATGTTTTTGGATTTATTACCAACTATCAGTGTGAGTTCTCTCTCTTTATTCTGTTACTAGGTATCCTTGAACAAAACGCAAGTGCTAATTCTAATGGAAATGCAATCTTTCAGTAGCTGGAACTGTATTAGAAAAAGGCTCTGCTGTGAAAGCAATGGTTCTTGATTTATCTCTGGTTGATGGTTTTAATAGGGTATAATTGGTGGGTTGTGCAAAATACATGCTAGGTAATTTAAAAAAAAAAAAAAAAGACACTTTTGAAGTCCCAAAATAACTTTTGGGACTTCACAAACACACTTTTGAAGTCTCAAATTGTATTTTGGGACTTCAAATGTCACGCATTTGTACATCTCATGACACTTTTGAAGTCCCAAAATACAATTTGGGACTTCAAAGATGACACTTTGAAGTCCCAAAATACTACTTGGGACTTTAAAAATGACACTTTGAAGTCCCAAAATACAACTTGGGACTTCAAAATGAAACTTTGAAGTCCCAAAATATAATTTGGGACTTCAAAAGTGTCATTTTTGAAGTCCCAAATTGTATTTTGGGACTTCAAAAGTGTCAGATAGATGTACAATTATGCGTGACATTTGAAGTCCCAAAATATAATTTGGGACTTCAAAAGTTTCATTTTTGAAGTCCCAAAATTAATTTGGGACTTCAAAAGTATAATTTTACTACTACCCTACAATAGACATCCCATGAATTAGGGACTTTAAAAGGGCTTATTTTGGGACTTCATAGGGTCTTTTTGTAGTAGTGACGTTCACTTGTCTCTAGTGGCTGGCTTCTTCGTTTGTTTCGTTTGCCAGCATGTTCGTGAAGTGCTCGTTGCTTTGCCTCCGGTGAGGTGTTTGTCTCAGGAGAGGCAGTTTGGTGGTCCTTGTGTGACCTATCTATTCTTTGCCTCCGGTGAGGTGTTTGGCAATTATTTGCTGTTTGGGGCTCCTTTTTGACCCGTTTGTTGTTTCTCTTTGATGAGACGTTTGAAGTATTATTTGGTCTCAGGTGAGACATTTGGGGCATTGTTTGGTCTTTGTGACACCGTTCGTTGTTGCAGCTTCTACTTTGGTGATTTTCTCTTTGTTGTTCAAGCTCCTGATGAAGCTGGTGGATTATTACCTTGTTTGAGTTCTAGGCGATGGATAATTATTTTCTTGAAGATCAGCAGCAGCCTGTGCAAGCTGCTTCCAGCTTGAGGGGGAGTGTTAGGAAATATATTAGGGATTATGGTTAGATCCATAAAATTAGGGATTAAGTTAGATCCACAATTGTAGGGTTTACTGTTAGTCTCTCTCTGATGGTATATACACCCATGTATTTATCTTAATTAATACAACTTTCAGATTATTCGGTTTACAATTTTAAAACTTCAGAGACTAAAATCCAAGTCGAGTAAACGACTAAAAAGTAGGTTTAACCCTAGTATATAATGTTTATTTGGAGATGAATAAAATTCTCCAGTAGTCTTTTCCTTTTCTTTTCTACCTTCAGAGCCTAGTCAAATTAAGGGCTTTGTGAGAATTCTATATCCAAAGACGGCAATGAACAGTGGATTAAAAAAGTTGAACGGTGGATTAAAGGAGGGATAATCGTGTTTGCGCTTGAATAAGGCCGTAGAGCTTTGAAGACATCATTTGCCCCTACAAACGGAGATGGTAATTTAATATCTAGTGAAATTGATTATAAAAAAGATTGGATTGTTGATTCAGGTTGTGCGCACGTGGAAAAGTTGCAAAATTGGTCAGATTAGAAAAGCTGCAAAAATTTTCTTTTTTATTTCAAACTTAAATTCATCCAAGTACCCATTATATAAAGTTATCAAATGCACATATAATTTGCAAACTTGACATAATGAATACAGCCTGTATTGTGCGTGTATAATATAGCTAGCCTGTATTGTTTCAGTTTTTAACTACTTTTTTTTTCATCATTAATATTGATATTGAGTGAAGAAACATTTAACACCTAAAAAAAACCTTTTCAGTTACAAATAAAGCGCGACGAAACTCTTCTTCTTCCTTCTTAAACCATTTGATCGGCATAAACCTTTTCTCCCAGGAATGTGATCTACCCAGTTGAGTCCTCTGAGGCAGATGCCAATGGATAACAACAATCCATATCTTCCTCAAGAAATAATCATAAACATTTTCAAGTGGCTTCTTGTAAAGTCCCTAGTCCGATTTCAATGTGTCTGCAAAGACTATAAAAATCTCATGAAGTCCCCATATTTCATCGTAGATCATCTCCACCTCTCCACTCATCACCTAAACGGTTCTATCCTTTTCCAATGGTTAGTTCCTCATCCTTTGGGCTGGTGCTTCCTTGATCAAGAGATGCAAGTTGTTTACAAACCTATAATTCATCCATTTTCTTATGGAATCCAGTTACTAGAGAGGTCAGAAAGGTGTATGAAGCTGTTAATATCTCTGAGCCTAGTGATGTATGCCCGTACATGATTTGGGTTCGGTACAATTACAAGTGATTACAAGGTAGTGAGAATTCATGTTTTCATGGTTAACCGGCGGATTATTCATTCATCGGAAGAACGTTCATTATGCGCTCATCAGGTTAATCAAGTGCACGTATATTCATTGAGCACAGGGTCGTGGAATGAGATAGAGTTTAGGAACATAGATGGTGTATTTATTATGTCTGATGGTTTCCCTGCTAATGGATATATATATATATATATATATATATATATATATATATATATATATATATATATATATATATATATATATATATATATATATATTGGTTTGGGTTTATGCTAAGCGTGGGGGAGCAGGATGATAATGACCGTCATTTAGTTATTTCATTTGACAAAGCAACAGAAGTGTTTACTTTGATACCACTACCTTGTTCAGTCCCTAAATCACTTCGCAATAGACTTGCTGTGTACGAGAAGAAACTTGCTATGTTATGTCACACTACTCTTGGAAACGAAGAATTTTCCTAAATTGATTTTTGGGTGATGGATGAGGGAATAGGTGCATCGGGAAGATGGAATTGGACTAAGGAACGAAATTGTCCGCAATTTTTTGGTCAAAGGTAAATGATGGGGAAGGAAAAGTTGTTCTGATCAATATCACCACTAATGAATTTAAGATGTTTGCAATTCGCAAATATGGTAATTGTGGTGGTTTGTTTTTCAATTATATGGAGAGTCTTGTTTCAATTTGTGTTATGGAATAAAATACTAGGCTCATCCAAGGTGTGACCCAACAAGAGACATCTCATACACTTGAGCTTGGAGGCACAAGAGGCCCAACCAACAAGTCCAAACCCTAACCCTAAGGTAGCCTCTATATATAGTTGGTTAACCTAAAGAGGTACACATCTTCCAAGCTCTCTCTCAATTGCATATCACTACTACAAAAAAATGAAAAAACGACCTAAATAAGACCCAATTAACGTCCTTTTTCAGATGGACGTCTCGAGCGGGGTAGTTGTTTTTTTATAGTTAGGCGTCCTGAAATAATTTCAGGACGCCTAATAAGAGGCGTCCTTAATACAAATCAGGATGCCTCATATGCAGTATTAGGGGTAGATTGGCGTGATTTGTAAGGTCCAAGATCTCCGTCTCTCGTTCTGTCCGCTCTCTCTTTGCTGTTCGTTTTTTTCATTTCAGCTCTCCCTCACGGTGGTGGAATGGAGCTCGCCGGCGGACAAGTGTGGGGTTGACGCCGCCGGCGAGATTGATGGAAGAAGAAGAAGTCGAAGGTCGTGAATCTCTCCCCACGTTCTTGTTCGGTTTCTGTTCTTTTAAAATAGTCCCTCAGCTCTCCATCGTTTTCCGCGGCGCCCCCTGGCTCGAAGAAGAAGAAGACCTAATATACATTAAATGGAAACGCACAGCTTTCCGCCTGGGGCCCTCTCTGTCAATTTCTTCGATTTTGGGCCCTTTCTGACAGTGATGTTTGGGCCCTCGCTGTCAATATCTCTGATTTTGGGCCCTTTTCTGACAGCGATTTAGGGCCTTCTCTGACATTAATTCTGGTCCTCAAATATCTCATTTTCTTCTTAAACACCTACAATGCAAGATTAAACACAATGTAGTATCAAAAGTCCAAGGAATCAATTGCATGAATAATTAACAAATTATGACCATTTTACCCCTAATTACATTTAATTCAATACAAATGTCCCTAACTCAAATTAGTGCTCAACCATGCAATAATGTCCCAGAAAATACATTAAAATCCCAATTTAATCCTAAAAAATCATATAAAAATATGGTACGATTAGCGTCCTGATTTCAAAATCAGGACGCCACAAATCATTTAGAATCAGATTTGTGGCGTCCTGATTTTAAATTAGGATGCCACAAAGTTTATAATTTTTTTTTCATACCTAGTACATAATTTTTTACTGTGCATTCAAATTAAATTTACAACAGCAAACATGTGCAAATCTGCAAACTCAAATTACATTTTTTCACTGCTCCCTAAACCCTAAATTTTTTCAGCAAAGAATATAAAGACCACCGATCGCACTAAGTTTTTAGTTTGTACAATCATCAGCAAGAACTCAAATGTTTTTCAAAGGAATAATAATACCTTTGAACTAAACCAATGCCCCCTCTCCATGCACTTCCTAAAGCATTCCATGCTCCTGATGTTAAATTCTCCACGGAATCATCAAACACCTTCAAACCCTGCAAACATTATGGAGCTCAAATCTATGTGCTTGATGCTTAAAACAAGAAAATAGTAGTGAGAATTTGCATGCACAATGACAAAATTACAAAGGCATGTTTTGCAGCCATCATTTCATTTGTTCCATTGTTCAAATACTTCAAATCATCAAGTTTCTTTAATTTTTTGGACAATGCAGTAATTTATAACAATTTTAGGGAAATCGAATAAGTCATGGCAAGAAGAGAGAAAGCAGGATATGTACAAGAGGGTTCAATATGTCAAGCAATAATTTCACAGGCAACCAGCTTGGTAGAAAAATATAAATCTGAAATTCAAGCACAAGGGATTGCAAACTGTAGAATGCATATTCACTAATTCAAACCACAGACCTTTGGATGCAAAGACTTCCACTCTGCGAGACTCTTCTTTATGGAATAATACTAGAAGAAATTCATCAAAATATCAAATGCTCAAATTTCATTTTCTTCCTTTAATGAAAGGAGAAGAAACATATCCACTAAAAATCTAAAAATAGGTATCTTACAGAATTCAGCAAGAAGTTGCTTTATACCTTTCCAAGATTACATAGAATAGGAGGAAGGCTATCTCAAGTTGTAGATGGATCAAACTGAGTCCTTATTAGAGGGAGAAAACTTATCCGAGGTCAAAGACAGTTCTAAATATTGAACACCAATTTTTTCAGATTTAACAAAATTTTATGGCCATTAAATCCTGTTGGATCTTCTGATCAAAAGAGAAAAAGCTTGATCTTTCACCCTACATGCATGACAATAATGTATTTACAGCAAGACTTTATGAAAAACTATCCAGTAGAGCAGTTTGAGCACAGGATACATAAATGAAAACATCACACTGGTGAAAAATCAAACTCTTAACAATAGACATTTTATGTTTAGTAATAAAAAGCTATGCTTGAAGTCTTGAATGAACCAGACATTACCTCAGGAAAGTTAGCAAGTTTAGCTGGATTTGTTGCCATTAACCTTTGTATTTGGGTTCAATGTGATTATTTCCTTGTACAGCTCTGCGGCCTTTTGCACTTGTGTCCTACCTCCAATGGTAATAGATAGATCAATCAACAATTAGCACTAAGATTTGAAAAAGACGTAAATATCTTGGGAATATCTAGAGAATTACCAAGAAAGTCCCCTTTCCATCTCCTACAAATGCTTCTTTTATGTATGACACTACATCGTGATGCTTTTATGAGTAGCAATTGATCCAATGGATCAAGTTCCTTGTACTTGGATATCTCCTCCTTGCACAAGCAAAAGGACGTCACTTATTTTAAAGCCATCAAAGCAAAGATCTACCTACAATATTTGGTGCATTACTAGTACCCTTTGGATGGCACAATTGGAATCTTCCCCTCAGCAACCTGCAAGAAAAAGGCATTGTAATGGGTAACTCATATCAGCAATAGAAAGAATAAGTCAAACTCGGGCAATTAAGCTTCTTATGACTCACCCATGGCCACCACAAAGTCAGTTTCTTACACAGTTCAGTCACCCATGCATTAGGTTTATCCAGTTTTTTACTTACATGCGGAATTCCCTAGAAAAAGTACAAGCAAAATTAGAATTTAGAAAAGGAAATAAGGCAGATCGGAATAAGATAGGAAGCCATCAAAAGAATTTTGTTAAACATGTGAAAGAACGCCAACAATAATTTCAGCAAAGTAACTAAGGGAACTACAAAAAGCAAAGGAATAGCAAAAAAAATTCAAAAGCCATGGGATGCATTGAGCTACAAATGGAATCGCACTCAATGAAGATGATAATATCACAATGTCCTAATTTCTTCTCAAACTTCCCTCAATATCACAGCTTGCAACATCTCCATCTAAGAGAAACAATATAAATAGTATACCAAACCCAGAAAATGATTGACTCAGGATGGAGTAGAGATGTATACCTGGGTTCAACGAGCATCGACGAGGGTGGGAGAAGGAGGGCATATGGAGGTCCGACGGAGATGGGGAGGGATAAACAACGAAGGTTCGACGGTGGGAGAGACAGAGTGATTACCGAGGACCAACGATGGATAGCGAGAGGAGGAAAGAGTGCAGTGACGGTGGCTTTCAAAGAGGAGGCGGCGGTGCGACGGAAATAGAGCACGCAAGCCGACGGACGCCGCGAAGAGGGAAGACGGAGCTGTCGCGCACAATATGAGGGAAAAATGAAAGGGCTTTCGGTAGGGAAGGAGGCGAGAGTGAGAGAGCAGGGAGAGTGAGGCTGAGCAATTAGGGATTTGGGGAGGGGACTGAGTGTGTGAGAGATTGATGGGTTCGAGGAGACTGAATGAGTGAGCCTAATGAAGAATATGGTATATTAGCCAATTTTGGCGTTCTGAAAATTGTCTAAGGACGCCACAAATTTCTTTTAAAGCGTCCTGATTTTAAAATCAGGACGCCACAAAAGAATTAAGGCGACCTAAAATTAATCAGACGCCAAAAATAAATATAGGCGTCCCGATCTTAATTCAGACGCCCATAAGTAATAAAGGCGTCCCGATATTAAATCGACGCCAAAAAAAGTGCGCCAAAAAATTCATCATTTCGTGCCATGGAGCTAAACAATTAATTTTTGGCGCTAAAAATTTAATTTTAGGCGTCTTGAAATTATTTTAGGACGCCTTAATTTATTTTAGGCGTTCTGAAAATTAATTTAGGACGCCCAATTCTTAGAATTCAACTATATAATTACAAGAATGCCACTGCGTTCACTTTTAACTTCCTTTTAAAAAATAAGGATGTTTTTTAGGGAAGTAGTAACCCTTTTTTGTAGTAGTGTATACTGCACACAGAGCACACACACCACCCCCCTTGGCTAAACGCCTCCCATGTCATCGAACTACGTGGATTTTGATCCCTCTTCAGGGTACGTAGGCCCTAGGTATCGCACCTAGGTCAAGTCCTGGTGCTCTGTGATCTCCAATCCTCTTAGGTATCTCATCCATAGATACTTGGGGGAGAGCTATGTGATCCTATATCTACATACTAGCCCACCTAGGGTTAGACACTCATGTTCTACATCAGAACATTGGCGCCGTCTGTGGGGAATCGGTAAATTTCTGATTCCCGCGACCAAAGAAGGTCAATAATTCCAAAATCCCAATCGTCAAATGGAGGGCAAGAGCTTCATCGCATTGAATGCCAAAGTCAGGTTCCAATAATCTCTGGAAGAAGTTAATCTGAAGGATTTTATGATTTCTCCAGGCTATTGCTTCATTCTGGTAAGGTCTCAGCAATTTAAAGTACTTGTCAATCAAATTGATTTTTAAAGAAGGCGGACCGATTTTAACTAAATCTTGTTAAAATTCCGGGATCCGTGTGTTTACAAACATGTATGAAGAAACCAGTCTTCGAAAATCATGTCAAAGCTAAACATGTAGGAGTATGAGGTATATAAACCCGGTTCCGAAAATCATGTCAAAGCTAAACATGTAGAATTCAGGGTAAAGAAACCCGTCTTTGAAAATCATGTCCAGTTTAAACATGTAGGAGTATGAGGTACATAAACTCGTTTCCAAAAATCATGTCAAAGCTAAACATGTAGAATTCAGGGTAAAGAAACCCGCCTTCGAAAATCATGTCCAGTTTAAACATCTAGGAGTATGAGGTACATAAACCCGTTTCCAAAAATCATGTCATAGCTAAACATGTAGGAATTTGAGGTACAAACTCGTTTTCAAAAATCATGTCAAGTCTATTTTATACGATGAAATTCGCCCTCCTTAATTGGATCCCAGATAAATTGTGGAGTCCGTCCCTACGAAAGGGATGAAGGCGGACCCCAGCTTAACTGAATCTAGTTAAAATCCGGGTTCCGTACGTAGAATTTAATGGTTAAAACGTGCACCCTTTGGGACACGATAAAGCCGAGATGAGTTTTGTTTAGAGTTTTGTAGGAAACAAAGACAGAAGGCGGATCCCGGTTATACCGAATCTGGTTAAAATCCGGATCCGTGTAAAGTTTCGGAGGAGGACTTGGTTTAACTGAATCCGGTTTAAATCTGAGTTCCATGTGAAGATCCCGGTTACACCGAATCTGGTTAAAATCGGGCTCTGTGTAGAGACGGCTATGCTGCCGAGTCTTGAAAGTCCTTTATTGGATTATTTGCGACGACAATGTCGCCAGATTTATTTGAATGATTGAGTTCTGGGTAAATAAACCCGTCTTCAGAAATCATGAATCCGGAATCTCGGTGTTAAAGTATATCAATCCGGAATCTCGGTGATAAAGTAAATAACCCAGAATCTCGGTATTAAAGTATATCAATCCGGAATCTCAGTGATAAAGTAAATAACCCAGAATCTCGATATTAAAGTATATCAATCCGAAATCTCGGTGATAAAGTAAATAACCCAGAACCTTGGTATTAAAGTATATCAATCCGGAATCTCGATGTTAAAGTATATCAATCCGGAATCTCGGTGATAAAGTATATCAATCTGGAATCTCGGGGATAAAGTAAAAAACCTGGAATCTCGGTGTTAAAGTATATCAATCCGGAATCTCGGTGATAGAGTATATCAACCCGGAATCTCGGGTTAACACGCACGGAATCCCAACAGTCGCTTACACCTAGTCCGAGTTTGAAAGTAACACATCCTGGCAGCTCAGGAACCTGAACTACCAGGCTGGGGGGCAACAGAGGGGACAACGATTTGTTAAGTGGAAAAGCGTGTTATCAAAAACCGCCATTAATGCAAACCAGAAAGTTTAATGCAAGCTCGGACAAGTATCCAAAATGAGCACGTTGAACGGTTTGCACAAACAGTAAGTATTTTCCATTTATTGTGATTTGCTTACATGTTATTAAATGTAGGAATATAAACCGGAAAATTAGCCCGGAAAATTGCTACGAAAGCAAAGTCGGATTCAGGGGATCTCGGAAAGCAGTCAATGAATCTCGGCAGCTCAGAGACCTGAACTACCGAGCTTGGGGGCAACTGTTATGGAATAAAATACTAGGCTCATCCAAGGTGTGGCCCAACAGGAGACATCTCATACACTTGGGCTTGGAGGCACAAGAGGCCCAACAAGTCCAAACCCTAACCCTAAGGTAGCCTCTATATATAGTTGTTTAACCTAAAGAGGTACACATCTTCTAAACTCTCTCTCAATTGCATATACTGCACACAGAGCATACACACCACCCCCCTTGGCTAAACGCCTCCCATGTCATCGAACTACATGGACTTTGATCCCTCTTCAAGGTACGTAGCCCCTAGGTATCGCACCTAGGTCAAGTCCTGGTGCTCTGTGATCTCCAATCCTCTTAGGTATCTCATCCATAGATACTTGGGGAGAGCTATTTGATCCTATATCTACATACTAGCCCACCTAGGGTTAGACACTTATGTTCTACGACAGAACATTGGCGATTCCCCACAGACGGCGCCAATGTTCTGATGTACTTCGAGATTCCGGGTTAATATACTTTTACTCCGAGATTCCGGGTTGATATACTCTACCACCGAGATTCCCGATTGATATACTTTAACACCGAGATTCTGGGTTTTTTACTTTATCCCCGAGATTCCGGATTGATATACTTTATCACCGAGATTCTGGATTGATTTACTTTATCACCGAGAT
Organism: Acacia pycnantha; assembly: GCA_025563575.1. Taxonomy (NCBI): domain Eukaryota; kingdom Viridiplantae; phylum Streptophyta; class Magnoliopsida; order Fabales; family Fabaceae; genus Acacia; species Acacia pycnantha. The sequence continues at coordinate 3,947,895 of JAMWYP010000003.1, read as the reverse complement.
TCCGGATTGATATACTTTAACACCAAGATTCCGGATTGATATACTTTAATACCGAGATTCTGGGTTATTTACTTTATCACCGAGATTCCGGATTGATATACTTTAACACCGAGATTCCGGATTCATGATTTCTGAAGACGGGTTTATTTACCCAGAACTCAATCATTCAAATAAATCTGGCGACATTGTCGTCGCAAATAATCCAATAAAGGACTTTCAAGACTCGGCAGCATTGCCGTCTCTACACAGAGCCCGATTTTAACCATATTCGGTGTAACCGGGATCTTCACATGGAACTCAGATTTAAACCGGATTCAGTTAAACCAAGTCCTCCTCCGAAACTTTACATGGATCTGGATTTTAACCAGATTCGGTATAACCGGGACCCGCCTTCTGTCATTGTTTCCTACAAAACTCTAAACAAAACTCATCTCGGCTTTATCGTGTCCCAAAGGGTGCACATTTTAACCATTAAATTCTACGGAACCCGGATTTTAACTAGATTCAGTTAAGCTGGGTCCGCCTTCATCCCTTTCGTAGGGACGGACTCCACAATTTATCTGGGATCCAATTAAGGAGCGCAAATTTCATCGTATAAAATAGACTTGACATGATTTTCGAAAACGAGTTTGTACCTCAGATTCCTACATGTTTAGCTTTGACATGATTTTTGGAAACGGGTTTATGTACCTCATACTCCTACATGTTTAAACTGGACATGATTTTCGAAGACGGGTTTCTTTACCCTGAATTCTACATGTTTAGCTTTGACATGATTTTGGAAACGAGTTTATGTACCTCATACTCCTACATGTTTAAACTGGACATGATTTTCGAAGACGGGTTTCTTTACCCTGAATTCTACATGTTTAGCTTTGACATGATTTTCGGAACCGGGTTTATATACCTCATACTCCTACATGTTTAGATTTGACATGATTTTCGAAGACTGGTTTCTTCATACATGTTTGTAAACACACGGATCCCGGATTTTAACAAGATTTAGTTAAAATCGGTCCGTCTTCTTTAAAAATCAATTTGATTGACAAGTACTTTAAATTGCTGAGACCTTACCAGAATGAAGCAATAGCCTGGAGAAATCATAAAATCCTTCAGATTAACTTCTTCCAGAGATTATTGGAACCTGACTTTGGCATTCAATGCGATGAAGCTCTTGCCCTCCATTTGACGATTGGGATTTTGGAATTATTGACCTTCTTTGGTCGCGGGAATCAGAAATTTACCGATTCCCCACAGACGGCGCCAATGTTCTGATGTAGAACATGAGTGTCTAACCCTAGGTGGGCTAGTATGTAGATATAGGATCAAATAGCTCTCCCCCAAGTATCTATGGATGAGATACCTAAGAGGATTGGAGATCACAGAGCACCAGGACTTGACCTAGGTGCGATACCTAGGGCCTACGTACCCTGAAGAGGGATCAAAGTCCACGTAGTTCGATGACATGGGAGGCGTTTAGCCAAGGGGGGTGGTGTGTGTGCTCTGTGTGCAGTATATGCAATTGAGATAGAGTTTAGAAGATGTGTACCTCTTTAGGTTAACCAACTATATATAGAGGCTACCTTAGGGTTAGGGTTTGGACTTGTTGGGCCTCTTGTGCCTCCAAGCCCAAGTGTATGAGATGTCTCCTGTTGGGCCACACCTTGGATGAGCCTAGTATTTTATTCCATAACAATTTGAAACAATCAGATAGAGTTTTAATCGCAAATCTTTGTTGTTACATTGCAGATTTAGGTTTAAGCTATTTTTCTGGAAGAGAACCCATAACAATTATGATCATTTTGTACTAAGAGGCTTGATGCCTTTTTGGTTTTTATATAGAATGGTAAGTGCAGATACTTAATACCTTCTGTTTGTAGCTTTAGTGATTGTTTGGATTAACTTTTGAATATTAGCTTTTACGATTTACAAGGTAAGTATGTGAGAAGAGTTTTATCTCGGCTTGTGAAAAAAGACTTCTAGAACCATTGTTTTGTTCTTTCTCAAGGGTACAATGAAAAACTTGGATGGAAAAGATGTTTTGTTTGATATCACCGTTGTTTGGGAAATCTCAAACCATTGTTTCGAAAGCCCTTTTCCACAATCCGAGACAACATTCCTCTCTCATATATATTTAATACTAGATTTTTGTAGCTTTATTTGGCCTGCCTGCCTATCTATAATATCATGTTGTTTGGTTTTAAAAATTGGTATATAATATAATTGATGTGTGGAATATATTGGAGACTCTTTTGTCCAGATAATATTGCCAAAAGAAACTAATATCAAATAAGAAGGAAGAAATGTAAGTGAATATAATTTGAGTTGCTTGCAATTTCATTTCACTTATGCTTATTAATGAGAATTATTCCCCCTCTTGGCTAAACTAGAGCGTGTGCTCTTAGAAGAGGTTTGGTAAGAGTTTTATGCGAGGGTGACAATAAAAAAAGCTCTGTTGTTTTTCTTTCAATCAATCCATTTTTATGAGTGTTTGGAATGATTTTATATATTATGGGAAACTTAGGATAGGTGAGATTCATATATTTATAATATTTGATGTCAGAAATATTCAAAACCATTCTTGGTTGTATCATGAATATCTTACAACGTTATTATCAATATATCATAGTAAAGTAGAATGGATTGGAACTACTTGAGGCTAACTCACACCGTAGGGGCAAGGTTGAAGAAAATGGATGTGTTTTAGACACTACAAACACTTTAGATACTAGTGAAAAAGAAAATAGGGAAAGCTGAGGAAAAGTTCCCCATTAATAAATTAATTGGTGAGAATGAGTTAAATCAGAGAACTAGTATTAGTATTATGTGTGTACAAAATTCAAATAGTAATAAAATGAAATAACATAATATAAGTATAACAACATAAAATGTAAAGAATATTAGAATATAAAATAAAAAAATATAAATGTTGCATAATAAGAGATTTTCGGAAAATGTTCAATAAAAGTAAGAAAAAAAATTACGAAGGAGAATAAATCAACAAGAATCTTCAATTTTAGCCACGGAACTTAATGTATAAAACAATTGGGTCTCCAATCTCCAATTGTAGGCTTGGGACGTCCCGTGATTATTTGAAGAAATGAAGTTGTTTGTGATGGGATTGTAAGCAGTCTCATTGGTGAAACTAAACATGTGGAGTTTGAGGGACGCAAGGAAATTGCTTTATGCAATATCACTACTAATGAACGTAAGATGGTTGATATTGGCTATCGTTGTGAACAGATTTTCAATTTACAAAAAGCTTGGTACCAGTTGGAGGAATGAAATCATTTGCAGTGTCTATTTAGGGTTTGACTTTGTTAATGATATTGGATTGGAAGTGGAGAATGATGAAGCAAATACTAAATTGTTGTCTGTTTTATATATCTACCAACATACTCAAGACATTTGCTCTTGGCAGAGATGTAGCGATGGAGATGGTATTTTTATTGCGTAGCTACCTGGAACCAATTGGCTACATATATTTGAAGGGCCTTGACCCTAAATCTTATTTAGCACATTGTAGCTCCTATTTATTTGGATGGAATTAATAATAAATGACATTTGAATTCATATTAAATCGTATCGATTAATTATTTTGAATTGATAGAAAATTTAATATTTTTATTACTTTTTTTGCCAACAAATTTTAATTAATTTTATAAAAGGGCTTTAGGTTTGTACTTAACCATATCATAATATGTGTGTATAATATAGCCTGTATTTTTTTTCAGTTTTTAACTACTTTTTTTCATATTAATATTGATTTTGAGCAAAGAAACGTTTAACACGTAAACAAAATACCTTTTCAGTTACAAATAAAGCGCGACGAAACTCTCTTCTTCCATCTTAAACCATTTGATCGGCATAAACCTTTCCTTTGAGGAATGTGGTCTACCTAGTTGAGTCCTCTGAGGCAAATGCCAATGGATAGCAACAATCCATATCTTCCTCAAGAAATAATCATAAACATTTTCAAGCGGCTTTATGTGAAGTCCCTAATCTCATTTCAATGCATGTGTCTGCAAAGACTATAAAAATATCATCAAGTCCCCATATTTCATGGCAGACCATCTCCACCATTCCACTCATCATCAAAACTGTTGTTATGTCTCACTACTTTTGGAAACACTGAATTTTCGTCAATTGATTTGTGGGTGATGGATGAGGGAATATAGGTGCATCAGGAAGATGGAATTGGACTAAGAAATATAGGGCCAGCCCCTACCCATACGTGTTAAGACCAGGGACTATTTTGAGGAACAAAATTGTCTGCAATTTTTTGGTAATTGGTGCAACTAGACATGAGGTAAATGATGGTGAAGGAAAAGTCTTTCTGATCAGTATCACCACTAATGAATTTAAGACGTTTGCTATTCCCAAATATGGCGATTGTGGTGGTTTGTTTTTCAATTATATGGAGAGTCTTGTTTCAATTGGCAACAATCAGATTCAAGAGTTTTAATTCCAAATCTTTGTTTTACATTGCAGATTTAGTTTAAGCTATTTTTCTGGAAAAGACCCATAACAATTATCATCATTTCGTACTAAAAGGCTTGCTGCCTTTTGAGTTGTGGTAAGTGCAGATAGCTTTAATGAGACAAAACTCCTCTCATATACTTTCCTCGTAAATTATAAAAAGCACTTTTCAAATATGGGATTGGTTGCCATCTTTTTCTAAGAAAAAAAAAATATGTGAAAAGTCTTGTCTCAATTGGCAAATTAAAAATCAAATTGAAGAGTTCTCATTCTAAATCTTAATCATTACATTGCAGATTTTGTGACATCCTAACTTTTAGATTAAGGATATCTGAGGTATCATAAAGGAATTATTTATGGAAAATTTAGCCTGAATAAATTTTAATAATGATATTTGGAAATTAAGGCTAATTTTCCTGAAAAATTAAGAATAAATAGTTAGTGGTTAATTTTTTAGCTTAAATATTTTATGGTCTAAAGGAATTAATTGGGAAAGAGGAAAAAAATCCTTATATAGAATTAATGATTTATCTTTAACACTTATCCAATATTAGAAAGAAAAGGAGAATATAGAATTAGTAATATCATGCAACAGTGCAACACCAATTCTCCATCATTCTTTTTTTTTTTTATATATTCTCCATCATTCTTTTTTTTTTTTTTTTGCTATAAAAAAGTTTTGGAGGGGTTCGACATCAGTCCCCCACCAAGGCCAGGGCACGGCCCCGGGCTCTATGAGCACTTACTGGGGACTTACGAGATCGCCTACCAAAGGAGTCCCAGCGACGGTAGAGGGGATCGAACCCACGACCCAATGGCCTAGTCCTGGATCCCTTACCATCTATACCAACTCACATTGGCTATTCTCCATCATTCTCATACACCTTCAATTGTTACTCTCCGTATCACTTCCTTCGGCCCAGTTCATACTAAAGCCAAAGCCCATTGTTTTACTCATTTCCTTGGGCCCAATGCGTACCGTCATACTCCCTCTCTTTCTCATTCACACGGCAATACTCCCTGCTCTCTTCTCATTCCATTCCTTCCGCAATACTCCCTCTCGGCCAGTGCAGAAGAACAGAACCGAGAGAGTGATGGAGATAGCGAGAGAGAGAGAGGTGTGAGACCGAGAGAGACAGACAGAGAAAACGCAGAGAGAGGGTGAGACCTAAAACTGGGAATCCGAGAGACTGAGAGAGCACGAGTTGCTGGAGCAAGAAGAAGAAGAAGCCGATCATCGCGAGCAAGTTTGGTTTCCAGTTTAGGTGAGCTTTCTAGATCCTCTTCTATCCTCATTTTCTGCATATTGGCTGCTGTTGGATTAAGGGGAAGATCTGAATGTGACTGAAAATCTTGAGTTTGTGAGAGAGCTCATGACAATTTCTGTCTTGCATGCATGGCGATTCTGGAATTGTTTTTGATGTTTTTGGTTCTGTAAATAAGTACCGAAACCTGGGAGTCATTCTGGTTTTATCCAAATGGTTAATGGGCTTTCTGGAATTAAGGATAAGGGAACCGAAATTGTTGCATGCATGTCAATTTGGAAGTGTCGAAATGCTGTTTCTGATTCGCTAGAAAACAGGGGTTGATTTTCGCGTCTGTTGCAGGGGTTAGAGGTTGATTTTTTTCTCTGAAATTTTTATAGGAGATAGTACTCTCCTTAATCTTTAAAATGAGCTTTGGATCACCTAAAACAGAGTTCTATAACTCTAGTTATGATTTTTGGAAGTTGGGCTATAAATTTGGAAATTTCTGATATGCTTATGGAGACAGGTGTATGACGTTGCGTTTTTTACTAAGTAAAAAAAATAAAAATAAAATATGAAATTTTCCAGATAAATAGTAGACACATAGGACTTTAATTTGATAGGTAACCCACCCAATTCGGATAAGTATGTAAAATTTTTTAAAATGGGTTACAATTCTGCAAAGTCATCTGGACCGTGTTTATGTTTTCGAAATTTGGGAATTTTCTCAGCCATAAATCAACTTTGTGACTTTAATTTATGAAAATAGACTTATCATGGTTTAAGTAAAAACTAGAATCACTCCATTTGGAGTTGTATCGGTCAAGTTATGAATTTTCCAAATTCTCGGAGAAGTCAAAAGCTGAATTTATGATATTTCTTTAAATAGTCACATAAGTTGTTAATCGTGCTTAACCTTTAAAGTAAAGGTTTCTTTGGATAAAATGAAAGGTTAAATGGCTGAGATGATAATTATTACATAGCATATAGTATCTAATTAAATAAGTCTTAATTGGTATACATCCATAAGTCATAAAGATACTAAAGGACAAATATTTTCGGGTGGGTCTAAAGGAGCTAAATCTTAATTATGTTATTAAGATTGAATTGATTAGTGACTCATCTCTATATGTAAATTTTAATTATAGGATCAGAGAATTGTTTGTGCCTGAAGGATAACCATAGTTATAAGAATCTGGTGGAAGGGGTTTTGTCAGTAAGACCAACAGGTAGTAACTATAATCTCACATTCTTTGCATAGCTATATATGTTTTCGTAAACCAAACAGAGTAGTCCACACAGTATATAAAGCATTCAAATTCAAACAACAAGTATTACATACCAAATGTAGCTTGTAATACAAGTAAATCATAAAATGATTTCAAATACCTTAGCGCTAGGAAATTCATTTTGGTAAAATAATAACCAAAAATAATTGAATGCACTAGGCCTTACCTAGCCACCGGGAAGCAGGTCCCAAGGTCGGTTGTTCTGTTCAATCAAGCCACGAGTATCCCTCATGGGTATTATCAACTCCTGAGTCCATTGACTCACTTGCACTAGTGCAAAAAAGGGATTTAAGACCGCCTCATTTAGAGCGGATCATCGACGGCCCGCTCTTAAAGGTGTGACCGGTGGCAGTTCTGTAAATAAAAAGAACTTCTTATACGCTAAAGTGCATTAAGACTGCCTCATTAAGACCGGACTAAAGAAGGACCGCTCCTAAAAATATGACCGGTGGCAGATTTGTAAATATAAAGAACTTCTTACACCGGATCATTTTTTCATAGGTCTTATCCGCACTGTTAAAATAACAACCTAGTCTAAAAAATGTTATTAAAAAAATTGAAATATCAATTACTTTTGGAGAAATCTCATACAGCCAGACTTATATTTTCTACACTCCAAAATTAATAAGGAAAAATTAAAATATAAATGTATTAAAGTTTTAAGACCGAACATTTATAAAAGCCGGTCTTAAAACTTTGATTTTTAAGACCGAACTTAAAATTTGTCCGTAAGACTTTTAAGACCGGACAAAAAATTTGGCCTGTACTAAAGTTTGAATAAAAATTAATTAATTTTAAGACCTACATATATAGAGATCGGTCTTAAAGGTTATCTTTTAAGACCGTATATGTGTATTTGTCCGGTCTTAAAAATGAAGCGCCAAACGTTAACTTCGCGCGACGCTTTTGTCACTCTCACTCTCACCAAGAACCCCCATTCACGTTGCGAAACCCTTCCTGTTCCATTACCTCTCTTCCTCGCCCCGCGCACCGTTAGCCTCTCGTTACTCCCTCATTTTCTCGGGCATTCCTCTCTTCTGTCTTGAAAATGAACGGTGAAAACGATTCCACTCGTGTTCTTGAAACTCAGATCTTGGTTTGACTGGGGAGGGTCGGACAAACGAACCCTCTTCATCTCACATTGAGCCTCCTCAGCGCCGTGCACGCCGTGGTAGAAGCGGCACACGAATGATGGAAGTATCCCTTAGTCGGAATACTGGGACGAAGCTCGAGATTCATTTTGATGAAAATTTGCAACCTTTCGGTCCTAATAAGAGCACATATACTAGTTTTGTCGGCGCTCTAGTACGCAGCAAGGTTAGCATTTTGACTGATGAGTGGAAAAATGTGGACCAAAAATAATAAAGGATCCTATGTGGGACACTATCCGGCTTACATTCACCGTCCCTGAGTCTGAGAAGTTCAAAGACTCAACATTGTCTTATTGTCTTGAGCGGTTCAGGAAGTTTAAGACCTTTCGGCTAACACTTATATTTTTGCCGAGGAGAAGCGACCATCAACCACAGGACAAGTACAAATTTCTTGATGAACAAACTTGGCAACAATTTGTTCGAAGCGGACCACTCCTGAAGCTCCGGTGAGTTATATTTAGTTTTGTTTGCACTTTTGTTTGCTTATTAACTTTGTGAGGATATGTGAATGTTATTGTGTACATCTAATCCTGTTAGTTAAATGGTTTGGTGTGTGAATAGAAGTATACATTTGCTGCCTTTGTCTGCATGAGAGGAGCATGTCCTAGTTCCATGCAAGTTTGATATGTAAAGCGTGTAATGGCCATGGTTAGACGTTCTTTGTTAGTTAGTTAGTTATTCTAATATGTGTAGGAACCATTTATGATGAATGAATGAATTGACTGAGTTGGCAGCATTTCGGCAACTCCCTTTCCTTTGGTTTTCCCAATTTCTTCTACAATGCTACATCTTCCTTAAGTAAAATGTTGAAACTTGATGAAGTGAATTTGACTAATGTTTGACGTTCATATCAAGCAGAAGTTCTCTAATTTCTGTTAGTGACATGGTGGAATTCATAATTGATATATAGTTGTTTTCAATCTGATTCACGAGAAAATAAGGGAAAAATATCGGGAGATTGGGAGAAAGAATGATTGCCCACACAGGGCTTCTCGCGGCGGATATGAAAAGGCCGAAAAGATTTGATGGCGGCCAAACGGAAGAGATTAGAAGATGAAGCTGAATCCAATCCTTCTACGGTAGTTGACCGGCCGCCATCTCCAATACGTCGCGAGGAGCTCGGTTGTATATTCGGCAAAAGCCAAGCGGCGCCTACACGAGTGAAAAAACTCGTGTAGTTCTTGAACAATTGTAAGTATCGATATTGTTATTTTTACTTACTAAACATGTTTCATCACTAAGCTTCTCGTTATCCGTATCTTACGGGAAGATCTTAAAAAGAAAGAGGCGAGAGGATCTTTTGCGTCGGACGGGAGGAATGATGTTCGACCGCTGCGGCCGGAAAACCAGATCACGCGGGCGTGTAAGGGGATTGGAGGACGGGTAGGCCTAAAGCAATACTTTGGTAAATCCAAACGCCACGGACAAAGTATGGTTACAGGGAGGAGATGGATCGAGGCGGCCAAATTAAGTGAGGAATCGGCGGCGAAAGATGCTACATTGAGGATGTTTCAATCGAGATGAGCAAGATGAAGGAGGAGATGGAGAAAATGAAGTTCCTCCCGAGCTCTCGGCCGAGACCTGAAGGTTGTGAGTGATGTCAAGGGAACCTTCATCTCTTGGCCAGTGAAGCTTGTAGATGTCTCTACTCCTCCTCAAGCTCCACCCCCTTCTCAAGCTCCACCCCCTCCTCAAGCTCCACCCCCTCCTCAAGCTCCACCCCCTCCTCAAGTTCCATCCCCTACTGCTAACTTGACGGCCAAGGAAAAAATAAAAGATTTGGTAGCCAAAAAATGGTTTAAAGATAAATCGTGGCTTTGTCAATGAAGTAGTAGGCCTCCTCATCCTCAACCGCTTTTAGTTGATAATGAAGATGTAGAGTCCATCTTTGCTTCTGGAGTGAGGTTACTAGTGCATGTGTTCAACTATTTATGAAGTAAGTATCTTCTTCCTTGATTACATAATTGAAATGCACCGTTTAGACACACATATATACATATATACTAATTCCCTCATCGATGTCATTCTTGTAGGTGCATGCACGGCCCGGTTCAAGAGGCGCGAATTTCGGATTTTGGATTCTTGTGCCCGGTGTATGCAAGCACAACACTACCTCTGGAATTGAGACAGGAGTACATATCAAATAGGTTGCGTAAAGTGCAAAGAAAGGTGTACTTGTTTCCACACTGGCTCGGGTATACATATATACTTATGCAATTCACTTAATATAATTATGCTACATATATATATATCCTTGAGTACTTTCTTCTTTGTGAATTTTCAGCAACCAACGGCGAGTTGGTCATCATGAACATGGAGTTGCATTATGTTATCTTCTTATGCTCCACTCACAGCGATCCATCGACTACGTTGCGGTGATGATCAACAAGTAAGAATGTCATTTTGATCGTCTTGTGCGAAATCTCATTTGTGAATTTTCGGTGAACATTGCTGATAAATTTCGATTTTGATGATAGTGCCATGAAGACCTTCGTGTTGATGTAAAAAAAAGCGTGGTGCTCGGCTCACGGATCTAAATGGCACAAAATTAAGGTTAGTACATAATTGGACATGACATAATTGCCTTGAAGTTGGTCGATAAGCTATATATGCTCTTATATATATTTATTGTTATTTTTAGACCCGTCGGCAATAAGACGATCGAACTTATGTGGCCGTACGTCATGAAACACTTATATGATATTGTGACGAAGGAAACACTAAAGTCACTTTAAGGGTAAGATGTTATGGCTGAATTCGATCAGCGATGGCTTAATGTTACATATGAAATATGCACATAATATGTTAATTACATTTTGTCTTTGATGTTACGAGAGGTTTGCTGTGAAGAGCCATTTGATGATGATGAAATCGAGCACATACGCGAGGTTTTTGTGAATATCTGTATAAACTAGTCTTAGAAAATCCAAGTCAGGACAATAATTAATGTCCTAAATTAATTCATTTGTAAATAATATATGATGCTGTAGCAACAATAGCCTTATGTACATATGTTTATTTTTTCGACTAGCTAATTAATTCATTTGTAAATATAGCAATGTAATTCAATAATAAATTTGTTTATTTTTTCGAACAATTTGTGTGTGTCCATTTTGGGTTTCTGAATGAATGGGATGGTGGATAAAGCTATTTAGTGCTTGAAATTTGAGGTACGGGCGGATGTTGAAAATGAGCCGATGAGGCTCGAAAAGTATTCGCGACTTTTAGGACCGTATATTTTTAAAAGTGCGGTCCTAAAGGTCTTCGTCCATTTTAAGACCGTATATTTAACAAATATCCGGTCCTAAAAGTCTTCGTCTAATTCTAAAAATTTGGGTAGAGACTTTTAGGACCGTATATTTGTTAAAAGTACGGTCCTAAAGGTCTTCGTCCATTTTAAGACCGTATATTTAACAAATATCCGGTCCTAAAAGTCTTCGTCTAATTCTAAAAAATTTGGGTAGAGACTTTTAGGACCTTATATTTGTTAAAAGTACGGTCCTAAAAGTATAGAAAATATACGGCTAAATTATTAGGACCGTTTATTTGTTAGTAGTCAGGTCTTAAAAGTCTTCATTTTATTTAAAAGATTGCCGAAACCTTTAGGACCGTATATTTGTTAGTTGTCCGCTCCTAACTTTAAATTTTAAAATAAAGCTTAATTTTTAGGACTGAGGAATTTTATACGTCCGGTCCTAATATTCTTCATTTAAATAGAGTTGGTGACTCGATTTTCAGACATATCGTTAGGGTTCAAGGCAACCATGTTTACGGCGTTCTTCTCAAGTTTTGTGCTTCGTTGTTCTCGTTTCTACTTTTACGGATGTGAAGAACGTCATCGGTGTCCCTTTTCTTTTGTCGGAAAAAGAAAGAAGATAACGAAAACGACACCGAAAATTTTCATCACATCCGGAAAAGTAGAGGGGAAGACAACGATGGTCCAAACTTGAGAATAGTCGTCACTCTGTTTGTTTTTATTCGAAAAAGGTAAATAATGTTTTTTTTTTTTTTTGTATGGTCGCAACTGTTAACTTTATTACTGAAATTTTTAAGATTGATCACCACGAATAGGACAATGTTTTGTTTGTTCTTGTTGTCGGAGAAAAAGAACATAAAGTTAAAGACAAACAAGGAATGCGATTGGGAAATAAAAATTTTATTTAATAATTTTTTTTTTAACTGCCTCATAAAGCGCGGTATACAAAAAAACTTAAAAATTCTAATCCTCCCCATCGTTGTCGGAGGAGGGAATGGTCGGAGACGTCGTCATCAGAGGTATGGTACTCAACGTCATTGGCGTCGAGTACCGCTTGCAGCTTGTTGTTGACGGCGTGATAGACTTGAAACAGTTTGCCCAAGCTTCGGTCTATATGATCGACGCGGGCTATCAGGTGCTCCGGCATCGCCGAAGTTCGGTTTCGGAGGCAACGGAGGAGGATATGGAGGTGCCTCTGGATTTCGCCCAGAAGGAGTACCTCGTCGTGGTGGAGAAGCCATTACGGTGGAGGTTCTAGGAGGAGATGGAGATGAATGTTGAGAAAGTAACAACGGGTTTAAATAGAGAACCCATCCTGAAGAATGTGAAACGCCGGAAACATTAACGAGGAGACGCATATTTGCTCGAATACGAGGAGACGCCTAGTTGGGAAGTTTATGTGGAAGCCGAAGAGACTCGAATTCATTTCAACAATGGGGAAGGGACTCTTGAAAAGAATGAACTTTCATTTCAACAATGAGTTTTAGGACCGGATATTTGATAAAAGGACGGTCTTAAAAGTAATTGAATTAAAAATTAGTTTTAGGACCGGATACCAAGTAATATATCGGTCTTAAATGAGTTTTAGGACCGGATATTTGATAAAAGGACGGTCTTAAAAGTAATTGAATTAAAATTAGGACCGGATATAAGATAAAAGTCCGGTCTTAAAAGTTTGTATAAAAGTAATTTGACGAATTCATCATCGACGTTTATCTCTCCTGCCATCTGTCTTTATATACTCCACACACTACCTCCTCTTTGTCCTTGTTAACTCCTCACTTCCTAGCTCTCGCCCCAACTTCTCAAAATCCTCAAACCATGGTTAGATACAAGCAAGCGCTCGTAGGGGTGCATACACGCCTCGCTCTCGTGCCATGGCTAGATCATTATATGGTGCGCCTCCTCCGGCGACGGTGCGTCGTATTGTTTCGAAGACTCTCGGGTCGTTGGACCCATTGTTATTTCTTCGGATGATGAAGAGATTGCTCATGCCGCACCCCCCCGATCCTTCGCCGATCCTTTTCTTGCTGAGTTCAACCGTCATCTTGAAGCGGCCATGCGGATGTTCGTAATCCCCTCTCCAACTGTTGGCCCAGGCGCGCCTACCTCTGACCCCTCTCCGCTCTCCTGTAATGATCCATTCATATTGCGGGTGGAGAGAATAAGACAACAACTTGCTGATCTCCGGCGGAAATTAATGCTCTTCACGCCGAAATCGCCGAGGTTGTTGATCGATTCTTGTGGATGATAATATTCAGCTTGTTTTTCATTTGTGTTTTTGTTGTTGTGTATATATTCTGAAGTAATGTAAGAAACATTAAGAACACTGTATGAATTTTTTGGCTCTTCTCCGGTAATTCATTAAAGAAACTTATTCTCCAATTTTGCTTTATTTTTGTCCAAAAATATCATTTATTTTATTGATTTAATATACCAATCACGAAGGCCATTAAGACCGGACATTTTATTTTATAAGTAACGGATCTAAAGATAATTTGAATTTTAGGACCGGATGTTTTATAAACATCCGGTCTTAAAAATTAAAAATCTAATAAAATTTTAGGACCGGATAATTTTAATACTCCGGTCTTAAAATGTTAGTTGTATCTTTAGGACCGGACATTTAATTAATAACCGGTATTAATAAAATCCAAAAAGCTAAATAAGGTATCTTTGTCGCGCGGAAAAATTAAATTTCCCTCTCGAACTCTTGTCGCGCCGAAAGTGAATACTCGGGTTCCGACTCGAAATTTCCCTCTCGGCTTCGTCGTTGCTTGCGTACCTTTCTCGACAATCACTCTGGTTCCTTAGCTAAACGTCTATAGACGAAGCTGTAAGAGATGTTTCGGTTAAAACTTTATTACTTTCCGACTTATCGTTATTGGTTTTCATGGGTTTAACGAAATCGGTGTAATGTTGTTATGGGTATTCTCTGTTGTTAACGAATATTGTTTTTGAAGATTATATTTGCACTTTAGACCTACCCAACTGACCAACAAGTGTTTTTAGGTTACTCTTGCTTTGTCTTGTCCGCAACATCAACGTTCGTGAGCGGAGAAGTAAGACGACTCGGCAAACGCATATGCTACGAGTTAGTCCACAAGACCTTCATCCCCTGCATTTAATTTCCTCGTCTTGCATTTATTTTGGTTATTCGATTCACCGTGATGCATTTATGACCAAATGTAATTCTTAATTCGTCTAAATAATATATAGGAATTCTACTATGGATCACGGTTGGATAGATGCTTTACGAACGAGTATTGAATATCGAGAATGGGGTTAGGGAATTTATAGAATTTGCTAAAAAAATGCCCATGATGATGGGGAAGTATTATTGCCCTTGTGTGAAATGTTTGAATGAGTGTCGACTATGTCCACGAAGTTATACGCACACATTTAATTTGTCACGGATTTTGTAAGACTTATACGGTATGGGTATGGCATGGTGAACAAGTGCCATCAAGTGGGAAACAACATGGGGAAGTGGCCTTTGATGATAATGACACGGATATGGATGATCGCATAGAGGACATTATCCGTGATGTAGGAGAAGAGGCTTTTGAGCGATCACATGCATATGGTAATATGTGCAGTGATGCGAGACACCGCTATACCGTGGGTGTAAAAATACCAATTGTTGAACGCCGTATTGAAATTGGTAAGCTTGAAGGCACGTCATGGATGGAGCGACAAGAGTTTTTCAGAATTGCTTGAGGCTTTGAAGGACATGCTTCCGGATGATAACGTGTTGCCGCATCGCTACTATGATGCTAAGAAGATACTTTGTCCACTGGGGATGGAGTACAAAAAGATCCATGCATGCCCGAATGATTGTGTATTATATAGAAAAGAGTTTGAAGAGAAGCGAGTTGTCCGATGTGTGAAACCCCACGGTACAAGTCAGATAAGGGGCCTGCAAAAGTGTTGTGGTATCTTCCAATCATACCAAGGTTCAAGCGGTTGTTTGCGAATGAAAATGATGCAAAAATCGAGGTGGCATGCGAGATGAGAGGATTTCGGATGGACGGCTTCGACATCCGGCCGATTCTTCTCAATGGAAGAAGATCGATCAATTATTTCCGAACTTCGGCGAAGAACCTAGGAACCTCGGGCTTGCCCTTAGCACGGATGGAATGAATCCCTATGGAAGCCTTAGCAGCATACATTGCTCATGGCCCGTAGTCACGATTGTTTACAACTTATCTCCTATGTTATGCATGAAACGAAAGTACATCATCTTTGTCTATGTTGATTTCAGGACCAAAACAACCCGGAAATGACATAGATGTTTACCTAGAGCCCTTGATCGAAGACTTGAAGGAGTTGTGGGAAGAAGGTGTCGATGTTTTTGACTCTTTCAAGAAGGAGGTCTTTAGAATGAGAGCCATGATATTTTGTACTATAAACGACTTCCCGACATATGGGAACTTGTCGAGGTATAGTGTAAAAGGCCATAAAGCATGTCCGGTTTGTGAAGAAGGCACATGCTACCATCAACTTCAACATGGAAGAAAGACGGTGTATCTTGGACATAGGAGATTTCTTAGACGGGGCCACCCATATCGTCGATTAAAGAAGGCCTTTTTTGGTGGCCAAGAGTATGAAGAAGCTCCGGTGGCATTGGTAGGGGAGCAAGTGTATGAAAAGGTTAAAAATATCGGTGTCATCTTCGGTAAGCATGGAAAGAGTAGAAAAGAAACAAATATATGGAAGAAGAGATCTGTATTCTTTGATCTTCCCTATTGGCGCAATCTTGATGTGAGACACTTGTATTGATGTCATGCATGTGGAGAAGAACGTATGTGATAGTATTGTGGGCACGCTTCTCAACATACAAGGTAGTTCGAAGGATGGTGTGAAGGCAAGATTGGATTTGCAAGCAATGGGAATACGCGAAGACTTGCATCCAAGGCCATATGGGAAGAGAACTTATTGTCCCCGGCTTCTCATACTTTGTCTAAGGATGAGAAACGAAGCTTTGTGAGTGTTTACATGGCACAAAAGTTCCCTCGGGTATTCTTCAAATTTTAAGAGGCTTGTCTCGATGAAGGACTTGAGATTAGTAGGCCAAAAGTCTCATGACTTGTCATGTCTTGATGCAACACTACTCCCAGTAGCTATTCGAGGATCGCCGAATATGATCTTCGGTCGTTTTGACTAGACTTTGTTTCTTCTTCAATGCGGTTTGTAGTAAAGTTTTCAAGATTGAAAAGTTGGATGAATTGGAGAATGAAGGATATCTTATCTTGTGCCACCTTGAAAAGCTTTTTGTTCCTTCATTTTTGACATCATGGTTCATCTCATTGTTCATCTAGTGAGGAGATAAAGTTGTGCGGCCCTATCCATTTACGGTGGATGTACCCTATTGAAAGATCTATGAAATTCCTAAAAGGGTATGTGAAGAACGCGTACGGCCGAAGCATCAATTGTTCGAAATATGTTTCGAAGAGGCCATGGAATTTTGTCAAAATTATTTGTCCAAAGTAAGACATATTGGGCTTCCAAAACGTCGGCATCTTTGAAGGGGGTAGACGTGGGGCTTCGGTAAAGAGTGTGGATCGTGATGAATTGTCACAAGTCCACTTATACATCTTGAATAATGTTGATGAAGTTCAAGCCAGCATATCTGCACATAAAGAGGTGTAAGGAAAGAGAACCATCGAATGACCGAACAAAGGTTGATTAGGGAGCATAACGAAACTTTTGCAAATGGTTCAAACAAAGGTCGAGGGATCTGAATGTGTTTCGAGACAATGAAATGGTTAGCACGTGGTCCCGAGTTTGATGTCATAAGTTGGAATTCGTATGTGATCAATGGTTATACATTTTACACGAAGTCCCTAGATGATACGACTAGGATTCACTTTAGTCGATGTCAATAGTAGAAGTTTTGGAGATGAACCTTTTATTATGGCGAGATCATGCAAAACAAGTGTTCTATATCACCGATCAAGAAAATAAAATGTGGTCTCGTAGCTCTCCAAGGAAAGAGGGTCATTGATATTGATGAGGAAAGTCATTCAAATTATGGTGATCTTCACGAGAGTACTCCTTTACAAGGGGTCTAGGACATGAGCGAAGAAGATGAAGCGGATAATGAACCCGGCATAAGAAATGATCATCAAGAAGGGATATGGGAGGATATCACTTTATAAAAGTGTCAATTCATAAGGTAATTAATATTCATATGCGGTATTCTTAGAAAACTTTAAGGTTTTAACAATTATTATATGTTGTCTATGTTCTTAATTAAACAATGTCATCATTGAATATGAATTTGTTCTTGTTTTGTTTTTGTGGCGGATCCGTTTCAAAGGGGCATGTTATAAAGAGGATGCATGTTACGTTGTTGGGTGGGAATCAAATGAAGGCATGGTGAATAATATATTGGACTACATTTGTATGTTGAATTACGTGTTGCATGTATTGTAACTCATTGCCTTTGTAATTAGTTATATGTTAGCTTATTTTATAAATTACTTTAGTTGTTTTAGACTTAATTAAGAGGCCATATAACTCATGGTGGATAATATTTGTATTCTTTTTCCCAATTCAATTTATTCATGTTCATAGCTTGTAGCTTAAAGTATATCGACTTTTATGTGCTGTTTTGTATGGTGGATTTGTGTATATATATTGATCGGGAAGAACAAAACAGGGAAAAATACGGGAAAATTTAGATTGCAAATAAAAATACGGTCTTAAATGTTCAAATATTAAGACCGGATGTATATATAACACCGCTCTTAAAGGTGTTAAGCCGGTCTTAAAAGTTGGTCTTTTAAGACCGGTCCATTGAAACAATCCGGTCTTGAAAGTCAGTCTTTTAAGACTGGGTAATTATTCCTCCGGTCTTAGAGTCCGCTATCTTTAGGACCGGATTGATATTTGTCCGGTCTTAATATTTGGATCTTTTAAGAGCGGTCGACTTTCTGTCCGGTCTTAAAGTTTGAGTTTTAGGACCGAACCAAAAATATTTCAGATTTATTTAGTACGACTTTTAAGACCGAAGGTTTAAAATGTCCGGTCTTAAAGAAAATCTTTAAGGCCGTGTAAAAGTCCGGTCTTAAAGGTCGACTTTTAATACCGCCTGGAACAAGACTGCTCGCGGGTCCGGTCCTAATGTACCTTTTTTGTCCGGTCTTAAAAGCCTTTTTTCCACTAGTGTTGATTCATCCTCCCCCATACCTGATTCCTAGCTCGAAACCAAGTCAATTACCTCAGGGGTTCTTGGCTGATTTGAATTTGCTCTTCTCAGTGCACGCCTCCTGCGCAATCTATCATACATAGTTTTCCCTCTAAGTCCAGAGAGTGGGTTTTCAGATGGTCCAGAACTGTTTCCCTAATTCCTTCTACCACTCATTTTCAGTCCTACACATTTAAACACTAAATTTATTACTAATCAAAATATATGGATTGTTGGTATCAGAGCATAGTTTCTAACAATAGGATAGTGTGCTCTACTAGTATAAAATGCATAAATTTTGATTAGTAATAAATTTAGTGTTTAAATGTGTAGGACTAAAAATGAGTGGTAGAAGGAATCAGGGAAACAATTTTGGACCATATGAAAACCCACTCTCTGAACTCAAAGAGGAAACTATGTATGATAGATTGTGCAAGAAGCGTGCACTAAGAAGAGAAAATTCAAATCAGCCAAGAACCCTTGAGGTAATTGACCTGGTTTTGAGCGAGGAATCAAGTATGGGCGAGGATGAATCAAGAGAGTCAATGGACTCAGGAGCTGATAATACTCATGAGGGATACTCGTGGCTCGATTGAGCGAAACAGCTGACCATGGGGCCAGCTTCCCGGTGGCTAGGCAGGGCCTAGTACATTCAATTATTTTTTGTTATTATTTTACCAAAATGAATTTCCTAGTGCTAAGGTATTTGAAATCATTTTATCATTTACTTGTATTACAAACTACATTTGATATGTAATACTTGTCGTTTGAATTTGAATGCTTTATATATTGTGTGGAATACTCTGTTTGGTTGATTTACATATACTATACACATATGTTTGGAATTTGAGATTAACCTGTTACTCTGGGATTCATTCATTTGAATCTCAGAACCTTCCTTAAATTCAGGACATGGGCAGTCTAGTAGGCAAGGAGGAAGAGGCAAGGACGTAGTTATTGCTTGATCTTGAGAAGAAGGTGGTGTTGATGATGCAGTTGAAACACTTAGTTTCACTTTTCTATATGGATTTTACCATTTCCTTATGACCTAGATAATATTTTGAGATAGTTGTATGTAGCTACTGGGATGCATATTTAATTAGATACATATGATCACGTAGAAATAGACATGATATATACATATATGTTGCTAACTATTGCTGCAAGGACATACATGTATATAACAAGCCCAAAACATGGTGAATGATTTAGTAGAGGACTAGATTAATCGGAGAAATAAGGAAATACTCTGATAAATCCTAACAAGGATTCAAGAATGATGCATTTTTAATGATAAGTTTGAACCACTGACAAAATGTTTTCAAATGTTTTTCTTAAATGTTTCAGAAAAGCACATTCGAACTACAATATTATTTTGAAATCTTTATAAAAAGGGCTTCCATTTTCAGGATCAAACCTGACCCAGTGATTTAAATTTTCATAAAATAATATATCAGAATGCATGATAAGTGAAGATACCACTCTGTGCTGAGCTTAGAGCAGTGGGGTGTTGCAGATTTACTTTGAGCTATTTTGCTAGATAAAAGAGCTTTATAAGTTAACGACTGTTTGGCCTGCCTAGCTATCTATAATATCACGTTGATAGGCTTTAAAAATTGATATATAATATAACAGATGTGTGGAATATTGAGACTTTTTTGTCCAGATAATATTGCCAAAGGAATATACCCTCGCAATCTCGCATACATATAAGAGGATCTTCACCCAATGACAATACACACACCTATTTGAAGAACGTATAATCGAATAACTTAAGACTCAAATTTCTATGGAAGTAAAACAATTAACACTTGTTACAAAAGTATGAGTGGTACAAAGAATGAAAGATGACTTATTGGCAGGAATTTTTTCAAAGATTGAAATGGCAATAAATGAAAGTTGGGGAGAAAGCCAACTTATAAATAATCCACACACCAGCAACTAGATTATATATCCGTCTTGGAAAGAAAACAGAAAAAACGAATCTTATAGGTAACACAAATACAGCTACAAAAACATCTGTCATTTAAAATTCACCTTCATCATTCAGGATAACATCTCTAAAGGTCTTCAAGCTTCATAAGGCATAAAATAATCTAACTTGATACGGGTTTGTTTCTACCAAAAGTGCTTAAACTAAATAAGTATACAAAATAAAGATTAAGAGTTTGGGGAGTAAACATCTTAAAATCACTTTGCGATATCATGAACAAGTCCAGGCCCTACAGAAAAATTGTGGATGATTTCATTCAATTCCTCCCACCGGTACAAGACTTTCAGCATAATTGAAAATCCATTCCTTATAGCCAAACTTGCCAATAGCAAACTTCCAGGTTTTTTTTAGTAGTGAGATTTAAGAAAACAACTGTTGATTCACCTTCCCCGAGAGAAAAGCAGACAATTTCATTTCTCCAAATAGTCCTAGGAGATAAGAAGCAAGGATAAGGGTCGATACTATATTTTTTGGTCCAACTCCATATCTTTTTTTGGTCCAACTCCATATCCCTCCAGACGCACACCTACACCCTCCTCCATTACCCACAGATCAATAACAGAAAGTGTTGAGTCTTCGATCCAAGAAAATATGGCAAGTTTTTCCTCATACACAGTAAAGCCATAAGCCATAAGTTTTTCCTCATACCAATCCATTTTTGCGAGTGTTTGGAATGATTTTATTTATTCTGAGAAAATTAGATAGGTGAGATTCATATATTTCTAATAGTTGATGTCAGAAATATTCAAAACCATTATTGGTTGTAATACATATATTGCTTTAATCCTAGATCCAGTATTACTCCCTCCGGTCCAAATTATAGGAGCAAATTTTGGAGGTGATTTTGGTCCTAATTATAAGAGCAAGTTTTAACTTTTGTCAATTTTTTCCTATAATACCCCTATTTATACTTATTATTAGGAGCATTTATATATATGTGTACATGTGTGTGTGTGTGTGTGTGTATTTGTGTGTGTGTCTATATATGTATGTATGTATGTATGTGTGTATGTGTATGTGTGTATGTGTATGTATGTAGATAGATAGATCTATATGTATACACACATATATGTTTATATAATAAGACCATTATTTAAATTAGAAAGCATGTGGAAAGGAAATTAGATCTATACGTATACACATGGCTATATAAAAAGCAACTAATATACATATATACTAAACTAATATGTCATGGATGTCTAACGTAAGGCAAATCAGAAACACTTATAATTAGGGCAACTTGTGTCATTTTAAATTTATATATGGACATTTTAGAAAAATGAGTAAAATTACTAATTTAACTCCTCTCCTTAATTAATTCCTCCAAAATCGGTTAAATAGCTCCTATAATTAGGACGGAGGGAGTATAATTTAATTAGTGTTTGGTTTCAGAATGCCAGCCCACAATCAAGACATGAAGATGCTAGATCATTAAGTACAACTAGTTACATTCTCAAGCCAATTCCCTTATTTTTTATAAATTAAATGAGTGAAGTAAAACTCAATTCTATATCTTACAACATTATTATCAATATATCGTAGTAAAGTAGAATGGATTGGAACTACTTGAGGCTAATTTACACATCTTAGGGGCAAGGTAGAAAATGGATGTGTTTTAGACACGACAAACACTTTGGGTTTGTTTGGTTTGAGGGGAGGGAGCTCAAACCAAACAAACCCTAGAAAATTGAGGAAAAGTTTCCCATTAAAAATTTAATTGGTGAGAATGAACTATAAACAAGTGAATGTGTAAAAAATTTGCATAGTACTAGTCCTATGGAATAAATGCCATGATTAATAAAAAAATATTGAAAATCTCGAGTCCTATATTTTTCTATATTATAAAATAAATTAATATATAATCAATCTTGACCATTGAAATCATTTTGTTACAAAATGCAGTTCGGATTTCTGTTGACCATTTATTAGAATATATTATGCCACTAATTAGGAAGTATTATTCGATCTGTTATCATGTGGCATAAAAAATACTTCAAGACAAACAAGAATTTCAAAACTGTTCCAAAGAAAAAGGATGTACAGAAAAAAGTTCAATATACTACCCATCAGAACTGAATTCAAATGCTTTAGACCAACCTAGTCAAGGTAATCAAACTTGGACCAGCCTCTAAATTGGTCGAGGTAATGCGTCAGCGGGTTAGTTCAGAACCAACCCGGGACCAGACCGGCGGAGAATAAAAAAATTAAAAATAATTCAAATTATCATCATAATATCATACCAAAAAAAATCAATTCAATACATTGAATACTAACAAAATAATCATATACTTATCCAACATTCTCTACAATTTTTTTGACATATGACATCTAGGGTGTGCATGGGAACCATTCTGTTCCCCAACACTGATTCTGAGATAAAACAGTTTTTTCTGATTCTGTGCCTAGGAAAAGTTCTGAGAATCAGAATTACGTTTGTTAACTCATTTTATTTTTACTCAGAGAATCAGAATTATGTTTGTTAACACATTTTATTTTTATTTATGTAATTTTTATATTCAAAAAATAATTTATGTGGCGGTGGAAGTGGTGGTGGTGATGGCGTGGTGGTAGTGGCAGCGGCTGTAACATCCCGTTTTCAAAAGCAGTATAATAAAAAAATTTCATCAGAGTAGAGCATTGGAGCAAGAGTGTAACTGATATATATATTCAAAATGCCCACTGGCTAATTACAGAAGCGGTACAATAACCGAGAGTTTTCAAAACTAAAGAACAACAACAAAAAATCTTCAGCCGGTCTCTAAGCTTGCTGCTTCCCTCTTTCCTCGGTCCTTGGTTCTCTCGACCCTGACGCTATATTAAGAGCTGAGATCCGCACCGCATCTCAGGTAACGGTTAACCTCATATTTACATACACAACATATGGATTACAGACAATCACAACATAAACAATATATGAGCATGCAACCAATGCAGATGTATCGCCCAAAAGCATGCACACATATATCGCCCAAAAGCATGCATACATATATCGCCCAAAAGCATGCAGATATATCGCCCATAGCAAACGTAAACATATTAACAGCACATAAACATACCACAAAGCTATAAGCTACCATAATAGGCATACAATAAACATCAGATTAGTGTTACAGTACGCGGACGTACCTTCGTTGACGGTAAACGGTACTTCTGTCGGAATACGGTACGACAGTAGGTCAGAACGTAATCAGGGATATCCTATAAGGACAATAGCGCATTTATTAATGATCAAACATTATGACGGACATTTTAGTCATAAATGACCATTTTACCCCTAACCCCCTAATCGGCGGAATTTCGCCAGAGCTTCGCTACTTTGACTCTAATCTTCCAGAATTTCAACATATCTCTTACTCCAACATATTTTCCAAAATAAATATCATATTTAATCCTAAAACATGATATCTAAAATATACTGGAAGATTAAAGATCAAAACAACAACTACCCTAGAACTTCAAGAACTACCAAACTAAAGACTAGAACCGAAGAACTTACCCTTGAAGAACTTCTCTACAACTTTCTCCAGAGCTTCCTTCTCTCTAAATCCTCTCTCTATTTCAAAATCTAAGAGGAGTTGGTGTGAGTTGAAGTGAAATGGGAAGAGGCTATTTATAGACATTTGTGAGGGCAAAATTGTACTTTTCCTTCTTTAATTTCTAGCCATGCATTTTGAAAACTTAGCAAACAAGTTTGCTCCTTCATTTTCCACCACAAAACCGTCCTCCCCTATGTCATCCTTCAAAAGATGACTTCATGCAAGTGATGTCACCCCCTTGTTTAACAAGTTTCCTACCTATAAGTTTCCTGTTCGGTGTTCTAATCGCGTAATCTTGAAGAATCTTAGAAATCCAAGAACATAACCTCAAAGGTCTATTCATCCTCTTTAGAAATATCTAGATTAACTAAATTTTTGATCATATTCAGGGCATTCCGTTGCCTGCTGAAAATTTTCGGATATACGTCTTCGGTTACTGAAATCGCTTCGGGTAATATCAACTTCTGGACAAAATTACACTGAATCATAATATGTCCAGTTGTTAGCAACCTAAACCAAGGATTTTGAGTTAGGATTTATTTTCTATCGGTGGTCATTTATCCTGTTTGCTTTTTCACAGAATATTCCATAGAATATTCATTTTCCTCAAATATCCTTAAACCACTTCCATGTTCACACTGCAACATGTTTTCTTTCTTTTCTTTTCTATTTTTTTTCGAAAATTCATGGGCCCTTTTTGTTGACTTTTCAACCTTCTTAATCACTTAATTATATGCTTTAATTACTTAACTAGTAATTATCTCATTTGCTAATTAAACCCTTAAGTATTCATATACTTCACCTTATTCATTTCCTAAACAATTAGCCAATAATTACTTATTTAATTACTTACTAATTGTTGACAATTTTCTTAATTAGAATTAATATTGTCTCACAACTATTGGACTGACATTGGTATTTTATGTCCCATGTAAAATATTAAAAATCATGGGGTCAATTATGGTTCCCAAAATACTTTTTAATTTTTCTTTTTTTTCCAAAGGAAATAATTTAATAAATTGTCTAAATTAAGGACAATATTATTTCTAATTTTTAATAATTCTTTCACTACCCTTTAGAATTTATCATAATATTTTTAGGATATTTTATGACCCTAAAAATATATTTTTAAGCCTTTTGGCTCTTCATTTCCTTTAATTCCCATTGTATTTTCCTTAGAAAATAAGATAATTATAACTTCGAAATATATATCATATTCAACCTTAAAACATGATATCTAAACTAACTTGGAAGATTAGAGTCAAAATAACGAAGTGCTGGCGAAATTCCGCCAATTAGGGGGTCAGGGGTAAAATGGTCATTTATGACTAAAATGTCCGTCATAATGTTTGATCATTAATAAATGCGCTATTGTCCTTATAGGATATCTGTGATCTCGTACCGCTGTCAAAAATACCGTATACCGTCAACGAAGGTACGTCCGCGTACTGTAACACTAATCTGATGTTTATTGTATGCCTATTATGGTAGCTTATAGCTCTGTGGTATGTATATGTGCTGTTAATATGTTTACGTTTGCTATGGGCGATATATCTGCATGCTTTTGGGCGATATATGTATGCATGCTTTTGGGCGATATATGTGTGCATGCTTTTGGGCGATACATCTGCATTGGTTGCATGCTCATATATTGTATATGTTGTGATTGTCTGTAATCCATATGTTGTGTATGTAAATATGAGGTTAACCGTTACCTGAGATCCGGTGCGGATCTCAGCTCTTAATATAGCGTCAGGGTCGGGAGAACCAAGGACCGAGGAGAGAGGGAAGCAGCAAGCTTAGAGACCTACCAAGACTTTCTCGTTGTTGTTCTTTACTTTTGAAAACTCTCCATCGTACCGCTTTTGTAATTAGCCAGTGGGCATTTTGAATATATATATCAGTTACTCAATCGCTCCGATGCTCTACTCTGATGAAAAAATTTTATACTGCTTTTGAAAAACGGGATGTTACATTTTGGTGGGGGTGGTGGCGGCTACGCTCGTGGTGGTGGTGGTGCGGTGGGGGTGGGGGTGGGGGTGGTGGCGGCTGCGGTCGTGGTGGTGGCGGTGAGGTGGGGGTGATGGTGGCGGCGGCGGTAGTGCGGTGGCGGTGGCGGCGGCGGTGGCGGCGGTGGTGGTGGCGGCAGCGGCGGCGGTGATGGCGGTGGTGGTGGTGGTGGCGGCGGCGGTCATGGTGGTGGTGCAGTGGGGGTGGGGTGGGGGTAGCGGCGGTGGTGGTGGTGGTGGCGGCGGCGGTGGCGGTGGTGGCGGGGAACAGAGAAGGGGAAAAATAGATTCTGGCTTTGTGCCCTGGAATAGAAAAGCAGAAATTTTCTTCTTCTTTTTTTATTCCCCAGCACAAAAAAGAAACCGGTTCATCCCGGGAACAAGAAAAAAAACCGGATTTACCAAACACAATTCCTATCCAATTTTGTTCCTGGGAACAGAAATTAAGGAAAAACTCATTCCGAGAGCGTTACCATGCACACCCCAAGTATCACTAGACTATTTAGTGACACTATAATGAATAATCATAAATATTTTTCCAAGAAAATTATCAAAATAGATGGATGATAACAAACTATTCCTATCTACAATCATTTAATCATTAAACTAATAGTCATTCATACAAAAAATATCATTAACTTTGACTAATATTGTCATATAATCCATACAAAAAAATTAAACTTTTTTAAAATTAAAAGGCAATTAGGTCAACGTAACAACCAGTTGACCTAGCCGGTCTAGTTCGGGTTTGATAACCCTTAACCTAATTTTTTTAGATTTAAATGTTAACTAATGCTTATTTATTTATATATTTTTGGTTGCTGGGAATAATGGTTATTTATTTCACCGTATAGCATGAAAGTCATTGGAATTAATAATAAATGACATTTGAATTCATATTAGATCTTATTGATTAATTATTTTAAATCAGTGACCGAAAATTTATTTAAACAAACTAAATTTTTATTACTTTTTTTGCCAACAAATTTCAATTAATTTTATAGAAGAGGCTTTATGTATGTATTTAACCATACCATAATATGTGTGTATAATAGCCGGTATTGTTTCAGTTTTTAACTATTTTTTTCCTTATTGATAATTTTTTTTAGGCACAAGTATCCTCCTATTGGAAGCAATTTTATTCAAGGTACTAAATGTGGGCACTTCTCCCGGTAGGGATTCAAACATTGGTTCGCCATATTGTGAGGTACTAATAAAGGGTGACACAACTCTCTTTTTCCTTCTTAAACCCTTTGATCGGCATAAACCTTTCCTCCGAGGAATGTGATCTACCCAGTTGAGTCCTCTAAGGTAAATGCCAATGGATATCAACAACCCATATCTTCCTCACTAAATAATCATAAACATTTTGAAACAGCTCCCTGAAAGTCCCTAATCTGATTTCAATGTGTCTGCAAAGACTAGAAAAAATCTCATCAAGTCCCCATATTTCATGGCAGACCATTTCCACCACTCCACTCATCATCGAAACTGTTGTCTCCTTTTCCAAGGGTATGTTCTATTTGATCCTTCGAACTGGTGTTTTCTCTTTCTTGAGATGAAGGTTCTTGAAGTCCAAATTCTTTGGTGGGTGTTCGGATCGTCGATTCTATAGTAACGGCTTTCTTTGTTTCAAACTCAATTGCGCTTCTATTTTCTTATGGAATCCATCTATTAGAGAGGTCAGGTAGGTATCTAAAGTTGTTAATGTTTTTGAACATGAGTTTTCAAGTAGGATTTGGGTTCAGTTCAATTGTTAATGATTATAAAATAGTGAGAATCCATGCTTCTCTTCTTATTTTAGAAGAAAGGTTGCTATGGACTAGCCAGGTTAATGAAGTGCAAGTATATTCATTAAGCACAAGATCATGGAAGGATATAGAATTTGGGGACTTACATGGTGTATCTCTATATATATATATAGTCTTTTCCTCATCCTATTGACGGAGCTGAGTGTGCCTTTCTAATGGTTTCTAAGCCAATGGAGCTATATATTTTGGTTTGGGTTTATGCTTGATTTGTGGGTGATGCATGGAGGAGGGAACATGTGCATTTGGGAAAAGATGGAATTGGTCTAAGAAATGTAGCACCAGCCCATACCCATGCAATTTATATTTAATGGAGTTTCTTGCATTTTCATTTCACTTATGCTGATTGATGATAATTTTTTCCCCCATCACCTAGCTTCTGGGTGCGTGCTCTGTTGTTTGGTTTACAATAATTTTTTTAATTGATTGTAGGGTATCCCAAACACATTACTCTCAATCTCATTACCTATGAGACAGTTTTTTTTTTTTATTATTTACTTCTTGCTTTTAATTTCTTATTTCTAATTCTAAAAGACTAACCTGAAAATCTATATGAACTTGTAAACCACACTATGTGACTCCCCATCACAATACTTCGGGTGTGCATGGTAACACTCCCAGAATGTGTTTTTTGTTAATTTCTGTTCCCCGGAACACAAATGGATGAGAAATCTATTTGGTTAATCTGGTTTTTTTTTTTGTTCCCAGGATGAACCGGTTCAACTTTTGTGCTGGGGAATAGAAAAAAAAAAAGCAGAAAATTCATGCTTTTCTATTTCTGGGCACAAAATCAGAATTTATTCCTCAACGTACAACATCTCTTCTTTCTCTCGAAAACCTTTCGTAGTGTCAACTACCCTCCCCACCTCCATCGCCGCCGCCGCCGCCGCCACCGCCACCCCCACCGCACCGCTGCCGCCACCACCACCACCACCCCCACCGCCGCCGCCATCCCCACCCCATCGCCACCACTACTGCCACCACCACCACCCCCACCGCCGCCGCCGTCGCCGCCACCACCACCCCCCACCGCCACCGCCACCACCACCCTCGCCGCCGCCCCACCTCATCGCCACCACCGCCACCACCATGACCGTCACCGCCGCCGCCACCACCACCACCACCACCCCCACCTCACCGCCGCCACCACCCTCACCGCCGCCGCTGCCGCCACCCCCACCTTATCGCCACCACCACCACCACCATGACCGTCACCGCCGCTGCCACCGCCATCCCCACCTCACCGCCACCACCACCCTCGCCACCGCCGCCGCCCCCCCACCTCATCGCCGCCACCACCACCACCACCACATAAATAATTTTTTGAATATAAAAATTTCATAAATAAAAATAAAATGTGTTAACAAACGTAATTCTGATTCTCGGAGTAAAAATAAAATGAGTTAACAAACGTAATTCTGATTCTTAAAACTCTTCCAAAGCACAGAATCAGAAAAAACTGTTTCATCTCAGAAACAGTGCTGGGGAACAGAATGGTTGTCATGCACACCCTTCATTCACCAATCGAATTTGCGACTCTGTTTAAAAAATTGGGTGTTGCTCATCAAAATCCAAAAATTTAGAGTCTCGTTCAAAAGAAATTTAGAGTAATTTTTATTGTAATTCAATTAATGTATACTAAACTTTTGTTATAACTTTTTTTTTTGATAATACAGACAAGTCGAAACTTGAAAAGGTAAAACTGGACTAGATTATATGACTATAGTCTTTAATACAACAAAATAGAAAATAAACATTAGGAGTGGCAGGATCGCTGATCCTTCAAAACTATATCAAGGCAATCGCTGGAAATTATTGGAATCATAACCATTGTTGGTGAAAACACTTTAGAAGTAAGTTTTCAAAAGGGTCAGAATCTTTATAATCAATATGCATAAACGGTAAACATACAATACTTCTGCACATAAAGAAAACCAGTAAAAACTCACAAGACTGCCGAAATATGATAATGAACTTTGATGAAATCCGAGCCCAACATATGTCTCCTTAAAACAATTTGTTCTCTCTATTTGGATGCCCAAGGATAATGAACAATTGTCTCCCAGAATAGAGCGGATTTTTCGTCTTCAGAATGATGGCACTCTCAATCAAAAGCCCAAGCGAACACAACAACTCTACTTTCAGAATCGCACGGATGTGACTTATAGCAAAATGTATTAAACTATATGTATGAGAGCGTAGTATTAGAAAAACGAGATTAATTTTTTCTGTCATACACACGTCTATTTATAGACGATGAAACAATCAGATGGAGTCCCGTCGGCGAACCGACACAACCTGTGGTGGCAAACCAACGCGACTTCTTATTCATAACTCACGGGATTTAGACACAAAATCCAACAATCGGCACCAACAGCAACACTATGACCCTTTTTGTTATATTTTAAGTATACTGGGTTACTATCTTGCCTAAAGTATGAATTTTTTTATTCTACTTCCAGCCAAGACAGAAGTATTTTTTTAAAAAAAAAATTTATCTTATCACTCTAAGATTTGGAAAATTTTTGAAATACTAAACACATAACATTAACATAATAGATAAATATTTTTAAAATGTTCGACCTAAGAATACGAGAGACATTTGATATTGAGATCTAATTAAATTTATTATTTTTAGCCACCCTAATTATTTTTATGATCAACCTAACCCCTTGAATTACTTTTTTTTTTTATGTCAAAGAGACCCTTGAATTACTAACAAGTGGCAAAATCTTTTTTTCTTTAAAAAGATATAGAGTATGAAATCTGATAAAAAAAAAAAACTTAAACTTTAAATTTGTTTTAAAATAATAGCAGGCGATATATGTTTAACCATTCAAGGAATATTCATTCTGTAATTATTTTAATTTCTAACGATTTAATAATAATTACAAAAACTGATTTTTATTCATAAAACCAACTTTTCAGTAAAATAGAAATACGAGACAAGAACGCCACGCCAACAGATTCATCTCACAGAAGAATCAGACCATTGATTGGAGGCGTATCATTATTTTGTACATTTTTTCTAGCAACTCCTGTTTTAAATATAAATATATGATCTTATAAACCTGTTTTAAAAAAATTAAAGAAACTAAATAAATTACTTAATCATATCATATATCAATTTATAAGTCAGATAAATTAATTTAAAGAAAAAAATAATAAATATAAATATTTTAAAATAATTTAATTAACTCTATTAATTTTTTTTAAAATTAACCGAGTCTTATATTTAGAATTAGAGGTAATAATAAAATGGAGCAATTCCACCCAAGTTAACGGACCCTTTAACTTTGTTTGCTTTGAGTGACAGTTGGCCTTGTTCTTTTTTTTTTGGGGGGGGGGGGGTAATCAAACATAAATTATAAAATGCATGATGTTAAATACTAGTAGTAAATATTAAATGAAATGTTAAAAGATAAATCTGAGATTTAATATGGTAAAGAGTGAAGTAGTAAACAATACTTTTCCTAATGTACTCCCTACGGCCTAAGAGCTGGACAAGTGACGGTGCCCAAGATGAAACGAAAGCCTTGAGTTGTGACCTATAACTACTTTCAACATGAACGATCAATCACCAGAAAATAGAGCTTCTTCACAGAGCCTATTCATGTGGTTCCCAGGTGTCATTAGGATCATATTTTTGCTGGATATGTTCTGGAAAAACTGCTGGCAACTCCCGTAGCAATTCGTCCATTTTCCCAGGCTGTTCAAGTTCTAACTTCTGATCTAGCAATACATCTTTCGTATACCACAATTGGTTAAGGACAAGCATCATCATTATTTTAAAGCAAGTCTATGCATATATGCTCTTGAACTTGTGAGCACACTGTAACGGAGCATGTTCACTAATTTGTAAGATTTGCAAATATATAAAGAAAAGGATATTCTCTCAGTCTTCCTTTGTCATGTGCATATTCTATTCGCTTTTCCAATAAAAATAAGTGTACACATTGTCTGATAAATGTGAACAATACCAAATAAATAGATGAAAAACAAGTGACATAAAACAAAGATTTAATAAGCACGTGCAAGATTGAACTGAAACCGGGTTATTTCATGGGTTTGATCTGATAATTGAGATTATGGCAGAAAAACAATAAAACAAGAGTAAAGACAAATGCAAATTGCAGAGGACCACCATGACGAAGATCCTCCTACACTCAATTTGATAGCCAATCTGCCAATCACAAAGAGAGTTCATGTTTCTCTCTATTCCTCTGAAAGCTCTCAACTCTTCTCGCAATAGACCAATGACAAACGTTTTAGCACTTATCATTCATTTAATTAAATGATTGGTTACCAAACCTCATTCAACAAAATTCAAATATTTGATAGAAACTAGAACATACATCAAATTAAGTCGTAATTTTGAAATCTTCAAACAAGTAGACAAGCAAATAAGAGAAGTATTTACTAAGATTTTCACTAGCATTGAGTCAAGGATCCATACATGCTTTGTTATATCTTCATGCAAGCATATGGCCTTCGCTTGAAGCTCCTTCTGTCAAACAACAGTACTAGCTAAATGATGTGATCATATTAAAGTGTGAATGGGAAAAACAGGAAAGTAGAAAAATTTTAGTCACATTTATGCAAAATACGCTGCATCAAAGTGTAGTGAATGAATGCTTGTAAACTACACAAAGCTCATTTAAATGGCTGAACAGCAAAAGATACAATTTCCTAACGCTAGTGAGCTCTACTCTGCTTCTTTGTGATTTCTCTTTGATGATGACAATCCTTCAAATGATAACACAAATGTTCTTATGCATTTGAAAAAAAAAATTAAAAAAATTCACTTACAACAGTTATCTTCGGGAGCAACTTTTCTTTCACTCTTTGCTGCAAAGTCTCACATTCTTGCTGGAAGTAAAAAATATAACAGATAATACCTCTTGTAAATAGGAGAATAGAGTTGGCTTAAATGGGGGCAGCATCCATCAATGCTGAAAATATTAAACTGATATACTTGAAACAAAGCCTGGTGATAGAGTTGTCAAAACAGCCAGAAAGTTTTGAAGATATGGTTATCGGAACCTTTGTCAAAATTCGAACGGATCCCACTGATCATAGACAAGGAAATCATTGTCATCTTGTTAGAGTCATAGGTAAGAAATTGCATATATCAGATTCTCTGCACCATCTTCCTCAACGCTCCTTTGTTTGCTAGTTCCTGCTTGTCATTGTGTAATTCTTAATGCTGCTGAAAGTGTCTTAGATTGATTTATCATTTCTCTTGTTTTTCTTTTAGGTGTAAATAAAGAACTTCTCTTGCAAGTTTCCTTTATGCCAAAAGCTATTGCTATTTCTGAGCTTTCTAATTATGACTTTACTGAGGTAACCAAATTGTTTTGAAGTTTCCATATATTTGATAGCATGTGTTTTTATTGAGGGGTTGCCTTGCAGTGAACCTATTGTTTCCCTGGAATCAACTATTAATGTATTTGAAGTTTCCATATATTTGCCAAAAGCTATGGAAAATAAAAACTTCAAAACAATTTGGTTACCTCAGTAAAGTCATAATCAGAAAGCTCAGAAATAGCAATAGCTTTTGGCATAAAGGAAACTTGCAAGAGAGGTTCTTTATTTACTCCTAAAAGAAAAACAAGAGAAATGATAAATCAATCTAAGACACTTTCAGCAGCATTAAGAATTACACAATGACAAGCAGGAACTAGCAAACAAAGGAGCATTGAGGAAGATGGTGCAAAGAATCTGATATATGCAATTTCTTACCTATGACTCTAACAAGATGACAATGATTTCCTTGTCTATGATCAGTGGGATCCGTTCGAATTTTGACAAAGGTTCCGATAACCTTATCTTCAAAACTTTCTGGTTGTTTTGACAACTCTATCACCAGGCTTTGTTTCAAGTATATCAGTTTAATATTTTCAGCATTGATGGATGCAAAACAGCTCATTCGGGTTATATAATCCCCTTTCTTCAACAGAGATTTTATCAATAAGCTGGGCTGATCATTAGGACCCTAGTAGGTAAAACTGCCTATGTTTTCATCATCACATTTCTCCTCCGTTATTTGCTGCAAGTTTTCAGCAATGTGGGGCTTCAACAGAAAATATATTTCGCCTTCCGGTACTACTTCCCTTCGAAATATCAGAAACAACTTTTCATCAGGAACGAACTCATCTTTTAAGTCCTGGTGATGAAGGTGTTTTTCTTGAACATATTCATAGATGAGATAACAAACAGCCCATCGTGTGAGCAGTTTAATTATATCTTTCCCAGTAGATGCAAGAAAAGCAATGACAGATTTTGATCCCCACTCTATGAATTCCTGTGACTCAGACCCCTTTCCAGAATCCCTGTTTAAAAATCATACATACAAAAGCAATTTGTTTAACAGTGGACAGATAATTTGTAATATTTAGCTAAATATGAAGGAAAGTTTTTTTTATAAAAAACACAGACAAGAGATGGAGAGAAATTCACTGATGATCACAAACAAGAAGATCTCCGCCATCATTGCATTCAAAACACCGATCATCCACTCCGCAAATTTTTCTCTTAGCCATGTTGGTGGTGTTGTCTAAAGGTGGGAGTCGAGCAAAAGGCTTGAACTTTGGATCAGTTTCAGTTGCTTAAACCCCAAGAGAAACACTCTCTCCCAAACTTTAACGATCAACCGAGGCGCTAGTTCTATCCCATCCATGACTTTATTTTGAACTGGTTTATTATAACTAGAGGAGATAGTTGCGTGTGAGGTGGTTTGATGCTTTTTTTGAAGAATCAGAGACCACAGAAGAGAATATGAAAGTGAGAAAGGTATCATTATTGCTCTTTCCTTTTTGGGTGGATTCGCGTGTGCGTTGTGAGAGAGAGGATGGTAGTCTCGTTCTGGGGACTCTCTGATCCAGGCTCTTAGTAAGTATAGGTTCATAGGCCTGTTGTCTATGGACAAGCCATTTAATTATCCAGTTGGCACCTTCCTCTCTTCCTTCCCAATTCCCATTCAATTCAGTCATCCTCACACAACAAGGGGAAAAAACCAAACCATTATGGTTGAGATTAGGGGTGGAAATAGCCCTGGCCTGTTAAAGAAGGAAGTGGTCTGAGCCTGACCTGTGGCCTGTAACAGGCCTATTTTTGGGCCTGAGTCTGGCCTGCTAAGAGGCCTGTTTTTTTAAAAAAAATCTTGTACTCAAAGCTAACAGCCACGTGTTTCAATGTAAAACAGTCGAAAACAGTCAATCATAATAACAGCCGAAAACAAAGCCAATCATAAATGACCGAAAATAGGCTCACTATAAACAGGAGGCCTTACATAAATTATTCCTAATGATCTAAAATACATCATAAAAAATGAAATCAAATACAACAACATAACATTACAATGGATAAAGTTCATAACATGCATGAATGAAATAATATCTCATGGCCATGAATAAAGGCTAAACCCTCGAAAAGAAAACCATGAATATAGTTCATGTTTCCACATATCAATCACTAATACAAACAAAGATATGATCAACAGATGTCATAACTAAAGCATTTCACTTGCCTCCAGAATTGACAGGCATGGATGAGTCCTATCCTCTTCTATTTAAGGGAATTTCTCCTTGGTCCTGTAAGTTGGCATATTTAAAGCAAATGAGCATATTTAATCAGTGAACAAAGATCTATCCAAAACAATTGTATCAGTTAAACAAACAGCAAACATACAAGTTAGAATGAGACATTGAATGATTCATCACATCAAATCTTCAATATAATTTCTTCTTCTTCCGCTTCAAAGACCTTGATATAGGGCAATAAAAAAATATCTCTCATACGGAGAGGGAGGGGAAAGCATACTCCATCATGTCAGTTTTTTGTGTGTTAATATAGGGCAATAAAAAAATATCTCTCGTAAGCGTGAGTCCACCTTTACGACATAAAAATATAGGGCATTAGAGGCATTTTTGTAATCAAGGTTTTTTTTCATCATCATTACACAAGTTCATCCTATCAAACCATCTAGGCTCTGTTACCCCTTGTTTGGCCTTGTGGGCATCTTGAAAAAGAAGAGAAACCAGTGGGGCCTAACAGCAACAAGATGATGCTTATACCACTTCAATTCTTAACTCAAAACTTGACAATGAGTTTGAGTCTTTCCACTTGTAGACACACACACACACTACTATTTTATTTCTTATTTATTAAATTTATATGTCAAGTTGTGTAACTAATTGCAAAATAAATGATAAATATGAACTGATATGCAACATTTTTGCGGTTTCAAACACGAGGCAAGTGATAGAAAGGAGAAACTTGTTCTCAGATGTAAACCTTGCCAACACATACCAGTCATCTCTTGAGTTTCAGGTATAATGTTCTTCTCTACTCTACCTATTTAGTCTTCTGCTGTTTTTTTATTTTTAATTGAAAAGAGTGAATGAATTTATTATGCTAAGGTTGAAAAATGCAATATTCATCATCATCATTTTTTTGAGACTCAAGTGACAATTCTCACCCACGAAATTACATTTTTATTTTGTTCTTTTATATCTCACGGCACATGTTCTATGAACCAGATAAGCTTAGGGTGTTAGTTCACTGTATTTTGGTATGGTATATCCATACTGCAGTAACAACATATGTGTTTGGCACAATTAGGCTTTAACTACTGCTATACCACAAACGCAGTATGGATATAACGCGTTTGCCTCCCACAAACGCGTGCACGCCAGAAATTAAACCCAGGAAAAGGGGAGCAAAGAAAAACATACCCACTCCACATGCGGGAATATTATCAGAAATACAGTATCAAACGCCGAGCCGGACCTTGTTTATACAAACAACAACCACGATTTCGTATATTGGAATCCAAAACAAAAGATAACGGAAGTTATTAATTCACACAAGAAAAAGTATTAAGTATCAGTTGACAGATTCAGAAAACGCGTCATCCAAGTGAACAACATTCACTAACGAATCAGAGTGCGCGCACAAACGGACAGAGGAAGCATGAAATAAGGCAAATACAATGCGATCGGAAACAAAAAAGCAGTACCTGAAAAGGTTAAGAGGCAGGGGCACATTGACACAAGCTCAAGAAAACAAATCCGCAGAAGAGGGAAAGAAAACCAAGCAGAGAAACGGAGAAATTGGGGATGGTGAGGATGGTGAGGCCCATGGTGAAATTGGGGATTTAGGGTTAAGCCAGAGACCAAGTCGATCGGCAGTTCGCGGGGTGGAGGCGGAAATGAAATGGACGACTTGTTTTTTTTTTTTTTAATTCCCTTTCCATTGGGTCATGTACAGTACATAAAGGTTTAATTTAAAAAAAACATATTTATAATTTTACCCCTCTTAACATGCTGGCCTATCAGGCTTTACAGGCCTATTTGTAGGTCTGGGCCTGGCCTGTTAAGCCAAATAGGCCTTAAAATAGGCCTTGAACTGGCCTGTTAGCCTGACAGGCCAAGTCTGACCAGGCTTTTAACAGGCCACAAGCCCCTGACCTATTTCCACCCCTAGTTAAGATCGAGAAAAACACACAAACGCACTTTACAATTAAAAACTCATAAATTTTTGTGTACAAATTGATAAATATTTTACTATTAAATCATTAACGTGTAATTATGAATTTATCCCTTTAAATAATTTTTAAAATTTATTTTATGGGTTAATTTTTTCTATTGATCCTTACAATTTGATCGATTTTTATTTTTAATCAAAGTTTTATATCATAAATTCTAATTGCTCCATATAATTTTATAAGGATTCGGTCTGAGTTTAAATATATGAACCAAAATAATAATAATAAAGAACTTTAAAAATACATGGGGCGGTTGTTAGGCTTTGTTTGGTTTGGGGTAAGGGAGGGAAGAGAAAATTGAGGGAAAAGTTATTTGTGGTGGGGCCCATAAAAGTTTTCCTCCCCTTTAAATTTTTCCCTCCATTTTCCCTCCCCTACCCTCAAACCATGCATAACCTTAAACTCAAACCAAATTTTATAAAATTAATAGGACTAAAACCAATAATTTAAAAGTATATAAACTAGAAAGAAAATTCCATCAGAGGATACCAATTGCATCCAATTAATATAAATGATTGACCCTTTTTGAATGAATAGTAACAACACTTTATTTATCCACAATACTTTTTTTTTGTTTGAGGCGCTTGATAAATGATAATGGATTCATGAGAGAGAGAGAGAGAGAGCGCGGCGGTAGAAAGTGGGAACAGAATGGAAAGGCTGGAATGATAATGCCACGTCATTGCCCCTTACTTTATTTTAAGAGTAAATATTTTTTCTAGTCCCTGACAAAAAATACGGACCTTATTTTGGTCCTGATAAAAAAAAATCTTTTTTAGTCGATAAAAAGGATGAATAAGGGTCGATTGGTAGACATTTTGATCCCTCACAAATTTTCAAAAAGTCCTTTTTAATCCCATAAAAAGGATAAATAAGGGTCAATTTTTTTGTCAGGGACCAAAATGAAGTCCGTGTTTTTTGTCATGGACCAGAAAGTGTATTTACTCTTATTTTAATTTAGTGGCAGTTTTAGGCTCTCTTATAATAGGCCTCTAGGCCTAGGTCCATACCCTATAACCCCTAGGCCCTCCCTAGCTAGGGTTGCTATTTTGCTTCTAATAACTCAAAAATCTGTAGGAGGAAGATTTTTAGGGTCAGGCCGTGATCTTGACCTATTTAGACTCTATGATTCCCTCATAGCTTTGGTCCCTCCCCTACCCTTTAAACCCTACTATTACGTACGAATATACCTCAAGCCTGTTTGGCTTTTTTTTTCCGTCGAGCCAAGCGCACAGTGATTCAAACCCCTGCCTCCCGTAGGAGTCTGGGCCGTGTCTCAGTCCCAGTGTGGTTGATCATCCTCTCGGACCAGCTACTGATCATCGCCTTGGTAAGCTATTGCTTTTACCTGGATACCCACTTGAAAATGACGTAGAGAGAGTGTTCGAGAACGTCTCTGTGCGGTTTCTCGGTTCCAAGTAGCGATGAAAGTCAAACCACTAGCACAGCGTGCAAACGTTGTTGCCATGTTTGATAGTTTGGCAAACTAGCTCCTGAGACCATAGAAGGGAGTCTTTGGTTGTGAACGTGATCGGGACACTCGAACGTGAGAGCAAGGGATCACCTAACGAATGGACGAGCTCCAAGGAGGGAGGAAAGAGGAAGGCAAGAACCATGCTTTCAGAGACCTAACCCAACCCGGTCCGAATCTTATCTGAACTGCGAGAATAACTGACTAAGCCATGCCATAAGGGTCATTCTCCAAACGGGACGGGGCCAAGCCTTTAGGTTGTTTAAGTAGGTTGGGTGACAGATCGGCCATCAGAACCGACTTAAGACTGTAAGGAGAGGGAAGGCACCCGGGCTTACCTCTTTTTTCCTTTGAGAGTCATCAGAGAATGGGAGGCGACAGTACGTCATATGCTTTCCTCTTCAAGAGCTGCAGGGCTAGAGAGTCAAACCCTTGATTTCTCCACAACGAAATGTGAGATATATGCGTCCGTAAAAAAAATGGACCGTTTTGAATCGCGTTAGTCTTGGGCTTATTTAAAAAAATAATTTTGGATAAAAAAATCACTCTTCTCACTTTTTTGACTTAGGGTTTGGGTCAATCTCACCAGGTCGCAATTTCCGTGGGCCATCACCAGGCTGCATCAAGGAGTTTCTCATACCATTCAAGGCACTGGGAAGGGGTACGGCCTACAATTGGAGGAAATGTTCTCCATTGTGTGGGCATAAGCTTAGCAAGATGAAGAAGCTTTTCATCCTCTTCTCTTGTCCATTCAGTCTACAATGAGCTCAATATCAAAAGACTATGTCATGAATGAAACGGCTTGGATCAACATGAAAGAAAGTTGTAATATTAGAAACAACATGATGAATCACAGTGTAAAAGCATCATAAAATTTAAAAGAAAAAAAAAAAGTTGCCATTGTTGCCATTGTATAATTACTGAGCTCACACTTGCTCCAACGTGCTAATAGCCAAAGGGTGAAAGGAACAGGACCCAATGCTTAAAATATATTCGCAAAGAAGGGCACCTTTTTAATGGAAGGATCAAGCCACTCGTACCATCGAGCCTTTCATTGCTTGGCGGATTTGCGAACCAGAAGCCATAGGCGAAGAGATTCGAGCCCACTGGTTCTTACCATATTTCATGACAGCCCCTTTGAGGATTTCATCCTCGGTGTTTTTCCAAACACCACCCTTTATCATAATCCTTGTTAGAATATAAGGTGGTTATTAGTTAGTTAGTTTGCTAGTTGGTTAATTAGCAATTAGTTAGCCTATTGGTTAGAGGGTTAGTTAGAATCCCTAAGTCTATATAAAGGGATCACCCTCACTATTAATCAAAATATAATGTATTCCATGTAGAGCATAATGTTCTCATATGTGAATAATAATTCATTCCTCTTTTCCATTCCTATTTTTCTTCCCTAATTATAATAGTCAACATGGTATCATAGCATCAGGTTATTTTTTCAAGATCCAGGTTTATTTTTCAAAAAAAAAGGGGCCCAAGGCAGAAAGTCAAGAAACTGAGCTGAAATCAAGCTTCTTCACTCAGTAACCAGGAGGAGAGTTCAAGAAGGTGACCCAAGATCTCAAGATTTGGGCCCAATTTTCGTGTATTTCCCCTCCACCAAGCCAAGACCCGGTTCCTGGACTTGAACCGACAGGGTCGACCCGGTGGCAATTCAAGATCCAGCCCGAGGCAAGCTGGGGAAACCCGGTTGAATGGATTCCCGATTAGGGGATTAGGTCTCTTGGCAGCTCTCTATTTCGCACGATACTCCCTCCATTTCACGGTGGAGATTCTTGGTTGACATCACCGGTTGTTTGCGGTGTTTCGCGGTGGCTTGCGCAGTGGTTTCTTGGTTGCGTCTCTCGCCGGAAGATCGGCGGTATTGATGGTGGTACGAATCGAAGGTGGTTCTGGGTTTCTTGGTTCACATCGCGGTGGTTCGCGGCTGGTTATGGTTTCTCCGACGGTGGTTCTGGTGCGATCCTCTTGTCCGACGGTGAGACTGAAGAATATCTGCAATCAAAACCGACTTTTGGATTCTTTGAATCAAATAAAGAATCTAAAAGCTTCATGGATTCGGTAAGGGAATGAAGAAGGAAGCATAAGGAAGAAGATCAAGTCTAGGGGCTTCAAAGCTTTGATTAGGACGAAGATCAAGTCGCGAGGTTCAAGATCTGTTGGTTAATCAGGGAAAGTTTTAAATCCCAACCTTGTTTTCTCCATTCATGGAGCTTTAATCGAAGGCCTTTTCCAAATTGGATGCACTCAGAGCCTGTGGATCTGAATGTGGAATCCCTGTGTCCACGGGGGTCCGTCTTGGCAAGAATCACACGGGGGTCTGCGATCTGTGATATCGCACAGAGAGAAACGCAGAAGGACTACAGATTGGTGAAGAATCCAAAATCCACAAAAATACCCATAGCCCCTGTTTCTAAGAGAAAGCTCAAGCACAGGGAAGAATAATTTCTGGAGTACCTGGCAGAGAAAACTCAAGCACAGGGAAGAATAATTTCTAGAGTACCTGGCAGATAAAGCTCAAGCACAGGGAAGAATAAATTCTGGAGTACCTGGCAGAGAAAGCTCAAGCACAGGGAAGAATATGATGGAGGTATTCAAGTTAATAGGCAAGTGTACGATTCCAGTTTTATCTACTTTGTATTCGACCTTGATTTGTTGAGATGGTGCATGCCCAAGTTGCTGTAAGAGGTTTCCTGACTCATACAAATTGTGGCTAATTTTGACTCATAATTGGCTATCAAGGTGATTAGAGATTTGAATCAATGCGGTGGTGATCCGTTCACATTGCCCTGCGGTGGCAAAGGATTTTGCTAAGTCATCATGGTTTTGCTTCAAATATTTGTTTCACTAAATTTTGGTCAATTAATTTCTGTGTTGTGCTACAATGTACTGAGTAAGGCAAGAAACATTTTGTATTTTTGGCTGGGAAGTTCCTACAGCCTTGCTACATCTCAGGTTCTGTTAGATGGTAACAGAGTGATAGAATGTCGAGGAGAAGTTGACTGGAACCAAGTTGGTTGCAAATGGACTAATAGAAGTTGGTCACTGATAAATGTCATTGAGGTTGCAAAGAATATGGCCCTTGGATGGTTGCACATGCTGCAGAGTTATGGAGTGCTGGGAGTGAACAAGCAGAGCTTCTTCTATATGAAGAGCATGATAACTTGGGAGGATTAGCATGGAGAAGAAATTGTAAATTCTTTTTGAAGAAGTCTTTGTATTCTTTTTGAAGATGATTTTGTATTGTTTTGTGATTTTTGTGATTGTAAAACAATTTTGTTTGATTCACCTTATCCCCTTATTTTGTTGTTCAAGTTGAACACATTTGAGGTAAATAGTGTTCAACTTGAGGGGGCGTGTTAGAATATAAGGTGGTTATTAGTTAGTTAGTTTGCTAGTTGATTAATTAGCAATTAGTTAGCCTATTGGTTAGAGGGTTAGTTAGAATCCCTAAGTCTATATAAAGGGATCACCCTCACTATTATTCAAAATATAATGTATTCCATGTAGAGCATAATGTTCTCATATGTGAATAATAATTCATTCCTCTTTTCCATTCCTATTTTTCTTCCCTAATTATAATAGTCAACAATCCTCATCTTGACCGCTTCTTGATCGCTCCTACTTGCTTTAGGTTCAGATTGTGGGGTTATCCAAGTTCAAGCAAAAATGAAGCTCACAACATGGATAAGAGACAATTTTTCCATTCTGATTATGAATTATTCTCTTGCTATTCGGCTCGATTCAGTATAATAGGTCTATATTTTTCCCTTAGCTTCTGGTAACCCTTGAGTCCACTTCAGATAGTTTCTGCCTCATCAAAATGTCTCGTTCTGATGCACCTGCACAATGCAAACCGAATCAACATGCCATGCCTAGTGCAAAATGAAATATAGCAACATATAAGGAACCATGTAGTTATCAAGTTTAATGATGTATACAAGCAAGTGTCTACACTCATAAATGTGTATCTGTGCTTAAGGCTAATTGTATCCTCTGAAGTCTGACGTTTGATGAAATAGTTCTTACTTTCCATTTTTCCTTTGCTTTTTTTATTAAAAACAATAAAATGAAAACAACTTTTTCCTTCTTGTCGTCAACATCAGAAAAATTCAAAGTCCCCCAAATTCGGGAATCCACAATTAAATTTATATAGATGTAAAAAATGTCACTTTTTCCCATAGCACAATTACTAATCTAAAGAACCATAAATACATGCATGAGAACTTCCCCATGACCGTATGTAATATTTGATACTCATCCGCCAAGTATTGTCCTTTGTTGCCTCTCCCACAAATCGAAAGGTCAGGCGATACCAGGAAGATCAGGCGTCAAACTGAAATAAGATTTTTCAGCTATACCAAGTCGAAATCGCAGAGCAAGGATGAAATCGGATTCGAAAAATTTCTAACAAAAAATTGTTAAAAATACACAACTGATCACCTACCATCGGTCACCCATCAACACCATCCCACCGTATGTTGATGGCCGAAATCCAAACACCGTTCCGATCACACCCCCTTCACCGTCGTATTTGTCGGCCGAGGAGAACCAGTCTCTTCGATTCGGGTTCAGTGTTGGAGAAGGGGAAAAGTTTAAGTCCTAATTGAATTGAACGGTTGGTATTATTTTGGAATCAATGGTTCAGATATTCCCACTAAACCAAACGAGGCGTTTCATTGCAGAGATCACCGCCGACGGTACCAGACGTCGATTGGATTTGGAGGGCTTTACTCTCAAGATCGCTTCTTCGTTCTTCACAATCGAGCTTGATGAAGCGGATTGTAGTGGCCGGCGACATGCCATTTCTTCCCGAAGAAATCATCAGAAACATTCTCATGCGACTTCCAGTAAAAACCCTAATCCGATGCCGATGTGTATGTAAACATTGGGAAAATCTTATCAAGACCCATCATTCATCTCTAAGCATCTCCACCACTCCACTCATCAAAATCCTTCTCTTCTTTTCCAAAGGGATGGCTTATGGCATCTTGATTGCTAGATGCAACTCCATGAAGTTAAGATTGCACCTTTGATCGATTTCCCGAATACGCAAGTGTAAATCTTCCTTTCAGTATAGGATTTGGCTTTAGTCCAGTTGTTAATTCTTTTTGAATGAATGAGAACTCCATTAACAAATGGTCAGAAAAACGACCCAAAGGGAGCAGGTTACATCGCCTGATTAACAAAAAATAGATTACAAAAGAAGATT
Source organism: Acacia pycnantha (assembly GCA_025563575.1). Lineage (NCBI taxonomy): Eukaryota > Viridiplantae > Streptophyta > Magnoliopsida > Fabales > Fabaceae > Acacia > Acacia pycnantha. Next base: position 3,903,693 of record JAMWYP010000003.1, on the reverse strand, counting down.
AAACCTAGAGAAGCTCGACTGAGAGTGAGCAACCGTGGCCTTAATAGATGCTAAGATCCCTCCTACAGTGAAATTTGCATCAGTAAAAATTCTTTTGTTACGAGCATCCCAAAGCTTCCAGCAGGTGATGCAAACACCTATTTTCCACGAGCTATCAAAATGGGAAGATTGGATGATAAGAGTCAACCAACTTCTGATGTCAAGCCTGAAAAAATCTGCACACATATCAGAGGATAATATTTTCCTCCAGACCTTGGAAGCCATATTACATCCCTTGAAAATATGGTCCAAGCTTTCCTTATTGCCTTGGCAGAGAGAGCATGTAGGATCAGATGACATACCCCGCCGGAGGCGTTCCTCATTTGACAGCAGCTTCCCTTTCAGGAGTAGCCAGGTAAATGTTCGAATTCTTTGTGCCATAGGAAGTTTCCATAATCGAGTCCAAATGGGCTTGTGATCATTCCAATTCAGAGATTCTAAGGCTCTATAGGAAGAACGGGTTGAGAAGTCCCCATTTTTTGTCAAGGTCCAGGAGCATGGCTGGCCAGAGGAATCGCTTGGGATTGTAATGGCTGAAATTTAATTCAAAATGTCCTGTGGTAGGAGGTGTTGAAATAAATTCCAGCACCATGAGCCGTCGTCATTTATATATTTCGCAATCGAGCCGGAGACATCCTGAATTGGGATGGGGGAGAAGGATAGGTGCTTGAGAGGACCATGGTTGCCCACCCAATAATCATCCCAGAACTTAACCTTGCTGCCATCTCCTACATTCCATTTAGTATGAAAAGAAGTCTCTTCCCAAGACTTAAGTAGGTTCCTCCAAAAATAGGACATACGGGCACGATAAGGAGGTTCCCTTAAGTTTTGAACATCATACTTTTGTTTCAAAATTCGAACCCAAAGAGAATCAGGTTGGGAATGAATTTTGAAAATTAATTTCATCATGAAGGCCTTGTTTTGAGACTCAAGATTCAGCAGTCCGATTCCCCCATGATGGTTTGGCTGGCAGAGATCCTTCCATTTGACTAGATTAACACCCCGATGATCTCTTGAGTATCCCCAAATAAATTTCCTGATTAACCTCTCAATCTTTGCACAACAAGGAGAAGGTAGGGTGGTGCTCTGCATAGTATAAAGAGGAATAGAAGACAAGACAGATTTTGCTAGAGTGAACCGACCGGCTAGAGAAAGAGATTGGCTTTTCCAACCAGCTAGTTTCAACTGGAGCCTATTGATAATGTATTCAAAGGTAGACGATGAGACTCTTCCATTGAGGAGGGGAACTCCAAGGTATTTGCTAAGGGAGTCCGTGCGCTGAAAACCTAGCTCACTGCAAAGAGTCCTACACAAGGAGGATGCAACATTCTTGGAGAATTGAACCTTAGTCTTGGCTCTATTAACTTGATGACCAGATGAAAGGCAAAATTCTTGAAGGATTTCATTAATCAGAGTGACCTGTTGAGATGATGCCTCCCCAAATAGGATCAAATCGTCAGCAAAGAATAAATGAGAGAGGGGAACGCCTTTCCTTCCTAGCTTAATTGACTTCCAGCTACCGGAATGCACTTTAGCTTCAATAAGGTGGGAAAGACGTTCCATACAGAGTACAAAAATATAAGGGGAGAGGGGGTCTCCTTATCTTACGCCTCTCTCAGGGGAGAAAGAAGATGACGGTTTCCCATTCCATAAAACCTGCATTGTAGGAGTAGAAATACAGTCCATAATCAAACGCACGAGATTGCTAGGTATACCAGCATCCTTGAGGATGTCATTGATGAAATCCCATCGGAGTTTATCAAAAGCTTTTTCCAAATCAAATTTAATGACCATCCACCCCATTTTACCTTTCTTCCCTCTCATGGAGTGCATTGCCTCTTGGGCAATTATAATGTTATCAATTATGCTTCTGCCCTGTATGAAACTTGCTTGATATTGCCCAATCAAAACAGGCATGACATCTCGCAAGCGGTTTGCAATGGTTTTAGAGACAATCTTGTAGAGAACAGAGCATAGACTAATTGTAATACCCTAAAATTTGACTTAGGGTAAATATCATAAATTGGTAGAGTATACCTATTGAAAATATGTGAATATGAGGTCTCAAACACCTTGTATTGAATTTATCTTATTATTAGGACAATTTCTTTTGAGATAAGATAATGTGCGAAAAGGTCCCTAAAACGTTAGATAATTTGCAAATAAGTCCCTAAAATATTTATGGGTTATAAAATACCCTGAAAATATTATAAAGAGACAAATAAATATTTATTTGAAATATGGAAGAATATTGTCCCTAATTTAGGTAATTTATTAAATTATTACCTTGGAAAAATTAAAGGAGAAAAATCAAAAAGTATTGTGGGGCCATAATTGACCCCATGATTTTTAATATTTTACATGGAGCATAAAATACCAATGTAAGTCCAATAGTTGTGAGAAAATAATTAATCCTAAATAAGAAAATTACCAATAATTAGAAAGGGATTAATTAAATAATTATTGACTAATTATTTAAACAAGAATCAAGAGAATATTCAGGTAAATTATGTGAAACTCTTTAATTAAATATTAATTGATAAAATTAGCATAAAATATATTTTCTAATTATTGGGAAAAGATTAAGAAAAATAAATGAGATTAAGTGTATGAGAATCCCCAATCCTAAAAGATTGTTAATCTCATGATTAGGGCACTAATTAGATTTGTTAATCAAATGGGATAAATTAAATAATTACTAAGGGTTAAGATGTAATCTTGAAAAGTAAAATCAAAGGTTTAGAATTATTCTAGTAATTTTAAAAGCCTAAATCCATGTTAAAAGAAATGGACCAATGAGAGGATTTTGGGGAAAATAAATATTAGATAATTAAATATAATATAAATAAAGTTAAAACAATATATATATATATATATATATATATATATATATATATATATATATATATATAAAGTGCTGGCCGAAATTTTGAAGCAAAGGGGATAAGATTTGCTACAAAATAATACCATGATATTTCTATGCAAGTTGCAATTTAATATTAATATAAAATTGTGATATTTTGTGTAAAAAGAAAATAGGATAAATGACCACCGATAGAAAGTAAATCATATCTAGAGAACCATGAACTAGGTTTCTAAGGTCAGAGTATAATATAAACAAGTGAATTTTTATCCCAGAGTAGGCTGTCTCCGAAGTCATTTCCGTAACCGACGGAATGCTTAGGGAATAAGACGAAAAGGAGGAAGGACAGATAGTAGAAAAGAGAAACTATGGAAAATAAATCATAACTCAATATCTGGGGATGAGTTGATAAACATCTGGACATTTTATGAATCAGTGAATTTTTGTCCAGAAATTGACGTTACCCGAAGCGATTTCCGTAACCGAAGGCGATTTTTCGAAAATCTTCAGCGAAATAGGAGATGCCCTGAATGGGATAAAAAATTTAGTTAACCCAGATATTTTGAAAGAGGAAGAAAGGATCTTCAGGGCTATGTTGCTAGATTTTTAAGATTTTACAAGATTACGCGATTAGGACACCGAACAGGGAACTTTATCGGTAGAAGCTCATAAAGAGCACATAGGTGAAATCATTGGCATGACATCATGGCCTTGAAGAATGATGTAAGGAGGTGGATTGGAGGGCCAAGATGAAGCCAACTCAATGAAGTGCGATCCGACGGTCAAGAATTCGTCTGACAAAGCATGAATAGTAACCGGATTTTTGCCTATAAATAGGCCTTCCTTCCCATTTGAATATTCACACCAAAAACCCACCAAGAAATTCAAAATTCTTGGAGCAGCAAGGAGGAGGAGGAGTCCGAGGAAATTTGCAGCGAAGCTCTGGGTAATTTCTTCGGTACCGAGTCTTAAGCTTCGGTAGTTCTTTCGGTAGTTAGAGTAGAAATGCTAGTTTGATCTTTAATCTTCCAAGTATGATTAGATATCATGTTTTAGGGGTAATTAAGGTATTAATTTTGAAAATAATGTTGGAGGAAGAGTTATGGCAAAATTTTGGAAGATTAGAGTCAAAGTAACGAAGTGCTGGCGAAATTCCGCCGATTAGGGGCTCAGGGGTAAAATGGTCATTTATGACTAAAATGTCCGTCGTAATGATAGATCCTTAATAAATGCGTTGTTATCTTGATAGGATATCCCTGATTACGTTCTGATCAACTGTCGTACCGTATTCCGACAGAAATACCGTTTACTGTCAACGAAGGTACGTTCGCGTACTGTAACACTAGCTCTGATGGTTATATTATGCATGCGTGTGATGTGTCTGTGGTATGTATATATGTGGTGTGTTGTTGGAATGCATATTGATGTTAGAAGATAACTGTATGCATGCTGGGAGCGATACATCTGTGATGCTGTGAGCGATATAGCTGCATGCTGGGAGCGATATATTTGCATTGGTTGGGTGTGATGCATATGTTGTGTTAATGTTGTTCTGTAACCCATATGTGTGTATGTAAACATGAGGTTAACCGTTACCTGAGATCCGGTGCGGATCTCAGCTCTTAACATAGCGTCAGGGTCGGGAGGACCGAGGACCGAGGAGAGAGGGAAGCAGCAAGCTTAGAGATCCGGCTGGAGACTATCTTTTGTTGCCACGACGTAGGGATCGCCAGGAAGACACTTTTGATGTTCTTACTTTTGAAAACTCTCGGTTATCGTATCGTCTCTGTAATTAGCCAGTGGGCATTTTGAATATAGATATCAGTTACACTCTTGCTCCAATGCTCTACTCTGATGAAAAAAATTTATACTGCTTTTGAAAAACGGGATGTTACACTAATCGGTCTAAATTCACTGATTAGACAAGGTTGGTTGACTTTGGGAATTAAAGCCAGCAGAGTGTGATTAGAGACAGGATTAATGGAATTACCTGACCAAATATTTTTGACAAAAGTAAAAACGTTGGGGCCAACGATGCTCCACTGGGATTGATAGAAGAGAGCATGGATACCATCACTACCAGGCGATCTGAGGGGCTTCATTTCGAAAAGAGATTTTTTGGCTTCCTCTAAAGATACTGCTTTGTCAAGCTCCAGAAGTAAAGCATCTGAGAGAACTGGAAAAACTCCTGGTAAAGAGAGGGGTTTAAATACAGGATCAACTAATGATTACAAGGTAGTGATAACTTATCATTACCTGAAAGTGATAGATTATAATTCTGTTTTTCCTTTTGATGTTCAGCCTGTCGTAGTGTATTCATTAAGCTCAGAATCATGGAAGAAAGTAGAATTTGGGATTAAAAACGTTTGTCTTGGTTATGAAAGCGTCACTGTGAATGGAATTATGTTTTGGTTTGGGTTTGGGACGAATCTAGACACATATAGTTATTACTTTGTGTTACGGACCTACATTAAGCCCAATAGCGGCAAAGTCCAACAACAAATAGATGTGGTATAACCAATCTTATCTACTAACCAGGAGGATCCTAACTACCCCGATAATATAGGAGTATCTCCAGATATGGTTAAGCAGTTCAGATCTACCTAAGGTACACTCTATAAATACAGAGGCAAAACCCTAAGGTACATACATTCTAACCCTGAACTATTTACATACAGTCACACTATGCACACACCCCACCCCTTTGGCGAAGAGCCTGGTTGTGTACAGTGATTCCATCTCCTACTGAGTGCTTCTCTCATAGGCATTCAGGAATTGACCTTTGAACCAACATCAAAGCACCAGCCCACTCGGCTGGACATCTGTGTTCTACACTGACACACCCCAAAAAAAATCAAGGGGTGACAGGCATGGTATATGAGTAGACTCACAATTCTTAAGCTTTAAACTTATAAATTAGAATTACTAAAAAATTTCTACAATGATCCAAATTTTCACTACAGCATTTGGAGCTTCACTCCATGTAGCATTTACATATACAAGTATTTCAAATTATAGGGGAAAACAAGGATCCTGCCTATAGATGACGTGGAGCCTCTAAACAAGATTTACCAACATATACAAAAGAGTTTAAGGTCTCACATTGAAGCAGGATTAATTCAAATGACGCACCAACTTTAACCCATCCAATAGACCTTCAGTGATTAGCAAGAGGGACATGATCGGCAGCATTGTCTGAGGCCAAAAATATTTTTTCGGTGAATAACGTCCCATTAAAATAAGTAAAATACTAAAGGAATAAATTAAGCAAGTAAAATTTAATAGTAACGAAATGATAATTATATTTAATTTCCAAGTACGAAATCATAAACATAGATGCCATTATATAAAAGGTTATTCGTAGGAAAATTCTAGGTAAGCAGATAACTCATCGATGAAATTACGTACCAACTGATACGAAAAACTTATTCTGAATGAGGACTTAAACAGAACGAGAAACAAGCGTGGACACACAGTCCACAAGGGTAAGTAACCAATCAAGCGCAGCACAAAGCTACGAAAACAAGCGTGGACACACAGTCCACGAGGATAAGTAACCAATCAAGCGCAGCACGAGGCTACGAAAACAAGCGCAGGTACAAGACCCACGAATAACAAGCGTGAGAACAAATCCCACGAATATCAAGCGAGCTCGAAGTTAACCATGGTGCACCAAGGACTAACAAGATCAGCATTAGTAACCGCCGCTCGTATTCAATCCTCCCAAAAACGTTTTCAAGCATGCTTGGGGCCAATTTATCAAAGCAATGAAAAGTCCTTCTTTCAAAACCAGGATAACACGTAGTAAATACTTCATAATAAGATACCCCAGCATGAAAGTTCACAATCAATATCTCAAAACGTTCCTTCAAATTCGATTTGTCAACAAAAACCCTTCCAAAATACAAGGCTATCTTAACATGGAAATTTTTGTGAGAAAATCGAAAAGTTTCATTAGCATTTTCATACATAATCATGACTTATACTATGAAATAATAGGAGAAGAATAAATCACAATAAATAAAACCATCAATATATACTCATTTCAATATCAATAAGAACATGAAACGAATATGATAAAATTTCATTGGCAAAATCATACTTGTAAAAATGGTAATTAACATAAAAGTATGGCAAGTAGTAAAATATCATCTATTAAAATTATAATGGGACGCTATTCACTCACCTGTAATGCTTATATTTATACCTCTTTCACCAACTTATCCGCTACCAAGTTATTCGCTTCTCCTCCTCCTAATATCCAAACAAATCTATCAATTATAGTTTTGCATAAAATTCTCTATTTTCTTATTCAATACAAATTCTTCATATCCACCTTGTCATAGCTTATACAACAATTACCATACTTTCCAATTTACAATAGATAACAAAGTTCCCTAAATTACATTTCTTAACATCTAACTTATGACTACCAGACATTGTAACCTTCCTTATCATTCTGAAATTTCAGTTTTGAAAACAATGCTTAAACCACTTTCGTTCAATAACTTGGACCTTATTGCTTCTCCTTAATACATATAGCAACAACACATGAGGCCCTACCTAATGAGATTATAAACATTTACATAATTTTCCCATTTAAATATCTGAACATTTCTCTGCAAATAATCTATATTTCATAGCCAAGAATAATCGAAGTTTTAATTTCAAGTGTTGTTCATCCAGAAAACCCTTCACGCATACATATATATATTCCACAGACATTCGGCAATTCAGGCCCCTCCCACAACGCAGACATCCAGCCCCCAAGAATCAACATGCACCCATTTATATATATACATATAAAAAGAAACCTTCACTTTAACCAACCAGCAGCAACAAAGAAAAACAAATGAAATTTTTCTTCAATCTCTTGCCAAACAATCTCCAAACACCAATATATTTATCTACTAAGATTTCCAGACTCCAACCTTCACTAGGAATCAAATTAAACCCATGAACATCAAATCTGAATCTTTTCTTTATAACTTAGCAACCAAAACTACTAATGAAAACTTACCTAAGAATCTGAAATTTGCTCCAGCTAAAGAAAAATAGGAGAAAACAAAACTCAAGCCCCCCCTCCAAGCCACCTAAATGCTTCGGCCAGAACAGGCAGGGCAAGGAGGGTTTAAATTCTGTGCACGTACGGATTGCCACACAAAACACTAATGACAGCTACACAAGTGACGGAGAGTGAAGGAGCAATTGAGGCTGGGATTTGGAGCTTCAAATCAAGAAACTTCTTCTCCTTTCCCTCTCGCAAAGCCACGGACAGAACCATGGACAAAACAGAGCAGGAAAAAAATAATAATAACAACAGCAGCAAATTTTTGACCGGAGGAGAAGAACGCCGGCAGCAAACAGACGAGCACCGCGGCAGCAAGTGGACGGGAACGATGAAGGGAGCCGCACGATGGGCTGGGGTTTTTCAGTCTTTCAAAGGTCTTGAAGGTTCTCTCCGCCATTGACGAAAGCGTGTGCTGAAAAATGATGTTTTGACTTCTCTTCTTTTTTCTTTTTTCTTTTAATATAAGGGTATTTTGGTAATTTCCCTGGGCTGAGGCAAAAAAATAAAATCATATTTTGCTTTAATGAGGATTCGAGCCCAAAACCCAAGGAACCTTTGATCATCTCTAATACTATTTCCCAATACCATCAAGCTACAAGCTTCACCTTAACATCTAGCTACCGTAAAAAGTAAATATATAATTAGCTTATAATATTATAATTTAATTAATTAATTTTTTTTTTATTTCTCAAATATCTGGGTTATTACATACACCAGAACAGTGGCACCGACCGTGGGGACCATAAATTTCGATCCCCGTGACCAATGAGGGTTAACACAAGAAGTACGAGTCACAGGCAGGCGGACACAGGACCGCCGCCTAACCAACCGTTGCAGCAGCAACAACATGAAGAGGAAACAATCGACCCCGTCCACAATAATGGACACGCTGGGAAGACCAACCCTCACAGCCGCGGCACGATAAACCAGTCAACTCCGCCCATAACAATGAATACCTACCCGAGGACCCATCAGACACTAAGTCCTCAGCAGCACGAAACCCTAAACAAACCGACATCCATCAAGGAGAGGAGGATGTAATCCCGAAAACTTTCCCAATTGAACACCATGAGATCCGACGCCTGCATGTCACTCTGGGTTCACTGCTGAGACGCATAGAGACCACGGAACACCGACACACTCTGCATATGCGGCGAATCGAGGAACGACTAAGGCAGAGGGATTCCGCGTCGAGGGAGTCCGCGACTAAGGAGTCTGCGATCAAGGAATCAGTCTCAAGGGAGTCCGCATCAAGGGAAACTGCCTCCTCCAAAAGGGACCAGGGTGACAGGATCCGAGAAAGGGGTCGAAACGGAGAAACCTCCTACGACGGCCAGGGCAAAACGAGGTCGGAAAACGGTCGAGGTTATAGCCCGGAGTACCCCGGCAAGAGACAGGACCGGGACGAAGGGAACCGAGGAGCCCGACCTCCACGACATCCACCAGCAAGGGTTCCACGAAGAAGGTACGTCGGAGAAGAGAACACCAGTCATTTCGTAGACGACGTTTTCAATGCGCCGTACCCGGACGATTTCGACCTGGCCAACCTCACTAAATACGACGGAACCCAAGACCCGACTACCCACGTCGAGGACTTTGAGGTCGCCATGTGTGTAAGAAGACTCAGAGAGCCCGTCATCACCCGTATATTTGCGGCAACTCTCAAAGGAGCAGCCTTAAAATGGCTCCATACTTTGCTGGTGAAGTCGATACACACTTTCAACCAATTATCGGAGGCATTCGAATTGCATTTTGCTACCAGCAAACAACAACCGAAGTCCCAATACATTCTGGATAGAATTAAGCAATAGCATGCGGAGACGCTTCAAAGTTAATTGGATTGATTCAGGGACGCATCCTTACAAGTGCGCGGACTAAAAGAAGAGGTACACGTACACCTACTGGTCGCCGGCCTCGACAGTGAATCTCGGCTAGCCGAGTCATTCTTTAAGGAGCCGGCCAAGACCCTAAACGAGTTCATAAACGCGATCGAAGAAATATCTAGAAATGGAGCAAATGCGTCTAGCAAATGCTCCTCGGAAAGACCCGAATAGAAGAACGTCGCCTAGGTACAAGAGCCAGTTTGATGGCCGCAAGCAAGATCGTCGTGAAAGAGGCTCAGACAATAAGTCCACCAGTACAAAGCCAGAGCTAAAAGGTAAGTATGAAAAATACACCCCTTTAAACGTCTACCGCTCCCAATTATGGAGGGAGGTAGCGTCGACTAAGATGAAGAAGATTGAGCGACCTCGGCCTCTCAAAAAATGAGCCAGTACGGACCAGACCCGTTTCTGCGCTTTTCGCGATAGTTCGGGGCATACCATGGATCAGTGCTATGAACTCTGCGACGCCATCGAGAAATTTGTCAGAGAGGGAAAATTGTGCCAATATGTGATCAAAACTCAAGGGTGAAAGAGAGATAAGCGAAACCAAGGCAACCGACAGGACAGCTTGGCCTCCGAGAGGAAGGGAAGTTCAAATAGCAACCCAACCGTCAGTGGCAGAGTCGACTTTTCACCCAAAAGCAGAGGTGACGTACGACGTGCCTCTGGCGCATTAAATGCGCACGAAAATCGGGGGCGGCCAGGCGTGACGGTTGAAACCCATCCCCAATCTGTGAAAGCCAGATGTCAGGAGGCAATCATAGCAGAACCACTCCAAGAGTCACACGGGGGACACAACAACCACCTCGGATTCACAAGCCGCGGGTTGCCACCCCGGCACCTTGGTTCACCCGAAATCACGTGGGGGCCACGACAACTACCTCGGATCCACTAGCCGCGGGTTGCCACCCCGGCCCCTTGGTTCATCCACAATCACGCGGGGTCCACGGCAGGCACTCCGGATCCTCAAGCCGCGGGTTACCACCCCGGCGCCTGGACTCCCTCGACATCACCACGTACCCCGGGGAGATAGGGAATCGAGGCCGATGCTCGACAAACCTAACCCGGCGGACCATGGTATAATTGTCAGGGCGCCAAGTACTCCTCAATTTGCCTCGGAGGATCTATCCAGGACAAAATACACCCCGGCAGCTCCAAGGCTTGAACTACCGGGCTGGGGGCAACTGTTACAGACCTATATTAGGCCCAATGGCGGCAAAGCCCAACAACAAATAGATATGGTATAACCAATCTTATCTACTAACCAGGAGGATCCTAACTACCCCGATAATATAGGAGTATCTCCAAATATGGTTAAGCAGTTCAGATCTACCTAAGGTACACTCTATAAATACAGAGGTAAAACCCTAAGGTACACACGTTCTAACCCTGAACTATTTACATACAGTCACACTGTGCACACACCCCACCCCCTTGGCGAAGAGCCTGGTTGTGTACAGTGATCCCATCTCCTACTGAGTGCTTCTCTCATAGGCATTCAGGAAGGGACCTTTGATCCAACATCAAAGTACCAGCCAACTCGGCTGGACATCTGTGTTCTACACCAGAACACTTTGCAATAGTTTCGTTTGACATAGCAAATGATGTATTTACTCTGATACCTACACCTGATTGCTCCACTTCAACATCTAGGCTTACCATGTATGAGAACAAACTTGCTATTATTTCTTTTTTTTGCGTCTCAAGACCCTGAATCTTTGATTGAATTGTGGGTGTTGGAGGATGGTTCAGGTTTATCTTGGGCTAAGAAATATAGTAGCTGCCTCATTCCAAATGTGGTACGTCCGGTGATGACTATTTGGATGAATCAAATAATTTGTGATGCTAGTGAAAATGATAGTTATCAAGAACCAAAAATTAATCTGTTAAATATCTCTACCAATGAATTGAAGGCGTTTAATATCAGCAATTGTGGCACGGGCAATGGCAGAGGCTTTATTTACGACCATGCAAAAGGTCTGGTGCCAATTGGAGGAAAGAAATTGTGTACAATATTTGTATAAGGTCCAGAGTCATCAGTGATATTAAACTGTTATGTGGACAATGATGAAGCAAAATTTGTTCTATTTTTGTTTAATCTCTATTCATGACTGTACTTGTAATATTGATGGCCTTGGAAGAAGTTATTTAGAATGATTAATGCGCATCTATATTCGATACCAAGTGTGTTTCTAACTTTATTTGACTCATTTATGAATTTTTCTGTTCACTTCGCTTCGGTAGATGGATATATAATTTAGTTATTGGTGTATAGATTAGCTTGGATTTGTTGTCCATGTAATAACATACCAATGATTTTATCTCATTCCCAATGGAAGAGAAGTTGACACATCAGGTGGGTTTAAATTGGGAGAGAATTTTCTCATAATCCTTTTCTCCTTTTCTTCTCCTTAGCCCATCTGGGCCATTGATTGGGAAGAGGAGAGAGATGTTAAAGTAGTATTGTGATTGATTGGATGGATATGATTTAAAGATGATGAGGGATAATGAGAAAAGGATGAGGAGAGAAACCCAACCCGTTTAAATCATTGTGCAAAGATTGAAAAGATGTTATTATTAGTATCTGCCAACATAGTTCTCCTTCTCCACTCTGTAACTAAATGGTCATATTCTTCAGTGCTTGACTTCCCATGAAAACTTGTCTGCAGAAGTCATTAAAATAAAATTGCTTCGTAATTTATGAAGTTCTCATTCTCATTCTTTTTTCCCCCCTGAAAACACAAATCAAAAGAATAAGATTAAAGTATGTACCAATTCAGACAAAAAGGTGCCACAAGAAGATTATCTCTTGCAACTTTGTCAGCTATAACGTTTGGTTCAGTTTCATGTAGTACATTGCACATGAAAAGAATAGGTTCAGTTTTATGTAGGGATTGGACTTGTTAATGATATTTTGGATGTGAAGTGGATGTCTTTGTTCGATCTGACTACTAACAAACTTGAGATATTTGCTTTTGGAAGCTATGATAGTTTTGGCCTTTTCTTTTTCCCAAATTTTCGCTTTCTCTGATGAAATTGGAAAAAAGTCCTCCATTAAAATTTTTGTTGTTGAGGACCTAAGCCAAAGCAATGTTTTTCTGTGTATAAAAGTTTTTCAGGTCATCACCAATAAAATTTACAATGGGGGACTTTTCCCAAATTTTCTCCTTATTTTCGGAGGAAATTGTTGCAAGCTTGTAAGGTGGTGTGCTATTACAAAGCTATTTATGGACTTCTACTTAGGGGGCTTAAGTTTTTGTGTTGACCTAGTTATTGATGTGAGAAATAAGGCAAGAGTTTTTTTTTTTTTGGGAAATAAAGGGACCAAAATGAATATACCTCATCCATCTTGCCCCTCCTGTAAGTCCATTTATTTTTATCCTGCTTCTTGTGAAAGAAGTGCAACTTCAATTTCTTGGAGTGAACTCCCTTTCGTTTCCACAACATTATTCTTCACAAATATCAACACCTGTTATAGAAAAGTGCATCAGCAATCTCTAGACGTGATTCCATTTGACATGAAAGTGAACTGGGGATAGAGCAGAGAAAGAAGGAAGACAATAATACAGATAATCATAGACAAAAATATGTCAGCATGTTCTATCAGGGAAGTATAGATTTTCTGGAATACAAGTTTTATTTTCCACCACCATAGTTGCAATCATCAATGTCCAGAGTAACCCACCTCTACTTAACCTCAACCAAACTAATACATAAGCCATGAAACTCAACAGAATCAAACATGTCACGAGCGGATTATCATGACTAAAATTAATAACCATCCCAACATTCATACAGTGATACAGCATTAGATTACCAATTACCTGACAAGTACGCTTAGCTCCCAGGAATGATGTCAGTGGAAGTTAGTTTTGAAACTCTCCCATTATAGACATAACTAGCGGATCTGTTCAAATTGAATATGGTAAAAGAAAATGCAGCAAGGAGAAAAATTATAAAGGTTTCTAAATTTCATGGGTTGGGTCAAAAAAATAGCGTAGAAACAATGAACATTTGTCCACTTAAAGCACTAAACAGGAACAAATTCAGAAAGAATTACCCAATGTACGGCCAAGCAAATTTCCAATGCCTTTGCCCTGATCCTGCTAGGAAATATTTCTGATAGGAGAATACATAGTACAGGACCAGCTCCAACCGCGTATGCAAAGACAAACCTGCATTGTCTATACGGCGTGACCTGTGGTTGCTTGATTGCAAGATGCAACTCCATAAAGTTGACACCGCACCTTTGATCGATTCCTCGGATATTCGAATCTTAGGTTCCAGCAATGGCTTAGTCTGTGTTGAGGTTCATCTGTATTCTGCATTTTCTCCGCCACTAGAGAGGTCACATATTTTCCCACAAGTAGGAAACTTGTACGGCTTCCTTCAAATAGGCTCCTTTACGAGAACAAACTTGCCGTGCTTTGTTTTTTCTACGGTTGAAGACACTGAAGCTTTGATGGAATTGTGGGTGATGGAGGATATTACAGGTGCATCTTGGGCTACAGAAATGTAGTAGCTATCTCTTTCCAAGCTCGTACATTCAATGACTATCTGGATTAATCAAATTGTTTGTCATGGTACTACAATTAACAATGAACGTAAGAGAACGTATGAAAGTCAAAAAAATTAATCAGTTAAATATCTCTACAAATGAGTTGAAGACATTTGATATCATAGAATTTTAATTTTCTGCTTCCCTCTTGGTGCCTTCATTTTTTTTATTTTTTTTTAATCTTCTTCCTTTCTATTTCTTCGTTTAGACTTTTATTCTCTCTAACGCACACTCTCATGACTTGTATAATAAACCATTTTTAGACTTCCTTGTCTGGAATGTACTTTCTTACCTCAAGAACTAGGAAATAGATGGTATTGCATCTTGATAAGGATTTTCTATCCCACAATATTATTTTAGACGGTTTTGAAAAAATATTTATATATCGAGCAAAAAAACAAAAAAGATATTTATAAGATGCCTCATCAAATTTCAATATTTGTGCAAAGATCTCTTGTCCATATGTATTCTTTAATCACAATTAACCAAGGTTTTGAAACCCGAACCGGCCACTAAACCAATCAGGGTACTGGATCAAGGGTTAGATTGGAGTTAAACCGAAGCTAACCTGAAGCCAAATTGGTGAAAAATTGAAGATTTCAGAGTAATTAATATGAAATTCTAAAGAAAATTTTCAATAAAAAAAATCAATTTTTTTTTTTTTTTAAAACGAACTGGTTTGATGCCCGAATCAGGCCGATTTCTAGTCTTGTCTGGTCCGGGATTCAAAACCTGGCAATTAATCACAACCACTCTTCTCACCAAATTTTCTTTTTCACGCTTTTTCATGAGATAAGATCCCAAGTTTAATTTCACATTCATAATGGTAATGAGGTGTTAGACAATTTGGAATTAGGGAACGAGTTTCCCTGCTCGTCCTTTAGGGAAGAGATATGGCTGTCTAGATCTATCTTTTTTTTAATAATTTTTTTTTCAATACCAGTATCCCGAAGTATTTTTTAAGTACCAGGAAGTACCTGAAATAATTTTTCAAACTCATAAAGTATTTTTTAGTACCAGTCAGTACCATAAAGTATCTTTTTAATCTTAGTCAGTACCCTGCAAATTTTTTTAAGATCCTAAAAATATATTTCAGGGTATTGACATGGTAATAAAAAGATACTTCAGGATACTAACTAATACTGAAAAATACGTCATGATCTTGAAAAAAATTAGGAAAATTTCAAGGTACTAACTAATACGGAAAAAAATACTTCAGGATACTGACTAGTATTGAAAAAAAAAATTGTTTAAGAAAAAAAAGAGATCTGGACAGCCAGATCTCTTCCCCACAAGATGAGTAGGGAAACTCGTTCCTTGGAATCAGTGTTTTGACTGTAGCTGGTTTTCTCTTCTTTATTGTGATTCTATGATCCTGCCTCCTTAACTTAATATAAAACCCAATTGATTAATTTGGGGAAATTAAGAAAGCTAGATAAAATAATGTTAAGTATTTATATTTATCGTGTTTCTCCAACCTAATTTTGCTTGACTTATAAATTGATATATAATCTAATAATATACATAAGTATTTCAGAGGGATAGATCATGTAGCAATGTTATAATTAAGTTATTTATTTAGTTTCTTTAATCTCTCCAAATTAATCAACAAAATCTTAGATATTAAAGATTGAATGTAGTATTATTTAGTAATATTGAAACCCTAGTTCTCCCACATGCTTGCTTTTTCTACTATTATTTGTTATTGTTATGTAGTAAAGTGCTGCACCTCTTACTATGTTAATTCTTGCCTACATAATGGGATTGGTTTTTGTGAGCCCAAAAGCCTCCCAAAAATTATATTTGTATTGGCATCGAAGTCAGATGAATTTTTTCCCTCAAAAGTTAAGGTTAGACCTGAAGTCACATTTTAGAGCTTTCAAGGTTACAACACCCTAAATGAGTGTTTTGCAAAAACATATCTAAATATAAAATTATATTACACTAATTATTTTTTTGGGACAGAATATTGTTACTATCAATTAGTGTTACTACCAATTTGTTTCACCGTTAGATCATAATCTTAATAGGAGAGAGAAATGATAGAAGTGGATGGGATTCTGATCTAACCGTGAAACAAACTGGTAGTAATGTTGGTAGTAACAATATCCTATCCCATATTTTCATCTAGCTTCTATGACAATTTTTGAAGCAAAATCGTCCTTTAACCCCATTAGAATGTATATTGAAAATCACATTTCACAATAAAAGCTTATTATTTTAAATTGGAGATTTTTGGGCCTTATTTAAAAATTAAGGATAATATTTGACATAAGTTTAATGGCATGAAATTTGTTTGAAAATTAAATTAAACAAGCCGATGCTCGCGCAATGCAAGTGTGAGGGGTTAGGTATTTATTAATATGTTGCTATATAAAAATCAATTAGATTTCTAAGGGAATAATCAAAATATTCAATTAAATATTTACTCAATATTTTATAGGGTTTAATGTTTCTGCTTTTATTGCAAAAATATTTTTCTCTTACACTCACATAAAAGTAAGTGGGTCTCATTGTAAAGAGAAGAAAGAAAATATTAGTAGGACTCACTCACTTTTATATGAGCGTGACAAAAAAAATATTTTTGCAGCAAAAGAAGAAACATTAAACCCTACTTTACAATTACCTCCCCATTATTAATTGGGATAGGATATTGCTACTACTAATTAGTGTTACTACCAACGTTACTACCAGTTTGTTTTACCGTTACATCAGAATCTCAATAAGAGAGAGAAATGATAAAGGTGGATGAGATTCTGATCTAACGGTAAAACAAACTGGTAGTAACGTTGGTAGTAACATTATTTGGTAGTAACAATATTCTATCCCTAATTGATTTATAAAACATTGGGTAACTACCTTCCTCATTATCTATCTTTCATAACAACCTCACTTTTTTAAGAAATATTTTATACTTACATGCTGCATCCCCATTATTAATTTACAAAATATTGTGTAACTATCTTCTCCATTATCCAAGGTTATTAAAATTGGACTGGTCACTGAACCGTTCTGGTTATTAGGTCAAAGATTAGTGGGTAAGATTGGAGTCAAACCAGAATTAAATCAGGGTCAAACCGGTAATAAGTAAAGATTTGAGGTTATTAACAAGAAATTATAAAATAAAATAATCTATTTTATATTTAAATAATGTTTGAAGAGCTTGAAAGTTGTGTGATTTGACTTATCAATGGTATTGTCATAGCTTCCCACCGCACACAGCTAGCTAGCTAGGCTGTAGATTGAAGACTTTCTTTTATCAAAAAGTTAAATCGAAGACTTGGTTCTTTTTTCTAGCAAAACAAGAAGACTTGGTTCTTTCATTTCCGCCATAGCCACAGCTTCTGCCAAAAACCATTGCTGCAAAAAAAGACTCTACTTTTTGGCCTTCCTCTCCAATGGTCTTGCTCCCTCTTCTCTCTGCCTGTCTCTTCTCTGGTCTCACTGATTGCCACCGTCGATCAGCACCTCGGTGTATCTGCCATCATCTATATCCGGTGGCCTCCCTTCTCGTCGATCTCCGACGGTTTCTGAGGGGAAAGAAGTAGCGGTGATCCGATTCCGGTAACTCTGTACCTCGATGCTCCTCTATTTTTTGCCAAGATGAGCCTAGAAATGTTGTCGATCTGAGCCTTAAAAGATGCCGATCTGGCTGTTGGCTTTGTTCATTTCTTTCTTTCCATCTCTCTCTTTCTATGTCTGGGCTATCGAAGAAGGGGAGCTTCAATCGACTTTTTTAAAAAAAAATGCTGACCCCGGTTTCTATGGTAGATCGGATCAGTTGCATGGCTGGTTCGCTGGTTTCTTCCATTATCCATATTTCATAACTGCCTGACATTTTTTTAATGTCCCCAATTATTAATTTCCAAAATATTGTGTAACTACCTTCCACATTATCCATTTTTCATAATCCCTCACTTTTTTATTTTATTATTTTTATTTTGGGGTTTATACTTCTCATGTTGCATGAGAATAAGAAGATTCCTACACACACATGAAATGGTGGAACCCACATATATATATGATGCTCATTATATATATATGTGGGCCCCACCATTTCATGTGTGTGTTACATGAGAAAACTCTTCTCCTACAACATGAGAAGTGTTTTTCCCTTTTATTTTAGTATTTTGAGCTTGCCATTTTACTGATTTGTCAACCGAGAAGACGATTATTGCTCTATTTTTATGTAGTTAAGACTTCTTCATTATCTATCTTTCATAACCACCTCACTTTAAAAAAAAAAAATGTTCTATACCTACATCCTCATTATTAATTTACAAACTATTGTGTAACTATATTCCCCATTATCCATAGCATTTTTTTTAGAATCCCCCATTTTTAATTTCCAAATATTGTGTAACTATCTTCCGCATTATCCATTTTTCATAACCACCTCGCTTTTTTATTTTTTATTTTGAACCTGCAATTTTGCTGATGTGTCTACTAGAGAGATGCTTAGTACTCTACTTCTATGTAGTTAAGACTTCCCATTATCTATCTTTTATAATAACCTCGTTGATTTTAAAAAATATTTTATACATATATCCCCCATTATTAATTTAAAAAAATATTGTGTAATTATATTCCCCATTATCCATATTTGATAACTGCCTAGCATTTTTTAGTGCCCCCATTATTAGTTTCTAAAATATTGTGTAACTACCTTCCCCATTATCCATCTTTCATAATCACCTTACTTTTTTGAGAAAATTATAATAAAGGACCTAAAAATAATAATAATTATTAAGAAAGACCATAAAAATGATAATTATTTTGAAGGACCAAAAATTATAACATTAAAATAGAAAGACTAAATTACCCTTGTATTATCTCCAAATCCTCCTACAACCATAACAACATTGTCACTGCAAGTTTACAACCATATCACTTTTGCAAAGTATATGTCTTACGATGCTAGCCGCTTAAGCCATATTATATCGGGGAAGACACAGCCTCTTATCTTATATGGGATCTAAGTGAGAAACTGAAAGAAAGAACTTTGATTATGGCGGAGAAGACTTGGAAAGGGGGTGTTTTCGGAGAAGGACCTGTAAAAACGCTTAGGTCAACTAGTAAGGGGTTGTCCTAGCTTAACCACGGGTCTTGAGTTCGAGACGTGAGAATGCAGCATGCATGGGTGGTAGAGGCTTCCCCCCGAAAGGGGCCACCCGGTCTCGGTCCGGATTAGTCTGGGACCGTTGATGTGCCTGAAAGATGGCCTGTCCTGGGATATCGGATGCTCTAAGCAAAAAAAAAAAAAAAAACCTGGAACTTTAGAAATGTGAAAAAGACCATGGGCTAGAAAGGAAAAAAGGGTAATGGCAGATTAATCTTTTGTACTTTTCTGGATGTCTCTGTTCTTTTGGGCTTCTGCGTAGGATGGGAGGAATAGACCAAACAACTCACATGATGGATGGATGGATAGATGGATATATCAACAAAAGAAAGAATTCAAATGAGAGGAATGGATGTTGTGATGCTTTATAAACTTTCCAGATTCATATGGATGTGCCCTGCATATCCACTTTGCATTGTTTGTCCAAGGAAGCACAAGGTCTCGCGGAAGGTCTTCAATAATTTTCTGCTTTTTCGTCATTTTTGACTGATTTTATAATCACATTATTCACATGATCTTAAAGTGATTGATGTATGTAAACTAAACTGATTTGAGAGAAATAATTAGGGAGAAACCAAAATGTATTATTTACAATCACAATTAGTACATTATGACCCTTACTTCATATTAGCTAGGACCCCCTATTTATAGATTAAGATCCTAACTAACTCCCTAACTAATAGACTAACTAATTTGCTAACTAACCAACTAATAACCACATTATATTCTAACACGCCCCTCAAGTTGAACACTATTTATTTTATATGTGCTCAACTTGAACAACACAAAATATAAGGGGATAAGGAGAATTAAATTGAGTTAGTTTTACAATCAACAAAAATACAATACGAAAATTTCTTCAGTCTGCTGCTTCACTTCTGCAACAATGCTTCTCATTTTCACAATTGATAGGAGCGAGGAGGCGATTCTTCACTACTCTCTACTCTACTTTCCCTTAAATCGACAGGAGCGAGGAGGCTATTCTTCACTGCTCTCTACTCTGCTTTCCCTTTAATCGACATGAACGAGGAGGCATCATTTCTCTGCTCTCTACTCTACTCTACTCTACTATGGGTCATTCTTCTTGAGGATCCGCACCTTTGAGCTTCGGATCTTGGAAGACTACCTTCTTCTTGGGTTGTCTTCTTTACTTTGGGCCTCTAAAGTTAATACTTGAGGCATTCTTTTGAACTTGTATGCTGGTTACCGAATACTGAGTTTCTATGAATCTCTTTCTTGATTAACATTGCCTCAAAATGTTTGGCTTCTTCAAGCTCTTGTTTAAGACTTTCTATCTCTGTTTTAAGCTCCAACATAATATTATTTTCACCAGCCTCCGTTTCAAGCTTTGAATCTAGTAAAGACTTCACCCGTGCTAATTCAGCAGAAAGAATTTCAGCTTTCTCTGCTTGAATTCAAGCATGAGCCCCATTTAGAGTTCCTATAAGAACACATCCAAAATCTTTCTCAGAGTCTCCTTCTGAACATTCTCAGCATCCTTTGTTAGAGCCTCTATCATACTTCCTTGACTCAAACCAATCTGCAATAAACTCCCTCTGAAACACCCAACACCTTCAACCAGAATCTTCTCATTGGATTCAGATTCAAACCAGAATTAATATTTTCAATGCCAGCATTCTCCCAAACAACTGGAAAAATCATGATGACTTAGTAAAGTCCTTTGCCACCACATGGCAATGTGAACGGATCACCACAGAATTACTTCGAAGTTCAAGAGATGTAGTTGGTGGTAGTGAGAATTTCAGAATCCGAAGACAAGGAAAAACAGAATCTTGAATCCAGAATTAAAAAAGAAAGCATGTAGACCACGAGAAAATCTTAAATCAAGTGGCCATGAACAATGGCCAGAAAGATGTCCAGATTTGATTGCAGACCAGAAGATGCAAATTTCCAAAAAAAAAGGCAAAATAGAGGTAGCAGATAGAGGCAAATTTGAGATGAAAATGTCCAAAGAATGAAAAATGCTCATACCAGACCAGAGGAGGCATAAATCTTCAAGCCAATTCCATCAGAAGGACCAATTACACTCCTAATAGCCTTTGTATTCTGGGCAAGCAGAGAATCGCACTAAACTTATAAAGTGAACTGCTTTCAATGTCAAGTAATGAAGACGACCGAGGTATTTGGAATGGCTGCGCTGTTGTTCCCTTTTCTTGTTGTCGTACCCGTTTTCTATGATCGAATCAAATGTGAAAACCACACCAATATTCACAGCCATAAAGTCCTTCATTTTACACCAACTTCAATTCACCCGCCGATCGACCACATTCTGACAATGGGGGGCTGAATTCTAGGGTTACGAATGAGAAGCAGGGACATCCGATGCAGATGAAAACAAGCGCCCCCCAACGATCCACACTCGTGCGTCTGGTTCACCGGCGTGAGTCTTTTCCCTCTCCGCTGGCGTCGATCTTTCCGACGAGGGCCTTTTTCCCTCTTTCCGACGTGGGTCTTTCTGCCTCTCCGCCGGCGTCGTCTCTCCCCTCTTCAGAGGTGTCGCGCCGTACGTGGGGATGCTCACTGTCGTTTGCTCACTCACGATTCATAATCGCTGGTTGGTGCTTGTTCAACTCTGCTTTCCAAACCAAAAAGTGTGCTGGGGTAGACGGCAGTGGTTCTTTGTGTCTCAGCGAGAAGGGGTTTCACAGATCTTGATCTTGATAGTGAAAAAATCACAAATTTTGTTCAGATCATGTATCATCAGAAAAAGAAATAAATCTGCAACAAAGGAAGTATTGTGCCGATTATCGAGCTTCCAACAAAGAATGGCTATTCTTGACCCACGAAGACCGATTTCCGTCCAAGATTTTCCTTAGCTTTGTTGATGTGGTACTTCTTGAAGATTTTCAGCTTGAAAACCTGGACCCCGTTCAGCATCGGATTTCTCTCCACTCCGCTGTCCTTTTTTTCTTCTCTTTCTTGATGCTAGTGTCTTCACGTGCTCTTTCTTGAGGCTTGCTTCACGTGATACTTCCCTGAAACTAGGGTCTTCACGTGGCTTTTCCTGAGGCTAACGTGGCTCCTTCTTTTAGCCTAGCATTTCTCTTTATTAGAGTAGAAAAGTCAAACGTATATCACTTCTTTTCTTTGGATCTAAACATTGATGGACAATCAGATTTCTTTAGCCTTTCTCCTCAAGTCGTGGATTGGATCTTGATTATTAGCCTTCTGGTCTTGAAAAAATCAACTGGCTCTGATACCATGTAAACTAAACTGATTTGAGAGAAATAATTAGGGAGAAACCAAAATGTATTATTTACAATCACAATTAGTACATTATGACCCTTACTTCATATTAGCTAGGACCCCCTATTTATAGATTAAGATCCTAACTAACTCCCTAACTAATAGACTAACTAATTTGCTAACTAACCAACTAATAACCACCTTATATTCTAACAATGTAGAGTTGTAATTTACTGCTTTCTTGTTTATGCAATCAATCAAAAAAGAATGAGATTATTTGAATTTATTTGTATATGTTATTATCCATCAATCACTCCATATTCTTAAGTAAGAAAAAATCATTCCATATTTTGTTAGGGAGAAGATAGGAAATCTGATTAAGGGTAATTTAGTCTTTCTATTTTAATGTTTAAATTTTTGGTCCTTCAAAATAATTACAACTTTTATGGTCCTTCTTAATAAATATTATTTTTCTTAGGTCCTTTATTATAATTTTCCCTACTTTTTTTTTTTTTTTTATGAGCCTGCCATTCTTCTTATATGTCGGCCAAGGAGACACAAACTGCTCTACTTTTATGTAGTTAAGTTTATTAATTTTCAAAATATTGTGTAACTACCTTCCTCATTATTCATATTTCATAACGACCTCGCATTTTTTTAGTATCCCCATTATTAATTTCCAAAATATTGTGTAAATACCCTCCCCTTTATTCATCTTTCATAACCGCCTCGCTTTTTATTTTTTGTTTTTTGTTTTTTTTTAGTATTTTGAACCTGTCATTTTGCTGATGTGTCAGCGAATGAAACGCTTATTGCTCTACTTTTATGTAATTAAGATTTCCTCATTATCTATCTTTTATAACCACCTCACTTTTTTTTTTAAATATTTTATAGGGAAAATTATAATGAAGGACCTGCAGGAAAAGATATTTATGGAGAAGGACCATAAAAATTATAATTATTTAGAAGGACCAAATATAAAAATTAAAAATACTAAAATGACCCTAATAAAATTATGGGCCCTTTTGGATGAGCTTTTTTGATAAAAAAAATTACTTTTTTAATGCAAAAAGAAATGCTTTTTAATTAATTTATGTGTTTAGATGATATTTTTTAAAAAAAAAGCAAAAGTCACAAAAAAAGAAGCCAAAATGCTGCTTTTTTTTAAAAGCTCCAATTTAGAGCTTAAAAAATAAGCACAAAAAAAAAGCACTTTTTTTAAAAGCCCATCCAAACGGGCCCTATTTTTTTTAAGTTAATTTTAATCTAAAAAGATTTTTTTCATTGTACAATGAACACTATTAAAAAAAGATAGGATTTTTTGCTCTCTTTAATTTTTTGGTTTTATATATGCATTCCCTCCTAAATTTTCTTCCACATTCTATTTTTAAAACTAGTATAGAATTCTAAGTTTCACTAAATTAAAGAAGAGTTTTCCCTTTCTTTTTTTTTTTTTCGTTTTTTCAAAACTTGGCTAGGTATGAGATATCTATGAAAAAAAATTATACATTCTTCAATTTTATAAAAGTTATATTTTTTTTAAATCAACAAAAATTTTAAGTAAAGATAGAATTATATAATTATAATAAAACTCAAGGTATTTTATAATTTGTCATATATGCCAAAAATAAAGTTTATATCATTTTTTTTTTTTTTTAAAAGAATTTTATGTAGGTTTAAAAATTCATTTAATGCTAATAAAATTTTAAAAAAATCTAAAAAATCTAATATCCTATGAAATGAGTTTATTTTTTATTTTTTCTTATAAAAAGAGCTTAATTGATTTAAAGGATGATAATATAAAGCGGGCAACTTGATGATATAAATTGATTAAAAAAAATAAAAAAAAAATGAGTTTAACTGTTGTTAATTAAATTATATATATATATATATATATATATATATATATATATATATATATATATATATATATATATATATATATATATATATATATAAAAGAACCGATTATATCATGATGTGTGGTTTTAGTTTTAATATTAATTATTTTTAAAATTATAAATACAAGAGATAATATTAAAGTTTGATTAGGGATATTTTAGTGATTTTAAATTTATATTATGATTTTTTTTTTTTTTTTTGATACAAAAAAAGATACCTCGTAATACCTAAAGAAACAAAGACAATCCTTCCAATCCTTAGATAGTAACACTGTAAGTTATCCGGTGGTAGGTATATCTCATTATATCCCCGAATACCTTTCGGACTGTCTTGGCTAAGAAATCCGCGGCGTAGTTGCACGAACGAGGCACATAGGAGAGCTTGGTCGACCAGTCCCTTCCCAACTCGGCTCGCACTTCCATAAGGAGATCAATGTCCCTGTGGTTCGCCGGGATCATGAAGAATCAAATCTCGGCACTCCGTAGAATCGGTCTCAATCCGGACTCTCCTGTACCCATAGCCCATGCCATACGAAGCCCAAGGAGACACCCCAAATTTCAGCAGATAGCGCATCCCCTTCCTCAATGTGATAAGTAAAGCCCTTAAGAAACTGGCCTGAGGAGTCCCGTACTAGTCCCCCACAGGCACTCTTAGAAGTAGCCATAGAATACGCTCCATCAACATTCACCTTCACCCTGCTAGACGATCCTTTGTGCGAGTCATGCAACTCACTATCGCTGTTGTGCTTGCAATAATACTATCATTTGACGTCCACTTCTTCTCAAAAACCAGTAGGTTCCTACGTTTCCAGAGCCACCAACATAGGGTCATAAAAGTTGAGGCCCAACGCCTACCGTCCTCCGATTTGTCCCCTATGTTTCCCCATATCCAGTCTAAAAGGCTTTGGTTACAGAACCAGATCCATCTAGATGGAGGCACTAGTTTCTTCCAGACAGATTTTGAATGTGTGCAATTACGGAACACATGAATGATGTCTTCACAAGAGTATCCACACAGCGCACAGCTTGCATCCATAGATAAACCTCTTCGCTTACGATTAGCATTCGTAAGCAAACTTTGACGGGTAGCTAGCCATAGTAGAGTCTTACACCGTTGGGGAGCTTTAACTTTCCATAGACCACCCCAGTCGTGACCATGATCCTGATCATCACCTGACAACATATGATAAGCAGATTTCACTGTAAAATTACCATGTCTTTCCCACTTCCACTTCACTGTATTTGTCACTCGATCAGTAACAATTCCTTCAGCCACTGAATCCCATGTCTTCTTTATGCCTGACCACAGATTAGAACCAATGCGACTCTTACTGATATGAGGGAGCAAATCCTCCCCACACTTATATTTGTCTCTAATTACTTTAACCCAAAGAGCATCCCTATGGGAGACAAGCCTCCATCCCACCTTCATGAGGAGGGCTTGGTTATGCACTTTAGAATGACGCAACCCCAAACCTCCCCGCTTTTTAACCCTGCACACATCATCCCAGGCTACTAAGTGGGTTTCCGATTCTCCATTGTACCACCCCATAAGAAGGAGCGATTCCTCCTATCCAGATCCTCACAAACAGTACTAGGAAGAAGGGAAGTCTGCATAGTATAAGCTGGCATAGCGGAAGAGACCGCAGAGATGAGGGTTGCCCTTCCTGCAAGTGAAAATGAATTAGCCTTCCACCGGGCCAGCCTGTCTTTCACTTTATCAACAACCTCCTGAAATGATTCTTTCACAACTCTGTTATGATGAAGTTGAACTCCTAAATACTTCCCAAGATCCGGGGTTTGGGTGAACCCCAGGATACTGCTAAGCTCTGCTCTCTTAATGTGATCCCGGCGCTTTTAGAGCACCCATGCTAAAAAGGGCATCCTTAATCTCTGCTTCATCCACTCCCCTACTACAAGCTCGATCGTGTACCCCCGTAAGCTTTGGAAAAGAGACATCACAAACAAGATCAGCCCGAACCATGTCTTCCTCACTAAACAGACTGGAAAAATACTCAGTGGCATGATACTTAATTGATGCAGCATCAAAACACCAAGTCCCATCGCTCACACATATAGCATCAATATGGTTCCTTTTCCGCCTACTGTTTGCCTGCATGTGAAACCACCTTGAGTTCCTGTCCCCCTCTACCGACCAGTTTACTCTAGCTTTTTGTGCCCATAAAAGAGCCTCTTGAGTCAACGCTTCATCTAACTCAATCCATAATTCCTGTTGTAGCTCTTCTAGGTACACAAGACTCCCTTTTCTGGCGATCTCTTTATTTACTCCATCCAACCTACGGAGGAGAAGGTTTTTACGCTTCTGGATATTCCCAAAGACTTCCCTGTTCCATTGACTGCAAGCATGAGCAAAACACTCAATATTGGTGTCCCAACCCCGATCTGGTCTCCATTCCTCACGAACCAGGTCATTAAACTTATCATGAAGCACCCAAGCAGCAATGAAGCGAAAGGGCCGTTGAATCTTCTCGTGGGAGGAAGGCCCTTCCAATCTCAACAGAACTGGTCGATGATCCGATTTAAAGAAAGGAAGGTGAAGGACTTTAGCATCGATAAACCCCCACAAACCCTAGATCGGCTAGGAGCATATCATCAATCCATCTGACAAACTCACTATCAGCTGATGTCTTAGCTAATGCACTAGACCGACGTTCCTCTGCAAAAATAGTAGAATTAAAATCACCCCCAACACACCAAGGACTCAAAGAATCCTTGATCCGAAAGAGCTCGATCCACGCAGCCCGATCAGTAACCCGGTTCGGGCTTGCATAAACCACCGTGAGGAACCATATCCCATGTGTTGCAGTTTCAATTTGCAAGTGCATAAATTGTTTGTGGTGTTCCACAACCTCCACTTTCATAGAAACATCCTCCCATAAGCACCAGATGCCCCCACTGTACCCTTCTGCAGCAGTAAAAGAATACTTACTAAACCCCAACTGACGAATTCTTCGGTCGGTTTTTGGAGTATCTGACCGAGTTTCAAAAATAGCAAGAAAATCCAATTTATAATAATTTTTGAGTTCCCGTACAAGGCTTGGAAAAGACTTCGAGCCTGTACCTCTCGAATTCCATACCATGTAATTCATTGAGACAATGCGAGAGTTGAGTGGGCCAAACCACTGCCCTTTGGATCATTATTAACTATGACGACACCATTGTCTTGCTCCTGAGCTCCTACATCCATCTCCTCATCCACTATATCCGCAACGAGAGGCTCACTAGAGGGATTAACTGATTTTAGCACTTCCTTATCCGCAACGTCCCCCAAGCCCACAGCTGGCAAAGATGAATATTGATTTGATATCTCCACCATAAGACCTCCCTTATCAACTGCCTCCTTCATCTTCAATTTGGGCCTATCAACAAATCTGTTTTCCTTGCCAAAGAATTTAGGCTTCTCTTCCTTTTTTCTCTTAGAACCCACCATGACCCATTCTGATTTGGGCTTCTCCATAGGCCCAAGGTTAAGTTTTGACTTTTTCAAATCCCCTTCATTAATTAAAGGCTGCTTATTTCCTTTTTGAACAACCCCACGTGACTCACCAACCACCTCCCTTGATCCTTGCGTCTTCACCCCCTGATTATCCTGCACAATCCCTTTCTTTATACCCGATCCACTATTCACGCCCCCTATCCCTTCCAATCCGTTATGCCCCCGACGAAAATCTCGGCGAAGCAGCATCTGTGGGCCCAGGAACTCGTGCCGGCCAGTCGCTACCGGAGGAGCATCGCCGGAGCGTTGCGGCACCGGCTTGTCCAGGCACACACTGGTCACTCCTACATTTGTGTCGTCGACCACCATCCTTTTCCCCATCCTCCTAGCCTGCTCCCGTTTTCCGGTCACCGTCCTCTCACTCTCCTCCATACCACAAAGTTCTTCCTTGTCTGAACCCGATACCCCACCTGGCTGCGATATCTCCTCGGATCTGAGGCCACCGGCCGCCGCCGCCGAGGCTGACATCGGTGTTGTGGCAGTTTTATCCCCCTCAGTCGGAGCACAGGTAGTTTGGCCATTGTTCACACTTCCCCCAGCTACTACCCCCTGCCCATCCTTACACCTTGCTCTATCAGGACAAACCATGCGTTCATGCCCATACTTGCCACATCCAAAGCACACGAGATGCAAACCTTCGTACACCAACTGCTTTACCTCACCAAAAACCTTGAAAGCCGGCAACAATGGAGTTTGGAGGTCAATTTCAACACATATCCTTGCAAAACCACCCTTCTCATATATAGAAGTGGACCTATCTATCTTCACTATTTTCCCTATCATGTTTCCAATTAGCCCCAGCGATTCCACTGTACAGAACTCCATAGGTAAGTCCGGTATCCTGATCCACACCGCAATTTTCCTCTGGCAGTCAGCTCTCCATGGGTTAAAGTTAGGGCGCCAGCGTTGAACCAACAGGTAGTGATCATCAATCATCCATGGTCCCTCAGAGAACGCATAATCCCTGTCTTCCTTGTTTGAGAACGAAACAATGAAGTAACCATTATTCAAAGGAACCACCTTCAGAGGTTGTTGAGGTTTCCACATTCTCCTTACCCGATCAAATAGCACATGCCTTGGTACCGATAGCCCCAAAACCTTGATGATAAGAGAGTTCATCCAGGGCCTACACCAAGAGGTATATTGCTCTTCAGTCATAGACAAAACCGGGTACTGGCTTGGAGGTACGTCACCCTCGGTTTCATCTCTACTCGCCTCCTTTTCTCTGTCTGCCTTCTCCATTGCATCATTCTGTTTTGCAAAAAAACCCCTCCAACCACTCACAATGTCATCTTCCTCATCGTGATTCACCAAGAAGCCCAGACCTCCCGGAGAGAGTAGCTTCTCCTTAAAAGAGATAGATACAGGCCGCCGTTCAACTTTCTTAACCACCGGAGTCGGAGTCGACTTCCTTTCCCGTTCCCCCCCCACTCCCAACTGAAAAGGACAATCCCCCTGATAGGGACTCACTCCCAGGATGGCTACGAATGCCACCCCCATCCTCACGCTCTCGCCCATCGCCATCCCCCTGACCACGGCCATCCCCGTCGCCTTGCACCGACCGCTCACGCTCACCGTCGCTCACGCTCTCGCCCATCTCTGTTTTTATATTATGATTTTTAGTCCTTCTAAGTAATTGCTATTTTATGGTCCTTTATAATAAATAGTATTTTCTCTAGGTCCTTTATTTTAATTTTTCCTATTTTATACCTACCTCCTCCATTATTAATTTACAAAATATTGTGTATAACCATGAGCCTTTTTATTTGTGCCATTTTGTTGATGTGTCCACCAAGAAGAAGCCGGATGTAGTTAAGATTTGGTTTTATGAATAAAAAAAAGGTACTATATTTTTCTTCCCCCAAAAAAGGCATTGGATCTCGGATCTCATGAGTATATAATCTGGAATTAAAAAGAAAAATCTGACAAAAAATATAAATACAATTGCAAATTGCAAGGCAAGTGTTCAACCAGCTTCGTTCTAAATAAAAAATGGCGTCCTGAGCGAACGGTTTCCGCTGAGAGATACGTTCTCCCCGGTCGAGCTCTGTGAAGCAGATGGTTATGGAGGGAGGCAACCCATTTCTTCCCCCAGAAATTATCGAAAACATTCTCTCACGACTTCCAGTGAAAACCCTAATCCGATTTCAATGTGTCTGCAAGGATTGGAAATATCTCTTCAAGACCCCATCTTTCATCAAAGAACATCTCCAATCCAGTCATCAAAACCCTCGTCTTCTTTTTCAAGGCTATGAGACGATTTATACCGATGGCGAGAAGATGCAATTAGTTGAAGTTCAAACCTTACCTCCGGCCGGTGTCATGTGGAATTGTCCGATCATCTATTCTAGCAATGGATTGCTCTGTGTCGTATGTAAAGATAGCTATCATCCCTTCAGATTGTGGAATCCTGCTATTAGAGAGGTAAGACTCGTGCCCTGGGTTGAGAAGAATAAGCGTTGGAGTAAGAAAATAGGATTTGGGTTCAGTTCAATTGTTAATGATTATAAGATTGTGATTATTGGCGGTTATCATCTTCGCAATGACCTGAATAATGAAGTGGAAGTTTATTCATTAAGCACAGGGTTATGGAAGGAAGTAAAATGCGGTAATTTAGATGGGGTAGATATTCAACTTAGGGGTGAATCTATTAATGAGGCTATCTATTGGTTTGGAGTTAAGCTAAATGTGGAAAATGGGAATCGTCTTTGCTTGCTAGTTTCATATGACATAGCTACAGAGGTATTTACGTTGATGCCGTTACCTATTTTAGCCCCTCCATATCAGGATTCATGCAGCAATAGGCTTACTGTGCATGAGAATAAACTTGCTCTACTTTCTGACTCTGCCATTGGAGACCATGAATCTTCTTTGATTAATTTGTGGGTGATGGAGGAGAATACTGGTGTGTCCATGGAAAGATGGAGTTGGACTAAGAAATATAGTATTAGTCATCCGTACTCATTACTTCCTGGGACTATATGGAGGAACGAAATTGTCTGCCATTTTGTAGCGCCTCGGCACATTAGTGCAGCTGCACCTCCTACAGTGAAGAATGGTGAACGAAATATTGTTATGGTCAATCCCACTACCAATGAATCCAAGAGGGTTTCAATTCATAAGTATGGCTTTGGTTATGATGTTTTGAATTATGTTGAAAGTCTTGTACCGGTTGGGATCAAGTACAAATACATTCCCAAACGTCAAAAGCGTAATGACATTTAGTATTAATTACATGGAAAAATTGAGACTAGATTTCAAATAATTTAGCTATTTTGCTGGAAAAGAATTCGCAACACTTTAGAGCATTTTGTACCCATAAGGCTTGATACCCTTTAGAGATTGTCTAGAATAGTAAATGCAAACATTCAAAATCAAATGTTTGTAGTATATCAAAACAAATCTCTTAGGATAGTTATGGATTTGTGTAGTTGCTCATCTTGAAAAGCCTTCAATTTGTTTAATATCTTCTGATCTTGCTGAGTTTTACTTTTTAATGTTCAACATCACCTTACAACATTTTCTATTTATTTAGAAATACAATTATCAACTTGGTACAATTTTTTTACATTGATGAAAAAACCTGGCATAACATTTATGAATTATTAGTGGTAATCATGTTGATAACAGTTATGAAAGTGAAACTAAAAACTGCTAATTGTGCAATGCTATGACTTAGCAATTAATTTCTGAACCAACTTTATTAGCAATAATAATGTTAAGTAGAGATGGGAATCCACATACCTGGAAATTGTTCTGAATGCCAAAAATTAAAAACTTTTGACATCTGCAATTGTGCATTGCCGGGACTCTTGAAAATTTTCGTATTCAAGTTTAGATTAAATATATGCTTTAACTTCTATAGCTAATGCTCTGAATTCACCATTATCTGATATTTGTATTTAAGCTTGGGAAAATAAATATCTGAATGCCCTTCTTCACTTTATCACTTTGAAATAGATTTCTTGTCATTATGTGCGAAGATTCCTTTATCAGGTTTCATTCTGTGGTAAGATTTCTTATCATTATGTCATCTTTCATTACTGCTGACCTCATCCATTCTGCTGACGGAAATTTGCTTTTTCATGCTTTTGCAATGTATGTTATGATATAGCTGGAGATTCACAAAAGATACATAAATAATTTTCCAAAACCTTTAGCAAGGATTTGTGAAGGGCAATAAGATTTAATAACAGTGGCTTAGAGACTTATCTGAAGGTTCATAACATTAGGGTAAAAAGAGGTGGTGAACAAATATTTTAATGTAACTTATTTAACTTCTTTAATCTCTTTTAAAAAAGTCAACTGACTCTTATATTAAAGACCCGAGGTAGTAGTTGTTAACAATAGGCTATGTCAATGTTGAGTGAAGTTAAGGTTTGGGGGATCCGCCCTCTTGAAAGCCAAAACCACTACTTGACAGGTTATTTGTTCTGTTAATTATAAATGTGTGATTTATTGTTTTGTCATTATCAGTCTGAACTTGGGTGTATTTGGGGTAAGGGCTTTTACTAGAATCAGATTGCTCGCTCAGTATTCTGATTCTGTTATGCTATTTTGTCCTACTTGCTGGCTTGTTTCTACTATTATTTGTTATTATTATGTTGACAAAGAGTTGCATGTCCTAACATGGTGGCTCCTTGATTTCCATAGAAACTTGACTCTTGGTTTTATTAGTGATACATTTTTCAGATATTCTTTGTTTTGATTGGATGAATATCTGTGTCTGTGTGTGAAATGTACATGAGTCAATTCAACAACTGAGTTCTTGTTGTTAGTTCTTCAAATTCATTGCAAGTTTTCCAGTAATTACATTTGATTCAGTTTCATTGTCTTGGTTCTCTGCTTGGCCCTGAGATGGAAAATTTCTAAAAACAGATGTTGTATGAAATTAAATACGGTAAAATTTTCAGCAGAAACAGGAGAATCCAGTTAAAATTTTCCATTTTGGACTGGGAATATAGAATGAAGCTTTTGGGCATTCCATTTGGTAATAATTGCTTGGTTGAATGAATTTTCGGGAAAATATTGATGTGTGGGCTATTTATTTAAGAATTGGGAAAACTTAAAGGCTATGTGTGGTTGGAGGTGAGGGAGGGGAGGTGCCCCTCCCTAGTGTGAAAAGTCAGATATGCCCATGATGTGACATGCTTCCAAAGTTAATGTGCGAAAAACAATGCAAAAAGTTATGTAATTTTTAAATTTTCTCATGGGTAATTTGGTCAAAAAATTTCCTCCCCTCCCCTCCCTCTCCTAACCTTCCTTCAAACCAAACATAGGCAAAAGGTACCTCTAGTTTTTCTTCACTTTTTGATTTAGTACTTGTGGGTTTTTCTTCTCCTAATTAACAGAGAAATCTGTTAATTTTACACTGTTTGCACAATTGGATTCTGTATAGAAGCTGACAATGCTAACAAAGTAAGAGGCTAAAGGTGCTAAAAGAGTACAATTAAAATATTTAATAAAAAAAGAATACAAAGATGCAAAATTAAAAATTGAAGGAAATTACATATACCTCAAGAATATTTTTCTCTTAAAAATAAGAATATCAAGTTTTGATAGATTTATTACGGCTAATTTCTGAATTTGTCCCTTATTAAATAACTATTTATCAAAATGCCCTTGTCAGAAACCTATTTCCCAAAATGCCCCTGTCAGAAACCTATTTCTCAATCTGCTCCTGTTTAGTCGACTAAAACATTTGGTTTAGTTGACTAAATGGAGGGCAAAATTTTTTTTCCAGGCCCCCGACATTTAGTCGACTAAACCAAATTTTTTAGTCGACTAAACCAAATTTTTTAGTCGACTAAACCCATTTAGTCGACTAAAAAACTCATTTAGTCGACTAAATCATTAAAAAAAAAGTTAAAACTTCGGAAGGCCGTAATTTGGGCTCGGAGTCCGAATCAAGCGATTCTTTTTTTGATTCCATATAACTTTTTGAGATCTATGCACTGATATTAAAATTATCTTCAAATTTAATGAAGAGAAAGGAGGAAAAACAAGTGATTCTTTATTGCGCAGGAAATACCAACAATTCATTAAATATAATAAGTGATTTTTTAATTTTATATATATATATATATATATATATATATATATATATATATATATATATATATATATATATATATAGTTTTCTTTTATTTGATGTTTTCTTTTTTATTAGATCATATAATATCTCCGGTACAATAAAGATAAGATATGTGTGTGTATACAAATTTGATCGCGGGAGAGGGGCGGTGCCACAAGGAAAAGGAGATAGAGTGGGAAATGATGGTACCAATCCTAGGGTTTTGTCAGGATAGAGGAAATTAATTATATTTAATTGAGAGATATTTATTGTAAAATTAATTAATCATTATTTCTAATATTATTATCTAATAATAATTAATTGATCTTATTTTAGATTTTAATATCTTTATTTTTCTACCATGTATTTGGTAAACTTTGAATTTCAACGTAACAATTAATACTGGATTTTCAAAATACAATATATTCAAAATTGAGATTTTCTCTCCATTAATAATATGGATTTTAAAAGAAAATAGAAATAGGAAAATTATCGACGCTAAATTTGTGGGGCTTGATTTTAGGGGGAATAACAGTGTTGGGAAGTTATGCATGAGATCATATGTTGTGATAGCACGGTAGTCAATCTAGCTAAAATCTAGGATCATAGCTAATATCTAGGATCACTAATATCACTAACCAACAGACTCGGTAAAACAAATTAAAATGCAAATTAAAATGCTAACAATACTAACAATTCATTAAATATAGCAAATTGGGAAAAAAACCCATGATATATATTTAATGAATTGTTAGTATTGTTGAAGTTAATAATCCCGGTTTTTTCTCTACATGGTTCATGTCGATTTCCGCACGTTCTTTGATTCCACAATAAGAAAGATTAAGTTATTTATTTTTTAATTGTTTATTGTGTTGAGTGTGCTGATCTTTTATTATATTATTGTAAACATGTGGTTAGCTATTTTTTAGGAAGTAGTGGAGTCATTTTAATTTGTTTTATCGAGTCTGTTGGTTAGTGATTATTAAAAAATCACTTGATTATATTTAATGAATTGTTGGTATTTCGTGCGTAATAAAGAATCACTTGTTTTTCCTCCTTTCTCTTCATTAAATTTGAAGATAATTTTTATATCAGTGCATAGATCTCAAAAAGTTATGTGGAATCAAAAAAAGAATTGCTTGATTCGGACTCCCAAGCCCGAAGTTACGGCCTTCCGAAGTTTTAACTTTTTTTTTTAATGATTTAGTCGACTAAATGAGTTTTTTAGTCGACTAAATGGGTTTAGTCGACTAAAAAATTTGGTTTAGTCGACTAAATGTCGGGGTCCGGAAAAATTTTGCCCTCCATTTAGTCGACTAAACCAAATGTTTTAGTCGACTAAACAGGGGCAGATTGAGAAATAGGTTTCTGACAGGAGCATTTTGGGAAATAGGTTTCTGACAGGGGGATTTTGGTAAATAGTTATTTAATAAGGGGTAAATTCAGAAATTAGCTGATTTATTACACATTCAAGAAGAATCATGGAAGGCTCTAAATTCTATTGTGATCCTTTGCGAATCATACTTGTAAGCAACTAGAAGAGGATATTCTCCTCATCTTTTTTCTCATTTTCTCTCATTAGCCCATTTAAGCCATTGATTGGGAAGAGAAGAGAGATATCAAAGTAGTATTGTGATTGATTGGACGGATATGATTTAGAGATGATGAGTGATAATGAGAAAATGATTAAGAGAGAAACTCAACCCGTAAGCAACCATCATCATCAGGGAAAAGAAAATATTTAAATATTATTAATTTTATCTTAAAATTTAATAACTTTTGAACCTCACTCTAATACAAAGGAATGTGTGATTTTTTTTTTTTTTTAAAAAGACAACATGATGTAGTATTTATATAATTAACAAGGCTTAAAAATTGCAAAGATATATAGAACATGAAGGAATGAGTAATTAAAGAACAATAAACTGTGAGTAAGGTTATATATTCATATGGTAAATTTAACTAGGGGATTTATAATAAAGACAAAAATAAATGTCCTCTCTTTGCTTTCTTCTTCTCTTTTCTTTTTCTCTCTTTGCTTTTTTTTTTTTTTCGGTTGCCCATCCGGTATCCAGAGCTTCGCCCTGATTAATCCGAATTCGACCCGGGTCACGCACCTGGCTATGATGGGTGAGTCTCCCAGCGGGGCTTTTCTGCATTCACAAGGCTCGAACTCGAGACCATGCTTAAGCGACACAAACCGCTTTTCTCTCTTTGCTTTATTCTATAAATAGGATTGGAGGAGTAATTTGCAATCGCACATAAAAATTCTGCCGTGACTATATTACTCATTTTTGTTATTTTGACCAGCAACTATATTCCTTATTAACCATACATATATGGTAAGATCATGTAGTGATACCCTGCAAATTTGTTTTCTCTTAAAGTATTATAATTTTTTAAAAGTATTACTTTTGATTCTAATATTTTTTAAGGAATTATATTTTGGATGGAGATAATTATATTATTGTTAATAAATTGAATTGATTTTTAATTTTTCTTTTAAATTATATGTATAGTAGACAAAAATATATATTTGATGACATTTAACATGAGAATTTTATTAATTATTTTAAATTGGTCATAGGGATTTTGATTAAAAAATAAATTTAAATTAGCTTTATAAGATTGGAAATACGTTTTAATCCTATCATAGTATCATAATCATAATTCATCTGCAATTGGCAGTAAGTGTTTTAATTTTTTTTGTTTTTTACTATCGATATTGGAAGGGAAAAACAATTTGTCTATGAAAAAAATACTCATACTAGAGATAACCAAAAAACAGAAAGAAAAAATATGAGCAAAGGTGCAAAAATAACAAAGTTCTATGCAGGGGCGACTGGCACGATAAAATTTCTAACGGTGTAAAAAAGTATATAAAGATTAAAAAGTGGGGCATTTTTTACAACACCTTTCAAAAAAAAGTTAGAGAGAGAGAGAGAACAGTTTTACCTTAATAAATTTTCATCATTGTGACAATCTCTATTTTCATCACAATATACCCATTCTTATATATATCATTCTCCATTCTTATACCATTGGTTGGAGACTTGGTAGGCTAACACATAGTTTAACAAAACTCGTCCATTTAATTGAATTGTTTCAAACTCACTAATTCTTAGGATATACCCAACCAAAGTGGTAGAGCTTAAGTCTGGACTATGGTTCATCTCCTTAAAAAAACACACCTAAGGAGGTGTCACATATCTCATAGCTCCAGTGCAATCTGTCGCACCCCTCTCAAAATAGTAGATCATACATCAGAGTATTAAGCACAATAAAACAGATAAATTCGTTTGGGCATAGTATACTGATAATAATTTATAATAATAACTTTTAATACTATGACTAAAGTACCCTCGAGGGTTTATTATACAGTCATCCAAAATGAGTAGTATATAGCGTTCAGGCTTTGGAAAGCCCCATAGAAATAAACTATGTAATTAAAACTGCTACTAAGTCAGCCCTCCATAGTCACACTCAATGGCGGACCCACGTTGGTGCATGTGTGTGCAAGTGCAGACATAAGATTTTAGGATATGTATATTTTTTAGCTGAAGTATGTTAGCATAGTGGGTTCCTAGCTTAGTGGTAGAGCTCTTGACCACATAACAAGAGGTCACGAGTTCGAATCCGGCGTACCTGTTTTTCTTCCAAGCTGATTTCTTTTTTTTTTCCCAAGCTTTTCATAGCTGATTTTTTTTTTCTTTTTTCCCCCAAGATTTTCCTAAACCATATTAAAAGAATCATTGATCATACAAGACAAGAGTGAAGAAATGCTATATAATACAGAAAATATTTAAAGGTCTTCATTTTTTTTATAACCAGCCACTATTTCCATTTTTTATATATTTTTTAAAATTATAAATTAAATACATTTGTTTGATTTGAAGTCCTAAGAAGAAACTTAATTATCCTATCGTAGACATTTCAAACTCACCTTGCATGATCTTAGAGAACTCTTGACACACTTATGTTGAACGTAATACGTTTGATAAGATTGATGATAGAGATATAATGCAATATTTTCAAGGAATGAAGAATCGAAGAATGCTTTTGTAATCATTCTGTTGTAATAGCTTAATTGACTCTTGATTATTATTTTTCTATGTTAAATTGAAGTTTTCTTTTCTTTTCTTATCTATATTCTTTTGTTTTAAATGCATTTAAAACTTTTCTTAAAAAAAAATTCGGGGCAGCAATTGTGCACACATAAATATTAAAAGCTGGGTCCGCCACTGGTCACACTCAATTGCCCATGTCCACCACCTTTTCCCCCAGAGCCATGCTCCTCGTGCTACCTTTGACCTGAATACTTGGAAATATCTAAAATTCAAATTGAATCTCATAGTAACAATTAATCTCACATGTAATGTATATACAGTATATGAAAGTAAATCACAAACAGAACATAGTCCACAACAGCATAACTGCATTCAAGAATCATATCACAAACTATATGCAGCAGGAAACCAATCACA
The DNA here is from genome assembly GCA_025563575.1 of Acacia pycnantha. Taxonomy (NCBI): domain Eukaryota; kingdom Viridiplantae; phylum Streptophyta; class Magnoliopsida; order Fabales; family Fabaceae; genus Acacia; species Acacia pycnantha. The sequence goes on along the minus strand of JAMWYP010000003.1, from coordinate 3,864,978 downwards.
CGGTCCACTATTATAGCGCTAGGTACACATAGGGATAATAACCCACAACAATTGAATGCTACTAGGTTCGCCACCCAAGGACTACTGTCCAATGGACCCTACACCTAGCCACTGGGAAGCTGGCCTCATGGTCGGCGCTTCCGCTCAATCGAGCCACGAGTGGTACTGGCCTTATACAAGCAGGACTATCACAAATATGATTCAAACATTCATACATAGTCATACAGAAAATGTGAGATTATAGTTACTACTTAACTGCTTATCAAATTTTTGATTTAATTCCTGTCTCTTTGGTGGCTCCAGCGATTAGTAATTCCTATAATTTAACAATTACGATCAATAATCAATATTTATTCATATATTCTTCTCTCATATATGTAGGGAAATATAATTATTATATTTATAACCAATTCAAACCTAAATTAATCCAAAAATTTCCTTCATATCATCTTTGACTCTATTTCTTATATTTTCGAACTTTCAACCAAGAATTCCAGAATTTTCAACAATCTTTGAAAATTCTTAACTTTTTGTACAAATATCCAATTAAGATGATTCTAAAGGCTATATGACCCTTAATAAGTCTATTTTCAAAGAAAAATATCATTTATAACCTAGAAGTTTCGTACTGTTCCATAATAACTCAAATAGTACCACTGCCCAGGTTTATGTTTCAGAATCATAGGTCATTTTCAAAAATTCATAACTCCATGTACACAAATCCAAAATTAGAAAATGACCTATCAAATTAAATCTTGTGATGTTTGCGTTAATTATGTAAAATTTCATAGCTTTTAGACACCATTTACTTATCCAAAAATATAAAGCCAGTTCACTGCCCCACAGAAATTTATCCTTGGAAATTTTAGACTTCTTCATATTTTAATTTCAAATCTTCCAAAATTACTTTTTAACCTTAATCCTACACAAATTTTCATTTTAAATCCATTGGAAGTGTCAAAATGATCAAAATCTCATTGCTACTCCTTATCTTGCATTTGGCCGAAAAGAGACTCGGAGAGTTCAAAAGTGCCTCTTTTCCAATTTTACTTTATAGACATCTTGTTTTAACCTTTGATTTCCTTATTACTTAGGTCCACAGCATGTGTTAATCCATTTTAACCAAATGGACAATACCCCTTAGATATTTACACTTTTAAAATCTTATGAAATCAAAAGGAAATTGATTTCACCACCACCAACAACAAAAGCAAGTATCAAGAGACTAGAATCTGTTCTTACTTGATTATCTTGTGGCCTTTGTTATTTTCCCTTTCCTCCTTTGCCTCTCCAAGCTTTGGTCACCTTGCATAAATCATGCAAGAGAATCTTTTAGAATTTAAGATGGTCAAGAGAAACAAGTAGAAGATATGCGAACCTTGATATTTTAAACTTACATTGGCCTTCCTTTCCTTTTCTCTTCTTCCTTTTTGGTTAGCACTTTTTCTTGTCTTTTCCTTATGTTGATCGAATATGTGCATGAGGAAGGGAAACTTAATTGTCTTTATATTGACTTGGGCCAAGTCATGGGGTCCCACACAAGAATCTTAATCAATTGTCTTTCTTTCTTCCATATTATCCTATGTGCTTAAGATAATGTCAGCTTTTCTTATCTACTTGGCCAGTGGTGAAACCATGAAATGTTTTTAACCCGGGCCAAAAACTAAATATATTGAACTATTCTTATACACCATTCAAACACAAAATAACAGTCATTCGAAATTAAACCAGCCCAAAAATTCATCACCAATCCACAAAACTACGACAAAATCCATTAATTGAATCCATTAAGTTCAGTAATTCATCACCAATCCAGCCAACATTTTTATCACCCAAACATACAAAAAAATCAAAATAAATTGAATGAACATCGTTGCCAGTTAGCAGTTATGATTTGCATAAATTGAATCTCAACACCCAATGGCGGAAGATTTTAGATTGAAGGTATTCATCACCCATTGAATACTTTTGCCATTGTCAACACCATTGATTTGCATCACCAATTCAACGCTATTTTGATTTGCATAAATTGAATCTCAACATTTTCATCACCAATTCAACGTTGTTTTGATTTGCATAAATTGAATCTCAACTGGAAATCGAATGAACATAAAATTAACTAATTTGATTTCATTTAACAGTTATTCGAAACAACACCTTTGGCATTCAAATACCTGGTCGGACGGTCGGTCATGGTGGTCGCTGGTCAGGTAGTTGTGAGACACTGAGACGGAGGTCGACTGGACTCTGGTCGGACGTCGCTTGGCTCGTCGGAGACTCAGACGTCACCATGCTGCCCACGCACGTCGGAGACTGAGGATGGAGATTGGAGAGCAGAGAACTCATAGCAGAGTGCAGTCCGGCCGTGTGGACATCGGATGTCGTTGGAGCCTCGGAGGCTTGCCGACTCGGAGGAAGAAGGAGACTGAAGGTGGACTGGACGGTTGAGTCGTGCTGTCGCGGAGAGCCTGTGAGAGGAGTCAGAGTAGAGGCGACGTGGGAGAAGAATGGAAGCGTCAGACTCAGGTATGCATGTGGAGGAAGCCAGGGAAAAATGAAAAAAGAAAAAGGAAAGAAAAGAAAAGAGGGAGCAAGTGAAACGATAGAGAAGATAAGAAATTAATTAGGCTAAATTATTGGTTATAATAAATACATATGTTTTAAAATATTTTATGTAACATCCCAACTTTTCACAAGCAGTATAATTTTTTTTTTCTAAAACATCTTTTCAAATCATCAGAGTAGAGCATTTGAGCGGAAGAATAACTGATATATATGTATTCAAAATGCCCATCGGCTAGATACAGAAGTGGTATAGTACCTAAGAATTTTCAAAAAGTAAAGGACAACATCGGAAAGTCTTCAGCCGGAACCATGACCCTGCTGCTTTCCTCTCTCCTTGGTCCTCGATTCTTCTGACCCTGACACTATAGCTGAGATCCAATTTAACACATTGGATATCAGGTAACGGTTAACCTCATATTCATATATACAGTATATATTCCACAATCATTCATATTAACAGTATAACAGATGTGTCACACGGAGTGCATAAAGATGTATCACACGTAGTGCATGTAGATGGGTCACACGTAGTGCATGTAGATGGGTCACACGTAGTGCATGTAGATGTGTCACACGTAGTGCATGTATTCAAAAGCTCATAACAATACTCACAACATATCATCAGACCCTCAACCACAATTACGCATATAGTAAACATCAGAGTTAGTGTTACAGTACGCGAACGTACCTTCGTTGATGGTAGACGGTACTTCCGTCGGAAAACGTACTTTTGACGGAAAACAGCGGTTTGTCCGACAGCGGCACGTTGGGCAGCGTAACGGCAGCAAATTAGGATTTCTGACGTCCTATAAGAGTAATATCACTTCCATTAGTGATTTGACACAATAACTGGCATTTTAGGTAAAAATTACCATTTTGCCCCTATACCCCTAATTGGCGGAATTTCGCCAGCACTTCGTTACTCTTACAAATTTTCTTCCCGAAATTTTGCCAGAACTTCGACGCAATTATGATTTTCGAAATTCTAGATTAAAATAGCCCTATCATATGATATCTAACCATACCTTGAAAGATAAAGGCTATTCTAACTATTGAAAAAAACTATGGAAGCTTAAAGCTTACCATTTTAACTTTCAGCTTTCGGAGACTCAATCCCTACCAAGTTTTACCTCTTTAGGCATTTTTCAATGCAATGAGGCCTAAAACAATAGTAGGAATCTCACTCCCTACTTACTAAAACTATCTAACAATTCTACTAACTACCGAACTAAAAAGCTAAAGACCGAAGGACTTACCCGTTGAAGACTTCTGCAGAATTTTCCCCAGAGCTTCTCTCTCTTCTTTCTCCCTCTAGATTCAAAAATCTAAAGAGGAATTGGTGTGAAAAACCAAAGGGAGGGGTGGGGTATTTATAGAAAAGGAGGTAGGGTTTCGGCCGTCGGATCAACTTTGTGAGAAGCGATCTGGACCGTCCAACACAACTTTTGGAAAAAACCCTTTCTTCCCTCTTTTGCTTTCACACTAGACCGAAAATCCAAGGGTCTTGGCCAATGGGAGGTGGCCACGTGTCACCTTCCAGAAGCTTTCGGAGGAATTTCTCCGATCGGTACCCGATTCGCGTAATTTCGGAGAAATCTCAAAATTCTGGATTTATAACTCTGAAAACATATTCTCACTTAGTAGAAATGTCCAAGTTAACCTATATTTTGATTCCATATAGGGCTCCAACAGTCCAGTTGAGTCTTTCTCGAAAAACGTGTCCGAACGCGTCCGGTTTCAGAATGCATTTCTGGAATCCTCAACTTCTTCAGAAAAATTCACTGAATCCAAATATGTTCATGAAAATTCCCAATTCTTTTCCAAATGTCACAACATAACCTTTTCGTCCTCTTGGCTACCTGGCCTTTTCTCAGAATTTCCCTATTTCGTCTTATTAGGAAAAAGCACAAACGGCTTCAGAATTAACTTCCGTAAGAGTCTAACGGAAGATAAAATCCCACTGATTAATATTCTACCCTGACTTTGGGAATCCCATTCCTAGATCTCTAGATAGGATCCGTTTCCTAATTTCTAAATTACTATTCACTATATTTAATTATATTATTATTATATTGCAAGTTGCAAATTTATTTTCCATTTCTTTTTCTTTTTTCTTTTTTTTTCTCTTCTTTTTTTCCTTCTTTTTTTTTTTCTGCCCTCTTTTTTTTTTTTATTTCGTTTTTTTAATTAATTATTTAATTAATTAAATAATTATTTTTACATAATTTTTACAAAATTTTCCTATTGGTCTATTCTTGCATTTAGGCTTAAAAATACCTAAACTCAACTATTTTTCACAAAAATTTCCAATTAATTAGTAAATACATTTTTACTAATTTTCAACTAATTTCCACTAATTTTTGAGCTTCACATAATTATTTCTGAATTTCCTTTGTTTATACTTAAGTAATTAGTCCAATATTACTTAATTACCTTCTTATCACAAGTTGATAATTTTCTTACTTAGAATACCTCATTACCTTCATACTCTTGCATTAATATTAGGATTTCCATGCCTCTTGCATTATTCTATATTTTACAAGGGTATTTTGATCTTTTTATTACTTTTTGAACATTCTTATACAATTTCTCCAAGTTCATAATTTATTAAATTACCATAAGTAGGGATAATATATTCTCTCAATATTAATAATTATTTCCTCACTTTTTAGGATTTTTCATAATTTTCCTAAGTCAATTACCCTTTGCAGGGGCATTTTGGTCAATTTGGCACTTTGGCCCTTAAATTCTCTAATCCCCTACAGAATTCAACTTAGAAAAATAGACTATATTCACATAAGTCTTAAGATCATAATTTCACTTATCAGAAATAACCTATTTTTTATCCGGGTATTACATTTTAAAGGCAAGTTGGGACCTTAATAAGAAATTAGCTGGGGCCAAATTAGTGGCTAAAATAAAATATCATATAATATATGCATATATTTTAAAAAAAATTAGAAGATTTTAGAAGGCCAGCTGGGGCCAAGGCCCCAGCTGGCCATTGAATACTTCCGCCATTGTACTTGACCACTTGGCTAAATCATGGAATATTTAGGAGGAGATATTTTAATCTCTACTCTTATCTTAAAGACACCTGTCCACATAATTTCTTGCAAGATCAATTTAACTCCCTAGTTTGCCATGCGTCATTGACTTGGGTCAAGGAAGAATATTGACTATGATTCTAATCTAGGACATGTGGCATGTTCTTGTTTAGCACAATCTTCTTCTTCCTTCGCCCAAGCAATTTGATTTGCACATGCTCATGCCAATTCTCTTGAATTCTCTTGATGCACACTTGGCACAATTCCAAGGTTTCTTGATTTTCTTTGAGATTACTCAATGTTTTTAAGGCACATGCTCCATAATTATTAAATATTCTCTTCTTGCCACCTAGCCATGATATTATACTCACTTAGGAATCTCATTGACTACCTTGTATTAATTACTCATTGACCATTTCCTCCCCTTTACTAGTAGGCCGAAAATCATATGCCCAAGGGGTCATCATATTGCACTTCATTGTCCTTTAAGTAAATGTCCAAAAGTTATTAAGTATTATCCCCCCTTTTAGCTAAATTTCCATAAGACATGAAATCAATTAAATACTCATTCCATGTGCTTAATTCTTGTGTTATCATATGTCCAAAAATTTAATTTTTCAAAAATAACAATTGACCAAAATTCACTATGTACATACTTTGTACAAGGAATTTTGGTATAGCAAATTTAGGATATTATCACAATCCGGCTAAAAGAAAACATGAAAGAAAGGGTTATTACAAGAGTCATCCACTATGCACCGAATGATGGCATTACACGTGATAAAAGATCTCATCATACAAATTCCTCCCAACTCCAACTTATTACAAATACAACCGCCATGACAGTTATATATTCAATCACCAATAAATATAATATCATTAAAATATAAGGTACATGAAATCATTTTTCCATTTATATCAAATATCATCACATATTCAAACATACCTAGAATGAAACAATAATCCAACAATACATTAATTATAATTAAATTTTAACTATGTAAATAAAGTTAATTAATTATAAAAAATTTACTTGTATCATTACTTACTTGGGAATTTACAATATATGCACATATACATATAATTCAGTCTATTTTTTAATAAGATAATTATTCACAGTCATACACAATTCACAAGTATATGGAAAAATATTTAGAATTACATGTTACTCCTCAACTTATAGATAATTACCAAAAAGTTACTTCAAAGCTCTCAATTAGAGTCTATACATATGTATTATTATATTACTCAAGCTATTCTAAAAATGCTCTAACTTTTGAAGACTACCCACTGAAATAATATTAGGGAAAATTGACAGCCAGGTCCCAAGGAACATACAAAATGTCAAAACAATCTCAACCCAAAATCACATATCAAAAAAGTCTAGGGACTTTTTTGATATTATTTGTATTGACAATATGAAATGCTATATTTACAACAAGAAGTGCTATATTCACAACAAAATTTAAAAACCTAGTCATGTAAATGGAGGTAATCACCGAGAATGGGGTGAATTGGGGATTTTAAAAATTCTTTTCAACCACCCAAATAAACAGACAGCAAAACAGGGTAAAATAGAGGAGAGAAGAAAAGCTTGACACAACAGGATTTACACTGGTTCGGTCTAAATCTTTGACCTACGTCTAGTCCTCAGACATTCTGGGATTTTCATTATCACTCAAATCAGTTACACATTCTGTACTTGAAGTTATCCTCTCACTAGGATATACTCCCCTTACAAGTTGTAAATCGATAAACCTAACCTCAAAGTCCCACAACTTTGAGATTTTTACAATGATTGATAATCAATGATAAACTCTCTAAAAGAGCAGATATAATAAACATTGAAGTTTAATGTATCAAAAGATACTTTACAAGTAGGTAGAAAACACTAAATGCAGATGAAACTTGATAGCTTTTCGTATTATGAATTATGGTTGTTGTAGAGACTTGACTGCTTCATCTTATATATAAAGAGAGCATTAAATGACCGTTGGAGACATTAATGTTGCAGCTAGGTTGTAACTTGGTCCATTCTCTCTCTTGCTTGTGTTAATCCAGGTGCTCAGTTAATCTTGTTGACTTTCCTTGAGATAAATCCGTTGGATGATGTGGCTTCCATATGAAAGTGGAATATCACCTAGAGAGGGGTGAATAGGTGACCTCAAATTCTTTTTCGATTATACGCATAGAGACAAAATTTTAACAGAGATAGTAAACAGACACAGAACGATTTATACTGGTTCGGCCAAACACTTTGACCTACGTCTAGTCCCCAAGCACACCTTGGGATTTCTACTAATCCTTTTCAAAATGTGATTACAACACGAGGATGATCCTATCACTCTTGGACTCACTCCCCCTTACTGGTTGCAAACGTACACCCACTCTTAAGGTTCCACAACCTTAAGTTAAACTATAATCAAATGAATGTTTAAGTAACAGAAACTCCTCACTGAGTAGATAAACGATAAACACTGAAGTGCTAGAATATCCGGCGATATAAATATGACAGTTGAAACAATAAATGCAAATTGACTCAAATTGAATGCTCAAGATGTTTTGGTAGTTGGCGAAATTGAATGTGATGGCCTTTTATAGTGAACGCCATTATTCCCGTTGAGAGACTTCAACAAAGAGCCGTTGTGACTCTCTGTTTTTCCGTTAGACACAAAAGCAGAGTGACGAGGTATATTTGAACGTTGCTTCATTAAATGTTCTTTGGCGGTGACGATCTTGTGCAGAGAGACAATCAGAAGCAAGCTGGAATAAGTGTTCCTCGAAAGAATGATTTCGTCTGTTGTGATTGCTTATTCCTAATGTTGCTCTGTTTTTCTGACTTTCATTTAATGCACTGCCACGTTGGATTGCTTTTCGCTTGAATTCAAATGCAACCTGGTTAATCACTTTAGAACTTAACCAAAAAGTGATTAAATATGATAAAAGTGAGATTAAAGATGATTAATAAACATTAGAATATAACCCACTAATTTTCAGAAGAGATTCAAGCAATATATGTTCATCGTAAGTTTTCCAGAAAGCCATTCTCGAGAATTGTTCTAAGTATTCTTGAGAATCAAGTTAGAAACTGAAGGTTGGAAAAGCAAACCTCAAGGAGTTCTCGAGAATTGATCACATCATTCTCGAGAATCTTATAGCCAGAAGTTTTTATCGTGAAGAATTAATGAACCCATTCTCGAGAAATGAAACATTATACTCGAGAACCAGACGCTAATCAATTTCCGTAGAAGCAAGTCATTCTCGAGAATTGGTACTGCATTCTCGAGAATTGTTGCCATTCTTGAGAATCTATTAAGTGTTCTCGAGAATTATGAAATAAGAAATATTTGATCATCATGTTTAATATCTTAGCATTCTCGAGAGTCTAGAATGAGTTCTCGAGAATTGCTTGCATTCTCGAGAATTAGGTTGGCATACTCGAGAATCTTGTTCTTTGGAAACAATTAATCATTCATTATAGCATTCTCGAGAATCAAGACTCATTCTCGAGAATCACTACTATTCTCGAGAATCAACTTGCTATTCTCAAGAATCATGAAAGGCGATTTGAATCAATATGTATTTACTTGGCATTCTCGAATACTTGTTGCCATTGCTCGAGCATTACTGCCATTCTCGAGAATCTAATACTTATTCTCGAGAATCATGTTATATCCAGACATGATGTTGTGGCAAACTATGTATACTCAAGAATCACTTGTGGGTATTCGAGCATTAGTTCAATTCTCGAGAATTCAATCTTATTCTCGAGAATCAGAACAACATAAGATTATTTGATTTTTCCATGCTATACTCGAGAGTCCTGAGGTCATTCTCGAGAATCAGAAAGGATATTCTTGAAAATGTTTGTTTCTGGTTCACAAATTGAGTTACTTATATTTTTGTCTTAAATCCTTTAAGCCTTTTGTTATCATCAAAACACATGGGATCTAACACCATAGAGGAAAAGAAAACATTTAAACCCTTGCAAAGTTCAGGGAATGATTTGCCAAAAGGGTGCTAGGATTTCTGAACCAGCAATAAATGTTATGACATAACCTTTTGCTTTAACCTTAATCTTCAATCTAATACTCATTTAATCATATGAAACTCACTAACAAACTGATTAAACATAGTTAAGAATAGTAATGAGTGATGATAAGAAGTATCTAGATCTTACATGAAGATTTCGCAAATTCGAGAAAGCTGATTTTCAAACAGAGCAATTTAAAATGGAGTTTGCAATATTTTCTCAAAGAGCAAACTCGAGTTTAGTTCTTCCTCAGGGAAACATCGAGATTGAGCTTTGAAGAACACTTTGAAATAGGAGCAAACTCGAGTCATTAAGTGACAAACTCAAGTTTGAGACTTTTTAAAATAAAAATAAGCTTAAGTCCACAAAGCTCAAACTGGAGTTTCCAAATACAAATTCGAATTTTCTTAAGTTCAAAAAAGTGAGAAGCTCTCGGCTTGCCACAAACTGGAGTTTAATAAAACAAACTCGAGTTTCCTCAAAAGAGTAGAAACTTTGAAAACTCTCGGCCAAGCGCAAACTTGAGTTTCCTATGCTAAACTCGAGTTTGCTTAAAAGATGAAAAACTTTAAAATCTCTTGACCAAGCACTAACTCGAGTTTGATAAACTAAACTCGAGTTTAGTTAAGTTTATAAAACCTTAAAAGCTCTCTGTCTAACACAAACTCGAGTTTTCCATAACTGACTCGAGTTTGCTTTAACTTGAAAAACTTGAAGTGCTCTTTATATGATATAAACTCGAGTTTACCAATACAAATTCGAGTTTAGCTAAGTTTAAATAATTTGAACTACTCTCTGTCAAGTTCAAACTCGAGTTTGACAATACCAAACTCGAGTTTGCCTTTGACAGTAAGTGTTTCAACTTAACAAAGACAAACTTCAATTGAGTTTACAATTGTCAGTTATTATCAAAACACATAGAGAACTAACAAGTCATTCACAATAGAAAAATCTATATTCACAACAGGAAATGCTATATTCACAACAAAATTTAAATACCTGGATTTTGTTTCAAACTCAGGTCCCTACAGAGGCCATTCACAACAGAAAAAACTAGATTCACAATAGGAAGTGTTATATTTACAACAAAAATTAAAACTTGGCCATTCACAACAAAATTTAAACACTTGGATTTTGTTTCAATACAAATAATATCAAAAAACTTCCTAGGGACTTTTTTGATATGTGATTTTGGGTTGAGACTTTTTTGATATTTTGTATGTTCCTTGTAACCTGGCTGTCATTTTCCCATATTATATATACATACACACCAGCTCCCTTAGACCTTTCTGGCTCCCATAAACCGACACACACACATAGTGGCAGAGCCACACTAGTGCAAGTGTGGTCACGGGCAGACACAAATCTCCAGTAGCCAATGCATTTAAATCGCAGAATTGTAACTCGCAATCAATGCAACAAACATAGTAAAAGCATTCACCGGCGGCACGAGTGTAACATCCCGAATTTTGGGATTTGAAATTTATATATTTTATGGGAATTAATTATGTAATTTTGGTTTAAAATAATTATGAGGTTAATTATTGGAAATTTAGGGTTATTTTTTTCTTAATTTATTTTGGGAAAATAATAATTCAAATAAGGAATCATTTATGTCTAAAATTATAGAAATAATATATGAGAATTAAACGGTGAAAATTGGCCAAATGATAAAATTAATTATTTGAAGATTAGGAATTTATTTTCTATATCATATTTAAAAGTAAAATTATAAAAAAAATTAATAAAAATAAATTAAAGATAAAATGTTGATGAGCACAACATGTGGCAAATATGTATATGTATATATGTACCCCTTTTCAATATTAATTCAAAGATGAAGCACGGACTGAAACGTATATATATTAAAAAGCCAACATGGAAAAAAAAAACATAAAAAGAAAAAAAGAGAGAGATAATAATCATAATAATAAGACGCTACAACAGTCACAGATATAAGAACCAGTCTCCCTCGTAGCCCTCTGGGTCATTCTTCACGGATGCTTTAGGGTTGCGAATTCGAGCCTGTTATCTGTATACTCTCTTCACGAAACCAAACAGCACCCCCTTTCGTTATTTGGCCAACTGTTGTGCTAGATTAGGAAAGAAAAAGAAAAGAAGACAGAAACACATGCACGCCATCGGAAAAGCACAGTTCCCTTTCGGCCAATTACTGTTCACACGCAACAATAGTTCTTGAGCCCAGCGCCATGAACCAACTTACTCTTCCCTCTCGAACCAGATTATTTTTTTGTTATATAGAGCCATTGCTTCTTGTTCTCATCAAGGGTGTGCTCTGTTGCAACTAGCAAAAACAGAGCAGATATGTTGATGATGTGAAGCTGAGAGTCCGAGACACAGCGAGAGTGAGAAAGTGAGAGTCCAACGGTTTTGTTTCTTTGCATATTGCATCTCTGGAAACAGAGGTACCTTCTAGCTCTCCTCCTCCTAGTTTTATGTGTTTTTCCCAACTTAAGTTTGGAGTTTTGTTCTTGGTATTACGTTGGAAAAAAATCTCTGAACCAGAACCGAACCCAAGTTGCTGTCAAAACCATGCTTGGTTGTGTCCTATGTGTCGTTATAGGTATTAACGTTTTATTTATATATATGTAAAGGAGAGGGAAAGTTTACTTTCTGTTATATATATATATACCGATACTTATGGGAAAGATAAAGAAAACTTGATGATTATATGCAAATATAAAACCCAAAGTTGAAACATATACACACACGTTGCCGCATTCATGTATGTGTGAGACTATATATATATATATATATATATATATATATATATATATATATATAGGGTAAAGGATTTCTCCAGTCACTGGAGATAGAGTTATCTCCAGTGACCCCAAAACTACGTCGTTTTGGATTAATGAATGGTATTTCTATAATTTTGTTTATTTTTTAATCATATAAACTTTACCGAAACACCCTTCATTAATTCACCTAAAATTACTAACACACCCTTCATTAATTCAAAACGACGTAGTTTTGGGGTCACTGGAGATAACTCTTTCTCCAGTGACCGGAGAAATACTTTTCCCATATATATAAGGGTTATCGTTTGTCATGTCACTTGACATAAGGTTATGTCAAGTCACTCCAAAATTACGTCATTTTGGGATTAGAGGAATTAATGAATTCTCAAAACGACGTAGTTTTGGGTCGGAGGAATTAATGAAGGATCTTTTAATAAAACTCATATAATTAATTCTAAAACAAAAATACAAAAACACCCTTCATTAATTTCCTTAACTCCCAAAATGACGTAGTTTTGGGCTCACTTGACATAATCTTATGTCAAGTGACATGACAAACGATAAACTCATATATATATATATATATATATATATATATATATATATATATATATATATATATATATATATATATATATATATATATATATATATATAAACATAAACATGGCACTTGATAGGTACACATGAGTATGCGTTGTATAAGTTTTTGTCCAAGCTCCGGAAATATATATATAGCTACATATAAAGATAGAGGAAACCTGATTTATTTTTCTTGCTGTACGTTAAGATTAGGAATATATATGTATTATAATAAAATCTATTTTATGTTGTTAGTATTTTATAACCTCCTATATAATAGGATCTAATCTAACTAATTCCTATATTATTTCACTTATAATATTATTTACAAAATAATATATATATAGTGAAGCATATTTTATCATTCATTAATTTCCTAATTTAAAGGGTTAGGATAGCGGCTGAGAGTTTAAATTAATGGTAGGGAAATAATAATAATTAGTAAAATAATAATAATAATAGAATGAATAAATAATAATAAATAGATATTTTTATTATTATTAAGAAATTATTAATACATAATAAAGGGAATTATTAATTAATAGTACTTATTAGTTACAATGGTCTCACTGATAATTTGTATATTTTTTAATTTTATGAAATTATAAGTTATAATTTTTATTATGTATATTTTTAGAAGAATTATTAATGATTAGTAATTGGTTGTGGTAGATTGATTTTTAGCGTGTGTTTGAGCTCTTGGATTAGGAGCAGTGTGATAATAGTTAGCTTCGGCGAGGGGTAACCACTTTCCACTTGTTATGTGTATTAGTATGTTGTTTGTGAGTATTTTGTGAAATGATTATGAATATTTTAATAGAAATTTCCTTGTGGAACCTTATGATTTGAATCGTGAAATATATACATATATTTATTTATGTATCTTGGAAAACGTTGGTGCACGATGGTTGGCTTTCTATTGTCTCATCTGTTCAATGAGGGACTAGCCCACTAGTTCAATGAGGGCTTACGACACCCCACTAGTTCAATGAGAGGAAAAGACCCATGTCTGGGACATGTGCTCTGAAGATTTTGGCTGAATCTCATCACATGACCAGTGAGCTTTTGAGTAACCAGTAACATGGATGTAACTTAGCCCATGGGTCTAGTCGGAGGAAATAAGGCGGTTCGGTTGGATTGGTGGGAGGCATATTGGGAATTGTGTTAATGAAAACTGTGATACAGAATTTTTGACATGAAAATTTGTGTCGAGTATATTAGTGAATTATATTTTTTATGCTTTGTTATATAAATTGTTCCACTTGGCACCTCACTAGCACATATTAGTATTCGTAATAAGTTGAATTGATGGTTACCACATTTTTCAGGTGATAATTCTCGTGCGGGTCCATCAGGGAAGACCTCAGAAGCTTAGGCTACTCTGCTAAAAGTAGTGCTTCTGTCTTTTTGGTTTATGTTGGATGTTTGTATATTGCCACGTTATGACTCATTTTGCTATTTTAGCAAGTGATAACGCATTACTTAGTTGTTGATCAACCCTTTTAAGTGATTATATTAAGTAAAAGGACGTTACAATGAGCGACAAGATGACGCGAGAAGAAAGACTAGACAGAACGTGACAGAGGTGGCTTAGAGAGCTTCTGTGCTCAACCCATTTCTCGTGGCGGTGGCTGTAAAGAGCTCAATTCTTTTTCACACCATGCTCCTTCACGCAGTCAGCCCAATCAGGAACTATTCGAAGGATTGAGATCAGGGTTTCGGAGGGGGAGGAGGAAGAATTAGGGGAGTGAAACTATGTGAAAGGAGTAGGGTTTGAATCTGAGAGTTACGTTCCGGGTTTGGAGGGAAGAACAGGGTCGAATTTGATGATAAATTTTCGGGTAAATTTGGAGGAGAGTGGGTGTTGGTGGTGGGTTTGATATGATACGGAGGTTGCTTCATTGGTGCAAACAAGAAGCATAATTAGGGTTTGAAGAATGAGGAAGGAAATGACAGCATATTCTTGAGTGTTTCAGGGAAAAAAAGCGTGGGTCTGGGTGTGTGCTAGGTACACAGTGAGGCAGTTAATTGTGAAGCATGTTTTTACACGTTTCAGATATGGGGGAGAAAATTAAATTATTTTAAAAATCCAATTAAAGAAATTTTAGTTGAAAAATAATAATGAAAAATTATGTTTGGACTCCCTTGAAATAACTTATGCAATTGAACCTGAGACCACGTACTTGTTATTATTATTTTAATACAAATAAGCATAGTTCTCATATATTTTGTTAAATGTTGTAGGCTAAAACTCCCCTTATAAGATTGCTGATGACCATTTGTAAGGGATTAAAATGGGAATAACGCTTTCTCTAAAAATGGCGAACGAGAGAGTGAGAGAAGGCGAGCGTAAACAGGGGGCGGAGAGTGGCGGTAAGGAGGGGTCGGGTGGCGGAGATGGAGAGGGTGACGGCGGTAAGGGGAAGTTGAAGGAAGGGGGATTGAGATTTGTGACTGGCCGTGTGGATGAGAAGCAAAAAGGCAAGTCGGTTGGCTCTAACGAGGCAGGATCAAGAATCCAGAGTGGTCCATCTAAGTTGTCTTATAGGGACAAGCTATTATCTCCCGGCTGCGCAGGCTTTCTGGTAAAGCACTCAGAGGAAGATGACATCATGCAAGGATGGAAGGAATATTTTCACAGAATGAATGAGAAGGATGTCGGTTGTGACCCGGAGGAACCAAATAAGGAAGAGACTCAGGCGGAGAGAAGGCTGGAAGGGAAACCAGGGACTCTAAAATTCACTGCTGAAGAGTACACTGCCTGGTGTCTCCCCTGGATGAATTCTCTTATTATTAAGGTTCTGGGAGCGAGTTTTCCTACATACATTATTCGGGATCGTATCAATCGGATGTGGCGGCCAAAGGATCCCTTAAAACTTATCCCTCTTAATAATGGATACTATATTGTCTCTTTCTCTAACAAAGAAGACAAAGAATATGCTTTTCAGGAGGGACCATGGATGATAGAGGATCACTATTTGATTGTCCAGAGATGGCGTCCTAATTTTAACCCTTGGAAGGCCGATCTAAAGTGTAATATTGCGGCTTGGATTCGGCTACCAGATGTTCCCTTTGAGTTTTACAATGTTGAATCGCTTCGTCGTATAGGTAACATGGTTGGCAAAATGATCAAAGTGGATCGCTCTACCTCTATATATGATAAAGGAGGCTTTGCGCGTATATGTGTGGAGATTGATCTTAAACAACCCCTAATACCGACTTATATGGTGTTCGGGGAAGAGCGGCCCATCATATATGAAGGGCTTCATCAGGTTTGCCTTGAGTGTGGAAAATATGGGCATATAAAACAAGGGTGCCCATTGAGGTAGCAGGAGACGTCCGATAAGAGGGATGACCAGCAGACTAAGGATTCCGGTTCTGGAGATGGGGGGATAACAAAATGGAGAAGGAATCACATGTCGATGGTTCTGGCGGTGAAGTAGCAAACAAAACTCATATTGATGGAGTTGCAGGGGTGTCTACCGGCGACGAGGGGGACGATGTGAATCCTTTTGGGAAACTGCGGATTTTGATGAGGGATTTTAGTGGGGTTATTAATTCGGTTGGGATAAAAAAAGAAAAAACTGAGCATGTGCAGCAGGTTGTGGCGCAAGATTTGTTGGAGAATAAATTCCCATATCAGCGGCTAAAATCAAGGAAGGCAGTTATGGCAGGATCGAGGCTAATAAAAAGGCTTGGTCAACGATGGGGTTTAAGGAAGACCGAGTGGATTCAAGTTGGTTCAAAAAGAAAGAATATTTCTAAAGGGAAATTCAAAGGCAAGGAGTATAAAGCTCTTGTACGTGGCAAAGACGCTAACAGCATGTGTGTGGGCCAGGATGTGGTCAACTCCAACTTGAATTCTTTTCATGCTTTGCAAAACGTGGAGCCCAACCGAATCAATTTAATGCCTAATTCATGTAAGGTGGCTAGCATAAATGGTGAATTAATTAAATGTGACGTCCAGATCCCTATTATTGTGGAGACTCATCCAAGTTCGGATTTGGTGGCGTTGCATCAACATAGTATCGTAGGGGCTGCGGTACATGTACATGATAATATTTTGAATTCTCACCAACTAGCAGATGAACTCATGAGTGATCAGGATAAGGCGGAGGGGGAACCGGCCACACCCCAACACACCCCACTCGTTTCCCAATGAATTACATGATTTGGAATTCAAGGGGTACCGGGGCACGAAGCTTTCCTGCCCTTGTTCGTGATCTCAAATCTCACTATAAGCTGGATTTTATTGCAATTTTGGAAACAAGGTGTTCAAAAGAGGCATCCTCAAGAAGAGCTAATCAGATGGGCTTCCCTCATATGGAGCTAATAGACAGTGAGGGTTATAGTGGTGGTATTTGGTGTCTTTGGGAGTCTTGTATCTCACATGTTGTGGTTTTAGAACGCCATCATCAATACATGCATCTTCAGATTACGGATGCATCAAACCATTCTTGGATGTTTACCGTGGTATATGCTAGTCCATCCATCGTCAGTCGAAGGGCATTATGGAGTAATCTTTCCCGGATTGCCTCTACGACTCAAGATCCTTGGCTGATAGGGGGTGATCTTAACGGCACAATGCTTCACCGTGAACGGCGGTCATCCGCCACGTTCCGATGCTCCTATGACCGTGACCTCCTTAGATGGGTTGACATGCACGACTTACGGGATGTTGGATTTGTAGGACCAGAGTTTACATGGAAGCGTGGAACATCTGAGGCCAGGTTAGATAGAATGCTTGCTAATGACCTGTGGGCTTCGTCGTTTCCTAATGCTTCGGTGGCCCACCTACCGTATTTTAAATCAGACCATCGGCCGTTACTCCTCAGCCTGGACTCGGTTTTGCCTTCTCCTAAACCTAACCGACCCTTTAGATTCATTGCTGCCTGGGTCCTTCATGAACAGTTTGATGATTTTGTTAAACATAATTGGGGTCAAGACACTAGGTGGGTTCATAATATTTCCCAATTCACTCAAGCGTGCAGTAAGTGGAATAAAGAAGTGTTCAAACATACGAGGGAAGAAGAAGCATCTCTGCGCCGTCTAGATGGGATTAATAGGGCATTTGCACAGTTTGGCCTGCTTCCTAAGTATGAGGAGCTTCAATTTTCTATTTGGAAAGAGCTTGAGGATGTTCTCCTCCAAGAATCCTTAATTTGGGCGCAGAAAGCTAGAGCAGAATGGTCAGTATATGGGGATCGTAACACACGCTACTTTCATTCTCGTGCTAACCGTCGACGGAAGACTCAAAAAAAAAAGATGTGGAGGGACGTGGGTTTTGACACCGCTCGATTAAAGGTATGGCTACCTCTTTTTTCTCCACTCTTCTTACGGAGGAAGTGTCAAAACGCCCCACTCTGGTTTGCCCCATGACTTTTCCTTGTGTGGAGAGGGACTTACTCCAATGGTGTAATAGAGAGATCTCGGATATTGAAGTGAAAGATGCTATTTTTAGTATGGGAGGACTAAAATCCCCGGGACCTGACGGCTTAAATGCACTTTTTTACTAAAATCAATGGAGTACGGTATGCACATCTGTCACTAACTATGTAAAGTACCTGTTTGCTAATCCGCAGGCTATAGCTGAGATAAATAGTACGTTAATGGTACTCATTCCTAAGAAGGAACACCCCGAATCAGTGGGAGATTTGAGACCAATAAGTCTTTGTAATGTTATTTATAAAGCAGTCTCAAAAATTATTGTGAATCGTTTGAAGCATATTCTGCCCAAGGTGATAGCCCCGAACCAATGCAGCTTTGTGCGGGAAGGCATAGCAGTGATAATATAATTGTTGCTCAGGAGGTAATACACACTATGCGGAGCCTGAAGTCAAAAAAGGGATTCCTGGCAATTAAAATCGACCTTGAAAAAGCTTATGATCGGGTTAATTGGAATTTCTTGCGTAGCTGCCTCCAGGAGATTAATATTCCAAGTAGTCTTACCCAGGTAATCAATCAGTGCATTTCTTCTTCTAGTATGCAGTTGCTATGGAATGGGGATAAAGCCGAGTCCTTTCACCATTCGAGAGGTGTCCGGCAAGGCGACCCGCTTTCGCCCTACCTATTTGTCATATGTATGGAGAAGTTGGCGCATCTTATTCAAGAGGCAACTTCCAAAGGTCGTTGGAAGCCAATTCGACTCACACATTCAGGGCCCCCTATTTCTCACTTGTTTTTGCGAGATGATATCATGTTGTTCGCAGAAGCCTCTATGGACCAGGTCGCCACTATTAATTCATGCCTCAAGACCTTTTGTGATAGTTCGGTCTAAAGGTTAATCATCAAAAAACTAGAGTCTTTTCTCAAAAAATGTCCATCATGTAAGGAGAACTGAGATGTGTGATTCTTTGGGGTTTTCAATTACAAGTGATTTGGGAAAATATTTAGGTGTCCCTTTGCACCATGATCGTGTGACTAAGGAATCCTATCACTATGTGGTTGATAAGGTAAAGGTAAGACTATCTAACTGGAAGGCGAAATCGCTCTCCTCGGCTGGGCGATCTACCCTTATTTCCTCAGTCGCTACGGCAATCCCGGGGGGTAAGGGTTATAAGAAACAAATATGGATGTGGATCTGATGTCATACCAAAGATTGAGGTGAATCGGCCTGGTTCTAATCTTTGGAACGGTATTAAGCGGACTTGGAAGAAGGTACAGGAGGGAACTGAAGAACTGCCTAGTGGGGGGCTCCGTTGGAAATGGAACAAGAATGGCATGTTCACAGTTAAATCAGCATACGATGCAATAAACAGTGACGTGGTGCACCCTGATCCGATATGGGGGAAGATATGGAAACTGCAGATACCGGAACGTTGCAAAATGTTCCTTTGGCTTGCTACTCATAAACGGTTACTCACAAATGTCTCCAGGTGTAAGCGGGGCCTAAGTTTTGAAGCCCGATGTACAGTTTGCAATGGTGAAGCGGAGTCGCTTATCCACGTTCTCAGGGATTGTCCTATTACTACTGATCTACATTTGTCATCGAGGTAAGAACCAACGGGCGAGATGAATGGAGGCACCTCTTTGCGGTTGTGTGCTGGTGTTTGTGGCGGAGACGCAATTCTGCCATCTTCGAAGGAAAAACGACCTCAAACGTGTCAATACAGCATAGTGCGACGGCAATGGTGAATAGTATGCAAGATGCTCGAGCCAGGTACAGTAAGCTAAATAACCGACAGCAGAGGGAGGAGATTATCTCTGGAAATCACTGGCACCCACCACCGTCAGGGAGAATCAAGATCAATACTGATGGGGCATACTCTCAATACACTGCTGGTGTAGCTAGCGGAGGTCTTCTACGAGATGAATATAGTTCCTTCCTTCGAGGTTTCATGTTCAAAGGGGACCATGGAGATAGCGTCACGGCGGAGCTATGGGGTTGCATTCATGGACTTAAACTTGCATGAGACATGGGGTATAGAGATGTAATTTTGGAGGTTGATTCAGCAGATGCAGCAGAACTGATAAGGAATCCCATCAGCTCGGCGCATGAGGATAGTCTCCTTCTCGATGAGATTAGCAGCGTGATCGATAGACACTGGAAGGTCGAAATTAACCACGTCAGTCGATGGGCAAACGCAGCGGCAGATTATTTGGCTAAAGCAAGCCTTTCTTCTTTACCAGGTTTCCAGATTGTATCTCATGCGGACCTGGATCTTGAAAGGCTTCTTGCTTCTGATAAGACTTAGTTTTGTTTTTGGTTGCTTTCTGTTATCAAAAAAAAAAAATGGGAATAACGTTTTTTGTTGTAAAGGATAAAAAGGTATTTACTCTTCTTTTTAATTCAATCGTCCTACTCCTTATATGAACTCTCACCCTCAACTAACAAGCCCTGATATCCGGACCCTCCCTAATAAGGGATCTTTTCTTTTCAAGTAGATCATTAGGGAAGATGTTCGGGGATGGCGAAACACCGTTTCTTCCCGAAGAAATCATCGAAAGCATTCTCAATCGTATCCCAGTCAAATCCCTAATCAGATTTCAATGTGTGTGCAAAAAGTGGAAAAATCTCTTTAAAACTTCATCTTTCATCGCAGACCACCGCCTACACTCCGTTCATCATAACCCTTCTCTTCTTTTACAATCGGATCAATTATTTTTTCCGTTTCCTTTGAAGTTATGTTTGCTCGATGACAAGAAGCGAGTCCGTGAATTTCAGAACCCACCTATGATCGATTCCTTGCTTTTTACTGCTAAAATCATCGGTTCTAGTAATGGCTTGCTTTGTGTTAAATTCAATGAAATTGGTATGTACCCTCCTTCACTTTTATTGTGGAATCCAGTGATTAGAGAGGTAAGACAGATCCCTAGAACTATCGATGATTTTAAGGGTGACTGCATTTTAGGATTTGGGTTTAGTCCCATTGTTAATGATTACAAGATTGTGAGAGCTTATAGCTTTGACGTAGCAGTGAATAGAGTCGAAGTGTATTCCTTAAACAAGGGTTCATGGAAGGAAATAGGATTTAAGAAGTTGAAGGGTGTTATACTTTTTCATGAATATGTCTCTGCTAATGGTACTATATTTTGGATAGGGAGAAAATATGTGGATTTCATAGTTTCATTTGACATAGCAAAAGAAGTTTTTAGATGGATATAACAATGCCTATCTTACACCCTTGTGCAACAAAAGTTCTTACAATTTATGATAACAAACTTGCTATGTTTGTTGACATTACTATGCGTGGAGACCCTAAATCTTATTGTAATCAATTGTGGGTTATGGAGGATGGAACAGATACACCTAAAAGGAGATGGAGTTGGAGTATGAAATATAGTAGGTTCCGCTGTCCAGACTTAAGGTCCCCGGTTATTTGGGGGGATAAAGTTGTCTACAAATGCGATATTAAAATTATGCCAACAATCCGAAAGTTTCTTGGATTTAAACTAATTAGTAGATATGAACATGAAGCAAAGAATGATGAACCTAAAGTTGTTATACTTCTGTCCAATGTAAAGACCGATGCATTTAAGATATTTGCTATATGCAAATGTGACCCTCTTCTTCCTAGTTTCAATCATGTGGAGAGTCTGACACCAATTGACAACACCCATTGAAGAACCTGGATCATAGATCTTATTGCATTATAGATACTTTGTTTTAGCACTTTTTAGTTCAGATAATTCTTTATGCGCAAGGCTTGATGACAATACTGTTAAAGAAGCTGGAATATGTCATGCTTTCAAGTAATTGCTCCTCTCATGCAACTTTCTATCTTCTTTGTGCGTGAGGCTTTGGCTCCCAACAAGTGGATGCGGATGGCTCAGGATTTGGGATTTGGTAAGTTTGTGTTTTGAATCTGGTTTTCAGGTTATGATTAACTCTGGTTTATGGGTAGCTTGTCCTGAATTGAATTTCAGCGTTGTCTTGGAGTATATGGTGTTAGGGATGGTGGCTTTGGTTGTTGGGTTCTTATTGGTGTTTGATGTGATGATACTTTTTGATCCAGCAAGTGTAATACCTTTGACACTAATTGTTGAGACTTACAAATTGATGACTCAAATGAAATTGTGAATCGAATTTTTTTCTTTTTCCAAAGTTTTGGGAATCTTTCCACCAACCATCCCAACACCAAGAGCAAATTGAATTTCATTGCTTTAGCCAATGTTTGACTAGTTATCCCAATACAAGTCAATCAATGGAATTTTCATTTCTGTTCTTATAGGGGAGTTTTGCTTTTTGGGTAAAGTCTTTTCATTATCTTAATTTTATGATGCATTTTGTGTAAAATACTTCTTTCTTCAGGAAAAACTTTGATTCATTACATGATGTCATAACTGAATAAATCATAGACAATACGCTTTATGGCTAGTAAGGTCATAAATTTTCTAAGGATTATAGCAACAGTATCAGCTTTTATGTTCTGAGTTTATATGAATGTTGAAAATGCTAATTTTAATTGAGCCTGACAATAATAGAGTCTGATCTAGCAGAATTGAATGTTAGATAGCTAATTTTTTTAAAATAGGAAATTTAAGAATTACTGAAAAAACATGTGATAGTTTGATGTGCCTCGAATTGACCTAGTTGACTTTTTTTTTGAGAGATTAAGGAAACTAAATAAGTTACTTAATCATCATATGTTGTATATCCTTAGATTATATATTAGTTTATTAGTAAAATTAATTAGTTTGAAGAAAAAATTTAAAATAAAAATACTCTAAAATAATTTAAATAGTTTCCTTAATATCTCTAAAAAAGTCAACTAGATTTTATAATTAGGATTGGAGGGAGTATTAGTTAACATAATATGATTAGTTTCATTCTCATGGACTTCTGGTATATGTGTATGGACCAAATAAAGGTAAAATGGCAAATTTGTGGTGGAAGCTTTTAGCCAAGTGAGTCTAACATTAACTTTCAATTGATGTAATATTCTCTTGGAAGTTTAAAAATGGGTATAATATTGTTTTATAATAATGAGAAAAGGCAAAGGGGAGAAGAGGAAGGAGCAATAGTAACAGAGGTCTTCAAGAACATATAATAATAACAACAAAATATCTTTTCAAATTAGGTTAGTAAATATAAATAAGTTGTTGTTTAAGGTAGGAAGTGTCATCGTTGTCCGTAAGAAAGAAAATATAAGTTCAAATTACGATAAACACATTTCTTTACGTTTTAAGCCTCGAAAGAGAAAACCCATTATATTATTAAAAAGAAATGTCAATAGATGTCTGTGACTGTGGCTGATAAGGAAGTTTGATTGAAGCAGACTCTATTGTATATTCTATTATAGAGAGAATACTTTTTCTCGGTTTATTTGGCATTAAAAGTAAGGTTTTTAGAGGATAGCTTCTAGGGGGTTTTGCTTTATAAAAAAATTTATAGTTACTTTTACACTTTTAGTATTTGTCAACGGTTATTTTAGCACCTTAACTTTTCATTAAAAACCTCACAATTACAGACATTTGGGATTATTAATGATATGGTCAATTTTACTTTCAAAAAATACTTTATAGTTACTGTTACACTTTTTGTAAAAGTTGGAGGTTATTTAAGCTTCTTAATCCTAAGAATTATATTCTTTAATTTAAGCCTAACCAAAGAGAAAACATGTAGACTTTAAATTTAAAAAATAGGAAAAGTTAGTTTTACATGAACGAAGTTTTTTCCAACTAAAACGTGTAAGGGAGTTGGGTTCCTACTGCTTAGTGCTTCCTGGTTGCCTACTAACAAACGGGATTTAAACTCAACTTTATGAATTATGAGCCATCACTTCACCAACATTTGTTGATAATACTAAAAAATAATACTATATCCATGTTCTTAAGGTGGTGAGGTAGTATTTTTGTTAATAAAAGCTGGAATTCATTACTTCAAAAGAGGCAAAGATATTTAGTATCCCTTCGATTTTAAATATACAATAAAATTGACTTTTTCAAAAAGATTTAGAAAGTTAATTAAATTACTTTAAAATATTTATATTTGTCATTTTTTGTCTAAAATATTTTGCATGCTTTATAAATTGATATATACAATGTGCAATATGTAGCCTCCCTTAGATCACTGTCCATCATTATTCTGCTGATTGGATTCATAAGCTAACACATAGTCAAATAGAAACTCATCCATTTGACTGTATTGTTTCAAGCTCACCGATTCTTAAGATACACCCGGTCAAATGCATAAGGTTAAGGTTGGACTATGGCTCCCCTCCTTAAAAGAGCACAACTAAAAAAGTGTCACATGTCTCACAGCTTAAATGCAATCCTGACCAAAGGAAATTATAGAGGAAAGGGCATTGACAAGTACCATCCACTATGCACCGAATGATGATATAAAGAGATTTCATCATACGAATTCCTTCTTATTCCAACCCATCACAAATACAGCCGCCATAACAATTATATTCAATCAAATAAAGTATAATAAATCATGCTTCCATAAATATCATCACATATTTAAACATGGAAAAAAAACAATAAACCAACATCTCATAAAGTCTAGTCGGATCAATCTATCATTTGTGAAATTAATTGAATTAAATTGTCATTTTTAAAATTTGAAGGAATAAAATGTTATTTTCAAAACTAGAATGACTAAACTGTTATTTTTAAAATTTGTACCCAAAATGTCATTTTCACTTTTTATTATAAAAATATTAAAATTTTACAGTACATATACATATAATTTAGTTTATTTTTTTTAAAAAAAATTATTCATTCATAATCATTTATGAAAGATTAATATTCAGAGTTGACTGTAACTTCCAAACTTATAAATAATCACTACTTAAAAGCTCTCAATGAGAGTTTTTAGCATCCCTAAGGTTGGGTTTGTGTCAAATCCCTTATTTCTTGACATTCATTAGAGTAATCACATACAGCACAACGGTTGAATAAGAGTAACTTGAATATCTCAATACAAAATACTAATAAGAGTTTTCATAGGGTTCATACAATTATGGATTAAGGTGCAGATTTTCCAACCAACTATTACCCGAGGAGTGTCTGGCACAAAAAACAATTGAGGGGACCAAAATTACCAATCAACAATTAAAAAGTGAAAAAAAAAACCAAATAGCTATTAAAAAAAACTATAACAATTAAGTAAAAATATGAGGTATTTGCGTAGGACGGTGGCGGAGACACTGGAGAAAAGAGTGGTTAAGCATTCTTGTTGGATAAGGCAAACACCAACAAAGATAGGACCCATGGGAGTAGGCGCTGTGGCAGCGACGTGCACTGCTTGTGGCATCGGAGGGATGGAACTAGGGTGCAAGACGCGTGCTGGTCGAAAGTTGTGGACTACTGGATGAGTTCAAGAGGGTGAGTGGAACACCCAGCAATAATGGAAGCTTTGGAGACGCCAACGTCGCTGACACTGTGACAGTCAATGGAAGACGGAGACACCAAAACAGTGACGGGGTAATAGTTCGTTGGCGAATCTGCACCAAATTGTATTTTTTTTTTCACTTTTTAATTGTTGATTGGTAATTTTGGTCCCCTCAATTGTTTTTTGTGTCAGACGCTCCTCAGGTAATAGTTGATTGGAAAATTTGCACCTTAACCCTACAATTATTTAAGAACTCCAAAACAAAATAGTAGATAACCAACAGTAACACCCGAACCAGTCCGGAACCTTCACTTTTCGGTATCTACCACCTTGCCCTTAGATTCACGTCCACTATGTTGACCACCTTTTGCACTATTAGGAAGGGCTGAGATTTCAGTGAATCCCAGAGTAACAATTAATCTCACATAAAATGTATATACAGTATATGGTAATTAACCACAATTCATACATACAATACAATTCATTCAAAATTCAGACATACATTCAATATGCAAGTATTTACTTCATTCAAAGATTCACTGATTCATTCCCACAGCGCTGGCTATTCTATTGGACATTAGTCCTTCTATTCAAAATTCAATACATTCCATACATATAATTCAATGGTAAATACATGCATATAAAGTCATACACAGTATGTGAGAGAAAAGTTACTACCTTGTGGTCTTCCAAATTCTTGAATCGACTTCCAATCCCTTAATCGTCCTAGGCAAGTATCAAATCCTATATTTATGGACGGACGAGTTATTACTCATCCAAATTTTCCATTTACCCAAAATACTAGAGTTGGTTATATTTGCTATCAATTGCCCTTATTCATTTATTCTCGTTCAAATTCTAAAAGCTGATAGAATTTTTTACTAAACTTTGAAAAATCACAACTCCCATTGTACAAGTCCAATATGGGTGTTCTTTGGTTCATTCTAAACTTTAGGATATGTACTATATACCCACAAAATTTCAGCTTCAAAAGAGTTCGTTTACCCTAGATTTGCCTGACTTAAACATAGGTGCTTTGGCAATGTGAATAGTGACGCTACAGTAACACGTGAGGGTACTGTTCACTTACGAAAATACTGTAGCAACTGGTATATTCACCTCTGTTTCAGCTCCAAAAACACAGTTTCAACGTTCTACAATTCTCTTTAATTCCCACGTGTAATAGACAAATGGAAAAGATCAAAAACTCACCTTGGTTCAGATGCAACGTTCAAATTCTTTCTTAATCATCTCTCTTTCTCTGGACTGTCTCATTGTCTTCACTGTCACTGATTACTATCTAACGTTCTCTCTATTCCAGCTGTCTCGGTCTCTCCAACTTCTAGTTTCTGTGTTAAAGCCGAAATGACAGACACAGAAATGCTCAGCGTATTTTCAGTGTTCTCGCGTCTCTCTTGCTGATTGTTTGAATTGAATAAATGAGAATTATGCCAAAGGGTTCTATCAGATATAATGAGAGAGTACGTGGCCGGGCATAATACTCTGGATGCAAGAGAATTTGTGGATAATAAAAGCTGTCCTACCGAAGATAAAGAGAGGTAGTGGAGCGTGAGAATAATTCCTTATGTCTCTCCCTTTGTGCTGTCGTCTTTTGCAAATTAAATGGAGAGTGGGGTTTAAGATAATGCCAATAATTCTGCCCAATCCTTTTCTAATAATCCACTGGAGAAAAACGAAATGAGTGGAAATGGGGCTTTATCCAATTATGTGTGCACTATCAGTTGACCCGCTTGACTTAAATAATATACATACTGATAGTGTAGTATGATTTCAAGTGGTGTTTGTTTAAGGAAAAGTTGCTCATGTGCTGTCATGCTATATATCCAATTCTTATCGTGTCTGCCATAACTAGGCTGATAAGAAAACGCATAGGCTGCAGAATAGTAATAATTAAATAGGTAGTGGTTAATCAAACGGCATGGGTGCTTTTCACTTTGTCTGCATAATGAATAAACAATAGATGTAGTGGAACATACGTGGAATGTTTGGAATAAAGAAGTTGTCCACTATTATTATTAAAATAAAGTAGGATCTGTGGGATGTTACAGTTTGGTTGGAGGTGATGAGGGGGGAGGGAACAGGGGAGGTGTCCACCCGAGTGTGAAAAGTCAGATATGATCATAATATGACATGTTTCCAAAGTTAATGTGTGGAAAACGATCTAAAAAGCTATGTAATTTTAAAAAATTTCTATGGATACTTTGGGAAAAAATTTTGCTCCCCTCATTTCAAACCAAACTGTGTGCTCGGTGTGTTGGGAGTGTGCGCCCCACCCTTTATACCCTTTATTGATAATCTAGGTTTAACCGTCCACTAACATGTTATGTTATATATTTCCTCTTGTTTTTATTATAAGTCACCAACTAACTTTTTTCACAAACCAATAAGAGTAGTTAAAGTCAATAAATTGTCCTAGAATCTAAGTAATTTTCAATAGTACCTCTTCTAATTGCACTAAACTCTATATTAATTATTACTCTCACCCATTACCTTTATTAATTAGGGGTAGACATAGAACAAAATAATCAATGCTCATTGGGAACAAGCAAATGCCTTACAAAAAGAACCAAATAAACTTGTTAGTTAGTGCCTTATAATAAGACTAGAGAGAGTATATATAATTTAGGACTTTCTCAATAATAAACTATTCATTTCAATAGGAACACATTTTCCCAGTCATTAATATTCTAGATTGATGATTCAAAATTAACAAAAGATTACGTTTTCAATTTTTATAATAATACCATCATTCATTACTTACTAAAATTAAAATATTTAATCAACTTACGATTTTTTTATTATTAATAGAGAATGTCAAAAAAGCGGATTTATCGTTAAAATACTTCTCCCGCCCAAAGAGCACATCAATCCCTAATTCAAAAATAGTCATCGTTCCTGACGCTGGGTTCTTCTTCCAAGTCGGACACTATGGCGGAGACGATGGTGCTTGGCAATCCAAAACTTCTTCCTCAAGCAATCATCAAAAACATTCTCAAACGACTTCCGGTGAAATCCCTACTGCGATTTCAATGTGTGTGCAAACAATGGAAAACTCTCATCAAAACCCCCTCCTTCATCGCTGACCATCTCCAGCACTCCACTTATCACAACTCTTCTCTTCTCTTCCAACGAAGTGGCAGCGACAAGGATCTTCCTGTGGATTTATGCCTTCTCGACTGCGAGAAGCAATTCCATGAAGTTCAGAACATTCCTCTCGATTCCTCGGTTCGTGTTAGGATCGTCGGTTCCAGCAATGGCTTGCTCTGTGTGGAACGTTCTAATGATCGGGTTCATTCGATTTTGTTGTGGAATCCAGCGATTAGAAAAATCAGTCAGGTGCACAGCAATGTTTATGATTTTGAGGGTAGTATCTATGTTGGATATGGGTACAGTCGAATAGTTGATGATTACAAGATATTGAGATGTTATGTTCCTGAAGATGAGTATGGAGATGAGGAGGAGGTTAATCGAGTGGAGGTTTATTCATTGAGCACACGTAGATGGAAGAAAGTCAAATTTGGGAACTTAAAGGGTTTAAATTTTCAATCTGACACTGTTTCTGCTAATGGAGCTATATTTTGGCTTGGGTCAAAACCAGATAAGGAGGAGGAATTGGTAATTTCATTTGACATAGCTGAGGAAGCCTTTACATTAGTAACAATGCCTCCTTTAGATGAAAGTCACAAGTACTCCGGCCATAAGCTTACTGTACATGAGAACAAACTTGCTGTGATTTCTCACTTTATAGAGGGTGTATCTTTTACAACTGATTCTTGGTATATTGATTTGTGGGTGGGGGAGGAAGGTATTGGTGCACCTAAGGAGAGATGGAGATGGACTAAGAAGTATTCTTTAATCACTTTTACAGACGCAGAGCATCCATCGGGTATCTTTAGGATAAATCCATTATGCATTTGGAGGGACGAACTTGTCTGCAATGGTGTTGAAATGTCTGGAATTGTTAGTAAAACTGAATGTGAAAAGAACATTGAAGTGAATGAAATGTTTGGTGAAACTGAATCTGAAGAGAACACTGAAGTGATAAGTGTTCTATGTCTGTCAAATCTTAGAACTAACAAATTGAGGAAGATAGCTACTGGCAGATGTGGTAATGAATTTTCAGTTATTTTGAGTCATGCAGAAAGCCTTGTACCAATTGATGGCAACGGCATTCGAGAGGTTTGATCCTAAATCTTAAGAGAGAATTGATATAATGGATGAGTTTTCTATATTTTTTGTCTGTGTGGTAGGTGATATAATGTGTTTGAGTTTCTGTTTCCCTCTTGCAATTTCTGTTTTCATTATCCTTCCGATCTCTTTTTCATATTGTTATTTTTAGTTTTGATTTTACCTTATAGTTTTTCTATTAAATTTAACCATGAGATGTCAAATGATGTAATTTAAAGTGCATACCTACAGATATAAAGTATAAAATTTTATAAAATAGATGCTCAGATTAACACCTTTTATGGCAAGTTGGCTATAAATCAAGTAGAATATATATCTACAGGATAATTTATATCTTGCGTTAATTTCAAAGATATGCTTTTCATTACTTTACAAGTTATACTCTATAGTCTGTTATGTTTCATTGTGGCATTATTTGAGGTAGCTATTTAAGTTACCTTTATGCTTCCCCTAGGTATATCCAATGAAAAATGATTCTTTTTCATGACGCACAGATTAAAATAGAATATCTTATTAGATTTCTAACATATTTACTCACCAATAACGGTCTTTTTTAATCATTTTTTAAAAGACATCTTGCATCCAAAAGGTTATTTTTTAATCTATCCTCTTTTCTACTTCATTTCATTTTTTGAATTCCAGTGGAAGCAACTCACCACTTCAATAATCAAAATCCTTCTCTTCTTTTCCAAATGAGTGGCAGAGGGAATTCTTTGCATTTATATTTGCTTGATTGTGAGATGTAAGTCCTTGAAGCTCAGAACCCACCTTTGATTGATTCCCTGTTGCGTGTTAGGATGGTCAATTTGATGTTTAGGGTTTAGGATTATGCAAGTTGTTTTCCACCTTAAAAGAGGGTATGTGCTTTTAGGATCTTTGGTAGTTCAAAAGAGTATTTTTGAAGAAATTTTTGATGACGTGCACAATATAAAATCTGTTTCTTTGTTCCACCAACCCATTCTTTCTCATTGTTCATAGCATTTTGTTCTTCCCAGGTAAACACTATTGGGCATAAGATAGTTGATGGGAACACACGATTTCTTCCTCAAGAAATCATTTCAAACATTCTCAAACGACTTCCGGTAAAATCCCTATTGCGATTTCACTGTGTATGCAAACAATGGAAAAATCTCATCATGGCCCCATCTTTCATTGCTAACCACCTCGACCACTCCACTCATCACAACCCTTCTCTTCTTTTCCAACGGAGTGGCAGTGATAAAGGTCTTCCTGTGGATTTACGCTTGGTTGACTGCAAGAAGCAACTCCATGAAGTTCAGAACATTCCTTTTGATTCCTCGGTTCATGTTAGGATCATTGGTTCATGCAATGGCTTGCTTTGTGTCGAATGTACTAGTAATCGAGTTCATTCTCTTTTCTTATGGAATCCAGCAATTAGAAAGATCAGACAGGTGCACAACAATGTTCATGATTTTGAGGGTAGAATCTATGTAGGATATGGGTTTAGTCCAATTGTTAATGACTACAAGATATTGAGAGCTTATGTTCCCGAAGATGAGGATGAGGTTAATCGAGTGGAAGTCTATTCTTTGAGCACACAGAGATGGAAGAAAATAAAATTTGGGAACTTAAATGGTGTAAATCTTAATTATGAAAGTGTCAGTGCTAATGGAGCTATGTTTTGGCACGATATGGAGGAGGATTTGGTAGTTTCATTTGACATAGCAAGGGAAGCCTTTACATTGATACCAATGCCTCCTTTAGACAAATATAAAAAGTATTTTCGCTATCAGCTTATTGTATATGAGAACAAACTTGGTGTGATTTCTCACTTTATAGAGTCTGTATCTTTTACAACTGATTCTTGGTATATTGATTTGTGGGTGGTGGAGGAAGGTGTTGGTGTTCCTCAAGAGAGATGGAATTGGACTAAGAAGTATTCTTTAATCACCTATACAGATGCGGGGCATCCATCAGGTGTTTTTAGGATAGATCCATTATGCATTTGGAGGGATGAACTTGTCTGCAACGGTCTGTCTGAAATTGATGGTAAAACTGAACGTAAAGAGAACATTAAAGCCGAAGAAATGTTTGAAATGTTTCTCAAAACTGCATGGGAAGAGAAGATGAATGAAATGAATGGAATATTTGGTGAAACTGAACCTGAAGAGGAGGATGAAGTATTAAGTGTTCTATGCCTGTCAAATCTTAGAACTAATGAATTGAGGAAGATAGCTACCGACAAATGTAGTATGAACTTTTCAGTTATTTTCAATCATGTAGAAAGCCTTGTACCAATTGACAGCATCCGCATTCAAGAGGTTTGATCTTAATTATTACCTTGTAGGTTTATTTTGTCTAAGCACTTTTAGTTGAAATGAACCCTTTAGTTTAAATCATTTTGTACTTATGATTCTCATTAACTTGTGTAGATATCATCTAGTATGATGAATGCTTATATTTAGTTCTAGGTGTTTTTAGCTTTTTTGAAGGCATATCTATTTAGTTATTCATTTTTCTTTCAAATATGGATATATAATACATTAGTTGCTGGTGCACGGATTATGTGGGATTTATTGTGCATGTAACATACCAATGTTTTTATTTCATCGTGTGACAGGAAAGCAAAGTAAGTTTTTGGCTTTTTCATTTCATTTCTAGTGGAGAAAATGAATCAAATAAACTGGTTTTTGTGCAAGTAGTTTTCTACTTTGCATGAGAGCTTTATGCTCTGGATTATTGAAGGATGGGAGTGCTAATTGCTAAGAACTTGCTGTGAGGTTCCCAATACGAAGTCTCTGTAATCTTATGCTAATCCTTTCATTCTCATAAGTAGCCTAATGCATGATTTGATGAAAGATGACATTAAAATATATTAACTTATGTGCTTGCCCATAAAAAGATAATTGGAAAATCATATGTTGAAGGTTGATACTATGCTGAAATTTTCTACAGAAACACAACAGAATCAATTTCCCACTGAAAAGTGACTATCACATGAAGCTTTTGCATGTGCTCTTGTTTGTTGTTTCATTTTGCTAGAAAAACTCTGGTATATTCTGGAGCAATCATAATCTAACATGTAGAACAACTTCGATGAAGCTAGTCATTTAATGAGGTAATATTGCTAAGTTATTGAACTTCAAAAAAAAAAAAAAAACAAAGAAAGGAAAATTGAGAATATTTGAACGAACAAAACCACAAACTTTTTATTGTGAATATTATTTTTAGGAGTTCCGTGGTGAACATTGAAATCCTTTAGTTCTAACGTGGTTATATTCCTTGCTAATTATATGGGGGAGACAGAAGGGGTTGTAGTTTGCTATGTATTCCAACAATGATATCAACCAAACATAGAGATAACTATTATTGTCACAAGAAGTATCAGACATTTTGGTATTTGAACTCCAGTTTTTTTTAATTGTTCTCTCATCATTTCAGGTACACCGGGCCTAATTTTGTCACATCCCTATGGGAAGTCTATCTTCCCTCTAGACACTGAAGACTTCAATGGATGACCAAGACGTTTTGCCCCACAATACTATTTCAGATACTTTGAAAAGACTTGTAAGATCCCTCACAGATTTCAGCTGCTGTGCAAAGCTTGAATACGATTTTATCAATATGCCATCTTTCATCAAGTATTAACTGCTTTTCTTCCTTTCAAATTTGGCTCTTGGTTTAGTTACTGGAATACTTTCTTCAGATATTGCGTGCTTTGATTGGATGGAGATCCTATTATTTTTGAGAATACCACTTGCAACAGTCCTTTTTTTTTTTGGTATCTCACTTCTTATTTTCAAATGAATATATAGTAACAGCTAGGGTAATGACAGTACCGCTAAAAAGGCCGGAGTAGGGGTCATTTTAAAAAATTCTCAGGGTAGGTTATGTATTTGTATAGTTTCTCCTCTCATGCAACTTCTATCTTCATGTGTGAGACTTTGACTCTCCAGAAGCTAATAGAGGTGGCTCTGAATTTGGAATTTGATCAGGTTGTGTTTTGAGTCTGATTATCAGCTTCTGAAGTCTAATTAAACATGGTTGTTGGATTAATTTGCCCTTAATTTCATAGTAGTTTTGTCTAGGAGCATATTCTACTCTACAGGAACGGCCTTAGCCTTAGGAACTGTTACTTTGAGTCCCCAGATTGTTGAACCAAACAGTGGCTTAGCTTGATTTGAGTCTTCCATGAAGGTGTGCTTTTTGGGAGGCATTCCAATTCCTCACTTTCATTGGCTGTTGTCCATAGTGTTGAAGTTGAGAGGCCCTATTTTAGCGTTGCTTAGTTTGGTGTAAGTGGCGTTCATTTTGGTATTTACCAGTTACCACTCTTGTTTGGATGAGAATAAAATGAGGGAGGAAAGAATATTAAGAAGGAAAACTTTCAAAATTATTAAATTTAAACTTTTTTATTAGTTTTTAAAGTTTTCCTTCCTAATATTCCTTTCCCCCTATTTTCCTTCCACCTTTCCCTTCATCCAAACATAATGATGCGTGAAGACTATTTTTTTTTTTTTTTTAAAGCAAAGAAAGAAATTGACGTAATGAAATTTCAACTTCATTGGAACAGTTTAAACAATCAATGACTTATTAGATGCAATTGAGATCAACTTTTATTTCAGTGACTCAAACTTTTGGGGTTCGGATTCTCTCACGTACCATTTTTCTTCTTATTTTTCATTAGCTTTAAATTTTGACCATCCATTTGATATCTAGCTGCTTAGAAAATGCCACATCACCTAAAGTATTTTTTTAAATATCAATTTAAATATTTTTTCAAGGTTATACAGTATTTTTTTAGTACCAGTCAGTATTTTAAAATACTTTTTTAATCAGTATCCTAAAGTATCTTTTATCTTTTTAGTACCAATTAGTATCTAGAAGTATTTTTTTAGTATTAGTTAGTATTCTGAAATATTTGTTCAAGATCATGAAGTATTTTTGCAGTATCAGTATCTTGAAATATCTTTTTAGTACCAGTCAGTACCCTAAAATACTTTTTCAAAATCCTAAAATAATTTCTCAAGAACTTGAAGTATTTTTTTCAGTTATGGTCAGTATCCTGAAATATCTTTTTAGTACCAGTTAGTATCTTGAAGTATTTTTTTTAGTATCAGTCAGTACCCTGAAAGATTTTTTAAATATCCTAATAATTTTTCGATCTTGAAAAATAATTTTAGAATTTTGAAAAAATATTTCAGAGTACTGACTGATATTAAGAAAGTACTTTAGGATGAGACAATCAAGTTCAAATCAATGGTCTAGATTGGATGAGGAGAGATATCAATGGCCTAGATTGGATAGCGAGAAATTATGAGAAAATAGGCAAATGAGAGAATCTCATTTCCAAACTTTGTTGGGGATGTGTGTTACTCTCTCTCATCCTTAAACATAATCAATAAAATCTATAATAAAAACAAATGATGATAGGTTTCTTATTTTTGTGCGGATACAGTTTTTTTAATGACTAATACATTAGATAGAAAATTTAAAATATTCTAAATTGGTCTATTTTACTTGGAGATTAATTTTTTGGTTGGGGTAAGCACCTTCTATAGAATTCTGAAAAATAATTTCTTTCATCTTTCATAGTTTCTTTTAGTATTTACTTTTATATTTATATCATCTACTCCTTCCCTTCCTTTTTGCTAAATGGTTTTGAGATAGAGTCAGGAAAACGGGCCAGACTTATCGTGTCGGCCCATTGAGAGCTCAGATCAGTAGTCGACGGCTCCTCCTTCGGCCTTCACGCCATCATATCCGTGGCCCTAATTTTGACGCAGGAAAAGACTAATCAAGGATCACCCTAAACCCAGGATTTAGGGTTCGAATTTTGACGCCATCATATCCTTCGAGCTCAGAACATTTGTTGGAGGAACATTTGGGGCTTAGGGTTCGAAATTGTGGATGTTGCCTTCCCTAAACCCATGGTTGAAGAGAGAAGAAATTAGAATCGAACACCCACATTTTAATCGAACGTCGTGATTGAAGACGAGAAGGTTGCAAACGAGAAGCAATATGCAAACGCAAGATGAAGAATCGATCGCCCAGGTTGCAGACGCAAGACGAAAAGTGAGGTCTGATCGAGCTTGGAAGAAGAGGATGAGCTTTTTTTTTCATCGTTTTGAGTTTTTTTTCCAGATTTGGCGAGAAAGAAGGGAAGAAGAAAGAAGGGAGTTGATATGGAAGAGAGAGGAGTGACAGGTGGCAAAAAAAAGAGAAAGAAGGGAAGAAGAAGTTGATATGGAAGAGAGAGGAGTGACAGGTGGCAGTATTTTAATGGAGAAGTCAGATCCTACTGCCACGTCAGCGTCAGATAACGGTCAACTAACAGTCAATGCTAATTTTGCTCCACTTTTGTAACCACATAGTCACTTTTGCACCAAAAAAAAGTATTTGCTACTGGACGCTCTTTTGACAAAAGTACATGTCTATTTTTGCACCTTAACCCTAATAATAATATTGTAAAGATTGAAAGTGAATTTAATTTAAATTAAGATGAAGATTGCAATTTTTAAAATTTAAATAAGCATGTAGTATAAATATAAGCCCCTAAAAAGAGTGAAATTTTGATCAAATTACATTGCAGCTTCGCTCATTACTAATGATAAATTCTTAGGTGTATATACTATAAAGACTATTTTTTTTGTAAAAATATATGTTTACTGTCATATTTTTAACATTCTAGCACCTCACTTTTGATATTGTTTGCTTTGGGGCTCATCATCCCCTCACGGTTTTAAAACACATTAAGAGGGGAGGTAAAACCCTTATAAGGTATCTTTTGTTCCCCTTCCTCGCTGATGTGGGCATAACACTCCACCCACTTTTGGGCCCAGTGTCCTCGCTGTTACATCAACCCACATTGACCCGAGCCTAATTCTGATACCAATTGTAACATCTCAACGTCTCGCTCTTGATATTATCCTCTTTGGGGCCTGTCACCCCCACGATTTTAAAATGCATCAAGAGGGGAGATATCTAGACCCTTACAAGGCGTCTTTTGTTCCCCTCTCCAGCCAATGTAGAACATAATACTCCACCCATTTTTAAGCCCAGCGTCTTCGTTGGCACATCAATCCACATCCACCCGAGCTTGACTCTGATACCAATATTTCATCTATTTGTTTGCTATTATTTGAGTTGGTTGGTTTTCTCACACTAACAACTAGCTTTTTGGTAGTGTTCTCCATCCAATTTAGCTTCGAATCAATTGGTATAAGAGTTTAGTCATTGATCTTTTCATGGAGTTGCTCTCCTAGAACCTTTTAACTAGCATGAGGTTGAGTAAAGTGTCGTCCATAAAGTATTCTGACTCGCATGCCGTGGGGTGTAGCGACATTTTTCTAAGTGGTGCCGTGGGGCCACTAATGAAATGTCGGCTTTCCGTGGAGTCAATTTATGAAAACATAATTAAAAACCTAAGGGAGTATAAATTGTTATTTTAAACCTGCACGGTAACTAACTATTTTGATTGGCTGTATTTCCATATTAAACTTTGATGCCTGACCTTCCATAAATTAAATAATTAGGTGGCCAATATTTCATCTATTTGTTTGCTATTATTTGAGTGAGTTGGTTTTCTCACATTAACAGCTAGCTTTTAGGTAGTGTTCTCCATCTAATTTAGTTTTGAATCAATTGGAATCAAAGTTAGACTCGGGTCGATGTGGGTTGATGTGCTAGTGAGGACGCTGGGCCCAAAGGTGTGTGAAGTGTTATGTTTCATATCGGTTAGGGAAGGGAACAAAAGACGCCTTATAAGGGTCTAGATAACTCTCCTTCTTGGCACGTTTTAAAACCGAGAGGGGTAACGGGGCTCCAAAATAGACAATATCGAGAACGTGGCGCTTATAGTTGGTATCAGAGCTAGACTCGGGTCGATGTGGGCTAATACAATTGGTATCAGAGTCAGACTCGGGTCGATGTGGGTTGATGTGCTAGCGAAGACACTAAAAAGGTAGATAAAGTGTTATGTCCTATATCGGCTGTGGAGGGTAACAGAAGACGCCTTATAAAGGTCTGGATAACTCCCCGTCCTGACGCGTTTTAAAACAGTGAGGGGGTGACAAGGCCTTAAAGAGGAAAATATTGAGAGTAAAGCATTGGGATGTTATAATTGGTATTAGAGTCAGGCTTAGATCAATATGGTTTGATGTATCAGTGACGTGTTTTGAAACCGTGAGAGGGTGACGGTCATAAAGTGGACAATTGTAATACCCTAAAAATCTATATCATAATTTGGTAAAATTATGCCTATAGAAAGTAGGTGAATATGAGATATCAAATATTAAGTAATAATTAGCTTATTTTCCAAGGAAAAATCTCTTAGGGAAAATTAGGAAAAAGAACTATGGGGTCAGAAGGACCAAAATACCCCTAGAAAGGGTAATGACTTAGAAAAATTATGAAAAATCTTGAAAGGCAGTAAAATGACCAAGTAAATTATGAGAGTATATTATCTCCAATTTTGGTAATTTAATAAATTATGAACTTGGAGGAATTGATTAAGAATGCTCAAAAGTATTGAAATGACTAAATTACCCTTGTAAATTATAAAGTAATGCGAGAGGACATGAAAATGAAAATGTCAGAGCTAGAATTGTGAGACAAGGGGGTATTCTAATTAAGAAAATTATCAACTTGTGATAATTAAGTAATTAAGTAATATTGGGCTAATTACTTAAGCATAAGCAAAGAAAATTCAGAAATAATTATGTAAAACTCAAAAATTAGTAGAAAATGGTTGAAAATTAGTAAAAGTATATTTACTAATTAATTGGAAATTTTGAGAAAAATAGTTGAGTTTAGGTATTTTTAAGCCTAAATGCAATAATGGACCAATAGGAAAATTTTGTAAAAAAATTATGTAAAAATAATTATTTAATTAATTAAATAATTAATCAAAAAAAAGGGGAAATAAAAACGAAAAAAAAGGGCAGAAAAAAAATGAAAAGAAAAAAAAAATGAAAATGAAATGAAAAATAAATATATGCAAGTGGTATTATTTTAATATTATAATTAATTAAAGCAAAAAATGTGAATAGTAATTTAGAAATTAGGAAACGGATCCTATCTAGAGATCTAGGAATAGGAATTCCAAAGTCAGGGTAAAATATTGCTCGGTGAGTTTTTACCTTCAAGTGACCTCCAGATAGACACATTTTTGGATATGAAGGAAATAAATTCTAACTCAACATCTAGGAATGAGTTTGAATTTATATGAACATATTTGGAATCAGTGAATTTTTCTGAAGAAGTTGATGATTCCAGAAATACGTTTCGACACCGGACGCGTTCGGACACGTTTATCGAGAAAACTTCAACTGGACTGTTGGAGCCCTATATGGGATCAAAATTTAGGTTAACTTGGACATTTCTAGTAAGTGAGGAAATGGTTTCAAAGTTGTAAATCCAGAATTTTGAAAGTTCTCCGAAATCACGCGAATCGGGTACCGATCGGGGAAATTCTATTAGACCGGGTTTGGAGCAACCCAAGTCACCATTTTTGGACCACTCCCTTGCAGCCACATCACCTCTGAATTTCGTCCAACTAGCTCCCATGGACAAGAATTATACACCATTTCAAGGTTGATTTTCCATGGTTAAGAACAACCTTGAAAATTCCATATGTGTCCTTAGAAAATTCTATAAATAGGTGCCTTGCTCTTCATATTTCTTCACACCATTTCACTCCTTCCTTGGCCGAACCTAGAGGGAGAAAGTAGAGAGAGAAGCTCTGGGCAAAATTGTGCAGAAGTCTTCAACGGGTAAGTCCTTCGGTCCTTAGTCTTTAGTTTTTAGTTCGGTAGTTAGTAGAATTGTTAGATAGTTTTAGTGAGTAGGGAATGAGATTCCTACTATTGTTTTTTAGGCCTCATTGCATTGAAAAATGCCTGACGAGGTAAAAACTTAGTAGGGATCGAGTACCTGAAAAGTTGAAGCTTTTATAGCTCTTTCAAGAGTAGGGGTTGTAATGCTAGAATAGCCTTTAAATTTTCAAGTATGATTGGATATCATATGGGAGGGCTATTTTAGTCTTTATTTTCGAAAATCAAAATGGCGTCGAAGTTCTGGCGAAATTTTGGGAAGAAAATTAGTCAGAGTAACGAAGTGCTGGCGAAATTCCGCCAATTAGGGGTATAGGGGCAAAATGATAATTTTTACCTAAAATGCCAGTTATGATGTCAAATCACTAATGAAAGTGATATTACTCTTATAGGACATCAGAAACTCTGATCTGCTGCCGTTACGCTGCCGACGTGCCGCTGTTTCACGTTTTCCCGTAAAAGTACGTTTTCCGCCAGAAGTACCTAACGTCGTCAACGAAGGTACGTTCGCGTACTGTAACACTAATCTAGTGCTGCTCATATACATATATGTGATAGGTACATTCACGGATAGAGATTATGTTAGGAGTCACCGAGATACGTTCACGGTTAGAGACTCTGTTCAGGGTTACCGATTATACATACAGTTCACACGGGTTATAGATGTAGTAATACCGTTAGAGTTTTCCTAGCGCTGAGGACACGACCGATCATCGTGGCACTGGTGAATAGTGCAGGCACTTTATGGGGCTTACATACTGCTTTACGCTTATGTACTGTCATTATATTGATCATTGCTGTTATTGTATGAATGTATGTTGTCTATATACTGTTTTATTTGAGCATAAGGTTAACCGTTACCTGGGGTTCGATGCATGGACTCCAGCTCTTAACGTAGCGTCAAGTTCAGGATGACCACGGATCGGAGATCGAGGCAAGCTGCACAAGTAGGCTCATGGTTGGAGGGCATGTAGCACGAGTGAGCTCTTAGACGGAGATGTCACTTTATTGTTTTCCGTATTTACCTAGGAGAACAATAGGATGCTGTATCAACACTGTATTACACTCTGGTTATCGTTTTAATGGGAATCAGTTACTCTTACGCTCCAAGGCTCGACTCTGATTTTTAAAAAAAAGTTGGCTCTAGAATTGGGATGTTACAATTATGGTATCAGAGCAGTTCTTTCTGGCAAGTATTTAACTATGTTACCACGAACAGTTTGGTGCCGAAGGCAATGCTAGTCTACGTGGGTGTGTCAATCAGTCGCCGTATAAGTCGGTGAGGCCCCCATGGTAGACACTTACCTGGCCAATCTGTTCGGATAACGGAGTTAGGTTCTTAAGCCTTTAAACTTGGAGCATATGTTGAAAATGGGTACTGATATAGCCCAAGGTCGGTGTACCACCTCATTTCGGTATACCATTTTGAACCGGTGTACCACTTTCTGTCGGTACATCAATTCTGATAATCCTGATATCAGTTTCTGATAACCCTGATATCAGTCTCCGATAATTTTGATCACCCTGATATCAGTCTCTGATAATCCTGATAACTATGATATCAGTCTCTGATCACTCTGATAATCGCCAGTTTGTGCTGGACGGTGATTATTTCCTAGCACCGAGCTTATAGGCGAAAATAGGCCTCGCCGGATGGAATTCCGAGATCAATAAAGATAAGAACATGCAGTATTTGACTCATATATCAGAACTTCCGATACGTATTTCCGTACCCGTTTCTGAGAAGAACGAACCAACGAAACTCTTAACAAGGGACATGTTTCGAGTGTATATTCGTTAGTAGTAGAAATATGAAGTGCGATAGAAATCTTGATATGATCGTCGTTGTACTCCTCATCTAACGTTTTCCCTCATGAAGGTGAAAAGAACCAGACATGGCGATCTTAAGAGGAGCTGGAGTTCCCAGAGGCCGAGGCAGAGGCAGAGGCCGAGGCCGAGGTAGAGGAAGAGGCAGACAGCCTCAAATAGGAGCGATTCCTGAGCAAAACAATATACCGAATCAACCAGACGAAAATGAAGTGCAAGAACTAAGGAGAACTCTCGAAGAACAGAGAGCTATCATAGATGCGCTGGTAGCTAGACAACGTCAACAAGATGAAGAAGCTCGGAGACAGCTAGAAGCACGTCAAAACGAAGAAGAAGAAGAAGAAGAGAATGAAGAGGATGATGAAGAGGAAAATGAGAATGATGAACACAATGAAGAATAAAATGAATCTGAACGATCTCAATCGCCTCCACGACAAGGAAGAAGAGAAAGAACCACTGAAAACTGGGTTAACCAGTTCTGCAAGCTTAAGCCACTCGGTTTCCGGGGAAAGAATGAACTAGCTGAGAATTGACTGCTAAGCCTAGAAAATATTTTCGAAGTCATCGAGTGCCCGGGAAATCGGAAGGCTCAGCTAGCAATCTACAAGTTAGAAGGCGATGCCCACAGATGGTGGAAGAGCGTTTCCACAACCCTGCCAGGCCCTGTTACGTGGGAGATGTTCCTAGAGCAATTCAACGAACAATACTTTCCTCCTCGATACAGGTGATTAAGGAGGAGGAATTTCTGCAGATACAGCAAGGAAACGAAGAATCATTCGACGATTACTTCGCACGTTTCACCAACCTATCCCGATACTCTTCGTATCTGAAGAGCAATGTGAACGAGAGCTGGAAGGCGAACCGATTGGTGAACGGGCTGAGGTACGACATAAGAGCAAGGCTGGTATCTCACCAATTTTCTAGGATGGCCCAAGCCGTAGGATCCTGCAGACTGACGGAGCGCAACTTGAAGGAACTGCGCAAGTCCCGAGGTCAGGAAGGTAACAATGCAAATCGCGGTGGATCTAACCGCGGAGGTTCCTCACAGAAGAGGAAAGCGCCTTGGAGCGACAACCGAGGTGGGAACAAGAGGCCAGTCCAAA
Source organism: Acacia pycnantha (assembly GCA_025563575.1). Lineage (NCBI taxonomy): Eukaryota > Viridiplantae > Streptophyta > Magnoliopsida > Fabales > Fabaceae > Acacia > Acacia pycnantha. Next base: position 3,822,272 of record JAMWYP010000003.1, on the reverse strand, counting down.
CTGAGCAACAAAACAATCCCAGGCTGGCGAATCTCAGTCTTGTCCAAAGTGCAAGAAGTACCATCCAGGAGTCAACTGCGATGGAAAACAAATTTGTTACAAATGTCAGAAGCCGGGACACATCACCTGGAATTGTCCTGAGAAGGCTGTTGAGACAAGACTACAGAACTCAGGACGGATCTTTGCGCTAACCAATATGGAGGCTGGCGAATCCTCGGGAAATGTCCAAGATACTATCGATTAGTAAAAGTTCATGTTAGTTGTAAACCGATTCGGGTGTTAGACCGATCAAATACTTTTGATACGTGTACGGATCCTTTTGGGATGCATACATATGTAGTAGCTACACCATTAGGTGTGAGCTTTTAGCTTGTAAAGCTTGTTTTGAATCAAGTTATGGTTATAATAAAAATCGTACTACCACTTCATAGTGTCAACGATATTCTCAATAATGTTAAATGAACGGTGATGAAGAGCGGTGACAAAGAGAATATATTATTCTCATAAGCAGAGGTAGAACTAATGCGGAAACCAAACCTTTATTCAAAGACAACTCAGTCACAAATTGATTCTCTGTTGACTGATGCCTCGCATAAGTTCAATATTCAGATCGCCGTACCAAATTTCATGTCAAAGCTGAAATAACAGCTTGATTCCCAGTAATATTTATATAGAAGGAAAGACTCGAGTTTTCGATGTGGCATCAACTACTATAAGTTGAACAGGGCAACTGTTCGAAAACAAATACCCACTTTCCAGGATCAATGATCTACTCCATTATCTAATTCCTGCATCTTGTCAAGATTGCCTTACGCCCGGAACACCACCAGTGGTGAACCAAAACTAGTAGTGATGTAGAAAATAAGTAGCAAGCGGATTGAGGCTCTGTTTAGGGTCACCGACTCGGATGGAGGCTCCGTCTAGGGGCACCGACTCGGATAGAGATTCTGTTAGGGTCACCAATTATACGTAACGGATAGAGACATCGCTTAGGGTCACCGATTATACGTACTGCTCCATACTTAAGTTGCTCAACGGAATTGCCGGAGCAGAAATTTTCCAGATCGGATATGATTGGTCACATTTCTACATAGTTGGTACAAGTCACAAGAGATTGTAAGAATCTTTTGGTGATTGTGATGATCATATATTCTTCGAAGCCGGTGTCAATAAAGCACCTCAATGGCGAATGTATAGTTCGCATTTCGTGAGATCATTTCAGGAGATCATTCAAGTATTCATTGAAGACAAACCAATCGCTATTAGATAGCCTTATTTCCAAACATGATTAGACTTCCGTAACAATTTCCATATTGATTAAGTTATATTCGACCGTGATCATGTCATTTTGTAGGAGGTATCTTATGTTACCATGGTGTGTGGGAACCATGGAGACATTTTTGGTATCCATTTTGGTATTTGTAGTGTTAACCGCGGTGTGTGGGAACCACGGGGAAACATTATATATCAAAGTACGAGATGATAAGATCTTTATGGCTAAACCGAGGTGAATTCCTGATCACCAAGAAGGGCGGCTGACGGATGAAGTGAAGATCCGACGCGTGTAGTCCAAGATTCGAGTAGGACGGAGTTAGTTAGTACAAAGTTTAGATGGTAGAATACAAATTTCGAGGACGAAATTTTGTTTAAGGGGGGAAGAAATGTAATACCTTAAAAATCTATATCATAATTTGGTAAAATTATGCCTATAGAAAGTAGGTGAATATGAGATATCAAATATTAAGTAATAATTAGCTTATTTTCCAAGGAAAAATCTCTTAGGGAAAATTAGGAAAAAGAACTATGGGGTCAGAAGGACCAAAATACCCCTGGAAAGGGTAATGACTTAGAAAAATTATGAAAAATCTTAAAAGGCAGTAAAATGACCAAGTAAATTATGAGAGTATATTATCTCCAATTTTGGTAATTTAATAAATTATGAACTTGGAGGAATTGATTAAGAATGCTCAAAAAGTAATTAAGTAATATTGGGCTAATTACTTAAGCATAAGCAAAGAAAATTCAACTTGTGAAATAATTATGTAAAACTAAAAAATTAGTAGAAAATGGTTGAAAATTAGTAAAAGTATATTTACTAATTAATTGGAAATTTTTGAGAAAAATAGTTGAGTTTAGGTATTTTTAAACCTAAATGCAATAATGGACCAATAGGAAAATTTTGTAAAAAAATTATGTAAAAAAAATTATTTAATTAATTAAATAATTAATTAAATAATTAATAAAAAAAGGGGGGGAATAAAAACGAAAAAAAGGGCAGAAAAAAAATGAAAAAAAAAAATGAAAATGAAATGAAAAATAAATATATGCAAGTGGTATTATTTTAATATTATAATTAATTAAAGCAAAAAATGTGAATAGTAATTTAGAAATTAGGAAACGGATCCTATCTAGAGATCTAGGAATAGGAATTCCAAAGTCAAGGTAAAATATTGCTCAGTGAGTTTTTACCTTCAAGTGACCTCTTCCGGAAGTTAATTCCGACGTCGATTGTGCTTTTCCTAATAAGACGAAATAGGGAAAAATGCAGATAGACACATTTTTGGATATGAAGGAAATAAATTCTAACTCAACATCTAGGAATGAGTTTGAATTTATATGAACATATTTGGAATCATGAATTTTTCTGAAGAAGTTGATGATTCCAGAAATACGTTTCGACACGGACGCGTTCGGACACGTTTATCGAGAAAACTTCAACTGGACTGTTGGAGCCCTATATGGGATCAAAATTTAGGTTAACTTGGACATTTCTAGTAAGTGAGGAAATGGTTTCAAAGTTGTAAATCCAGAATTTTGAAAGTTCTCCGAAATCACGCGAATCGGGTACCGATCGGGGAAATTCTATTAGACCGGGTTTGGAGCAACCCAAGTCACCATTTTGGACCACTCCCTTGCAGCCACATCACCTCTGAATTTCGTCCAACTAGCTCCCATGGACAAGAATTATACACCATTTCAAGTTGGATTTTCCATGGTTAAGAACAACCTTGAAAATTCCATATGTGTCCTTAGAAAATTCTATAAATAGGTGCCTTGCTCTTCATATTTCTTCACACCATTTCACTCCTTCCTTGGCCGAACCTAGAGGGAGAAAGTAGAGAGAGAAGCTCTGGGCAAAATTGTGCAGAAGTCTTCAACGGGTAAGTCCTTCGGTCCTTAGTCTTTAGTTTTTAGTTCGGTAGTTAGTAGAATTGTTAGATAGTTTTAGTGAGTAGGGAATGAGATTCCTACTATTGTTTTTTAGGCCTCATTGCATTGAAAAATGCCCGACGAGGTAAAAACTTAGTAGGGATCGAGTACCAAAAGTTGAAGCTTTTATAGCTCTTTCAAGAGTAGGGGTTGTAATGCTAGAATAGCCTTTAAATTTTCAAGTATGATTGGATATCATATGGGAGGGCTATTTTAGTCTTTATTTTCGAAAATCAAAATGGCGTCGAAGTTCTGGCGAAATTTTGGGAAGAAAATTAGTCAGAGTAACGAAGTGCTGGCGAAATTCCGCCAATTAGGGGTATAGGGGCAAAATGATAATTTTTACCTAAAATGCCAGTTATGATGTCAAATCACTAATGAAAGTGATATTACTCTTATAGGACATCAGAAACTCTGATCTGCTGCCGTTACGCGCGACGTGCCGCTTGTTTCACGTTTTCCGTAAAAGTACGTTTTCGCCGAAGTACCTAACGTCGTCAACGAAGGTACGTTCGCGTCGTAACACTAATCTAGTGCTGCTCATATACATATATGTGATAGGTACATTCACGGATAGAGATTATGTTAGGATTCACCGAGATACGTTCACGGTTAGAGACTCTGTTCGGGTTACCGATTATACATACAGATTCACACGGGTTATAGATGTAGTAATACCGTTAGAGTTTTCCTAGCGCTGAGGACACGACCGATCATCGTGGCACTGGTGAATAGTGCAGGCACTTTATGGGGCTTACATACTACTTTACGCTTATGTACTGTCATTATATTGATCATTGCTGTTATTGTATGAATGTCTGTTGTCTATATACTGTTTTATTTGAGCATAAGGTTAACCGTTACCTGGGGTTCGATGCATGGACTCCAGCTCTTAACGTAGCGTCAAGTTCAGGATGACCACGGATCGGAGATCGAGGCAAGCTGCACGAGTAGGCTCATGGTTGGAGGGCATGTAGCACGAGTGAGCTCTTAGACGGAGATGTCACTTTATTGTTTTCCGTATTTACCTAGGAGAACAATAGATGTCAGTATCAACACCGTATTACACTGTTATCGTTTTAATGGGAGTCAGTTACTCTTACGCTCCAAGGCTCGACTCTGATTTTTTAAAAAAATTTGGCTCTGGAATTGGGATGTTACAACAATATTGAGTACGAGACATTGAGATGTTACAATTGGTATTAAAGAGAGAGGTATCACAATTGGTATCAGAGAGGGAGGTATCCAGACCCTTATAAGGCATCTACTTTTCCCTCCCCAACCGATGTTGAATATAACACCCCACCCATCTTTGGGACCATCAACCTCGCTCCACATCAATCCATTGAAAGCTTGCTTTGGTGCTTACCATTGAATATAACTACTTCTTTGTGAAGGTAGGAGAGGTCGTTCCATTGATGTACAATGACTTCAATTTTTATCTTGAAAGCCTTCCTTGTACGCCTTTTGTTGTCTCCGAAATTTTTGGCCTCATTTTTGCTGCTCATCCCTCATGGGTGCCACCGATGAAATGTCGGCTTTTCATGTAGTCAATTTATGGAAACATAATTTAGGACTTGAGTGGTATGAATTGTTAATTTAAACCTACACAACAACTAACTATTATAACTGGCTGTATTTCCATATTAAACTTCAATGTTTGGCCTTCTTTAAATTAAATAACTAGGTGGCCAAAATTTCATCTATTGGTTTGCTAGTATTTGAGTATGTTGTTTTTCTCACCTTAACAACTAGTTTTTGGGTAGTGTTCTCCATCCAATTTGGCTTCGAATATATTGGTATCAGAGTGGGGCTTGGGTAGATGCACCAGTGAAAACGGTGGTCCAAAGGTGAGTAGAATGTTATGTCTTATATTGGCTATGAAGGGTAACAGAAGACACCTTATAAGGGTCTGGATAACTTCTCGTCCTAACACGTTTTAAAACAGTAAGGGGGTGACAAGGCCTTAAAGAGGACAATATCGAGAGTGAGGCACTGAAATGTTACAGTTGGCATCAAAGTCAGGCTCGGATCGATATGGGTTGATCTGTTAACAATGTGTTTGAAAACCGTGAAGGGGTGACACTCCCAAAGTTGACAATTTTGAGTGTGAGACACTGAGATGTTACAATTAATATTAGAGAGAGAGGTATCACAATCGGTATCAGAGAAGAAGGTATCCAGACTCTTATAAGGTGTCTTCTGTTTCCCTCCCTAGCGATGTTGGACATAACACTCCACCCATCTTTGGACTCAGCATCCTCGTTGGCACATCAATCCACATCAATCCAAGCTTAACTCTGATACCAATATTTCATCTACATGTTTGCTATTATTTGAGAGAGTTGGTTTTCTCATATTAACATCCTCAAAGCAAACAATATCGATAGCAAGGCTCTGAGATGTTAATATTGGTATCAGAGCCAGACTCGAGTTGATGTGGGCCAATACAATTCCTATCAAAGTTAGGTTTTGGTTGATATGGGTTGATGTCCTTGCAAGGATGTTGGGCCCAAAGGTGGGCCAATACAATTCCTATCAGCGAGGACGTTGATGTTACAACATACCTACCAATAACAATTTTCATATTTGACACATTTATATTACCTTATTAATTTAACTTTATTTAATTGTAATATAGTTTTGATAATATTTATGTATTAAATTAGGACTTTTTTGTTTTAACTTTATTTCTTCAAAAATTTGACCTATGGTACCTTATTAATTTAACTTTATTTAATTGTAATATAGTTTTGATAATATTTATGTATTAAATTATAACTTTATTGTTTTAACTTTCTTTTTTGCTATACTATTTTTTTTTTTTTTTGCTATAAATGAAGGCATTAACGCCTACAGAAAGAAAAAGAAATTACACAGGAGGGGAATTAAATCCCAAACACTCTTGGACTAACCAAGTTCTCAAGCTAACCGGACACTCATCCAGGAGCATAGACTTAGATATGCCCCATTTGGCTAAGGCATCCGCTATCCTATTAGACTCCCTGGAAATGACTCTAATATCCACCTGCCACATCATAGCCAACAGACTTCTGGCTTTCAAAACTAAGCTACTACAAGAACTACAAGACACATCAAGAATCACATTAATAACTACATCCGCGTCTGACTCCAAAATAATCTTCTTGTAGCCCAAATCCCAAGCCAGCTGTAGCCCTTCAACAATCGCCCATTCCTCTGCCGAGGTTGCATTACAAACACCAATGGACCTAGTGAATCCCACCATCCAATTGCCAAGACAATCCCGAATAACTCCTCCACATCCCGCATTCGCTGACTGGAGCGTACTCGCCCCATCAACATTTAACTTCAACTGCCCAAAAGGCGGTTTCTCCCACTGAGAACCCTGCTCACCACAATAAGACCTAACAAGGCTCGAAGGATCATTAATAACAGCAAATCTGGACCAAAGTGATGCAATAACTAAACCCGGATTACAAGGTTTAACAAAATTACCATCAAATATACATTGATTCCTCCAGTCCCAGAGTTTCCAAATAGCCACCCCAAAGTAAAGATTCCAGTTCCCTTGCCAATTATACCCTACCTGGTTCTTAAGATTCAAAACTAACCAATCTCTCAAACCCAGAGTTTTTGCTATACTATTGTTTTAACTTTATTTCTTCAAAAAGATAGAAAAAATAGTGTTTTGAGTTAAAGAGACTTAAAACCGATGGGCCAAACGCTGGCCCAATTTAATAATTGGGGGTTTTAAGAACGTCCGGCTGAAATGGGCCAACCAGTTTAGGTCTGAGCCTGTGAAAGTCTGGCTCTTGTTCCTAACTCTATTTTGACGGGTGAGTCTTATAATACAATTATATAACATAAAACTCTAATGAATCAGCCCTCTATTTATAAATTTTAAATTGATATTGAAATTATATCAATTTTTTATTAATATATTAGAATGTTTGAATTTTTGACATGACCTAGTAATATTTTATTTTTTTTTTCAGAAAAATATGAAATGTGTTTAAGTTTGTTTTGTTGGATAGAGTTTATTTTATATCAGATTATAAAATTCAAGAAAAAAAAACTTAATGGTATAAATGTTTAATCATTAAATGGTGTATATATGGATTATAGAACGATCGTGGATGATTTTGGCACCAGCAGGTCATGAATTGAAGACACAAAACGACAGAAGCAAGACCTGAGAAAAAGGAATATACCTAAACGGCGGACTGACCCCAAAACCTTGGACAATAAAACGACACAATCCAGGCAATACCTTAAAAAATGGCGCGCTAAACCGAAACCGTCACTTGGCTATGATTGGGTTGGCGGAAGGAAGCCCTAAACGCACGTTTTTTAAGAAAAAGTCGGTTGATGAGAAAATTTCATGTTTGGGAAAGAGTTCACATACAAAATGGCTTAGTGTATGTTTGAATTAGCTTTTAGAGAATATTTTTTACGACTTATGAGGTAAGTATGTGAACTAAATTTTATTTCGGTTTGTTAAGAAAGGTTTGTGAAACCACAGTTTTATGGTTTGCCAAAGTTCAAACATTCAATAATACTCGCGTTTAGAGCAATAGCATCGTCAGTTCCAGCAAGAACTATTGAATAGGTTAGACATGTGCCAACAAGAACTATTGATGATTTTAGGGGTAATTACTATTTAGGATTTCAGTTCAGTCCAATTGTTAATGATTATAAGATAGTTAGGATTTATGCTGAGCTTGGTGTTTTGGTTATCGAGTAGATCTGTACTCCTTAAGCATATGTAGTTTTAGAAAAATTAACAGAGTTTGAGGTGCTACACGTTAGAGTAATGCGGAACAGAGAGCATGCATTAACGTTTGGACGATGAATAATTAATATAAAATGCTTAGGCATAAGCTAGTAAATTAAAATATCCCGAAGGAATATTCGTGTGATACAATAATACAGAACTTATATAATTAATTCTCTTGACATAGTAATTATACAATCTTAAATCAAGTCTTAACTAGACTTGTGACTTGGAACCCAATACAATTAATCAAACCCATTGGTCAGGCCGGGTAAAGTCTACTGGAAGTCTCCCCGTCTTTCACGACGACTTATAACTGAACCACATAGACCGACTCTTTCTTAGTTTAAGCACCAAATGGTTTGAAACAACTCTATCGGATTCATGCCAGAAACTAGTCCCTATTAACCTTCTTCAGACTCTCATCTTGACCGGTGCCTCTTCATGGCTCTGTCCATCGGTAGCTCTTCACGGCTTCTTCCATTGGTACCTTCTCAGGTCCAGGTTCTTTCCTGAACTTTTAGTTAAGACTTTTAATACCCATTTGGTGAGGTTTTAATTTATTTTCAATCCAAATAAAATAAAATCATCAAATACAATTTTGTTTGAACTAAATCAATCAAATAAAATATCTAAAATTAAATATAAATATCTTTTAATCCATATATCAAAGGAAAAATTAGAGCCAAAGACCATGAGTGAATTATATTTATTAATAAGGATCAAAAAAATTAGAGCCTCAACACCTTTTTCTCCTCTTTTAGGAGAACTAGCACAGAACCCGCGCAATGTACGGGTGCTCAGGTTGGAAGCCGTATAAGTGGTATGGGTTATCCTGATTTGTATTCTCAGGTACAAATATAATACAATATCTATAATTTATTAGATATGAAAAAGAATGGGTGAATAATTTTTCCATATTTAATAACGCAATATATTGATCTACCATATCCATCACATTAACAGGTTAAAAAAGGTTCCTATATTTTTATTAAAAAAAATATTTTTAAATGTTTAAATCAATTATGATTAAATATTTTGATTTTAAACACACAAGTTTTAGATTCAATATGCTTTAAGTTGCGAGGTGTTTTTTCGAAGCTTGCAAGAGAAACATTTATTTAAACGAAATAAATAAAGTTTATTTAGACCAATCTTCTAGGAAATAAAGGTTATTTATTGTAGATATAAAATAATATAAACAAATAAAATTCAATTAAAGTATACTTTAAAAGTTGAAGGACCAAAAATATACCTTACGTAATTAAACTTAAAGGACTAAAGTATACTTTAGCTTTCTAAATACTACTCCTTTCAATCAACCAAATGCTTTCATTTATTGAATGTATATACATATTTAGATTAAAAGCTTGACTTACAAAGTGATCCAGGTAAATTAAAGGCTAGTCCAGGTGATGAAAAAAAAGGTTAAGGTGCAGATTGACCAACGAACTTTTACCTCAGGAGCGTTCAACACAAAAAACTTTTAAGTAGACCAAAATACCAAAAACTTTTAAAAATGTAAAGTTAGCACAACGCCGTTAGAAAAAAAAACCAACATCTGTTAAAATGTAAACTTTTAAGGGTTAAGGTGCAGATTGACTAACGAACTTTTACTCCAAAAGCACCCAAAGACAAAAGGTTTTACTTCAGAGTGTCCAAAGACAAAAAGTCCATGCACAATCCACTCAAAATCCGACTATTGCAAATCCTTGTCCGGACCCCCAACCATGTGCATTGGGGTTAGGAAAAGTGAATGTAACAAAAAAATCACAAATGTAACAAGTAAATTTCATTTTGAATAAGGGTGGTAAGTTTTCGAACTTGTCCCGTGCAGATGTAGATTGTGCTTTTTAAGTGGACCTAAAATATTAACTCGTTACATTTGTGATTTTTGTTGTTGCATTCACTCTTTCTAACCCTAATGCATATGATTAGGGGATCCGGGCAATGATTTGCAACAGTCAGATTTTGGGTGGATTGCACATGGACTTGCCCGGGCACGTTCGAAAACTTACCACCCTTGCTCAAAATGAAATCTACTCATTATATTTGTGATTTTTCTGTTGCATTCACTTTTCGTAACCTCAATGCACATGATTGGGGGTCGGAACAAAGATTTGCAACAGTCGGATTTTGGATGGATTGCATATAGACTTTTTTGTGCTAGGCGTTCCTGGAGTAAAAGTTCGTTGGCCAATCTGCACCTTAACCTTTAAAAAGTTGTGTGTACTTGTGTCTTATATAGATAGAGTATCATCTTCTCACCAATGTTGTGTGTACTTGTGTCTTATATAGATAGAGAGAACAAAATTTTTCTTTCAGATTTTTTTGGCCCATCTGAAATATTATTATTTTTTAACAAATAATTTAGTCCTATCATTTTTTTTTTTTTTTGGTTGAATAGTCCTATCAAAAGTTAGGAACTTATAATAAGAATTGGGGGTTAAGGTGCTTAAATAACTATCAACTTTTCTAAAAGTGTAATAGTAACATAAACTATTTTTGGAGCAAAGATAACCAAAACATTATAAAAGAGAACAAAAGTGACCATGACATTAATAATTCCAAACGTCCATTACTGTGAGCTTTTAATGAAATGTTAAGGTGCTAAAATAGACATTAACTTATACCAAATGTGCAAAGTAGCCATAAATTTTTTTGGATACAAAAGTAACTAAAATGTGACTTCTTAAATATTAATTCGTAAGTTGTTATGTTGGTTGTGCAAGTTGAAGTCTAAGTGGATTTTAAATATGAGATGGCCAGGGGTGATGTGGATTTTCCCAATTAATCCTACCATGTTCATATTTGATCTTCCATTGCCTCCTAATTTTCCTCTCAGATCTCTTCCCTTATAATCTTCTGATGGTTATGAGATTGTTTCAACATTTGTTATGACTGTACTTTTAAAGCTAGTGATTCATGTTAGGGATTTTAACTCTTGGAGTTGAAGTGACAAGTTTCTTCTGTTTCTTCATTCTCGTCATAATTTAAAGAAGGAGACACATTTTAAAACACTCCTAATACAAAAGTCCAAGAAAAACTTATGAATTAATGTTCAAGAAATCACATCTTAGTTACTTTTGCTTTCTAAAAAAGTTTATGATTGTTTTTGCACTTTTGGTATAAGTCAATGGTTTAGTACATTAACTTTTCATTAAAAACCTCACAAATACTCTGTCTGGGATTATTAATGTTATGGTCATTTTTGCCCTATTTGATAATGTTTTATAGTTACTTTTACTCTCCGAAAAAATAGTTTATGATTACTGTTACACTTTTCAAAAAAAGTTGGAGGTTATTTAAGTACCTTAATCCTAAGAATTATATTATATTCTCTAATTTAAGCCTAACAAAAGAAAAAACATGTAGACTTTAAATTCAAAAATAGGAAAAGTTAGTTTTATATTAAACGAATCAGTTTGCCATGATAATTAAAAAATAGCTAAAGACTGATTTTTTTTTTTTTTGTAATTAAAAAGTTTAGGGAGTTTGGTTCGATTGCTTACAAATTGCCTACTAACAAGATCCTCACATCGACAACGGGATTTAAACTCAACCTTATAAATTATAAGTCATCTCTTCATCAACTGAACCAACATTTATTGACAATACTGAAAAATAATACTATCTCATATTCTTAAGGTGGTGAGGTAGTATTTTTGTTAATAAAAGCTACTGGAATTCATTACTTCAAAAGAGGCAAAGATATCTATTATAAAAGAATACAAAAAAAGATATCTATTATAAAAGAATACAAAAAATGTCTAGCCTTTATCACCCCTGCCCCCTTAAAAAAAAGAGGAAGTTGATCAAAGAGATAAAAAGTCTTGTACATTCTATGAATAATCAATCTAACCTTATCTATTGTATCCTTAAAAGAATAGTCTCTATGGAAAACTTTAAGAGTGCAATTAATTGCTTCTATCCTGTTAATATTCAATCTAGAGAAGTATTCACTGTTCATTTTTCTCCCCTCTAGATAACTTATTCTCATCTAATAACAATAATTCAAATTCAAACACAACAATAATTCAAATAGCAAAAATAATTCAAATTCAATTTTAATCTTCAACACACCCCTTCAAGTTGGTGCATGAATATCGGTCATGCCCAACTTACCAATCACTTCTTCAAACACTTTTCCTGAAGTGTGCCTCCATCTTGGTGTTCATTGCTTGCTTCCATCTAGGATCTTCCAATGCTTCCTGCACACTCGGTAGTAGATTTAGGATGTTCTTCAGGATTGTCCACAGCAGGTGATTCAGTTATGTGAGGGAGACAGTGTTTCATCTGGTGGAGAAGGAATTGGATTCATGAGATATGTACCGGGAAGATCATAGGAGACTTCAAGTAAAGAATTTTGGAAAGATTGGTGTTTGTGAGATTGTAGTTTATAGTGAGAGAAGATGCTGGAGCATGAGCCATAGAAAAAGACAACCAGAATTCTTCTTTTCCAATGTTCTGGATCTCCCCCTGAGAAGAAGAATGGGTGACTCCCCCTGAGTAAAAAGGTTCGGACTGCCTAAAGGACACCTCAAATGTGACATGCATTTTATGGGACTTAGGATCAAAGCAAGGATATACCTTTTGGAGGTTCCGAATACCCCGTAAAGATGCACTTCTTAGCACAAGAATCAAGCTTGTTGTGGAGATCAGGTTTGGGGACATGGACAAAATTAAAACAGTACAACCAAAGACTCTAGGTTCAAGATTCATGACATGAGGAATAGAGAAAAAAGATTCAAGCTTTTGTTGTGGAGTAATTGAGAGCACTAGATGGAATATGATTAATCATATAGGCAACGGAGACTTCATTTTTATGCTTGAGTAAACAAATTCAAACCATTCGAGTACATTCATCAATAAAAAATACATAATAATAAGAATGAGAGAAAGAAGAGACTTTAGCAGGGCCCCAAACATCAGAATGATCGAATGACTTGAAAGGGAGTGCAACTTTTATTCAAAGTGGGATAAAAAGGGATTTGATGGCTTTTAGCCAATTCACAAGTAGAACATTGAAACTGAGAGGGATTGCATTTAGAAAATAAATGGGGAAACAATTTTTGAAGATAACAAAAGGAGAGATGCCCAAGTCTTTCGTGCTAAAGCCAAAGAGCAGAATGGAGAGAATTAGGAGTGTGAGTAGCAGATGCCCTATAATGCAAGTCAGTGTCACATCAAAGACCTCTAAGAAGTAAAGGCTGCCATGTCAAACACCATAGCCGAGAATCACCTGGGTCTGGACGTCCTTCATACACAATGTTAGTGTGAGGAGAGGGAGAGGAATTATAACAACCCGACTTTTCAAAAGCAGTATAATTTTTTTTTTAAAACATCTTTTCACATCATCAGAGTAGAGCATTTGAGCGGAAGAATATCTGATATATATATTCAAAATGCCCACTGCATTCATATTAACAAGATAATGATGTGTCACACGAAGTGCATAAAGATGGGTCACACGTAGTGCATGTAGATGGGTCACACGAAGTGAATGTAGATGGGTCACACGTAGTGCATGTAGATGTGTCACACGTAGTGCATGTAATCAAAAGCTCATAACAATACTCACAACATATCATCCGACTCACAACCACAAATACGCATACGATCAACATCAGCGTTAAGGTTACCAAGACGCGAACGTACATACTTTCGTAAACCGAATGAATGGCCGTAAGTGTCTATCATGGGGCCTCACCGAGTTCACGGCGACTTAATGGCTTACCCACATAGACTAGCCTTTCCTTCGGCACCAAACCTGTTCTAACATATTTGCATTCAATAAACATACCATAACAATACACATAGCACATACATGCATACCATGAACATCCGATTAGTGTTACAGTACGCGGACGTACCTTCGTTGATGGTAGACGGCACTTCCGTCGAAATCGTACTTTTCTACTAAAAACGTGAAATGGCTCGTCGGGCGCGTAACGGCAGCAGATTAGGTTTTCGACGTCCTATAAGAGTAATATCACTTCCATTAGTGATTTGACACAATAATCGGCATTTTCGGTAAAAATTACCATTTTGCCCCTATACCCCTACTTGGCGGAATTTCGCCAACGCTCGCTACATATGCTATTTTCTTCCCAAAATTTCGCGTAACTTCGACGCCATCATGATTTTCGAAAATATTGACTAAAATAGTCCTATCATATGATATCTAATCATAAAAATAAAGACTACTCTAGCTTTACTAACTACCGAAAGAACTACGAAAGCTTAAAGCTCTGCATCGGAAAACTTACCCAGAGCTTCGCTACGATTTTCCCGAGCTCCTCTCTCTTCTTTCTCTCTCTAAATCAGCTCTTGCTTCTCAAATGTGAGAAAAACCAAAGGCGAGGGTGGGTATTTATAGAAAAGGTGTAGGATTTCTACTATCGGATCAACTTTGTGAGAATCGATCTGAACCGTCCAAAACAACTTTTTCAAAAAGCTTTTCTTCCTTCTTCTTTCCTCCTTGCCGACCTGCCCCCATGCTTAGGTGGCATCCATTGGCCAATGGGAGGTGGCCACGTGTCACCTTCCAGAAGCTTCTGGAGCTGATTTCCCCGATCGGTACCCGATTCGCGTGATTTCGAAAAATCTCAAAATTCTGGATTTACAACTTTGAAACCATTTCCTCACTTAGTAGAAATGTCCAAGTTAACCTAAATTTTGGTTCCATATAGGGCTGCAACTGTCCAGTTGAAGTTTCCTCAAAAAACGTGTCCGATCGCGTCCTGTTTCAAACGAAAATCCTAAGTTCCAAATTATAGACATAGATGCACTGATTTCAAATATGTCCATAAAAATTCCCAATTCTTTCTCAGTTGTCACAACTCTAATTTTGAAGTCTTTACTTCCAACCTGGCTATCTGCCCTTTTTTCAGAACTTCCCTATTTCGTCTTATTAGGAAAAAGTCCTATTGACTTCAGAATTAACTTCCGCAAGAGTTTAACGGAAGATAAAAACCCACTGATTAATATTTTACCTTGACTTTGGGAATCCCATTCCTAGATCTCTAGATAGGATCCGTTTCCTATTTCCCATTTTACTATTCACATAATTTTACTTTAATTAATTATATTAATAAAATAATAAACTTAACTTATCAACTAAGTTTTCTATTTTTATTTCTTATTTATTTATTTATTTTTTTTCGTTTTTTTTTCTTTTATTTTCTGCACTTTCTTTTTTAATTAATTATTTAATTAATTAAATAATTATTTTTACATAATCTCTCACAACATTTTCCTATTGGTCAATTCTTGCATTTAGGCTTAAAAATACCTAAACTCATCCTTTTTCCTTCAAATTTTCCAATTAATTAACCAATATATTTATGCTAATTTTTAGCCATTTATCACTAATTTTGGAGCTTTACATAATTATCTCCGAATTTTCTATACTTGTGCTTAAGTAATTTGCTAATAAATACTTAATCACTCAGTTATCACTGCTTAGTAATTTTCTTAATTAGAATACCACAATACCCCTTAACCTTTGCTTTAACATGAGATTTTTCATGCATTCTCGCATTATTCTGCATTTTTGCATAATCGCAAGGGTATTATGGTCATTTCCTTACTTTTGAGTATTCTTCTACAATTTCTCCAAGTTTGTAACTTAATAAATTACCTAAATTAGGGACAATATCCTTCCCTATTTTAAATAGATTTTTACTTGCTTCTTTTATAGCTTTCACATGGTATTTATAACCCACAATGTATTTAGGGACCTATTTGCAAATTCCCAAACGTTTTAGGGACCTAATTGCAAATTATCCAATTTCAAGAGAAATTACCTTAACAACAAGGTAAACTCAATACAAGGTGTTTGAAACCTCATATTCACCTATTTTCCTAAGTTATTTACTCCTCCCAGGGGTATTTTGGTCATTTTGGCACTTTGGCCCTTAAATTCCCTAATTCAAATTTCGGGGTATTACAGGAATCACCATCAAAGGAGGAGGACGGTGGAGAGGCGGAATCGATAGCAGAGTATGGGTTTTCCATGTAGAGTTTGGGAAATTAGGGATTAAACTGGGTAAAGAGAAGTGGGTCTTAAGGGTTCCTTGGATCAAAACACTTTGATACCATGTTGAGATTGAAAAATCAATAATATTAGTATTTCTCATATGTTTCAATGTGATCCTTCAATCTCAACACATCCAATTAGTAAACAAACCAATTTTCCCAAACCCCTTTGACCAATATAAATTAAGGCCATCCATGTATAAAACTAATAATCTCAGAGTTCACTGGGGCAAAACTTGTTAATTAGCTTGCAACTGAAACCCCCAAGCAACCTATCAGTACGATCCCTAATGCCCCCGAAACTGCTTCCACCCTCTATATATATTCAATACAAAGCCATCTACTTCCAATTTAACACAGTCCACTTCCTGGGAACAAGAAGTGCCATCAGTAAAATAACCCGTGATAGTCGCAATGCTTAAGGATATCCTAATCCGAGCGGCATTAAGGGTATGTTTGGTTTGAGGGAAGGAGAGGGGAGGGGAGGGGAGGGGAGGGAGGGGGAGAGAAAAAAAATGAGAGGAGGGAAATTTTTTTTGAAAATTGAGTGTAGTGGGGCCCACATATTTTCTTCTCCCCTCCTTTTTTCCCCTCCCCTCCCTCCCCTCCCATTCCCTCAAACCAAACATACCCTAAAGAAACTGGAAACTGGTACTAGCAGTCAGACACAAATTAGGATTAAGTAAAACAGAGAGGTAGTTAATTATTTTACTCTATAAAATAAGAAAGACGTTTTAATTAATAGTAAATAATACTTAAAAATTTAGAAAATTGGAGAAAAGTTCCCATTAATTTTTTTTTTGATGAGAAAACTTGATAATTTTATTGGTGAAAGTGCCGGTACTTTTTAAATTTTGTACATACAGAATATCGGTATTTTTATTTACAAGAAATTATATCTGTATGTTAATTTAGGTCTTTCTTAATACTAATAAACTACTATACATTTCAATAGGGACATATTTCCCCAGTTTACACTAAAATTTCATTAAATATTTTAAATTGATGATTCAAATTAAAATTAGAAAAGATTACCTTTTTACTAATCAATGATTTTTATAATAACGAGACTGATGATCCGATCCCGTGCGATGCCCAGGTGGTTAAATAAACTAGGGAAAATTAGATTGAAGGACCTGAAAAAATATTTATGGAGAATGACCATAAAAATTATAATTATTTAGAAGGACCAAGTATAAAAATATAAAATCAAAAGTACTAAAATGCCCCTAACAAAATCTTCTTCATTCCCTTATACATTCTCTTCCACATTATATTTTTAAAATTCATACAAAATTCTAAGTTTCATTAAATTAAACAATAGTTTTCTCAATTTTTGTTTTCACAACTTGAATATATATCTATGAAAAAAAATTAAGCATTCTTCAATTTGTAAAAATTATAATTTTCTTAAAATCAATAAATTTTTTAATTAAAAATGGAATTATATAATTTTAATAGAAGTGAGGTCTTTTATAATTTATCATATATGTTAAATCAAGAAAGTTTGTGCGATTTATTTTTGCTCTAGAAGCAATTTATGTGGGTAAAAAAATTCATGTAATGTTAATAAAATTAAATAATCTAACTAACCTATTATATCTTGAAAAATATATGAAATAATTTTATTTTTTATTTTTATAAAAATAGCTTAATTGATATCAACGTTGATAATATAAATCGGGAAACTTGATGATATAAATTGGTGAAAAATAAAGATGAGTCTAACCATTGTTAAATAAATAATACATTGACAATAAAAAAAATGATATTGTTATGGACCTAGTCAAAGGCCACTAGCCAACCCACGTAGGGATCGCAACCTCCTAACTGAAAGACCTAGTCACCAGGGTGGTTAGCTAGATCCTCGGGCACGCACGACATGGAAGCCGAAGATCTAACCAACAAGGTATACTCTCTATATATGCTTATAGGAGATACGCGGCCAAGGTACACAGTTCTAATCCCTGAACTAATCTAAATACAGTCACACTGTGCACACATCCCACCCCTTAGGCGAAACGTCTGGTTGTGTACAGTGATCTACTCTTCTCCTGTACGTTTGTCCCCTAGACATACAGGAAGAGCACATCGATCCTAGATCAAACTCCCAGCCTACCACTAGGCTGGACATCCGTGTTCTGCACCAGAAAAGTGGCGCCGATCGTGGGGATTAGTAAACTTCAATTCCTGTGACCAATGAGGGTTAATACCCGTAGCTCAAGCCTGAAGCAGCCCGAGATGGTTCGACCGACAGGCCAGCGTCAACTACCTCGGCAACCACACAACATTGAGCAGTTGACCGACAGTCTCGGTGACAATGAGCAGAACGCAAAAGACCGGCTATCACAACCGGAGCAACAGGTAGACGAACCTATCATTCCCAACAATGACCAGCGGATGGAAGACAATCCATCCAACACGAAATCCTCTGCTTCACAAAATCAAGGCCATGATCCTCAGAACTCACGGTTGTCAACCCAGAAGTCCCGCCAGCCAATCCAGATTTTCTCCTCCTCCAAAACGTGCAACTCGCGATGATGAGGCGTATGGAGAACATGGACAAGCGCCACACCCTCTACTTCAAGCGATTGGAAGAACGTCTCGATAAACAGGATTCAGCTTCTTCCAATGAGGACCGGGATGACAAGACATGGGAGGAAAACCAAGAAGAGAACCAAAGCACGCAGGAGACGGAAACCGGCCAAAGCAGAGGATCAGCCTCCTCAAACAAGGAATCTAAAACCAAGAAAGGAGCCCAGGTCGATAGGCCACCCCGCCTCCCAAATGGGATCACGGAGAAGGTATGTCGGCCAAATGGATAACAGCCCCTTTGCCGACGAAATCCTCAATGCTCGTTTCCCGGAGAAGCTCAATCTTACCGAATTCACTAAATATGATGGTTCTCAAGACCCGACAACCCACCTGGAAGACTTTGAGATGGTTATGATCGTAAGAGGGCTAGGAGAACCCATCATGTCTCGGATCTTCGCCGCAACTCTTAAGGGAGCGGCACTAAAATGGCTCCACACGTTGCCCAACGAATCGATTCATAAATTTGATGACCTAGCCGAGGCCTTTGAGCTACACTTTGCAACCAGCAAACGGCAGCCGAAGTCCCAGTATACCTTGTCCAAGATTAGGCAACGTCCTGGTGAGACACTTCAAAGTTATTTGGATCGCTTCAATCATGCGGCCCTTCAGGTGCACGGTTTAAGCAAGGCTGTACACGTCCATCTTTTAGCTGACGGCCTAGACGGAGAGTCCTGCCTGGCGGAATCATTCTTTAAGGAGCCGAATAAAAGCCTTAACGATTTTATAGTTCGCTCCAAAAAATACCTTGAGGTGGAGCAGATGTGCATGGCAAATAATCCACGGCGGGACCGAGACAGAGCCACCTCACCAAGAGACAAGGACTATGCGGGAAACAGGAAAAAGGACACCCGCGTAAGGGCTCAGATAACAAAAGCCGAAGAGGCAGGTTTGACTCTAAAAGAAAATACGACAAATACACGGCCCTGAATGTGCCGCGATCGCAGATTTGGAAGGAGGTGGCGATGGCCGAGATGAAAAGAGTTGATCGACCTCGGTTGTCTTACCGTAGATCCAGGGTAGACCAAACGAAATATTGTGCATTCCATGACGGCCGGGGTCATACAACGGACGAATGCTATGAGCTCCGTGATGCAATCGAAAAGTTTGTCCACGATGGAAAGCTTCAACAATACGTAATTGAGCACCAAGGAAAAGGCGGCAAACACAAGCCCAGAAGCCGTAGCAAGAGCCCCGCCCGTAAATACAAAAAGCATGATGAAAAAAAAAAAACAGACAAGGGGGGAGGATGAAGATGGATATCCCGAGACTGAGTTCGATTGTAATGTGATAAGCGGCGCAATGGGTGGAGGCGGAGAAACAATGAGGCAGCGAAAAAGTATCTACGAGAAGTCCTATCTGTTAGAGATCGTCCGAGGTTCAAAGAAAGTATCAATGGACCGTCTCACTCACCACTGCATTTCACAAATGACGACCTCAAGGATGTCGTCCCCGGGCATCAAGATGGCCTAGTCGTGACCGGGATCCTAGTCCATTGCCGAGTAAAACGCATTTTTGTGGATGCCGGGAGTTCTGCCGACATCATCAGTTGGGAGGCATTCAAAAAATGAGCCTGGACCAGAAGGATTTGAAGCCATGCAAGACTACCCTCATCGGGGAGTATTCGCGCCCCAAGGGTTTTATCGACCTCAGGTTCACCCTTGGAACTAGGGACACTTTCAAGTCAGAGCGTGTGCGCTTTATGGCAGAGTTCCTATCACCATACAACATAATACTGGGCAGGCCAACGATCCATAAGTGGGACATGCTTGTCTCCACCAAGCATCAAAAATTGAAGATGGTGAACAACCAGGGAACCGTGATCACGGTTAGGGGAGACCAAAGAGAATCTCGACAGTGTTACTTTGAAACTGTCAGAGTGGGCCAGGGCGGACCTTCATTGGAGCCACAAATCCAATACGAAGAAAGGTATCCGAATCAGATGAACCCGGATTCCCTTGACCAAGATGTCAATACAATCGAGCTGGACCTTCGGGATGAAGAGCTGCGCCCAGAAGCCGCTGGTGACTTGGAGGATCTAGTGTTGGGAGACCCCCTCCAGACCACAAAAATTGGAAAACAATTATCCCCAGAGCTTAGAGACAGCTTGGTCGATTTTCTGAGAAATAACCAGGATGTTTTCGCCTGGAATTCATCACAAGTACCTGGAATAGACCCGAAGTTTTGCTGCCACAAGTTGGAAATCTACCCAGGCTCAAGGCCGATATCCCAGCGAAAGAAGAATCTCATCCTAGAAAATAGGAAAGCATTGGAAACTCATGTTCAAGAGCTTTTGGAAGCCGGATTTATCCGGGAAGTTCAATACACCACTTGGTTATCCAACGTGGTTATGGTCAAAAAGCCAAACGGAAAGTGGAGTGTCTGCACGAACTACAAAAACCTAAATAAGGTATGCCCCAAAGACTCATACCCAATGCCGAAAATCGATCAGTTAGTAGACAATTCCTCGGGTTTCCAGCTTCTCTCCTTCATGGACGCGTATTCTGGGTATAATCAAATACCAATGTTCCAGGGTGACCAAGAGAAGACATCCTTTATTACAGAAAGGGCTAATTATTGTTACAACGTCATGCCTTTCGGACTAAAGAATGCAGGAGCTACGTATCAAAGAATGATGAGCAGGGTCTTCGCTGACCAACTCGGTCATAATGTTGAGGTCTACATCGACGACATGATCGTGAAGACTTTGGATCCGTGACGTCATATCCAGGATTTGGAACAGACGTTCGACAAGCTCCGGACTTACCAAATCCACCTGAACCCGGCTAAGTGTGCCTTTGGAGTCTCGGTTGGAAAATTCTTGGGCTTCATGTTAACTAACCGAGGCATTGAGGCTAACCCGGACAAATGCAAGGCAGTTCTCGAAATGAAGGCTCCAAAGAACAAAAAGGAAGTTCAAAAGCTAACTGGAAGGTTGGCGGCCCTCACGAGGTTCCTGCCTAGATCAACCGAAAAAGCTTTACCTTTGTTTAGACTTATGAAGAAAGAAGCGTCGATTGAATGGAATGCAAAGTGTGATGCGGCGTTTGAGGAGATAAAACAATGCCTGGCTAATCCTCCAGTTTTATCCAAACCTGAGCCCGGCGAGAACCTTTACATTTACTTATCTATCGGCGAGGAAGCCGTCAGTGCGGCCCTAGTAAGGGAGGTAGATCACGGCCAAATACCGGTATACTTTATAAGCAAGACTCTACAGAGCTCGGAAGTCCGATATCAGAAGCTGGAGAAAGTGGCATTCGCACTACTCACCTCGGCTCGCCGTTTGTGACCTTACTTCCAAGGACATCCTATCATTGTTAGAACTAGTCAGCCGATACGGCAAGTTCTACATAAACCAGATTTGGCGGGAAGTATGACAAATTGGGCGATTGAGTTGTCTGAATTTGACATCACCTACGAAGCTCGCCATGCAATTAAGTCACAAGCATTAGCTTATTTCGTCAGGGAGCTAACCCCGACCAACCAAACAGGCAACGAGGCGGCCGGAGACTGGAAGGTATATGTCGACGGATCGTCGAATATCAAAGGAAGCGGAGCCGGTGTCCTCCTTGAGAGTCCAGAGGGTGTCACCATTGAACACTCACTTCAGTTGAAGTTCCCAACTTCAAATAATCAAGCAGAATACGAGGCCCTGATAGCTGGGCTTCTTCAAGCAAAGGAGAACGGCGCCACAAGAGTTAAGGTGTTCACCGACTCGCAACTTGTGGCGGCTCAGATTGAGGGAGCCAATCAAGAAAAGGGCCCGCTAATGGCAAAATACATTTTCAAGGCTAAGGAGATAATGTCTGAGTTCGATGAGGCTACCGTGATTCACATTCCAAGAGGCAAAAATACGAGAGCTGACATCCTGTCAAAGCTAGCAAGCACCAAGAGCGTGGGTTGTCACCGGACCGTGATCCAACAAAACTTGGAGGATCCAATCTGTACGATGGCTATCTCAGTGGAAGATGATTGGAAAAAGCCAATCGAGGATTACTTGGAGCGAGGTATTCAGCCAGATGATGCTATGGAAGCCAAAATACTGATCCGGGAGGCAGCAAAATATACGATGGTGGAAGATCGCCATCGTAGGGCCTCCATTCTCCTATGTTGAGATGCTTAAACCCAAACGAGGCGGGATATGCTCTAGCCGAGATACATGAGGGAATCAACGGCCAACACATGGGCGCTAAGGCACTCGCGGAAAAACTCGCGAAAGGTGGTACTACTGGGCCGACGTTGGAGGCCGACTCCAAGATCCTCGTTAAAAGTGCGATAGCCGCCGAAACACTCAAGGGTTATTTGGTCGCCCCCGCCAAACTTCATTTCATCTCGGCGCCCTGGCCGTTCTACAACTGGGGAATGGATATCCTGGGTCCGTTCAAAACAGCGCCAGGACAGTTACGATGGTTAATCGTGGCGGTGGATTACTTCACCAAGTGGATCGAGGCCGAGCCTCTGACTACAATTTCTTCGGCCCGCGTGCAGCGATTTGTTGAGGTCAACATTATCACAAGGTTCGGAGCGCCAGCCGAGGTAATTACAAACAACGGCTCCCAATCGATTTGGTTGTGTACAGTGATCTACTCTTCTCCTGTACGTTTGTCCCCTAGACATACAGGAAGAGCACATCGATCCTAGATCAAACTCCCAACCTACCACTAGGTTGGACATCCGTGTTCTACACCAGAACAGATATAATCATATCATGATGAGAAATTTTAGTTTTAATTTTAATTATGAATACAAAAGGTAATACACGAGTTTTGCTTAGGGGCAATTTAGTAATTTTAAATTTATATTATGATGTTCGGTCCTTCTAAGTAATTATAATTTTTATGGTACTTTATAATAAATATTATTTTCTCTTGGTCCTTCATTTTAATTTCCCCAATAAACTAAATGAATATAAATGAATTGTCAACTAAATAAAAAATTTAATTAATAAATGCTTTAAGATATGATAGTAAAGAATATGTGTCTTCAGTTATCAAAATATATACGTCTAGGATATATATGAGTACTTCATATTGAGTTTACAAGATTTAAGCATTCTAAATGCATAGTTCCGATTTTATAATAATTCTATTTATATAAGAATGTTTGGACTTTTAATTCACCTTTAATATGTGGACTAACCTTTAAGTCATTAAAAATTTTCTATTTCATAAGATATGTATATATTATATTGGGAAAATTCCTTTAAAAGCTATTGGAAATATCCAAATTCTAATTTGAGTCGGTAAAATTGACAAATTATTAATTAAGTCATTACAAGGATAGTGAAATTTAGAATTTTAGTCAAATTACCTCCATGACCCTAAAGGACTTGTTATGGTGGCAAGAGAGAGGGGGATGGAGGAGAGAGAGGATGGAAGACGTTGATGGTTATACTATCTCTTATCAAGAGGAATATATAGGCTGATGTTGTTGTGGGAAAAAGGGAGAACACGAGTACACGACAGGGAAATACTAGAAGATAAGGGGAAATAACTTGAGGCCCGGTTTGGTACATGAAAAATTTGAGGAGGGAAAGGAACTTAGAGGAAGGAAGGGAAGGGAAGGGAAGATTTTGAAAGATGGCTTAAGGGAAGATAAGTTGTTTTGATAGGAAGAAAATGAAAGGGTAGTAATTGGTAAAGAATCAAGAAATGTCTATTTTACCCTCAAAAGTAATTAATTCAAAATAAAAAAGAAAATAATTTTTTTTTTGCTAAAATATATTTTAAAAAAATATGCTCTTGTCAAGTTCGAACTCATTGAAAAAAAATTTCCGCCAAATTCAAACTTTCCTGCCAAGTTTGAATTTGAGGGGTAAATTTGTCAAAAAATGTGAACAGTAACGTGGGAACTTGAGATCCCACAAATTTTGGTGGGATGTGATCTTCCCACGGATCCGGATGCTCTCAGAAGTGGCTCTCTCAGTATCCCTCAGTATCTTTCGATCTTACCCATCCAAAAATTGATCCAATGGTGCAAGATCTATTTTTAAAAACAAACAAAAACCGCACGCGGTTTTTTTTTTTTTTTTGCCTCATTGAGATTTAAGCCTTTCAATTTCTCTCCTCAACGGACAATGGTGATGGGATATTGAGAGAGATTCGAAGGAAAGGATACTGAGGTAATCTGCTTCCATCTTCCCACATATTAGGGAAGATTGGTGGGCCTAGGAACTTGGGTTTCCGAGAAGATTTGTCTAAAATGCATACCAAACAGGGAAACTTGCAAATGTTCATTTCCTTTCCCACTGAATCTATGTACCAAATGGGGCTGAGAGAAAAGAAGAGGGAGGAGAGGGTAGTCAAATCATTTCAACAACATTTTAAAATTTTCAATTGAGTTTATGGTCTAATTAAGAATTTATTAAATTTATTGACATAATTCAGGATTTCATTAGTTTTTTTTTTTGCCATAAAAGAATTTCATTAGTTTCAGTGACTTTATATGGATTTTCCATATTGGGTTTAATATTTCTGCATTTACTGCAGAATTTTTTTTTTCTGTAGCACTCACATAAAAGTGAGTGGGTCCCACTAATATTTTCTCTCTCATCTCTTTACAATGGGACCCACTCACTTTTATGTGAATGCTGCAAAAAAAAAGTTTCTACAGTAAATGCAGAAACATTAAACCCTTCCATATTATACATAAACATATAAATAGATGTTATTGTAAAATTTTAGTCAATTTAATAACCGACGCAAAAAAATTTATGGAAAATTCCATTAAAACACTATTTGAATTTGCAAAACCCCAGAAGTCTTCCGAATTTGTAAAAAGACTGAGAGGTACCAAGGACCTATGAGGGATATGCAAATTCGGGTGAAATTATCCTTTTGCCCTTAGTTTTAAATAAATCAAAAAAATAAAAATACCCTCGCCGGAGAGCAAGGCAGCCGCCGGCCACTGGTGAGGGGGTGGGGGTGTTTTTTTTTTTGGAGGTGGGGTTTTTCTTTTTTAAAAAAATGATTTTCATTGAAAGTGTGGGGGGTTCGAACCCCAACCCCACACAACCAGGGACCAAGTGGCCCACCAGTTGGGCCACTAGGTTCCTTTAATATATGTATACATTAACAAATATATATATTCTTCTTAACATTTTTTCAATCGTATTTACCAATCCTGAAACGAGAATTACCATTTCACAAACGAGAATTACCACTTTTTCTATAAGGTTCCTTCTTTTTTTTTTACCATTTGATGCATCTTTTGTAAAACCAAAAAAAGTGCACTATTACCATTCCACAAACGAAAAATTACCACTTTTTCTACAGGGTTC
This sequence comes from Acacia pycnantha, assembly GCA_025563575.1. Lineage (NCBI taxonomy): Eukaryota > Viridiplantae > Streptophyta > Magnoliopsida > Fabales > Fabaceae > Acacia > Acacia pycnantha. The sequence continues at coordinate 3,796,395 of JAMWYP010000003.1, read as the reverse complement.
CCTTTTTTTACCATTTGATGCATGTTTTGTAAAACCAAAAAAATTGCACTATTACCATTCCACAAATGAGAATTACCATTCCACAAACGAAAATTACCATTCTACAAACGAAGTGCAATTTTTTGGTTTTACAAAACATGCATCAAATAGTAAAAAAAAGGGAACCCTGTAGAAAAAGTGGTAATTCTCGTTTGTGGAATGGTAATTCTCGTTTGTAGAATGGTAATTCTCATTTTAGGATTGGTAAATACAATTGAAAAAATGTTAAGAAGAATATATATATTTGTTAATGTGTGTGTGTGTGTGTATATATATATATATTAAAGGAACCAAGTGGCCCAATTGGTGGGCCACTTGGTCCCTGGTTGTGAGGGGGGTTGGGGGTTCGAACCCCACCCCCATACTTTCAATGAAAATCAGTTTTTAAAAAGAAAACCCCACCCCCCAAAAAAACATCCCCACCCTCACCCATGGCATGGCTCCCTCCGGCGAGAGTATTTTTGTTTTAAATTTAAAATTAAGGGCAAAAATGTAATTTCACCCGAATTTGCATATCCCTCATAGGTCCTTGGTACCTCTCAGTCTTTTTACAAATTCGGAAGACTTCTGGGGGTTTTACAAATTCAAATGGTATTTTAGTAGAATTTTCCCAAAAATTTACTTGTCTAAAACATTAAATTCACACACACACACACACACACACACACACATATATATATATATATATATATATATGGGGTTATCGTTTGTCATGTCACTTGACATAAGGTTATGTCAAGTCACTCCAAAACTACGTCGTTTTGGGATTAGAGGAATTAATGAACTCTCAAAATGATGTAGTTTTAGGTCAGGGGAATTAATGAAGGATCTTTTAGTAAAACTCATATAATAAATTCTAAAACAAAAATACAAAAACACCATTCATTCATTTCCTTAACTCCCAAAACGACGTAGTTTTGGGCATAAACTTCTTAATTTAGAAAAACAAAAAAACGAAATTCCCTCCCACCATCCCTAAAATTACAAAATCATAAAATTTGATTTTTTCCGGATGACTCATTTTCCATGTATGATTAAAATAAGATGAATTGTTCCATTTTAATTAGTCAGAGCATAAATGGAGTGTCGCTCCTATGTATGTATTTCTTTAGATTTAAAACTTCCAGGCAAAATTGCTTATCGGTGACAATTTCCGGAGTAAAATTGTTCTTTAACCCTATAATAAATGAGTTTAAAAAAAAATGAGATTGAAATTTGAAATTGAAATAAGAATCTAAATTTGAAATATTTCAGATTCAAATTTTATACAGTAAACCGAACATCTAGGGCCCGTTTGGTACAAGGAATATTTAAGGAGGGAAAAGAACTTATAGGAGGGAAAGGAATGGAAGGGAAGATTGAGAGGAAACTTAAAAAGTGAAAACTGTTTGGTAGACATGGGAATGGAACTGAAGTTGAAGGAAAATAAAATGTTTGATATGAAGAATTGGGTATAAGTTAAGTGGGAAATTGTGGCAAAATTCCCAGATTGCCCCTAAAAATAAAAAACCCAGAAAAAACTGGAATGAATTTTTTTTTGGTCATCGAACAAAAACGAAACCTAACCAAATCACGACGTGGTTCAGATGCAAACTGCAATGAGACGTCGACGATAAATAAACGGTGACGAGTGTAACAACGGAGGGATGTTCGAATTAGAGGGGGAAGCATCAATTACATTGCACAGTTGCGGAATTGAATATTACAAGATGTATGGGGATTCAAATCGTGGAACATTGAACCCCGATGGTGCATTGATAAACAAACCAAAAAGCAGTGAAAAGAATCAATTCAGAGTTCATTTCAAAGTTTGAATGTAAGCATCAAGTTCAAACATAAAAACCTTACCAGTAAAACATTCGAACGCCTTACCTGACAGAAGGACATTTCAACAGAGAAAATGTGGAAAAAAAATTGCAGGCAATACCTAATTCAGTTCATAGTTCAAATAATCAGGCGATACATAATAGGTATCTAAATTTAACAAAAGTAAACTAAACTAAAGCAAACATTTATGTGCATTTAAATAGGTACACCTCCTACATAGGAGAAGAAGAAGAATTTTCCGCCACTATACACCCATGACTTTGTCATTTCCTTCCTCACCAATACGCAACACACACACAGCCTAATTAGGCATGAATGCCGAAAAAAAAAGCATCCAAACTGGTTCCCCACTCAAATCTGTGCTTGTGTCCCTGGCAAAGACAACCAGGCCATCGCCATTTTTAACACGCACAACGCACAATGAACAAAGAAAAGCCATTCACTCTTACCTTGATTCGATCTTGCTTGCCTACTCCTTCGATTGAAGCTTACATTGTCGTCTCAAGCTTCTTCGTCTACTCCTTCCAACTTGAAGCTCGATTTTGGTTTATATTTTCATAGGGGCTTTTTAGTTATAATAATTCACTCTCCCAGGAGATTTTTCAGGATCCCGTCACTTTTTGAGGGAGCCCAATTTCCAACCTTTATGGGAGCTTCGACGATGGTGGGAATCTGAGTTGCCGGGCACTTGGTGTATCAAACGCGTTTTCGGCGTGGGAATTGGGTTAAGTTCCCGTTTCATCCCCAAGTTTGCTGTACCAAACGGGCCCCTATCAGTCATTTAGTACATGAAATTAACTACAGAGAGGCAGCACTACTAGTAGTGCAGTGGTATTGGGAATTGTTTCCCCCCTTAGGTCCTTAATTCGATCCCCCCTCCCCTCGCCTTGTATCAAAAAAAAAACTACGGAGAGGGAAAAATTGAACGCCCATCTCCCTCAAGAATATCAGTACTTTTATATATAAGAAAGAATATCAGTACTTTAATTTAGGAAAAAAAGATGAAATGAGAGAGGGTTTAAAAATGAGAGGTAGGAAAAAAAAAGGGTTAAGGAGCGATTTTACCAACGAACTATTGGGTCAGGACCACCCAACACAGCAAACTATTTTTTGGACCAAAAATACAAATAAAGTTTTTAAAAGGTTAAAGTGGCACAAAAACCCGTTAAACCTGAAACGTCCGTCTTCTCCTCTCTCATTCGACATCTTCATCTCTCTCCCTCTCTCATTCATTCAGCCTCTCATTTGATTCCTCTTCCAGATTTCTTTGATCTTGTTATTCTTGGGGATGAAGATGAATTGTTGTTGTTGCAGAAGAAATTAATACAAGTCATTCAATAATACCAATTGTTCCATGAAAAAAACAAAAAAAGCAAAGATGAACTCACTATCACCGACACCCACACCCACACCCACCGATAGGGAAAGAGCGGAGAGTCGCGACCTTGCTGGGTATGCTCGAAATCTCCTAGATCCTTCCATAAATATTTGTGTGCAGAACATTGATTCTTCCTCCATGTTGCCCTTTTGTGTGAGTGGTTTAATAGCTTCGGGACAATCCTCAAATTGGTGAGGATGGAGTTGAAGAGTTTCTTGTATATTTCCCCATCTAAAATTTAAAGATTCACCCCTAATTTGAATTCTCTCCCAGACTCACCCATGCTCTTGGACTCGCAGTAAACCATTTTTTTTTAAAAGAACCAATATGAAAGAAAACAAAACGCAACGAGGGAATAGGAAGATGAACAAGAAACCAAAAAAATAAAAATAAGCCAAACCAAATCCAGATTAAAAAAAATCAAACCCGGTATCAACAATCAAATCCACCTCTCTCATAAAGTTTCTGACCAGCGGAAAAATTCACTGCTAGCAAAAATTCAACCCAGCATCAACACAACAACAATGAAATTGGAAAGAAGTTATTTCAAAGGAAAATCAAAATCAATCCATCTCAAACAAACTCAAAATTGTAGAAAAAATTAGATGGAGAAGAAGTGAAAACAGAGATTAAGAAGTAGAAGAAGATTTGGGTTCAGTTTTCAGCTAGATCTATACAACGCGGTGTGCTGGCAAGGCTAGAAGGAGGATGTGCGCAACGAATCAATGAGGTTTAGCAGATTAAAGCTCAGTGTCTTGGATTTCGATTTACCTCAACTCACTCATTCGATTATAGACCTGGGGGTTATCAAAGCGGCGAACTATAGGCCAGACTGTAGAGACGGGCGCGTGTATGGACTGGATCACGACGGAGCAGCACTGGTCGGGCCCTATTTCGTGCGCGTGTTGGAAAAGAACCGAGTCTGGAATTGGAGGAAGATGAAGCTTGGAAGAGGAGAGAGGAACGACGAGGCGACACGTGGAAAGCGGTGGAGGCTGCTTGGGGCAGTCCAGTGCCGGGATTGAAGGGGTGGTGGAGTTGAAGGGAAGAAGGCATGATGAAGAAGGAACGAATCTGGCCGGCGAGTGGTGGGAAAATTGAGGAGGTTGAAGAAGAGAGAGGGGGAGAAGACGGACGTTTTGAGGTTTAACGGTTTTTGTGCCACTTTAACATTTAAAAAACTTTATTTGTATTTTTGGTCCAAAAAATAGTTTGCTGTGTTGGGTGGTCCTGGCCCAATAGTTCGTTGGTAAAATCGTTCTTTAACTCAAAAAAAAAAAACAATGAGAGAGGTAGAGTGAGGAGGGAAGATGAAAAGATGGGTCGGAATTTCAAAATTTGAATTTAATTTACCCGCTCAAAACAAAAAGATAAACTAAGAGGACGGAATAATTAACACGTGGCACCATTCATGGGATGCTGAAATGGACCAACGAGTAAGCGGCTAGGAAGTTTAGAAGTGTATATATTTGTCATTTGATGATGATTGATAGTCATCGTTCCTTACGCTGGGTTCTTCTTCCAAGTCGAACCCTATGGCGCATGGCAATCCAAGACTTCTTCCCCAAACAATCATCAGAAACATTCTCCAACGACTTCCGGTGAAATCCCTACTGCGATTTCAATGTGTGTGCAAGCAATGGGGAACTCTCATAAAAAACCACTCCTTCATCGCTGACCATCTCCACCATTCCACTCATCACAACTCTTATCTTCTCTTCCAAAGGAGTGGCAGCGACAAGGATCTTCCTGTGGATTTATGCTTGCTCGACTGCGAGAAGCAATTCGATGAAGTACAGAACATTCCTCTCGATTCCTCGGTTCGTGTTAGGATCGTCGGTTCCAGCAATGGCTTGCTCTGTGTGGAACGTTCTAATGATCGGGTTCATTCGCTTTTCTTGTGGAATCCGGCGATTAGAAAAATCAGTCAGGTGCACAGCAATGTTTATGATTTTGAGGGTAGTATCTTTGTAGGATATGGGTACAGTCCAATAGCTGATGATTACAAGATATTGAGATGTTATGTTCCTGAAGATGAGGATGAGCTTAATCGAGTGGAGGTTTATTCATTGAATACACATAGATGGAAGAAAGTCAAATTTGGGAACTTAAAGGGTGTAAATTTTCAATCTGACACTGTTTCTGCTAATGGGGCTATGTTTTGGCTTGGGTCAAAGCCAGATAAGGAGGAGGAATTGGTAATTTCATTTGACATAGCAGAGGAAGCCTTTACATTAGTACCAATGCCTCCTTTAGACGAAAGTCACAAGTACTCCGGCCATAAGCTTACTGTGCATGAGAACAAACTTGCTGTGATTTCTCACTTTATAAAGGGTGTATCTCTTACAACTGATTCTTGGTATATTGATTTGTGGGTGGTGGAGGAAGGTATTGGTGCACCTAAGAAGAGATGGAGATGGACTAAGAGGTATTCTTTAATCACTTTTACAGCCGCAGAGCATACATCAGGTATTTTTAGGATAAATCCATTATGCATTTGGAGGGATGAACTTGTCTGCAATGGAGCCGAAAAGTCTGGAATTGTTAGTAAAACTGAATGTGAAAAGAACATTGAACTGAATGAAATGTTTGGAAGGTTTGGTGAAACTGAATCTGAAGAGAACGCTGAAGTGATAAGTGTTCTATGTCTGTCAAATCTTAGAACTAACAAATTGAGGAAGATAGCTACTGGCAGATGTGGTAATGAATTTTCAGTTATTTTGAGTCACGCAGAAAGCCTTGTACCAATTGATGGCATCGGCATTCGACAGGTTTGATCCTAAATCTTAAGAGAGGATTGATATAATGGGTTTGAGTTTTCTATATTTTTTTGTCTGTGGTAGGTGCTATAATGTGTTTGAGTTTCCATTTCCCTCTTGCAATTTCTGTTTTCATTATCCTTCCGATCTCTTTTTCATGTTGTTATTTTTATTTTTGATTTTACCGTATAGTTTTTCTCATAAATTTAACCATAAGATGTCAAATGATGTAATTTAAAGTGCATACCTATAGATATAAAGTATAAATATTTTTAATGGCAAGTTGGCTATAAGTCAAAGTCAAGTAGAATGTATTTGTACAGGATAATTGATATCTTGCGTGTCACAGTTTCAAAGATATGCTTTTCAATTTTCATTACTTTACGAGTTATACTCTATAGTCTGTCATGTTTCATTGTGGCATTATTTTAGGTAGCTATTTAAGTTACCTTTATGCTTCCCCTAGGTATATCCAATGAAAAATGATTCTTTTTCATGACGCTCGGATTAAAATAAAATATCTTATTAGATTTCTCACATATTTACTCACCAATAACGGTATTTTTTAGTCATTTTATAGAAGACATTTTGCATCCAAAAGGTTATTTTTTATTCTATTCTCTTTTCTACTTCATTTCATTGTTTGAATTCCAGTGGAGGCAACTCACCACTCCAATAATCAAAATCCTTCTCTTCTTTCCAAATTAGTGGCAGAGGGATTTCTTTGCATTTATATTTGCTTGATTGTGAGATGTAAGTCCTTGAAACTCAGAACCGGAGAACCCACCTTTGATTGATTTTCTGTTGCGTGTTGGGATGGTCAATTTGAGGTTTAGGGTTTAGGGTTTAGGATTATGCAAGTTGGTTTCCACCTTAAAAGAGGGTATGTGCTTTTTGGATCTTTTGTAGTTCAGAAGAGTATTTGTGAAGAATTTTTTTGTGACGTGCACAATATAAGATCTGTTTCTTTGTTCCACCAACCCATTCTTTCTCATTGTTCATAGCATTTTGTTCTTCCCAGGTGAACACTATTGGGCAGAAAATAGTTGATGGGAACACACGATTTCTTCTTCAAGAAATCATTCCAAACATTCTCAAACGACTTCCGGTAAAATTCCTATTGCGATTTCAATGTGTATGCAAACAATGGAAAAATCTCATCATGGCCCCATCTTTCATTGCTGACCACCTCCACCACTCCACTCATCACAACCCTCTTCTTTTCCAATGGAGTGGCAGTGGTAAACGTCTTCCTGTGGATTTACGCTTGGTTGACTGCAAGAAGCAACTCCATGAAGTTCAGAACATTCCTTTTGAGTCCTCAGTTCATGTTACGATCATTGGTTCATGCAATGGCTTGCTTTGTGTCGAATGTACTAGTAATCAAGTTCATTCTCTTTTCTTATGGAATCCAGCAACTAGAAAGATCAGACAGGTGCACAACAATGTTCATGATTTTAAGGGTAGAATCTATGTAGGATATGGGTTTAGTCCAATTGTTAATGACTACAAGATATTGAGAGCTTATGTTCCTGAAGATGAGGATGAGGTTAATCGAGTGGAAGTCTATTCTTTGAGCACACAGAGATGGAAGAAAATAAAATTTGGGAACTTAAAGGGTGTAAATCTTAATTCTGAAACTGTCAATGCTAATGGAGCTATGTTTTGGCACGATATGGAGGAGGATTTGGTAGTCTCATTTGACATAGCAAGGGAAGCCTTTACATTGATACCAATCCCTCCTTTAGACAAATATGAAAAGTGTTTTGGGTATAAGCTTATTGTATATGAGAACAAACTTGCCTTGATTTCTCACTTTCTAAAGGGTGTATCTTTTACAACTGATTCTTGGTATATTGATTTGTGGGTGGTGGAGGAAGGTGTTGGTGTTCCTCTAGAGAGATGGAGTTGGACTAAGAAGTATTCTTTAATCACCTATACAGATGCGGGGCATCCATCAGGTGTTTTTAGGATAGATCCATTATGCATTTGGAGGGATGAACTTGTCTGCAACGGTCTGGAAATTGATGGTAAAAGTAAACGTAAAGAGAACATTAAAGAGGATGATGTATTAAGTGTTCTTTGCCTATCAAATCTTAGAACTAACGAATTGAGGAAGATAGCTACCGGCAGATGTAGTGTGAACTTTTCAGTTATTTTCAATCATGTAGAAAGCCTTGTACCAATTGACAGCATCGGCATTCAAGAGGTTTGATCTTAAATCTTAATTATTAACTTGTAGGTTTATTTTGTCGAAGCACTTTTAGTTGAAACGAACCCTTTAGTTTAAATCATTTTGTACTTATGATTCTCATTGACTTGTGTAGATATCATCTAGTATGATGAATGCTTATATTTAGTTCTAGATGTTTTTAGCTTTTTTGAAGGCATATCTATGATACTAAGTTGTTCATTTTTCTTTCAAATATGGATATATAATAACATTAGTTGCTGGTGCATGGATTATGTGGGACTTATTGTGCATGTAACATGCCAATGTTTTTATTTCATCGTTTGATAGGAAAGCAAAGTAAGTTTATGGCCTTTTCATTTCATTTCTAGTGGAAAATGAATCAAATAAACTGGTTTTCGTACAAGTAGTTTTCCACTTTACACGGGAGCCTTTGTTATGGTTATTACCATGGAATTAAGAAATAGAGATAGAAGAGAGACACTATAGACAGAATAGGAGAAGAAGATGAATAAGAGAGCTCTTGTAGACTCTCACATAATTTCTGTATTATTCACATAACCAATCTGATTGATATAAACTGGAGTAGGCTATTTATAATACTATAGCCTCCCCAAGTAACTAATTAACAGCTAGTAAAGGGTTAATGACTAATTACCTTACTAACTATCTAGTTTACAATTAGGTCTCTAGGTTTATCTTACATTTAGGTCCCTAGATACAGATTATTATCTTTCCATAGTAGCCTTTATGCTCTGGATTATTGGATGATGGGAGTGCTAATTGCTAAGAACTTGCTGTGAGGTTCCCAATACGAAGTCTCTGTAATCTTATGCTAATCCTTTCATTGTCATAAGTAGCCTAATGCATGATTGGATGACAGATGAGATTAAAATATATTAACTTATGTGCTTCCCCATAAAAAGATAATTCGAAAATCATATGTTGAAGGTTGATACTATGCTGAAATTTTCTACAGAAACACAACAGAATCAATTTCCCACTGAAAAGTGTGACTATCACATGAAGCTTTTGCATGTACTCTTGTTTGTTGTTTCATTTTGCTAGACAAACTCTGGTATATTCTGGAGCAATCATAATCTAACATGTTGAACAACTTCGATGAAGCTAGTCATTTAATGAGGTAATATTGCTAAGTTATTGAATTTAAAAAAAAAAAAAAAAACAAAGAAAGAAAAATTGAGAATATTTGAAAAAACAAAACCATGAACTTTTTATTGTGAATATTAATTTTTAGTAGATTTTAGGAGTTCCTTGGTGAACATTGAAATCTTTTAGTTCTACCATGGTTATGTTCCTGGCTAATTATATGGGGGAGACAGAAGGGGTTGTAATTTGCTATGTATTCCAATAATGATATCGAGCAAACATAAAGATAACTATTATTGTCATAAGAAGTATCCGACATTTTGGTATTTGAACTCCAGTTTTTTTATTTGTTCTCTCATCATTTCAGGTAGATCGGGCCTAATTTTGTGACATCCCCATGAGAAGTCCGTCTTCCCTCTAGACAGTGAAGACTTCAATGGATGACCAAGACCTTTTGTCCCACAACACTATTTCAGATATTTTGAAAAGACTTGTAAGATCCCTCAAAGATTTCAGCTGCTGTGCAAAGCTTGAATACGATTTTATCAATATGCCATCTTTCATCAAGTATTAACTGCTTTTCTTCCTTACAAACTCGACTCTTGGTTTAATTACTGGAATACTTTCTTCAGATATTGTGGGTTTTGATTGGATGGAGATCCTATTATTTTTTAGAATACCACTTGCAAGAATCTTTTCTTTTTTTGGGTATCTCACTGCTTATTTTCAAATGAATAAATAGTAACAGTTAGGGTCATGACAGTACTGCTAAAATTTCAGGTTAGGTTATGTATTTGTACAGTTTCTCCTCTATTTATAAACGGTTCGCCCTGTCCAACATCGGTATCACCTAGGAGGAAGGGAGATTTCGTCCTGCTTTTGGATCGTGGGTGGATCCAACCCCTTTCCTAAAATTTTCGTATAAAAAAAAAGTTTCTCCTCTATTTATAAAACTACAAATTATAAATGATATGACTCATTTTTCATCATCTCATGGTATCACATTAATTTGTTCATAATTTGACATGTTATAAATTTTAAATTTATAGAAATTATATCAATTTTTTATTAATATATTAGAATGTTTGAATTTTTGATATGACCCAGTAATATTTTATTTTTGTCAGAAAAATATGAAATGGGTTTAAGTTTGTTTTGTTGAATAGAGTTTATTTAATATCAGATTTTAAAAATCAAGAAAACAAACTTAATGGTATACTTAATGGTATAAATGTTTAATAATTAAATGGTGTACGTATATATGAATTATAAAACGATCATGGATGATTTTGGCGCCAGCAGATCATGAATTGAAGACACACAACGACAGAAGCAAGACCTGAGAAAAGGAATAGACTTAAAGGACGGGCTGACTCCAAAACCTTAGACAATAAAACGACACAATCCAGGCAATACCTTAAAAAATGGCGCGCTAAACCGAAACAATTGTTCTCCACCGGCTATGTTTGGGTTGGCAGAAGCTAAGGGAGGCCTAAATGCATGTTTTTTAAGAAAAAAATTAGTTGATGAGAAATTTCATGTTTGGAAAAGCGTTCACATACAAAATGACTTGAGTGCATGTTTGATTTAGTTTTTAGAAAATAGTTTTTACACGATTTACAAGGTAAGCATGTAGGATAAATTTTATTTCGGCTTGCGAAGAAGGTTTCTGAAATCACGGTTTTATGGTTTGCTAAACATGCAATTACTCTTGCTTAGAGTGAGCCACGGCACGGTATAGGTTTGGTTTGATGGTTCTACATTGTACAGTAACGATGCTCTTTTCTTTTCCTCTTTCATTTTCTGGTTTCTTTTTTTTCAAATTATGAAAAATTAATATGTAAGTCCATATTAATTTCACAAAAATTTTAATTAGATCTTTGTAGTTTGTTAATTTTTATTACTCCCTACGATCCTAATTATAAGAGATAGTTGACTTTTTTGGAGAGATTAAGGAAGCTAACTAAATTAGCTTAGAGTATTTTTATTTTTATTTTTTTCTTCAAACTAAATAGTTTGACCAATAAACTAATATATAATCTAAGAAAACATAACATATGAAATGATTAAGTAACTTATTTAGCTTCCTTAATCTCTCCAAAAAAAGTCAACTAGCTCTTATAATTAGGACCGGAGGTAGTATTGTGTGCTTAGAACTTTCTCAATTATATGTATTGATTGCTATAATCATAATTTGTTAAAAAATGACGGTTCCCATATTGGATTCTATGCTTGGTGCAGTGGACGTCATCTAAAAATTATATCGAAAAAAATCACTTTTACTACCGCTAATTCAAATACTTGAACAAAATGTAGACCTCTGAGCTCACAAAGACTAAGAGGATGGAAGATCTCAACCCTAATAAGGTCCCCATTGATTGGAAAAGTAGCTTATCTCTCAAAGATACCTTCTTCAACCAGCTAGCCATGATGAAGCATCTGTTAAGGAAGCTGACACACAGCTACTTTCGGTGAAATCCCTAATCCAACTTCAATGTGTGTACAAGTTTTGAAAAAATATTATCAAAAGCCCATCTTTCATCTCAGACCACGTCCGCCACTCGAGTGTTGAAAACCCTTCTCTTCTTTTGCAAGGGTTTGTCAAAGATGGCTCTTTGAAATTACGTACTCTTGATTATGAGATTAATGTCTGTGATGTCCCGAATACCCTCTAAATTTGACTATTTTTGGTATGTTAGCAATAGCATCGTCAGTTGCAGCAAGAACTATTGAAGAGGTTAGACATGTGCCAACAAGAACTATTGATAATTTTAGGGGTGATTGCTATTTAGGATTTCAGTTCAGTCCAATTGTTAATGATTATAAGATAGTTAGGATTTATGCTGAGCTCGGTGTTTTGGTTAGTCAAGTAGATTTGTATTCCTTAAGCACAGGTTCATGGAATGAAATTTGTGTCGGGAATTTCTAAATGTACTTGTCACTAATCCCTTGTGGTGTGTCTTGGTATCGTTGATTCCAACTAATGGCAGACCCAGGATTTTAGGTTTGTGGGTGCACAATTAGTGATGGGATTTAGGGGTTCAAATTTTTTTTTAAGGGGAAAAATACTTTTTATGGCAAAAAGAGAACATAAAAAAACAAAAATCAGCAATCCAATCTAACATAAAACAGAACAAACATCATATAGTATTGAGGGAGCAGACTCCACTCACTCATGATGCAAAGAATCAAGAGTTTAAGCCACCAAGGAATAATCAGTAAATTTTCAGCTTTATATACATATTTTTAATTTCACCTTTTGCTTTATCAAGCATCCCAGAAGCACATCAAGCACATAAAAATAGAGTTGTGAAATTCCATGGATCAAACGGTCACGATTCTTTATTCTTTCTGAAACGATGCTTTTCGGATGAAGGATAGGAACAACTAGAAACACCTCCATCAACATCAACAATCACACAACAAGAATTAAACTTCAGCAAAAAAAAACTCAGCCTAGTTAACTCTAGTTTCTATTCTAGGGTTCTTTAGTGACTAATGTATATTACTAACAAAAGAAGACCAGGCAGAGAGCGTTGGTGGGGGCATGGGAAAGTAGGTGACGAAAGAGAGAGAGAGCAGCTTGAGCCTTGAGCGATGGCGGCAGAGCACGTCGGGCAGAGAGCGTCGGAAATTTGGGGGCAGGGAGCGTCAGAAATTTGGAAATTTGGGGGAAAAGAAAGACGACAGAGGGCAATGGAGGGGGGGGGGGAGGGTCAAAGGAACTTTGGTAGAGTTCGAACCGTACGTGGACCTATGAGTGAGAGGAGGGATTAGAGTTTTTACCATCTATACTACCTATACATATTGTTAAAAATTTCTTTCAAATTATATATATTTTGTGTGTGCACTTGCCCACATTGGCACTGATGTGGGTCCGCCCCTGATTCCAACAACGGCTTGGTATGTCTTCAATATGACACTCCCTCCGGTCCTCACATATATAAGACATATTTATGGAGTAAATATTTGCCTTAAATATAAAACCTATTTTTTATATTTATTAATCTTTTTGTAATTTACTCATATTGATGCTTTGTAATACCCATATAATTATTTATCGTAAATATTATATTTTGATAAATAATACCTATTGGAAATAGGTGAATATGTGGTCTCAAATTTTATATTATATTTTATGGGTTATTTCTCTTGAAATTAAAAGGAATAAAGTGCCAAAAGTCCCTAAATACATTTATGGGTCATAAAATACCCTGTGAATATTATAATATGTCTAAAGAGACAATTAAATATTTATTAAAAATAGGAAAGTATGTTGTCTCTAATATTGGTAATTTATTAAATTATTTCCTTGGAATTTAAAGAGGCAAAAATCCAATATTATTTTGGGGACCATAAGTTGCCCTATGATTTTTAAAATAGTACATGGAGCATAAATGACCAATGTAAACATAATAGTTGTGAGAAAATAATTAATCTAATTTAAGAAAATTGTCAACAATTAGTAGATGATTAAATAAATAAATAATTACTAATTGTTTAGGCATGAATAAAGGGAATGTCCAAAGTTAATTATATTAAACCCCTAATTAAAGTTTTCCTAGAGCTGAGGACACGGGTGTACACTGTGGCACTGGTGTAGAGTGTAGACAGTGAATAACATGCATGTGCGTTGACAATGTGTGGTTATTGGTTTACAAATGTGATTATGTACTGCTATGATGTCATGAATAAACTGTCACTCATATACTGTTACATAAGCATGAGGTTAACCGTTATATGAGGTCCGGTGGGCATTGGACCTCAGTCTTAACTAATAGTACCGGAAAGGAGCAAGCATAAATATCAGAAATATCAGAGAGGGTATCGGTAGATGGAGTCATAAAGAGGAACCAAGGGGCAAAGTCGTAATAATGCACCGATCGAGGCAGGAGCCGAAAGAAGTTATCAGAGCCTATTGTCAGGCATGGATCTAATAAAGTTATTTCGAACAGTTTGGTGCCGAAGGCAAGGCTAGTCTATGTGGGTCAGCCAATAAGTCGCCGTGAACTCGGTGAGGCCCCCATGATAGACACTTACCTGCCCATTCTGTTCGGTTAACGAAGTTAGGTTCATTGCCCCAAGTCTAGTTAAGGCTTGGTCTAGGTTGTATAGTTACTTTTTGAGAAATGTAATTGTACAAAGCTCTGTATATTGTATCACATGAATATTCCTTCGGGATTTTCAATTTAACCAGCATACGCCTGGCACCATCATATGTCGGGGTATTTTATATCAGATACTCATTGTCCAATTGTTAGCACATTGCTCTCCGTTTCCGCAGTACTCTGATGTAGCACCTCAAACATCGTTGATTTTCCTTTAAAACTATGTCTTTTTAAACAATAAGAGGTGTGGAATTTGGGGTGTTACATGCTTCCTCAACAATAATAAAGGATGAAATTAAGGAAAATGACTATAATGTTAAAAAAAAAATTATATTAATTAACTTAACTAACTTCCTTAATTTAATCAAATTAGGCAATAATGTTTTATATCAAGTATATGAGGGGAGGGGAGTATGTAAGGTTTGCGTGTCCCTTCCTTTTTAAGGTGGAATCCCGCGACTAGACCACTGGCTGAACCAGTGCCTACAAACATTCATAATTTTAAGGGTAATTGCCATTGCCCATTGGGTTTACCCCTAACCCTAAAACGACGTTGTTTTGGATTTAGGAGAATTAATGAAGGGTGTTTTAGTAAAATTCATGTAATAAATACGAAAACAAAAATATCAAAATACCTTTCATTAATTCTCCTAACTCTCAAAACGACGTAGTTTTGGGGTGACTTGACATAACTTTATGTCAAGTGACATGACAAATGATAAACCCTATATATATATATATATATATATATATATATATATATATATATATATATATAAATATATATAAATATATATATATATATATATATATATATATATATATATATCATTAAAGGTTATGACTGAACCTCAAGAACTTGCATCTTGGGGTTGAGCATATGCCAGTGCAACGGATCACATCTGGCGCCCCATTGCAAAAGAAGCGAAGAATTTTCATTACTTAATTGGTTTGTCCTAAATTTGATATTCCTGTCCTTAATATAAAACATATTTAGAGAATATATCATGGATCTAAATATTAGATTTATTTTTTTATAGTTGTTAATATTTTCCTAATCTACCTCTATTAATGCTCCTTCCACATTACAATAATTAAGGAGAGGAAATGATGAAATTAATAAGAAAAATGATTAGCATGTTGTAGAAAATATATATCATATAAATTATTAACTAACTTTTTTAATTTAATCAAATTACGTAAGTATGTGTTATAGTTTAAGGACTAGAGGGATTATATCAGGTTTGTGTCTTCCTTCCTTTTTTTTTTTTTTTAATTGTGGAATCCCGTGACCAGACAAGTAAGATCAATGCCTACTAACATTCATGATTTTAAGGGTAACTGCTATACAGATTTTGGGTTTAGCCCACTTAATTAGAGATAGCCATTTTCCTTGCAGCTATGAATAGCATCATTAAACATTTGTTCCAACCCAGACTTCGATTCAAACTCAGCATCCATAAGCTTCTTCGAACATAGATCTGGTAGCTTGTATCCCTTAATATCCTCTTAGGACCTATAAAACAAAAAGATAAAGCTATATGAAATAGTCAAAACATTATTAAAAATAAGGCTGCGTTATGCCGTTATGAAAAAAAAAAAAAGAAGAAAGAGAGAATGATGGAAAAAGAATTTTGAAATTGAAAAATCCTAAATAAGGTATTTAATATAAAATGAGTTTTGAATTGCTTATCAAGTTTCGTTATTCCTTTATTAACTCCATATTCCAAATTCGATTTGGGATTTTACAATTTCAAAGTTCTTTTTCTATCATTCTAAAAAAAAATGTTTCGTTGAGGAATGGGCATTACCTTCTCATTGATTCATAAGGCCCGTCCTCACATGAAGCTTTTTGAGAGACTTACTTACAATATAAGTCTTTAAAAAGACATCATATTTTAAATAAAACGTTCATTTGCTTTGACTTACCCATTAAAATAAAAAAATTTAATCTCGTCAAACCATTTTTGATAAGATAAAGGCTAAAGTATACTTTTATCCTTTTAAGTTTACGTGAAGTATACTTTTAGTCCCTTAATTTTCTAAAGTATATTTTTAGTCTTATAATTCTAACACCACTAATTTTGCAAACGGAAAATGTTTACGAAACAAACTCGAGTGATAACTGTGTAATTAAATGCTATTACTTAAATTTAAAATATATGTAAATTGAAAAACATCTAAAAACTTAATGCATTAGTCAATATCAAAACATTGATTGTATTAAGAAAAATTTAGTTTAATAATCTAAATATCAAAACTGCAATTTTGTTTGCAACAATTTGTCAGTTTATTTTAATTTATTAACATATATATATATATATATATATATATATATATATATATATTAAAAAATTAAAACTTAAATATGATTTGTCAGCTGCACAGTTATCACTTGAATATGTTGTATTAGCATTTTCCGTTAGCAACATTAACGGTGTTAGAAATATAGGAGTTAAACTATATTTTATAAAGTTAAAGGACTAAAAGTATACCTCATGTAAAACTTAAAAGACTAAGAATATACCTTATATAAAAAGGTGTTTCAATATATAATACACCACCTTTATTATTTGAAACAATTATTTCGAAATTAGATCAGGAAAGATAATTTTGAAATGGTTGTTGATAATAATAATCTCAATTAAATCTAGTTGAAATATCACATCGCCAATACTTTTAACAAATTACTAATTAGGCCAAAAGATCATTCTGAATGTTGTTAAAATACTATATGCCTATATGTAGTTAAAAACAAGTTGTTTTTGACCTGTTAAAAAGACTATATGACTATATGCCTATATAAAGGGACGGACCTTGGCAAGGACAATGGGGGGCCATGGCCCCCCCAAAAAAAATGTTGTTCAGAATTTTTTTAAAAAAAAAATTAATATAATATAAAAAATATGTTATCTTATACATTAGAATTATTAAAATACTTTTATTATACATTTGGCCCCCAAATATTTTTTAATAATTAGTTAATAGGTATACATTTGGCCCCCCAAATATTTTTTTAATTAGTTAATAGGTATACATTTGGCCCCCCAAATATTTTTTTAATTAGTTAATAGGTATACATTTGGCCCTTCAAATAATTTTTTTTAATTAGTTAATGAGTATATATTTGGCCCCCCCAAATATTTATCCCAAGGTCCGCCATTATAATACCCGGATATTTATTTATCTGGAATATTATATTGTGATAAATAAATACCTATTCTTTATAGGTGAATATATGGTCTCAAAGTGTAACATCCCAAATTTTGGGATAAGGAGTTTAAGAATATGACTTAGATAAGATGGCTGCTAAGCTATAAGAAGTTCAAAAGTCTTAAGGTTATTATGAGGAAAATCTTAGGATAATTATTAAATATTATTTTGGATCTTGAAAAAAAAATAGGGGGAAGTTATGAAATGTTATTTTGAGGATTTAGAAATATTATGAGGGGATCAAATACGAAAAATTTGGCCTAAATAGTCTTAAAGCTAATATTTAGAATTTATGGTCTATTTTCCCGAAAATTCAAGGAATAATGGTTGGAGAATAAATAGTGTGGCCTAGAAATTTTAGAGTTGATATTTTATAACTTAGAGAAGCTAATTGAGGAAGAAAAATCCTTATATGGAATTAAGGATTAATTTCATGGAATTAAGGATTAATTTCTAACTCATATCTAATTTTTGCAACTAAGTGGGTAAAGGACGAATTTGCAAGTAAGAGACGTGTAGAGGGTTAAATGGGATTATTTTGTGGTGTGGACCCCACATATACATGGCAGCATAACACTCACCCCTCTCAATGTATATTTTTCTTTCAACCTGATATTTATACGCCAAATACTGCCTATTCTCCATTATTCCTATGCTGCATGTGAAAGCCACGTATTACCCATACCAATTAACTATTTCGGTCAGAGCAAATTCAAACAGCAGCAAAACGACACTCCCTTAGTCAATATATCTATTCGGCCCAACAAAAGAACCATTTTGACAGGAAGGATGCAGCGCATATACTCCCTCAATCTGTTAATCCTTTTCGGCCCAACACCAGGGGAAAAAAAGAAGAAGAACGACGGACAGAGAGAGATGACACCTGTTCAAGTGTTTAGCGGACAGCTCAACCATTCATGCAAAGTCCCATACTCCACTATTTCTCTGTGTTTCGACATGCATTACAGAACCCATGCTCCATTTCTTCTTTCGTGTCCTCAGCATTATAGAACCCATGCTCCACTTCCCATTTTCAATTCTGCATAAAAACCATTTCAGCCCTTACTCTCATTCGTTTTGGTGCTGCACGATAGAAATCAGAGAGGGCTGAGAGCCAGAGTCACAGTCCGACGAGAAATCGCTGGAAAAGAGGAAGAAGGAGAGAGGTCGGAACTGACAAGCAACCTTAAAATATCAATTAAGGTGAGCTTTCCAAGTCTTTCCTATCTTCAATCGGTCTTGTTGCTGCTATTTGGGGTTGAGGAAATAGTGGAATATGGATTCTAAATGGGAAACAATGATTAAGGGTTGTAATGCTGTTGTAAGGTTGAGTGGATGCCTATGAGGGTACTGCATGTTGATTATTTTAGTGGGATTATGATATCCAGATTTGGTATTAGCTAAGCATAGGAGTTTTGTCTAATTTTGCTCTCGGGAATCTCACAAAAATGATCACATGATAAAATAGATGAATTACATGGGAGTAACTGTAAGGTTATGACATATGTGTGTACGTTTGATGAGCATGATAAATAGGAAATTTTAGATATTTCAAGTCATGGCCACGTGGTGTAAAATGACAGCCAAGAAAGTACTTTAATGTTTAACTAAGAGTGTATTTGGG
Source organism: Acacia pycnantha (assembly GCA_025563575.1). Classification (NCBI taxonomy): domain Eukaryota; kingdom Viridiplantae; phylum Streptophyta; class Magnoliopsida; order Fabales; family Fabaceae; genus Acacia; species Acacia pycnantha. The sequence goes on along the minus strand of JAMWYP010000003.1, from coordinate 3,777,146 downwards.
AATCCTCATATGATGGTTAAGAAACTAATTCAGAATAAAGGAAATTGATGAGCTTGTTGAGTTGAGAGCTGAACATGGTAGTAGAAATGTATGCTTTCCATTAGTTAATGTATATGAGTGTGATAATTGCTGCACCTAATTGCTGAAGTTTAGAAACTGATTGGAATATGTTATTTGGGTTAGTTAGGTAGTATTTCAAAGCTGGAAAACAATTACCAGAGCTCAAGAGAAAAGTGAGCAAAAAGAGATTTTGGTAAAGGTATAGTTTCGGAAGAAGCAAAATGTGAGTGAATAACGTCCCTAACTTTTATAAATGATATTTTTATTGTTGAATGTTTATGTTAATTTTCATATTTAAAAATATGATTTGTGAAGGAATATTTGCGGATAGTATATGAGTAAAGAATGATGATTTTATTCGTTATTATGGATTTTCTTCCAATTGTTTCAAATATAAATTTATGATTATACACTTGAATGGAAATGAAGACTCTTGATATATTTTCATAAATTTCATATTGAAATGAACTTGGATTTTGGAAATTTTATGAGCTAGAATTTATTATTTGGAATGGAATAATTTTACAAAAGTTCTTGATGCTTTGAAAGGATTTTATTGACAGATTGAATTTGAGGGAAAGTTCCAAAATATTGATTGTGAAACTTCAAGATGGGGGATTGATTATGAACTATGAGATGTCATTATCTTAAAAGAATAATTTTTATGGCTTTGAGAAATTGACCCCATGCATGCTTGAAAAATGTTTTGGAGAGAACTAAATACAGAACGCTGGTTACTAACAAAGCTGATCATAGTCGTTGGTGCACCATGGTTAACTTCGAGCTCGCTTGATATTCATGGGATTTGTTCTCATGCCTGTTTCATGGATTGTGTGTCCATGCCTGTTTTATGGACTGTGTGTCCATATCTGTTTCATGACTTCGAGTCATGTCTGGTTAGTTACCCTCATGGACTATGTGTCCATGTCTGTTTTCATGACTTCGAGTCATGTCTGGTTAGTTACCCTCATGGACTATGTGTCCATGTCTATTTTCATGGTTTTGAGCCATGTCTGGTTAGTTACCCTCGTGGACTGTGTGGCCACGCTTGTCATTCGTTCTGTAAGAAGTTCTACGAAAAGATGCAGTTTGAGAATTATGTTTTAAATTGATTACGTTAATTCAAAAGTTTTTGTGCATTCTTGAAATTATTGATTTAATGGTATTTTGTATAGAATTCTATTTTATTATGATCTTATGCTTTTTCTTTTTCTTTTTCTTTTTTTAAATGGAAGTTATTGCCAAATTGATATCATTAGAAGATGAAAATGTTTGAATTATTTACTTCGGTATTTTATTAAATTATAAGAATGAGACGTTATTCACCGGAAAATTTGCTTTGGTTCAGATGATCTCAACACCCGAATCATTCCTATTGAGCAGTGAAGAGTCTCCTTAAGGAGTTAAAGTTCAGTGACTCATTTTGAAGTGTTGCCACTTGAGGAAGTCATAACCCCCAGACCTTTGTATTATTTTGGGATAGATGCTCCATGTAATTTATAGGTAAGATCCATGTATTTTTGAATCGTATGTTTTTAAGTTTAAGGCTTAAGGAATGTGAATCCTCTCATATTCCGTGCCAGTCACCCCTTAGGTTTCGGGGCGTGACACAAAGTGTTTGTTGTACTTAGCTTATTTTTCTAAGATAATTTCTCTTAAATTAGAAGGAAATAAGTGCCAAAAGTCCTAAAAATACATTTATGGGTCATAAAATACCCGGAGAATATTATAGTATATCTAATGAGGCACTTAAATATTTATTAAAAATAGGAAAGTATATTGTCTCTAATTTTGGTAATTTATTAAATCATTTCCTTGGAATTTAAAAGAGCAAAAATCAAATATTATTTTGGGGACCATAATTGACCCTATGAATTTTAATATAATGCATGGTGCATAAACTACCAATGTCAATGTAATAGTTGTGAGAAAATGATTAATCCTAATTAAGAAAAGTATCAACAATTAGTAAGTGATTAAATAAATAAATAATGGCTAATTATTTAAGCATGAATCAAGGGAAATGTCCAAAGTTAATTATGAACAACCCTTAATTAAATATTTATGGCCAAGATTAGCATAAAGGATACTTGCTAATTAATTTAGAAGGATTAAAAAAAGGGATAAGATTAAGTACATAAAATCCCTAAAGATTAATTGATTAACAAAAGTTTACTAATCATAGGATTGAAACTCTAATTAAGCTTGCTAATCAAATTAGACAAATTAAACATTAAGCAATGGTTAGGAGTTAATCTAATAAAGCAAGATCAAAGGCTACAATAATTCTAGCAATTTAAAAATGTCTTATTCCATGTAATTATCTAATGGTCACCTAGTGGTTTGATGAATTAAGGCGAAAGATACTGGATGAGGCTCATAAGAGTAAGTATACTTTACATCCAGGAATAGTCAAGATGTACCAGAATATGAAATCTGAACTCTGGTGGCCCGGGTAGAAGAAAGATGTAACCCAGTACGTGGCCGGATGCTTGACTTGCCAAAAAGTAAAGATTGAACATCGTCGACCCTCTGGTCTTCTTCAAGGACTAGAAATGCCGGAATGGAAATGGGAGAACGTAACCATGGATCTGGTGGTAGGTTTACCCAAGATCAGGAATCATGATACAATCTGGGTAATCGTTGACCGATTAACCAAATCAGCACACTTCATTCCCATCAGTATCCATTACTCGCCAGAACGATTGGCTGGGATTTATATCAAGGAGATTGTGAGACTCCATGGTGTACCTAAGAGCATTGTCTCTGACCAAGATACACGATTCCAATCCGCTTCGCGTACATTACACGAAGGTTTGGGTACAAAGTCAAGTTCGATTCGCTTATCACCCTCAGACCGATGGTCAATCTGAAAGAACAATACAGACGCTAGAAGATATGTTGAGGGCAAGTGCACTAGATTTCAAAGGAAGTTGGGATCGACATCTTTCGCTAGCAGAATTTGCATACAACAATAGCTATCATGCAAGTATACAAATGGCCCCGTTTGAGGCATTGTACGGGCGGAAGTGTCAATCACCTTTATGCTGGACAGAATCTTCTGAAAGGCAATTGCTTGGACCTGATATGATTGAACAGACCTCCGAGCAGATCGCATTGATCAAGAAGAGACTCCTTGCGGCACAAAGCAGACAGAAGAGCTATGCTGACAAAAGGAGGAGACCACTGAAGTTCTATGTCGGCGACCACGTATTTCTGAAACTATCTCCAGTAACTGGTGTCGGTATAACACTTAAGAGACAGAAACTCCGTCCACGATATGTAGGACCATTCAAAATTTTGGCAGAGCGAGGACCAGTCGCTTATCAAATAGCCTTACCCCCGAACCTGAGTAATCTCCATGATGTTTTCCATGTGTCACAATTGAAGAAATACCAACCAGACCTTGATCACTTCATTGAGTATGAAGACGTTGAAGTACGACATGATAACACCTTCGTAGTCGAGCCGGAGCGAATTCTCGAAAACCAGGAGAAACGGCTTAGAAATAAGACTATACCGATAGTAAAGGTAGTCTGGAAGGGTTTGACACCTAATGAGGCGACTTGGGAAACAGAGAAAGACATGAGGGAGAAATACCCAGAGTTTATGACCCAAAGTCTAGTTACGATAGATTAAATTTCGAGGGAGAAATTTTGTTTAACGGGGAGAGAAATGAAATACCGGATATTTATTTATCTGTAATATTATATTGTGATAAATTGTAATACCCGGATTTTATTATCTGGAATATTATGAATAAATTGGATATTTCTGATAAGTGAAATTATTGTCTCCAGACTTGTGTGAATTTAGTCTATTATTCTAGGTTAAATTCTGTAGGGAATTAGGAAAATTAAGGGTCAAAGTGTCAAAATGACCAAAATACCCCGGAAAGGGTAGTTAACTTAGAAAAATTATAAAAAATACTGTAAGCATAAAATGACCAAGTGAATTAGGAGAATATATTATCTCTAATTATGGTAATTTAATAAATTATGAACTTGGAGAAATTGCAGAAAAATACTTAAAAAGTATTGAAATGACTAAAATACCCTTGTAATTTCTAAAAATGCAAGAGGCATGAAAATACTAATGTCAATACAAGAATATGAAGGTAATAAGGTATCTCAATTTAGAAAATTATCAACAAGTGATAATAAAGTAATTAAGTAATATTGGGCTAATTACTTAAGTATAAGTAAAGGAAATTCATGAATAATTATATGAAACCCTAAAATTAGTGGTTTTTGGCCTAAAATTAGTAAAAACATATTGGTTAATTACTTGGAAATTTTGGAGAAAAATAGTGGAGTTTAGGTATTTTTAAGCCTAAATGCAAGAATGGACCCATGGGAAAATTCTGTAAAAATTATGTAAAAATAATTATTTAATTAATTAAATAATTAATTAAATAATTAATAAAAAAACGAAATAAAAAAAAATGGGCAGAAAAAAAAGAGAAAAATAAAAGAAAAATGAAAAGAAAATGAAAAATAAATTTTTGCAACTTGCAAATATTTTAATAATATAATTAATTAAAGTAAAAATGATGAATAGTAATTTAATATTTAGGAAACGGATCCTATCTAGAGATCTAGGAATGGAATTTCCAAAGTCAGGGTAAAATATTGATCAGTGGAATTTTATCTTCCGTTAGACTCTTCCGGAAGAAAATTCTGAAGCCGTTTGTGCATTTCTTAATAAAACAAAATAGGGAAAAATGCATATAGGCATATTTTTGGATATAAAGAAAATAAATTCTAACTCAACATCTAGGAATGAGTTTGAATTTATCTTGACATATTTGGAATCAGTGAATTTTTCTGAAGAAGTTGATGATTCCAGAAATACGTTTCGACACCGGACACGTTCGGACACGTTTCTCGAGAAAACTTCAATTGGACTGTTGTTGCAACGGTGTAGGACCGCCAGGGAGACGCCTCCTGTTGTTCTTTACTTTTGAAAACTCTCGGTTATTGTACCGCTTCTGTAAAGAGCCAGACTTACGGCATTTTGAATACAAGTTTCAGTTACTCAATTGCTCCGTTACTCTACTCTGATCATTTTGAAATGATGTTTGATAAAAAAAAAATTTATACTGCTTGTGAAAATGGGATGTTACAAACAGAGTATTATATATTTACTGCACTGGACTCCTCTCTATTCATGTTAGCCTAACAGAAAAACATGAAACGAAGAGAGTGAGGGAAGGAAAGAAAGCTGAAACGAAGAGAGGTTGAGAGTGGAAGTGCGTCTGAGAACAAGAGGGAAACCGAGTGTGAGTCGTGAAAGTGAGCCGCGGGAGGAGAGAAAGAGAGAGTTCCATTGTTTGTTTTCTCTGCAAAGTATTACCGAAACAGGGGTGTCTTATCCTCATCCAAGTCGCTTTTCACAAGCCAAAGCCAAAGGTAGCCATCGAGTCTGCCTTCCTTCTTGTTTCCATTGTTTCTAGCATGAGTTTTAGAGCATGAAACCATAGGAACTAATACATTGAGTTGGTGCATATATATATATATATATAAACTGAAACAAAGTATTTTCACTTTCACTGCACACAATATATCCATAGGAACTAAGGTCTGCTTGAGAGTTCCCTGTTTATAGAAACTAAAATAGAGGAGGTTTAACTTTTATATATCCATTATAATAAACATAGTTTAATTTCCAGGTTAAACGCAACAGCTATTGTTTAGGAATATATATAATTAAATATTTGCACAAACCATGTTGATCTATAAAGGGGTGTGTGTATCATAAAACCCAGAGCCTTTGCTGTCATGAATACTAATGCCATATATATACATACATTTGATTTAAAAATAAGGGAAGGTTGCTGATCCATGTATTTATGAGTTACTATACTATATATATATATAAACGTTGACTTACTATCATATATGTCTTGTGATTATATGGTAGTGTATTAAATACACGGTACAGTTGAGAAAAAGAAAAGGGAAGGGAAAAGTTCGGTCATGCTTGTAGATATAAAAGAAAACACCTACAAATCTTTGCGCATGGGGAGGCCCACGGTTAGGCATCTATTTACATAAGCAATAAGAAGTTGTTGCATGAGTATATTACTATTGTTATTTTTAACCTTGCTGATGCATAAAGGGAGTTTTTGCAAATCATATATATGGACTATTGCATTAATGAACCAAAACCACGGCACATAATTTTGCTGTGTGTGTGTTGAGTATATGTATCATCGAATCGAATTCACATTAGGTGCTTCTCTCTTAGGTGTTTTTCCCTCTAATTTGAGGGATTAGACAATTTTTTTTATTTATTTTTTTTTAATTTTTTATATATTCTATTTATTTAGATTAGATTATATGCTGCATCCTGGAATTTTTTTTGCACTCAATATCTCAAATTAATTAATTTCCAAGATATTGGGGTTACAGGAAAAATATTTCTGAATGCAAGACTGAAAATTAATTAATTTGAGATATTAGGTGCAAAAAAAAATTTCAGGATCCAACATATAATCTAATCTAAATAAATAGAATATATAAAAAAATTTAAAAAAATAAAAAAAAAAATCTAATCCCTCTAATTAGAGGGAAAAGCACCTAAGAAGCACCTAAGAGAAAAGCATCTAATGTGAACCCGATAATAATAATAATAATAATAATAATAATAATAATAATAATAATAATAATAATAAAATATTATTATTAGGTAAGGAAATAATTTATAAAATAGATAAATAATAATAAATAATAATATTATTTATTAGTAGAAAGGGAATACATAATAAAGGGAGTTATTAATAATAAATAAAAGAGTGTTACTATTAATTAAGGGTATAAATGGAATAACAAATCCACTAGGGGTAGAAAGGTCAATAGTGACAATGACATTTCTTAGGATATTATTTATAAGGGAAATAATGCGGTGATACTATTATAGGATATCTGGAAAGTCATGAATCAATACCAAAAGGTGAAAGTACCGCTAGCGACGCAAACTAAGGTACGAACACGTACGGTAACTTTAACTTTGATGTGCATTGTATGCTTATATGTGATAGGATGATTCATAGAGTCATGGATAAGACTGGGTCTTGGGTCATGCACAGTGGCTAAGACTGGGTCTTAGGTCACCTGTTTATATACATTCAGCTTTGTGCGGGTTATAGTCATGATAATGCCGTATGTATGTTTTCCTAGCGTTGAGGACACGAGAAGCTGTCGTGGCACTAGTGAGAGTGCAAACGTTGTTGACATTACATGGGCTGTGTGCTATGTATTGTTGTGTTGTTGACATTACATGGGCTGTGTGCTATGTATTGTTGTGTTGTTAACATTACATGTGTTATGTGCTATGTATTGTTGTGTTGTGAACTTTACATTGGTTGTGCGCTATGTATGGTTAATGCTGAAATGTAATGAATATCTGTCATCTATATATTGTTTATACTTGAGCATTAGGTTAACTATTACCTGAGATTCAATGGGTATTGAATCTCAGAATTTACCCTAGCTTCAAGATCTGGAGGATCGGGAGCTGGAGAAAAGGGTAAGCAGCACGCGTAAGGGTTCAGACGGAGATTTTATTTTGGGATAGTATTATGTATAATTTTTTAATAGCCGGATAATTGTACCACTAACGTGCCGACCGGATACACCGCAAAGAATTTAAGTTGTATCACACTTATATTCCTTTGGGAATTTTAATTAACCAACATATGTCTGGGCATATGTTATCAGTCACTCATTCGTCCAAACATTATGCATGCTCTCTGTTGCGACGTATTCTGATCTGTTAACGCCTTCACTCTGCTAATTTCACACCAATTAGTCTAATAAGAGATTTAGGACATAAATGGACATCATAATGGACGTAGGAATTAGGGGCGTCACAATGATGATATTCCTGTTTCATTTCACAATATATATATATATATATATATATATATATATATATATATATATATATATATATATATATATATATAGGGAAAAACACTTCTCATGTTGTAGGAGAAATGTATTCTCATGCCACACACATAAAATGGTGGGACACACACATATATATAATTAGCATTATATATAAGTGGGTCCCACCATTTCATATGTGTAGGAATCTTCTTCTTCTCATGCAACATGAGAATAATTATATATATATATATATATATATATATATATATATATATATGCACGCTAGCTTGTACTAATATATAGACTTTAATTCTTCTCTGATGTATGGCCTCTGATGTATAAATTAATTAATGAAATGAATTCCGCCCAAACAATATATATATTATTAAACACATTTTAAAAAGACTTTCTACACTCCAACCCTCTTCACCAAAATTGGTGATATATTGTGTTTTGATTTTTTGGAAGATCTTTTAAGAGAGGGTACCGCTTATAATCATCAAATTTGACGGTGATTTTTTTTATTCTTGAAGCCACGATTGAAATCTACGGCAAACATAGATGAAGAGAGAGCCGGAGAGGTTTGAGAGACCTAAGACATTTGTTGTAAAGCAATCAATTCGTAAGAAACAACGAAGAAAGCCTCAGACATCGTCTCTGTTAGACGGCGCTGGTGATCGGAGCTGGCAGTGATCGCCATTGCTCTGATACCATAAGAGCAGCCAAATATAAAATGAATTTTTGGTCTCTGAATCTTATTCAATGAGATGAGGCAGAGTATACATTATATGGGCTGAGTCTGTTACATTATTTATATTTTACAACTTGCAAAAGTGGAAGAATTTTGAATATTAATTCAAAGTCTAAGGATCCTTAAGATGATTAGTACGTAGTAGGAATTTAATTTACCCATGTTGTGACCAGATTATCATTCCCCTGTGTAATACCCTAAAATTTGACTTAGGGTAAAAATAATAAATTAAGAAATAATACCTATTAAAAATAGGTGGATATGTGGTCTCAAAAGAATGTTGAATTTATCTAATTTTCTAAAGGGAAATTTCTTGGAAATTAGGAAAAATTAGTGATGTATCAGAAATGACCAAAATGCCCTTGTGGGCATAAATGACTTAAGGAAATTATGAAAAAATTCTTAGAGGCGATAAAATAATTATTAAAAATTAGAGAGTATGTTGTCTCTAATTTAGACAATTTTTGGGATTTATTTCCTTGGGAAATAGTGAGAGATAAATTAAAATGTATTCCGGGATCATTGTTGACCCCGTGATTTTTAATATTTTATGTAGAACATAAAATACCAATATAAGTCCAATTGTTGTGAGGAAATAATTATTTCTAAATAAGAAAATTATCAACAATTGGTGTGGGATTAATTAAGTAATTATTGGCAAATTACTTAAGCATAAACAAAGGAAAATCCATAGATAATTATGTAGAACTCTATAATTAATGGTTTATGGCTAGAAATTAGCATAAATATATTTGCTAATTAATTGGAGAATGTTGAGGAAAAATAGTGAGATTAAGTAATTTTGAGCTTAAATACAAGTATAGACCAATAGGAAATTTTGTGAAAAATTATGTAAAAATAATTAAAATAATAATTAAAATAATTAATTTAAAAATAAAAATAAAAATAAAAATAAATAATAATAGGTGTGTGTGTGCCGACATGGTGTGATGAGTGGAAGAAGAAAAATAAGGTTGGATGAAAAATTGAAACTCTTAATTAATAATTAATTAAGTGTAAAAGTAGAAAAAGTAAATAAACTCCGATGGAGATCGGATCCTATCTAGAAAACCATGAACAAGATTTCTAAATTCAAAATATAATATTGATGAGTGGATTTTTATCTTGAATTGAGCTGTACCTAGAGTCGTTTCCGAGATCGGTAGAAGAAGTTAGTAATAAGACGAAATAGGGAAAATCTGAGAAAAAGGCATATAGTCATAAAATTAGGATTTGAACAAAATAAATTATAACTCAACATCTGGAAATGAGCTTATAATTATCTGGACATGTTTGGAATCAGTGAATTTTTGTCCAGAGGTTGATGATTCCGGAATTCAATTCCGTAACCGAGCACGTTTTTCGAGAAACTTCAGCTGGACCGTTGAAACCCGGTATAGGATCAAAAAGTGAGTTAACTTAGATACTTCTAATGAGAAAGAGAAGGTCTTCAAAGTTGTGAATCCAGAATTTTGATATTACGCGATTCGGATACCGATCGGGGTTTTATCGGTATAAAACCTTCTTGAACAAGTTGATTACATCATCATTGATGATGCAATTTTGTGCCACATCAGCCATATATGTCGACCAAGAGAGAAAGAAGAGAGAGAAAAACTTGTTTGAGAAGTTTCAAAAAGAAGGAAAAATTACAAGTTTGGAAAGGAAAAATTACCAAGTTGGACCCAAAACTTCTTCTATAAATAGGCACCACTTCTCTTTGCATTCTTCACACCATTCCCTCTTGAGGAATTTGAAAGTTAGAGAGAGGTTTTAGAGAGAGAAGCTCTGGAGGAAAAAGCAGCGAAGCTCTGGGTAAGTTTTTCGGTACCGAGTCTTAAGCTTTCGTAGTTCTTTCGGTAGTTAGAGTAGAAATGCTAGAATAGTCTTTAATATTCCAAGTATGATTAGATATCATATGTTAGGGGTGTTTTAGTCATTAATTTCGAAAATCATGATGGGGTCGGAGTTATGGCAAAATTTTGGAAGATCAGAGTTAAAATAGCGAAGCTGTGGCGAAATTTCGCCAACTAGTAAGGATAGGGGCAAAATGGTAATTTTTACCTAAAATGCCTGTTATGATGTAAATCATTAATTAATATGATTTATATTTCGAAAATTATGTTGGAGTAGGAGTTATGTTGAAATTTTGGAAGATTAGGGTCAAAGTAACGAAGTGCTGGCGAAATTCCGCCGATTAGGGGGTCAGGGGTAAAATGGTCATTTTGACTAAAAATGTCCGTCGTAATGGTAGATCCTTAACAAATACGTTGTTATGTTGATAGGATATCCCCGATTACGTTCGACGATCTTGTCGTCTGCCCGTATACCGACAGAAATACCGATTTCCGTCAACGAAGGTATGTTCGCGTACTGTAACACTAACTCTGATGTTTATTGTATGCATATATGTATATTGTTTGTACTCCGACTGTACTATTGTCTGTCATGCCTATTGTCTGTCATGCCTGTACTCTGACTGTACTATTGTCTGTCATGCCTGTACTCTGACTGTACTATTGTCTGTCATGCCTATTGTCTGTCATGCCTGTACTCTGACTGTACTATTGTCTGTACTCTGACTGTACTATTGTTTGTACTCTGACTGTACTATTATCTGTACTCCGACTGTACTACTTTCTGTCATCCGACTGTATTGTTTTTGCCATACATATCTGATATGTATACCCTATGTCTGACCGTAGTAAGTGTCGCCAAAGTTCTATGAATGTCTGTCGTACATATATAGTGTATATAAACATGAGGTTAACCGTTACCTGGGGTTCGATGCATGGACCTCAGCCCTTAATATAGCTTCAGGGTCGGGTGGACCGAAGATCAAGGAGAAGGACAAGCAGCACGCCTAGGAGTCGCGGCTGAAGACTTCTTTCCGTTGTTATGTACTTTTGAAACACTTCTTGTACCGCTGTTTAAACAAGCAAGACATGCTACCGTGGGTATTTTAATATATATATCAGTTACTCAATCGCTCCGGTGCTCTACTCTGATGTTTACAAATGATGTTTGATGAATTTTTTTTTTTTATACTGCTTGTGAAGACGGATGTTAGACCTTGCTCCCTGATTTGATGCATGGGAATGTAGATCGAGGTTTCAGCCATCGTGCAAAGCTTGAATAAGCTTATATCAATGTCTTCTTTCTAAGGGTTCAGATTTGAATTCCATAAGCATTATGCTAAAAGATAAATTTCTTCAAAGCCGAAAAATACCCAACTAAAACACGCTAAGCAGTTATTTCTAAAAACATATTACATGCTAATTAATGAGGATTGAAGTACAGAAGGCATTTGTAGCAAAAGGAACAATTTTAACCAAACTCAATTTTAAGATACAAAAGGCATATAAATCAGAATGTTATCGGTTATTATAGATAATAGAGCAATACCACTAAGTCATTTGTAGTAAAAAAGTTTGGTTCTAAATATAAGTTACATGTAGGATAACTAATGACTTTTTTTACATTTTTTTTTTACCCCTATTTAATTTCCATTGGAATGAGAGAAAGAGGAAAGAGAAGTGAGAATGATAAACGTAGAAAGAGATTGAAATTTTAATGAAGGTAAATGTGAAATTTTTTATCAATTTAATGCATTCATTGTTACGAGAATGAGAAATAAGTGGCTTATATGTTGGTACAGAGCTACTATGTATTGTGGCAATGCAAATTTGGAAATAACATTTTAAGGCACGTTTTACATGTTCCATTTCTTTTAATTGTTGTTTGTACACTGTTTTGCATGGCACATTTTGAAAAAGAAAAGTTTGGTTCCCTGTCCTAAATACAGGGGATACCTGAGGAGTTTATTTAGGTGCTAAACTAAATGAAAGATCAAAATTCACTTTTATTTATTAAATGTATAATTTTTTTCAAATTATTTTTATTCCTGGTAATATTGAGAGGCTTCTATTAAATGATGTTTCCATTATTAAAAAATTTATTGAGGAACAAATCACATTTGTTATTAGATATCTAACCTAACTAATTAATCTTGACAATTAGTTATGTAAATCTTAGTTGAGAATTTCAGGCAATACTATACAATATTTTTAATAAAAGATTAATTTTAACCCTTTTTTATAAATAACAGTAAATTATATTTTATGGAAAGAATGAAAAAATAAAAATTTCATCCGCTTACCCATTCAAATAAGAAAATTTAATCTCTTCAAACCATTTTTTAAGTAAAATAAAAGAGACTTTCAATTAATAATAATTCATAATTCCTTATTTGACATTGAAATCACATTTATGTTTTGAAACCAGTATTTGTAAATTTGACAAGGAAAAATAAATTTGAAATAATTATTTATAATAATGCTATAATGTATTTAAATATTAATAAATTAAATACAAAAAAATTTAGTATATAATACTGTATAAATGATGTTACAGACCTATATTAGGCCAATAGCGGTAAAGCCCAACAAATATAGGTGAGGCATAACCAGTCCTACCTATTAGCAAGGAAGATCCTAACTCCCCCAATAATCCAGGAATATCTCCATATATGGTTGAGCAGTTAGGATCCTTAGGCCGGAGATCACACCAGGCCCAGAATATCCTACCTAAGATACGCTCTATAAATACTGAGGTCAAACCCTAGGGTACACACGTTCTAACCCTGAACTATTTACATACAGTTACACTGTGCACACACCTTACCCCTTTGGCGAAGAACCTGGTTGTGTACAGTGATCCCATCTCCAACTACGTGCTTCCCTCATAAGCATTCAGGAAGAGACCTTTGATCCAATATCAAAGCACCAGCCCATCCGGCTGGACATCTATGTTCTACACCAGAAAAGTGGTGCCAACCATGGGGACCATAAATTTCGATCCCTGTGACCAATGAGGGTTAACACAAGAAGTACGAGTTAAAGGCAGACGGAGACTGGACCTCCGCCTAATCAGCCGTCACAACAGCAACAACATGAAGAGGAAATGACCAACCCTTACCGCCGCGGAGCAAAGAACCAGTCCACTCCGCCCCTAATAATGGGTACCTAGCCGAGGACCAGTCAGATACCGAATCCTCGGCAACACGAAACCCTAAGCAGACATACGTCCATCAAAGACAGCAGGATGTAATCCTAGATACTTTCCCAATCGAACACCCTGAGATTCGAAGGCCCGCAGGTCACTCTGGGTTCACTGCTGAGACGCATGGAGACCACGGAACACTGAAACTCCCTGCAGATGCAGTGACTCAAGGAACGACTAAGGCGGAGGGGTTCCACGTCGAGGGAGTCCGCGACCAAGGAGTCCGTCACAAGGGAATTTGCGTCTTCCAAAGGGGCCCGGGGTGACAGGAATCGAGAAAGGGTTCAAGATGGAGAAACTTCCTACGACGGGCAGGGCAGGACCAGGACGAAAAACGCCCGAGGTCGTGACCCGAGGTACATTGGCAGAAATCTGGACAGAGAGGATGAGAACCGAGGAGGTAGACCTCCACGACATCCACCAACAGGGGTTCCCCAGAGAAGGTACGTCGGGGAGGAGAATGTCAGTCCTTTCTCTGATGACGTTTTCAACGCACCTTACCCGGACGATTTCAAACTTGCCGACCTCACTAAATACAACGGAACCCAAGACTCGACTACCCACGTCGAGGACTTTGAGGTCACTATGTGCGTAAGAAGACTCAGAGAGCCCGTCATCACCAGGATATTTGCTACAACTCTTAAAGGAGCCGCCTTAAAATGGCTCCATACTTTGCCCATAAGGTCGATACACACTTTCGATCAGTTGGCGGAGGCATGCGAGTTGTATTTTGCTACTAGCAAGCAACAACCGAAGTCCCAATACATTCTGGACAAAATTAAGCAGCGGCTTGGGGAAACGCTTCAAAGTTACTTGGATCGATTCAGGGACGCGGCTTTACAAGTGCACGGGTTAAATGAAATGGTACATGTACACCTACTGGCCGCCAGCCTTGACAGTGAATCTCGGTTAGCCGAGTCCTTCTTTAAGGAATCAGCCAAGACCCTTAACGAATTCATAACGCGATCGAAGAAGTATCTAGAAATGGAACAAATGCGCCTAGCAAATGCTCCTCGGAAAGACCCGGATAGGAGAAAGCTGCCAAGGGACAAGAACCAATCCGAAGGCCGCAAGCCAGATCGTCGGGGAAGAAGCTCAGACAATAAGTCCCCCAGTGCAAAACCCGAGGTGAAGGGTAAGTATGACAAATATACCCCTTTAAACGTCTCCCGCTCTCAGTTATGGAGGGAGGTAGCATCAACCGAGATGCAGAAGATAGAGAGACCTCGACCTCTCAGGAAACGAGCCAGCACGGACCATACCCTTTTTTGTGCTTTTCACGACAGTCCGGGGCATACCACGAACCAATGCTATGAACTTCGCGATGCCATTGAGAAATTCGTCAGAGAAGGGAAGTTGCGCCAATATGTAATCAAAACCCAAGGGCGAAAGAGAGATAAGCGAAAACAAGGTAACCGACAGGACAGCCCGACCCCCGAGAGAAAGAAGGATGAAAAGCGGCAGAGGCCGGGGTCCAAAGAAAATGAGTTTCTCGAGGCCGAGTTTGATTGTAATGTGATCAGTGGAGCCTTTGGTGGAGGCGGAGACATGGCAAGCCAACGAAGGAAATACTTAAGGGAGGTCCTCTCAGTAAGGGACCGACCCAAATTGAAAGAAGACCCGGACACGGCAGATAAGGTGGAACGACCTCAGCTCTTTTTCACAAAAGAAGACATGAAGGACGTGATACCCGGCCATCAAGACGGCCTGGTAATCACAGGAACCCTACACAACTGCCGGGTAAGAAGAATATTCATAGACATCGGAAGTTCGGCTGATATTATTATCTAGGACGCCTTCAAAAGGACGAACCTCGATAAAGAAGACCTGAAACCATGCAAAACAACCCTTGTCGGGTTTAATGGAGAGCTCTCCCCTCCCAAGGGGTACATCGACCTCAAACCGACTCTGGGAACCAAAGAAGGCTTCAAGTCGGACTGGGTAAGGTTTATTGTGGCCGAATTCCCTTCCCCTTATAATGTGATACTGGGTAGGCCAACTATCTACAAATGGGATATGCTGGTATCCACCAAGCATCAGAAGTTGAAAATGGTGAGTAATACCAACCAATTCTTCACCATCAAGGGCGATCAGAAGGAGTCCCAATAATGCTACTTCGAGACGATCAGGGAAGGCAAAAACGCAATCCCATCTCCTTCCCAACCTCGGGATGTCCAGCCTAGTTCGAAGGATCAAGGAGGAGGAAAAATTAGTCAGTCGGTTAATATGGTGGAATTGGACTTGCGGGACGAGCCCGAGGTCCCCCGTCCAGAGCCAGAAGGGGAGTTGGAAGATCTCATCATCGAAAACGGGCCAGCCCAAATCACAAAGATAGGCAGAACTTTGAACTCGGGCTTGATAATAAGGTTGGAAGAATACTTATCAATAAACAGAGACGTTTTTTCTTGGAGCCTGACCGAAATACCTGGGATCGACCCAGAGTTTTGTCGTCACAGATTGGCCATTCGGCCAGAGTCGGAACCAATGGCCCAGAAGAAAAGAAAAAGAGGACCAGAAAGGCAACTGGCCCTTAACAAGCATGTCGACAAATTGTTGGAGGCAGGGTTCATCCGAGAAATACAATACACCACATGGCTCTCCAACATGGTAATGGTCCTAAAACCAAATGGCAAGTGGATGGTATTCATGGACTACACAAATTTGAACAAGGTATGCCCAAAAGACGCCTATCCGATGCCCAACATCGACCAACTTGTGGATAATTCATCCGGGTTCCAGTTGCTATCCTTCATGGATGCCTACTCGGGATACAACCAAATCACCATGCACCCCGACGATCAAGAGGCCACGGTTTTCATTACGGAAAAAGGGAATTATTGTTATAACGTCATGCCTTTTGGCTTGAAGAACGCCGGGGCGACGTATCAGAGGATGATGAACAAGGTGTTCGAGGACCAGCTCTGTAACTTCCCATTTTTCAAAAGCAGTATAAATTTTTTTCATCAGAGTAGAGCATCGGAGCGGAAGAGTAACTGATATATATATTCAAAATGCCCACTGGCTAATTACAGAAGCGGTATAGTAACCGAGAGTTTTCAAAAGTAAAGACAACAACAGAAAGTCTTCAGCCGGTCTCTAAGCTTGCTGCTTCCCTCTCTCCTCGGTCCTTGGTTCTCCCGACCCTGACGCTATATCAAGAGCTGAGATCCGCACCGGATCTCAGGTAACGGTTAACCTCATATTTACATATACAACATATGGACTACAGACAAACATATCAACAACAGTATATGTGCACTCATCGCCCAAAAGCATGCATACATATATCGCCCAAAAGCATGCATACATATATCGCCCAAAAGCATGCATACATATATCGCCCAAAAGCATGCAGATATATCGCCCATAGCAAACGTAAACATATCAACAATACATAAACATATCACAGAGCTATCAACTACCACATACAATACACCTAACACATACATGCATACCATAAACATCATATTAGTGTTACAGTACGCGAACGTACCTTCGTTGACGGTAATTGGTATTTCTGACGGAAAACGGACAGCGGTACGTTTGACAGCGGTACAACAGCGGTTCGTGATTACAGATATCCTATAAGGATAATATTACATTTTATTAACATTTGACATCATAACAGGAATTTTAGGCATAAATGACCATTTTGCCCCTGATGCCCCTAATCGGCGGAATTCCGCCAGAGCTTCGCTACTTTGACTCTAATCTTCCAAAATTTCGCCATAACTCTTCCTCCAACATTATTTTCGAAATTAATGCCTTAATTACCCCTAAAACATGATATCTAATCATACTTGGAAGATTAAAGATCAAACTAGCATTTCTACTCTAACTACCGAAGCTTAAGACTAAGGACCGAAGAACTTACTCAGAGCTTCGCTACAAATTTCCCCGGACTTCTTCCCTCTCCTTTGCTCCAAGAATTTCAAACTAGACAAGTGAAGTTGGTGTGAGAATTGTGAATGGAGGTGCTTGCTATTTATAGAGATTTTGTGAGGGCATTTTGGTCATTTTCCAAATCCTTTCTTTCAATTTTGGCCATGCAATTTTTTAGCTTCATTCTCCTCCACACAAGGGTGTTGGCCGACCTCCCTTGGCCTCCAAAGTCCACAAAAGTTGTCATCTTAATGATGACTCACTTGCTTTATGGGGTTTTACCCGATAAAATCCCCCGATCGGTGCTCGAATCGCGTAATCTTGAAGAAACTTAGAAAACTGGCAACTTAGCTCTGAATGTCTAATCTTCCTCTTTAAAAATATCTTGGTTAACTAAATTTTTGATTCCATTCAGGGCATTCCGTTGCCTGCCAAAGATTTTCGGATAAACGTCTTTGGTTTCGGAAATCGCTTCGGGTAATGTCATCTTCTGGACAAAATTACACTGATTCATAATACGTCCAGTTGTTTGCCACCTAAATCATGGATTTTGAGTTAGGATTTATTTTCTATCGGTGGTCATTTATCCAGTCTGCTCTTTCACAAATATCCCACAGAATATTCTCTAAACCTAAACCCTTTTCACACTACATCTTTCTTTTCTTCTATTTTTCCTTCTATTTTTTCGAAAATTCATGGGCCCTTTTTTGTTGAATTTTCAACCTTTTTAATCACTTAATTATATGCCTTAATTACCTTAATTAATAATTAGTCCATTGGCTTATTATTCCTTAAGTCTTTATATAACTCATCCTAATCATTTCTTAAACAATTAGCCAATAATTAACTATTTAATCCCTTACTAATTGTTGATAATTTTATTAATTAGAACTAATCATTATCTCACAACTATTGGACTGACATTGGTATTTTACGCTCCATGTAGAATATTAAAAATCATGGGGTCAATTATGGCCCCACAATACTTTTTGATTTTTTTCCTTTAATTTTTCCAAGGTAATAATTTAATAAATTACCTAAATTAGGGACAATATTCTTCCCTATTTCAATTAAATATTTATTTTCCTCTTTATAATATTTTCAGGGTATTTTATAACCCATAAATATTTTAGGGACCTATTTGCAAATTATCTTATCTCCAGAGAAATCAATATATATATAACAACACATCCCTCAAGCCAACTTCAAAACGGCTTATCATTGGCTCCCCTCACAAAACCACTATTCATAAGCCGATGACGTCATCATTCATGGCTCGGCTTCACGCGGCTAATTCAACGCGGCTTTATCACGTTATTCACGGGACATTCTTTTCCCTTCTTTCCTTTTTTTAAAGTATACTATTTATGGATGCAATATTAAATGCTTTTTCCTTTTCCGTTACAGAATTCAATTTTCCTTCTTGCCAAGAATCAACTCATCTCCCAAAATGGATGCAATATTAGATGCTTTTTCCTTTTCCATTACAGAATTCAATTTTCCTTCTTGCCAAGAATCAACTCATCTCCCAAGATGGATGCAATATTAAATGCTTTTTCCTTTTCCATTACAGAATTCAATTTTCCTTCTTGGCAAGAATCAACTCATCTCCCAAAATGGACCCAATATTAAATGCTTTTTCCTTTTCCATTACAGAATTCAATTTTCCTTCTTGCCAAGAATCAACTCATCTCCCAAAATGGACCCAATATTAAATGCTTTTTTCCTTTTCCATTACAAAATTCAATTTTCCTTCTTGCCCTCATCTCCCAAAATACAAAGGTTTTTCCTTTGTCACAGTATGATATTGATGGATGAAATATGACGTGCTTTTTCCTTTTTCATTATATTGATTCCATTTCCCTTCTTCCCTTCTTGATTCTCTGAAATTTCCCTTCTTGACAAGACTCAAATAAAGACCCAAAATACATTTCTTTTTCCTTTTTCAAATATACTATTAATGGATGAAATATTAAATGTTTTTTAGTTTTAAATCATTTTTCCTTTTTCAGTGTTGTGAATTTAAATTCATTCTCGCCAATTTTCCACATCTCATCGTCCATAAAAGGACTCAACCACAGTGTCTTCAGCAACATCATCTTTTGCAAGTACTGAAGAAGGCTCGAACCCTAGGCCTTTGCTTTTTCCCAAAATTCGGTAAGATTGCTTTGTTTTTTCAACTTGGATTTTGTGATTGTGACTTGTGATTATGCGGGAGATAAGGGATAAACACATTTTGGGAAATAAATGCTATGATAACAATTTTCTTATAGTTTATGCTCCATATATATCTGTCAAGTACATGTCTCTTTTTCCATTTACTGATATTGTCCAGAGTTCTGATTGCATTTGTATTACCAGCGTGATTTGAAAAGATGATGGGGGAATTTGTATTTCCATTTACTGATATTGTCCAGAGTCCTGAATATCTTCTAATCTTTTTAAAAAAACATTTGTAGTTCTTTTTTTTTTTTTAGAATATAGATTTGGAGACATCTGTCGGTTCTACCATGGTGCGTCGTGCTTCACTTCAGGACTTGGATGATTCCACTGGTCGGTGGGCCATTGTGGTTAGAGTCTTCCGTAAATGGAACGTTTATCAAAAGTCTGCCCCAGCGGAATTGTTTTGTGTTTCAATGGTCTTGATTGATAAGGAGGTATATTTCAATTTCAATACATAACTTGTCAATATTGAAATATTGTATTTTTCTAATCCTATCCTCCTTTTCCCTTTTCTTTTCCGGGTTGATACAACGGAATTCGCAGTTAACGCGTTTCAAAATTCGCAGTTAATTAATCAAAATTTGAATTTGATGTCTTCTCTATCAGTATCGGGTTCTGCCGTAACACTACATAGTTTTGCGGAAACTTTGGTTTCTTTCACACGGGTTTCATTTTTTGGGTTTCTTTTACCTTTTCATTAACTATTTATCGTTTAAGTATATAAATCTGCTCTTATAATTAGTATTGCTAATTATTGTCATTAGTGATGTGTAAACTATTTCCCAGCATACAAATCTGCCAAAATGAAGTTGGTCATTATTGATGTGTCAACTATTTCCCATCATACAAATCTACTCTTATCAATATCATAGCTAATGATTGTGTCCTCTATTTACATATGAACACAGGGTAGGACAATTCAAGCAAGTGTGCTAAATAATAGGAACCTCCTTGTTAAATTCCAAATCTCAATTGTTGAAGGCCAAATTTACAAGTTTGCTAACTTTGAGGTCACTTCAAATGTGAATCAATATAGAGCATCTAGCCACCCATTTAAGATAACATTCACTCCTCGGACGTCCTCTGCAGAAGCAATTGCTACAATTCCAACTTATGCCTACTCATTTTTCCCTATCCCAGAAATCATGAAAATTGATTTTCTTCATCCTGTGGATAAGCTTATTGGTATGTTATAAATCTGATCCTTCATATCTGGGTCAATTATGTTTGAACTTGATTATTTTGGAGAGTGTTGATGTTGAAAGTGTTACTCTACTCGTAACAACTCTTGATCAGAGCACCATATCTGACCTTTCTCAACATGTCACCCCTGCTCCTATTAAGGGGAAAGGAAGGATAACCAACAAGAGGAAGGGTGATAAAGATTACTTAACAACTACTTCTCATGTGTTTTCTGCTGGTCCTACTGAGGAAAGAGTGACAAAAGTGATAAAGCAGAGTTCACCCTGTATTAGGTGTTTCTGTGGCCTTTTGAGTCCAACGCTTTTAAGATTTATTTCCTCTGTCATTTTAAATAGTTTAATATCTATCAAGGCTGGATTTATTACCAATGACATTTTTAGTAGTTTAATGTCTATTAGGTAGCTCTAGATATATAACTTGAGATGTCCTATTAGAACTATGATGTTATTTTCAATGACATTTTTAATAGTTTAATGTCTATTTGGTGGCATGATGCCTTTAAATTTTTTTGGATTTTGTCATGTCTCTTTATCCTTCCCTATTGCCCTCCTCTCTCTCACCTGTCTGTGAGTCCCTTAGACAAATTCCTGCTTAGCTTGCGATTAATATATAAGAGGAAGATATATTATAAAAATAAAATCAATTACTACAAAAAAAAAATGCACGGTATTATACAAAGAAAATAAGGAGCTGCTGATCGGTATTAAAAATACAAGGACATTTCCCTTCTTGGCAAGAATCAACTCAAGTCCCAAAATACAATGCTTTTTCCTTTTTCACAGTATGATATTGATGGATGAAATATGATGTGCTTTTTCCTTTTTCATTAGAGTAAATACCCTTTTTGGTCCCTGGACAAACACATTTGACCCTTTTTCGTCCCTGAGTAAAAGAAATGTCATTTTGGTTCTTTTTAGGGACTAAAAAGGACATTTTTGGGAATTTTTGAGCGATTAAAATGTGCAAAAAAAATGATCAAAAGGACTAAAAGGGACCTTATTTTTCCATTTTAGGGACTAAAAGTGACTTATTTTTTTTTCAGGGACCAAAAAGGGCATCCGTGTTTTTTCCAGGGACCAAAAAGGGTATTTACTCTTTTCATTATATTGATTCCATTTTCCTTCTTTCCTTCCTTTTGCTCGGACATTTCCCTTCTTGACAAGACTCAAATAAAGACCCAAAATACATTTCTTTTTGCCTTTTTCAAATTATACTATTAATGTATGAAATATTAAATGCTTTTTCCTCTTTCATTACAGAATTCAATTTTCCATCTTGCCAAGAATCAACTCATCTCCCAAAATACAATGCTTTTTCCTTTTTCACAGTATGATATTGATGGATGAAATATGACATGCTTTTTCCTTTTTCATTATATTGATTCCATTTCCCTTCTTTTATTCTTTTTTCTCTGAAATTTCCCTTCTTGACAAGACTCAAATAAAGACCCAAATACATTTCTTTTTCCTTTTTCAAATTATACTAATAATGGATGAAATATTAAATGCTTTTTTCCTTTTTCATTACAGAATTCAATTTCCCTTCTTGCCAAGAATCAACTCATCTCCCAAAATACAATTCTTTTTCCTTTTTCACAGTATGACATTGATGGATGAAATATGACATGTTTTTTCCTTTTTCATTATATTGATTCCATTTCCCTTCTTCCCTTCTTTTTTCTCTGAAATTTCCCTTCTTGACAAGACTCAAATAAAGACCCAAAATACATTTCTTTTTCCTTTTTCAAATTATACTACTAATGGATGAAATATTAAATGCTTTTTACTTTTTCATTACAGAATTCAATTTCCCTTCTTGCCAAGAATCAACTCATCTCCCAAAATACAATGCTTTTTCCTTTTTCACAGTATGACATTGATGGATGAAATATGACATGCTTTTTCCTTTTTCATTATATTGATTCCATTTCCCTTCTTCCCTTCTTTTTTCTCTGAAATTTCCCTTCTTGACAAGACTCAAATAAAGACCCAAAATACATATCTTTTTCCTTTTTCAAATTATACTACTAATGGATGAAATATTAAATGTTTTTTCCTTTTTCATTACAGAATTCAATTTCCCTTCTTGCCAAGAATCAACTCATCTCCTAAAATACAATGTTTTTTCCTTTTTCACAGTATGACATTGATGGATGAAATATGACATGCTTTTTCCTTTTTCATTATATTGATTCCATTTCCCTTCTTCCCTTCTTTTTTCTCTGAAATTTCCCTTATTGACAAGACTCAAATAAAGACCCAAAATACATTTCTTTTTCCTTTTTCAAATTATACTACTAATGGATAAAATATTAAATGCTTTTTCCTTTTTCATTAGAGAATTCAATTTCCCTTCTTACCAAGAATCAACTCAAGTCCCAAAATACAATGCTTTTTATATTTATATTATCATCATCTACTAGCATAAGTTAATCGTATAAGTATATATAGTAAAGCGAAGATTTGATTACCTGCTTTACCTTTCTGCAATTCCCCCAACTATGCTTTCAGTTTTGTGAAATGACTATTTAAAGTTTAACAGTTTGAAATTTTTAAATCCTTGGTCAACGCATATAATTTCCCCTTAAACCTTCTCCTTCATGATTCCCAAATAAAGACCCAAAATACATTTCTTTTTCCTTTTTCAAATTATACTACTAATGGATGAAATATTAAATGCTTTTCGCAGATGGCCTTTTCGCATGAAACAGAGACAATTCCCTATCACCCTTTCCTTTGCTATGGTTATCAACAAAAGTCAAGGACAATCTCTTCGCCATGTTGGTTTATATCTTTGCAAGCCAGTTTTTACACATGGGCAATTATATGTTGCATTATCCAGGGTTAAAAGCATGGATGGTCTAAAGATTGTTGTAGATGATAATAGTTGTGGCAACAAGAAATAAACAAGGAATGTTGTGTGCAAAGAGATATTTAGGAATGTTAATTGATTAGAAGACATTGTTGTTTAACATTGCTGAGATTTCATTTGTAATATGTACTTAGAATAGATTGGAGGATATTGATGTTCACCATTGTTGATGTTTCATTTCTAATATATAGTCATTCATTGGTTGTGATGTTATAATATTTGTTAAAGACAAGAAAGTTGCATCAATTTGAAAGCAAAATATGTTTAAATAATTTGTGAAATAATATCATCCCGTGCAATGCACGGGGGAATAAAAGCTCGTTGTCCTAATAATAAGATAAATTCAATATAAGGTGTTTGAGACGTCATATTCACCTAATTTCAATAGGTATACTCTACCAATTTATGATATTTACCCTAAGTCAAATTTTAGGGTATTACAAGCTCGGCCAGAACATCGTGTTAGTTCTCTATTGGTTTTGATGATAACGGACAATTGTAAACACAGATGGAAGTTTGTCTTTGTTAAGTTGAAAAACTTACTCTCAAATGCAAACTCGAGTTTTGGTTTGGAAACTCGAGTTTTGACTTGACAGAGAATAGCTCAAGCTTTTGCAAAGAAAGACAAACTCAAGTTAAGAAGTGAAAACTTGAGTTTTGACCATACAGAGAGCATTCAAGTTTTTCACAGACAAAGCAAACTCGAGTTTGGTTTTAACAAACTCGAGTTTTGGCAAGACAGAGAGCTATCAATTTTTCAAAGATACCAAAACTCCAGTTTCCATTTGGAAACTCAAGTTTAGGCTTCACAGAAAGTTCTCTAAGTTTCCAAGCTTTGTTGGAAACTCGAGTTTAGTTTTGGAAACTCGAGTTTACAGCATACAGAGAACAATGCTCAATTCTGAACTTGTGAAAACTCCAGTTTTGATTGAAAACTCCAGTTTTGACTTAACAATGTTTTTCAATGTTTTCTCATAAACGAGGAAACTCGGGTTTAGATTTTAAAACTCGAGTTTCGGTCTTACAAAGAAGAACTCAAAGTAAGCAGAGAAGTTTCCATTTTTCAAAGATTTATGGAAACTCGAGTTTCAGTTTGGAAACTCGAGTTTAGGCCAAGCAGAGATATCTGCTAAAATTGAATGTTTTGAAAACTCCAGTTTTGGAATGGAAACTCCAGTTTTGAGATTTTGGACAAAAACATGATTTCTCATCAAAAGTCCAAAACTCGAGTTAGTCACTTAATGACTCGAGTTTTGCACTGTTCACGAAACTTGCTTCAAAGTTCAAATCGCGATATTCTCCTCTGGAATGAGAAAACTCGAGTTAAGTTTTGGAAACTTGAGTTTAGGCTATTAATGAAAAATGAAAACTCCAGTTTTGAAGAACAAACTCGAGTTTGGGTCGCTGTATTTGAATTTCGAACTGAACAAATTTGCGAAAACTTTGTGTTTGATCCTAATACTTTATATCATCACTCATTACTATTCCTAACTATGTTTAATCAGTTTGTTAGTGAGTTTCAGATGATTTAGAAAGGATTAAATGGAGAATTAGCATAAAGCATAAAGTGAAGTCAGAACATTAAATGCAAAGTGCATAAAACTTGCATTCTTTTGGACAATCATTCTCCACACGTTTTGAAGGAATTAATGTTTCCTTTCCACATCCAGTAGCTGCTTTTCCAACGGATTAAAAGTCAAGAAGTCAAGCCTGAACTTCTGTGCAACTGGATTAACCAAAGAGTAGAGAGAGAAGAAGACCAAAACTTCAACTAATCTACCTGCAATGTTTCCAACGGTTACATTAGGATTTACAACGGTCATTTAATGATCTCTAGCTATAAATAGAGATGCATTCAATTCTTCTCAACAACCAATCTGTGAGAAAACGAAAATCATTAAAGTTTCAACTACTCTTTGAGTTTTCTTGTAAGAAGTATCTTTTGATACATTTGTACTTCAGTGATTATCTTATCCACTCTTAGAGAGAGTTTATTGATTGTAAAATCATTCATTGTAAAGAATCTCAAGTCAGGGGACTTGGAGATTGGGTTATTGATTACAACTTATAAGGGGGAGTAAGTTCTAGTAAGAGAATTTCTCTTGAGTTGCAGAGTGTGTAATCAATTGTGATAGTGAGAAATCCCATACCACACAAAAACAGAGCAATCCGAAATTTTTTTTAGAATCCCCAATTCACCCCCTCTTGGTGATTCAGCTCCGCTTTCACATCGAGGTCTATATCGACGACATGATCGTCAAGTCATACGACCCCGACGACCACATCCGAGATCTGGAACAAACCTTCCATAAATTGAGGAAATTCAGAATCCGGCTAAATGTGCTTTCAGGGTCCCGACTGGAAAGGTCCTCGGTTTCCTGTTGACCAGTCGGGGAATTGAGGCCAACCCGGATAAATGTAAGGCCGTACTGGACATGCAAGCGCCTAGAAACAAAAAAGAAGTCCAACAGTTAACGGGAAGACTGGCGGCATTAAACAAGTTCTTGACGAGATCGGCAGAGAACGCCCTTACCTTTTTCAAATTATTGAAAAAGGAGACAACAGGGGACTGGAACCCGGAGTGTGACGCCACATTCAAAAAAATCAAACAATGCTTGGCAACTCCGCCGGTTCTACCGAAACCACATCCCGGTGAGACTCTACTCCTCTACCTATCGGTTGGGGAAGAGGCAGTGAGCTCGGTATTAGTCCGAGAAACTGATAACGGTCAGGAACCGATATACTTTGTAAGCAAAGCCCTGCAGAGTTCGGAGCTAAGATACCAGAAGCTAGAAAAATTGGCTTTCGCCATACTCAAAACGGCAATGAGACTTTGCCCATATTTCTAAGCACATAAAATCGTGGTTCGGACCAGCCAACCAATCCGGCAGGTGCTGCACAAGCCCAACCTGGCCGGCAGGATGATCAGTTGGGCCATAGAATTATTCGAGTTCGTTATCACCTACGAAGCACGACACGCCATTAAATCACAAGCGTTCGTGGACTTCCTACGGGAACTGACCCCGACTAGGAAGGATGTCGGCGACCTCGACCTCTGGAAAGTGTACGTGGATGGTTCCTTGAATTCTAAGGGAAGTGGGGCCGGAATAATCGTAGAAAGCCTTGAAAGAATCGCAATTGAGCATTCCCTACAGCTAAACTTTTCGACGTCAAACAATCAGGCCGAGTACGAGGCACTCCTGGCCGGGCTCCAACAGACCAAGGAACTGGGAGCCCAGAGAGTTACGGTTTTCACCGACTCACAGCTTGTCGCCGCCCAGGTAGACGGGATGTACCAAGCTAAGAGCCCTCTGATGTAAAAATACCTAAATAAGGAAAAGGAGGTATTATCGGACTTTGAGGAAGTGACGGTCACATACATCCCTAGAGGAAAAGGGGTTACTTATATTTATATTTTGGTTATTTTAGGGTCACTTTGAGTTTGTGCACCTGGAGAAAAATCATACTGATAATTTTGGTCAACTACCAGGTAGTAACTTGAATCCTCATATGTCTTGTGTTGCCTTGTATGTTTGTTTTTCCATGATTGTGGACTCATGTCTCCTGAAAAGGGACATGCGTATGTGTGCATTCAGTGTGGTTTGGGTTCAGAGCCTGACTACTGTGTGTTTCCTAGAGCTGTGGATCCGGGGCTTGCTTTGTTGAGCGGTCCTGCATTTGTTCCTTCCGCAGTTAACACGGTACACATGGTATGTTGCATTTGTGTTACTGCGCGTTTGTTATTGAATGCCTTTATTTGGTGTTTTTCCTAATTATGGTTACATACATACACGGTTTATGCATTACATATGAGATTAATGGTTACTCTGGGATCCATTTATGAATCCCAGATTTTTGTAAAGCTTCAGGAAGTACTTCAAGAGTCAGAGTGGGAGAGAAGGGTAAGAATGTGGAGCTGGAGTAGTTGGTGTCGTTGGTGGTGGAGGAAGATTTATTTCTGATTTTATTTTGTGTTTGGATAACTGTATATTATTTTGGCCTTTTTGGGGCAGTGGTGGATGATTGTTTATTTAACCCCTTGGGGATTTTTTTTTTTTTTGTTACCTACATTTAATTATATTAGTATTGTCCGAAATCCAACCGGGAAATGCTCTGCCGTGATAAACTCTGTTGCATGTTAATCAGTAGTAATTAGATGATATATGGTAATTATAAAGAGGAATCGCTCTATCCGCCACCCGAAAGGGTGAGGCCGGTAGGGGTGTTACACTTAACAATGTCACCAAGGCTCTGTCGAGGAATGACATGTGACTTAAATTTATTAGTAGTGACATTGATTACAACTGGTACCGGCTTTCCACGTAATTAATAAAATCAAGCAGGTTATATCCGGTAATGACAATTGCTTTAAATTCATTATTAGTGACATTGAACAAACATAAATATCGTTCATTCTTCTCTATTCCACACCAATTTCAGTTCCAGACACCACAATTTCATTCCTCCATATGATCCAAGGAATAAATTCCCGAGGATAAGGATCACTAGTGAATTTCTTAATCCAATTCCATCTCTCCCAAGATGAACCCATGTCTTCCTCTATCACCCATAAATCAACCTTCGAAGAGGCCCCTATTGTACTTGTAATTAGTAGAGCAAGTTTGTCCTCATACACAGTTAAGTTAATACTAGGATCACCCGATAGTGGAGGCCACTGTATCAAAGTAAACACTTCCGTTGCTATGTCAAATGAAACTAACACCTCCTTACCTAGTTTCAACCCATAAGCAAAGATAGCTCCATTACAAGAGACATTTGACCTGAGACAACATATAGTATCAAATAAGTTTCCAACTTCGTTCTATTTCTTTGCATGAACATTTGTTTAATGAATAGACATCCACTCCACAAACCATACCATGAGGATACAGGGCATAGAACACCAGTATCTTGTAATCATTAACAAGTGTACTGAACCCAAATCCTAACTCATAAAAATGTACATAATAATTAATAGTTCTGGACATAGGCACCTCTCTCCAATGTCTAGTCGCAGGGTTCCACTGTAAAAAAGAAGAAGGAAATCTGCAATACTTCACGGTTACGAAACAGAGCAAGCCATTGCTGGAACGAATGATGCGAAAGCACGACGCTCTCACCAAGGAATGGAACAGGGGTGCCTTCTGGACATCTCGGAGTTGCAACTCGCAATCAAGCAAACGTAACGGCAAATTTTTAAATAGGTAATGAAAAATGGGGTCTTGAAGAGATTTTCCCAATATTTGCAGACACATCGAAATCGCATCACGGATTTCACTGGAAGCCGCATGAAAATGTTGGTGATGATTTCTTCGGGAAGGTATGTTGCTGCGCCATTGATCTCTGTTTCCTCCATGGTTGTCCAGGGAAGAAGGAATCTCGTGGACGAAAGAAAGCCGTGACGATCCAATGAGAGCTTTATATAGCCTAGGGCTTTACTGAGACTTGCCTAAGAAAGCAGAATCTCCAATAATCTCTAATTTAAAATAATTAATGAAATTTTTTATTAAAATCGCAAAATCCCCTTTCCTCCCATAATCTTCTTAGTGCCCATTTAGATTAGCTTTTTGAAAATAAATTTTACGATTTATAAGGTAAATATAAGGTAAATTTCCTCCCATCTATGCTTAGATCAAATAATGTACAGTTCAAAATATCTTATAAAATATTATTATGGTATTAACAGGATATAAATAAAATATTTAATTTAAGTAATTAAATTAAATAATATGAAATATAATTAAATAATATCAAATTTTATTAGATAAGATATGTGCGTAATAACTTCAAAATATTTTTTCAAAGTCAAATACGAGGAGGTTTTAATTTCTTTTCAATCCAAATCAAATAAAATCATGAAATACAATTTTTTTTGAACTAAATCAATCAAATAAAATATCTAAAATTAAAAATAAATATCTTTTAATCCATATATCAAAGGAAAAATTAGAGCAAAAGACCATGAGTGAATAAGATTTATTAATCTTTGGCCAAAAAAAAAAAAGATTTATTAATCAGGATCAAATAAGAATATTTATTATTTTAGGAAAACTATACACAGAACCCGCGCGATGCTGCTTATGTTGGAAGCAGTATAAATTGTATGGGTTATCATGGTTTGTATTCTCATATACAAATATAATAAAATATCTATATTTTATTAGATATGAAGAAGAATGGGTATTTAATAATTCAATGTATTGATCTAACATATCCATCTCATTGTTAAAAAAACGTCCCCATATTTTTACCAAAAAAGAAGAAGTCCCAATACACAAAGTAGAGGTTTTATTTTTAAATGTTTTAAAAAAATATGATTAAATAATTTTATCTTAAACACAAGTTCTAGATTGAATATGCTTTAAGTTCTGAGGTGTTTTTTGAAGCTTGCATGAGAAACATTTATTTAAACGAAATAAAGAAAGTTTATTTAGACCAATCTTCTACGAAATAAAGGTTATTTGCTTTAGATATAAACTAATATAAACAAATAAACTTCAGAGAAGTGGTTTGAAAAGATAGATAATCAGTGATTGTTATTTTTTGAAAAAAAAAAGATAATCCCTGCATGATTTATTATTTAAATAGGTCATATAAATTGTTGAGGGTACAAATATATAAATATTTAGATGTTTGAACGTTTATATATATATATATATGGGAAAAACACTTCTCATGTTGCAGGAGAAGTGTTATCTTATGTCACACACACATGAAATGGTAGGACCCATATATATATATAATTATCATTGTATATATATGTGGGTTCCACCATTTCATGTGTGTGTAGGAATCTTATTCTTCTCATGCAACATGAGAAGTATAAACCCCTATATATATATACTGTACATAAAATACTCAAAATATATATTCTATGTGCATAATTGAAAACACATATTATAACAACAATAACTCAATTATATACTTTTTGGGATTTTTAGGGAATTAATTATAAAATATATATACACGCACATAAGATATTTTCATGTTAAAAAATATCAGGGGATTTGTTTTCCAAAATATCCGAAGAAAATTCACACTGTTATTAGGCCTAAAAATGAAGGGAAACCAGAAAATCCTCGACGCCTTTTTTCTCTTCTTTTAGGAGAATATCTCCGAAAGTATGATTTTTTTATGCTGAACGAGAAAAATTGATTTAGGGAAAATATTACCTTTTTCAGAAAAATAGATATATAAATATAAATATAAACATCAACGCCACCGTCCCAGTAAATCCTAATGGCGAACGATTTCCTCTCACAGTCTAGCGCTATGGAGCAGATAGGCGACAACTCATTCCTTCCCGAAGATATCATCAGAACCATTCTCAAATGTCTTCCGGTAAAATCTCTAATCCGATTTCGATGTGTTTGCAAAGATTGGAAAAATCTTCTTAAGACGCCGTCTTTCATCACGGAACACTCGCACCACTCCATGAACGAAAACCCTTTGCTTCTTTTGCAATGGGACGACAAACTTGATCCTTTGCAGTTACATATGCTCAATCACAAGGGGCAACTTCTTCAAGTTCAGCCGCCATTGCCTTTGATGGATTCTTTGTCGATTGAAATTGTTGGTTGCAGCAACGGCTTGCTCTGCGTTAAATATAAGGATTTGGAGACTTCTCTTCCTTTTCTTTTAGTGTGGAATCCCGCCACTAGAGAGATCAGACAAGTGCCCAGTCCTATTAAAAATAATTTTCAATTTTTTTTATTAGGATTTGGTTTTAGTCCAATTGACAATGATTACAAGATACTGGTATTTCAAGAAATGTATTCATTAAGCACAGGATCTTGGAAGGAAATAAAAGTTGAGGAGGACTTTGGAGGTTTGGGTATTAGTGATTTCGCTGCTACGGTTAATGGAGCTATGTTTTGGATTGGGTATAAGGTGATGAATGTTGATGAGAATGATTTTTTTGTTACTGATATGTGGGTAGTTTCATTTGACATGGTAATGGAAGTGTTTACATTGATTCCACTTCCATGTGACGTTGATGATTCATGGGACAGTATTCTGAGCGTGTATGAGAACAAACTTTCTATGTTATGTGGTACTGAGAACGAGAACTGTGAATCATATAGAACTGATTTGTGGGTGATGGAGGAGGGAGCCCTCTCATCTGGGGAGAGATGGAGTTGGAGTAAGAAATATAGTATAAGCACCTCTTCAGGCATATATCCAAGAGGTATTTGGTTGGAAAAAATTGTCTACAGCAGATTTGGGTTGCGTAAATATGATGAAACAAACCATAGAACAATATATGTTCTATATACGTTAAATCCTAGTACTCATGAATGGGTGGACTTTACTTGCCGCCAACGTGGCTCTCAATTTTGGCTTACTTTCAACTATACAGAAAGCCTTGTGCCTGTTGCCAACATCCACCCTTGATCCTAGCCATTACTTTTAATGTTTTCTTTGTTTGAAGACTTTCAGTTGTGATTAATCATCAATACTAGATGATGTTACCAGCTCATAGTATTTGATCTGTTTATAATATTATGTTTAGTTCTTTTTTTCAAACAATTTTGGTTGTGATTAATTATCGATATTTAGTTTATTTGCTAGTGGTATTCCATAAACACTTATTTTTCTCATGTTCCTGTGCAAAAAGATTCAAAGCAAACTGTCATTACAGTGAATGTCGATGCATAAATTAATTAATGAAATGAGTTCCGCCCAAACAATATATTATTATACACATTTTCTAAAGACTTTTTTTATTCGTGATGCCACGATTGAAATCTACGGCAGACATAGATGAAGAGAGAGCCAAAGAGGTATGAAGACCTGAGACATTTGTTGTAAAGCAATCAATTTGTTAGAAAAAATGAAGATAGGCTCACGATAGATATCGTCTCTTGTCTCTCTTAGAGAGGAAGAGTAAGCTAACAGCCCAGCACTCGCTTTCGATATTGTCCGCTTTGGGCCCATCACCCCTCACGGTTTTAAAACGTGTTAAGAGGGGAGGTATCTAGACCCTTATAAGGCGTCTTTCGTTCCCCTCCCTAGCCGATGTGGGACCTCACAATCCACCCCCTTCGGGCCTAGCGTCCTCGCTGGCACATCAACCCGAAAAAAAAAACCACAAAAATTCCAAAACTAAATAAAGGGAAGTGCACATGTTATGACATTTATTTTGCCACCCAAATACCAACTCATATCAATGCTCAATCTCATTTTAAATTCTGATAACCTTTTATCCATTTTAAGGTTCTAATTAGATTGTATAGAAAGACAGCTCAAGACCCAATCAAATTTATCTTTTCTAGCTTTTCCTTATGAAATTGAACATCTGATCTTGATCTAATATTTGAGATTATTAAGTAGGCTTTGTTTGGGCTTTGTATAGTCGAATCAAGAATCCTTAAGCACATAGTGTTGGTTGGACACTAAACTCATAGATTTTTGGATGAAGTATTAAATGATTTGACATTAAGTTTATAGGGTGATTGACCCAATATATTCAATTGATTAGTAGTAGGCAATTATATCAAGATGTTGCAACTTGTTAGAATGAAGGGGTATAATGTTAAATATCAATAAGAGAGTTAGAGTTAAAATACTAAATGACTTGAATAAAAGGTTAAAAGAGCTGACAAATGAGAAGAATTTAGTATGTGAAGTTGAATCAAGGGATAAGGGTCTTAATTGCCACGAAAGTTTTCGTTCAGGAGCTCTCAGCACCCGAAAGTTTCTTTTGGAGCAAAAATGCCCTGGAAGTTAACAAAATGGAGCAATTTTGCCCCGAAAGTTTTTTTAGGATCAATTTTGCTCTGGAAGTTTTTTTAGGAGCAATTTTACCCTTGAAGTTTACAAATTGGAGCAACAATTTAACGGTCAAGATTAACGGAAGGGCAAGATTGCAATGTTTTTAAACTTCCGGGGCATTTTTGCTCCCAAAAAAAACTTCCAGGTGCTGAGTGCTCCTGAGTGAAAACTTCCATGACAAATAAGACCTTTATCCCTTGAAACAAAGAAAGATATGTATAAGTTAAGAATGAGAAAAAGGAGAATGATGATTCCAAAACAAAATCAATGTTCTTTTATGTTGAGGAGGATGAGGATATAGGCATATTTCTCGATTGTATTTTGATGTAAGGGTTTTTTAATGATAGAATCATTATGATAAGTAGACTTTTAAATTTCCTTTGACCAAAGGTTTTTGCCACATTGTAATACCCGGATATTTATTATCTGGAATATTATGAATAAAGTCGATATTTCTGATAAGTGAAATTAATGTCTCCAGATTTGTGAAATTATAGTCTATTTTTCTAAGTTGATTTCTGTAGGAAATTGGAGAATTTAAGGGCCAAAGTACCAAAATGACGAAAATGCCCCTAAGGGCCAGGAATAACTTAGAAAAAATTATGAAAAATCCTAAAAGGCAGTAAAATGCCCAAGTGAATTAGGAGAATATAATATCTCTAATTATGGTAATTTAATAAATTATGAAATTGGAGAAATTGTTTAAGAGTGTGCAAAAAGGTAATAAAAGACCAAAATACCCTTACAAATTATAGAATAATGTAAGAGGCATGAAAATACTAAGATTAATGCAAGAGTATGAAGGTAATGAGGCATTGTAATTAAGAAAATTATCAACAAGTGATAAAAGAGTAATTAGGTAATATTGAGCTAATTACTTAAGCATAAGCAAAGAAAATTCACAGGTAATTATGTAAAACCCTAAAATTAGTGGTTTTTGTTTTAAAATTAGTAAAAATATGTTTACTAATTAATTGGAAATTTTGGAGAAAAATAGTTGAGTTTAGGTATTTTTAGGCCTAAATACAAGAATGGACCAATTAGGGATTTTTGTGAAATTTTTGGAAAAATTAAATAAATAAATCATTAAATAATTAATTAAATAAAAAATAAATATTTGTTAAAAATAAATAAGAGTCCAGCCGAAATTTTGGACTCAAAAAGAAGGAGGAAAAAAATGAAAAAAATGAAATAAGTATTATATGTGCAAGTGGTATTAAAATAGTATTATAATTTAATTAAAGTAAAAAGTGTGAATAGTAATTTAGAAATTAGGAAATGGATCCTATCTAGAGATCTAGGAATGAGATTTCCAAAGTCAGGGAAAAATAATGATCAGTGGAATTTTGTCTTCCGTTAGACTCTTACGGAAGTAAATTCTGAAGTCGTTTGTGCATTTCCTAATAAAACAAAATAGGGAAAAATGCATATAGGTATATTTTTGGATATAGAGAAAATAAATTCTAACTCAACATCTAGGCATGAGTTTGAATTTATTTTGACATATTTGGAATCAGTGAATTTTCTGAAGAAGTTGGTAATTTCAGAAATGCGTTCTGAAACCGGACGCGATCGGACACGTTTTTCGAGGAAACTTCAACTGGACTGTTGGAGCCCTATATGGAATCAAAATTTAGGTTAACTTGGAAATTTCTAATAAGTGAGAACTTGTTTCCAATGTTGTAAATCCAGAATTTTGAGATTTCTCCGAAATCACGCGAATCGGGTACCGATCGGGGAAATTCGGCTAGACCGGGCATAAAGCAAGCTTTTGCATCATTTTGGGCAAATCAAGGGCTGCCACATCACCCATTTGTGTCGACCAAAGGCCCCCTGGTCATGGATTAAACACCAATTCATGTTTGATTTTCCATGGCTTAAACAACTTTGATAATTCCCAAAATGCCCTTTCAAAACTCTATAAATAAGAGGCCTTGCCTCTTGAAATCTTCACACCAATTCCTCTCCTCTCTTGGCCGAAATCCTTGAGTGAGAAAGAAGAGAGAGAAGCTCTGGAGAAGTTCTGCAGAAGTCTTCAACGGGTAAGTCTTCCGGGCTTTAGTTTTTTAGTTCGAAAGATAGTAGAATTGTTAGATAGTTTTAGTAAGTAGGGAATGAGATTCCTACTATTGTTTTTAGGCCTCATTGCATTGAAAAATGCCTGACGAGGTAAAAACTTGGTAGGGATCGAGTACCTGAAAAGTTGAAGCTTTTATAGCTCTTTCAAAATTGGGGTAGTAATGCTAGAATAGCCTTTAAATTTTCAAGTATGATTGGGTATCATATGGGAGGGCTATTTTAGTCTTTATTTTTGAAAATTGAAATGGCGTCGAAGTTCTGGCAAAATTTCGGGAAGAAAATTTGTCAGAGTAACGAAGTGCTGGCAAAATTCCGCCAATTAGGGGTAGAAGGGCAAAATGGTAATTTTTACCTAAAATGCAAGTTATTGTATCAAATCACTAATGGAAGTGATATTATTCTTATAGGACGTCAGAAATCCTAGTTTACTGCCGTTACGTTGTCCAACGTGCCGCTGTCGGACGAACCGCTGGTTTCCGTCAGAAATACAAGTTTCCGCCAGAAACATTTACGTACATCAACGAAGGTACGGACGCGTACTGTAACACTAATCTTGTGCTGCTTAAATGCATATATATATGATAGATAGTTCGTAGACCGTTATACAGACAGTTTATACGGGTTATGTTTTGTAATACCGTCATGTTTTCCTAGCGCTGAGGACACGAGTGAGTATCGTGGCACTGGAGAGTAGTGCAGGCCTTTGTTGTTTTACATTGTGGGGCGTTCATATTGCTTATTGCTTATGTTTGTCGGCATAATGATCATGCATCTATTGTATGCTTATGATATCTTGTTGTATTAGCTCTAGAATATCTCATTGGTATATCTTGTGTTGTTTGCATATGAGGTTAACCGTTACCTGAGATTCAATGCGTTGAATTGAATCTCAGCTGTAGCTTCAGGGTCTGGAGGACCGCGAATCGATGTCCGGGGAAAGCAGCAGGAGTGACTTGCGGAAGAAGTCATCTTTATCTTATCGCTTTCTTTTTCTTTCTGTCGATTACTTTTCGAACCTTAGGATTACTGTAATCAATACTTTATTACACTATGGTCCATGTTATGATATGATCAGTTACTCTTACGCTCCATTGCTCGACTCTGACTTTGAAAAATAAAAAATTTCCGCATTTCAAGTTGGGATGTTACACACATCAAATATGAATGGAGGTATAGATAAATTTTAGGATTAAAGAATTATTGAATTTCATACTATTAGGAGGCTTGATGATAAGGCTTATACAAGTAAGCATTCACTTTTCATGTAAATGTGTGGTTGCATTTACAAGTGATCTCGCAAAGATCGTATGAAATTACCAGGACTTTATGCTAGAATTTGGAAGTTGGGCAATGTGGAGAGATTAAAGGAAATTTTTATATGCTTAGTTGTATTACTTATCAGAAAGTGTACATTGTTAATGTATTGTTGGTGAAAGCAGACAATAAGAGGTAAAGCAAACAACACGTACAACCTAATAAGTAAAGTGTTGTAACTCGGAAATAATTTAGGGAAAAATCCTTGGTTATTGTTATTGTATTGTTTTGAGGTCCCACATGGGCTGGGGAGGGGAACAAAAGACGTCTTATAAGGGCCTAGATACCTCCCCCTCTTGACGCGTTTATAATAATAATCTCAATTAAGTCTAGTTGAAATATCAAATTGCCTATACTTTTGACAAATTACTAATTAATTAGGCCAAAAGGCCATTCTGAATGTTGTTAAACGACTATAATGCCTCTATGTAGTTAAAACAAATTGTATTTGACCTGTTAAAAAGAAAAATTGAAGATATGTATAGGTCCAATTTCAATTTTAATTAAATAATACCAAATTTTGTTAGATAATATATGTGAGTAACAACCTCAAAATATTTTTTCAAAGTCAAATATGATAAGGTTTTAATTTATTTTCAATCCAAATCAAATAAAATTATCAAATACAATTTTGTTTGAACTAAATCAATCAAATAAAAGGTCTAAAATTAAAAATAAATATCTTTTAATAATATTTTTATTCATATATCAAAGGAAAAATTAGAGCAAAAGACCCTGAGAGAATAATATTTGTTAATCAGGATCACAAAAATTACAGCCTCTACACATTTTTCTCCTCTTTTAGGAGAATCTTTGTTGGTTCATGGAATGTTAATAACGCAATATATTGATCTAACATATCCATCACATTGACCGGTTAAAAAAAGGTCCTTATATTTTTTTAAATTTTAAATGTTCAAAAAAATTATGATTAAATATTTTGATTTTAAACACAAAAGTTTTAGATTCAATATGATCTAAGTTGCGAGGTGCTTTTTCGAAGCTTGCAAGAGAAACATTTATTTAAACGAAATAAATAAAGTTTATTTAGACCAATCTTCTAGGAAATAAAGGTTATTTTCTGTAGATATAAAATAATATAAACAAATAAACTTCAAATAAGTGGTTTGAAGCTCGCAAAAGATAACCAATGATTGTTATTTATAAATAGATAACCCGTGCATGATTTATTATTTAAATAGGTAATAATAAGTATATAATTTTTTGATAAATTATGAGTATTATATACATAAAATATATGTTTAGATGTTTAATTTGAATATATATATTGTACATAAAATACTCAAAATATATATTGCATTGTACGTGCATAATTGAAAGCACATATTATAATAATAACTCAATTATATACTTTTTGGGCTTTTTAGGGAATTATTTATATAATATATACACACATACAAGGATAGAAATAATAAAAACAGGGAGATATTTTCATGGTAAAAAAGATCAGGAGATTTGTTTTCCAGAATATCAGAAGAAAAATTATATTGTTATTAGGCCGAAAAATCCTACCTACAAGGAGTCAAATTAGTGTCACATTAGTTTATTTAGAGCACTAGAGGGATTTAAAATAATATAATTTTTTATAAAATTTAATAAAATAGCTTAAATTCTACTAGTAAGATATTATATACTTGACTAACTTCTGATTATTTCTGAGATATATATTTTTTCTTATATTATAATTGTATATATTTCAATATTTATATCTTATTAAGTTATTGGTGGAAGGGTGACAGTGCTAACGTATAGCAAGGAGGAAGGCTGGAACTGTGGCTTTTATAAATTAATTAGAGATAACCATTTTCCTTGCAGCTCTGAATATATAGCTCCTTCGAATATATGGTAGCTTGTATCTTGTATCCCTTAATATCCTCTAACGGGTTGTGTTTCTTTAATTTTATTTTTATAATCTCATATATCCACTATTAGATTTAAAAAAAGATAGTTTAGATTCAATCTTTTATGAAATTATTATTATAATCATAAATAAGTAAATTTAAAATCTTAAAATCCAAACTATACAATTGCAATACAAAAAAAAAAATTTATAAAATTTAATTTATATAATAATCATGTCAAATAATTTTTAAATAAGATAAAAGAGACATTTCAATCTCTAATAAAACCACATTTATTATTTGAAACCATTATTTGGAAATTAGACAAGGTAAAATAAATTTGAAATGGTTATTTATAATAATAATCTCAATTAAATCTAGTTGAACTGTCAAAATGCCTATACTTTTAATGTAACATCCCATTTTCCAAAAGCAGTATAAAATTTTTTCATCAGAGTAGAGCATCGGAACATGAGTGTAACTGATATATTGATATAAAATGCCCACTGGCTATTTACAGAAACGGTTCAACAACCGAGAGTTTTCAAAAATAACGGAAAACAACGGAAAGTCTTCAGCCTGTTCCCTGAACTTGCTGCTTCCCTCGCTCCTCGGTCCTCAGTCTTCCGGAGCCTGACGCTGTAGCTGAGATCCAATTTACCACATTGGATCTCAGGTAACGGTTAACCTCACATTCACATATACAGTATATAGTCCACAGTCATTCATATTAACAGTATAACAGATGTGTCACACGGAGTGCATATAGATGTATCACACGGAGTGCATAAAGATGTATCACACGTAGTGCATGAAGATGTATCACACGTAGTGTATGTAGATGTGTCACACGTAGTGCATGTATCCAAAAGCACATAACAATACTCACAACATATCAACAGACCCTCAACCACAAATACGCATACAGTAAACATCAGAGTTAGTGTTACAGTACGCGAACGTACCTCCGTTGACGGCGTAGGTACTTCTGACAGAAATCGTACTTTTACGCAAAACTGCGAAACGTCTAACAGTGGCACGTCAGGCAGCGTAACTGCAGTAAATCAGAGTTTCTGATGTCCTATAAGAGTAATATCACTTTCATTAGTGATTTGGCATTATAACTGGCATTTTAGGTAAAAATTACCATTTTGCCCCTATACCCCTAATTGGCGGAATTTCGCCAGCACTTCGTTACTTTGGCTCCGATCTTTCCCAAAATTTTGCCAGAACTTCGACCCAATCATAATTTTCGAAATTATAGACTAATATAGCCCTATCATATGATATCTAATCATACTTGAAAAATAAAGGCATTACTACTCTAACGATTGAAAGAACAACGAAAGCTTAAGTACCGAAAAACTTACCCAGAGCTTCGTTGCTTTTTCCCCCAGAGCTCCTCTCTCTAAAACCTCTCTCCAGAACCGAAATTCTCTTATTGAAATGGTGTGAGAATTGAAGAGAAGGGGGGGTATTTATAGGTTAGGGGGTAGGATTTCGGCCGTCGGATCAACTTTGTGAGAATCTATCTGGACCGTTGAATCTTAAACTTTTTCAACAAGTTTTCCCTCTTCCCTTTTTGCTCTTGGACGTCCTCCATGCCTCAAAAGTCAAGGGTTTGGCCAATGGGAGGTGGCCAAGTGTCACCTTCCAGAAGCTACCCGGATGAATTTCCCCGATCGGTACCCGATTCGCGTAATTTCAGAAAAATCTCAAAATTCTGGATTTACAACTTTGAAGACATCTTCTCACTCATTAGAAATGTCCAAGTTAACCTGAATTTTGATTCCATATAGGGCTCCAACACTCAGTCTGAAGTTCCTCGAAAAGCGTGCCCGGTTACGGAACGAATTTCTGGAATCATCAACTTCTGGACAGAAATTCACTGATTCCAAATATGTCCAGATAATTTCAAACTCATTTCAGATGTTGATTTAGAATTTATTTTCTTCAACCCTAAAAATGTGCCTATCTGCATTTTTCCCTATTTTGTTTTATTAGGAAAAAGCTCTACCGGCTTCAGAATTAACTTCCGGAAAAGTTTAACGGAAGATAAAAATCCACTGATCAATATTTTACCTTGACTTTGGAAATCCTATTCCTGGTACTCTAGATAGGATCCGTTTCCTATTTATTTTATTACTATTCACTATATTTAATTTAATAATATAATAATACAACTTGTATAGAAATATCTAGATATTATTCATTTGTTCTAATCTTCAATTTTGCTCCAAAATTTCGGCTGGACTCTATTATAATTATTATTTATTTATTTTTTAATTAATTAATTAATTATTTATTTATTTATTTCAATTTTTCCAAAAATTTCACAAAATTACCTAATTGGTCCATTCTTGTATTTAGGCTTAAAAATACCTAAACTCATCCATTTTTCTCAAAAATTTCCAATTAATTAACAAATATGTTTTTGCTAATTTTAAGCAAAAACCACTAATTTTAGGGTTCTACATAATTATTCATGAATTTCCTTTGCTTATGCTTAAGTAATTAGCCAATAATTACTTAATTACTTTCTTATCACTAATTGATAATTTTCTTAATTAGAATGCCTCATTACCTCATAATTCTTGCACTGACGTCTTTGTTTCCATGTGTTCGCATTATTTTAGAATTCATGAGGGTATTATGGTCTTTTCAATACTTTTGAACATTCCTTCTCAATTTTTCCAAGTTTATACTTTATTAAATTACTAAAATTAGAGATAATATACTCTCTCAATTTTAATAATTATTTTACTGCCTTTAAGGATTTTTCACAATTTTTCTAAGTCATTTATGTCCCATAGGGGCATTTTCGTCATTTCGGCACTTTGACCCTTACATTCTCTAATTTCCTACAGAATCCAACTTAGAAAAATAGACTATATTCACACAAGTCATAAGACCATAATTTCACTTATCAGAAATATCCAATTTATTTATAATTTTCCAGATAATAAAGATCCGGGTATTACATTTCTCCCCCCGTTAAATAAAATTTCGTCCTCGAAATTTACGCGTATCACCTCGGAGAAATAACTTAGATCTTTAGTCTAACCCTTGTCCATGCCTACTTACTTAGCACGCATCCCA
Source organism: Acacia pycnantha (assembly GCA_025563575.1). Classification (NCBI taxonomy): domain Eukaryota; kingdom Viridiplantae; phylum Streptophyta; class Magnoliopsida; order Fabales; family Fabaceae; genus Acacia; species Acacia pycnantha. Next base: position 3,735,075 of record JAMWYP010000003.1, on the reverse strand, counting down.
ACATTCCAACATTAGTTCTATCCAACTGGTACTCCGGTTAAATACAGGACTCCCATGTCCATTCTTCGTACTATCTAGCCGTTGCACTAACCCCTCTGGCAAATGTGTCACACCTAGCTATCGTGTCACACCTAGCAGTTGTTTCACACCTAGCAATCGGTTCACACCTAGCATTTCACACCTAGCAAATCGTATCCCAATACCCGGCAAGCATAACAACAGTACGTAAACATATCACAGAGCTATCAACTACCACAATAGGCATACCATACACCTAGCACATACACGCATACAATAAACATCAGATTAGTGTTACAGTACGCGAACGTACCTCCGTTGACGGTGTAGGTACTTCTGACAGAAATCGTACTTTTACGGAAAACTGTGAAACGTCTAACAGTGGCACGTCAGCAACAGAATTCAAAGAAATCGAGTTTCTGATATCCTATAAGAGTAATATCACTTTCATTAGTGATTTGGCATTATAATTGGCATTTTAGGTAAAAATTACCATTTTACCTCTATACCCCTAATTGGCGGAATTTCGCCAGCACTTCGTTACTTTGGCTCCGATCTTTCCCAAAATTTTGTCAGAACTTCAACCCAATCATAATTTTCGAAATTCTAGACTAATATAGCCCTATCATATGATATCTAATCATACTTGAAAAATAAAGGTATTACTACTCTAACTATTGAAAGAACTACGAAAGCTTAAGTACCGAAAAACTTACCCAGAGCTTGTTTGCTTGTTCCCCGAGCTCCTCTCTCTAAAACCTCTCTCTAGAACCGAAATTCTCTTCTTGAAATGGTGTGAGAATTGAAGAGAAGGGGGTATTTATAGGTTAGGGGGTAGGATTTGGTGTCGGATCAACTTTGTGAGAATCGATCTGGACCGTTGAATCTTAAACTTTTTCAACAAGTTTTCCCTCTTCCCTTTTTGCTCTTGGACGTCCTCCATGACTCAAAAGTCAAGGGTTTGGCCAATGGGAGGTGCCCAAGTGTCACCTTCCAGAAGCTACCCGGATGAATTTCCCCGATCGGTACCCGATTCGCGTAATTTCAGAAAAATCTCAAAATTCTGGATTTACAACTTTGAAGACATCTTCTCACTCATTAGAAATGTCCAAGTTAACCTAAATTTTGATTCCATATAGGGCTCCAACAGTCGATCAAGTTCCTCGAAAAGCGTGCCTTGTTACGGGCGAATTTACGGAATCATCAACTGACAAAATTCACCGATTCCAAATATGTCCAGATAATTTCAAACTCATTTCCAGATGTTGATTTAGAATTTATTTTCTTCAACCCTAAAATGTGCCTATCTCGCATTTTTCCCTATTTTGTTTTATTAGGAAAAAGCTCTACCGGCTTCGAATTAACTTAGGAAAAGTTTAACGGAAGATAAAAATCCACCGATCAATATTTTACCTTGACTTTGGAAATCCTATTCCCGGTACTCTAGATAGGATCCGTTTCCTATTTATTTTATTACTATTCACTATATTTAATTTAATAATATAATAATACAACTTGTATAGAAATATCTAGATATTATTCATTTGTTCTAATCTTCAATTTTGCTCCAAAATTTCGGCTGGACTCTATTATAATTATTATTTATTTATTTTTTAATTAATTAATTATTTATTTATTTATTTATTTCAATTTTTCCAAAAATTTCACAAAATTACCTAATTGGTCCATTCTTGTATTTAGGCTTAAAAATACCTAAACTCATCCATTTTTCTCAAAAATTTCCAATTAATTAACAAATATGTTTTTGCTAATTTTAAGCAAAAAACCACTAATTTTAGGGTTCTACATAATTATTCATGAATTTCCTTTGCTTATGCTTAAGTAATTAGCCAATAATTACTTAATTACTTTCTTATCACTAATTGATAATTTTCTTAATTAGAATGCCTCATTACCTCATAATTCTTGCACTGACGTCTTTGTTTCCATGTGTTCTGCATTAGTTTAGAATTCATGAGGGTATTATGGTCTTTTCAATACTTTTGAACATTCCTTCTCAATTTTTCCAAGTTTATACTTTATTAAATTACTAAAATTAGAGATAATATACTCTCTCAATTTTAATAATTATTTTACTGCCTTTAAGGATTTTTAACAATTTTTCTAAGTCATTTATGTCCCTTAGGGGCATTTTCATCATTTCGGCACTTTGGCCCTTACATTCTCTAATTTCCTACGAATCCAACTTAGAAAAATAGACTATATTCACACAAGTCATAAGACCATAATTTCACTTATCAGAAATATCCAATTTATTTATAATTTTCCAGATAATAAAGATCCGGGTATTACATTTCTCCCCCCGTTAAATAAAATTTCGTCCTCGAAATTTACGCGTATCACCTCGGAGAAATAACTTAGACCTTTAGTCTAACCCTTGTCCATGCCTACTTACTTAGCACGCATCCCAACATTCCAACATTAGTTCTATCCAACTGGTACTCCGGTTAAATACAGGACTCCCATGTCCATTCTTCGTACTATCTAGCCGTTGCACTAACCCCTCTGGCAAATGTGTCACACCTAGCTATCGTGTCACACCTAGCAGTTGTTTCACACCAAGCAATCGGTTCACACCTAGCATTTCACACCTAGCAAATCGTATCCCAATACCCGGCAAGCATAACAACAGTACGTAAACATATCACAGAGCTATCAACTACCACAATAGGCATACCATACACCTAGCACATACACGCATACAATAAACATCAGATTAGTGTTACGAGACGCGAACGTACCTCCGTTGACGGCGTAGGTACTTCGGCGAAATCGTACTTTACGAAAACTGTGAAACGTCTAACAGTGGCACGTCAGGCAGCGTAACGGCAGCAAATCAGAGTTTCTGATATCCTATAAGAGTAATATCACTTTCATTAGTGATTTGGCATTATAATTGGCATTTTAGGTAAAAATTACCATTTTGCCTCTATACCCCTAATTGGCGGAATTTCGCCAGCACTTCGTTACTTTGGCTCCGATTTTTCCCAAAATTTTGCCAGAACTTCAACCCAATCATAATTTTCGAAATTCTAGACTAATATAGCCCTATCATATGATATCTAATCATACTTGAAAAATAAAGGTATTACTACTCTAACTATTGAAAGAACTACGAAAGCTTAAGTACCGAAAAACTTACCCAGAGCTTCGCTGCTTTTTCCCCCCAGAGCTCCTCTCTCTAAAACCTCTCTCTAGAACCGAAATTCTCTTCTTGAAATGGTGTGAGAATTGAAGAGAAGGGGGGTATTTATAGGTTAGGGGGTAGGATTTCGGCCGTCGGATCAACTTTGTGAGAATCGATCTGGACCGTTGAATCTTAAACTTTTTCAACAAGTTTTCCCTCTTCCCTTTTTGCTCTTGGACGTCCTCCATGACTCAAAAGTCAAGGGTTTGGCCAATGGGAGGTGCCTAAGTGTCACCTTCCAGAAGCTACCCGGATGAATTTCCCCGATCGGTACCCGATTCGCGTAATTTCAGAAAAATCTCAAAATTCTGGATTTACAACTTTGAAGACATCTTCTCACTCATTAGAAATGTCCAAGTTAACCTGAATTTTGATTCCATATAGGGCTCCAACAGTCAGTCTGAAGTTCCTCGAAAAGCGTGCCCGGTTACGGAATGAATTTCTGGAATCATCAACTTCTGGACAAAAATTCACTGATTCCAAATATGTCCAGATAATTTCAAACTCATTTCCAGATGTTGATTTAGAATTTATTTTCTTCAACCCTAAAAATGTGCCTATCTGCATTTTTCCCTATTTTGTTTTATTAGGAAAAAGCTCTACCGGCTTCAGAATTAACTTCCGGAAAAGTTTAACGGAAGATAAAAATCCACTGATCAATATTTTACCTTGACTTTGGAAATCCTATTCCGGTACTCTAGATAGGATCCGTTTCCTATTTATTTTATTACTATTCACTATATTTAATTTAATAATATAATAATACAACTTGTATAGAAATATCTAGATATTATTCATTTGTTCTAATCTTCAATTTTGCTCCAAAATTTCGGCTGGACTCTATTATAATTATTATTTATTTATTTTTAATTAATTAATTATTTATTTATTTATTTATTTCAATTTTTCCAAAAATTTCACAAAATTACCTAATTGGTCCATTCTTGTATTTAGGCTTAAAAATACCTAAACTCATCCATTTTTCTCAAAAATTTCCAATTAATTAACAAATATGTTTTTGCTAATTTTAAGCAAAAACCACTAATTTTAGGGTTCTACATAATTATTCATGAATTTCCTTTGCTTATGCTTAAGTAATTAGCCAATAATTACTTAATTACTTTCTTATCACTAATTGATAATTTTCTTAATTAGAATGCCTCATTACCTCATAATTCTTGCACTGACGTCTTTGTTTCCATGTGTTCTGCATTATTTTAGAATTCATGAGGGTATTATGGTCTTTTCAATACTTTTTGAACATTCCTTCTCAATTTTTCCAAGTTTATACTTTATTAAATTACTAAAATTAGAGATAATATACTCTCTCAATTTTAATAATTATTTTACTGCCTTTAAGGATTTTTAACAATTTTTCTAAGTCATTTATGTCCCTTAGGGGCATTTTCATCATTTCGGCACTTTGGCCCTTACATTCTCTAATTTCCTACAGAATCCAACTTAGAAAAATAGACTATATTCACACAAGTCATAAGACCATAATTTCACTTATCAGAAATATCCAATTTATTTATAATTTTCCAGATAATAAAGATCCGGGTATTACATTTCTCCCCCCGTTAAATAAAATTTCGTCCTCGAAATTTACGCGTATCACCTCGGAGAAATAACTTAGACCTTTAGTCTAACCCTTGTCCATGCCTACTTACTTAGCACGCATCCCAACATTCCAACATTAGTTCTATCCAACTGTACTCCTAGGTTAAATACAGACTCCCATGTCCATTCTTCGTACTATCTAGCCGTTGCACTAACCCCTCTGGCAAATGTGTCACACCTAGCTATCGTGTCACACCTAGCAGTTGTTTCACACCTAGCAATCGGTTCACACCTAGCATTTCACACCTAGCAAATCGTATCCCAATACCCGGCAAGCATAACAACAGTACGTAAACATATCACAGAGCTATCAACTACCACAATAGGCATACCATACACCTAGCACATACACGCATACAATAAACATCAGATTAGTGTTACAGTACGCGAACGTACCTCCGTTGACGGCGTAGGTACTTCTGACAGAAATCGTACTTTTACGAAAAACTGTGAAACGTCTAACAGTGGCACGTCAGGCAGCGTAACGGCAGCAAATCAGAGTTTCTGATATCCTATAAGAGTAATATCACTTTCATTAGTGATTTGGCATTATAATTGGCATTTTAGGTAAAAATTACCATTTTGCCTCTATACCCCTAATTGGCGGAATTTCGCCAAAGACTTCGTTACTTTGGCTCCGATTTTTCCCAAAATTTTGCCGAACTTCAACCCAATCATAATTTTCGAAATTCTAGACTAATATAGCCCTATCATATGATATCTAATCATACTTGAAAAATAAAGGTATTACTACTCTAACTATTGAAAGAACTACGAAAGCTTAAGTACCGAAAAACTTACCCAGAGCTTCGCTGCTTTTTCCCCCAGAGCTCCTCTCTCTAAAACCTCTCTCTAGAACCGAAATTCTCTTCTTGAAATGGTGTGAGAATTGAAGAGAAGGGGGGTATTTATAGGTTAGGGGGTAGGATTTCGGCCGTCGGATCAACTTTGTGAGAATCGATCTGGACCGTTGAATCTTAAACTTTTTCAACAAGTTTTCCCTCTTCCCTTTTTGCTCTTGGACGTCCTCCATGACTCAAAAGTCAAGGGTTTGGCCAATGGGAGGTGCCTAAGTGTCACCTTCCAGAAGCTACCCGGATGAATTTCCCGATCGGTGTCCGATTCACGTAATTTCGAAAAAATCTCAAAATTCTGGATTTACAACTTTAAAGCCATTTTCTCACTTATTAGAAATGTCCAAGTTAAACTAAATTTTGATTCCATATAGGGCTCCAACAAATACCAAGTTCCTCGAAAAGCGTGCCTTTACATTTTAATGAATTTCTGGAATCATCAACTTCTGGACAAAAATTCACTGATTCCAAATATGTCCAGATAATTTCAAACTCATTTCCAGATGTTGATTTAGAATTTATTTTCTTCAACCCTAAAAATGTGCCTATCTGCATTTTTCCCTATTTTGTTTTATTAGGAAAAAGCTCTACCGAAGCCGAATTAACTTCCGGAAAAGTTTAACGGAAGATAAAAATCCACTGATCAATATTTTACCTTGACTTTGGAAATCCTATTCCCGGTACTCTAGATAGGATCCGTTTCCTATTTATTTTATTACTATTCACTATATTTAATTTAATAATATAATAATACAACTTGTATAGAAATATCTAGATATTATTCATTTGTTCTAATCTTCAATTTTGCTCCAAAATTTCGGCTGGACTCTATTATAATTAATATTTATTTATTTTTTAATTAATTAATTATTTATTTATTTATTTATTTCAATTTTTCCAAAAATTTCACAAAATTACCTAATTGGTCCATTCTTGTATTTAGGCTTAAAAATACCTAAACTCATCCATTTTTCTCAAAAATTTCCAATTAATTAACAAATATGTTTTTGCTAATTTTAAGCCAAAAACCACTAATTTTAGGGTTCTACATAATTATTCATGAATTTCCTTTGCTTATGCATAAGTAATTAGCCAATAATTACTTAATTACTTTCTTATCACTAATTGATAATTTTCTTAATTAGAATGCCTCATTACCTCATAATTCTTGCACTGACGTCTTTGTTTCCATGTGTTCTGCATTATTTTAGAATTCATGAGGGTATTATGGTCTTTTCAATACTTTTTGAACATTCCTTCTCAATTTTTCCAAGTTTATACTTTATTAAATTACTAAAATTAGAGATAATATACTCTCTCAATTTTAATAATTATTTTACTGCCTTTAAGGATTTTTCACAATTTTTCTAAGTCATTTATGTCCCTTAGGGGCATTTTCGTCATTTCGGCACTTTGGCCCTTACATTCTCTAATTTCCTACGGAATGCAACTTAGAAAAATAGACTATATTCACACAAGTCATAAGACCATAATTTCACTTATCAGAAATATTCAATTTATTTATAATTTTCCAGATAATAAACATCCGGGTATTACATTTAACAAATTACTAATTACTAAGTTAGAAATTTTGAAATGTTGTTAAAAGACTGTAATATCTCTAAGTAGTTAAAAAGAAAAATTGAAGATATGTGTAGCCGTAATTTCAAATTGTATTAGATAAGATACGTCCATTAACTTCAGCATATTATTTTAAAGTCAAATATGATGATATTTTAAATTATTTTGAATCTAAATAAAATAAAATCATCAAATACAAATTTGTTTGAACTAAATCAATCAAATAAAATATCTAAAATAGAATATCTCGTGAAGTATGATTCTTTCCGTAGCATTATAAACGATCAACGGCACCGTCCCAGTAAATCGTAATGGCGAACGATTTCCTCTCACCGTCTAGCGCTATGGAGCAGATAGGCGACAACCCACCCCTTCCCGAAGACATCGTCAGAACCATTCTCAAACGTCTTCCAGTAAAATCTCTAATCCGATTTCAATGTGTTTGCACAGATTGGAAAAATCTCCTTATGACGCCGTCTTTCATCAAGGAACACTCTCACCACTCCATGAACGAAAACCCTTTGCTTCTTTTGCGATGGGGCTACCAATTTGAGCCTTTGCACGTTCATATGCTCAATCACAAGGGGCAACTTCTTCCAGTTCAGCCGGCATTGCCTTTGATGGATTCTTCATGCTCGATTCATATTGTTGGTTGCAGCAACGGCTTGTTCTGCGTTAACTATTATGATTTGGAGACTTCTCTTCCTTTCCTTTTAGTGTGGAATCCTGCCACTAGAGAGATCAGACAAGTGCCTAGTCCTATTAAAAATAAAATTCAATTTTTTGCATTAGGATTTGGTTTTAGTCCAGTAGACAATGATTACAAGATACTGGTATCTCAAGAAAGGGCTTATATTGATAGCTTATCTAATTCATTAGAGGTGTATTCATTAAGCACAGGATCTTGGAAGGAAATAAAAGTTGAGGACTTTGGAGGTTTGGGTATTATTGATTTCCCTGTTACGGTTAATGGAGCTATGTTTTGGTTTGGGTATAAGGTGATGAATGTTTATGAGAATGATTTCATTGTTTGTGATAAGGTGGTAGTTTCATTTGACATGGTAATGGAAGTGTTTACATGGATTCCACTTCCATGTGATGATGATGATTCTTGTGAAAGTTTTCTAAGTGTGTATGAGAACAAACTTGCTATGTTATGTCGTACTGTGAGCGAGAACTATAAATCATATAGAACCGATTTGTGGGTGATGGAGGAGGGAGCCCTCTCATCTGGGGTGAGATGGAGTTGGAGTAAGAAATATAGTATAAGCACCTCTTCAAGCATATATCCAAGGGCTATTTGGTTGGATGAAATTGTCTACCTCAGCATTGGGTTGCCAACATATGATGGACCTGAATCTGAAACAAACCATAGAACAATAGATCTTCTATATACGTTAAATATTAGCACTCATGAATGGGTGCACTTTAATTGCCGCCAAGATTGCTATCCATTTTCGATTATTTTTAACTATGCAGAAAGCCTTATGCCTATTGCCAACATCCATCCTTGTTCCTAACCATTACTTTTGACGTTTTCTTTGTTTCCACCCCTAGCCTAACCATTGGTTGTGATTAATCAACATTACTAGATGATGTTGCTACATTCTAATTTGATCTATTCATAATTCGATCTGTTTATAATATTATGTTTAGTTTTTTTTTTTTTTTCAAAGATGGATATTACTTTATGTTTGAAGATTTATGGCATTGATTAAGTATCAATATAATATTATGTTTAGTTGTGAGTGGGATTCCGTAAACACTTATTTTTCTCAGCTTTGACTCTTGGTTTAGTACACATTTCTCCAGATATTTCCTGTGTTGATTTGCTTTGTTGTTTCTTTGATGCAACTACTTTTATTCTGAGGAATAGGATGAAGAGGGCTCTAGGTTTGGGATTTGATCAGGGTGAGATTGAGCCTGATAATTTGTGATTTGTGTCTTGTCCTTTTTATGTAAAAGATTTTTTTAATCTTTTGTATGAGTCATGATTGCTGCAAAATAAAGGGAAATAGAGGGTGGACCTCAGAGCCACGGTAAATGATCACTAGTGCAAAAAAGGGCTTTAAGACTGCCTCATTTGGAGCGGATAATCGACGCACCGGTCTTAAAGGTGTGACCGGTGGCAGTTTTGTAAATAAAAAGAACTTCTTAAACAATGAAGGGCTATAAGACCGCCTCATTTAGAGCGGATAATCGAAGCACCGGTCTTAATGGTGTGGCCGGTGGCAGTTTTGTAAATAAAAAGAACTTCTTACACAATGAAGGACGCCTCATTAAGACCGGACTAATTATCGACCGGTCCTAAATATGTGACCGGTGGCATATTTGTAAATATAAAGAACTTCTTATTCTGATCAATTTTTCATAGATCTTATCCAGACCTGTTAAAATAACAACCGGCCTTAAAAATGTTAATAAAAAAATTGAAATATCAAATACTTTTATGTAGAAATCTCATCAAGGCAGACTTATATTTTCTACACTCCAAAATAATACGGAAAAATATAAATATAAAGGTATTAAAGTTTTAAGACCGAACATATATAAAAGCGGTCTTAAAACTTTGATTTTTAAGACCGAACTTAAAATTTGTCCGGTACTAAAGTTTAAATAAAAAAGTAATAAATGTTAAGACCATTGTTCTGAGAATGGCCAGGTCTTAAAAGTAAGACTTTTAAGACCGGACAAAAAATTTGGCCGGTACTAAAGTTTGAATAAAAAATTAATTAATTTTAAGGCCAGGACATATATAGAGATCGGTCTTAAAGGTTATCTTTTAAGACCGTATATGTGTATTTGTCGGTCTTAAAAATGAAGCGCCAAGCGTTAACTTCGCGGACGCTTTTGTCACTCTCACTCTCACCGAAGAACCCACATTCACGTTGCGAAACCCTTCTGTTCCATTACCTCTCTTCCTCGCCCGCGTCTGGGTAGCCTCTGTTACTCCCTCATTTTCTCGGGCATTCCTCTCTTCTTGTCTTGAAAATGAACGGTGAAAACGATTCCACTCGTGTTCTTGAAACTCCGAGATCTTGGTTTGGTAGGGGAGGGTCGGACAAACGAACCCTCTTCATCTCACATTGAGCCTCCTCAGCCGCCGTGCACGCCGTGGTAGAAGCGGCACACGAATGATGGAAGTATCCCTTAGTCGGAATCTTGGGACGAAGCTCGAGATTCATTTTGATGAAAATTTGCAACCTTTCGGTCCTAATAAAAGCACATATACTAGTTTTGTCGGCGTTCTAGTACGCAGCAAGGTTAGCATTTTGGTGATGAGTGGAAAAATGTGGACCAAAAAACAATAAAGGATCCTATGTGGGACACTATCCGGCTTACATTCACCGTCCACACAGTCCGAGAAGTTCAAAGACTCAACATTGTCTTATTGTCTTTGAGCGGTTCGGGAAGTTTAAGACCTTTCGGCTAACACTTATATTTTTGCCGAGGAGAAGCGACCATCAACCACAGGACAAGTACAAATTTATTGATGAACAAACTTGGCAACAATTTGTTCGAAGCGGACCACTCTGAAGCTACGGTGAGTTATATTTAGTTTTGTTTGCACTTTTGTTTGCTTATTAACTTTGTGAGGATATGTGAATGTTATTGTGTACATCTAATCTGTTAGTTAAATGGTTTGGTGTGTGAATAGAAGTATACATTTGCTGCCTTTGTCTGCATGAGAGGAGCATGTCCTAGTTCCATGCAAGTTTGATATGTAAAGCGTGTAATGGCCATGGTTAGACGTTCTTTGTTAGTTAGTTAGTTATTCTAATATGTGTAGGAACCATTTATGATGAATGAATGAATTGGTGAGTTGGCGGCATTTACGCAACTCCCTTTCCTTTGGTTTTCCCAATTTCTTCTACAATGCTACATCTTCCTTAAGTAAAATGTTGAAACTTGATGAAGTGAATTTGACTAATGTTTGACGTTCATATCAAGCGAAGTTCTCTAATTTACTGTTAGTGACATGGTGGAATTCATAATTGATATATAGTTGTTTTCAATCTGATTCACGAGAAAATAAGGGAAAAATATCAGGAGATTGGGAGAAAGAATGATTGCCCACACAGGGCTTCTCGCGGCGGATATGAAAAGGCCGAAAAAGATTTGATGGCGGCCAAACGGAAGAGATTAGAAGATGAAGCTGAATCCAATCCTTCTACGGTAGTTGACCAGCCGCCATCTCAATACGTCGCGAGGAGCTCTGGTTGTATATTCGGCAAAAGCCAAGCGGCGCCTACAGTGAAAAAACTCGTGTAGTTCTTTGAGCAATTGTAAGTATCGATATTGTTATTTTTACTTACTAAACATGTTTCATCACTAAGCTTCTCGTTATACGTATCTTACGGGAAGATCTTAAAAAGAAAGAGGCGAGAGGATCTTTTGCGTCGGACGGGAGGAATGATGTTCGGCCATTGCGGCCGGAAAACCAGATCACGCGGGCGTGTAAGGGGATTGGAGGACGGGTAGGCCTAAAGCAATACTTTGGTAAATCCAAACGCCACGAGACAAAGTATGGTTACCGGGAGGAGATGGATCGACGCGGCCAAATTAAGTGAGGAATCGGCGGCGAAAGATGCTACATTGAGGATGTTTCAATCGAGATGAGCAAGATGAAGGAGGAGATGGAGAAAATGAAGTTCCTCCCGAGCTCTCGGCCGAGAGACCAGTGTGGATCCCTTGACACCTTGGTGAACCTATGCGGCGAGCACTAGAGGAGCTGCATTGTTGGACGGTCAGTCGAGCAACCTTGTCATCGTATGTGGAGGATCGTGATGGTCATAGACAATTGGTTGCTAAAGGGACTGTCCACAACTTGGGATCAACGTACACCACGAACAAATGGGCGATGATGAAGTCGAGTGTCGGTTGAAGAGGTGATCTTTGATGCACTGTCCCTCTCCCAACTGATGAGCTGAAGGTTGTGAGTGATGTCAAGGGAACCTTCATCTCCTGGAGCTGAGGTTACTAGTGCATGTGTTCAACTATTTATGAAGTAAGTATCTTCTTCCTTGATTACATAATTGAAATGCACCGTTTAGACACACATATATACATATATACTAATTCCCTCATCGATGTCATTCTTGTAGGTGCATGCACGAGCCGGTTCAAGAGGGCGAATTTGGATTTTGGATTCTTGTGCCCGGTGTATGCAAGCACAACACTACCTCTGGAATTGAGACAGGAGTACATATCAAATAGGTTGTGTAAAGTGCAAAGAAAGGTGTACTTGTTTCCACACTGGCTCGGGTATACATATATACTTGTCTGCAATTCACTTAATATAATTATGCTACATATATATATATCACTGAGTACTTTCTTTGCTTTGTGAATTTTCAGCAACCACCGGCGGTTGGTCATCATGAACATGGAGTTGCATTATGTTATCTTCTTATGCTCCACTCACGCGATCCATCGACTACGTTGCGGTGATGATCAACAAGTAAGAATGTCATTTTGATCGTCTTGTCGAAATCTCTGTTGTGAATTTTCGGTGAACATTCTGATAAATTTCGATTTTGATGATAGTGCCATGAAGACCTTAGTGTTGATGTAAAAAAGCGTGGTGCTCGGCTCACGGATCCTAAATGGCACAAAATTAAGGTTAGTACATAATTGGACATGACATAATTGCCTTCGAAGTTGGTCGAGTAAGCTATATATGCTCTTATATATATTTATTGTTATTTTTAGACCCGTCGGCAACCGGACGATCGAACTTATGTGGCCCGTACGTCATGAAACACTTATATGATATTGTGACGAAGGAAACACTAAAGTCACTTTAAGGGTAAGATGTTATGGCTGAATTCGATCATTGATGGCTTAATGTTACATATGAAATATGCACATAATATGTTAATTACATTTGTCTTTGATGTTACGAGAGGTTTGCTGTGAAGAGCCATTTGATGATGATGAAATCGAGCACATACGCGAGGTTTTTGTGAATATCTGTATAAACTAGTCTTAGAAAATCCAAGTCGGGACAATAATTAATGTCCTAAATTAATTCATTTGTAAATAATATATGATCTTTGTAGCAACAATAGCCTTACATACATATGTTTATTTTTTCGACTAGCTAATTAATTCATTTGTAAATATAGCAATGTAATTCAATAATAAATTTGTTTATTTTTTCGAACAATTTGTGTGTGTCCATTTTGGGTTTCGTTTTTTAAAAGTGCGGTCCTAAAGGTCTTCGTCCATTTTAAGACCGTATATTTAACAAATATCCGGTCCTAAAAGTCTTCGTCTAATTCTAAAAAATTTGGGTAGAGACTTTTAGGACCGTATATTTGTTAAAAGTACGGTCCTAAAGGTCTTCGTCCATTTTAAGACCGTATATTTAACAAATATCCGGTCCTAAAAGTCTTCGTCTAATTCTAAAAAATTTGGGTAGAGACTTTTAGGACCTTATATTTGTTAAAAGTACGATCCTAAAAGTATAGAAAATATACGGCTAAATTATTAGGACCGTTTATTTGTTAGTAGTCAGGTCTTAAAAGTCTTCATTTTATTTAATAGATTGCCGAAACCTTTAGGACCGTATATTTGTTAGTTGTCCGCTCCTAACTTTAAATTTTAAAATAAGGCTTAATTTTTAGGACCCGAGGTTTTATTAAACGTCTGGTCCTAATATTCTTCATTTTAATAGAGTTGGTGACTCGATTTTTAGACATATCGTTAGGGTTCAAGGCAACCATGTTTCGGCGTTCTTCTCAAGTTTTGTGCTTCGTTGTTCTCGTTTCAACTTTTACGGATGTGAAGAACGTCATCGGTGTCCCTTTTCTTTTAGTTGGAAAAGAAAGAAGATAACGAAAACGACACTCGAAAATTTTCATCACATCCGGAAAAGTTGAGGGAAGACAACGATGGTCCAAACTTGAGAATAGTCGTCACTCTGTTTGTTTTTATTCGAAAAAGGTAAATAATGTTTTTGTTTTGTTTTGTATGGTCGCAACTGTTAACTTTATTCTCGCAAATTTTTAAGATTGATCACCACGAATAGGACAATGTTTTGTTTGTTCTTGTTGTCGGAGAAAAAAGAACATAAAGTTAAAGACAAACAAGGAAGGCGATTGGGAAATAAAAATTTTATTTAATAATTTTTTTTTTTTCTGCTGCCTCATAAGGCAGCAGTACAAAAAAAAACTTAAAAATTCTAATCCTCCCCATCGTTGTCGGAGGGGAATACGAGGAGACGCCTAGTTGGGAAGTTTATGTGGGCCGAAGAGACTCGAATTCATTTCAACAATGGGGAAGGGACTCTTGAAAAGAATGAACTTTCATTTCAACAATGAGTTTTAGGACCGGATATTTGATAAAAGGACGGTCTTAAAAGTAATTGAATTAAAAATTAGTTTTAGGACCGGATACCAAGTAATATATCGGTCTTAAATGAGTTTTAGGACCGGATATTTGATAAAAGGACGGTCTTAAAAGTAATTGAATTAAAATTAGGACCGGATATAAGATAAAAGTCCGGTCTTAAAAGTTTGTATAAAAGTAATTTGACGAATTCATCATCGACGTTTATCTCTCCTGCCATCTGTCTTTATATACTCCACACACTACCTCCTCTTTGTCCTTGTTAACTCCTCACTTCCTAGCTCTCTGCCCCAACTTCTCAAAATCCTCAAACCATGGTTAGATACAAGCAAACTGCTCGTAGGGGTGCATACACGCCTCACTCTCGTGCCATGGCTAGATCATTATATGGTGCGCCTCCTCCAGCGACAGTGCGTCGTATTGTTTCCGAAGACTCTCGGGTCGTTGGACCCATTGTTATTTCTTCGGATGATGAAGAGATTGCTCATGCCGCACCCCCCCTCGATCCTTCTGCCGATCCTTTTCTTGCTTGAGTTCAACCGTCATCTTGAAGCCGGCCATGCGGATGTTCGTAATCCCCTCTCAACCTGTTGGCCCAGCGCGCCTACCTCGACCCCTCTCCGCTCTCCTGTAATGATCCATTCATATTGCGGGTGGAGAGAATAAGACAACAACTTGCTGATCTCCGTGGGAAATTAATGCTCTTCACGCCGAAATCGCCGAGGTTGTTCGATCGATTCTTGTGGATGATAATATTCAGCTTGTTTTTCATTTGTGTTTTTGTTGTTGTGTATATATTCTGAAGTAATGTAAGAAACATTAAGAACACTGTATGAATTTTTTGGCTCTTCTCCGGTAATTCATTAAAGAAACTTATTCTCCAATTTTGCTTTATTTTTGTCAAAAAATATCATTTATTTTATTGATTTAATATACCAATCACGAAGGCCATTAAGACCGGACATTTTATTTTATAAGTAACGGATCTAAAGATAATTTGAATTTTAGGACCGGATGTTTTATAAACCTCCGGTCTTAAAAATAAAAATCTAATAAAATTTTAGGACCGGATAATTTTAATACTCCGGTCTTAAAATGTTAGTTGTATCTTTAGGACCGGACATTTAATTAATAACCGGTATTAATAAAATCCAAAAAGCTAAATAAGGTATCTTTGTCGCGGAAAAATTAAATTTCCCTCTCGAACTCTTGTCGCGCCGAAAGTGAATACTCGGGTTCCGACTCGAAATTTCCCTCTCGGCCTTCGTCGCTTGCTTCGCGTACCTTTCTCGACAATCACTCTCGGTTCCTTAGCTAAACGTCTATAGACGAAGCCGTAAGAGATGTTTCGGTTAAAACTTTATTACTTTCCGACTTATCGTTATTGGTTTTCATGGGTTTAACGAAATCGGTGTAATGTTGTTATGGGTATTCTCTGTTGTTAACGAATATTGTTTTTTGAAGATTATATTTGCACTTTAGACCTACCCAACTGACCAACAAGTGTTTTTTGGTTACTCTTGCTTTCTTGTCTGCAACATCAACGTTCGTGAGCGGAGAAGTAAGACGACTCAGCAAACGCATATGCTACAGGTTAGTCCACAAGACCTTCATCCCCTGCATTTAATTTCCTCGTCTTGCATTTATTTTGGTTATTCGATTCACTGTGATGCATTTATGACCAAATGTAATTCTTAATTCGTCTAAATAATATATAGGAATTCTACTATGGATCACAGTTGGATAGATGCTTTACGAGCAGTATTGAATATCGAGAATGGGGTTAGGGAATTTATAGAATTTGCTAAAAAAATGCCCATGATGATGGGGGGAAGTATTATTGCCCTTGTGTGAAATGTTTGAATGAGTGTCGACTATGTCCTGAAGTTATACGCACACATTTAATTTGTCACGGATTTTGTAAGACTTATACAGTATGGGTATGGCATGGTGAACAAGTGCCATCAAGTGGGAAACAACATGGGAAGTGGCCTTTGATGATAATGACACGGATATGGATGATCGCATAGAGGACATTATCCGTGATGTAGGAGAAGAGGCTTTTGAGCGATCACATGCATATGGTAATATGTGCGGTGATGCGAGACACCGCTATACCGTGGGTGTAAAAATACCAATTGTTGAACGCTGTATTGAAATTGGTAAGCTTGAAGGCACGTCATGGATGGAGCGACAAGAGTTTTTCAGAATTGCTTGAGGCTTTGAAGGACATGCTTCCGGATGATAACGTGTTGCCGCATCGCTACTATGATGCTAAGAAGATACTTTGTCCACAGGGGATGGAGTACAAAAAGATCCATGCATGCCCGAATGATTGTGTATTATATAGAAAAGAGTTTGAAGAGAAGCGAGTTGTCCGATGTGTGAAACCCCACGGTACAAGTCAGATAAGGGGCCTGCAAAAGTGTTGTGGTATCTTCCAATCATACCAAGGTTCAAGCGGTTGTTTGCGAATGAAAATGATGCAAAAATCTGAGGTGGCATGCGAGATGAGAGGATTTCGGATGGACGGCTTCGACATCCGGCCGATTCTTCTCAATGGAAGAAGATCGATCAATTATTTCCGAACTTCGGCGAAGAACCTAGGAACCTCGGGCTTGCCCTTAGCACGGATGGAATGAATCCCTATGGAAGCCTTAGCGGCATACATAGCTCATGGCCCGTAGTCCCGATTGTTTACAACTTATCTCCTATGTTATGCATGAAACGAAAGTACATCATGTCTTCTATGTTGATTTCGGGACCAAAACAACCCGGAAATGACATAGATGTTTACCTAGAGCCCTTGATCGAAGACTTGAAGGAGTTGTGGGAAGAAGGTGTCGATGTTTTTGACTCTTTCAAGAAGGAGGTCTTTAGAATGAGAGCCATGATATTTTGTACTATAAACGACTTCCCAACATATGGGAACTTGTCGAGTATAGTGTAAAAGGCCATAAAGCATGTCCGGTTTGTGAAGAAGGCACATGCTACCATCAACTTCAACATGGAAGAAAGACGGTGTATCTTGGACATAGGAGATTTCTTAGACGGGGCCACCCATATCGTCGATTAAAGAAGGCCTTTTTTGGTGGCCAAGAGTATGAAGAAGCTCCGGTGGCATTGGTGGGGAGCAAGTGTATGAAAAGGTTAAAAATATCGAGTGTCATCTTCGGTAAGCATGGAAAGAGTAGAAAAGAAACAAATATATGGAAGAAGAGATCTGTATTCTTTGATCTTCCCTATTGGCGCAATCTTGATGTGAGACATTGTATTGATGTCATGCATGTGGAGAAGAACGTATGTGATAGTATTGTGGGCACGCTTCTCAACATACAAGGTAGTTCGAAGGATGGTGTGAAGGCAAGATTGGATTTGCAAGCAATGGGAATACGCGAAGACTTGCATCCAAGGCCATATGGGAAGAGAACTTATTGTCCCAGGCTTCTCATACTTTGTCTAAGGATGAGAAACGAAGCTTTGTGAGTGTTTACATGGCACAAAAGTTCCCTCGGGTATTCTTCAAATTTTAAGAGGCTTGTCTCGATGAAGGACTTGAAATTAGTAGGCCAAAAGTCTCATGACTGTCATGTCTTGATGCAACAACTACTCCCGTAGCTATTCGAGGATCGCCGAATATGATCTTCGGTCGTTTTGACTAGACTTTGTTTCTTCTTCAATGCGGTTTGTAGTAAAGTTTTCAAGATTGAAAAGTTGGATGAATTGGAGAATGAAGGATATCTTATCTTGTGCCACCTTGAAAAGCTTTTTGTTCCTTCATTTTTGACATCATGGTTCATCTCATTGTTCATCTAGTGAGGAGATAAAGTTGTGCGGCCCTATCCATTTACGGTGGATGTACCCTATTGAAAGATCTATGAAATTCCTAAAAGGGTATGTGAAGAACGCGTGCACCGGCGGAAGCATCAATTGTTCGAAATATGTTTGAAGAGGCCATGGAATTTTGTCAAAATTATTTGTCCAAAGTAAGACATATTGGGCTTCCAAAACGTCGGCATCTTTGAAGGGGGTAGACGTGGGGCTTCGGTAAAGAGTGTGGATCGTGATGAATTGTCACAAGTCCACTTATACATCTTGAATAATGTTGATGAAGTTCAAGCCGGCATATCGCACATAAAGAGGCTGTAAGGAAAGAGAACCATCGAATGACCGAACAAAGGTTGATTAGGGAGCATAACGAGAACTTTTGCAAGATGGTTCAAACAAAAGGTCGAGGGATCGAATGTGTTTACGAGACAATGAAATGGTTAGCACGTGGTCCCGAGTTTGATGTCATAAGTTGGAATTCGTATGTGATCAATGGTTATACATTTTACACGAAGTCCCTAGATGATAGGAGCACGACCCGAACAGTGGTGTTATGTTAGAGGTGAATCTATGCACTTCTCCGGTTCGAAAGACAAGAGGCCTAAATTGGCGGTCATGCCATATTATGGGGTTATTGAAGAGATTTGGGAGGTGGACTATGTCAAAGTTAGATTTCCCATCTTCAAATGCAAGTGGTTAATGTCAATAATGGTGTTCGGATCGATCGACTAGGATTCACTTTAGTCGATGTCAATAGTAGAAGTTTTGGAGATGAACCTTTTATTATGGCGATCATGCAAAACAAGTGTTCTATATCACCGATCAAGAAAATAAAATGTGGTCCAGTAGCTCTCCAAGGAAAGAGGGTCATTGATATTGATGAGGAAAGTCATTCAAATTATGGTGATCTTCCCGAGAGTACTCCTTTACAAGGGGTCTACCTGGACATGAACGAAGAAGATGAAGCGGATAATGAACCCGGCATAAGAAATGATCATCAAGAAGGGATATGGGAGGATATCACTTTATAAAAGTGTCAATTCATAAGGTAATTAATATTCATATGCGGTATTCTTAGAAAACTTTAAGGTTTTAACAATTATTATATCTTGTCTATGTTCTTAATTAAACAATGTCATCATTGAATATGAATTTGTTCTTGTTTTGTTTTGTGGCGAGGATCCGTTTCAAAGGGGCATGTTATAAAGAGGATGCATGTTACGTTGTTGGGTGGGAATCAAATGAAGGCATGGTGAATAATATATTGGACTACATTTGTATGTTGAATTACGTCTTGCATGTATTGTAACTCATTGCCTTTGTAATTAGTTATATGTTAGCTTATTTTATAAATTACTTTAGTTGTTTTAGACTTAATTAAGAGGCCATATAACTCATGGTGGATAATATTTGTATTCTTTTTCCCAATTCAATTTATTCATGTTCATAGCTTGTAGCTTAAAGTATATCGACTTTTATGTGCTGTTTTGTATGGTGGATTTGTGTATATATATTGATCGGGAAGAACAAAACAGGGGAAAAATACGGGAAAATTTAGATTGCAAATAAAAATACGGTCTTAAATGTTCAAATATTAAGACCGGATGTATATATAACACCGCTCTTAAAGGTGTTAAGCCGGTCTTAAAAGTTGGTCTTTTAAGACCGGTCCATTGAAACAATCCGGTCTTGAAAGTCGGTCTTTTAAGGCCGGGTAATTATTCCTCCGGTCTTAGAGTCCGCTATCTTTAGGACCGGATTGATATTTGTCCGGTCTTAATATTTGGATCTTTTAAGAGCGGTCGACTTTCTGTCCGGTCTTAAAGTTTGAGTTTTAGGACCGAACCAAA
Source organism: Acacia pycnantha (assembly GCA_025563575.1). Lineage (NCBI taxonomy): Eukaryota > Viridiplantae > Streptophyta > Magnoliopsida > Fabales > Fabaceae > Acacia > Acacia pycnantha. The sequence continues at coordinate 3,714,763 of JAMWYP010000003.1, read as the reverse complement.
AATATTTCAGATTTATTTAGTACGACTTTTAAGACCGAAGGTTTAAAATGTCCGGTCTTAAAGAAAATCTTTAAGACCGTGTAAAAGTCCGGTCTTAAAGGTCGACTTTTAATACCGCCTGGAACAAGACTGCTCGCGGGTCCGGTCCTAATGTACCTTTTTTGTCCGGTCTTAAAAGCCTTTTTTCCACTAGTGGATGCTGCCATGTGACCAAGTGGTCATAAGTTTAAATCTGGAAATAGCCTCTCTACTTGTGTGGCTAAATCTGGATTTATGCATTGGGCCTCCCTAATGATTGCTACAAAATATGGAAATGAAGAAGACGATGACATTTAAGAGCATAGGTCCCTCTTTGCTCTTCACAATTAGGCAAACCAACAAAATCTAACCAAACGAATTTTCTTTCTTTGTGATTTTAGAAAATTTTGATGAAAAAATGTTTACAGACGGGGAAAAAATATTGGCTTTTTACAAGATTATGTGAGCAACAGAAAGTATATGTGAGGAACAGAAAGTATATTGGCTGAATGTAAATGATACAGTAAAAATAATGCAACCTAAACTAAAATAAAACCAACCAGGTTTAGGTCTTGTGGAAGAAGTTAGTCCTTCAAATTAAAGTTTGAATTTCTGTTGGGAGAGATACCACATTTAGAGCCCGACAATGGTACTTGTTTTTTTTTTTATAAGAGAATACCTGTTTTCCTAAAAGGAAAATAAAAAAAGACCTGGAAACAAAACCAACGAACCCTAAAGTTAATAATTTCAACACAAAACAGACTGATACTTCACTAATTTAATTATTAAAAATATGTTGGTATCAAAATATGTGTGTGTGTGTGAAATGGCAATGAAGCTCAACTAGAAACATTTCTATTGATCATTAATTGGTGGCCTATGTTGCACATCGCTAAAGTCTCGGATCTAATAACTAAAGATCGTCAGAATAAACCTTTGATTCAATTATTCAAAGGAGAAAACATTCATTTCGATTATTTTGGAATAATCCTTTACAGGGATATTTAATACTAGATGTTTAAACTAGACCGATTACCCAAGCGATACAAGGGCAGTTTAGTTAAAAAGAAGAATAAAAATGCTTTGTAAACTGGGGAAAAATATTTAGTCAATAATTATAAATGTTCCAAGATATATATGACAGTAAAGAATATGTGACATGAGTTAATAACAGCCAACTAAGGTATGTATGAGTACGGAGTACTCATATGTTGTTCAACTTCTTAAAGTCATGAAGACGTACATATGTTGTGATGAACACAAGCCCAAAGGGAGAGCCCAATCCCCAAAAGCTAGCCTATGAAGAGGGAGAACCCAATAGACTTATAAACCTCACTACAAGAGTTTGGTTCCCCGATGTGGGACTCATTACATAGTCACTCCCTCAAGAGCCGACATCCTCGGCGGCTCCACTCCACGGCACTTCACTCGGCCTTCGGCCAGTCAGAACCCTTCGTGGGTAGCCCTTTCCGAAACATTGACTCTCAATGAAAGCACCAATGCAATGGGCACAAGCCCAAAGGGAGAGCCCAATCCCCAAAAGCTAGCCTATGAAGAGGGAGAACCCAATAGACTTATAAACCCCACTACAAGAGTTTGGCTCCCCGATGTCGGAAAGGGCTACCCACAGAGGGTTCTGACTGGCCGAAGGTCGAGTGAAGTGCCGTGGAGTGGAGCCGCCGAGGACGTCGGCTCTTGAGGGGGTGACTATGTAATGAGTCCCACACTTGGGAGTCAAACTCTTGTAATGAGGTTTATAAGTCTATTGGGTTCTCCCTCCTCATAGGCTAGCTTTTGGGGATTAGGCTCTCCCTTTGGGCTTGTGCCCATCACATATGTATAAAATGATGTTTCTACATTTATAAAATATAAACCTGCTGAATTGTATTTGTTTTTATTATAACATTATATGTGCGGTCGGTTGAACATTACATGCTGACCAACAACAAACATTTGACTAAAAAAATAATTAATGATCGATTATAAAACATAGATACTGTTTTGAGATAAGTGAATAAAGAATAGGTGTCCTAAATTATTAAAACCTCTATGTGATGGTTAAAACAACTGAGCTTGAGTTAACAAATTAATGGAGGGAAAGAAAAGCAACATGATCTTCGACATGAATGGACAATTTTGCTTGGCTTGGCTTATTTTTTCAATTACTTTATGATATTTATTGATGAAAATTTTAGTTATTCAGAGAAATACTTATATAGGGAATTTGATACCATCATTGATTTCATAGGATTGGATATGAATATTATATTTTAGGAATATATCTTTGAGATATTATCATTTAATTAGATTAGATTATGATATATATTATGGTTAGGGTTAACCTATTAATTTGCTTATATAAATGTATCATTGTATTCTATTTTATTTTCAAGGATCAATAATAATATTAGTATTTCTATTGTGCTTCAATGTGATCATAATCCACATCATTCAACAATGATAAACACCGAGATTGAATGTGAAAAAGAATAAAACCAAAAGAGTAATAGATAATAACATAGGTGGGCAGTTTGATAATATCTCATTTGAGGTCTTGAGACCCTTAATATGAAATCAGCACCTACGTTCTTGGCTAGCAGTATTGAAGCTTGGCTAGCAGTATTGAAGTTCATTGATTTAGTCATCTGTGTTGTTTTTTATGCAGAGTCATATGTAATAATGATGATACCTAGCTGCTTGCTTTTGTTTTTGGTAGTGAATTGCATATTGATGTTTTGAATTCTCTTATAGATACTGAAAATAATGGAAGTGAAGATATATACCAAACAGTCCAAAATATGATCGAGTAAAATATCCAAGAGCCTTCCGATTTGAGGCCCATAGTCTTGTGCATACCAAAGAGAAGAGATTGTGACTTGTGTGCCTCTCGGCCTGAGATCCATGTAACTTGTATGCCTCCCGACTTGAGGCCCATAGTCTTGTGTATACCAAAGAGAAGAGATTGTGACTTGTGTGTCTCTCGGTTTGAGGCCCATAGTTTTGTGGATAACGAAGAGATTGCAAAAAAGGAAAACATGTCTTTTTTTTTTTGGTGAAATCTTTTTCTTGACTTCACATGAAAAGTAAGAAGGGTAGACATTTAATAAAAACCTATAATATAGAAACAATAAATCAGTTTTTTCGGGCCAATATCGACAAATAGTTGATTAAATCATAAATATCACATTTAAATATTTTTTATCAGGTTAATACAATATTTAGATAGATAGTCTTTGCTTTTATAAAGATATTAAGATTTAACTATTTTTTTTTTATATAAAAAAGTTTTGGAGGGGTTTGACATCAATCCCCCACCAAGGTCAGGGCACGGCCCCGGGCTCTATAAGCACTTACTGGGGACTTACGAGATCGCCTACCAAAGGAGTCCCGGCGACGGCAGAGGGGATCGAACCCACGACCCAAGGGCCTAGTCCTGGATCCCTTACCATCTATGCCAACTCACATTGGTGATTTAACTATTTTTTAAGCTAATCTGTCCTCAAGTATTATTAAAGGTCTACTCCCCAAATAAAAAAATTTAATCTTGTCAAACCATTTTTTTTATAAGATAAAAGAGACGTTTCAATTTAGTTGTAAAAAAAAAAAAAAAAAGATGTTTCAATTTATTATTTATAATAATAGTCTCAGTTAAATTTGAAATATCAAAATACTAATACTTTTAACCAATTACTAATTAGTCCATAAGGTTTTATTAGAAATTTGTGAATGTTGTTAAAAGACTATGATGACCTTCGATATTTAAAAAGAAATAAAATGAAGATATGTGTATCCCTAATTTATTAGACAAGATATGTGCGTAATAACTTCAAAATATTTTTTTAAAGTCAAATATGACGAGTTTTAATTTCTTTTCAATCCAAATTAAATAAAATCATCAAATTAAAACTTGTTTGAACTAAATCAATCAAATAAAATATCTAAAATTAAAAATAAATATCTTTTAATCCATATATCAAAGGAAAAATTAGAGCAAAAGACCATGAGTGAATAATATTTATTGATCATCAGTGTTATGGACTCAAATAATGGGCCTGGCAGATATAAGGCCCAGTAAGAGTGCTTCAGGCTGGAATCTCCCTTTAAGCAGGTACACTGTTAATTATCCCTTGAGCATGCCTATAATCCAGACCGTACAGGTAGTGGAGCAGGCACTCACAGGATGTGGGAGGCGCATAACGATGGAGGATATAACTCCAGGCAATGGGAACGAAACCCTATGTAATCCCTATAAATAGGACGTTGCCCACCAGGTGTGTTCCCTACATTCACTATTCCATTATTTACTATCCAGTCTCACTGTGCACACACACCACCCCTCTGGTGAAAAGCCTAACTGTGTGTAGCACAGGTGATCCGCATTCTCTCTGATATCTCCTTCATAGATATCAGTGGATGTTTTATTCCTCTTTGGTGCTTAACTCATAAGATACCTTAGAGGAGACATTTGATCCGATATTAACATCACCTAGCCTGTTGAGGCTAAACATTTGTGTTCTACACCAGAACATTGGCGCCGACCGTGGGGAACCGTAAACTTCGATTCCCAGAATCACAAAAAGCTACTAATAACCACTAGAGATGGCCGCAAGCACTAGGAGTCACAGTCAGGTACCTTGGCAGGACCAGCTGCCTGAAGGACAACCACGACCGCCACTCCAGGAGCAGACGATCCAGTATTCAGACTCGGTTGCTCTAGAACTTAACTGTGCTACTGAGACGACTAAGGAAGAAACTGAAGATACAGCTAACTCCCCTCATCCCGGTCGGGAACCACAGCAGGGGCACCGGTTGGTTCAGCTGCAGAATATCCCTCACCCTCCTTCTGAATTCCAAATCGGTAATCTCGACATTCGCCTGTTACACAACACGTTGGGATCCTTAGTCTGACGTATGGAGAACATGGAGACTCGGCAGCAGCTTCAAAGGGAAGAGGATGCCCGACTCATTCGAGAGGATTTGGAGCGTCAAAATATCATATGGCGGCAGGAGGAGCAGAAGAGGATACAACAAATGTTGGAGGAGCAGAAGAGGATACAACACATGTTGGAGGAGCATAATGAACAAAGAGCGAGGCAAGTTCATAATGAAGGGCAGAATGGTGTTGGCCCAAGTCAGATTGTTGCCTTGACTTCTATGCCTACCAACACTGAGGAGCCTCAGGGGAGGAACTTAGTCGTCTTAGACTGAGCTAAGGTCCATGAGGAGGAAATAGGTCACAATGACACACGAGAACCAACTCGGAGTAGTGACACAAAGGCTACCGAAACAAATACTCTCAGAGTTGACAAGGCCGACTTGGCTCGGTGCAGGGGAAAGCAGCCTGCTGAAGATCTGGACATCAAAAAGGGGCCCATTACGCCCCCATCTCACAGCAAACCGGCAACGCTGGTAGGGGAAGCCGGTGAAGACCGACTCCCGGGTCAATTCACTGATGAAGTTATGGCCGTCCTTTATCCTAAAGGCCTAGATTCAAGGGAGTGGCCAAAATATGACGGGAGCCAAGATCCCTTAACACATCTGAATAACTTTAAAATGGAAATCGTGGTTAAGGGGATAGCCGGGTGTGTTATACCTTGGTTATTTGCAGGAACATTGAGGGGGGCCGCACAGACATGGTTCCACTCTTTACCACTATTCTCGATCCCGGATATGAAAACGTTGGAGCAGAAGTTTTTGCTGAACTTCGCAACAAGTAGGCAACAGCCCAAAACCAAGTTTCAACTCGGTCAAGTAAGGCAGGGACCAGGGGAAACACTACACAAGTACCTGGACCGTTTTAAAAATATGGCCTTACAAGTTCCAAACTGAAGGAAGATGTACACCTGCATTGCGCTATAGCCGGTTTGGATGTCTCATCCCGGTTAAAGAAATCTATCATGAAGCGCCGTCCTACAACTCTAGCCGACTTCCGAGACAGATCTCAACAATACTTGGATTTGGACCAGATGGAGATGACAAGCCTGGTGGTGAAAGAATGAGCTAAGAGCCCACCACATCGGGGAAGGGAGAATCATGAAGGATATAAGAAAAATCCTTGTGTTCGTGATACCAATAGCAAATCTCGAGATGGTAGGGTGGACGCCAAGTATGAAAGATACACCCCGTTGAAGGTGTCACATGCGAAATTATGGAAGGAGGTATGTGCAACGAAGATAAAGAAGGTAGAAAGGCCTCGACCCCTTGGTCGCAGGGCCACTGTGGATAAGACTCGGTTTTGTGAGTTCAATGATCAACATGGCCACACGACCGAGCAATGTTGGGACCTTAAGGATGTTGTGGAAAAGTTCGTCCGTGAGGGGAAGCTCCGGAAATACGTCATCCAAACCTAGGGAAAGCAGGGTAACAAGCGTCAGAGCGGACGCTGAAGTAAGAGCCCACCTTCAGAAAAGAAAAGAAGAGACCTGAGAAAGACAGCCGAGGATAGTGATGATGAGTTTCTCGAGGCTAAGTATGACTGCAATGTAATCAGCGGAGGCTTTAGCGGCGGTGGAGACTCAACGAGTCAACGGCGGAAATACCTCAGGGAGGTAATCTCAATCCGAGATCACCCGAAGTTTAAAGAAGACTCGGGCAGGCCCAATCCCCCCATGCTGTGCTTTACCAGTAAGGACCTAGAGGATGTCGCTCCAGGACACCATTACGGATTGATAATTACGGGAACCTTGGTCAACTGTCGGGTTAGGAAAATCTTCGTTATTAACGGAAGTGCTGTTGATATCATACTCTGGGACGCATTCAAACGGATGAAATTTGACTCGGACGCTTTGAAACCGTGCAAAACGATTTTGACGGGCTTCAATGGGCAGGATACTCGTCCCAAGGTTATGTTGATCTTAAACTAACATTGGGAGATGAACATGCTTTTAAGTCAGAGAAGGTTCGGTTTGTAGTTGCTGACTTCCCATCCCCGTATAATATAATTTTGGGACGACCAACTATTCACAACTGGGATATGCTGGTATCAACTAAGCATCAAAAGCTGAAGATGGTCAACAAGAAGAATAAGGTCGTGACCGTGAAAGGGGATCAAAAGGAGTCTCGGTGGTGCTACTTCCAGGCGGTTAAGGAGACCAAGGGTGGTCCAACTTGTCCACCACGGGCCAATACAAGCAAATTCCCCGAGGCAAATTCAACGAGTAAGTCGGTGAATTTGGTGGAGTTGGATTTGCGTGAGGAGGAGAGAATGCAAAAGGCTGAGCCCAATGGCGAGTTGGAGGACCTTGTTCTTGGTACGGAGCCAAGACAGGTTACAAAAATCAGTAAGACACTTGATCCCGAGATACATGCGGAGCTGGAAGGGTTCTTGAAAGATAATAAAGACGTGTTTGCTTGGCATCCATCTGAGATACCCGGAATTGATCCCAATTTTTGTTGCCATCATCTCGCTATTCGACCGGGGTCCACCCCGATAGCCCAAAAGAAGAGAAAACTCGGTGAAAACGGGCGGAAAGCTTTGGAAGCACATGTGTCGGAATTGTTGGAAGACGGGTTCATCCGGGAAGTACAGTACACCACTTGGTTATCTAATGTCGTCCTGGTCAAGAAGCCTAACGGTAAATGGAGAGTCTGCACCGATTACAAGGACTAGAATAAAGTGTGCGGTAAAGACTCTTTTCCAATGCCGAGTATTGATCAATTGGTTGATAGCTCTTCCAGTTTCCAACTGCTGTCTTTCATGGATGCGTATTCTGGTTAAAATCAGATCACGATGCACCTGGAGGACCAAGCAAAGACAGCATTCATTACTAAAAGGGCGAACTATTGCTATAATGTGATGCCCTTCGGATTGAAGAATGCAGGAGCTACGTACCAGAGAATGATGAATCGGGTTTTTGAAGACCAATTGGGCAAAAATGTGGAAGTATATATCGACGATATGATCGTCAAGTCTTTGAGCGGAGCCAATCATATCCAGGACCTGCGGCAGACATTTGACAAGTTGAGGGAATACAAAATTCGGCTCAACCCGGCAAAATGCGCTTTCGATGTCCCGACTGGAAAGTTCCTCAGGTTTTTGCTGACAAATAGAGGCATTGAAGTGAACCCCGACAAATGTCAAGCCGTGTTGAACACAAAGGCTCCACAGAGTAAAAAAGAGGTCCAGCAGTTGATTGGACGATTGGCAGCGCTGACTCGGTTTCTACCGAAGTCAGCGGAAAACTCTCTCCCTTTTTTCAAATTGTTGAAAAAAGAGGCGTCAGGCGGATGGAACGCGGAATGTGATGCGGCTTTCACAAAGATCAAGCAGTGCTTATCTGCACCACTGGTGTTGACCAGGCCTGAGACAGGGGAGAGTTTGGTATTATACCTATCAGTGGGAAATGAGGCTGTAAGCGCAGTGTTGGTGAGGGAAACCGTGGATGGCCAGAGCCCAATGTATTTTGTAAGCCGTGCTTTGCAAGGTTCGGAATTACGATACCAAAAGCTGGAGAAAATGGCATTTGCCCTGCTAGTGGCAGCAAGACAGCTTTGTCCGTATTTCCAAAGTCATCCTATTGTTGTCCACACCAATCAACCAATCCAACAAATTCTCCATAAGCCGGATTTAGCAGGGCGGATGGTAATAGCTATTGAGTTATCTGAGTTTGATATCGTGTATGAAGCCCGGCATGCCATTAAGTCCCAGGCGTTGGCGGATTTTATAATGGAATTAACCCCGGCAAGGGGAGGCGAAGCCTAGGACACTTGGAATCTGTTTGTCGATGGGTCATCAAATGTTAAAGGAAGCGGAGCGAGAATTATCGTTGAAAGTCCCGAGGATATCTCGTTGGAACTATCCTTACGCTTCAATTTTTTGACCTCAAACAACCAAGCTGAATATAAGGCCTTAATTGCTGGTTTGCTTCAAGCAAAGGAAAATGGAGCTCGTCGAGTGCATGTCTCCACCGATTCTTAGTTGGTAGCTTCCCATATTAACGGAACTTACCAGACAAAAGGACCATTAATGATTAAATACTTGGGGAAGGTGAGGGAAATCATCACGGAATTTGACGAAGTAACCATAGTGCACATTCCAAGAAGAGAGAACGTGAGGGCTGATGTCTTGTCTAAGTTGGCAAGAACTAAGAGCCCAGGAAACCACCGCACCATTGTTTGGCAAAGTCTTTTGGAACCGAGTTGCGTGATGGTCATTTCAGAGACCAATGACTGGAGAAAACCCATTGTTGATTATCTGGAGAGAGGAATCCTCCCCAATGAGCCATTAGAAGCAAAAAAGCTGATGAGAATGGCGACTTCGTATGCACTCGTCAATGATCAGTTGTACCGAAAAGGTTTTCATTCTTCAATGATGAAATGCCTCACGGCAAGTGAAGCCCAGTACGTCCTTGCCGTGATCCATGAAGGAATAAATGGTCACCACATAGGAGCTAAGGCGCTAGCTTGGAAAGCAGTGCGAGCTGGGTACTTTTGGCCCACAATGGCGATAGACTCTAAGGATCATGTTCAAAGATGCGATAGCTGCCAAAAGCATGCTAACTCTATTAAATCACCTCCAACCCAGCTTCATGTAATTTCGGCACCATGGCCAGTTTTCAAGTGGGGTATGGATTTGTTAGGACCATTCAAACGAGCTGCTGGACAGTTGCGATGGCTTATCGTGTCAGTCGATTACTTCACCAAGTAGATTGAGGCAGAGCCAGTTGCCACGATCACGTCGGCTAGGGTGTAAGAGTTTTTACAGGAGAATATTATATCTCGGTTTGGCATACCTGCCGAGAGCGTCACATACAATAGAACTCAGTTTAACAACAAAAGCTTTCAAAAGTTGGTATCTGATTTCCATATCCAACAGCACTTCGCGTCTGTAGAGTATCCGCAATCCAATGGACAAGCGAAAGCAGCAAAGAAGGTCATAGTAGAAGGATTGAAGAAACGGATGGAGGATGCCACGTCTAGTTGGGTAGGGCAATTGCCTTATGTCTTGTGGGGTGGAAAGAGATTTGCCGTGTCTCCCAAAATAACCAAGTTCGAAAATGATTTGTAGAAATAGGGAACTGGGTCGTTTCCCCCAACGAACTTGCGGCGGGTTTGATTAACAACAACAGTGAAACAGAAATAGTAAAATAGGGGGTTTTTTTGATTCAGCAGATTAAAACGAAACAAATTGAAATAAACCGAACTATGTAGAAACAGATCGAAAAACGTTAATAAACTTAAATAGATTAAAAACGACTAACCCAACGTTTAGATTCCAGAAACTTCCATCCTTGAGCGAAATATGAACGGACTCGCGTTTGGTTCTGGACGAACCAAGATCTCTGCATCCGTCCAGAAATTCCCTCGACTAGACGATCGCCTAGCATTTGTCCAAATAGCGGCGCCACACTGTATGATCGCACATCAACACTTTAACCTAGTTTGAACTCAGTCCTTGGGACGAACCAAACCGAATATTAAATCTAATATTCGAACTATTTTCAGAAATCGGATCCGATAAGATGAAAACTGAAACGAGTAATGTTATCGATTAAGCATAGGCTCTCTGGAAGAATCATGGAATCCTCAACGTTGGGTTAATCACAGAAGTTTAGCCGAGCATGGCTGGAAAAAATGAAGAAAAGACGAAGAACGCGAAGAACATTTGAGAGAAAATAAAACTTCTGTATTTAATCCAAAGCTGTGTAAAAACGTCAATGAATGAATGTGTTTGTGTGGCGACTGCCTCACTTAAAGATAACCTAAAAACGAATTGGGTCTAATGGTTCAGCCATTGACCCAACACTAAAATAAAATAAAAGTGAGTTTTAAATTACAAAATTCGGGCAAAATAAAAATCCAGAAAAATGCATCTGTCTTTAGCTCCAATTTCGTCCATCTTTGTGTCCGAATCAGTCTTCCAAGTCTTCATAACAATCGTAGATCTCTGAATCGTCTAAAAAAGGAAAGAAGAATCAGGCTAATCGGATATCTAGATCAAAAGTTATGGTGAAAGGAATCATAATGCAAGGGAGAGGCTATTTGGCCAAAGTAGGAAAATAAAAGAAAGAAAACAAGCTTCCATCATACTTATGCACGTAAGTGAATAATGTAGTTTCAAAAAGAAAAGGAGCAAGTTCTAGAGAACACAATTCAGGAGCAGATGCACACATGAAAGAACAAATGGCAAAGGATGAATTTCATTCATGCAGGCCCAAAACCTCACAAGGTTAATACCAACTCAAGCAATCAACATCATCAAATCAACTACCAAGACATGTAATCGAAGAGTCAAGAATTGCAGACTAAACAGAATGATCCATTAAAACCAAAATGTCCAAGTTCATAAGAGATAGAGCAATCATAGAAAGAGAGTGTGTTATTCATAAAAACTATTTTTTTTATTTTAAAAAGGGAAATTATTCACAAAAGAAAATTTTTCTTCCTTTTCTTGAATACGAGGAATAAAAACCAAAGAAAAAAAAATATTTTTCTTTTTCTCATTTTGAACACACAGAACAAAAACCAAAAGTAAGAACAAAATCCCTCCCCCACACTTAAATCATGCATTGGCCTTAGTGCTAAAGATAAATATAACCAATAATAGTAGGTAATGCAAGTAAAAGAGTAAGGAGGGAGTACGACCGGACTATTAAAATCTTGGAGACTCAAATGAAGTGGCATAATTGACTTCTTTCCTTTGTCTGGTTGTAAGTCACATGAAAGCACTAGTAATGTCCCTTGTTGATGTTTAGCAAACAACTTCCTTTTTAAGATATGCAAATAAAATTTCAGCTCAAGTATGGAAGGTGTTTGGATAGGAGTTATCAATCCATGTACCTGCATAAAATCATGACACCAAGCAGTATCTCGTCCCATATAATCAATGAAACTCAATTTATCAAGAATCAAGGAAGATCCCAAAAGAAATTGATCAAAAGAAAATGTTGGAACTTCCAGATATTTTGAGCAACCCACAAAATCAATATGACTCTCCTCAGTAAGAGTCAAACTCTCTAAAGAATAATTCAAGTGATCACTCAAAATAGTTTCACAATGGTTGCTCAAATCATCACACAAGACAAATTCTACATGTGAAACATCATGATTCATGATGGTCTTTCCTTGTAAATGCATATCAAAAGCAAGGCTTTCCCCACTAACAGTATCCCCACTAACAACAGGCATGTCAAAATCATGAATAATATCAATACAATCAATGGAGATATTACTTCCATCATTCAAAGCATCATTATGATTAGGGGTAAGTGGAGTATCTTTAAAATCAATAGTGTCAAGGGAATGAACATCAGGGTGTACTTCAGGATTAGAATGCAGCTCAAATTTAGAATCAACATCAGATTCCTCAAGCAAGTCAAAATCAGATGCAGTAATCTCAGTGCAAACAGGGCACCATTCATAATCAGAACAATCACATACAACAGATTCATTCACAGATGAAAAATCAGGACAATCATCATACCAATCAGCAATAACATCATCAACAACGTCATCAATCACATCAATGTAGAAAACAGAAGGCTCTTCCCTAGGATGTTTCATAGCATCAAAGATATTGAAATTCACAAATATATCACCAAACTCCATGGAAAGAGTACCAGAGTACACATCTATCTTAGTCCTAGTCGTTTTCATGAAAGGCCTCCCTAAAATGATTGGTGATCTACTACTAGAAGACTCAGCCTCCATATCTAAGAGATAGAAATCAGTAGGGAATATCAATTCATTAACTTTGACCAATACGTCTTCAACCAAACCAGAAGGGTGAGCATTGCTCCTATTAGCTAACTGGACAACAACACCAGTATGACGCAAGGGACCAAGACCAATAGATTTATAGATAGAGGCAGGCATGACATTAATTGAAGCACCTAGATCTAACATGCAATCATCAAATCTATAATTACCAATAATACAAGGGATATAAAACATTCCTGGATCCTTGCATTTCGAGGCATAGGTGTTAGAAGTGCCGACACATTCGCTCAAGCTTACTCTTTCAGTCCCCTTCAATCCTCTCTTGTTGGTACACAACTCCTTGAGGAACTTGGCATATTTTGGAATTTGCTTGATGGCATCCAAGAGAAGAATATTGATCTCAACCTTCCGAAAGGTCTCTAGAATGTCCTTCTCTTGTGACTTATTTCGTTGTGCTTTTTCTACCAACTTCTTGGATTGAGAGGATCTCTGAGGGAAAGGAAGAGGAATGGGGATGTCTTCCTCTTCATCTTGCTGCATTGCCTTTTTATGTTTAGAGTCTATCTTCACAGTTTCTGACTCTTTTTCTGATGTGGGAGTCACATCTGCAACTGGTTGAGGTTCGTCCAATTGCTTTCCAGATCGAAGGGAGATAGCACTCACATTCCCCTTAGGATTAGGAATTGTTTGTGAAGGAAGAGTGTTGGATCCCTGAGGTTGAAGTTGGTTCAATGATGTTGCCAACTGCCCCATCTGTGTTCGCAAATCATGAATGGAAGTTTCAACACCTACTGAAGCTACTAACTGGTCTTGGTAAGTAGGATCATGCAAGTGCAAGGTGGGGCAAGAATCAGTAGAATGATATGGGTCAGAACAAAACCCACAGGAGTACCCACTCTGAGGAGGTGAAGATTGCACGATCGTATTCACGCCAACCGCCTCACAAGGGAAGTCGATCATCAAGTCTAGTCTCTAATCTCGAGAATCATCTTGGATTGGGGTCTTTGCTTGAATATGGTAAACGGGGTACTATTGGCCACGGTGCCAAAGCTATTGAGTTATCCGCCATAATGGATATCAAGTCCTGAGCCTCTTTAGGTGTCTTGTTACTCATAGCCCCACCGCTAGAAGCATCCACCAACCCTTTGTCTACCGGTAGCAGACCATCATAGAAACTGTTAATCAAGTCTTTTTCATTTATCTGATGATGTGGACAGCTTGCACATAACCTTTTGAACCTCTCCCAATACTCATGCATAGTCTCCCAGGTGACTGTTTAATGTTACCAATTTCCTTCTTGATCGCAGTTGCTCTTGAGGAAGGGAAATATTTATCTAGAAATAACCTCTGAATATCAGTCCAGCTCCCAATAGATGAGGGCTGAAGGTACAACAACTAATCCTTGGCTCCACCGTCCAATGAGAAAGGAAAAGCTCTCAGCTTGATATGATTCTCATCAATGGCATGTGGTTTCATTGTGCTGCACACCACATGGAATTCCTTCAAATGCTTAATGGGGCACTCACCTGCAAGACCATGAAACTTAGGCAACAAGTGTATTAGACCAGATTTAAGCTCAAAGTTAGCAGCAAGGTCAGGATATTGGATGCACAAAGGTTGATAATTAACATCAGGTGCGTCCAATTCCTTTAAAGTAGCATGATCTGCCTGTCTTTCTTCCATAACGTCTGAGTTAGCAAAATTGCTACTAGAATTAGTGAAAACCACAAGACTATCAGAAACACAATCAGAAAGATCAACAGAATGGACACAATCAGAATGGTCAGAAACAAGTCCAAAACAAGTCCTAGACACTATCAAATGATTTTTAAAATTTTTGGGACTTGGACAGGACAACTCCTAGACTATTCTGGGACAAATAAAAAAAAATGAAATAAAATAAAATAAAAAAATAAAAAAATAATAATTAAAAAATAATTAAAAAATAAAATAAAAATAAAAAATAAAATAAAAATAAAATAAAATAAAATAAAATATAAAATAATAAAAAAAATAATAAATAAAAAACTACTTCACTATCAGTAATCAGACCGATGCAAATTCCCCGGCAACGGCGCCATTTTTGGAAAGAGATTTGCCGTGTCTCCCAAAATAACCAAGTTCGAAAATGATTTGTAGAAATAGGGAACTGGGTCGTTTCCCCCAACGAACTTGCAGCGGGTTTGATTAACAACAACGGTGAAACAAAGCTTGATAAAATAGATTAAAACGAAACAAATTGAAATAAACCGAACTATGTAGAAACAGATCGAAAAACGTTAATAAACTTAAATAGATTAAAAACGACCAACCCAACGTTTAGATTCCAGAAACTTCCATCCTTGAACGAAATATGAACGGACTCGCGTTTGGTTCTGGACGAACCGAGATCTCTGCATCCGTCCAGAAATTCCCTCGACTAGACGATCGCCTAGCATTTGTCCAAACAGCGGCGCCTCACTGTACGATCGCACAGCAACACTTTAACCTAGTTTGAACTCAGTCCTTGGGACGAACCAAACCGAATATTAAATCTAATATTCGAACTATTTTCAGAAATCGGATCCGATAAGATGAAAACTGAAACGAGTAACGTTATCGATTAAGCATAGGCTCTCTGGACGAATCATGGAATCCTCAACGTTGGGTTAATCACAGAAGTTTAGCCGAGCATGGCTGGAAAAAATGAAGAAAAGACGAAGAACGCGAAGAACGCGAAGAACATTTGAGAGAAAATAAAACTTCTGTATTTAATCCAAAGCTGTGTAAAAACGTCAATGAATGAATGTGTTTGTGTGGCGGCTGCCTCACTTAAAGATAACCTAAAAACGAATTGGGTCTAATGGTTCAGCCAGCCCAACACTAAAATAAAATAAAAGTGAGTTTTAAATTACAAAATTCGGGCAAAATAAAAATCTAGAAAAATGCATCTGTCTTTAGCTCCAATTTCGTCCATCTTCGTGTCCGAATCAGTCTTCCAAGTCTTCATAACAATTATAGATCTCTGAATCATCTAAAAAAGGAAAGAAGAATCAGGCTAATCGGATATCTAGATCAAAAGTTATGGCGAAAATACTAAATCATTGTAAATCTGGAATTTAATCATAATAAATGAGTTCAATCCAATTAAAAGCTCAAAGCCCAATTAAGTAACAAAATCCATGATTTATCAATCAACCATCCCTAATTATTAATCAAGAGATAAAAAGAAGTGTATTAAATATTCAATTATCATGGGGATACCAGACAAGTATCCAAACAACAACAAGGGAAACACCCTTTAGGCTGACGTATGGATGTGAAGCCATGATCCCGGTCGAAATTGGAGAATCATCCTGGCGAAGGGTCACAACCCTTCAGAACGAGGAGGAAAACAGTAACGCAATTTCGGTGGAGCTGGACTTGGTGGATGAGGTTTGAATCGCAGCGCACTGCCAAGATTTGGCGGCTAAACAACTCATCTCAACTCGGTATAACAAGAAGGTACGACCACAGTTGTTCGTCAAGGGAAGCCTCGTCCTTCGAAGGGCCGACATTGGCAACAAAAATGCTAGAGAGGGCAAGCTTGCTTCCAATTAGGAAGGCCCTTACCGGGTTGCAAAGAATCTCGGAAAGGAGGCTTACAAGTTGGAGACACTGAAAAAGAAGGCTGTAAAGGCGAACATGGAATGCGGACAAGTTGAAGGCTTACTATAGTTGAAGCCCAAAACCTTGAAAAGGGTGATGCTATTGCAAAGTCATGTAATGAATTTACTTTTTGGATGCCGGCGTGGTTGCATGGTTTTTCTGTAAGACGTCTTGTAATTGTGAATCCATGAATGAAAGGGTTAGTCAGCCCAACTTCTACAAGCTGAAATGCTACCCACTCTGTGATGATTAAACATGTAGAATTCAGTGTAATGAAACCCGTTTTCGAAAATCATGTCCGAGTCACTACTAGAAAAACGCCATTTTGCGACGGAAATTTGCGACGGAAACGTATCCGTCGCAAATTCGATGATATTTGCGACGGATCCGTGATCCGTCGCAAAAATTTGAGACGGATCAATGATCCGTCGCAAAAGGGCGGACGCTATGTCCGCCCTTTTGCGACAGACCGCTTGGTCCGTCGCAGGGGAGTTTACGACGGACGCTGCGAACTCCGGCGACCCCCTCCCCCCTTTGCATATTTCCGGCCCCCTGACCTCATTTCCGGCCCCCCCAATACTTTTTCCGACCCCCCTAGTCATTTGGCCTCCCTCTCCATCCTCTTCTCTGTACTTTGGTCCGGTGGGTGTTTCTTTGAAGAGGTGGTGGTTCTTCCAACGGTCTACCCTTACTCGTTCTCTCCTTGCTTGTTGGTGCGGTGGTGGTTCTTCCAAAATTCTTCCATTGTTCGTCGGTGCAGTTCTTCTTCACTTCCCTTTGCTCACGGTATAGGTATGTTTAAATGTTTAATATAGATTATTATATATATATTAAATTGTAATTGATAATGTAGTTGTTATCAAGATTGATTTGTGTATATAGATTAAAATGTTGGGAATATGAACATTGATTTTTGTACGTAGATTAAATTGTTGGGAATATGAAAATTGATTTGTGTATGTAGATTAAATTGTTGGGAATATGAAAATTGATTTGTGTATGTAGATTAAAATGTTGGGAATATGAACATTGATTTGTGTATGTAGATTAAAATGTTTGATATAGATTTTTGTAGTGAATAATGTATGCTAATAATCTGTGTTAATTCTTTCTTGTTGATTAAATTATATATGATTAATTCTTCATTTTTTATAGTGAGAATATTAATGTTGTATTATTTATTTATAGTGTGTTTTGTATGGTTGGAAATTTTTGTGTTAAAATTATGTTTTTTATTAGTGGGTAATGATACATAAGTCTATAAAGAGTAAGATTTTGAATTATATATAAATTAAATTGTAGTTAATATGGATATAGATTAGTGTATGTACATTAAAATGTAGATGGTATTCATAACATTTAAATGAGAAAAATAATTTGTAAAAAGTGAAATTGATAGATAAGAGAATTAATTAATTAATATAATTTGTATGAAATATGTATGTTAGTAGAAAATTATAAGTTACATGATTTTAAGGGTAAAATATTCCCAAAAGTATAGGATATTAATTTATCTAGCACTTTTTAGGAATTTGGAAATTCCAATTCTGATTTTGGTGTGATAAATTTATAATTTTGAATTAATTGTTAATAATATCTTCATAAAAATGACTATTAATAATTTTTTAAAAAAATATTGTATTTAATTTTTTTATTTTCTTTTTTTTTATATATTTGTGGCATGTTGAGATTTTAATTAACTTAGTAACTAAATTACTTAGGAAGTATGGAAGGCAACCACGATAGAAGTTGGATGTACAATCGTCTAACTAATAGAAGAGAACTAACACAAGTATTCTTGGCGGGTTTGGAAAACTTCATCCAATTTGCTTTGGCGAATTCAAATAATTCAAGTAGTGAGATCGGTGTCCGTGTGCCAAATGTAGGTGTTTAAGATTTAGGGATTCGGGCAAAGTCAAAATTCATTTGTGTCAAAAGGGATTCATGAAAGATTATGAATGTTGGGAATGTCATGGCGAAGTCCGACGGACACCGAGTGGTTATTACGGGGACGGTAGTCATCGAGAAAACCTTAATCAATATGAGCAATTGGTTATGGATGCCACGGGACCGTCGATCGGCCAATATTTTGATCCTGTTACTCATCTTGAGTCGTCATACATGGGAGAGGAGACCAGGTACACATACCCAACCATCATACATGGGTGAGGATCCTCATCCGGAAGCCGCTAGGTTCTACAAAATGCTTCAAGAAGCCCAACGTCCGTTATGGGAAGGTTGCGAACACTTTGATAGTAGTGAATATTCATCGCTATCGGCTACCCTAGCAACACTAAGCTTGAAGACTGATCACCATATGAGTAAGAGGAATTACAACGAAATGATGCATATCATGAGTAAGGTTGTTCCCAAAGACACTAATTTGCCGAAGGATTTTACCAAGCAAAAAAAAGGTGAAAGAGCTTGGGCTTGGATGTGAAAAAATCCATTCTTGCCCCGAGAGGATGTATGTTGTATTACAAGGATGATTCGAACCGACCAGATTGTAAATTCTGTGGACATGATAGATATATAGTTGTGGGGAAAGGAAAGAAAATGACCCGTCATGCGTTAAGCAAGATGTGGTACTTTCCTCTGGTTCCAAGACTTAGGAGATTGTATGCATCGAACAAACAGTGCTCACATGAGATGGCACCGAGAGCATCGTAGGGATGAAAACTTTGTGACGCATCCATCCAATGCGGAAGCTTGGCGTAAATTTGATGAGGCGAATCCTTTCTTTGCTATGGATCCCCGTAATGTTCGTCTCGGGCTATGTTCGGATGGGTTCGCTCCTTTCAACAATACGGGGAGGACTTATTCTGTTGGCTGTCATTGTGACTCCGTACAACCTCCCACCTTCTATGTGCATGAGAAGAGAGTTTTTCTTTCTTAACGCGTTAATCCTGGGCCATCCAACCCAAAAAGAAGATAGATGTGTACCTCGGGCCTTTGATAGATGAGTTGAGGATGTTGTGGAGTGAAGGGGTTCTTACGTATGATATATCATTAAGTCGAATTTCACCATGCGGGCTGCCTTAATGTGGACGATAAATGATTTCCCGCATATGGGATGTTGAGTGGGCGGCAAACGTCGGGAAGCTTGCATGCCGGTATGTCTTGAACAGAACATGGGTTTTAGCTTAGAACACAGTCGCAAGGTCAGTTGGTTTGATAGGCACCGGCGATTCCTACCCCCCGATCATCCTTGGTGGAGAAATAGAAAAGACTTCACGCGGAATGTTGTCGAACGAGCAGAGAAACCCCGTCGTTTAAGTGGCCAAGAAATATGGGATAGGGTCAAGTACATTCAAAGTGTCGAAGAGGGAGCGCTTCCGGGGAACTGAGGGATACGGTGTTGATCATCATTGGAACAAACGCAGCATCTTTTGGGAACTACCATATTGGAAAGATCAATTGTTAAGACACAACCTCGATGTCATGCATATTGAGAGGAATGTGTTTGCAACATTCGTACACCGTGATGGACACCAAGCGCAAGACGAAGGACACAGTCAACGCAAGACGGGACATAGAAGCGATATGCGAAGGCACGCTTTACATTTGGTGGGAGTGGCACGGGACGGACATCCAAACCTAGAGCGCCGTACACATTCAACAAACAACGAGAATTTGGAAATGTTGCAATGGGTTAAAGATCTGAAACTGCCAGACGGTTATGCGTCAAACATGAAAATATGTGTCGACATGCACGAGGCGAAGTTATTCGGCATGAAGAGTCATGATTGTCATGTTTTCTTCCAGAGATTGATGCCTTGGGCCTTCAAAGCACTTCCGAACCATATATGGTCTATTTTGACGGAATTTTCCATGTTCTTTAGAGAAATTTGTGCTTCTGAGCTTAATGTTGAAAAGTTACGGCACCTGGAGGCGAGCATGCCCATAACGCTATGCAAGTTAGAGATGGTGTTTCCTCCTAGCTTGTTTGACTCAATGGAACATTTGCCCGTTCACTTGGCCTACGAAGCAAAGGTGGGAGGCCCGCAACAATATAGATGGATGTATCCGTTTGAGAGGTAATATATATATTTCTATGGCGCTGTTAATAATTGACCGACACGGTACTTTAGTTTATAAATACCCTCTGATATTCCATTGTAGGTTTTTACGCACACTTAAGCAAAAGATCAAAAATCCAAGGTACGTTGAAGGATCTATCGTTGAGGCATATCTAGTCGAAGAGGCCGCAAAATTTGCGTCATACTATTATCCCCCTGAAATGATGTCAAGATGGAGAGGGTACCTGCAACGATGATGCTGGTGATACGAGGGATCAAAATCAATATTTAATTTTCCGGGCGAGTCGTGGGAAAACGTTCGAGGTCAACTCTTGACGGAAGAGATAAGCGAGTAGCCGAGTGGTACATTCTAAACAAGCGTGAAGAGGCCGCACGGTATTTAAAGTAAGATTTCTTTTCTTTTTTACGTTACGGTAAGAATTCCAGATTAACAGCATTTTTTCCTCTTACAGTTACTTCTCTAATTCGGTTCGATCGGCAAATCCTTCAATGTCAGAATCCGAAGTTGACCAATTCATGAACTCTGAGTTTCAAAAATGGCTTCGATCCTACTTCGTGGAAAATCCATCAGATCCCAATGAAGTTGCATGGAGTTTGTCCTATGGAGCTGCAATTAGTGTTACCCGATGCAAGAAATACATAATCAATGGGTATCGGTTTTCAAGCTGTCGAGGCGAATGCGGTACACTATGTTGTAATTATGGTGTATGTTGTCGAGGTGACAAAGTTGATGGGGTGGAGACCGACTACTACGGGAAGTTAGTTGACATAATTCAACCGAGTTACAGTGGGACAAGGTAGTGACCCTTTTCAAATGTGAGTGGTTTGATAACAGTCCGCGTGGGACAAAAATGGAAAAACATGGAAATATTGAGATCCACTTGGACAAGGAGATATACGGTTGGTTATGACCCATTCATCCTTGCTCAACAAAGCGGAACAAGTTTACTATACATCATACCCCACATCCCGCCAAGGTGGAGGGAGTTATTAAAACCAAAACACGAAATATTATACCAAAGTCGAAAGAGCCGGAATCAAATGACGGTATGGCTGAACCGTTCCAAGCTGATGTGGAACATGTACTCCCCGTAAAAATCTTCGATGACGAACTACCAAGCAATCTATTTGATTCTGCTGCGGGGTTAGAATTAATTCCTATACAAATTGACGATGAGGCAGAAGTGATTTACTCTGATAGTGAATCGGAGTTCGACGACTATGAGACCTCCTCAGAGGAAGACGTGCAAGCAAATGTGGATGAAGAAGAATCGTCCGATTGATTTCTGTTAGTTCTTTGTTTGTGATGATCTGTTATATATACTACATACTTTGTTAATGTGCTACTGTCATATTAACTAAATATCTTATTATTATATATTTTTGACATTATGTCTATAAGTGTTTAGAGATGGAGCATCTAGGAGGACGTTTAGGTAGTGGACGGGGTAGTGGTCGAGCCCAACCCCGTCCTATCAGAGGGGGTAGGGCGACGTTATCTGCTCCTTATGGAGGTAGAGGGTCCAGCGCTTCCCGGATATGCCATCCTTTGATATGTCATCTTCACCGTCTACATATTTGTCATCTTCACCGTCTGTATATGTCGTCATCACCGTCTACCCCCACTGATCCACAGCAAGGGGGATCACAGGTTTACAATATAATTTCTGATTGATTTACATATTTTTAGTTACATATGATTTACGTATGTTTATCTTCAATACTTCACATTCCTTGCTTAGCACAATGCGTCGCCTCATAGCCACGTTGGGGAAGAAGGTAGTTCCTCCGATCCACCAATCTGGGGCTCCAGAGATCCTTCGACACGGAAGCTTTGGATCCGTCCCGACGGCGTCGGGTAAGTCATGCCAAGTTACCGGTAATGTTACAATTTTCTCTATGTAAATGGTTTGTATGGTAATATTTGCATGATGTCATCTCTCATCAGATTTGAGCCTCATAATGAGGTAAGGGACTTCATCTCGGCCCAATTATTCCGCAATTACAACCATCCTTGGGCCAAGTGGACAGACATTCCTAGCACTACTCGAGATGCTTGGTTCGATGAGTTCTTGGTAAGTTTTTTGTTTTATGGTTATTTAATTAAGTACTTTAAAAATTTGGAGCACTAATGGTTCGTTATTGATTTTCAGCGCCAGCATATGACGTTGTCCGCGTTTGCGGGTAGAGTCCGGGAAGTTCTGAAGGATTAATTGAGTGGGCTACCTTTGAGCGGACCCATTCCGGCGATCGAAGGAGTGAGAGACAATGGATTAACGAAAAGGCGCTGCAAGTAGCGGTTAGACATTTATTGCCTTTATTACTTGTTTTATGCACCACCATATTTATTTTATTTTACATGTCTAATAAGCTATGTATTTCTGTCGCAGGAGAGAGGGTCGCAGCTTGGGTCTGACCCCGCATCCTCTCAGTCCGACAATGAGAATCTGTTCTTTGAGGCCGCAGGCGGATTTAACAAGAAAGGGAGAGCCTTTGGATACGGTGCCTCTGCTGGCCGACTGAAGCAATCAAAGCGCTCCTCTTCCAAAGATCAAGATGTTTCTCCAGGTACACGTAATACATTTCATATTGATAATTTCCATTCTCTTGTCTATTCAAATGAAGTACAAATAATAAATGTACTTCATAATGTATTTGCAGATGAGTTGAAGAAGATGAAAGCGTTGGTGGAGCAGCAAGCAACACAGATGAGTCAAGAACAGGACATCATGAGGCGGGAGATGCTTCGAGAACGGGAGAGGATGGAGCGAGGCAATGAATCGAGAACGGGAGAGGATGGAGCTTGCGATGCAACAGAACGGGAGAGGATGCGACATCGATGGATCGATGCAAGCGGAGATGATGAGACAGATGCGTTTCAACTCCGTCTCTAATGACACAAAAGGGTTCGGGGTCGGCTCCGGTGATGATGACCATGCGGGTGATGATGATGATGATCACAATGCTGATGTTTAGACTACTTTTTAGTATTTGTTCCTTACAACATTATTATATATATTTTGTTTTCTCTATTTAAACTCTTTTTATTATATTCATGATACTTTTGCATTAAATTTTCAAGAAAGAAAATTAAAAAAATAAAACAATTAAAAAAATTTAAATTTAAAAAGATTCAAAAAATTAAAAAAATAATAATAATTTTGCTACGGAATTTGCTACGGATTTTTTCCGTAGCAAAAATCAATTTTTTTTGTAGTGAGTTAAACATGTAGAATTCAGGGTAAACAAACCTGTCTTCCAAAATCATGTTCCAATTAAACATGTAGAATTCAAGGTAATGAAACCCGTTTTCGAAAATCATGTTCAAGTTAAACATGTAGAATTCAGGGTAATGAAACCCGTTTTTGAAAATCATGTCCGAGTTAAACATGTAGAATTCAGGGTAATGAAACCCGTCTTCCAAAATCATGTTCAAATTAAACATGTAAAATTCAGCGTAAAGAAACCCGTTTTCGAAAATCATGTCCCAATTAAACATGTAGAAGGCAAGGTAATGAAACCCGTCTTCCAAAATCATGTTCAAATTAAACATGTAAAATTCAAGGTAAAGAAACCCGTTTTCAAAAATCATGTCCCAATTAAACATGTAGAAGGCAGGGTAATGAAACCCGTCTTCCAAAATCATGTCCAAATTAAACATGTAGAATTCAGGGTAAACAAACTCGTCTTCCAAAATCATGTTCAAATTAAACATGTAGAATTCAGGGTAATGAAACCCGTTTTTGAAAATCATGTCCCAATTAAACATGTAGAAGGCAGGGTAATGAAACCCGTCTTCCAAAATCATGTCTAAATCAAACATGTAGAATTCAAGGTAAAAAAACCTGTCTTCCACAAAATCATGTCAAAATTAAACATGTAGAATTCAGGGTAAACAAACCCGTCTTCCAAAATCATGTCCAAATTAAATATGTAGAATTCAGGGTAAACAAACCTGTCTTCCAAAATCATGTTCAAATTAAACATGTAGAATCAAGGGTAGGCAAACCCGTTTTTGAAAATCATGTACAAGCTAAATCATGTTTGAATTTTGGGTAATGCAACTCGTCTTCCAACATCATGGTCAAGGTATTCATGTGTGAATTCATGCCAAAGAAGCCAGTTTTTGAAAATCATGTTTTGGGTAAGCACATATGGATTCGCGATGCGGAGATTAGTTTTAACATTAAAATCGTTACTGCTACATCCATCTGGTGCAAGGAAACCACAAACATAATGATGAGCAAAGCCGATGATGAATATGCTTATGCGTAGTTGAGCTTGCTGTCGCGATCATAATAAGAGGCACACATGGGAAGTAAATGCTTTTCATTTAAATTGCCAATTACGCGTATCATATGGCACGTGGCCAACTACATATAAGGGTCCGACAGACTACAATTTTCTTGTGAAAGATTGTTACCAAAAACTGTAAAAGGCTTTATTTCCTGAGTCGCAAAAGCTGAAGCTAGGGCTGCGTCTCAGTTTCAGTTGGGGAAGGTTGTTCATCTTCACTCTCTTCAGCCCCAGGCAGAATCAATTTCACCTTTTGACTAATGTACGCCTGGAAGTGTAGCCCGGAAGTGTTTAGAGTAACATCGGGATTCAAAACTCGGATTTGCGACACAGCATTGTCAAAAGATTGTATGGCTGCATGGGTAAATCTGGTAAGCTGGGATTTGACACTACCGAGTTCTTAATCTTTTTCTTTGAGTACGCCTTCCAATTGGGCTATATCTGTCTTCATTTTATCCACCAGTTGTGTATCATTATGGTGGAAATCTTTCAGGCGACGCACGTCGGCTTGGGCCGTGGTCAATTGTCCTTCCGCTAGTGAAAGTTTCTCGGTAAGTGCTAACACTTCCTGATGAAGCTTCTCTTGCTCGGCCTTAGACACTTGCAGCTCTTCTCGGGCTTGGTCTCTCTCCTCCGTAAATTTGGTTAGATCTGCATTACTCTTTAAGGCTACCAGCTCGGCATTAAGGTTATTCCTTTCCTGGATCACTTTGCCGAGTGTGCTTGCTGTCGTGGCCAGTTGTTTCGTAACCGCATTCAAGCTAGTCGAAGTTGCGGCATATTTGATCTTAAGTGAGGTATAAGGTCGGATTAGGGAGATGGCCTTATAGCCTTTCACTTCCATGTCAGATAACTCAAGCTTGTCTTTCTTGGAGAGCTTGGTGAGAGAATGAAACCGAGCAAGGGGACGCATAAGGTCTTTAACCTCCTGTGTTATCCCGTCCGTCCAGAGCATCCCTCCAGATAGTGTGGTGTGGGTAAGGGGCGTCATGTCCGTTGACGGGGTTGAAGTGGTTGGTGAAGTCGGTGTGGGGGTCGTAGCTATTGGTGCTTCCATGGCTTACTTACCTTTGGATTTCTTCGCTGCCTTTTCTCCGTGCTTTGACCCACCTTTGGGTGCGGAACGTTTACACGGGGCTTTGGTAGCAGTCACTACTTCCACGGGAGTAGGTTGGTTGCCCACAGTAGGATCATCCGAGATAGGAAGGGTTAGAACCTCCTCAGGAATCTCTAGAGCTTCGTCAAAAACATTGAGAGAATCTGGTCTTCCATTATTTCGCTCTACACGGCAAAATGAAGAGTGTCATTAGTAGGAAAAGCAACTAATGGCAAATGCACCTTACGTGAACGCAAGAATATATAAATGTATAATCCCATACTTGTTGCTGCGTGTCGCCTAACTGAAGGGGTGGGGATATATGTCGCGGGATCCATTAGCGTTTCGAGAGTACTGGAGAGTGTCATAAGTTTTAAAACGGCTGCTTCTTCAGCTTCAGAAAAGCTGGCCGGATTGGGAGCAAAATCTATGGAATTCAACTTATGGTAGGTATTCGACCAGTATAAAGGGAATTTTCCTTCAACCTCTCTAGAAGCCGTGATTTGAAGGAACCACGGGCAGCGCCTAAGATTAGCCATGACCTTGACAAACGCGTGTTTAAAGTTTTTCCAAGATTCGATAAAAGCTCTAAAAACCATGCGGTCGCAGAATCCCTGGAGTGTGGTCCACCCAAACCACGTTGTGTTACTTCCAGTGAATATGTATGTTTCTAAGGGGGAGAAGAAAGTCATAAACGCGGGGACAGTACAGCTGACATTTAATTCCCGACATAGGTTCTCGAAGGCAATGGAAAATGCCCATCCATTGGGGTGAAGTTGTGAGGGAGCTAGGTGTAAGTGGTTCAGAAGGCATATTTGAAAGTCGGTGAAGGGCAGCCTTATACCGAGTAGGGTGATTACATCTCGGTAAAGAAAAAAGAAGTGAGGTTCGTGAGGCTCGCTTTTTCGTGGCCGAGTCTTGTCGACCGACTCATCCCCCATGGGAAGCCTTACTGTGTATCCTTCCCCATCTCCTATGCCGAGTGATGTGACTTCTTCTGCGGTCATAGTATTTTTATGGCGGGTTATGCAAACGTTAACGACTTTCTTTGGGGAAGTCGGAACTTGGGTAGAGCCAGACGAGCTGTACTCATCCGTCGTGGATGGGTCAAAAGGACGTGATGATGATGCCATCTAGACCTAAAATACAGAAAAGGGTAAAATCAGAAGATGATATATACCTAGATTAGCATTTGTTTCTCTTTGTGAAGTGATAGGTGTCGGACGAAGCATACTCGGATCTCTCAAAACCGTGTTGGTTGGGGGAAGGATGTTATGTTGGCAGTAACCTAGGACCAAGTCGGCCTCCTTATCCCGGCCAAATTTAACAAGATCAATGCTTTTATAACAGCACTGGTCGTAGGGGGTTGGCCCCTGGGCTTGATTAGGGCGGGATGAAGTTTTATGATGTGAAGGGCCATGGGACATGATTAATGGCGTTAGGGTAGGTTGTTTATCTTGGCGGCCATAAGAGGTTCTGGGTTGTGTTTTGATATTTTTAGTTCCAGTTGACCAAAACCGAAACTTGTGCGGATCAGAGAAATGCTCAGAGGTCCCCTGGCCATGCATATCTAAAGGCACATGGAGGTCTTGATCAGTTGAAGGAGGGATTGTTTGTTTGAAAGAATGGGGTATGGTATGAGCCATTTTCTAACCCCAGAAAACTCAGAAAGTAGAAAACCTACTCAGAAAACTTGCTAAGCAGCGTCAAAGAATTCAAAAATCCTCAAAGACTAGACACTAAGGGTATGACGAATGTAAGAATTGGAAACGATATGAAATCTAAAAGAGCCGTTGTAATACCTGATGAAGGATTGGAGTAAGGATTGAGCAAACTTGGGCTCAAGCAGAATATCGTTGAGGCTATCGCTGAGAAAGCAGACTAGCGTTCAGTATGCAAAGTGTCCAAATGATGAAGAAAGAGGAAATATATAGGTTTTTGAATTCAAAAGATTCTGGAAAGATTTTTGAATTTGAAACGACGGGGGCAGTTATGTCCACATAGGTTGAAAATTAGGGTAAAAACCGTAAAAGTGTAATGATGTTTTTTCTGAAATGACGCAAGCGTTAAATGCGCGCGACTTCCAAGCGCCTATAGCGTGGCACCCACGTCTGGAAAGGCAGTTATACGCTGCGATGCATCAGTAGAGAATAAGGGGATACGTCCTTTCATATACATGTAAGGTACATATTTCTTGCCTGGGGATTCCTTGTGATAATTATAGCCGGGTTATTATTAGAGAATTCATTTCAAGTGCTTATGACGGTCATAGTCGTATTAGCGTGGCATGGGCAACTCGGTGTGGCTAACAGCGATCATGGCTGGGTTATAGTGGCACTAGTAATTCTGACTTTTCGTTAGGGAAAACTTGGCATTTGTGACCAAGGGTGGATTGAAGGGTGGACCCGGATTGAACATTTAGTCAACCTCGGCTAATAAGGAAGCCTCAATATCGGTGTTGGCATATATTCAAGCCATTTCAAGACATGTGCGAAAAGACAGAAATAAGCTTTGTATTGATACTTGATGGGGTTACACAGTTTTCTTACAAAGAAATAAACTGACCTATTCGTTTACAAAGACGGTTACAAGATCAAAATACAGAAGTTAGACATAATTCGTAAAATTACGTTATGAATTTCCTAATAAACAACAGGTTGTGGACACCTAGATCCCCTTGCGATGGTTTGAGTAGCCGGAGATTGAACAACTATCCAAAGGACATCGTAGTGGTGGAGATCCTTGTTGGATATGCTAGAGACCCCTGGTGGAGTTGAGCCAAACGGATGAAGATTGGAAAATATACCTGGGGCCTCCTAACACTGATGGACAAGTTTGGATGCAAACTTGATTGACACTTTGCGGTCCCATACGAAGTTGAGTGAGGTGGGTGAAGATTGGAAAATACATCTGGGACCCCAAACGTCCATCGATCGATGTAGATGAAGATTGGCAAATGCATCTAAAAATAAAAGCCGCAAGGCAGCAGCTGATAGGGCCATCTTTTCTTCTATAATCGTACTTTTCTTCCCTACACTGCTGGAAGGATGGAAGCTAAACAACGGGTGATGGAGTTTGAAACTCTCACTAAAGAACTCATCATTCTTTTGGGATATTTTCCCAGGGATAGAGTGAGAAAGCAAACCAGTTGTGTGTGAGGGCGAGAGGTGGAGGACGAATTTATAGGCCAAGTGGACTGCATGGGTCATGCGGCAATAAATGTCATTTTAATGGAAACGATGATTTCTTTTCCAAGAAAAGAAATAATGATTGTGGTTAAAGGGCGTGAGTATTAAATGCGCGCGAAGACCAAGGGCGGCTAAAGTGGCCAATAAATGCGAAGATATGATCGTATGATACCAAATAAGTAAAGCGAACAGTCATCAAATTAGCATATGACACGTGTCTCTATCTCACCCAGGATTGGGGGCAGCATGTGTATAGTGAGTTTGAAATGGTGAACTCGGTATGATAGGGTTAAGACAATCTCGGGTATCATGAAGACACCTGGATGGTTGCGTAAACCCGGTTAGCCGAGGATAGGAAGATGACAAGCTGTTAAATCCGCTATGCCGAGGTCAGTATAGTCTCCGTTGTTGTAAAGACAAATGAATATTTACTGCAAGATGAACCCAGTACATATGTGGTGAAGCGGCAATTCGGGAACCAACTCCTGAAACTTATCCAATCTCGGTGATAACGAAGCAGGAAGAGCCTGGGATAGTGATCGAGTAATCTCAGTAGCTCAGAGACCTGAACTCCCGATCTTGGGGGCAACTGTTATGGACTCAAATAATGGGCCTAGCAGATATAAGGCCCAATAAGAGTGCTTCAGGCTGGAATCTCCCTTTAAGCAGGTACACTGTTAATTATCCCTTGAGCATGCCTATAATCCAGGACCGTACAGGTAGTGGAGCAGGCACTCACAGGACGTGGGAGGCGCATAACGATGGAGGATAAGACTCAAGGCAATGGGAACAAAACCCTAGGTAATTCCTATAAATAGGAGGTTGCCCACCAGGTGTGTTCCCTACATTCACTATTCCATTATTTACTATCCAGTCTCACTGTGCATACACACCACCCCTCCGACAAAAAGCCTAACCCGTGTGGCATAGTGATCTACAAGCATTCTCTGATATCTCATTTATAGATATCAGTGGATGTTCTATTCCTCTTTGGTGCTTAACTCATAAGATACCTTAGAGGAGAAATTTGATCCGATATTAACATCACCTAGCCTGTTGAGGCTAGACATTTGTGTTTTACACCAGAATAATCAGTATCAAAAAAATTAGAGCCTCACCACCTTTTTCTCCTATTTTAGGAAAACTAGCACAACGCGATACACGGGTGCTTATGTTGGAAGTATTTAGTCATCATTAGTGAAATAAAGGGTTAAGGACCAAAAATACCAACGAACTATTGGGCCAGGACCACCCAGCACAGCAAACTATTTTTTGGATCAAAAATACCAACAAACATTTTAAAGAGGAGCGCTCAGCACAACGCCATTAACACCGTTAACAAAAAGTTAACCTCCGTTATCTAAGGTGCAGATTGGCCAACGAACTCTTATTCCAGAGCGCCAAAGACAAAATTCTAAATTTTACTAAATTAAATAAATTTTTTCTCAATTGTCATTATTCAAAACTACTTGTATAGATATCTATGGAAAAAATTATTCATTATTTAATTTTTTTCAAAATTATAATTTGCTAAAGTAAACAAAAGTTTTAATTAAAAATATAATTATATGATTTAAATAAAACTCAAGGTGTTTTATATTCTTTTCTTTCGATTTTGCTGTTAACTTAATATCATTATATTTAAGATAGATAATGTATCGTTGGGAATAAGTTATACGGCAATTGACACAATTGAGCTTTAAGAATTACTAACCTAAATTTCTTGCTATAATTTAAAGAGGGAAACAAATTATACTTATAAATTTAGATTAATAAGACTTATATTTAGAAATAAAATAAAAATAAAAATCATGATAGAGTAAAAATACATACATAAATTTACTCTAATTTATTTGATTAATAAGTTCACTTTTACATATTTTACTCTAATTCTCTCATATTATTTATCATACATTCTTTTTCTCATAAAAATTATTATTTTATTTTAGAAGAAATTTATGTGAGTTTTATTATAAAAATAAATCATATAATTTTTTGTTTAACATATATAATAAATTATAAAACACCTTGAGTTTTATTTAAATCATATAATTATATTTTTAATTAAAAATTTTGTTTATTTTAGCAATATAATTTTGACAAAATTAAAGAATGAATAATTTTTGTCTATAGATATCTATACAAATAGTTTTGAATAATGACAATTGAGAAAAAATTATTTAATTTAGTAAAATTTAGAATTTTGTCTTTGGGCGCTCCCGGAATAAGAGTTCGTTGGCTAATCTGCACCTTAGATAACGGAGGTTAACTTTTTGTTAACGGTGTTAATGGCGTTGTGCTGAGCGCTCCTCTTTAAAATGTTTGTTGGTATTTTTGGTCCAAAAAATAGTTTGTTGTGCTGGGTGGTCCTGACCTAATAATTCATTGGTATTTTTTGTCCTTAACCCGTGAAATAAATTACATCCTGACATTTGAAAGACTAACTGTATCATATTTCATAATATGCTACGCCTCGTTTCCCTGGACCTCAACGTGATGTGAAGGATTCTTTCACTTTTATAGTGGGTCCCCCGGCACACCCACGTGATGTGAGATATTTTTCACTTATATTGTTGTACGGATATTTGGATCTTAGATTGAAAATACATTGATAGTTGCTATCAGGAAAAAATAGTAATAATTAAACACCCTCTAATAAGACATAATATATATAGTATAACCACTATTACTTCTTTTATTGATCATTAATGCAAGAATTTACATCCTGAAGTTGGAAAAACTAAATCCTAACCAAAAGTTAATAGATAGATTTTGAAACACTGCTCTACATCTACATATTAACATCAATAGACCGAGTGATTTTTTCCATATCATCACTCGGTTTAATAGTGGGTTGGAGCATGAAAAGGTTACTTTGGGTTAAGTGGTTTAATGGGTTTGAAGTTTTTTTATAGCATTTTCATTACTAATTTTATAATTTTAATAATTACGTTCAATGTGTATCCATTAACAGGGAAGCATGCTATGCAACTGCTCCAACTGTCATTGAAGACAGATAAGCATTCTACTCCGATTGGGTGAAGTTGATCTGACTGTCAGATCTTGTACTCCTCCTCTTAATTAAGTAAATGTGTGAGTGTGATCAAGTTACTGCATTCAAGGATATCGAACCGCCAAGAGTAAAAGATAAACAGTAGTAAATGTATTTAGTTGTATTTGTACAATTAAAACAATAATCACTCGTTTACTGTAATCAAATCGGACTTTGTTACATGTTTATGATATATTAAAAGTGTTTAGATATAAGTAACATCACCCCAACCATTTGATCTAGAGGACAAAAGCATTAACCACAATTACCCTATGTTTTCTGTATTCATGATTCACTTTGTTAAAGATGACTCTAATATTAAAAGCCTGGAAATAGAAATTACGTTAACCCATCCCTAAGTTAAATGAGACAAAAATATCCCTACCCATATAAATTACAACTGATTGTTAATCCCTACTTGGTCGAAGATTGATGGGGTCAAATAAACCAAGAGTGATGGTTATATGCAAAGTACTTAGTTCTTCCCCCAAAAAAAAAACCAATTGTTGTTACGGTGGATGAGTGATTGTAAATTAATATATTACTCCCTCCGGTCCTAATTATAGGATATATTTAACCGATTTTGGAGGATTAATGATAGAGGTTAAATTAGTTAATTTCACTTATTTTCTTAAAATGCCCTTATATAAATTTGACACTTCAATTAACTTGTTGATTTCACATAATCCCTCATTCATATCAATAGGCACTACAAAAAAAGTGCTACTTTGTGGCGGTTAATTTGTAGCGGTCAAAATAAACCGCTACAAATATGCGAATTTGTAGCGGTTTATACCGAAACCGCTACAAATTTGTAGCGGTATGACTCGCGCCAAGTGGCGCGCTGGTTCGTAACGACATTTGTAGCGGTTATCATAAACTAACCGCTACAAAATATGGCGCGAAGTTGGCGTCATCTTTGTAGCGGTTATTTTGTAACGGTTTATTTATAAAAACCGTCACAAATATGGCGCCAGTTTGGCGCCTTATGGCACGCCATTAGTGGCGGTTTTGAAACCGTTACAAAATGCAAAAAAAACCGCTACAAATGTGAACCGCTACAAAATCATTACATCAACCGTACAAAGTGTGTAATATTGAAATTTGAATATTTCGAATCCCGCCAAGTTTATTTTTTTAAAAAAACTATGTTCATATTTGTAACGGTTGTTAGTATAACCGTTACAAAATGTGATATTTTGATTTTTTTTTAAAAAAATACCAATGAATTTTTGTAGAGGTTTTGAAACCGATAGAAAACGCAAAAAAAACCGCTACAAATGTGAACCACTACAAAAACTGTTACATCAACCGCTACAAAGTGTGTAATATTGAAATTTGAATATTTCGAATCCCGCCAAGTTTATTTAAAAAAAAAAAACTATGTTCATATTTGTAGCGGTTGTTAGTATAACCGTTACAAAATGTGATATTTTGATTTTTTTTTAAATACAAATGAATTTTTGTAGAGGTTTTGAAACCGTTACAAAACGAAAAAAAAAACCGCTACAAATGTAAACCGCTACAAAAACTGTTACATCAACCGCTACAAAGTGTGTAACATTGAAATTTGAATATTTCAAATCCCGCCAACGTTCATTCATTTGTAGCGGTTGTTAGTGTAACCGTTACAAAATTTGAAAATTATATATATTTTTAAAATACTAATGAATTTTTGTAGCGGTTTTTAACCGCTACAAAACATTAAACCGCTACAGAATCCGTCACATCAACCGCTACAAATGTTACGTATATCCCTATAAATATCCCCACCACACCTCATCTCACACACTCATTCATTTCTTCCCACTCACTTCTCTCTCGTTTTCTCTCATTTCTTCCCACTCCTTCTAAAATCTTTGATTTCAATGTTTTATTTTTACTTCTTATAATACCGATACTATTTTTTTTTCCTTATCCGAACTTTAAGTATATTTCCTCAATATTCCTTCTATCATCATCAACTTTCTTTATATAATCAAATATCATCTAATGCACAATATAATTTTTTTGCTCGAGGTGGACAACACAATAAATCCTTATTATCTACATATTCTCAATATTATACCTACATAATATTTATACTTATCTAACTTAAGTTAATCAGTTTTTAAATATTAACTATTATCATTTAATTTGTCACTTAAATAATAAAAATATTCAATATAATATTGTAACAATGGACACAAATTACGATTTTTTTCAATTTTTCAATATTTTGTAGCGGTTGTAAAACCGCTACAACAACCGTTACAAATTTTAATTTAAATTCGGATTAAATATTTGTAGCGGTTTTACAACCGTTACAAAATTTGGGCGCCATTTTTTTTGGCGTTTTTGTCGCGGTTCCTCTAACCGCTACAAATGTCGTTTGTCACGTCAAAACCGTTACAAATAGGTCATTTTAACCGCTACTAATTGTCGTTTTTTTTGTAGTGAGGGATGTTTTATGAAGAGATTGACAAAAATTGAAATGTTGTCCTATAATTAGGACCAAAACAAACCCCTAAATGTTGTCCTATAATTAGGACCGGAGGGAGTATAAAAGAAATATGTAAATAAACACTAGGAAGGATGGTGGGCAAGAAAAATGCTACGACGGATGGAACGGGATAAACCTAAGGAAAATACTTATGTCAAGTTTTTTATATTAATTTCGTCAAGTTCTCCAATCACGTATAATCATGTGTCCTGTTTTTGAATTATTATCATTTAATTATAAATCTATATGGAAAAAATATGACACGTAGTTATACGTTATTGGAGAACTTAATACAATGGATATAAAAAACTTGATGTAAGTATGATCCTAAACATAATTCTCATTGCACAAGATAAACAAACTGTCATCAAGTTCATTGTACATCTATGGAGTGAATATGTAAATAAATACTAGGACTGATGAAACGGGAATAAACTGTGTACTTATTTAGAAATAAGGTCCAGTTCTCCTTGTACTTATTTAGAAATAAGGTCCACTTCTAAAAGAACGTGCTATTTCAAAGGGTAGGTCAGTAATAAATGCTCATGATAAAATGTATTCCTCACATACGTTGCCTTTTAGTGGCCAATTTATTTATTTATTTATTTATTTTTGTAGAGTTTTTATATGCGTTAAATACCTTAACGCGCAATGAATGATCCATGTGTGATGGCAATTTACGTTGGTGGAATTTTAAATTAATATGATACCAGTTTAAATATTTAGTTGGTTAAATATGTGGTTTATATATTATTTTGTCTTGGTATTTCTTTTTTTAATATTTATGCTTCAAAATTTTTTATTTTTTTTGTCTTGGTACTTATACTATTAATTTTTAGGTGGTATAATAATGGCTATAATAATTTCAATAATGCACTCACAAGTCACAACGTATTGCAATGTTTTGAAACCCGAATCGGGCCGGTCAGTTAAGACTGGAAACCGGTGAACCGACCGGGAAACCGGTCCAAGTTAAGGGGTGACCCCGGGTTTCGAGTTGACCCGGTGTCAACTCGGTCTAACCCGGCCGAATTGACTGAGTCTCATTGATTTAAAATAAAAAATAAAAAAAAAATGTCTCCAGAGAAATAGAACACTACTACAAAAAAACGAAAAAATGACCTAAATAAGACCCAATTAACGTCCTTATTCAGAGGGACGTCTCGGGCAGGGTAGTTGTTTTCTTTATGGTTTGTCGTCTTGAAATTAATTCAGGACGCATCATATTAGGCGTCCTGAAATTAATTTCGAACGCCTCATATGAGGCGTCCTGAATTAATTTCAGGACTCCTCATATGAGTTGTCCTGAATTAATTTCAGGACGCCTTATTTGTTTTTTTTTTAAATGTCATATGAGGCGTCCTGAGTTTCTTTAAGGACTCCTTAAAGTATTTTTTGGCGTCCTGAATTTAATTTCAGGACGCCTTATTTTAGTATTTTTTTAAATGGTTACAATATATGAACACTATTCCAAAATTGCCCGCAAAACATAGGAAAACAATATTTACAAGCCAAGCCACGTTGCTCAAATAATTCCCAACAAATCAAATGATTAGCAACAGAGAGACATATATAAACTAACTATAGTGCTCTATATAAACTAACATTTGAAATACATGAGCATCAACAACAATTATGTCAAAATGAAATACATACATGATGGAGCATTGAAAACTAAAATTTAGTTGAACTAGCTAGTAGACTACCAACAACAACAATGTCAAATTCACATACATTTAAACTAGTGCACTACCAACAACAATGTCAAATTCACATATATACCTATATGTATTGCAGAAGATGTTTAGCCATAACGTCTCGAATCGTATCGACTTCTTCATCCGAAAACGGAGCAACACTACTATCAAAAAACTGTAAATTGGAAAACAAGCCATAATAAGATAAACCAATGAAGTACTTCACTAATGAATGAAATAATTAAAAACTCATCAAGTGTGCAATCACATTCTAATCATAATTTGAGAATCATGGAGCGATCACGTACATTTTGAAAACCTGTAAGACGTCCGGTGGAAATGATGGCGTGCATGTGGTGGATAACGTAGTATCCGCACTCGGTGTTCCCTGGTTGTTGAGGGCACTATAAATCAAAAGCAACTTGTTAAAACGAATAAAGGCATATCGAAAGTTACTGTGTCAATGAGAGAACTTGAATTGAAACTACTTACCTTTGGATAATACCACTTCGGTCCACCCTGGTCTTTTGATCCAATAAGTCGTCTATACGTCTTCGACCCTAAATCATTAAAATGGAAATTACAAGACATGAAAACAATTCATTTAAAAGAAGAATCGATGATTTAGACAAAAATTTACTTACTCGGCAAACATGGTTTTGATGTCATCGTTTGGCTTGCCACCTAAGGAATCCAACCAATAACATGCGTTCTTGGTGGGATAGACAACAACCAGGGTCCAATGACCACTACAAAATATACATATTAATATTAAATTAAGACAATAAAGCAATTTATTCTAAAAAATGTAATATAGACAAAACTAAAATACGTACCCTTCAATTATTGGAGCTAGATAACAAGGCAATTCTCCGTCTCCCATTGTTAAACCGACATAAAGCAACCTTCTGACTAACGTATTCCTCTCACTCATGGTGTTTGCAGGACATAAGAAGCCATACAAATCCGTTCGGTTCTTCTGGACGCATATGTCGTGGCAGACGCGCTATGACCAAAATAAAATGATAACTATTGTTAAATATATAAAACAAAAAAATTTACATTGCAATAATTAATAAGCGGAAAAAAACTTACAGGATTGCAACTTCAAGTAACTCTATATCCAAACACTCCAGATTCATAAACTCCCCCAAATCTTTATTGTCAAGGACAATGGGATATGTCTTCTCTGCACCGACAATGCCCGTAGGCATCTGCAAGGATATCTGGGGGATGTCCCTGTACAGCTGTCGCAGCTGTGCTAAGTACGGAAATCTGGGGGCAGCTTCTTCATCCTATGAAAACATACAAAACATATTATGTGAGTGTGTTAGCAATGAAAATGAATCGCGAATCATCACTCAGTAGTGTGTGTCCTACCATTGGAGGTGTCATCACCATCTCAATAAGATGAGACAGCCAAAGGATGAACGATCCTATGACGACCTCTAAATTAGGAACCTCCTCATCATCGATCGGTATGGCTGTCCTTTCTTCCCCCTCTCGCACACTTGTCACAGTCACCTGACGTTGGTCTTGTGAAATTGGGTTGTTATGGTGGATGGTTTGCTCTAAGTAAACAAGACCATCGGCAACCATACACCGGTGTGGGACATCCACATGTAGCGTGCAAGGACGTCCTCCCTGTGGAGTGTGAGAAGGCTCGCCAATATCAACTTGTGTACGCTCGCCACCGATATCAACTTCTAGAGGCCGACCACCAATATCAACTTCTGGAGGC
The DNA here is from genome assembly GCA_025563575.1 of Acacia pycnantha. Lineage (NCBI taxonomy): Eukaryota > Viridiplantae > Streptophyta > Magnoliopsida > Fabales > Fabaceae > Acacia > Acacia pycnantha. Next base: position 3,676,869 of record JAMWYP010000003.1, on the reverse strand, counting down.
CGTAAACTTTCGTTGCTATTGGGGAAGACTGACACTTGCTCGGTTGGTTGTCCCGTACTTTCCTTCTCATGTATCATGGACCTCATCTCACCCCGTATTTGTGCCATAATCTCCTCTACGAGGTTCGCCCAAATTTTTGCTACGAGCTGGGGACTAGGGTTGTTGTCGTTATTTGAACAACGTGAACGCCGTCCAAAATATTTTGCGACACTAACTCCCCGTGGCTCCCCTCGAACAGCGTCAAGATAATCTGGCTACCCAATCGCCGTGGACAAAATGTCCATCCGTGTAGCTGGCGTGAATGAACCCTGGGAGCTCTGCTGCTCAAGTGAATCATGCAGCAAAAGATTGTTCAGAAATAATGTCTAAACTTGCGTAATGTGAAACAACTGAGGCTAGTAAATACGTCTAATTTAAATACTTACAATCTTGTGGGCGACCTCAGCTACATCTGCATTGACGTATTTGTCACCCTTCATCCTTGCAGCTTTCCATTTTTGGTGACGAGGAGGACGGGCAGGGGGCTGGACAACAATGGACGGATCGGCCTGGGAAGCTTCCTTCATTCGCTCCAACTCTTCTTCCATCATCTTCCGTTCCAGCTTTTTATATCCACCTTTGGACATGCAATGTGGATACTTATTTCTTGCCTGCCTCTCTCTATTGGCTTGAGCTTTTTCCTGTGACACGAAAACAAATAAAAATTAGCAAACGATGTCAAGTACATTCAACTAAAAGATAAGATACGAAAGAAATATTACAAGAAATTCAGGATTTTGCTGAGACGTCACAAACTCCTGCCAGTCCTCTGGAGGAATGAAATCGTACATCGAACAGGGATCCTCGTTCCTCTTTGGCCCTCGAATGTACTTTTTTGTCAGCTTGTTCTTAAAGTCCTTCCATCGTAGACGAACTTCGCCCATCCAATGCTTGTTCATCGCCTTATTTTTGGGGACATCGAATCTTTGTTGCAAGGTAAAAGAGAAGATCATTAATTACATAAAAAGTAATAAGAGTAAATCAACACATACATTATGTGGAAAGTGATATACCAAAATTTTTGCCCAGATCAAGTCCTTCGTTTTTTGAGGAACCAATCTCCAATGAGGGTAGACAATGCGAACTTTACTTCGAGCCAGATAGCCTAAATAGCTAATGAAATTGTCCTCCTCTTGACCAATTGGATTCATATTGGAATCAAACTCCACATGCAGCCGCTTCTTTTGATTATCACGGCATGCAATTAGCGCACCCATATGTGTGCTCCCTCTACCCTTTCTTTTAACGGGTTGGTCAACCCTATCACCCGATGATTCCTCTGAGCTCGACATATTCTTGTTCATCAAGGACAAATCAATGTTAGATAGGTTATTAAGTAACAAGCAAATAATAAAGAAAAGACAAAAAAAAATCAAAGATTGGAAGAAATTAGAGCAACATACCTCAAGAGTAGAAGAAATAATGGATAATGAGTGTTTGACAAATTGTACTCCCTTAAATCCATAAATCAAAGAATTCAAGTAGAATCATTTTTAAGCAAAATAATAATTTATTAAGCAACCAATTCAAACATATCATAAACCACTCTCAAGAACACCCAAACAACCACAACTTATCAAGACATGAACAATTCCGACAGTATAGGATATGAACTTCCTATAAGGTTTTCAACAGCACTTCATCTTTATTTAGTTCCTACTAAGCACTTGGAATCTTTGGCATCATTTCAATCAAAAGAAAGTATAAGTAGCATTAAGCTCAACAGAATTTCTATTATGCAAGATGACATATCAATTAAGGAAACTAAGACAAAACATCACCAACTAGCAAGAAGCACATTACCAATTAAATGGGTTTTGGAATCAAAGAACAAGAAGAACGAACAAACTTATTTGGTTTCGCGGGTTTCGATCGGGAAGGAGGCAAAGTGAGCGAGTGAGAGGCAGGAATCCTAATAAGAAGCAAAAATCCAGTCCATAAGCAAGAAGCATTAACAATTAAAATGGGTTATTAGGAATCAAAGAACTTAAGAGTAACGTACGAACAAGCTTACTTGGGTTTACTTGGATTTGGTGGGTCTCTTCGTTCAGCGAAACAGGCGGAGTGAGCGAGAGAGAACTGTGATCAGTGACGACGGCGGAGACGGAGGGGACGACGGTGGAGACGGAGGAGACGATGGCGGAGACGTACGGCAACGAAAGGGACGGCCTTGGAGAAGAGCGAAACGAGAGTGAGTACGAGAGGATTTCGCGCGATGTGTCGATGTAAGAGTGTGTGAGGGAAAATGAAGAGGCGCGTGTAAATTAACCTAAAAAAATTGAATATAGGCGACCTGAATCATATTTCAGGACGCCTATATTCCACTTGTGGCGTTCTAAAATAAATTCAGGTCGTCAATATTTTAATAATGGCGACCTGAATAAGAATCAGGTCGCCAAATAAAAGAATATTGGCGACCTGAATCCGAATCAGGTCGCCAATATTAAAAATATTGGCGACCTGATTCGGATTCAGGTCGCCAATATTCATTTATTTGGCGACCTGATAATAATTCAGGTCGCCATTACTAAAATATTGACGACCTGATTTAGATTTAGGTCGCCAATATTATTAAATTTCCTAATTTCTATTTCAAAAACATCCTCGGCGCCAAACAAAAAATTAATTTCTATTTAAAAAACATCCTCGGCGCCAAACAAAAAATTCATGGCGCAATGTAAATTTTCTCATTAAAGACATCCTGAAAGTTATGTAGGTCGTCATAAATGAATTTTATTGAAAAAAATTAAATCCCATGGCGCCAAACAAATATTTCTCATATTTTTTATGGCGCGAAACAATTTTAGACGTCCTGAAAAAATTTCAGGACACCAAAAATCAATTTAAGGAGTCCTGATGTCTTATTTAGGACGCTGAAGGCTCAACTTCCTTAAATATAATTACAAGAATGCCACCGCCTTCATTTTGGACGTCCTGTTTCTAAATAAGGACGTTTTTTAGGGTAGTAATATCCAATTTTTGTAGTAGTGGAAGGAGAAGAAGAAGAGATTTGAAGACTGAAGAATCACTCCATTCGTGAAACCTTTTTCAACTCCCCCACCATCCAAGGTCGTCTCCATCACCTGTCATCTACCTCAAAGATCGTCTTCATTGAGTCAATAAAAAAAAGATGGAGAAGCAGAAGAAAACATAGATCAAGTGCGACGGCGGCGGCGACAACAATCAGACCAAGGGTATATTTTCATTCTTCACCGACCAAGGAAAGGTCGCTGGCGATGAACGTTGAGGGTGACAGAAGCTATGGGCATGGAGGTTGTATTGGTGATGGCCGATAGAGGGAGTTTTTCTTTCATGAGTGAGAAAGATGAGAATGAGATCGTCGTCTGAGTGCTTGCTGAGTTAGGAGGGAGGAGGTAAGTGGGAATAGTTTAACATATGACTCCGTTTCAAATTCAATATTAAATAATAAATATTCACCAATAAACTAGCCTCGGGATATGAAGGGTAATTGAAAACCTTTCAGAAAGCTTTTGCCATTTCCTACTAGTTCAAGTAAAGCTGATCAGCCACCTAAACTTCTGCCATTAGTCACATCAACCAAGGCGTCAATGATCTTTCTTTTCACTACTACAAAATATGGATATTACTACCCTAAAAGACGTCGTTATTTTAAAAGAGGAAGTAAAAAGTGAAGGCGGTGACATTGTCGTAATTATTTACTTGACTTTGAGACTTTAGACAACCCAAATATTAATTTAGGATGCCTAAAATATTTTTTGACATCCTAAATATATTTTAGGACGCCTAAAATGTAATATTTGGCGCCATTTAGGATTTATTTGGAGACTTTAGACAACCCAAATATTAATTTAGGACTCCTAAAGTTTTTTTGACATCCTAACAATATTTTAGGATGCCTAAAATGTATTATTTGGCGCCATTTAGGATTTTTATAGAGACTTTAGACAACCCAAATATTAATTTAGGACTCCTAAAGTTTTTTTTTGACATCCTAACTATATTTTAGGACGCCAAAAATGTATTATTTGGCGCCATTTAGGATTTTTTTAGAGACTTTGGACAACCCAAATATTAATTTAAGACTCCTAAAGTTTTTTTTTTGACGTCCTAAATCTATTTTATGATGCCTAAAATGTAATATTTAGCGCAATTTAGGATATTTTTTGGCGACCTAAAAGTATTTCAGGACGCCAGAATCAGTATGTTTGGCGCAATTTAGAAAATTTGGGAATTTTTTGGTGCTAGAAATCAGTATTTTTGGCGACCTAAATGTATATCAGGACGTCAAAATCAGTATTTTTGGCGACCTAAAAGTATTTTAGGACGCCAAAATCAGTATTTTTGGCGCAATTTTGAAAATTTGGGAAATTTTTTGGTGCCAAAAATCAGTATTATTGGCGATCTAAAAGTATTTTAGCACGCCAAAATCAGTATTTTTGGCGCAATTTAGAAAATTTGGGAAATTGTTTTGCGCCATAAATTTTTTTTTGGCGACCTAAAACCATTTCAGGACGCCAAAATCAGTACTTTTGACGACCTAAAAGTATTTCAGGACGCCCCTACTCCATTATTAATATCCTCTCACCTTTCTCATTAGTTAATCGTCCCTCTCTCTCTCTCACGCATCATCAAATTTAGATAGAAGAGTTAAAGTGCCAAACAAGCCCTAAATGTTGTATGAGTCATAAAATACTATGATAAATCCTTAGAGGCAATTAAATATTTGTTAAAAATTAGAAAGTATGTTGTATCTAATTTAGATAATTTTTGGGACTATTTTCCTTAGAAAATATTAAGGCAAAAATAAATATTATTTTGGGGATCATAAGTGACCCAATGATTTTTAATATTTTACATGGACCATAAAATACCAATGTAAGTAAAATAGTTGTGAGATAATGATTAATTCTAATCAAGAAAATTGTCAAAAATTAGTAAGAAATTAAATAAATAATTAATGGCTAATTGTTTAGGAAATGAATAAGGTAAATTACATAAATACTTAAAGGTTTAATTAGCCAATGGAATAATTATTAATTAAGGTAATTAAGGCATGGATTAATTAAATTAATCAAGGTTTGAAAAGTCAAAACTTGTTGGATAAGGGAGCTAGCCGAAATTATAAGGGAAAAATAAAGGAAAATTGAGTGAAAACTTAGTGAAGAAGTTATTGGAAAAAGATATTTGTGAAAAGGCCAACAGGATAAATGAGAACCGATAGAAAATAAATCCTATCTTGAAATCCTTGGATTAGGTAGCTAACATCAGGACTTATTATAAACAAGTGAATTTTTAGCTCAGAGTAGGTTACCTCCAAAGTTATTTCCGTAACCGAAAAGGGTTATACTAAACTGGCTAAGAAGCTATTAGATACTCAAAAAGCAAATCAGATAAATGAAAATCTATAGAAACTAAATCATAACTTTAAATTCTTGGATTAAGTAGAAAACAACTGGACATATTATGAATCAAAGTAATTTTGTCCCGAATTTGACATTACCCGAAGTGATTTCCGTAACCGAAGACGGTTTATCCGAAAATGTTCAGCAGGCAAGGAAATGCCCTGAATGGGATCAAAAATTTAGTTAAACCAAATATTTCTAAAGAGGATGAATAGGTCTTCAAGGCTATGTTGTCGGATTTCTGAGATTAGTTAAGATTACGCGATTAGAACACTGAACAGGGGATTTTATCGGGTAAATCCATAAAGTAAGGGATAGGATGATGTCATCAATGACATCATCAAATTGTTGAAGAAGTTGTAGATGATTTCATCCATGATATCATCAACTTGTTGAAGAAGGTTTGGAAGATTACCAAAATGCCCTCACATAAACTCTATAAATAGGCCTTGAATCCATTGGAAATTCTCACATCAAATCCTCTTGCATATTTCGAATTCTAGAGAGAAGTTAGAGAGAGGAGCTCTGGAGAAGTTGTAGCGAAGTTCTGGGTAAGTTCTTCGGTCCCTAGTTTCAAGTTCTAAGTTTAGTTCGATAGTTCTTGAAGTTCTAGGGTAGTTGTTGTTTTGATCTTTAATCTTCCAATATATTGTAGATATCATGTTTTAGGGATAAATATGATGTTTATTTCGAAAATTATGTGGGAGAAAGAGTTATGGCGAAATTTTGGAAGATTAGAGTCAAAGTAACGAAGTTCTGGCGAAATTCCGCCAACTAGTGGGGTCAGGGGTAAAATGGTCATTTTTGACTAAAATGACTGTTATGATGATTGATTAGTAACAAATACGCTATTTTCCTTATAGGATACCTGTGATTACGTTCTGACCAACAGTTGTACCGTATATCGTCAACGGAGGTACGTTCGCGTACTGTAACACTAACTCTGATGATTATTGTATGCGTATATGTGCTATGTGTATGGTATGTTTATATGAGATAGTTGATAGCTCTGTGATATGTTCATGTACTGTTGTTATACTTGCTGGGTATTGGGATATGTTTGCTAGGTGTGAAATGCTAGGTGTGAAACGATTGCTAGCTAGGTGTGAAACGGCTGCTAGGTGTGACACGATAGCTAGGTGTGACACATCTGCCAGGGGGGTTATGTGCTGTTGAGTTATGATTGTTTGTTGTGAATATCTGTAATGCATATGTTGTGTATGTAAACATGAGGTTAACCGTTACCTGAGGTCCGATGCGGACCTCAGCTCTTAACATAGCGTCAGGGTTAGGAGGACCGAGGACCGAGGAGAGAGGCAAGCTGCACGCATAGAGACTCGGCTGAAGACCATCTTTTGTTGTCACGGCGTGGGAATCACCAGGGAGACACTTATGTCGTTGTTTACATTTGAAAACACTCGGATCAATGTACCATTACTACAGTTAGCTAGTTGGCATTTTGAATATATATCAGTTACTCTTATGCTCCGATGCTCTACTCTGATGAAAAAAAAAAAATATACTGCTTTTGAAAATGAGATGTTACAGAAGGGGCAAAAAAGGATACAAAATTTTTTATGGCTAGCTATTCATGATAGGCTACTAACAGTGGAGCGGAGGTGTAGAATGATGGGTGGGTCTAAGTTTTGTTATTATTGTTCAAATCAGACTGAAAACCTGTTGTATGTGTTGCGTGAGGATAACTGAAAGGAGGTTGCTTTGAACCTTAGTTTTTTAGCTTGCAGGGAAAGCAATGGTTTGAATTGAACCTGTCTGTATTGAATAATAACTGGGCGTTGATTTTTGGTCTGGGTTGCTGGTTACTATAGAGTTGGCGGAATAGGAGTTTGTTTGAGGAAGGATTTACTATGCCGACAAATCAGAGCATAAATAGTCTAGAAGTAGACCAGAGGAGATTAGATGGGCTAATGTGGATTTTGGGATAATAAAAGGAAGCAGAAGGGAAGTGTTCATTGGATGGGTTGCGCCAGTAGAGGGGTGGGTGAAACTTAATGTGGATAGGGCTTCCAAAGGTTTGAAGAAAGTAGCAGGTGGTGGTGGTTTGGTTAGGGTAAATAAGGGTGGATGGATCTGTGGTTTTGCAAAAAAATGAGCTCTTGCACTGCAGTTAAGGCAGAACTTTGGGGGGTTTTGACTGGTTTGGAACTAGCTTACTCTTATAATCTTTATAATATAATATTGGAATGTGACTCTATTGTTGTGGTGTCTTAGCTACAAAATCTGCAGGGAGGGGATGCAATGGAGTCAAGGCTGTCGTGGCAGATCAGACGGGCAATGAGTAAATTTTCTAATCCTTTGATTGTGCATTTATATAGGGAAGTAAATAATTGTGTTGATGTTCTTGTAAATGTAAGTGTTGTGCAAGAGGTGGGAAAAAAATTTGTTAGCCCCCCTCAGGAGATAGTTAAATGGTTGTACAAGGACTGTATAGGGTGTGTATACCCACGTTCTATTATGATTCATGAATAGAAGGCTGAGACCCTAGTTTTTACACCAAAAAAAAAGTTCTTCAATTTTGTCGATGTTGACAACTGGTACAAGGCTTTTCAAGCCATTGAAAACATTTGAAAAGCCTTAACGTACGATATCACCAGGGCTATGTCGAGGAATGGCAAGTGTTTTAAATTCATTAGCAGTGACATTGGCAACTAGTACTAAGCTTTCCATATAATTAACAAAATCATGAAGGCTATATGCATGAATGACAAGTATCTCAAATTCATTGTAGTGATATTGAACAAACACAGACATCGTTCATTCTTATATATTTTCAACTCCAATTCAATTCCAAACATGAAAATTTTCATTCCTCCATATGGTCCAAGGAATAAATTCCCAAGGATAAGGGTCACTAGTAAATTTCTTAATCCAATTCCATCTCTCCTTAGATGAACTCATGTCTTCCTCCATCACCCATAAACCAACCTTTGAAGAGGCCCCAATTTCACTTGTAGTAAGTAGGGCAAGTTTTTCTCATACACAATTAAGTTAAAACTATGATCACGGGATAGTGTTTAGAGGCTAATCGTGCTCTCCTCTTGTCAATCGTGGTTGCGCCAGAATCCGACCCACACCAAAGTCTGCAATTTTGACTCTGTACATTGACAGATTCATCATGAAGTCTAGATCCTTGTGACCATACAAGGTCGTTCTCAACGTCTTTCATTTCTCTCATTCCCCCTTTGTCTTCTCTCTCCACCACCATGCTTGAGCTCGATTGCTATGTACTTCATTGTTTGTTTTGGGAATCTCTTTGGTTTGGTTTTCTCTTGCACTAGAGTTCATTAACTATTTGGTACGGAAGGAAAGAAGGTTGAAGAAGAATTTTGAGTTATGACCAACTGGGTAATGAAATTAACTAAAAGAGTAATGGTTTTAACAAAATCTGTAAGTATTGAAAATATGTATAAAATGATTGACAAAGAGTTTTTAGCTGGGACCAATTGAGTAATGAGATTGACAAAATGAATAGTGGTGTTGATGAAATTTGTAATGAGTTTGACAAAATCAATAACTATTGACAAAATATGTAAAATGATTAACAAAGAGTCTTTGATGATTTCAAATTGAGTAATGAGATTGACGAAAAGAGTAATGATTTTGACAAAATCTGTAATGCTTTTGACCAAATCAGTAAGTACGGACAATATGTGTAAAATGATTGAGTAATGAGGCATTTTGGTCTTTTATCCCAAACATGAAAAACTCATATTTCCACCACATCTCATTTTTGTCCTTTGCATGTGCTTATGGACTTTTCTGAGTTTTGAAACTTGAAATGATATTTATGTCTTTTTCCCATTAAAAAGTAATGGAAGTTTTTATCATTTAACGGAGGTAGCATTTTAGTCCTATATATAAGAGTTTATGGGCAGTTTTACACCCAAAAAAGAAAAATGGTGTCAAACGCTCTTATAGGAAAAGTATGAGTATTTTTTACCTTAACTCTACTTAAAATAAATCATTTTATTTACTACTCATAGATAATGTGCATATAATTTCTTACAAGTTTTTCCTAAATCAATATTAACATTAATAAATTATTTATATTAATTTATGCTTTACCTATTTCCCAATATTTAATTTCGCCAACCTTAAATGATACAACCTCTTATCCTAAATATAAAATCTAATTGACCTTTTCTTAAGAGATTAAGGAAGTTAATCAATAAAAAATTCATGACAAGTGATCTGCATGCAACACGTTATTTCTGACATAGAAATAATAAGTTATAAAAGAGAATAAATAGACGTGAAAATTTAGTAGACATAATTAAATAATACTTTTCTACCATTTTCCCTAAAAGATATATTTGAAATTGAGAAATTGACTTATAAATATCATTTGAATTTAAAAACCCTAAAATGTCTACTACATTAGCAAAAAGAAAAACAAGTTTATCAGCCATAGTGGACTTTTTGTGTGTGGAGAGATTAAAAAGTTAAATAAGTAATTTAATCATATTATATGTGGTGCATAATTAAATTATATAACAGATAAGTCGGACAAATTAGTTTGAAGAAAAAATTGATCAATATAAATACTTTAAAGTAATTTAATTAGTTTTCATAATCTCCTAAAAAAATGTAAACTGAGTCTTTTAGTTAGAACTAGATGTAATATTTGGATGCGTCCTTTTGTATTCATCTCCTCTAATGCAAGGAGAGCCATTGTTACTTCATGCAAAAGCATAGAAAAAAAATTTTGGTGTGTAGAGTTATCCTGAAACAACGGTAATTAAATAATGCTCCTATTATATATCTATATTTAAAAAAAAAAACATACGGAAAATATAAATGAGTCAAATAAAATAAGAAACATGAAGTATTCAATACCTAAATTCATCTATGGCAAATAAATCGAATTCATTATTATAGATAACGTCACTAAATCGAATTCATCTATCGGCGATTCTCGCACAGGAACAGAGCGAGAGTATTCTTGGAACCCCCTACCTGTGGATGGGGTAAAACTGAATACTGATGGGGCGTTTTCTCACTTCACTGCTGGTGTTGCGTGTGGTGGAGTCCTTAGAGACGCCCATGGTAATTTCCTGAAGGGGTTTATGTTTAAAGGAATGGATGGAGATAGCCTTTCGGCTGAGCTTTGGGGGTGTCTCCAAGGTCTGAAGCTGGCATAGGATTTGGGCTATAGGCAGGTTATTTTGGAGTTTGATTCTGCAGTGTCGACTTAATGAAGAAAGATTTAAATGACCTCCATGCAGACCAGCCCATCATCGCGGAAATTCATCAACTACTGGGAAGAGACTGGAAACTTGAAGTAAGGCTTATTAGCAGATGGGCGAACACTGTTGCAGACCACCTGGCGAAAGCTGCTCTTCCAAAGATGCAAGGCTTCCATGTTGTCACAGGCACTGATCCAGAGCTGCACCGACAGTTAGTTATGGATATGGGATAGTTTTTGTTTTTGGATGCGAATACTTTATAAAAAACAAAAAAACTTTGCAAGCACATAAAAAACTAAAATGAACCTTTATATAAAGGAAATCAGCAATATAATAATGAACATTAAAGTTCTTCAATTTTGTCCATGCTGACAACTGATATAAGGCTTTTCAAGCCATTAAAAATCTAAAGAAGGACTTAACAATGTCACCAAGGCTCTATTGAGGAATGACATGTGACTTAAATTTATTAGTAGTGACATTGATGACAACTGGTACAGGCTTTCCACGTAATTAATAAAATCAAGCAGGTTATATCTGGTAATGACAATTGTTTTAAATTCATTAGTAGTGACATTGAACAAACATAAATATCGTTCATTCTTCTCTATTCCACCACCAATTTCAGTTCCAAACACCACAATTTCATTCCTCCATATGGTCCAAGGAATAAATTCCCAAGGATAAGGATCACTAGTGAATTTCTTAATCCAAATCCCTCTCTCCCCAGATGAACCCATGTCTTCCTCTATCACCCCTAAATCAACCTTCGAAGAGGCCCCTTTTGCACTTGTAATTAGTAGAGCCAGTTTGTCCTCATACACAGTTAAGTTAATACTAGGATCACCCGATAGTGGAGGCCACGGTATCAAAGTAAACACTTTCGTTGCTATGTCAAATGAAACTATCACCTCCTTGCCTAGTTTCAACCCATAAGCAAAGATAGCTCCATTACAAGAGACAGTTGACATGAGACAACATATAGTATCAAATAAGTTTCCAACTTCGTTCTATTTCTTTCCATGAACCTTTGTTTAATGAATAGACATCCACTCCACAAACCATACCATGAGGATACAGGGCATAGAACACCAGTATCTTGTAATCATTAACAAGTGTACTGAACCCAAATCCTAACTCATAAAAATGTACATAATAATTAATAGTTCTGGACATAGGCACCTCTCTCCGATGTCTAGTCGCAGGGTTCCACTGTAAAAAAGAAGAAGGAAATCTGCAATACTTCACGGTTACGAAACAGAGCAAGCCATTGCTGGAACGAATGATGCGAAAGCACGACGCTCTCACCAAGGAATGGAACAGGGGTGCCTTCTGGACATCTCGGAGTTGCAACTCGCAATCAAGCAAACGTAACGGCAAATTTTTAAATAGGTAATCGTGAGAGAATATTAAAAAAGGGTTATGATAACTGTGGCGGAGGTGAGCGGCAATGAAAAATGGGGTCTTGAAGAGATTTTCCCAATATTTGCAGACACATCGAAATCACATCAGGGATTTCACTGGAAGCCGCATGAAAATGTTGGTGATGATTTCTTCGGGAAGGTATGTTGCTACGCCATTGATCTCCGTTTCCTCCATGGTTGTCGGCAGGGAAGAAGGAATCTCGTGGACGAAAGAGCCGTGACGATCCAATGAGAGATTTATATAGCCTAGGGCTTTACTGAGACTTGCCAAAGAAAGCAGAATCTCCAATAATCTCTAATTTAAAATAATTAATGAATTTTTTTTATTAAAATCGCAAAATCCCCTTTCCTCCCATAATCTTCTTAGTGCCCATTTAGATTAGCTTTTTGAAAATAAATTTTACGATTTATATATATATGTGAGCGGAGTTTTATCTCAATTTAAGAAAAATAGATTTTGAAACTTAGGTTTTGTTATAAACCTAGTTTTTCCTCTCCTGATCCCTTTTCTATGCTTAGATCAAATAATGTACAGTTCAAAATATCTTATAAAATATTATTATGGTATTAACAGGATATAAATAAAATAATTAATTTAAGTAATTAAATTAAATAATATCAAATATAATTAAATTATATCAAATTTTATTAGATAAGATATGTGCGTAATAACTTCAAAATATTTTTTCAAAGTCAAATATGAGGAGGTTTTAATTTATTTTCAATCCAAATCAAATAAAATCATGAAATACAATTTTGTTTGAACTAAATCAATCAAATAAAATATCTAAAATTAAAAATTGTTATGGACCTAGTCAAGGCCCATTATCTCAACCGACCCTCCATTATCTCACTATCACAACCCACTAACTGTGGGACCCAGCCATGACCAGGGCGGTTTGCACGATCCTTGGACACGCACAACGTGGGAGCCATCTACATATAGAGCGTGAACCTAAGAGATCAAAGAGGATGATCTTCTACAGATTATGGATCTATTATCTTCTACATCTATCTTCTACAACGGTCTACGCTCCGGCTATACACAGCATGTACTGTCTCGAGCATACAGACCCCTCCGGCTAAACGCCTCATCCATCAATCCTCGAACTACGTGGACTTTGATCCCTCTTCGAGTACGTAGGCCCTAGGAATCACTCCTAGGTCAAGTCCCCATCTACACCAACATCCTAGCCCCTCAGGGCTAGACAATCTGTGTTCTACACCAGAACAGTGGCGCCGACCGTGGGGAACCGTAAATTTCGATTCCCATGACCAACTATGGTGAATGCCAAAAGCAATCAGTCAGATCCCTTTGCTCAAAAATCCAGATCGAGTAGAGGTGAATTAGTCATGATTTTGACATTGCTAGCCCAATCACATGTCGTCGAATTTGCTTATGCTTGCTAGGGTTTTTCTCAAGGACCTTTTGGGGAATTTAGGCCCCAAAACGGTGGACTTGCAAGCCACGACTAAAGTTTCTTGGGGGATCAAATGCGCAAACCTTTTGACTAATTTTGGGGATCAAATGCGCGAATCGTCCGACTTGAGCAAAGTAGAGCCTGAGAGTTATAGCTGCTTGCTTGCAATTAATGGAAACTGCACATTTAAGTCGGTGAATTTAATTGTGCATAACAACCCATGTGTCAATCTTTTTCTCAGATGAGGTGAATTGCTACAGTTTAGGGTCACAAAATTTTAAGACGATCAAAAGGGGATGGTCGAGACAGACAGCATCACCCGAGATACAACAAGAATAACCGCAACGCCGACCTCAGCATCATCACTTATCTCGGCCTCTCATCACCAATACGGTGAATCAAGGCCACAACGCAATCCGAGTTGCGCTCCAGACAATGGAAACGAATTGCCGTGTTCGGTGATCTCGGTTCCAACCCTCCACACACCGGCTTCATTTAGAGTGATCTCGGCTCCATCAACAAAGCCGCGTGACCCTCCACAAACTTCTCAAAACGAATAGAGTCATAATGCCGTAGCTTTTGGCCACTCAAATTATCATGATAGAATGGGTAAACCAGTACAACATGCAACTCGCTGATATGCCAAGAGGAACTGGTTCCGGCATATTTGGCTTCGTTTGGGATTGACAAGTGAGATTAAACCCAGCATAGCCGCAGTGATTGGGATTGATGTAATTACATCGGAACGGAAACCTAATCGGAGGGCCATGACGTCCGCCATCTTGATTCTCTGCACTCTTCAATACGGCACAACCCCATGTTTGTAAGTTCCAGTGATACCGTGATCAGCAACAGCAACCAGCAAGATTTGGGATACCGCATCGTCGCTGGACCAAGAGTTAAACTGTGAAATTCAATTTGAGATGAAGCTCTGTAACTAAGGCGCTCAAATCCACCCCGACACCTAAGTTCTTCCAGGAAGCTCGTCTTTTTCTAAAAGAGGTGAGGGAAGCTGTTGCATTTGATGTTGCTGCAATAGCAACTAGCAGGATTCACAGGTATCTAAAATTTATCAGCACCATTGATACTTGATTCTACGATGATGGTGTGCATTTGAATCTTATCACCCACTGTAGTGAGAGGAAAATTCCTCTATCTGTCTAACTCTATTAAATTTCCCATCTCCTGCGTTATACATGCTTGGAGGAATGTGGTTGATATTTGGAAACTATGAAAGTTTATGAAAGCAAGCCTGTCGACATTATTCAGGGTCAAATGGATACAGATCATCTCTTGCGGATGGTCACTGCGATATGGCTCTCTGTCATACTTGAATTCAATTTTCTTTGACACTTGTGGAACTGAACTACAAGGATTTTTAATTACTCTTAAGCAGAATAATGACAGCCTAGTTATTAAAAGGAAAATGCTATTTCCACTTGATGCCACTCGAACGAAATCCAGATACTCCAATTGTTCCCTTTCTTCCTGATCCCAAGACAATGGGGAGAATTTTAGACAAACAGTGAAGAAAAACATATCATAGTACACAGAGGTACATTCGGCGGTGGTTGGTTTGTTTGCTGCAATCTTGTTCAAGGATAACATCATCATTGAATGTTCCTGATGCCACACCTCCTGAAATTCGGCTTGATAAGTTAAAAATGCAAACAAGAATGGCCGCCGAATGGTAGCAGTCAGTTTCGTGGGAAGCAGAATGCGGACCCCGGTTACACTTAATACGTTTACAATCCGAGCTCCACGGGAATTTTAGAAGGCGGACCCGGTTGAACCAAATTTGGTTAAAATCCCACTCGTGTAAATTTGAAGGCGGACTGGTTACACCGAATCGGTTAAAATCCCACTCAGTGTAAATTTGAAGGCGGACCCCGGTTACACCAAACCTGGTTAAAATCCCGGCTCCGTGTAGATTTGAAGGCGGACACCGGTTACACCAAACCTGGTTAAAATCCCGGCTCCGTGTAGATTTGAAGGCGGACACCGGTTACACCAAACCTGGTTAAAATCCCGGCTCCGTGTAGATTTGAAGGCGGACCCCGGTTACACCGAATCTGGTTAAAATCCCGGCTCCGTGTAGATTTGAAGGCGGACCCCGGTTACACCAAACCTGGTTAAAATCCCGGCTCCGTGTAGATTTGAAGGCGAATCCCGGTTACACTTAATACGGTTAAAATCCGGGCTCCGTGTAAAGAAACTCTCAGTCGAGAGCATTGATTCAATCTCCTCAAATTGCTCTAACGACAAAGACAAAAACGAAAGAGCAAATACAGGGTCACTGAACCCAATCGTAATTCAAATACGAACTGAAGAATAAAACCCGGCTTTTCAGTCAGAGGGAGTTGTCTCCGTAGAGCTATCGCAGCCCGGACGCTTCCTAACTTACTCCAGGATATCAAGCGGAACTGTCATGCCGACCCTGATCAGGTCAAAATGTTCGGACGTTTTGGTGAAAAACCAAACCCGGGCAGTGACAACTTCCCTTTATCCTAGGATGACCCGGTCAACGAACCCGGAATTATACGAGGCAGTTTGAATACTGATCCCTCACCACTTTACGGTTTCAATACCAAACGCGCTTTCGCAGATTCTGCATATCACATCTATGACCTTGGCCGGTCACTTAATAGTACTCCAAAAACAAATGAGTTCACTATATCAGTTCATCGTGGACACGGATGAAACATTACATTAATGGAAAAGAAGCGGACCCGATTCTGATTAATACGATACTGATCCCGGACTCCGTGCAAGGGTCATCGACCCGGCTTTTCAGCCAAGCGAAGCCGCCACCGTAAGCTTTCGCAAGTCGGGCGCTTCCAAGACTTAGCCCGGTTTCCAAATTACGCGAGGCCGCTGTTATCAGCCCTTGCAAACAAACCCGGAGACCCGGATGATCAAAGAAGAAGAGATCTTGGCGATCATAAAAAGAAAGACAAGTTTCAAAGCAAAATTAACCCGGACTACATGTCTGGGGGCAATTCAATCAGAAGACAAGTAACTCCGAAGTTCTTTGAAACTCGGATAGACACTTTATCAAAATCAAACGAGTGGTAGCAACTCAGATACGATATCCGGATTTAACAACAGATCCACCCCGGCAGCCCAGAGACCTGGACTACCAGGCTGGGGGGGCAATTATTATATAGTTGTCAGTATCCGGGATGTTGTTCGAAATTAGCAAATTAAGCGATTCGCGCACACGAGCAAGGGATCTTAAGTCTTCGCAGACAACCCGGATGAGCCAAACATATCTCGGCCAAGTCTGTATTTCACAGTCAACCAAACAATTAACCTCGGCAGCTCAGACACCTGAACTCCCGAGCTTGGGGGCATCTGTTATGGACCTAGTCAAGGCCCATTATCTCAACCGACCCTCCATTATCTCACTATCACAACCCACTAACTGTGGGACCCAGCCATGACCAGGGCGGTTTGCACGATCCTTGGACACGCACAACGTGGGAGCCATCTACATATAGAGCGTGAACCTAAGAGATCAAAGAGGATGATCTTCTACAGATTATGGATCTATTATCTTCTACATCTATCTTCTACAACGGTCTACGCTCCGGCTATACACAGACAGCCGTCTCAGAGCATACAGACCCCCTCTGGCTAAACGCCTCATCCATCAATCCTCGAACTACGTGGACTTTGATCCCTCTTCAGGGTACGTAGGCCCTAGGAATCACTCCTAGGTCAAGTCCCCATCTACACCAACATCCTAGCCCCTCAGGGCTAGACAATCTGTGTTCTACACCAGAACAAAAATAAATATCTTTTAATCCATATATCAAAGGAAAAATTAGAGCAAAAGACCATGAGTGAATAAGATTTATTAATCTTTGGCAAAAAAAAAAAAAGATTTATTAATCAGGATCATAAAAATTAGAGCATATTAGGATCAAATAACAATATTTATTATTTTAGGAAAACTATACACAGAACCCGCGCGATGCTGCTTATGTTGGAAGCAGTATAAGTTGTATGGGTTATCATGGTTTGTATTCTCATATACAAATATAATACAATATCTATATTTTATTAGATATGAAGAAGAATGGGTATTTAATAATTCAATCTATTGATCTAACATATCCATCTCATTGTTAAAAAAACGTCCCTATATTTTTACCAAAAAAGAAGAAGTCCCTATACACAAAGTAGAGGTTTTATTTTTAAATGTTTAAATAAATTACGATTAAATAATTTTATTTTAAACACAAGTTCTAGATTTAATATGCTTTAAGTTCTGAGGTGTTTTTTGAAGCTTGCATGAGAAACATTTATTTAAACGAAATAAAGAAAGTTTATTTAGACCAATCTTCTAGGAAATAAAGGTTATTTGCTTTAGATATAATTAAACTAATATAAACAAATAAACTTCAAAGAAGTAGTTTGAAAAGATAGATAATCAGTGATTGTGATTTAGGAAAAATATTACCTTTTCAGAAAAATAGAAATAGAAATATAAATATAACATCAACGCCACCGTCCCAGTAAATCCTAATGGCGAACGATTTCCTCTCACAGTCTAGCGCTATGGAGCAGATAGGCGACAACCCATTCCTTCCCGAAGATATCATCAGAACCATTCTCAAACGTCTTCCGGTAAAATCTCTAATCCGATTTCGATGTGTTTGCAAAGATTGGAAAAATCTTCTTAAGACGCCGTCTTTCATCACGGAACACTCGCACCACTCCATGAACGAAAACCCTTTGCTTCTTTTGCGATGGGACTACAGTTCTGATCCTTTGCAGTTACATATGCTCAATCACAAGGGGCAACTTCTTCAAGTTCAGCCGCCATTGCCTTTGATGGATTCTTTGTCGATTCAAATTGTTGGTTGCAGCAACGGCTTGCTCTGCCTTAAATATAAGGATTTGGAGACTTCTCTTCCTTTCTTTTTATTGTGGAATCCCGCCACTAGAGAGATCAGACAAGTGCCCAGTCCTATTAAAAATAATTTTAAATTTTTTTTATTAGGATTTGGTTTTAGTCCAATTGACAATGATTACAAGATACTGGTATTTCAAGAAATGTATTCATTAAGCACAGGATCTTGGAAGGAAATAAAAGTTGAGGAGGACTTTGGAGGTTTGGGTATTAGTGATTTCGCTGCTACGGTTAATGGAGCTATGTTTTGGATTGGGTATAAGGTGATGAATGTTGATGAGAATGATTTTCTTGTTTCTGATATGTGGGTAGTTTCATTTGACATGGTAATGGAAGTGTATACATTGATTCCACTTCCATGTGACGTTGATGATTCATGGGACAGTTTTCTAAGTGTGTATGAGAACAAACTTGCTATGTTATGTGGTACTATGAGCGAGAACGATAAATCATATAGAACTGATTTGTGGGTGATGGAGGAGGGAGCACGCTCATCTGGGGAGAGATGGAGTTGGAGTAAGAAATATAGTATAAGCACCTCTTCAAGCATATATCCAAGGGCTATTTGGTTGGAAAAAATTGTCTACCTCAGATTTGGGTTGTGTATATATGATGAAACAAACCATAGAACAATAGATGATGTTCTATATACGTTAAATCCTAGTACTCATGAATGGGTGCACTTTAATTGCCGCCAAGGTGGCTATCAATTTTCGCTTACTTTTAACTACGCAGAAAGCCTTATGCCTATTGCCAACATCCATCCTTGTTCCTAGCCATTACTTTTGATGTTTTCTTCGTTTCCACCCCTATCCTAATCATTGGTTGTGATTAATCAACAATGCTGGATGATGTTGCTACATAGTAATATGATCTGTTTATAATATTTAGTTCTTTTTCAAAGATGGCTATTATGTTATGTTTGAAGACTTATGCCATTGATTAATTATTAATATTATGTCTAGTTGCGAGTGGGATTCCATAAACACTTGTTTTTCTCAGCTTTGACTCTTGGTTTTTTTTTTTTTTTTTTAACAATTCTAGAGTATTTCATTACTGAGGATAATTACAACTAATCAAAGCAAAGACAGAAACACTGCTAAAACAAATACAACAATATTAACCGAACACCGTACATTAAATATATAAGAATAGAAGTAGAATCATGGACAAAATCGGCCTCCTCGATATCCAAGGTTAGAAGTGACGAGCAAGAAAGTGTTGGTTGGAAAACCCACCCCAAAGGGCGCACAATCTTATAAGCAATAGCTGCAATTAAGTCAGCTAAATAGGTACCCCATCCTGGGGTAAAGAACACAGAAAACCCAACCTCAAAAGAAAGAAGACCCTAGATGTCCTGAAGAACACTTCTACTTCTCTGATCAAACATATCCGGTGACCTCGACCACACAATAAACAACACCTCTTTAGATCATCCCCCAAGAACGCAGATCTGAGCTACCAAATGATAGTAGGATCTCATAACGTTCAAACAGTTAACCAACCAAGAGGATTTGAACGCAGATCTGACAGATCTGTTTATTTTTTGAGCCAAAAACACCTCCACAAACCCCAGTAACACAAAAACATAAACACAAAACAGATAAATCTCACCTCTACAGATCTGGAGAAGGAGAGGAGAGGACTCGCCACAAGGACGAGGGAAGGCCACATCTGACAAAACTCTAAGGGAGAGGACCATAGCTCAAAGATCTGGACTTCAAAACATCAGGACCGCAGATCCAAGATCTGGACACCAAACTACCACTCGGACTCATCTGTGGCACAAAAACAGTGCTCGTCGACGGCTTGTGCATAAGGTACAAACCACCGGCGAGGGAGCAAAAGCGGTGGGACGGAAAGTGCAGAGAGGAGAGAGGTTGGAGAAAAGAGATGAGAGGGAGCCGCGACTCTTGGTTTAGTACGACACATTTCTTCAGATATTTCCTGTGTTGATTTGCTTTGTTGTTTCTTTGATGCTAACTACTTTTATTCTGAGGAATAGGATGAAGAGGGCTCTAGGTTTGGGATTTGATTAGGGTGAGATTGAGCCTGATAATTTGTGATTTGTGTCTTGTCCTTTTTATGTAAAAGATCTTTTTAATCTTTTGTATATATATGAGTCATGATTGCTGCAAAATAAAGGGTAATAGAGGGTGAGGCTCATAGCCCGACAATGCTACTTTGTTTTTTGTTTTTTTGTTTTAATAAGAGAATACCTGTTTTCCAAAATGGAAAATAAAATGAAAGACCTGGAAACAAAACCAACGTACCCTAAAGTTAATAATTTCATCACAAAACAGACTGATACTTCACTAATTTAATTATTAAAAATATAAAATGGCAATGAAGCTCAACTAGAAACATTTCTATTAATCATTGTAATTGGTGGCCTATGTTGCACATCGCTAAAGTCTCGGATCTAATAACTAAAGATCGTCAGAATAAATCTTTGATTCAATTATTCGAAGGAGAAAACATTCCTTTTATGGAATAATCCTTTGCAGGGATATTTAATACTAGATGTTTAATTTCTAGCTTTATTTGACCTATCTTTTACACCAGGTTTGTTCAATTTTCTTCATAAAACTAGACGGATTACCCAAGCGATGCAAGGGCTGTTTAATTAAAAAGAAGAATAAAAATGATTTGTAAATTTGGGAAAAAAATTTACTCAATAATTATAAATGTTCCAAGATATATATTGTAATACCCTAAAAATCTCGATTATGATAAGAATCATAATTTAGTAAATAATACCTATCGGAAATAGGTGAATATGAGGTCTCAAAACTTGTATGGAATTTATCTTATTTTCTAAGGTAATTAAAGGAGATAAAGTGCCAAAAGGCCTAAAAATGCATTTATAGGACATAAAATAGCCTGAGGATATTATGATAAATCCTAAGAGACGATTAAATATTTATTAAAAATTAGAAAGTATGTTGTCTCTAATTTAGATAATTTTTGGGATTATTTTCCTTGGAAAATAATGAGGCAAAATAGAATATTATTTTGGGGAACATAAGTTGCCCCGTGATTTTTAATATTATGTATGGTGCATAAAATACTAATGTCAGTGCAATAGTTGTGAGATAATAATTAATCTCAATTAAGAAAATTGTCAACAATTAGTAAGTGATTAATTAAATAATCAATGGCTAATTGTTTAGACATGAATAAAGGAGATATCCAGAGTTAATTATTTAAAACCCCTAAATTGAGATTAATGACCAATAAGGGATCAAGATTAGTATGAAGATTATTGCTAAGTAATTTGGCATATTTAAAAAGTATATTAGATGAATTACATTTAATCCCTAAAGCTTAATTAACCAACAAGGGATTAACCAGTGGGATAATTGCTTAATTAGAGGAATTAAAGCATAATTAAAAGGAAAATAAAAGAGTTGAAAAGTCAATATTGGGGGGAACTAGCCGAAATTATTAAGAAAATTGGAGGAAAATTATGAGTTTTGCAAGTGGTAATAGAATAATAATATAAAAGAAGATATTTGTTGAAAAAGCAAATAGGGTAAATGAGAACCGATAGAAAATAAATCCTAAGGTATATATGACAGTAAAGATTAATATGTGACATGAGTTAATAAAAGCCAACTAAGGTATGTATGAGCACCTGACAGTCATATTTGAAAGAATTGAGGTTAAGTTCTCAAGTAGTGTTCTTTTTTTTTTTTTGGGGTGATCGAAAAGAGTTCACAACTTTTAAGAAATCTAAATGCTTAATATGTTGTTCAACTTCCTAAAGTCATGAAGCTGTATGTATAAAAAGATGTTTCTACATTTATAAAACATAAACCTGAATTGTATTTGTTTTTATTATAACATTATATGTAGGGTCGATGGAACATTACATGCTGACCAACAAGAAACATTTGATTAAA
The DNA here is from genome assembly GCA_025563575.1 of Acacia pycnantha. Classification (NCBI taxonomy): domain Eukaryota; kingdom Viridiplantae; phylum Streptophyta; class Magnoliopsida; order Fabales; family Fabaceae; genus Acacia; species Acacia pycnantha. The sequence continues at coordinate 3,654,571 of JAMWYP010000003.1, read as the reverse complement.
AAATAATAATAATAAGTATTCATTCTCATCCAACTCTACCTATGAGGAGTAAAGGACAAGTATATGTGTTTTAAATTGAAACAACCTTGCAGTCAATAAGCAGAAAGCCTCCAAGATATGCAAGGAATTTACTCATCAAAAGGTATTAACCAAAGAATTTACTCATACAGTGTAATACCCTAAAAATCACACTTAGGGTAAATATCAAAAATTGGGAAATATACCTATTGAAAATAGGTGAATATGAGGTCTCAAACACATTGTATTGAGTTTACCTTGTTGTTAGGGTAATTTCCCTTGAAATTAGATAACTTGCAAATAGGTCCCTAAATACATTATGGGTTATAAATACCCTGTGAAAACTATAAAGGAGGCAAGTAAAAATCTATTTAAAATAGGGAAGGATATTGTCCCTAATTTAGGTAATTTATTAAGTTACAAACTTGGAGAAATTGTAGAAGAATATTCAAAAAGTAATAAAAAAAACCATAATACCCTTGTAAGTTCTAAAAATGCTAGAGGCATGAAAATACCAATGTTAATACAAGAGTATGAAGGTAATGAGGCATTGTAATTAAGAAAATTATCAACTAGTGATAAGAAAGTAATTAGGTATTTATTGGCTAATTACTTAAGCATAAGCATAGAAAATTCAGAGAAAATTATGTGAAGCTAAAAATTAGTGGAAAATTGTTGAAAATTAGTAAAAATATATTTACTAATTAATTAGAAATTTTGTGAAAAATGGTTGAGTTTAGGTATTTTTAAGCCTAAATACAAGAATGGACCAATTAGGTAATTTTGTAGAATTTTTGGAAAAATTAAATTAAACAATTAATTAAATAATTAATTAATAGAAAAATAAATATTTATTATTTTTATTTTTGGGTCAGCCGAAATTCTTGGAAAATATTGAAGATAAGATCAAAAAATTTGAATCAAGATATTATGTAGAAGTTGTAATATTATATTAATATAATTAAAGTAGATGAATAGTAAATAGAAAAATAGGAAACGGATCCTATCTAGAGATCTAGGAATGGGATTTCCAAAGTCAAGGAAAAATATTGATCAGTGGAATTTTATCTTCCGTTAAACTCTTCCGGAAGAAAATTCTGAAGTCGGTTGTGCATTTCCTAATAAAACAAAATAGGGAAAAATGCATATAGGTATATTTTTGGATATAGAGAAAATAAATTCTAACTCAACATCTAGGCATGAGTTTGAATTTATTTTGACATATTTGGAATTAGTGAATTTTTCTGAAGAAGTTGGTATTTTCAGAAATGCGTTCTGAAACCGGACGCGATCGGACACGTTTTTCGAGAAACTTTAACTGGACTGTTGGAGCCCTATATGGAATCAAAATTTAGGTTAACTTGGACATTTCTAGTAAGAGAACATGTTTCCAATGTTGTAAATCCAGAATTTTGAGATTTCTTGAAATTACGTGAATCGGAGTGCCGATCGAAGAAAATCTGTCGGACCGGGCATAAAGTAGGGCTGAGTCACCATTTTGGACCAATGAGGGGCTGCCACATCACCTCCTCATGTCGACTTGGGCAGCCATGGCCAAGAATAAGCCACCTTGATCAAATTGATTTCCATGGTTATAAACAAACTAGAAAATGCCTAATATGTCCTAGAATTTTTCTATAAATACAAGGCCATACCTCTTGAAAATTCACTCTCAATCCAAGCCTAGAAACCGAAATCTAGAGTGAGAAGGAAGAGAGAGAAGCTCTGGGAAATTTTGCAGCGAAGCTCTGGGTAAGTTTTTCGGTACCGAGCTTTAAGCTTTCGTAGTTCTTTCAGTAGTAAGGGTAGTAATGCTAGAATAGCCTTTAATTTTTCAAGTATGATTGGATATCATATGGGAGGGCTATTTTAGTCTTTATTTTCGAAAATCAAAATGGCGTCGAAGTTCGCGAAATTTTGGGAAGAAAATTAGTCGAGTAACGAAGTCTTTGGCGAAATTCCGCCAATTAGGGGTAGAAGGGCAAAATGGTAATTTTTACCTAAAATGCCAGTTATTGTGTAAAATCACTAATGAAAGTGATCTTACCCTTATAGGATATCAGAAACTCTGATCTGCTGCCGTTACGCTGCCGACGTGCCGCTGTTTTACGATTTGCCGTAAAAGTACAGTTTTCCGTAAAACGTGCTAGAAATACTGTAATCCGTCAACGAAGGTACGTTCGCGTACTGGTAACCTTAACTCTGATATTTATGGTATGCGTGTATGTGCTATGTGAATTATATGTTATGTATTGTTGTTATGATTGTTGGGTAATGGGATACGCATGTTAGAGGCCTAGGTGCCGCCAGGATGAGGTTAACAGATTACTGAGGTCCGGTGCAATGGACCTCAGCTCTTAAAATAGCATCCGGATCGGGAGGACCAAGGACCGAGGAGAGAGGCAAGCAGCCAGTAGAAGACTCGGTGAAGACTCTATTTTGTTGTTCGTAAAGCTTTCCTTTTGCTGTTGTGTATCACTTTTGAAATACTCGGTTACCATACCGCTGTTGTATTCCGCCAGACTTACGGTGTTTTATATATACATATCAGTTACTCAATCGCTTTGTTGCTCTACTCTGATGATTTGAAATGATGTTTTGAAAAAAAAAATTTATACTGCTTGTGAAAAGTTGGGATGTTACATTTGGTATCAGAGCAGTAGTCCTGGCATGAATTTAACTATGTTATTACGGACTGTTTGGTGCCGAAGGCAAGGCTAGTCTACGTGGGTGTGCCAATCAGTCGCCGTGAACTCGGTGAGGCCCCCATGGTAGACACTTACAGCCATTCTGTTCGGTTAACGGAGTTAGGTTCTAAGCCTTTTCAAAAACTTGGAGCATATTTTGAAAAAGAGTACGATATAGCCACGAGTCGGTATACCATTTTGAACCGGTATACTATCTGAACCGGTGTACCACCCTCTGTCGGTGCATCACATCAACCCAGAGCCGGTGAATCCATCACCTGTGCTTATATCGATATCAGTCTCTAATAACTCTGATATCAGTCCCCAATAGTTCTGATAACCCTGATAATGTCGCCTATCGACGACAACTTTGACTACCCGGGAGATCATAGATCTTGAAATCAGCCCTGACACGAGTTCTGGTAATTCTGATATCAGTCCCTGATATTAGTCTCTGATAACCACCAGTTTGTACTGGAACGGTCATTCTATCCTAGCCAGAGCTCATATACGGAGCTGGGCCACGCCTTGACGAAGGAAACGTTGCGAGTGTCTATTTGTTTATGGTGTAAAAGCGTGTATAGCAAAGCCTATGTGTAGAAAATACTAGGTGCAATAAAGTCTATGTGCCGAGTAAGTTCTAGGTGCAATAAAGTCGATAAGTACGATAGAGCCTAGGTGCGGTATAGATACTAGTGCGAAACAATCTACGATATGCGAAATATTTCCCCTGTATCTAACGTTTTTCCTAATAAAGGAAAAGAACGAGACATGGCAAATTTGAGAGGAGCCGGAGTACCAGAGGCCGAGGCGGAGGACGAGGCGGACAACCTCGAGTGGGACCGATACCGATCATGACCCAAATCAAATCTTGAATCAACCGGAGCAGAATGAGATACGAGAACGAGAAGAACTCGGCGGGAACAACAGATTCTTATAAACATACTCCTAGAAAGGCAGAACAGACAAGATCGAGAAGCTGAGAGACAACTAGAAGAACGAAATGCTGAAAATGAAGAAGATGATAGACGAACCGAGGAAGCTGAGGGATCAGAAAGATCCCAGTCACCACCACCTCGACCACCCAGAGATGTAAATACGTCACAATATTGGGTTACTCGGTTACGTAAGCTAAATCCCCCAGCATTTCAAGGAAAGCTGGAAACGGCGGAGGATTGGTTGAAGAAATTAGAGAAGATCTTCGGAGTAATGGAGTGCCGGAAAATCGCAAAGCTCAGCTGGCGATATACAAGCTTGAAGGAGATGCAGACCGTTGGTGGGAAGTCATGGCGAAACACTACGAACGCGCTATTGTCCGGTTACTTGGGAGAAGTTTCGGAGAAATTCAACGAACAGTACTTTCCTCCTCGATACAAGTGACCAAGGACACGAAATTCCTTCACATCCGGCGGGCCACGAGGAGACTATCAATGACTACTTTGCCCGGTTTACTAATCTATCACGATATTCATCGCACTTGAGGCAGAATGGTGATGAAAGCAGCATGGCAAACATACTAATACACGGGTTGAAGTACGAGATCAAGGAAAGACTGGTATTTCAATGGTTTACGGAGCTGATTCAAGCCGTAGAATCATGCCGGTTAATTGAACGGAACCTGAAGGAGCTGTGTAGATCCCAACATTCCAGCACTAGTAGTGCGAGGCGTAACGAGAGCAACCGTGGAAGTTCTTCGCGGAAAAGAGAGGCACCATGGAGTGATTCCCAAAGAGAGAGTAAGAGGCCATTCCAGTCTAGGCAGCTGAGCAACTCAAGAATGCAGGAGACTCGACCATGTCCAAAATGCAGGGATTACCATCCTGGTGTTGCCTGTGAAAGGAGACGGGTTTGCTACCGATGTCGGAAGCCAGGACACTTTATCGCAGACTGTCCTGAGAAACCTATGGAATTGAGGCCACAAAACCCAGGCCGAATGTACGCGTTGACCAACGCAATGGACAGAGAACTTCCAGAGAGGGTCCAAGGTACTATCTCTCTTAGTAAGGAATTTTCTCTATGCATTGCATGAACTAGGTATTAGTTATTCAACTAAATCGTAGGATACGTGAATTATTTATGTGACGTGATCTAAGTTTCTTAGTTAGTACAATCCAACGAAGGAAAGGATCGAAACCTGGCTCAGTGGTTTGAAGTCGATAATCATATGTTTTTATGAATATCCTTGGTGGCCGGTGTCAGTGGAGTACTTCAAAGGCGAACCCGTAGTCCGCGTTACATAAGACCATTCGAACTTTCAGATAGTTTTATCCCGAAACTTGATTAGATCTTCGTGACGTGTTTCTTAGTTAGTACAATTCGACCGTGATCGTGTCATTATGTAGGAGGTATCTTATGTTACCATGGTGTGTGGGAACCATGGGGACATTTTTGGTATCCATTTTGGTATTTGTAGTGTTAACCGCGGTGTGTGGGAACCACGGGGAAACATTATATATCAAAGTACGAAATGATAAGATCGTAATGGTCAAACCAAACCGGATTCTCGATCACCAGGAGGAGCAGCGGGCACGAAGCAAAGATCCGACACGTATAGTCCGAAACAGGATAATACGAGGTTTAGTGGGTAAAGTACAAATTTCGAGGATGAAATTTTGTTTAACGGGAGAAATGTAATACCCTAAAAATCACACTTAGGGTAAATATCAAAAATTGGGAAATATACCTATTGAAAATAGGTGAATATGAGGTCTCAAACACATTGTATTGAGTTTACCTTGTTGTTAGGGTAATTTCCCTTGAAATTAGATAACTTGCAAATAGGTCCCTAAATACATTATGGGTTATAAATACCCTGTGAAAACTATAAAGGAGGCAAGTAAAAATCTATTTAAAATAGAGAAGGATATTGTCCCTAATTTAGGTAATTTATTAAGTTACAAACTTGGAGAAATTGTAGAAGAATATTCAAAAAGTAATAAAAAAACCATAATACCCTTGTAAGTTCTAAAAATGCTAGAGGCATGAAAATACCAATGTTAATACAAGAGTATGAAGGTAATGAGGCATTGTAATTAAGAAAATTATCAACTAGTGATAAGAAAGTAATTAGGTATTTATTGGCTAATTACTTAAGCATAAGCATAGAAAATTCGAGAAAATTATGTGAAGCTAAAAATTAGTGGAAAATTGTTGAAAATTAGTAAAAATATATTTACTAATTAATTAGAAATTTTTGTGAAAAATGGTTGAGTTTAGGTATTTTTAAGCCTAAATACAAGAATGGACCAATTAGGTAATTTTGTAGAATTTTTGGAAAAATTAAATTAAACAATTAATTAAATAATTAATTAATAGAAAAATAAATATTTATTATTTTTATTTTTGGGTCAGCCGAAATTCTTGGAAAATATTGAAGATAAGATCAAAAAATTTGAATCAAGATATTATGTAGAAGTTGTAATATTATATTAATATAATTAAAGTAGATGAATAGTAAATAGAAAAATAGGAAACGGATCCTATCTAGAGATCTAGGAATGGGATTTCCAAAGTCAAGGAAAAATATTGATCGGTGGAATTTTATCTTCCGTTAAACTCTTAGGAAGAAAATTCGAAGTCGGTTGTGCATTTCCTAATAAAACAAAATAGGGAAAAATGCATATAGGTATATTTTGGATATAGAGAAAATAAATTCTAACTCAACATCTAGGCATGAGTTTGAATTTATTTTGACATATTTGGAATTAGTGAATTTTTCTGAAGAAGTTGGTATTTTCAGAAATGCGTTCTGAAACCGGACGCGATCGGACACGTTTTTCGAGGAAACTTTAACTGGACTGTTGGAGCCCTATATGGAATCAAAATTTAGGTTAACTTGGACATTTCTAGTAAGAGAGAACATGTTTCCAATGTTGTAAATCCAGAATTTTGAGATTTCTCCGAAATTACGCGAATCGGGTACCGATCGAAGAAAATCTGTCGGACCAGGCATAAAGTAGGGCTGAGTCACCATTTTTGGACCAATGAGGGGCTGCCACATCACCTCCTCATGTCGACTTGGGCAGCCATGGCCAAGAATAAGCCACCTTGATCAAATTGATTTCCATGGTTATAAACAAACTAGAAAATGCCTAATATGTCCTAGAATTTTTCTATAAATACAAGGCCATACCTCTTGAAAATTCACTCTCAATCCAAGCCTAGAAACCGAAATCTAGAGTGAGAAGGAAGAGAGAGAAGCTCTGGGAAATTTTGCAGCGAAGCTCTGGGTAAGTTTTTCGGATATCAGAAACTCTGATTTGCTGTCGTTACGCTGTCCGGACGTGCATTGTTTTACGATTTGCCGTAAAAGTACGGTTTTAAGTAAACGTGCTAGAAATACCGTAATCCGTCAACGAAGGTACGTTCGCGTACTGGTAACCTTAACTATGATATTTATGGTATGCGTGTATGTGCTATGTGAATTATATGTTATGTATTGTTATTATGATTGTTGGGTAATGGGATACGCATGTTAGAGGCCTAGGTGCCGCCAGGATACGGTTGTTAGGGGCCTATGTGCTGCTAGGGATCAAGAGGCCTAGGTGCTGCTAGGGTTACACTGCAGGGGGCCTATGTGTGTAGAATTGTCCGGAAAGTCTTCAACGGGTAAGTCTTTCGGTCATTAGTTTTTTAGTTGGGTAGTTAGTAGAATTATTAGATAGTTCTAGTAAGTAGGGAATGAGATTCCTACTATTGTTTTTAGGCCTCATTGCATTGAAAAATTCCTGACGAGGTAAAAACTTGGTAGGGATCGAGTACCTGAAAAGTTGTAGTTTTTATAGCTCTTTCAAAAATAGGGGTAGTAATGTTAGAATAGCCTTTAAATTTCGAGTATGATTGGGTATCATATGGGAGGGCTATTTTAGTCATTATTTTCAAGAATCATAATTGCGTCGAAGTTCTGGCGAATTTTCGGGAAGAAAATTTGTCAGAGTAACGAAGTGCTGGCGAAATTCCACCGATTAGGGGCTGTAACACTAACGCTGATGATTATTGAATGTATATATGCGTTGATATGTTGTGTAAATAGTTTGATGCCGAAGGCAAGGCTAGTCTATGTGGGTAAGCCAAATAGTCGCCGTGAAGTCGGTGAGGCCCCCATGATAGACACTTACCTGGTCATGCTATTCAGTGCTATATGAACCGTGTCTATGGAACCGTACTTAGATGCACCGTATCTATGGAACCGTACTTAGATGCATCGTGTCTATGGAACCGAACTTAGATGCACCATGTCTATGGAACCGTACTTAGACACACTGTGATTAAGGTATCGTACTTAGATCACTATTACGCTTTTATGTTGTTATTTAATGATCATGTACCGACTTGATCAATGTTGTAAAATTTGCAATACTTGTTGGACATATACTGTTTATAAGCATGAGGTTAATCGTTACCTGAGATCCAATGCGCTAAATTGGATCTCGCCTATAGCTTCAGTGGTTCTGGAGGACCGAGGGCCGAGAAGAGAAGCAAGCGAGCCACGTAGAAGATTCGGTTGAAGATCTCTTTCTGTTGTATACTACCTTTGAACCTCATGGGTTTTTGTACCGCTGTTGTATCCAGCCAGACTTACGGCATTTTATATGTACATATCAGTTAATCAATGCTCCGATGCTCTACTCTGATCATTTTGAAAGGATGTTTGAAAAAAAAAATTTATACTGCTTTTGAAAATTGGGTTGTTACACTTATGGTATCAGAGCAGTAGTCCTGGCATGAACTTGACTATGTTACTACGAACAGTTTGGTGCCGAAGGAAAGGCTAGCCTACGTGGGTATGCCATTGAGTCACCGTGAACTCGGTGAGGCCCCCATGGTAGACACTTACCTGGCCATTCTGTTCGGATAACGGAGTTATGTTCAAAAGCCTTTTAAACTTTGAGCATGTTTTGAAAATGAGTACTGATATAGCCCTGAGTAAATGTACTACCCTATGTCGGTATACCAGATTGAACTGGTGTACCATCCTGAATCGGTGTATCACTTTCTGTGGGAGCACCACTCTAGACCAGAGCTTAGAAGTGAAGCGGGGTCATGTCGGATGAAACTCCGGGACCAATAAGGATAAGTATATGTAGTATTTGACTCATGTAGAGGAACTTCTGATACGAAATTCCATACCCATGTTTGAGTAAACCAAATCAACGGAACCCTGGACGAGGGAAATATTTCGGATGCCTGTTCGTAGTACGAATACTAATTATGATAAGTCTATATGCAAAGTAGATGTTAGCGCGATAAAATCCGTGATATACTAATTGAAGTTTTCTTTGTATATCGGGCGTTTTCCCTAACGAGGGAGAGGGCTCTTATAAATGAACTCCAAGAGAGGCAGAATAGACAAGATCAACAAGCTGAACGGCAATTAGCAGAACGAAATGCTGAGGAAGAAAGACGAAATGCAGTGATAAAGGAGTCCGAGTTTTTACACATTCAACAGGGGCAGGAGGAGTCATTTGACGATTACTTCGCTCGTTTCACCAACCTGTCCCGATATTCGTCATATCTGAAGCGTGAGAACGACGAGAGCTGGAAGGCTGATAGGCTGGTCTACGGGTTAAAGTACGAAATCAAGGAAAACCTTGTCGTCTGGTGGTATTGGAGGCCTTGGAGGGTGTTTAAGGTCTAGAGTTCAAATCTTGTGTTTTATATATACATATCAGTTACTCAATCGCTCTGTTGCTCTACTCTGATGATTTGAAATGATGTTTTGAAAAAAAAAAATTTATACTGCTTGTGAAAAGTTGGGATGTTACATACAGCATACTAATAATCATCACAAAATTCTAAATTAAGAGCAACATATTGTTCAAAGTTTACCGTTTCTCTCAAAATACCTGAATAGCCTAAATTACCAAGAACATATGTATCTGCTTGTGGCGTGTGCCAGAGTATTTGCATTGTTGTTTCTTCTTTGACGGTGTGTATGGCATCGTTGGACCTACCGGTGGAAATATCTTCAGGGACGAGCTCCTGTTTCTGATATGTTCAAATCTAATGGCATTTCGGTTGTATATGCCGACATTATTGCCCGTGTATGTTTTTAGTTTTTTGATTGACCTTTTATATTTAGATGGACCTTGAAACTAAACTTTCGTTATTGATAACAGGTCAACACGGTTTTTGTTTGTGGCTACTTATTGCAGGCTGCAATAAGGGAGGGCATTGGTGCGTGGAAAAGGAAGAAGGACTGGGATTGGAAGACGAAGGTGGTGTTGTCGAGAAAGTGTAGACCAATGATGGAGCTGTTTAGATGTGACGATTTGGTGAAGAGGAAGGTGAGTGGTGGCAGTGGCGGAGCTAGGATTTTGTGTATGTCTATACAATTAGTGGGGGGAATTCGAGGATTCGAGAGTAGCACCCCCGAATTTTTTCTTTAAGGAAAGTTTTAAATGTATTAAAAAATAAAAGAATATAGATAAGATAACAAAAGAAAATTTTAACTTAACATAGAAAAATAATAATCTAGAGACATATTGATAACACTTGTAGCCGTACTAAAATGGGAACCCCAACGAGTGTCTCCAGGTCACTTTAAGGTTGTCTCCTGATTTAAACATTTTCCAGTTGGTATTTCGTCGCGAGCAATTCTTTCAACTATTAGCTCATATTGATTCATTTGAAGAATTTCCTTCTGCTTGCATGAACCCCCAACAACAGTAGCCATCTTTTGAAGCATGTCGAAAAATTCTTGAATTTTTTTGTGATGTTTTGTAATCATAAGTGCTAATTGTAACTGATGAGCACCCACATTTTTAAATTCTGATTGGACACAATTTCTCTTTTTTTCTCATTTATTAAGAAAAAAGGAATTTGTGTTTGTACTTGCACACACTTACAAATGTCATTGTTTGTTGGTTCCTGTAAGCTGGCTCTGCTAAGTAATAATGCAACGCAAAAAACGTAAAAAAATGTGTTACTACGCCCCAGGTAAGGATCGAACCTACGACTTTCTGCTTAGGAAACAGACGCTCTACCCAATGACCTACAGGTGTCGTAAATAATTAAAGTCAAAATTTTATATTTAAAGACTCAATAATATTTTAGTATTTTTGAATTTTTGCAAAACAAATATTTTTTATGTTGGCTAGCTTGTGGGTTTTTTATAAAAAAATAATTAATAATTATAATTTTTAAATATCATTATTTAAACTAAATCAAAACTTTTTAAATCAAATTAATAAATTGAATAATTGATGGGTCGGATTATTTTGTGACATCTACTACCTCCGTCCCTAATTATAGAAGCAATTTAACCGATTTTGGGAGAATTAAGGAGAAGAGTTAAATTAGTTAATTTTACTCATTTTCCTAAAATGTCCTTATATAAATTTAAAATGACACAAGTTACCCTAATTATAAGTGTTTCTAATTTTCCTTACGTTAGATATCCATGACATATTAGTTTATATATGTATATTAGTTGCTTTTTATATAGACATGTGTATACATATAGATCTAATTTTCTTTCCACACGCTTTCTAATTGAAATAATGCTCTTGTTATATAAACATATATGTGTGTATATATATGTGTATACATATAGATCTATCTACATACATAGAGACACACACTCATATATCTACACATATATATATGTTTATATATGTGTGTGTGTTCACACATATATATCTACACATATATATATATTGACACACATAAACACAAATATACATATATATGTAAACACATATATATAATGCTCCTAATAATAAGTATAAATAGGGGTATTATAGGAAAAAATTGACAAAAGTTAAAACTTGCTCTTATAATTAAGACCAAAACCAACTCCAAAATTTGCTCCTATAATTAAGGACGGAGGGAGTATATAATTGAAGTTGATCCATCGAATTTTCAGACAGGAGCAACATACATGTCATTTATTCATGATAGAGCATTCTTTACGAATAAAATGTACTTTACAATAACATTATCATTATAGGGAAGGCATTGATTACTAATAATAATTTTACGCGGTAATAGGGAGGTTGATAGTCACCGACTTCTTAATGGATAATGAAACTTTTTATGCACCATTTCAACGCAGCAAAATGCTGCATATATAGGTGGTTGGGCAAATTACATAATATTTTGTGATCAATTATATTATTGGTCCTCGTCCAAAGCTTAATACACACCCCTTCATCATCTAGTTTTAATTAACTCCATCTCTATGGTTGAAGGAGCGTTTAAATTAGGAAAAAATTAACAAATATGTTTTACATTCAGCATTAAGATTAATTCCATAATATTTTGTTTGTTAGGTTACGTTATGTCCCTTGCTTTAGTACATATCTTTCCAGGAGAAATCTTTTGAACTATTTTTTTCAGAGAGTAATGTAATCTGGGTTTGATTTTCAGTTGTTATCTTTTATTTAGATTGCTGACTCTTCACATAATCAAGCGAGTATTTCGCGAAACCATGAAGCTTTGGATGAAGGGTCATAGGGTTGTTCTTCTTGATGCCTCTATGTTATTTGAGTCCGAGATGGACCCACTGATAGACCAAACTATTGTTGTTTGGGTTGATCGAGAAGCACAGATTTGACGACTCAGGGCAAGAGGCAAAAGTGAGCAGGAGGAGGATGAGATGAATATGATAAATGCTGAGATGCCACTGAATGTAAAATGGAAAAAGGCCAACAAATTAATAGATAATAACACTGGTTCACATGTTAACTTGAATGAGCACTTTCAGGATATCTTTTATGAGTTCTCGAGACCCTTATCATAAAATCAGTGCCTACGTTCTTGGCTAGTAGTATTGAAGTTCATTGCTTTAGTCATCTGGGCTATTCTTTTATGCAGAGTCATAGGTAATATTGATGATATGTAGCTGCTTGCATTTGTTTTTTATTGTCAAGTAAATATTGGTGTCCCACTAGGTCTCTCTGATCTTGAGTTTGATTCCAAAAGGAGAAATTTGTGTTAGGAGGGGCAGTCACCAACCTCAAACCAAATACCACATGATATGTATATATTTATATGTGTGTGAGAGACTATTCCAATACCACTTGTAAAGCTTATAATCCAATAACACTGGTAATAACTATACATATGGAAGGAGAGGGAGGAAGGGATTGAGTGATAGACATACGAAAACAAAAGGGTTGTATGGTAGAATTAAGAAAATCACGAGAAGAAACAATGTAAAAGAAGACAAATTATAGTTGCAGTGAAATTGGTAAGATTTTGAAGAGAGCCATTTGTAATATATAGACTTTAATTCTTCTCTGATGTATGGCCTCTAATGTATAAATTAATTAATGAAATGAATTCCGCCCAAACAATATATGTTTCCATTATTAAAAAATTTATTGAAGAACAAATCACATTTGTTATAGATATCTAACCTAACTAATTTTATTAATCTTTGACAAATTAGTTATGTAAATCCTAGTTGAGAATTTCAGGCAATACTATACAATATTTTTAATAAAATATTAATTTTAACCCTTTTTATAAATAACCGTAAATTATAGGGTGAATGAGCAATTTTGCCAACCGACTATTAGGCCAGGAGCGCTGGGCACAAATAACTTTTAAAGGGACCAAAAAGGCCAACAAACAATTAAATGGCAAAAAAGTGGCTTGAATTTGGCCCATTGCCATCACTGACTTGAAACCAGATCATCCTTTTGTTCTTTAATGGGTTTTTAATCAGAAAATTTGATGCATCTTGTTTTTAGATTGAAACCTTGTTTTTCACCTTTGCAATCTATCACTTCTGCTAGTTTGTCTGAGTCCATTTGGGAGTTTTTCGTTATATTAATTAGAAGAATGCTTAACTTTTTACTTTAAAAAGGAAAATTGAGGAATCTAAATGTGGACATTTAGAGAAGGAAAGTTTTTTCTTCTGGATATTCCTAAACAGATTATTCAACAATGGCCGGATATTCCTTCATCAGATATATACTTGTATGTCATCTCTACACTCTGTTTTTCTGGATATTCCTAAACAGATGATTCGAAGGCTTAAAAAGGATGTTCTTTCTTCTCTTTTGAATACTTTGTGCTCTTTGAGAGCGGACAACGTTGTCAAAACTTTGGGCCATGTCAGTCATTTTATTAAGCGACTAACTAAGGATATGTTTGTTAGGGGGTGTTCAATTCATTAAAAATGAACAAAAAACTCATAGCTGTGTTATGCCTAATCTATCATGGCTCTCATTGATTAATTTCTTTTTTGTGCCAATGCTTACATTAGGTGATTTTAAAAATTTAATGCTTAGCTCAAGTTAGCATGAGAGATTTATCTTGAGTAATCAAGTAAGCGTAGATGAGTTTGACTTGGCCTAAAGACTAATAAAGCGAAGATGATTTGTTCTATACTTGCTGTTCTAAAATAAGATGATTTGTTCTTTAGAGCAGCTTATGATATGTTTGAATGCGGTGATGTCTCGGGTTCATGGCTTGAAAGCTGCAAAGATTGCAAAGTCAACATATCCATCTCTTGACCTTGCAGAAACTTCATCCCAAATTCTCTAGTAGGCTCTCTGTATGTGTTTTTTAATCTGTTTTTCAGGGGCTGAACATTTAGAGGAACTTGTGTCTATTATCATGCAAAGAATTGGTAATACCACCGATGGAGAACGTCCTCGATTATAGTGTGTAATGCAAATTTAATTTCCTCCTTTTTTATTTGTGGCATATGCATTTGATATAGTATTGACTCTTTTTGTTGGTGTCTAGTATGAGGATGATGAAGGTGATAAAATTCTTCTTGAAACCGATGGTGATTTTGTTGTTCTTGTTAACTATGCTAGATCAATTGGAGTGAAGGTAAACATGTGTATGCTTTTGTTAGCTCTTTCATTTGGTGATTAGTCTTCTATGAATTGATGATTCAGGTAATGTTGTAACAGGCGCTAAATGTTGGTTTTGCGAAATATACGACTTTGTAATGTTAGTTTTGCGAAAGATAAGAGGGTAAAGGCGTTAGAAGAGAAGGTGAAGGAGCAAGAAAAGAAGAGGAAAGAGCAAGGAGAGATGCTTAATGAGATGTGGGCACTGATCCAGTCTCTATTGAAGAACAAGGGTATGAGAACTCCCAGTGGTGATGACGATAATAGTGATAATGATGATCAAACTGTTGCTATTTAGACTTTTTTTTTACTTCATTTTGAGACATTATAATTTGTAATATTTTGTTTTTGGTATGTAAACTCTTATGATAGTTACAATCTATTTTTATGATATACAATTCATTTTATTTTCTAAATTTTTATATATATTTTTATGTATTTTTTATATTTTTTCTGATTTTTTATATTTTTTTTCAAAAAAAAAATGGAATTTGCAAGGGAAATAAGTCCCTCGCAAAATCCTGGATTTTGCGAGGGAAAAGCCTTTCCCTCTCAAATTTTGCGACGGAAAAAAAGTTCCTCGCAAAACTCGAGGATTTTGCGAGGTAACTTTTTTCCCTCGCAAAATACATTTTTGCGACGGAAAAAATGATTTCTCCGTCGCAAAAATGGTTTGTGAGGACATTTTTTGCGACGGACTATTTTCCGCCGCAAACCATTTTTGCGACGGAAAATGCCCTTTTTGAGACGGAATTTTTCCGCCGCAAAAAACAGTTTTTTTAGTAGTGCTGGTTTCTGAGTTGACCCGGTGTCAACTCGGCCAACTCGGTCTAACCCGGCCGAGTTGACCGAGTCTCATTGATTTTTTTAAAAAAAAAATAAAAAATAATGTCGCTTGAGAAATAGAAGGAGAAGAAGAAGGGATTTGAAGACTGAAGAATCACTCCATCCGTGAAACATTTTTCAACTCCCCCACCATCCAAGGTCGTCTCCATCACCGGTCATCTACCTCAAAGATCGTCTCCATCGAGTCAATAAAAAAAAGATGGAGAAGCAGAAGAAAACAGAGATCAAGTGCGATGGCGGCGGCGACAACAATCAGACCAAGGGTATGTTATCCTTCTTCGCCGACCAAGGAGAGGTCGCTGGCGATGAACGTTGAGGGCGACGGAAGCTATGGGCATGGAGGTTGTGTTGGCGATGGAGGGAGTTTTTCTTTCATGAGTGAGAAAGATGAGAATGAGATCGTCGTTTGAGTGCTTGCTGAGTCAAGAGGGAGGAGGTAAGTGGGAATAGTTTAATGTATGACTCCATTTCAAATTCAATATTAAATAATAAATATTCACCAATAAACTTGCCTCGGGATATGAAGGGTAATTGAAAACCTTTCAGAAAGCTTTTGTTATTTCCTACTAGTTCAAGTAAAGCTGATCAGCCACCTAAACTTCTGCCATTAGTCACATCAACCAAGGCGTCAATGATCTTTCTTTTTTCTTTTTAAATATCAATATAATATTATTTATTTTAATTATATTATATTTTTTTAATTAACCGGTTTAACCCCGGTCTAACCGGTCTGACCCACTGACCCTTAACTCAGTACCTCCACCGGTTTAGTGATTGGTCCGGTTTTCAAAACCTTGACGTATTGTGTATCCTCATACTTCCATTTGCAAATAATTTTCTTAAAAGCGAATATAAAGATCTAAGACTAATACTGTAATACTCTAAAATTTGACTTTGGGTAAAAATCATAAATTAAGAAATAATACCTATTAAAAATATGTGGATATGTGGTCTCAAAAGAATGTTGAATTTATCTAATTTTCTAAAGGGAAATTTCTTGGAAATTAGGAAAAATTAGTGATGTATCATAAATGACCAAAATTCCCTTGTGGGCATAAATGACTTAAGGAAATTATGAAAAAATCCTTAGAGGCGATAAAATAATTATTAAAAATTATAGAGTATGTTGTCTCTAATTTAGACAATTTTTGGGATTTATTTCCTTGGGAAATAGTGAGATATAAATTAAAAAGTATTCCGGGATCATTGTTGACCCCGTGATTTTTAATATTTTATGTAGAACATAAAATACCAATATAAGTCCAATTGTTGTGAGGAAATAATTATTTCTAAATAAGAAAATTATCAACAATTGGTGGGGGATTAATTAAGTAATTATTGGCAAATTACTTAAGTATAAACAAAGGAAAATCCATAGATAATTATGTAGAACTCTATAATTAATGGTTTATGGCTAGAAATTAGCATAAATATATTTGCTAATTAATTGGAGAATGTTGAGGAAAAATAGTGAGATTAAGTAATTTTGAGCTTAAATACAAGTATGGACCAATAGGAAATTTTGTGAAAAATTATGTAAAAATAATTAAAATAATAATTAAAATAATTAATTTAAAAATAAAATAAAAATATATAATAATATGTGTGTGTGTGCCGACATGGTGTGATGAGTGGAAGAAGAAAAATAAGGTTGGATGAAAAATTGAAACTCTTAATTAATAATTAATTAAGTGTAAATGTAACATCCCAACTTTTCACAAGCAGTATAAATTTTTTTTTTCAAAACATCATTTCAAATCATCAGAGTAGAGCAACAGAGCGATTGAGTAACTGATATGTATATATAAAACACCGTAATTCTGGCGGAATACAACAGCGGTATGGTAACCGAGTATTTCAAAAGTGATACACAACAACAAAAGGAAAGCTTTCACCGAACAACAAAATAGAGTCTTCACCGGGTCTTCTACTCGGGTGCTTGCCTCTCTCCTCGGTCCTTGGTCCTCCCGATCCGGATGCTATGTTAAGAGCCGAGGTCCATTGCAATCGGACCTCGAGTAACAGTTAACCTCATATTTACATATACAAGATATGGACTACGACAATCATAATCAATAGTATAAAAGCACATAGTACAAGCATCTCCCAAACAGCGTATCCCTAAAAAGACATAGGCCCCTGCAGGTGTAACCCTAGCAGCACCTAGGCCTCTTGATCCCTAGCATCACATAGGCCCCTAACAACCGTATCCCGCGGCACCTAGGCCTCTAACATGCGTATCCCATTACCCAACAATCATAACAACAATACATAACATATAATTCACATAGCACATACACGCATACCATAAATATCAGAGTTAAGGTTACCAGTATGCGAACGTACATACCTCCGTAAACCGAACAGAATGGCCAGGTAAGTGTCTATCATGGGGGCCTCACCGAGTTCACGGCGACTTAATGGCTTACCCACATAGACTAGCCTTTCCTTCGGCACCAAACTGTTCTAACATATTTGCATTCAATAAACATACCATAACAATACACATATCACATATATGCATACCATAAACATAAGAGTTAATGTTACAGTACGCGGACGTACCTTCGTTGACGGTATTCTGGCACGTTTTACGGAAAACGGTCGTTTTGATAGAAAACAGCGAAACATCCTGTCGGACAGCGCATTTTGCCCCTATACCCCTAATTGGCGGAATTTCGCCAGCACTTCGTTACTCTGACAAATTTTCTTCCCGAAATTTTGCCAGAACTTCGACGCCATTTTGATTTTAGAAAATAAAGACTAAAATAGCCCTCCCATATGATACCCAATCATACTTGAAAATTTAAAGGCTATTCTAGCATTATAACACCTACTTGTGAAAGAACTACGAAGACTAAAAGCTCAGACGGAAAACTTACCCAGAGCTTCGCGCAGAATTTCCCGAGCTCCTCTCTCTTCTTTCTCTCTCTAAATCAGCTCTTGCTTCTCAAATGTGAGAAAAACCAAAGGGGAGGGGTGGGTATTTATAGAAAAAGGTGTAGGATTTCTACGTCGGATCAACTTTGTGAGAAGCGATCCGGACCGTCCAAAGCAACTTTTCAAAAACCCTTTTCCCTTCTTTGCATTCACACTTGAACGAAATTCAGGCCCAAAAATAAAGGGTTTGGCCAATGGGAGGTGGCCACGTGTCACCTTCCAGAAGCTTTCATACCGATTTCTCCGATCGGTACCCGATTCGCGTGATTTCGGAAAAATCTCAAAATTCTGGATTCATATCTCTGAAAACATATTCTCACTTAGTAGAAATGTCCAATTTAACCTATATTTTGATTCCATATAGGGCTCCAACAGTCCAGTTGAGTCTTTCTCGAAAAACGTGTCCGATTGCGTCTGGTTTCAGAACGCATTTCTGAAAATACCAACTTCTTCAGAAAAATTCACTGATTCCAAATATGTCAAAATAAATTCAAACTCATGCCTAGATGTTGAGTTAGAATTTATTTTCCTTATATCCAAAAATATACCTATATGCATTTTTCCCTATTTTGTTTTATTAGGAAATGCACAAACGACTTCAATTTTTCTCCTAAGAGTATAACGGAAGACAAAATTCCACCGATCATTATTTTTCCCTGACTTTGGAAATCCCATTCCTAGATCTCTAGATAGGATCCGTTTCCTAATTATTAAATTACTATTCACCCTTTTTCACTTTAATTAATTATATTGTATAATATATGCAACTTGCAACAATAATTTTCATTTCATTTTTCATTTTTTTTTTTATTTTCTGCCCATTTTTTTCGTTTTTTTATATATTTATTTTTGATTTAATTATTTAATTAATTATTTAATTAATTAAATAATTATTTTTACATAATTTTTATAGAATTTTCCCATTGGTCCATTCTTGCATTTAGGCTTAAAAATACCTAAACTCAATTATTTTTCTCAAAATTTCCAATTAATTAGTAAATATACTTTTACTAATTTTCAACCATTCTCCACTAATTTTTGAGCTTTACATAATTATCTATGAATTTTCCTTTGCTTACGCTTAAGTAATTAACCCAATATTACTTAATTACTTTCTTATCAATAGTTGATAATTTTCTTAATTATAACACCTCATTACCTCATAACTTTTACACTGACACATTTGTTTCCATGTGTTCTGTATTATCTTAGTATCTACGGGGGTATTTCGGTCATTTCCTTACTTTTTGAGTATTCTTCTACAATTTCTCCAAGTTTGTAACTTAATAAATTACCTAAATTAGGGACAATATCATTCCCTATTTCAAATAGATTTTTACTTGCTTCCTTTATAGCTTTCACAGGGTATTTATAACCCATAATGTATTTAGGGACCTATATGCAATTTTCAACATTTTAGGGACCTAATTGCAATTTATCTAATTTCAAGAGAAATTACCCTGACAACAAGGTAAACTCAATACAAGGTGCTCGAGACCTCATATTCACCTATTTTTAATAGGTATTATTTACTCATTTTATGATTTTTACCCTAAGTCAGATTTTAGGGTATTACAGTAAAAGTAGAAAAAATAAATAAACTCCGATGGAGATCGGATCCTATCTAGAAAACCATGAACAAGATTTCTAAAGTCAAAATATAATATTGATGAGTGGATTTTTATCCTGAATTGAGCCGCACTGAGTCGTTTCCGAGATCGGTAGAAGAAGTTAGTAATAAGACGAAATAGGGAAAATCTGAGAAATAGGCAGATAGTCATAAAATTAGGATTTGAACAAAATAAATTATAACTTAACATTTGGAGATGAGTTTATGATTTTCTGGACATATTTGGAATCAGTGAATTTTTGTCCAGAAGTTGATGATTCTAGAAGTTCGTTCCGAAACCGACAAGTTTTTCCGTAAAACTTCCGCAGGACCGTTGGAACCCTGTATGGAATCAAAAAGTTGTTTGGACCAGACATTTCTAATAATGAGTGAGAACATGTCTTCAAAGTTATAATTCCGAATTTCTGTGATTTTACGCGATTACGCGATTCGGACATCGATCGGAGATTCTACCGGCAAAAGCTTCTGGAAGCAGGACACATGGCATCTTGTGATTGGTCAATGGATGCCACCTAAGGGAGGAGAGATTTCGGCTGCCACATGGATAGGAAGAGATCATGACACCTTGCAAAGTGCGATCCTACGGTTGTTATTCGGTATGAAAAAGGCATGAATAGTGTCAACATTTTGCCTATAAATAAGAGGCCTTGCCTCTTCATTCTTCACACCATTCCCTCTTGTGATTTCGAAATTAGAGAGAGGTTTTAGAGAGAGGAGCTATGGAGAAAAGCTGTAGCGAAGCTCTGGGTAAGTTTCTCGGTACTTAAGCTTCCGTAGTTCTTTCGGTAGTTAGAGTAGAAATGCTATATTAGTCTTTAATCTTCCAAGTATGATTAGATATCATATAATAGGGGTATTTTAGTCATTATTTCGAAAATTATGGTGGGGTTGAAGTTCTGGCAAAATTTTGGAAGATTAGAGTTAAAATAGCGAAGCTCTGGCGAAATTCCGCCAATTAGGGGTATCAGAGGCAAAATGGTAATTTTTACCTAAAATTCCTGTTATGATGTAAATCATTAATTTATATAATTTATATTTCGAAAATTATGTTGGAGTAGGAGTTATGTTGAAATTTTGGAAGATTAGGGTCAAAGTAACGAAGTGCTGGCGAAATTCCGCCGATTAGGGGGTCAGGGGTAAAATGGTCATTTTGACTAAAAATGTCCGTCGTAATGATAGATCCTTAAAAAATACGTTGTTATGTTGATAGGATATCCTTGATTATGTTCTGACCTACTGTCGTGCCGTATACCGACAGAAATACCGATTTCCGTCAACGAAGGTACGTTCGCGTACTGTAACACTAACTCTGATGTTTATTGTATGCATATATGTATATTGTCTGTACTCCGACTGTACTATTGTCTGTCATGCCTATTGTTTGTCATGCCTGTACTCTGACTGTACTATTGTCTGTACTCCGATTGTACTATTGTCTGTCATGCCTGTACTCTGACTGTATTATTGCATGTACTCTGATTGTACTATATATTGTCTGTACTCTGATTGTACTATTGTCTGTACTCTGACTGTACTATTATCTGTACTCCGAATGTACTACTGTCTGTCATCCGACTGTACTACTGTATGTCATTCGACTGTACTACTGTCTGTCATCCGATTGTATTGTTTTTGCCATACATATCTGATATGTATACCCTATGTCTAACCGTAGTAAATGTTGCCAAAATTCTATGAATGTCTGTCGTACATATATGGTGTATATAAACATGAGGTTAACCGTTACCTGAGGTTCGATGCATGGACCTCAGACCTTAATATAGCTTCAGGGTCGGGTGGACCAAGGATCGAGGAGAAGGACAAGCAGCACGCCTAGGAGTCGCGGCTGAAGACTTCTTTCTGTATTACTTTTGAAACACTCTTGTACCGCTGTTTAACAGCAAGACATGCTACCATGGTTATTTTAATATATATATCAGTTACTCAATCGCTCCGGTACTCTACTCTGATGTTTACAAATGATGTTTTAAAGAAAAAAAATTTATACTGCTTGTGAAAACGGGATGTTACAAATACAAATAATTCAAATTACTTAAAATTTGATGCTTCAAAACGTCAGAAACAATAATAACACACGTTTCCCAAAAACTCCTTAACATCTAACTGGTAATAAATTCTTCAAAGTGATTACAAAGCTGCATACATGGTGGAAACAGCATAACTTGATAATGACTTCCAAAGGTTGCTTCAAAAGCAAGAAAAATTAAAAACATAACTGCCCAAAACACTCTATATTCTTGAAAGTGTCTACATAGCTGCATCTTTGATGGAAACGCCATAACTTCATAATGACTTCAAAAGGGATGTTAGTATATTACTTCAGGTAATAAGTTGAATATTCGTATGCTACCGTTTTATTTGGTCACCATTCATTTCAAGCACTTCCTGAGCATTCATTGCCGTTCATTTTAGAGGTTCGAAGGCGATGCAGTTTCAAATGGAGACAGCATGGTGTCAATGGCTCATGAAGAGTGTTTTACCGCCATAAAATAACAAACCTTTATTTTGAATTTCGTGTCAGTTAGAACAAAAAACACTACCAAGTGCACAAAAATTGCAACGAAGGCGTTCCATCTTAACCCAGAATAATGCAACAATCACATCGTTTGTGCGTAGCTAATGGAAGCCCAGAAGGCAGAAGTGCCTTTGAAACAGCAGTGGAATGGATTGTCACCGTGAATATTTTGAAAACTTCATTAATTAATATATCGAGCTCGTGCCTGTTTGGATCAGCAGCAGAAACTACTTTCCAACATAATTTACAGTATACATAGTAAGTCTATAAGAAGAGTTTTGTCTGAAGGTTAACATAGAAAAATTAAAGTAAATAGGATAATAGCTCCGGATGAAGAGTGCTATTATCTTTTTCATTAATGGGTGAATACAATATCATACAAAAAGACAGCGATGACCTTGGAATAAACAAACCAACTTGAGAACTTGAGAGAAGGAGGTCACATCCCATACGGCATGGTAACGTTCTGAAGAATGTTGTGCACGCTACATCAATGGCGATTTTCTCGACACTAGGGGAACAATTAGTAAATGAAAAAGGGAAAATTACGTGCAGGTCCCAATAAGGATCAGAAATAAATACAATTAGGTTCCTTGAAATCACCAAATTACACAGAAGTTCTTAGGGATTTTTTTGATATTATTTGTATTAACAACAGGAAGTGCCATATTTACAACAGAAAGTGTCATATTTACAACAACATTTAAACACCTGACCATTTATAACAGAAAAAGCTATATTTACAACAGAAAGTGTCATATTTACAACAACATTTAAACACCTGGATTTTATTTCAAACTCAAGTCCCTAAACGTACAGAGGTCATTTACAACAGAAAAAAAGATATATTTACAACAGGAAGTGCTATATTTACAACACCATTTTGTTGATATTATTTGTATGGAAACAAAATCCATGAATATTTTGTTGTACCTGGATTTTGTTAAATGTACCTGGATTTCATGAATATTTTGTTGTAAATACGACATTTCTTGTTGTAAATATGGATTTTTCTGTTGTAAATGGCCCGATTTTAAATTTTATTGTAAATATAGCACTTCCTGCTGTAAATATAGTTTTTCTGTTGTAAATGACCTCTGTACGTTTAGGAACTTGAGTTTGAAACAAAATCCAGGTGTTTAAATATTGTTGTAAATATGACACTTTCTGTTATAAATATAGCTTTTTCTGTTGTAAATGATCAGGTGTTTAAATGGTGTTGTAAAATATGACACTTTCTATTGTAAATATCACATTTCCTGTTGTTGATATAAATAATATCAAAAAAGTCACTAGGAACTTCTGTGTAATTTGGTGATTTCAAGGAACCTAATTGTATTTATTTTTTATCCTTGGGACTTGCACGTAATATTCCCAATGAAAAATAACCGACTTGATTGACCAATACGGTGAAGACTTTTATTCTTACCACAATGAGGCATTATTAATTACGTTCATTGGGAAGTGGTTGGAGATGAAGGGAAATATATAAACATTTTTCTCTCTTGGGGTAAGTCCTTAATATAAGCCATTTTCTTTTTGTGTCTCAATATTTAAACTAATTTTTCCTTTTTATATATTCATTTTCTTTCATATTGTTTACTCATTCTCTCTCCTATTTATTTTTCATAAATAGGGCATCTTTAAAAAAATATGACATTTTTAATATATTTATTGTTTTTACGTAATATTAACCGTTAGTTTTTTGTGCGCAATGAGAAAAAGGTTGCTTGAAATTAAAATCTTGTTATATTTTCAAAAAAGGATCTTGTTATATTAAAAACAATATTGGGAGGATTTGGATTTGAAATTGAAATCTGAAAAATGAGTAGATGAAAGGTATGGGAATTGAGAGAATCATGGGAATAAAAGATTTTTTTTTTTTATGCGTAAGTAAATTTAATTAATACATAATATAAATTTATTAATAATTAATAAATATATTTTACTCCACTGATCATACGTCCAACCACCTTCTTTATTAAAAAAAAAAAAAACATTATCGTCAAAGCCAATACCGATTAAGAAAAAATAATTAAAAAAATCTTAAACCCACTTCTCATTTTTTTCAAATCTAACTCAAAAAAAAAAAAAAATCTCATTTTTTTTCAGAGTATCAGAAGAAAATTTATATTGTTATTAGGCCGAAAATTTATATTGTTTTCGTAGTTTCTCTGTTTGTGTGTGGCTTGTGGCTTGTTGCATTGTTGTTACTTCTTCCATTGGTATGTTCTTCTTGCTTTTTCTGAAATGTTTCTGCAATTCATAGTCTCTCTGTTTGTGTGTGGCTTGTGGCTTGCGGCATTGTTGTTACTTCTTCCATTGGTATGTTCTTCTTGCTTTTTCAGAAATGTTTCTGCAATTCATAGTCTCTCTATTTGTGTGTGGCTTGTGGCTTGTGGCATTGTTGTTTCTTCTTCCATTGGTATTTTCAATCGATTATATTGTTTGATTTGGTCATCCGGATATTAAAACCTTGCGCCCTGTCCTTCTGTATTGAGGTTCTTCGAACTTGCGTTTTCTTTCACGTCATTTTTGTAATTCTTCGAACTTGCGTTTTCTTTCACGGCATTTTTGTCATGTGAAAGTTGTATCACGTCGGCGTTTTATAATTATTTGTTTTTAAATAAGTGAAAAAGAGCAAAGCAAGGATTCATCGACGGGAACAATGAGACGTATTGTTGGACTTACCGATGGAATAGCTTCAGGGACGAGCTCTGTTTCTGATATGTTTGAATCTCATGGCATTCCGGTTGTATATGCCGACGATGTTGCTCGTGTATGATTTTAGTTCACCTTTTAAAGTTAGTTGCGGTTTTTGTTTTATACTAAATGAATGACTCTGTTTGTTTGTGGTTACCTAGGCTGCACTAAAGAAGGTCACTGGTGTGTGGAAAGAGGTTGTTGCAGCTTTCGGACGGCAAATTTTAAGCCGTAATGGGGACGTTGACTAGCACAAACTAACTGTTTCTTCTGATCAAGATAGACGACGCTGTCTTGATGAGTAATGGAATCTTTTGAACTATTTTTTACCGAGTGTAATGGGACCGTGTTTGATTTTCAGTTGTTATCCTTTTCTTTTAGATTGCTGACTCCTCACATAATCAAGGGAGTATTTCGCGAAACCACCAAGCTTTGGATGAAGGGTCATAGGGTTGTTGTTCTTGACGCCTCTATGTTATTTGAGTCTGGGATGGACCGGGAGATGGACCAAACTATTGTTGTTTGGGTTGATCAGAAGACACAAATTCGACGACTCAAGGCAAGAGGCAAAATAAGTGAGCAGGATGCGATGAATATGATAAATGCTGAGATGTCTCTGGATTTAAAGAAGAATAAAGCTAAAAGAGTGATAGATAACACTGGCTCACAAGTTTACCTGAAGAAGCAGTTTGAGGATATCTTTGATGAGGTCTCGAGACCCTTACCCTGAAATCAGTGTCTCCGTTCCTGGTTGGGAACATTGAAGATCATCGGTTTAATTATCTGGGCTGTTCTTTTATGCCGAGAGTCTAATGTCATAATGATGACATTCATCTGCTTGCAAGGGTGGATCCAGAAAAATAGTGAGGAGGCACCATTGGCAGGGGATGCGGGGGTTTGGAGGTAGCGCCCCTGAAATTTTTTTTTTAAGGAAATTTTTAAACGCATTAAAAAAAAAGAATATCAAAAAAATATTCATGAAATCAAGTGAATATTGATGATGTAATAAGAGGGGCAATTATTTTAAAACCTATCATTTAAAAAAGTAAGGCTAAGTGCGGTTAGAAATGCAGCTAGATAAATTACAATGAAAATGGGCACTCAATAAGTTCAAGTACTTATATTTTAATAACAAAAGTATATTACAATAAAAATAATTACAATGTCATCCTTCTAAGCTTTATTTTTTGGAATTCCATCATAATTGTCTTATTATCAATGCTATCAAATATATCTTTTTCAATATAAGACACTAAACAATCATTCAACCATTCATCTCACATCTGATTATGAAGTGCAATCTTGATGTATTAAGGATAGACACTAAACAATCCTGCAATCATTTAAATATGTATTAATTTTTTTTTTTTTTTAAGTTTCCCAAATTTAAGTGCCCCCTCTCCTATACCTCGGTCTGCCAATGTCTGCTTGTTTTTTATTTACGTAGTGAAGTACATATTGATGTTTTGAATTTTCCAACAGATACTGAAATTTTCTGGATCGAATATGTGTATTTTTGTTTTTCCTGACTCTAGATAATATTCGGTTTGTTAATAAGCACTCCAATGTGGTGAAAATCATTTTATTGAGAAAGTTTCTCAATAAAATGATGAGTGTAGAGGTTCAATACATGATATTTTTAGCTTTATTTGACATATTTGTAATATCATGTTTTGTTTGAAAGATGTACAATTAATTGAGTTGCTGGTGTATGAATCATGTGTGAGACTTTTCCCAGTAGTATGCCAAGGAACAAAAGCAAGGGAAGCAGATTTGAATGTTTTTCCCTTTTGTGGTTTATTATGCATCATTATTGGCGGCTTAAGAATCAGTTCTGAAGCTTACACTAGCAAGTGTCTTTATTAACTGGTGAGCTTGTTTCAATTTCTTTTGTCTCTTACCTTTATGAAATTTCAAATTTGATCTCTCTTCTTCAAAAATCATTTGTTAAATTCTCTCTCTCTCTCTCTTTTTCCCCCCTTCAAAGCATGAACAAGGAAAATAAGCATTTTGAGGCAAATTATTTTTCTTAAATGAAAACTCTGATTCAAAATTTCAATTAGTGGATTCCAAATAACCTTTTTTTTTTTCCTTCCAAATAACTAATTTTTCTTACTATGTTAAGTATATCAAATAATATAACTTTTACGGGTCAGGTTTTTTCAATCACTTATTTTCTCATCATCTCTCATAATAATCTATAAATCATGTCCAATCAATATAAAAGGTCATATCATCATGTTATACATACTCCTTAGATTTTTCTCTCATTTTCCCAATCAACGGTCCAGATGAGCTCATGAAAAAATGGATTATGAGAGAATCTCTTTCCAATTTTTACTCACTTTCAATCTCATTTTCTTTGGCATTTTAATTTTATTTTTCCCATACTTTTGGCGCGTGCAAAACATGATAGTTCCTTGATCCTTTTTAATGCAATGGATGACAATAAAGGTATTCCACCCCATAATGCTAGTCATGAATTCGACCCCATTTGTAATTTTAGACCGTTTGTATCTACTCTTAATTAAAAAAAAAAAAACATTATTATCTACATCTTGACTCAGTAAAATGAGGGATACCTTCCTCAGTTATTAATTTCCTTGACTGTATTAGAAATTTTACTGTAATTTTAAATGAGGGATACCTTCCTCAGTTATTTTATGTTTAGATTTGGTGAAAATCCTTTAATCAGAGGAAAACACTTCATAACATTATTTGATTTGTACCTCACTATTTAGAGTAAATACCCTTTTAGGTCCCTGGAAAAACACGCTCTACCCATTTTGGTCCCTGAGTAAAAAAAATGTCATTTCGGTCCTTTTTAGGGACTAAAAATGATTTTTTGGGAATTTGTGAGGGATTGAAATGCCCACAAAAATGACTAAAAGGACTAAAAGGGACCTTTTTTTACTGTTTAAGGACTAAAAATGACATTTTTTTTACTCAGGGACCAAAATGGGTAGCGCGTGTTATTTCAGGGACCAAAAAGGGTATTTACTCCACTATTTATTTTCAGACAACTACAACCCTGAATACTTGCCGGTAGAATTTACAAGTTGACTCAGTAAAAAAAGAAGGTAAGAACTGAAATTTTTGTCAAATTTCAAGGATCCTTCAAGTACCAACGAAACACTTATAGAGTAGTAACAAGATAATTAGCA
The DNA here is from genome assembly GCA_025563575.1 of Acacia pycnantha. Taxonomy (NCBI): domain Eukaryota; kingdom Viridiplantae; phylum Streptophyta; class Magnoliopsida; order Fabales; family Fabaceae; genus Acacia; species Acacia pycnantha. Next base: position 3,626,234 of record JAMWYP010000003.1, on the reverse strand, counting down.
GGCACTTTAAGAAAGAGTTAGATTTGTATGATCGAAAGATGCCCAAGAGACTTCTCCTCCTTTGCCAAACAGAGCATAGAGATCATTTAAGAAGAGATCTGGTGAAATGTTCCCTGGCTGTAGCCAATGCTTGGCTTATTGTCTGCTAAAAACACCCAAAAAAAATTACAACTCTAATAATGGAGTTCCAATTCCAGTTCTTTTCTAAAACACAATTCAAAAGAAGGTTGTAGAACATACCTGTTCAGATAATGAAACGCTAGAATCTAGACTAGTATTTGCAGCTTTTTCAGCTATAACATTCGGATCAGTTTCCAGTATTATACTGCACCATATAAAAAAACAGAATAGATGTGCTAAATTCTAATACAAATGAAATGTATAGCTACTGAAATTACAATGGCAGATGAAAGTTACTACTAATAATTAAAAGAAAATATCTTCCATCAACAACGGGAGCTTGATTCCACAAGATGACACTAGAAGAATAACAACCTGTTTGGTTTGAAGGGAGGGTATGGGAGACGATGAGAGGATATTAACCAAATTACCATTAATTAGAAAAATATTCCTTTTTATTGAGAGTGTATTTTTGGAATATTGAAAAAATTTCATGGGCAATTTGGTCAATATGAGGTAAAAAATTTATCTCCCCTCCCCTCAAACCAAACACCCCCTAGTACCCTGAATCATATCTGAGGTTCTCTTAAGACTAACCAAGAAGCAGTTTGTCTTAAAGACACCACTGTGAATTTTACCAGAGAGTCACACACAAGACCTAAAGGAAAGCCATTTTAGGAGATGTAAACTGATGAAAATGTGGTAAAGTTTGCAACAGAAACACAGTGAATTCAAACTCCATTCCAACAGGGAATACCAAATGGAAATTTTGCCAGATTTTCTTTTTGTTGTTACATTGCACCACATAAAATCCATACTACATTCTTATTCAAGACTCTAAAGCAATCAAATTCTAAGAATTTGACGACCAACATTGAAAGCAACAAATTCTACCATGATTATGTTCCTTGCTATCAATGCGAAAGTTCACAGAAGTTTTCTCTTTATCAATCTCGCTAGTCTCTAATGTCATACTTTGTAGTTTTTTTCCTTTACTTTTTGTTTTTATTTGACGTTTATTTTTTGGGATGAAAAAGTATTGGCAGAGTCTAACAAATATGTCAATAAAAATGTATTTATCATACCCGCCATCAACAATTTCATCAATACATAATAGAATGAGATCCAAGTTCTCAAGAGCTTCACTCTTTTCCACCCTGCCTCTGAACAAAAACAAGGGATGACAATATCAAGTCAGAAATCAATGCATCCATTGCGCCAGTTTATAAGACAAGACCTTACATGTACATGTATAAATAGTTAAGAACAAGAAAAGGACCTTAGCAGAAGACCAACAGCATCAAAAAAACCTTGCAGAACTGTGGCCAAGATAATCTCATTTTCATCCTCACCACCAGTAACAAAAAAGTGAAGGTCTTGGACAAACTTGTAAACCACAATGTAATTCTCAAAGATTGTTATTTCCGCTGTAAATAAAAGCATATAAAAATACTGAAGATGAAATTGTTATACTTATAGAGTAACATCATAAAGAAAGTTGTAAATTGCTATCTACTCCAATAATACGTATATTTAAAAAAACAAATACATTAAACTAATTTTTATTATTAGAACAAAAATTGGACGACAATAGGAACTGAACTCTTGGCATTCTGCTAAAAAACAATATCATTAAGAGTGATGTAGTTAATACTAAAAGAGAACCAACATGAGACAAGTTTCAGTTCAAATGGAAAAAGCAAGGAACAGGGTAAACAAGCTCTTTTGTGATACAATAGGTCACATGGAGATGGAAAGGGATCACCCACCTTCTGTTCGGGCATTGGTCTTCTGAGTCTTGTTGAATATAGCTTTCTCAAAAGCCTCCTTTGCACTATTTGTTGGCCAGTCATCTGAGTAATATTTAACAGCCACACGTTTCCCTTCAGAATCGAGAAGAAGAATGTTTTTCACAGAAGGACATGAATCCTAACAAAAGCAGGTAAAAGATCAAAGTTAGAACACAACAAACCATTTTTTCCTGCTTTTATAGGTCAAGATAAATAGTAGAGAATATGGATCATAATGATATTGGCCATACTGGCCATACTAGCAACAGAGCAGGGCCATGCATTGTGGCAATACAAATTTCAAAATGTCACCTTGAAGCATGTTCTACATGTACCATCTATTCTAAGAAACAGATAATTGACATAGTGTACAGAACAATAAATTATATACACAGATCTTCTAGATCTCCAATCATGATAGTTAATAGTTATAACTCTAAATATAGTTCATAGTGCCTAGGTTGCCTACTGCATCAAAATCAAAACAAAAAAAATCTGTATTCAACTGATCCTGATCAAGATATATATGCCAGAAGGTTGTAAAAAAGAAATAAACACCAAAGAGGCATAACATTGCATACAAGTAAAATTTCCCCACATTTCATTCTAATAAGAACTCAAATAACATATAGCTGGCCTAGGTAGCTTTAAATCCAGATTACCTGTTTGCAACCTATTGAAAAGTAACATAAATGTTCCAAGTTTTTATCTTAAGAAACACCATCAGTGATATAACAAATTATTTGGCATTCCAACCCCATGGTAATCACTAAGAGTACGGACCCCCCAAAAAAAATCCTGTCCAATAGAACAGACCATATGATTTACCAATAGATCATGTATGAAATAACTCATGCAAATATTAAATCGCAGAGAACAATCCACAATCTCAGTATCAGAACCTCCAGTCATGCTATAATATGCAAATCGGCAAGCAAAACCATTTAGCACGCTCAATTTATCTACATAGTATCATTTGTACATGATCTATTCAGGCATCGAAATAAAACTAATTAGCAAACTCAGATCTGCATCGTTGAGTTCACACCCATGCGCCAAAAGCGCAACTGAAACAATTAATCAAGAAAAAGGGGATGATTCGATCCACAAACCAAGCATGCGAGGAGACATTTAGAAGGAAATTCAATGTTCGGCGTAATCCAGAACAAGAGATGCCCAAAATAATCGAAAAAGGCATAAGCAACCAGTGAACTTACGAGGTCCTAAGACACAACTTGACTTTGACAGAAGGTGAATTAGTCACAGAAAGAGAGCTTACTGTGTGTGGACGAGACATTATCTGCAAAATTCGCCGACGTCGTCACCGAGGGAAAGGAAAACGGAGAGAATTTCTCAGTCACGCTGTAGATTTCTCGTGATCCGACACAGTTTTGAAGATCAAATTTTTATGAACCCGTCGGTTTTGGCCGTTTACTCGCTCGCTCCCTGTTTTGTATGTCCTATGTAGATTTTCCACTTATTAGGTGGGCCTCTCCTCTATATTCATTTTGGGCCCAAAAAGCCATAAAAACTTCTACGCTAATTTATCTCCTCTAATGATTCTTACCGGTGATTGTGTCAGTGCCAGTGGATTTATCTGTTGGGTTGGTATGGAGGAAAGATCTTATAACAGAGTCATAGTTTCATTTGACATGGCCAGGGAAGTGTTTACATTGATACCATTGCCTCCTATATCCTTTACTGAAATTAAGTTGACGGTGTATGAAGACAAAGTTGGTATAATTTCCATCTCAGCAATTGGTAACTATCCATACCGTCTATATTTTTGGATTGATTTGTGGGTGTTAGAGGAGAGTGTAAGATCATCTACGGAGAGATGGACCTGGACCAAAATATTTAGTAGCAATCGATACAAATTGAAATTAATATTTCCTGGGATCATTTGGAGGAATGAAATTGTCGTTGGTTCTTTTGGAATATATGAAGAAAATTTCTATCAATATTTGATCAATATCATAACTAATGAGGTTAAGATGGTTGCTATCCTGTTAACATATGTGATTAGAGAATATAATATGTAGAAAGAAGATGAAGAATCTCATTGTATTATCACAAAGAGCAATATGCTCATACAAATGTAATCCACAAGGATTATCTCAATAAACCCTAACTCTAGGGATCTAGGAGGACTTCCCTCTCTAGAGAGAGAGACTCAAATTAACCTCTCTCTAATATGGTGAAGGCTCCACATCTAACACCCTTGGTGAGGGCTCCACACCCAACACACTCCATTTCATTAGCTAAGACCCCTTTATATAGACTAGGGCCCTAACTAATTCACTAACCACCCAACTAACCACCTAATACTTCTAACACGCCCCCTCAAGTTGAACACAATTTATCTTAAATGTGTTCAACTTGAACAACACAGATAAGGGGTAAGATGAATTAAATTGAACAGTTTTACAATCACAAAACAATACAAGGATTTCTTCATTTTACAACTTTTTCTTCTCCATATCCAATTCTGAAATGCTTCACTTTTGGAATGCTTCAGTCTCTGTAAGCTTCTCTAGTCACTTAGAATTTTTGTATTGATGCATGAAGCTCATTTTATTAGTTTTTCTCATTATTTATTTTCAGATAACAGAGTTTAAGGTGTTTGTTTGTAGATAACTCAAGGTTTGAAGGAGTTATAGCCTAGGCATATAAAAATAAATTTTAAGGACTAGCAGGCTAGCTGTTAAAGTTTAAGGTTGTTAATCGGCTTCCCTATTAAAATTCATACTCCTCTTTTCCTAATTATACGGTATAGAGAGAGAGAAAAAAGTAAATTTGTAATCCTATTTATAGGGTAGGGAGAAATTTTTTATATTAACATACAATTTTATCTTTTATTTATTATTGCATTGACGTTGTTCTCATGATATATGATATAATATTAAGGGGTTTATACTTCTCATGTTGCATGAGAAGAATAAGATTCCTACACACACATGAAATGGTGGGACCCACATATATATATATATATATGGGTCCCACCATTTCATGTGTGTGTGACATGAGATAACACTTCTCCTGCAACATGAGAAGTGTTTTTCCCTAATATTAAATAGAGATAAAGTTTGAAAATTGTTGATTCTTATGGAAGAGCGGATGAATTTTAAAGTTTTCTAATTCTTGGTTTATGTGAAACGTGCTGAAATGCTTTATATATATATATATATATATATATATATATATATATGGTTATTTTATTAAAAAAATTGAATAATATTATAGTAATTCATTTAAAGATGAGAGAGAGAAAATAAGTGAGACTCACTCACTCTTATGTGAGTGTCGCAGTAAAAGTAGAAATATTAAATCCATAAAATAATAATTAAAATTTTATGTTTTTTTTAATCATAAAATTCAAGATGGATGGTATAAAAAGAAAAAAAGATACTAGAGTTATTTGTGATAAAAAAGTACTTAAGAAGGTAAAATGAAAGTTTTATCGCACTACTATAAGACTGGTAATACCTTTATGGTAGTGAATGTTAGACTTTAAATGGACAACATAAACATAAAATGGGGTAGCTGAGATGAGGATATTGAGATGGATGTACAATTATATAAGGAAAGATAAAATTTGTAATGATTATATACGCAAACGAGTTGGAGTGACATCTATAAAATAGAAGATTGCATAAAATTATTTGAGGTGGTCTAGACATGTTTAAAGAAGGGTATTAAGTGCGCATGTGAGAAGAGTTTATCAAACAATATGAGTCCTTTAAAAGGAGGTCAAAGAAGATCAAAGCGAACACTCAATGAGGTTATAGAGTAGGATCTTTTGGTTAATAATCTATCCAAATATTTCTTTTTAGATAGAGCACAATAGCATCGTGCGATCCATGTAGCCGACCTCACCTAATAAGATAAAGACTTGATATTGTTAAAGGTATACGGATATGTAGTTAAACTTAAACCAAAGTTTTATAAAACTATATAGTCCAAGATCAAAATCCGATCAAGCTATAAGGACTAAAAATGATACTAGTATTAGCTTAAAAAATTTAAGATTTGATATTAAGCCAAAATTATATAAAATTCCCTCAATATTACGTCCAATGCAAATAAAGTCATTGACTTTTGAAACTTTATAAGAAATCTCTTAGAATTTTTGTATTGATGCATGAAGCTCATTTTATTAGTTTTTTTAATTATCTATTTACAAATAATAGAGTTTAAGGTGTTTGTTTGTACATAACTCAAGGTTTGAAGGAGTTATAGCCGTGGGCTTTTCTTTCCTGTTACATCTGCTGTTAAACTTAATGCTTTTAGTGATTTGGATTGGACTGGTTGTTTGGATACGGGTCGTTCTATTGCTGGTTTTTGTGGTTTTCTTGATCTGGCTTTGAGGCTTTGATTACTTGGCGTTCTAATAAACAACCCACTGTTTCTACCTCTTCTTCTGAGGCTGAATATAGAGCTTTGACTGTCACTACATGTGAATTACATTGGCTTTGTTATTTGTTGCGTGATTTTGGACTTCCTGTTTCTGGTCCTGCTTCTCTATACTGTGATAATCAGTCAGCTAGGCACATTGCAGCTAATCCTACTTTTCATGAGCGTACCAAACACTTGGAGATCGATTGTCATATTGTTCGTGAGAAGCTTCAACAAGGCATTATTCATCTTCTCCCAATTAAATCTGAAGATCAACTTGCAGATATTTTTACTAAGGTTTTACCACATTCTTCTTTTTGTACACTTCTTACCAAGCTGGGTATGATTCATACACATGCTCCAGCTTGAGGGGGTATTAGTGTATAATGTTAGAATAACAGATTTGTTGAAATATTGTTACATGTAAATAGTTGGCTTTTTTCCCAATTTGCCCCTTATTAAATAACTATTTACCAAAATGCCCCTATCTGGAAACTATTTCTCAATGTGCCCCTGTTTAGTTGACTAAGCCATGGTTTAGTCGACTAAAATGTGGGAAATTTTTTTTTGAAGACCTCGTGATTTAGTCGACTAAAAACCCATTTAGTCGACTAAATCATAAAAAAAAAATGATAAAACTTCGGAAGACCATAACTTCTGGCTCGGGAGTCCGAATCAAGTGATTTTTTTTTATTCCACATAACTTTTTGAGATCCATGCACTAAAATAAAAATTAACTTTCAGATTTAATGAAGAGAAAGGAGGAAAAACAAGTGATTCTTTATTGTGTAGGAGATACTAACAATTCATTAAATATAATCGAGTGATTCTTTATATATATATATATAGTTTCCTTTTATTTGATGTTTTCTTTTTTATTAGATCATATAATATCTCCGGTACAATAAAGATAGGATATGTGGGTGTGTGTGTATACACATTAGATGGCGGGAGAGGAGCGGTGCCACAAGGAAAAAGAGATAGAGTGAGAAATGTTGGCATCAATCCTAGGGTTTTGTCAGGATGGAGGAAATTAATTATATTTAATTGAGAGATATTTATTGTAAAATTAATTAATCATTATTTCTAATATTATTATCTAATAATAATTAATTGATCTTATTTTAGATTTTAATATCTTTATTAATCATTGTATTTAATTGAGAGATATTTATTGTAAAATTAATTAATCATTATTTCTAATATTATTATCTAATAATAATTAATTGATCTTATTTTAGATTTTAATATCTTTATTTTTCTACCATGTTTTTGGTAAACTTTGAATTTCAACGTAACAATTAATACTGGATTTTCAAAATACAATTGTTCTGGTGTAGAACTCAGATGTCCGGCCTATTGAAGGTCCGGTGATTTGATATAGGATCTGTGTGCCCTTCCTGTATGCTTATGGGACAAGCGTTCAGGAGAGGGTATGATCACGGTACACAAGCAGGCGTTTCGCCTAAGGGGTCTTGTGTGTGCCGTGTGTGACCGTATGTAGATAAGTCAAGGCTTAGAATGAATGTACACAGCGCCCGTCTCCTTCCTCTCGTATATATAGAGTATACACGGTTAGTTAGTCCCTTGGGTCGCCACACCGTACGTGTCATGTGCGTGTCCGGGATCGTGTGCGCATGTCCGGGATCGTGGGTGCATGTCCAGGGTCGTGGGTGCATGTCCAAGGTCATGGTTGGGTCCCACGGATAGTGGGTTGCCCCCTGTACTAGCCAGTGAGATAATGGGCCTGGACTAGGTCCGTAATGCTTGCCCCAAGCTCGGTTGCTCGTGTCTCGAGCAGCCGAGTTTAGATGTTCGCTTGACTGAAGAACGAAAGTTCAAGTCTTTGTTGAAGTCTGAGTCTTTGTTGATCGCGAAGTAACATGATGTCCTTGCCCCCAGTAGGGTTGTCCAGTCTCTCGGTCAACCGGGTGGACATGTTCTTGGATCCTCTAGTTGTATCGGAGCTGCCCCCATCTTACTTTGATAAGGTGTCTATCGAGTTTCAAACAACCTCGAACTACAAGTCTTCGGTTGAATTGCCCCCGCACATGTGGTCCGGTTATGTTTGTTTTCATTTTGTTGTTCTTCGACCATCCGGTCCGGGCTTGCTTCTTGCACGGTCGAAGACTCCAAATGCGGGTCCTTTCTCGAGGCCGATTAGCCTAACCAGGTGGCCGGATAATTGATGTGAACCCCGCCCCTTGTGCCGGGCGCTTTCTGCTGTCGATTCCTCTTCTACGTTATCATTTGCCTATGCCGTGGCGTCCCTCGACCGTCGTGAAGCCGAATTGAGGGGGTGCGGCCTATACGGCCTTTGGCGTAATTAATGCCCGACAGACGCGCATTAAATGAAAAGGTCACGTCATCCTTGCTAACGAATGGAAAAGGCGCTTTTGCCCCGTCGATTGGGTTTCGAAAGGTTTATACCCGCCAAGTCTCCTTCATTGCCATTTTACCAAAGTTGTTTTGAAGAAGTTCTCTCCGACGATTCTCGCTTCCGGAGGATAACTTTGTCTGTCAAGGGAAAAAGCCGTTGGTGGCTTTGGGGCGATGAATCTTCTCGTCCAATGTCGCAAACCGTTGCTTTAACCGATCACCGTGGAGGCAAGGGAAAACTTCTGGTGGTGGGCCGGCGAAAATCCGAGACGATGCATCGTCGGTTAGGGGAAGTCCGAATGTTTCCTTCCCGCTTCTTCCTAATCCAAGGGTGTTTAACCCGAGCTTCGACGTGTCCGCTTCTCCGGGCCTTCCGAATAGCCAGTCTAACAAAGTGGCCAGCTCGGGTCCTAGGGCCGAGGTTGATTCCTACATCGGGCCTTGCTACGATTGCTTGTATGAGTGCTCACGACTTATTTCTTGTGGGGATTCCTCCACAGCCGACTTAATTTTGGGCTCCTGCCGACATAATTTGGTCCCGGCTCCTCAAGCTATATCGCCGAGTCTGTTGACTTGGATTTTAATCTTACCACATTTGTAGAGTCCCGCCTTCAATTATTGACATCGGGTATGCTAGGAAGATTCGATCTTGCTTATATTTTTATTTGTGTTAGGTATAATGGCGTCGTCTTCTTCTTCCCACGCGGCCGAGTCGAATCTGGAAATGCCAACCGCGCTAGCCCCCACAGACTTAATTGACCAATTCCCTTGGGTTACCCAAGAAGTGTTATCCTATCGGTCGGCCGACCATGGAAGACTTGGAAGGTCTTCCGGTTCGAGATACTAACACCTACTCTCTTTGTCTCCACGAAGAGGAAGAGCTGTGTGCTCGGTGAGGAGGGGAGCCACAACTCCTTTTTCTTTTTCTATGCGACTACATTACCGGGCTTGGGATTCGATTTCCCTTTTCCGAATTTCAAATGGCCACCCTTCAATTTCTTAGTATAGCTCCTCGCAATTACACCCCAATGGATGGGGTTACTGATTGCCTTTGAGTGGTTTTGCATGAGCCTTGGACTGCCTTGCACCACTTCTATGTTCTTCTACTTCTTCAGCCCCACACCTCTCGCTGCGGGAAGGAACCGCCGGAGCTCAAGGGCTGGACATCCATTCGGGGAATAGCCAATCGGCGCTTGTTTACCCCAGTCTCGGACTCTTTCAAACGCTTCAAGGGCAACTTTTTCAAAGTCGTTGCTAAAGCGGTACAACTCCTTGGTTCCTCAAAGGGCCGGACTCGCAAAAGTCGGCGGGAGTTTAACTTGTATTGGTGTCAAGATCACCACAATGTGTCCCCTAGCGCCTATAAGGTGGAGCGGTCCAATCTGTTGAAGCACGAAAGGAAAGCCATCGATGCCATAATAGACCACGTTCGAGCGAACAGTGCTTGTGAGGCCGGCTCCTTAGTAGCCCAATATCGGGCCGAGGCTCGGCGTCAAGATGAGATGGCGTCGGGCCGAGTATGGCATTTCGTTATTTAACATCGGCGTTGTTCGCGTCTTAGTCTTGTATTGATCGTCTTTGCTTTCCTAGTAGCTAACATGGTGTATGTGTTTCGTACAGGTCTTAAGATGAAAGAGCCGCAATATCTTTCTGGGATCCCCGAGCCCACCGTCAAGGGGAGAAAGAGGTCGGCCAAGGAGGCGGGCAAGTCGAAGGTCGGAGAGTCTTCGAAGCAGGCCGAGCCAAAGAAGCTTAAGGTCGGGGAGTCGTCCAAGCCCCGAGCCGAAGTCAGCCCTGTCTCTCCTATCCGAGCCACCCCTACCCCGAAATCGCCGCTTCCTAAGTCGGCCAGACGTCGAGTCCCTCGCCTTGCCTGATACCCCGGTTCCCCCTCGTCCTTCCACCGTCATTCCCCGTTCACATTTGTGGAGTAAGGGCATTACCGAAGAACTCAGCGTCGCACTCCTGCCTCCTGCCCGTTATCAAGAGCCAGTAGCCTTGCGGGAAGTAGACGTACGAGAAGTCCGAGGCATTGGGAAATGCTTTCTGAAAGGTCTTGGTTTGACCCAATCTTTTCTCACCCTTCACCACAAATATGCGGAGGCTGCCACGGAGGCGAAGCGTGCCGAAGAGACCGCGATGAAGCTCGAAACAATGGCAAATCGCTTGAGCGAGTTCCGGGCTCGTGAGGTTCAGTGGAGAAAGTGGAGTTTCGACTAAAAGAGACCAGGGGCTCTTGGCGGACTCCAATGTAATAATTGAAGGCTTTAAGGCGGCTCAAGCTAGAAGCGAAGAGCGGTTGAAAGCCATGACAGTGAGAGGACGGGTTCGAGCCGAAGTGGACGGGATCAAAGCCGAGGGGAGCGTCCTCAACACATCTGTCCGCGGAGATAACCCGGCTTCGGGAGTTGCTCTTGGGTTCGGTGGTGGAGCGTTCGAGAATTCACTTGCCCAGATCCGGGCTTTGAACCGGGGATCGAGCTTAACACTACGAGGCATCATTTCCGGTCTTATGTGGCGACGGGCGGTTGTCCCCTATGTGGAACCTCCTGCTGGCTCCGAGACCCGGATAGATGGCGATGTAGCCGTGCTGGAGGCTGAGCAGGGTGAGGAAGTCTCGACCGCCCCCAAGCACATGGATTGATTTCTTTTTTCTTTTTAACTTGTATAATCTGTCCGGTTGTGTTACCGGCAATGACTTTATTGAACAGGCTGGCCAATATGGCCATTTTTGGCTACGATTAACAATAGATGGTAATTTAGCAACCATAATGCATCGTATTAAAATATAACTTTCCCAGTTATCGCGGTCGACCTGGCCAAGGTCATATGAAGGTAAGCAGAATCTGCGAACGCGCTTTTTGGTCATAAGACCATAATGTTTTAAAGTGCTAGTGTTTGCCTTTGTTTTATAAAATTCTGGTATAGTAACCGGGTCATCCAAAGGTAAATGAAAATTGCCACCTGCCCGGGTTCGGTTTTGTCCCGATAGCGTCCGAGCATTTTGACCTGATCAGGGTCGGCATGACATTTTCTATTGATACCCCGGAGTAAATTAGCGTGTCTGGGCTGCGATAGCTATCCAGACATGTTTTCTTCAGCTGAAAAGCTAATAACAATTGAATCTTGAAAAAGACAATGTTTGGAATTCAATAGATACCCTCGAACGAGAGTTTCATTCATATTCGACAAAGCAATTGTTGCGAAGGGAAAAGCCAGCAGGCCAACGTTGAACAAAGAACATAATGGAAAACGATGCTTTAAGAAAAACAAAAGATAAGCCTAACTGAAATATGCCTTTAATTTGTCCGCATTCCATGTTCGCTTGATAGGGGTTCCATCCAAATTTTCCAGAATGTAAGCTCCTCTCTCAAGAGTTTCCCGAACGCGATAAGGTCCGTCCCAATTAGCCGCAAGCTTGCCGTCTTTGGAGTTCTTGTTCCCGATGTCGGCCCTTCTAAGTACCAAGCAACCGGCCGGAATCTTCTTGGTCTAACCTTCTTGTTATAACGAGCCGCGATCACCGCTTCATTGCAATATCCCGACAATGGGAGGTGACCAGGCCTCATCGGCCGGATCCAACTCAGCGCTAACGCCTCACTATTGGCCATTTCGCCTTGTGATAAAATGCTCTTCTGCGCCAAGACATCATCCCTATTTCCACAGGAATCATAGATTCACAACCGTAGGCGATCTATAAGGAGTTTCTTAGGTGGATGTACGAGCGGTTGTTCGATTTCCCCAAAGGACAAAAGGTAGTTGATCGGCCCAAGAGGTGTCCGCCTCCAACATACGTTTCTTCAAACCATCAAGGATGACCTTATTGGCGGCCTCGGCTTGCCCGTTGGACTCGCGGGTGTTCCACGGAAGCAAAGTGATGCCGTATTCCGTATTCATAAATCAAATCACGAAATCCGACTCCGGTGAACGAGTTCCGTTGTACATTACTATCTCGGTGGTGCTCCGAAGCGCGTAATTATATTAACTTCAACAAATCGCTGCACACGAGCCGAGGAGATCGTTGTGAGAGGTTCGGCCTCAATCCACTTGGTGAAGTAGTCTACCGCCACAATTAGCCATCGCAGCTTGCCCGGTGTTGTCTTGAATGGCCCTGAATGTCCATGCCCCATTTGTAAAATGGCCGGGGGCCGTGATGGAATGAAGCTCGGTGGGGCGCCCAAATAACTCGGCATGTTTCGACAACTATCACATTGTCTTACAAGGGTCTTTGAATCCGCCTCCAACGTCGGCCGGTGTAGCTTTGCTCGAAGGGTTTTCGGGCGCGCCTTAGCCCCCATATGCGACCATTGGCCCCTCCATGAATCTCGGCCAAGACATACCCTGCTTCATTTGGGTTCAAACACCTTAGCATGGGAGAATGTAATCCTTTTCGGTAAAGTTGATCCTCCACCATTGTGTACTTGGCCGCGTCACGAATCAACACTTTTGCTTCCATTGCGTCGTCTGGGATGAGTCCACGTTCAAGGTAGTCTTCTATCGGCTTTTTCCAGTCAGATTCGACCGAAATAGCCATCATGCATACCGGATCTTCGAGATTTTGCTGGACAACCGTGCGATGACAACCAGATTTTGATAAAATGTCGGCTCTTGCGTTTTCTCCTCGGGGAATGTGAGTAACAGTTGCTTCATCGAAACCTGACATCAAGTCCTTAGCCTTTAGGAGATACTTGGCCATTAGCGGGCCTTTAGCCTGATACGTACCCTCGATCTGAGCCGCCACAAGCTGGGAGTCGGTGAAAACCTTAACTCTTGTGGCCTCATTTTCCTTGGCTTGAAGAAGCCCGCCTATCAAGGCCTCGTATTACGCTTGATTGTTCGAAGTTGGGAAGTTGAGATGCAACGAATGCTCAATTGTAACCCCCTCTGGACTCTCAATAATGACTCGGCTCCACTTCCTTTCGTGTTCGACGATCCGTCGACATACACCTTCCATTCGCCCGCCGTGTCTCATCGGACTTAGAAGCCGGGTGAGCTCTCGATGAAGTCGGCCAACGCCCGTGACTTGATTGCATGGCGAAGCCAGAGGTGATGTCGAACTCGGAGAGTTCTATCGCCCAATTAGTCATCCTTCCCGCTAGGTCCGGCTTATGTAAGACTTGTCGAATTGGTCGGCTTGTTCTAACAACGATATGGTGACCACGGAAATAAGGTCTTAACCGACGGGCCGCAATAAGCGGAGCGAATGCCACTTTTTCTAGTTTCGGTATCGGATCTCGGCATTCTCGCAGTTACTCGCGACAAAATACACAGAATTTGTCCGTGTTCCGCCTCTCTTACTAAGGCCGCGCCGACGGCTTCCTCGCCGATCGACAAGTAAAGGAAAAGACTCTCGCCAGCCGAGGTTTTGAGAGGATCGGGGATTGGCCGACATTGCTTTATGTCTTCAAATGCATCATCGCACTTTGAATTCCATTCCACCGATGCCTCCTTCTTTAAGAGCTCGAACATGGGTAAAGCCTTCTCCGCCGATTTTGGCAAAAACCTAGTTAGGGCGGCCAATCTTCCTAGGTTAAGCTGTTGGACTTCTTTTTGTTACTCGGAGCCTTCATCTCCATCACCGCCCTACATTTGTCCGGTTGGCCTCAATGCCCGGTTAGTCGGCATGAAACCCAGGAACTTCCCAGTGGGACGCCAAAGGCACATTTGGCGGGTTCGATCGGATTCGGTAGGTTCGAGTTTGGCAAATGTCTGCTCCAGGTCTTGTATATGACGTTCTGGTCCAGGGTTTTGACGATCATGTCATCTATATACACTTCCACATTGCGGCCGATCCGGTCCGCAAAGACCTTATTCATCATCCTTTGATATGTGGCTCCCGCATTCTTCAATCCGAAAGGCATGACATTGTAGCAATAGTTAGCTCTTTCGTAATGAAGGCTGTTTCTTGATCCTCTGGGTACATCGCTATCTGATTATATCCGGAGTATGCGTCCATAAAGGATAGGAGCTGGAATCCTGAGGCGTTGTCGACCAGTTGGTCGATGTTTGGCATTGGGTAGGAGTCCTTCGGGCATACTTTGTTCAAGTTCTTGTAATCTGTACACACTCTCCACTTCCCGTTTGGCTTTTTTACCATCACCACATTTGATAACCAGGTTGTATACTGTATTTCCCGAATAAATCCGGCTTCAAGCAATTCTTGGATGTGAATTTCCAGCGCTTTCCTTTTTTCTGGTCCGTGGTTCCTCTTTCTGCGACACTGGGATTGAGCCGGATAGACTTCTAGCTTGTGACAACAAAATTTTGGGTCTATTCAGTACCCGAGATGAATCCCAGGCGAAGACATCCCTGTTTTTCTTCGGAAATCCTCCAAACTACTTCTAAGTCCGGAAGATAGGTGTTTGCCAATCTTAGTGGTCCTGGAGAGGGTCTCCGATCACCGGATCTTCCAGTCTCCCGCCGGTTACAGGCGAACCTCATCGTCTCGGATGTCTAATTCCACAGTATTAACTTCTTCGTCGGGAGAATCCCGGTCCGAGCTGGTCCGGATAGCCGATTCTTTGGGGCTGCGATGAAGATCCGCCTCCCCATTCCGACGGTTTCAAAATAGCACTGTCGAGACTCTCTTTGATCCCCGATTCCGTGACCACGGTTCCTTGGTTGCCTATCACCTTGAGCTTTTGATGCTTTGTAGACACCAAAGATGTCCCACTTGTGAATGGTTGGCCTTCCCA
This sequence comes from Acacia pycnantha, assembly GCA_025563575.1. Classification (NCBI taxonomy): domain Eukaryota; kingdom Viridiplantae; phylum Streptophyta; class Magnoliopsida; order Fabales; family Fabaceae; genus Acacia; species Acacia pycnantha. Next base: position 3,610,855 of record JAMWYP010000003.1, on the reverse strand, counting down.
ATATTATGTTATAAGGTGAAACGAACTCGGCCACTATGAACCGCACTCTTTCGGACTTAAAGGCGTCTTTGACTCCAAGGGTGAACCCGAGGTCGATAAACCCCTTCGGACGAGATTGTTCTCCATTAAACCCGATGAGGGTTGTCTTGCAAGGCTTTAAGTCGTCCCGGTCCGGGCTCATTCTTTTGAACGCTTCCCGGCTTAGTATGTCGGCCGAGCTACGGCATCCACAAATATCCGCTTGACTCGGCAGTTGACGACTGTTCCGTTATTACTAGCCCATCTTGATGTCGGGGACAACGTCCTTGAGGTCGTCTCTTGTGAAAAACAAAGGCGGTCGTGCTACCTCAGTGTGATGTTCCTTGAATTTTGGTCGGTCCCTGACGGACAGGACTTCTCGAAGGTATTTCCTTCGCTGGCTTACAGTATCTCCGCCACCGCCCATTGCTCCGCTGATTACGTTACAGTCGAATTCTGCTTCTGGAAATTCGTCATCGGCTTCAGGAGCCTTTCGTTTATCTTCCTGCTTTTTGAACTTTCGAGGGGGGGTCCTACTGCGGTTCTTGGTCTTTCGTTTCCCACCTTTTCCTTGATGCTCTATGACATACTGTTGAAGTTTGCCTTCCCGAACAAATCGTTCGATTGCATCCCGGAGCTCGTAACACTCATCGGTTGTATGACCTCGACCATCATGGAACGAGCAATATTTAGACTGGTCTATCCCGGATCTTCGGTAGGACGACGAGGCCGATCGACCTTCTTCATCTCGGTCGTTGATACCTCCTTCCAAACTTGAGATCGAGGCACCGTCGTGGCCGAATATTTCTCATACTTGCTCCGTGATCAAATTTGCCACCTCGGCTCTTGTTTTCATTCCCCTTCTCCGGAATCCCTATTCCCGTTGTCGAGAAGTCTCGACCCACGGGAGGAGGTTCTATCTTGGTCCCGCCTCGAATTGGGATTGTTCGCCATTCGCATCTGCTCGACGTCCAAGTACTTCTTTGAACGGGAGATGAAGTCGTTGAGATTCTTTGCCGCTCCTTTAAAAAAGATTCGCCGGGCGGGACTCTTTATCAAGGCCGTCCACCAATAAGTGAACGTGTACGTCTTCGTTAAGTCCGCGCACTGCGATCACCGCATGATTGAAGCGGTCTAGGTAACTTTGGAGCAGCTCTCCCGACCATTTGTCGATTTTGGAGAGAGAATCTTGGGATTTTGGTTGCCGTTTGCTAGTCGCGAAGTGCAACTCAAAGGCCTCGGCCAGTCTTCAAAGTTGTGGATCGACCCAAAGGGAAGAGTGTGAAGCCATTTCAACGCCGGCCCCTTTAACGTCGCGGCGAAGATCCGGGGCACGATTGGTTCCTTGAGACCTCTAACCGACATGTGAACGTCAAAGTCTTCTAAATGAGTCGTCGGGTCTTGTGTGCCATCATACTTTGTCAACTCGCCCAAATTCGGCTTCTCGGGAATCGGGCGTTACGGATCTCCTTCGAGAAAAAGCTATTGTGCATTTGGGCGACATATCTCCGTCGCTGGAAACCACTTGGGAATCGTCCTGTCACCTCGATGGTTCCTCGCCCGAGGTCGACCCTCTTCATCCGGTTACGGTTCCTCCTATTGGCCCTCCCGCCGTCGACGGTTTCCGCCTTACTTTTGTCGGTGCGATGGCCGAGCTCTCGTCATCGTCGTCCTCTCTCCAAGTTTTATCTTCCCAGTCCTCGCTGGAAAGGGTATGGGTCCGTCTTTTCTCCCGCTCTTCCGCTCGCTGATAGTGAAGGGTGTGGCGCTTGTCTATGTTGTCCACCCGTCTCATTATCGCAAGCATCCCGGCTTGAAGAGATCGAAAGTCTGGCTCGGCATGTGGGATGTCCGGCCTCCTCCGATTGGAATTCTGTGGTCCACGGTCTTGGTTTCGTGGAGCCGAGGACTCCGTGTCGGACAGGTCGTCCTTTTGATGTCGTTCATTGTTGGGAATCAATGGTTCTTCGCCGAGAAAGCCGATCTTCTCCTTGCCGATGGTCTCCATCGCATCGGTTAATCGCTGCTCATTACGGGGTGGTTGACGCGGTGGTTGACGGTTGTCCCCCGCTTGATCCGCCTCCGATTGTCTTTGGCTTGAAGCACGAGTGCTTATCCTCATGGTCACGGGAATAGAAATTTATTGATCCCCACGGTCGGCGCCACTGTTCTGGTGTAGAACTCTGATGTTCGGCCTATTGAAGGTCCGGTGATTTGATATAGGATCTGTGTGCCCTTCATGTATGCTTATGGGACAAGCGTTCAGGAGAGGGTATGATCACGGTACACAAGCAAGCGTTTCGCCTAAGGGGTGTTGTGTGTGCCGTGTGACTGTATGTAGATAAGTCAAGGCTTAGAATGAATGTACCTGGCGCCGTCTCCTTCCTCTCGTATATATAGAGTATACCGGTTAGTTAGTCCCTTGGCGCCACACCGTACGTGTCATGTGCGTGTCAGGGATCGTGTGCGCATGTCCAGGATCGTGGGTGCATGTCCAGGGTCGTGGGTGCATGTCCAAGGTCATGGCTGGGTCCCACGGATAGTGGGTTGCCCCCTGTACTAGCCAGTGAGATAATGGGCCTGGACTAGGTCCGTAACAACAATATATTCAAAATTGAGATTTTCTCTCCATTAATAATATGGATTTTAAAAGAAAAGAGAAATAGGAAAAATATCGACACTAAATTTGTGAGGCTTGATTTTAGGGGAATAACAGCGTTTGAAAGTTATGCATGAGATCATATGTTGCAAGAGAATATTAATATTGAAATGGAATTGACTGCCACTAAATTTGTGGAGCTTGATTTTAGGGGAATAACAGCCTCATCTACCGAAAAAAAAGGTGATTATTCTTTGAAGTTTGAAGTTTAATTTCAATACGGAGAGTCAGGGAGGGAGGGAGACCAACTAACTTAATTAGCGCATAGTTTTACGATTGATCTTTTATAAGATAAAATAAAAGGTTAGGAGGTTCAATTTAGATTTTGAATTGTCCATATTATTGTTAGTATTGATTAGTTTTGATGATGTCTTATATAGATGTCATTCTTAATAGCAAAAAGGTTGCATACTACATTTATCTTTTATTTTGACTAATTATTATATTTAATGTAGATGCAAAGTTTTATGATGGAGAATGTTGATTGAAGAAAGAAGTTCTTGCTCAATATAATGAGAATATTATAATATCAAGGAAGCAAGAAGTTATCAAATGATTTTGGGGGATAATCTAGAAGAAGAGAAGAAATTGAAGAAGGAAGAACTTGCAATGCGGTGGAATATCTTTACTCAAGTTCTTATATTGATGCTAGAAGTCTCCAAGATCATATGGGAATTGGAACGGATCAATTCGAGTTAAAACCAGCAAAAATCAGTTCCAAGATGAGCAAACTCGAGCCTATCATTAGCAAACTCGAGCATGTAATGTCCTCAACAACTCTGGCGCCTCTGGACAAGCCAAACTCGAGCTTAGAACTCAAACCTCAGGTTTGGAACTCCAAACTCGAGCCCATCATTAGCAAACTCGAGCCTGTAGTGTCTTCAGCATTTTTGGTGTCTCTGGACAAGGCAAACTCGAGCCTATTAGTTGGCAAACTCGAGCTTACAGCGGTGTTCAACATTTCAGCTACTCTGTTCCACGTTTCACTCGGGCGACGTCTGGTCATTCGATGATATCTCCTAAAATACAGATCGGATTGAAGTGAAACCAGTGGAATATGAAACTAGACTCCCAATGCGTCATCTTGATATATAATTGAAGCCAAACGGAGTCAAGATGAAGGAGCTATGAATTTATAAAGTTGACAGTGATATTCACGTCACACAAATGACCAACCTTCAATGTTTTGAGTGTATCTCACAAACGGAGAATCCAATTGAGCTGAAATCGGTGGCATTGGAAAGTAGACTCAAAGGGCTTTCCATCGATAGGTTAAAACACTAAAACGGAGTTCATACCAGGAGATATGGCCCTGAAAGTAGACAGTCTGTTCTGGGTATTGCAATTTGCTAAAGAGAAGCAAACTCGAGCCTATTAGTTGGCAAGCTCGAGTTCGCGGGTTACAGAGAGCTATCAGGTCGCGAAAATCATCCAAACTCGAGCCTATAAGTTACAAACTCGAGCCTAGACAAGACAGAGAGCAAAATATGATTTTGAAGAGACCCAAACTCGAGCCTATGAGTATGGACTCGAGCTCGGATCTTACAAACTCTAGAGTTTGTCTCTAAACCTCCGGTTTGCACCTGAACCGACATTCAAAAGCTTTGCAAACTCGAGCCTACTTATGTAAACTCGAGTTCACGCTCCCGCATCGAAAAACACCATTCCGAAAGTCTTATTTCTCATCCAGATGATTACCCAATAACTTATACTTCTTCTTAACATTATTTATATCATTTATGTATAAGTTTCGGTGATTAAAATGAAGGATTAGAAGCAAATCTCAAAGTGACAGATTTGTGAAGAACCTTGCGTCGAATTTCGAAATGGGAAAGAACACGAGATAACTTGCAGAAATGAAGTTGAATACTCAATTGTAATGCTTCTCCAAAGGATTAAATCATTCAGATGATGAAATACTCCAACGGACATAAGCCAAACAGATTCAGCATTCGAATTTAATGTTCATGACAGGTCACTATTCTAATATTCATTCAAAAACGAAGCAAAATGGGCAACTTGCTGGAAAGGTGGATAATCATCTTCAAACGGACAGAAAGCACCTGAATATCAGGGATCAATTCTTGAAGAATCAACATTCAAATATTTAAGTCAGAATTGTTCCCAACAATAGAATTTCGAATGGAGTCAAATCGAATGGATATGCAACGGTCATAATCTTCAATGCGAGAGCAATCATCGATATTCAAGAAACATGTCATATGAAGATTTGCCGCTATATATAGAGCTGCATACAAACCTTCAAATATACAACAACAAGCAGAGAAACAAGCCTACCTCTTCAACATGCTATTACTCTGATCTGCTTATCATTTACTCTCTGTTTTTCAATGTCTATATATCATAGAGAGTGAAATGTTTTGTGTAGGTCAAGGATTGGGCCGAACCAGTATAAATCACAGTTTGCATATTCTCTTCCCTTATCTCTTACATTCCAGCATATATGTTTGAATGATTGCTTATCACTTTATAAATTATTATTGTCATTCAAACTACTTTCAATATGTTGCAGAAAGTTTTTTAAAGTTCTAAGTTTTTAATCAAACACCCAATTCACCCCCCCTCTTGGGTGATAGCCAAGTCTTTCAATTATGTGATCCATATTGTGCAGGAGAGCAACATTAACCACGTAGAGAAAAAAATTAGGATTATTAACTTCAATAATACTAACAATTCATTATATATATATATATATATATATATATATATATAAAGAATCACTTGATTATATTTAATGAATTGTTAGTATCTCCTGCACAATAAAGAATCATTTGTTTTTCCTCCTTTCTCTTCATTAAATATGGAAGTTAATTTTTATGTCGGTGTATTCGGACTCCCGAACCAGAAGTTATGGCTTTCCGAAGTTTTAACTCTTTTTTTTTTTTATAATTTAGTCGACTAAATGGGTTTTTTAGTCGACTAAATCACGGGGTCTTCAAAAAAAAAAATCCCGCGTTTTAGTCGACTAAACCATGGCTTAGTCGACTAAACAGGGGTACATTGAGAAATAGTTTCTAGATAGGGGCATTTTGGTAAATAGTTATTTAATAAGGGGAAAATTGGAAAAAAAGCCTAAATAGTTATGTTCTGGTGTAGAACACAGATGTCCAGCCCGGTAGGCTGGAGCTTTGATGTAAGATCGATGGACTCCCCCTGAATGCCTATGGGGCAGGATTCCGGGAGAGTAATTGATCACTGTGCACAACCAGGCATTTCGCCAAAGGGGTTGCGGTGTGTGCACAGTGTGACTGTATGTAAATAGTTCAAGGATTAGAACCTGTGTACCTTGATCGTGTACCTCCTATATGTAGAGTGTACCTTACGGTTAGAGCTTCCGATCCCGTCTCAGGTGTATCCGAGGATCTAGGCAACCGCCCCTGGATCATGGAATAGGTCTTTCGGTTTGGATCCCTATGGGTCGGTTGAGATCCTTGTGCGGACTGCCCCTTGCTGAGCCGGTTGGCTAATGGGCCTAGACTTAGGTCCATAACAAGTTAGTTTAGAGATTTCTAGAATAGTTGAGATTATGTACAAATAACTTATTTGTGTCTATATATAGGACACTTGTATCAGGTATTATTTCAAGGAATAAGATTCTGAATTCTATTTTCCATATAAAAATAAATTTTAAGGACTAAAAAGCTATTAAAGTTTAAGGTGGTAATCGCCCTCCCTATTAAAATACATACTCTTATGAGTTATGATCCTAAATATACGGTATAGAGCGGAAGAAATTTGTAATCCTATTTATAGGGTAGGGAGAAAATTTTCATATTAATATACAATTTTACCCTTTATTTATTGGGTTTAATGTTTTTGTTTTTACTGTAGAATTTTTTTTTGTCATACTCGCGTAAAAGTAAATGGGTCCTATGGTAAAGAGAAGAAAGAAAAAATATTAGTGGGACCCACTTTTTTTATTTCTACAGTAAAAGCAGAAACGTTAAACCCTTATTTATTTTTGTTCTAACGAGATATGATATAATATTAAATAGGGATTAATTTAAAAAGTTGTTAAAATTTATAGAATAATGAATGAATTACTAATTCTTGGCCTATGTAAAACGTGCTGAAGTGCCTTATATATAAAATCATAGGATCATGTCTTTATATTTATGTTTATTATATTAAAAATAATTGAATAATATGATAGTGTTAATTTTATAGATAGAATCCGTAATAATCTCCTTTTATATAGATTCTAAATTCTAAATTTATAGATATTAAATTTAGAATTTAAAATAATCTTGGAAGATACGTTTTCACCCTTCCCTAAATTTATATAAAAACTTGGGTCTGCCTGTCGTCAGAATTCTCCGCCGATTTCGAAAGTTTGCTCGGCAAGATTTCTTCTTCTCAGTCTACAACTAAAAACTGGTAATGTGTGGCGACACGCCATATCTTCCGCAAGAGATCATCAAAGAAATTCTGAAACAACTTCCGGTGGAATCGCTTATCAGATTTTATTGTGTCTCTAAACAATGGAAAAATCTCATCAAGTCTCAATCTTTCATCGCCGACCACCTCCATCACTCCGCTCAAAACCGGCCTTCACTTCTTCTTTGGGATCATGGTAAAAGGTGGACTCGTCTGCAGTTACGCCTGATGGATTGCGAGATGCAAGTTCGTGAAATTCAGATGCCACCTTTGGTCAATCCCTCGTATGGTTTTAAGATCATCGGTTCCTGCAATGGCTTGCTTTGTGTTGTAATCCGTGAGTTTGGGGTTCCTTTCTGTAACTTGCCCGGTTCCATTTTAGTGTGGAATCCTGCCACCAGAGAATTCAGAGAGATCACTAAAACCAGAAGAACTTCATTCGGTTCTGAGTGGGATCACAACGGATTTGGGTTCAGTGCAACTCTTAATGATTTTAAGATAGTACAAACACATAACGATACTACACAGATTAGGGCGGTTGAAGTATATTCGTTAAACACAGGTTTATGGAAGGAATTAGAACTTGGATGCTTAAAGGGGATAAGCTTTTATCCCGGTGATTGTGTCAGTGCCAATGGATTTATCTGTTGGGTTGGTATGAGGAAAAGATCTTATGCCAGATTCTTAGTTTCATTTGACATGGCTAGGGAAGTGTTTACATTGATACCATTGCATTTTTTATCAACTACTGGAATTGAGTTGACGGTGTATGAAGACAAAGTCGGTATAATTTCCCAGTCAATAATTGGTAACGTTCCAAAGCGTCTATATTTTTGGATTGATTTGTGGGTGTTAGAGGAGAGTGTAGGATCATCTACGGAGAGATGGAGCTGGACCAAAAAATTTAGCAGCAATCGATACAGATTGAAATCAGGATTTCCTGGGATCATTTGGAGGAATCAAATTGTCATTGGTTCTTTTGGAATAGGTGAAGAAAATTTCTATCAATATTTGATGAATATCATTACTAATGAGTTTAAGAAGGTTGCTATCCCTTCAAGCTTTTATTATGCTTTCAATCATGTTGAAAGTCTCGTACCAATATCTAGTTTGAAAAACTTGATCCTATAAAGGTTAATTCTTGCCATGCAATTTACTATTGTTTGATTATTTTGGTTGAAATTTATCCTTCTCAATTTAGATTAGTGGTAAGTTTTGTTGCGGTTTAGATGTTTTTCAAGGGTGTAAGTTTGAATTTATTTATTTATTATTTTTTTTTATTTTTTTTATTTTTTATTTTTTGCATTAGACTTGAAAGGGATTTATTATTAAGTTGTTAAAAATCAAAGAGATTCTTAGTACATGGTTCCAAATTTAGAAAAGTTTTACATAATCTAGCCTTGTATAATTTGTTGTTCATGCTTACGTAGTTACGTTATAGTAAGAATAAGGATTTATACTAAAAATAATTTTTAATATTTTTAATTTTGCAGCTAAAAAATTATTAATAAAAATTATGCAAAAATAGTTCATGAATAGTATTTTAATCAAAAGGTTTAAATTACTCATCGCACTTGACCTGAATGTCATGTTGTTCCCATGACCAAATAAGAAAATAACACGGAGAATATGCAAATTAAGCCATACAAATGTAATACTGAGTACTCTGCAATCAAAAAGGATAAAACTCTTAAAGAAAATTAAATTGTGATTAAATCTGTTAATTATTCCATTAATTCTCTCAATCAACCTTTAACACAATTTGAACCTGGATTATAAAATTCAGATCAATTCACATGCTAAAATCTTAAGATAAGATGCAGAAAACTATCTAAATATAGAAACTTATCAACACAACAATAAATACTATGAGATGACAGTCATATATTCAGTGAGATACAGTTTCATAAGGTTGACAATTAGGAAGCATTATGTCGAGACATTGTAGCCCGCTCTTCTCTTAATTCTTTCTTCTTTCTTGTGTGTGAGGTTGAGTTTCAACCCTCTATAGATAATAACAGGTGAGTTATGGCAAAATAATAATAAAACAATTGAGTAGCATCATATCTTCTACTTTTGTATGATGAAGTAGTCTCCATCATTCAGCAGATTATCAGCAGCAGTAGGAGGTAAGTTGTTCCTAGAAACGTTCCGATGGTGGACTTGGGCATGAGTCTCGGCTTCATGTTGAAACATCTTCACCAGTTCTTGTAGCTCCAGCTTCCTAACTTCGACTTGATCCTCAGGGATGGGATTTTTCAGCCCTAGGTAAACCAGGCCTACTATGATCAGCACTAGTCCTAAGAAGAACAAGATTGCTGTGAACACACCAAATGCATATGGAGTGTGTTCTGCACCGGGTATTCCATCGACATTGATTCCAAATAAGCCGGTAATGATGGTTAGGACCATGCCACAACCACCAAATACGGCTAAATTATGTGTCACACGAAGACTTCGATCCTGAAATAACATGCACGAGACACAAAAAACAGTTCTCATGTTAACCTCCAGAGGGAAATATAACGGACTGTAAAGTATGACCACCACAAAGAAGCCATGTCTGTGTTTGATTGTAAAGCGCCATTGTGCTCTTTCAACAACCAAATATTTAGATTATGAAAAAACAACTAAATATTTATATAAATTGATACCCAAAAGGTCCCACTCAACAACTCAATTAAATGTTCTATCCGGTCTTCTCTGCCCCTTTTTATGATTCGACATAACCTACACTTATATTGAACTTGACAGTCATTTTATGGTGTTGCGGTGTCTGTGTCTATGTCACGTTTTCAATGTTTATGCATTCTAAAAGACTAAGCATTCCTGAAATGTAGGATTACTGAGATTAATACCTGCAACCATGCACGAACATTGCTCTGCATCACATCTTGAATGGTGAATAAGCGGCCACGAACTGCTTCTTGCTCTTCAATCATTTCCCTTGTGCTCTTCTTCACTCCCTCCAACACATTTTTCACTGCACTTCCTCTCAGATGTTGGAGAAGCTCAAAGATAATCTCCTCTCTTGCATGGAGTGACCACTTCACTCTGATAACCTGCAGTAAATATACAATAATACTAAAGATGACTTCAGCATCAGACAAATACATAAAACTACTGGCAACAAGCAAGGGGCATAAAAAATCTTTACAAGGCAAATTCTGACAGTATCACACAGCAACTAGTTCCCAATATACATTATAAGTAGGTAACAGATTGGGAAACAAAAAAACAAAAAAAACAAAAAAAAAAATACTGGCAACAAGCGAGAGTCACATGGTAGTGAGTCCTCAACATACATTGTAAGCATGTGATAGTTTGGGAAACAAAAAACATGGAAATTTTAAGCACTCCATATTTGTCATTCATGAAAAGTTTTACATTATTCCAAAAGAGAGAGTCTGGTAGCATTAGACTCCTAATAAATATGATCAGTTGTCAGGTGCTTCAAAGAAAGAACACACACACACATCAATCAGTATAAAATCAGCCAGTCCAGTCCATGCCAAAATGTTTGGATATGGGCTTAAGACTTCTTTCAACTTTAACTCACTTGAATCTGGCCTTTACCTGAAAAGGGAGTCCATTCCCTCTTTTCCCTTTTCCAAGGTTGCTCTACTTTGACACCTTTGTTAAGACCTGAGAATCCTAAGACTTAGGAAAAATCTTCATTGAACTTTTTGAGCATATACTCATGGACTTGACACTACATGTTTTAAACCTGATGTCATTAGGTCTATATGTTCTTTCTACTTGCAAAATCATGTTCTAGTTCAATTTTATTCAATGTTGATTTTTCTCTCACTCTCACACTTGAACCCAACAGCCAATATTAATTGAAATTTCACTAACTACTATGATCATGCAAATTTGCATCTCTCTATCACCCAAAACAAAATTGCATCTCAGTTCGATTTTTCATAAAAACAAAATTGCAATCGAGCCCACAGCCTTTAGAAGAAAGATGCCCCATAGCCCACTTCATCTTCCCCTTTGATTACTACTTAGTCTCTAGTTAACAGTATACCATGGATAAAAGCTGAAGTTAATTCACACTAAAACACTACAATGGCTCCCCTTTAATCCTTGAGAAAAGTCATAATGGCCTCATTTTCCATTTCAAAGATATATAAACAGTACAAGCTAAATAAACTTGGCTTGAACTTACCTCTCAAAGCTTCTGTAAGAATCAATTAACTTTGCAATATTTGATACTTCTATGTGTTATGGTCATCTAGGCCTTTTTTAATTTGACACATAATGCAATCAAACTGAACTGTCCAAGCATTGGCCAAAAAATAAAAATAAAAAACCAAGCTGTCCAAGCTACTATAACCAACTATTGTTGACTAACCTCCAATACCTCATATACAGCCACTTTAGTTTCTCTACCAAATCCAACCTTTACTGCTCATTGATGAAATGTATATTTTCTTTCACAATGGCAATTCCAACAATTTTCACCTCCTTTCTAGTAACACTCCTACCATCATTACCATTTCAACAAAAATGTTTCAAACAACTAAGGCCAATTCACATTTCCAGACAAATACGCTCTTTTATCATATTTTCTCACGTTTCTAAAGAAAAATATATCAATTATTATTTGCAATGCATTCTTTTTACCTAATCAACTAATCAGAAACACTAGTAAGTGTTAACATGATCAAACAGGAAATAGCAAATCCTCCAAAAAGGTATCTTCAGGCCAGCAAAAGTCAACATACCTGTCTCGATAGTCTTCTGATTTCTTGATTAAGAATTACTCTAAAAAGATTCATATCTTCATGGTTTCGCCTAGAGAAATTGAAAACTGTCATTTATAAAGCTCAGTCAAAGTGATATAATGACTTGAATTCATGACATATAGTATATTTGGGAACCTGTTCACAAACTTCAATTCAACCTCGTCGGCTGCACCAAATATATATTTACGGAATAGCCTGGAGAACTAAAGAAAAAGTCAAACCAAAGTAATAAAACTTGAAAGCTATAATGAAATTAATAGCAAGCCTACACCTGAGTTACAACTCAAGCAATTGAAGCATAAGACCAATTTCACAACTCTGAGGACTACTTTTCTAACGGGCAGCATAAGATACAGTCCACCAATACAATCCATGCATCAGATGAAAGAAGGTGAATGAACTTTAAGTGCAGAAAAAAGTGTAGCACAGTACAAACCTATCACCCATATTTTTTTGGCAACACTTATCTTGAAGACATCAAACACATGAGAAAACGTGAAGGATTTAAGATCCAGAAACTAGTTCAAGCATTTTGTTCTCTGTCATACGCTTGTAACTGTTTTCACATACAGATCCCCCACTGACATTTAAATTTATATTTGGTATGTGTTGAAACCATCTGACATAACTCTCCCCCAACTTATATCTGATTAAATTGCCATTCACTTTAGCAAAGAAAATTATTTTCTGAAAGGACCCTACCCAGCAGCAAGACCTATGCTAGGGGAATTTAGAAAGACAAAAGTATCATCAGCATGGACCAACATGCTTTAAGATTGCAGGGGTTTGACTTTGCTATTTTGATATATTAGGACACATAGCCACTGCATAGGGTGGCTTTGGTTATAGCTGTCTGCACAGTTTTTTGGGCACTGCACAAGTTGCTTTTTGCTTATATTAACCGTAGGAAAGCAAGGGAATGGGTATGTGGGATTTCTGTATTAGATTGTAGGAGAAGGGGACTGGTTCTATAGAGAACAGTAACCATCTTGGCTGTGGGAGTAGAAATATTCTCAACAGATTGTGGGAGAGGGAAGCCATTCTGTTCACAGAGTGATCTTCATTCTTGGCTGCAAGAGTTTATTCTTTTGACAGATTATTGTAATTCCAGTGTATTTTCTGCTGTTTGCCTAATTAAATCAGTGTTTTTTTTTTTTTATACTCTTGGTTGGTTCCTAACATTTTCATTCTCTTATATGTTGAAATTTCATTCATCCATTAAGTTCATGTATAAGGTATAACATAGTTTTCCACTGGTTATGTTAGGGAAGTTGGAGAAATTGTAGAGGGATTGGGAAGAGAAGAGAAGAGAAGAGAAGAGAAACAGGGACAAGTGACAAAACTGCTGTCCTGATCTTTCATTCATACACAAAGTAAAAGCTGATTATACAATTGGCCTAGGTCCATATATATAGCCTTAGGCAGTCATTAGATGCAGTGGTAACTTCCCTAGCCGCAAGTCATTCCCAACGGCTAGTTTCTAACCAACTCTTCTAATTCTAACTATAATCTCCTAGGTGAGGCCTCATAGACTTAATGTTGTGCCCTCACTATTTCCCTAATTATTTAACCTAACTAATTATTTACACCCAATATAACAGGTTATCAATAAAAAGAAACCCAATGCACACACACTCACACATATATATCAATGTGAAGAAATAAGAATAGCACCAATGAAGATGGATAGTGTAGGGTTAACTTGTATTCTAAGAGAAATTTTCAGTCAAGCGCTCTACGTAACAATAAGTATTCAAGTGCTGAAGGAAAAAGAAGATGCTTGAAGAAATTAAAAGAAGCACATATGTATATCTAAAAGAAATGTTCATACCTGTCATCCCATCGAGTAAGGCGGCATGCAAGCTGTGCTATAACTTCATGGACTGTTCTGGGCACATTGTACCCTCCCGCAGAAAGAAGCTCCTAATCAAAGCAAAGCATTGAAGCTATGAAATCAAACAAATTACTAGCCATTAAAAGAATATGCCAAGCAAGAACAACCTGAACTTCTGTAATTCCCAGAACATTTATACTTGACACTGATCCTTTTATATGCATTGCAGTTACTAGGAAGTTTTGAGCTTGCCAAGACCTCAGTACAATGGGGATGTCATCTTCTTCAACAAGAGGGTCACCAACTGATTGTCCCAAGAGCTCAAATAACAGCCCCCCAGCAACTCTGACAGGGACCTACTTAAATTAAAATTGTAATTAATATCTAGGGGAAAATGTATAAAAGTAGAAGGAACAATGATCGCAATGCCATGTTTCAAATATCATTCACCTAGAATTACAGATTGATGGTAGAAGGAACAGTGATCACAATGCCATGTTTCAAATATCATTCACCTAGAATTACAGATTGATGCACATATATGAATTTCAAAAGGATCCATTCTGCCATCTATAATATCAAAATTGATAAACACCCATACAATCACTATAGCTCATTTATTGAGATTTATTTAGGCATTAATTGCCATTTTAACATAAACTTCGATAGAAAATAAAAGTACAGAAAAGTTTCAACCCCTCACAAAGTCCCTGAACTATGTTGCAGACATTCTGTATCAACACATAATTACTTAAGCTACCATTGTGCATCTAAATGATCAGTGTCAAATCAGATCAAGTGATAGATAGATTGCAAGATGATTAAATGCAAGACTAGCGATCGAATAGAGGATCAGTAATTAAAAAGTAGCATACCTCATACAACAGATGTTTCATCCGATCACTTATCAGCCGACTTTCATCTCTCAAAGCTAGGCTAATGGCAGGATGTAACCATTGAGCATTGCTGAGCCAAGCCTGAATGTTTGGGTGACCTGCAGAAACATGGCACCACCATATAGGCCCAGCTGGACGCTCCCAATAAGGAGCTGCCAGATCAGCCACAGTGCGATCATCTTCATCATCAGCAAACTCAAACTGTTGAGAGGACCAGACTGTATCCACCTGAACTTTTTGGACAAGTTCTGAAATCCTTTCCCAGCCAATTGATACCCAATGACTACTATCATATTTATCTGTGGCATCAGATTGACTAAACTGAAGGACCTTGCTGTCTTTTTCATCATCAATGGCATGTAACCTACTGCCCCTCGATTCATTTGCAGATGACAACTCTGATAACTTGGTTCTATATAATCTTGGTGAAGCAGCACCTGTCAGATCATTTGAAGGGTCAAGCATTTTTGAATATTCACCATCCAGTTGTAATCTATCCGATGTCTTTGATGAGTGCTTTGTCTTAATTGATCTGGGTCGACTTCGAACAAATTCAAATGCACAAATAAGCCCATCAGTCCAAAGGTCATTTCCAGGATTGGGATCTCTACTGTGATAAGTTCTACAGCTTTCTGGATTCTGATGTTTCCCCTGGGAATTTGAGTTATTTACTTTGTCACTCATTTTATCTTCACCTATGGACATATATAAAAACCAATCATACTTATCAAGGTAGATTTTGAAGTACAATCTTCACTGGACTTGTTACTTTTCAATCAATAAATGGTTTCAACAGCGCTAATCACAGTGATTAATATTTGACAAACAACAGCAAGTTTTCCCAGGATTATCACCAATTAATGCTGCAAGTCAAACAGAAAACTGTGTTAATATGCTACTTAAGGTAGTGCACAAATGAGACAAACAATAACTAAGTAGAAAGAGTTAAAGAAAACTAAATTAAAATGACAAATAATTCGTACACCTGTACAAGCATATAAAATGATAAGCATACTTTTTTAAAGACCCCCTCTCTCTGGCGAGAACACCACACAATGAAAAATTGACCCGTGTTCAAATTAATAAGAAAAATAAAACACAGTAGGGAAAATATAACTTCACGCGCATCGATAATTCAGGTAAAAATCAGCCCGAGTAGATAATGAAAACAGATACAAACCAGACACCCTGAAGTGAGGAAAATCCCATTCCCAAGTAAATTCCAGAAATATAGAAACATAAAAACATAATTAGCACCGAGAATAAGAGGTAAGAAGAGGACATAAACAAAAGCATTCTCAGTCTTACAGATCGAAACTATGACTTCGAACTTCAGAGCGAAAGGAATTTATTGTTGACAACAATAATTATCAATGAGGCATTCCAGAAAAGTGTATGAGAAAAGAGAAAGGAATTACCAGAGGTACGTGAAGAGCAAAGAATGGGATGCTTCAAAATGGTAAAGGTGTTATTCTGGGAGAATAATACGCAAAGGGCGTCCACTGTAAGAGAGGGGACAGGGCATAAGAAGTGGAACTGTGGAAGTGAATAAGTGACGTGGATTGCTTTGTTTTCGTGTCAAAAGAAGCGGTTTTGCGTTTTAATCTGCAAACAGTTTATCAACCTTAAAATGGCCCTGAAAATGATTTTCCCAGGATTCTTTCTCGTTTTTTCTCTCCTCTTGCGGTCTCGCCCATGTTCTGATCTTTTAAACTTTTTTTTTTAAAAATAATGAAAACGGGAATCGATTATCGATTAATAACTTAAAAGATCTATAATATAGAAAATTTTAACCTATTATCATTCACCACCGCCTTGTGGAATGAAGGTGGTGGGTAAACAAGGAGACAAAGCTATCCGCTAAACTATTCTGATCCTTGGGAATATGACTAACTAAAACTTACCAGTTTTTATTTTTATTTTTTTATAACTACAACCTGACATTAAATATAATGTCCCTAGTCAAAACGTTAACAACTTTAACACAATCCGATTGAATTATAACCTGACATCATTTATATTCCAATATATCTGAAGACATTTGGCGACCACAATGATTTCTGCTATTGTTGGAGGGACTATTGTGAATCTACATATGAATTCGCATATCCATCGTCTATCGTTTGCACCAGTGGTGGACCCAAGCATTTTATTGATCGGAGGTGAAAAAAAAAAAGATATATCATAAATAAAAGTACTCGAAATACGATACAAATCTAATGTACAAAAAATTGAAGAAAAAAATCTATTACAGAAATTAAGATTACTTCACTTGACTCTTACTCTTCGTGTTTTCATATTGTAAACTTATCTATAATTGAATTAGTGTTAAAACTCAAAAAAAAAAATTTCTTTTTCAATGTATGTAATCAAAGAATCATCAATAAATCAGTCTTCATAACAAAGAGTATAAATGATTTCATTACCAATATGATTTTAAAAATAATATTAATAACAAAAGTAAATCAATTAAAATTAACTATTAATCATCATCTATATTGTCATAGTCATATTTTAACAAAACTCAAAACTTGCATAAAATTCTTACCCTAAAATATTCTCTAATCAATATAAATGTAGTATCACTAGAAAAATAAAATCATGTGTAATAAATTTCATAAAAAAATTTAATGAAAAAAAGTGATTTTGAGTACCTTATTGATTCTCAAAATTTGTAAATAAGTTGTTGAAAAAAATGGCGGACGAGCAGTGAGCGAGAGGAAGAAGATGAACGCGATTTCGCTGGGGTTGGGATATATTAAATGCTATCTCTTGACATGCATATCAAATTACATCATAAAAAAAAGGAAACTATATATAATAACGAAAGGTGATTTTGGAAAAGATGAAATAAATAAATAAAGAATAGGCATTTAATATATCCTCACCCCATGTATATCTAACAAATTAAACTCATATAATTATATATCAAATGAGGTCCTTAAACTCTTCGTTCATGTGGCTTGATGGTTAGAACATGTTTCTTTCACCTCACAAGTTCGATTCTAACATGCATGCATCCACAAATTACATCTTAAAAAAAAAAAAAAAAAAAATAGGGGGATGGGGGTCACCCCTAGCCTCCCTGTGTCCACCTCTGGTCTGCACTAATAGCGCCTCCACAACTGCTTCTCCCTTACTCGAGATCTAAAGCTGTAATAACCCGGATTTTTTTAAAATAAAAAAAAAAGAAGAAAGAGAAATTGAAATCATATAAGCAATAATCACACTTTATGCCTCATCATTATATTTAAATTAATAGAGCCGGACATGTCCCCTGTTGGGTTTCAAATTTTCTATAGCTAAAGGAGAAATTTATTTTCTTTTACCATTCAAAGTTACTATAATGCCCTTCTTCCAGTGATTAAAAGAAAAGAAAGAGAAATAATAATAATGATGATATAAAATATACCCAATCAGATTTTTTTCCCATTACTCCCACATTCCCCTTTCCTTTCCTCTTTCTCTCGGCAAACACAAAAGCGCAGTGGAGGGAAAGAAGCTTCGAGAACTCTGTTGCAGCTTCGGTTGATCTTTGTCGGAGCTTCCATGCCATCGTTCTTCTTCCATCGATGTGGGATTTTTATTCTTTTGGTTTTGGCATTACCGATTCGTCTCTTCCCTCCTCTGTTCGATTTATTATGAGCTTTGAGTGGGTAAGAATTCAGATCCTTGTCGATTCTGTTCTCATCCACCTTGAGAGTGATAAATCTCTACTGCTATTCCTAGTTGACCCTACAATATTGGGTGCACATTATGTGCACATAATTAGGTGCCTAATTATGTGCTCATACCTCTATTAGAGGTATGAGCATATTTTTTTTAATTTTTTTTAATTTTTTTATATATTGTATTTATTTAGATTTAGATTATATGATGTTTTCTGAAATTTTTTTTGCACCCAGTATCTCAAATTAATTAGTTTCTAGTTCTCAGAAGTTATACGTAACACCAAGTATCATGGAAATTAATTAATTTTGAGATACTTGGTGTAAAAAATTCCGAAAGCAAGATATAATTTAAATCTACATAAATACAATATATAAAAATTAAAAAAAAAAATATGCTCATACCTCTAATAGAGGTATGAGCACATAATTGGGCACCTAATTATGTGCACATAATGTGCATTCTACAATATTCTAGTTAGAGTAAACTTGACTTTTCGTCAGGGATGAAAATAAGTTAGGCTAGACTGAGCTTTGGCTAAATAGACCTGAGCTTGTAATGGAGGTAAAAGGTCTGAGCCTGAGCCTGAATGTAGGCTTTTTTTTTAGGCTTAGGCCTGAGCTTTCACAAGGCCTGATCGAGCTTGAAGCCTTTTTTAAAGGCCTACTTACAATGTAAACCTTTAAAAATGCCTCATGTTGCAAGCCTTAAAGGCTATAATTAACTAATATAATAATAGAGATAGTACTATAGTTAACTAATTATACTTGAAATTAGAATATAAGAATGAAAAAAAATTAAATATTGTATTATTTATATGATTAAACATAATTATATTTATTAAATGTGTAAATAGGCCAGGCTTGAAGGTTTACAGGTCGGGCCGTAACAAAAAAGGCCTAGCCTATATACACATTTAGGCCTTTAAAGAGGCATTAGCCTGGTCTTTTAAACAAACAAGTCAGGCCATACCAGGCTCTAAACAGGGCAGGCCATAGGCTGCTTGATAGAGGTCTAGCCTATTCCAACTCCTACTTTTCATTATTAAATCCTTATTGTAGCTTGCCTTGAAAAGACTAGTATGTGTGTTTGTGCTATCTTTGGTGAGGTCCGTGCCAAATAATTTCTTGCAACGATCTACCCAAATGTCCCATCCCTTCCTGCTTCATGTTTGAGATTCAATTGTAGCCTCTCTGTGCTTTCGACTGGTGTGAACTTCTCCCATAAGATCGGGGTAACTACAAAAATCCATCTTTCCTTCGCGTTTCTAAATCCCTGATTAGGTGCATTAATTAAGTCCTTGTCCTGCTTGTGTAACGCCCCTAATTCTTATGTCCATTATGTTCTTATATTTCTTATTAATCTAATCAACGTGTAATTATCAAAGTATTGGCGTTAACATATCAGAGTGAGTCACAACAGAGACATGCATTAGTGTTTGGAAGATGAGTAACTGATAACATATGCCTAGACATATGCTGGTTAATTTAAATCCCAGAGGAATATACCGTGGTATAATTTAAAATTCAGAAATAATTAGGGTTAATCCTGTTGGAAGATGTTAATTATACAGTCATCCCAATAGTTAGTAATTCGTAATCCAAAATATATACGTTAGACTATAAATATTCAGTTGAATAATAAATCCCCTCTTTCAAGGTCTTCTCTTACGGCTCTAACTGCGATGCCTTACTTCTCGATCCAAAACTTCTGCCTAAATTTTTAAGTATAATTGAGAGTCAATTATTAGTTGAATCCTAGGGTAACAGTTAATCTCATAATCAAAGTGCAATTCATACATGACAAATATTTCATATATTGCGAAACAAAAGAAATCATTCAGCCAACACACCGCAACTAGACTACATAGCACATAATACATGTAACGTTAACGACGAAAGCACACACAAGTGCTACGTGTCCTAGACAAGAATCCTCAGCGCTAGAAAAAAAAAAGCATGCAGCTTATCATATAAAACAATAAGGGTTAAATATCATTTTTGCCACAAAAGTTTTGGCTAGGGGGCATCCAGCACCCGGAAGTTTTCTTGGTATCATTTTTACCTCAGAAGTTTACAAAAGGAGCAAATATGCCCTGGAAGTTTTTTTTAGGAGCAAATGTAACATCTCAATTTTCAAAAGCGGAATATTTTTTTTTTCTTTTTCATCAGAGTAGAGCATCGGAGCAAGTAAAGTATTGAGTAACTGATAACCATTAACTGTGGCATATCTGTTTGTTCATAAAGAACATTACATACATCTGAGTATTACAACGGTATTATATCACAAATAGATAACTTTAGTCGGGTCTCGCGCATGCTGCTTGCTCTTGTCTTCGGTCCTTGGTTCTCCAAACCCTGAAGCTATAAGAGCTGAGGTCCAATGCCCATCGGACCTCAGGTAACGGTTAACCTCATGCTTATGTAACAATATATGAATGACAGATATTCATGACATTTCAACAATAATCACTACAAAAACCCATAACAGATGTAGGAAATACATAATCGAATATGTAAGGCAATAACAGTACACAGCCCATAAATATGTATGTTATCCCGGTCTGTACTATTCACCAATGCCACGATGTACGGTAGTGTCCTCAGCGCTAGGAAAACGTAACGGTATTACCATAACCATAACCCGTATATAGCTGAATGTATAATGAAAGATCTAAGACAAAATCTTAGTCTATGAATACAACTATCATATATAAACACACAATAAGCATAAGAGTTAAGGTTACAGTACGCGTCTGTACCTTCGTTGATGAATATGGTACGTCTGATGGTCGGAACGCAATCAAAGATATCCTATAAGGATCATATAGTATTTATTAATTCATAATCAATATCCTAACAGATATGTTAGTCATAAATGACCATTTTACCCCTGACTTCAAAAATCGCTAACCGATAAAATTTCGCCAGAGCTTCGCTACTCTGACTCTCAACTTTCAAAACTTACTTCCTACCATGTTTTTACCTCGTCAGGCATCTTTCAATGCAATGAGGCATAAAAACAAGAATAGGAATTCTGCTTCCTACTTCCTAGATCAAACTAACATTTATACTAAGAAGAGTAAATACCCTTTTTGGTCCCTGGAATAACACGCGCTACCCATTTTGGTCCCTGAGTAAAAAAAATGTCATTTTTAGTCCTTAAACAGTAAAAAAAAGGTCCCTTTTAGTCCTTTTAGTCATTTTTTGTGGGCATTTTAATCCCTCACAAATTCCAAAAAATCATTTTTAGTCCCTAAAAAGGACCGAAATGACATTTTTTTTACTCAGGGACCAAAATGGGTAGAGCGTGTTTTTCCAGGGACCTAAAAGGGTATTTACTCTACTAAGAACTACTAAACAAAAAACTAGAACTTAAAAGCTAAGGACCGAAGAACTTACCAAGAACCTTGCTCCTCCTTGTCCGAAGCTCTTCCTTCTCACTACCTTCTCTCTAGATTTCGAATTGCTCTTGCAATTTTGGTGTGAGAATTTGAATGAAATGAAGGTCCTATTTATAGGAAAAGGCTATGGCATTTTGGTAGTTCCATTGAACTTCCTCTTCTCAATTCTTGACCGTCGGATCTAGGGTTAGATTTGAGCTCTCATCCTCACCATCCATCTCTTCAAACCGTCCTCCCTTTCTCTCTCCTCTATCTTTTCACTTTTATCAAGCCTTGTTGGCCTCTTAAACACCCCAACTTCCACCTTTTGCTTTGTTGGCAAAACCTCCTCCAAGTAATTCCCCTATTTGATGTTCTAATCACACAAATATTTTTTAGAGATAAAGTTTGAAGTTTATGTAGTCTCTTGAGAAGCACTTAAAATAACAAGAATTATGGTTCAATTTGGGATTTTTACTAGCCTGTTAGTCATTTTAGGATAAATTCCAAAAGTTACAGAAATGACTTTGGAGATAACCTACTTCGAGCTAAAAATACACTTGTTCATAATAAGTCATTATATTTGATCTATGGTTAACATATTTCAGTACACAATTTATTTTCTATCGGTTCTCATTTACCTGAGTCTTGAATTAATCCTAATAGCTTTTGAACTCAAAATATCTTTTCTTTTCTCTCTCCTAAACCCTTGGCTCTCCCTCTTCCACATCACTCACATCACACACACACACACACACACACAAACCGGCCCCCTTTTTTTTGCTTTTTAATTATCTTATATTATTTTAGAAAGAAATCCTCTCATTGGTGGATTAGGTTTTACAAGGATTCAACTTTATGGTTGATTTTAAACCTTTAGATCTAGCTTTATGAGGTTTAATCCTAGCCATTGATTTTAGTTTGACTTGTCAAAATTGATTAATAAGTTTGATTAGTGTCTTAATCTTATGCTTAATAATTTTTAACATGTCATCTGTTGGTCAAATAGACTTTAGGGATTTTATGTAATTAGTCTTATACATTTTTAATCATGCCTAATTAATTAGCAATTATCTTTATACTAATCTTGGCCCTTCATTGACCATTGGTCTCTAATTAGGGTCATATATCCCTAATTGTGCCTTTAAAACATGTTATTCAATTAATTATGAAAGTTTTCGGAATTAATCTAATAAATGAAGATTTAATTATCTACTAATTATTGGCAATTTTATTTAATTGGATTAATTATTTTCTCACAACTTTTGAGTTTACTTTGGTCATTTATGCTCCATGCATTAATTTAAAAATCATAGGGCAACATATGTTCCCTAAAATAATATTGGATTTTTGCCTCTTTAAATTCCAAGGAAAATAATCAATTAAATTGCTAAAATTAGAGACAACATGCTTTCCTATTTTAAATAGGTATTAATTGCCAAAATATAATGTTTATAATGAATATGAATTTTAGGGTATTACATTTCTCCACTGTCAAATAAAATTTCGTCCTCAAAATTTGCTCTATACTAACTAGACTTTGTACTGATTTAGACTTCGGACCATATACCCTGGATATTTATCCTATCAGAACATTTTTATGTTTAAGCTGTTTCTCTCGGTGATCGAGAATTCGCTCCGGCTCGACTACGAAGGTTTTGTCCTGTCGCACTTTGATACCATAAAGTGTCTCCGTGGTGCCCACACGTCGTGGCAACACACGATACCTCATACTCAATGATACGATCGTGGTCTGGTCGTAATAACTAAGAAACATGGAAAACTTTATGGAGGTTTAATCAAGTTTGGGGGTAAGGTTATCTGGTAAGCAACTGGTTCATGTTTAACTAAAATTTCAAATGGTCTCACGTAATGCGGACTACATGTTCGCCTTTGAAGTGTTCTACTGACACCGGTTACTAGGGATATTCTTAGAAACATATGATCATCGACTTCAAACTATAGAGGTCTTCTATTTTTTGTCATCGTAGCTCTTCCATCTGCTTTGTGCTGCTAGGAGTTGTCTCTTGATTACAGCGATTTGTTCAAAGGTCTGATTAATCAGATCCGGTTCAAGAAATTTATGCTCAGATAAGGGTGTCTGACACCTTCGCCCTCGCAATTTGATCGCATATATTTGGAAAACTCTAGACATCTAGTCTATTCCCTTACTACACATGCTCACTTTAGCACGTACTTTAATATTTAAATAATGATCTTAGTCATTTTGTACCCAGGTTTAGTATTCATACTCAGGACCTATTCGTCCACCCTTACCTTGCTTGGTTACGCAGGCCTTACTGCCTGACCCATTCAGCCTCTTGGCTTAACACATATTGGCCTTCTGGCTCAATCCATTACTAGAGATTTTAGCCTCAATACCTAGGAGATTATCCTTAGGCTTAGGCATTTAAACTAATACCTGGTACAATAAATGTTTTTGTCAGACTCAAGATGTACTGTAGACTTTACAGTCACTGTAACAATTAGCATTTTACACCGTGCTAAATATCACTGTCTTAAGGCCTAGGAATACTATCTCGTGCACTCTTGCACACCTAGTTCTCAAGCATCTGCTCGTCTATTTCATTTGAGCTCTTCCTACCCAAACTCTCAGACTACTTTAGAGGCTCAATTATTCCTTAGGTCTCAAAGGTTTTACTAGTTTCCATGCAATATTAAGAATTACTGACCGTATTAGCAAATTCTTTTTAGTCAAAATAAACACTACGCCAAACTCTTAACATAAAATGAGGACTTAAATTCTTAACATTTCTATCAGTAGTGAGGAAAAGTCAATGTATCATTTACAAAGTAACTGAACAATAGCTTTGACGAAATCCAAAACAACTTTTAAGTACCATTTAGTTTCCATGACATTCACAGGACATTACTAAGTTTATGTCTATTACTTGTTACAAAAACACAATAGAGACAATAAAACAAAATTCAATCTTCAGCTACTACAGTAGCATATAAATTCCAATTTCTGCTTTATATATTTGAAATCTAATGGTGTGGACCGAAATTTCTCACACAAGTACTGGTGTAGTGGTTTACTCAAATAGGGTTTCAGGAGTATCAACACTAACTCTTAATTTAAAGGTCAAGATTTGTTAAAATGCATGCTCAAAATTTCCTATTTTAGAATCTTCATTTTAATTCTCATAGTTTCTGCTTTTACAAAGCACAACAGACAAACTTAAAATTGCCGAGTCAAATAGTTCATACTAACTTGAAGACGTTCATCGAAACTTTAAAACGAACAAAGATTAATGATGCAAAGTTATTTTACTATGAAAAGTGATAAGAAATCTTAACTTTACTGAACCATAAGTACCATATATTTCACAACAGGGTTCCAATGCAATGCATGCCATAAAACTCAACCGAGTGTAATTTTATTAGTTAAAACTAGTTTATTCATTAGGTTTCATCTAATTCTAACATGCACTATTCGAAACTAATATTTGTTTATCATACCAATGACTAACAATCAAGTTTACAACAACAGAGATTACCAAAAACAATGGTCGATAAGGTATTTTGAGAAAAATAATATTAATCATATCCATTAGTCCAAGTGTGATAGCAAAAATTCAGAGAGTGGAAATGCACATAGTCTACTCCAAACTACTTTCATGAATTTAATCCGTTAAAGATTTTCTTGTATAATGAAGTAAGATTTCCGAACTCAGATTTTCCAATATAATTAAATGAGGCAAGTAATATTACAAGGATGTACAAGTCATAGCTTTATTAGACATGCACTTCTTTTCACAAAACACTTAGATTTTCAATTCCTAATTTAAGTGCTATTTCCATCTTACGCCGAGTTCTCACAAAAATCCGATGCAGGTGCCTTAATTCAGAGTTCTTACAGTTAGCTGGTTGGACAATAATAATAGTGTTTAAGTGAATGATAGAGAAGTTGAAATTCGAGGCACAATAGTGTTTAAGTAGGTTAGTGGCCAAGAAAATGCAAAGCATACATAGGGGGTTCTTATTCTGCTTACTAAACTAAATTATTTCTACTTTTTCTATTGGATTGTGTCCCTCTCCCACACTTATATTCCTCATACAACAATTAAGCCCAAGTGATCATAGGAATTAGGAAGAAAATAAGTCAGGAAAGAGACAACCTTTGTTAGAGGATCTTGAGTTGCTTGAAGGAGAAGTTCTCATCCCCGATGAGAATCATGCATTTGTCTTTTACAACATCTTCTCCCGTATTGATTTTCCTTGGTGGAGGTGGTTCAGGATCAATTGGAAGAGGTCCAAGAATGTACGGTGGATGTTGGTTCCATCGATGACCTTTCCAAGAATGTGCCTGTAAAGAAGACAAGCAACCAGCAGTATCCCATCCAAAAATAGAAACATGGAGAGATTTCAAGTGAATTAAAGATACTTTGATAATCAAACTCTCCAAGTAACTATCACATCCAAGGAAATCAATGCTACTCCCATCAGTAAGAGTCAAACAAAAAGTTATATTTTGAAAATTCTCTTGTATTTGCAAAGTGGAAAGTGCGGAATCCAACTTAGTGTTGAGGTACACCACATCAGCATTGCAATCACAAGAGATGGAAGGTAAAAGAGTGGAAGAAGGAAGAGAAGTTTTCAAATTGTTACCGAGGAAGTGCCTCTTTGAGATTGAATAAATGTAGATATCGAACCTTTAGTTGGTCATACATTCTTCTTAGGGTAAGGGTTTAAGCATCCATATATGGCAAAGTGAGGAAAGCATCAAGTCCAGAAGGTTGAGGAGTAGAGGGTTGGGATGGATGTTCTTGGCATGGTGGAGTAGATGGCTCATATGGAAGTGTATGTGGTGAGCAGGTCTCTTGTGGAGTATGACACATAGAAGACTCTTGTGCAGGCCACTCCATTGCTTTCTCCAACTTCTCATTACTTTCTTCTAGTTGCTCCACTTCTTGTGTATGTGTGAACATGGGAAGAGGATTTTCTTGGAAATTAGTCTTCAACACTTGTGATTGTTGAGTGAGACGCTCAATTTCCTTTTCCATTCTCTCATTCTCTTTCTCTTGATGTTCCATTCATCTCATTATAGAGTCCATTTGATGGTCAAAGTTGGCCTTGTATGACCGCTCCTCGTCTACCGTCTGAGTCACTTGATTTTGCAATTTTCTAATGACTTCACTAGCGGTAGGTTCTTGGTTTGGCACACAAGCTTGAGAATGAGATCCATAGGGTGGCTCAAATGGGTATAGGGATTCATGAGATGGATGACATGGTCGGGAAATTGTATGGAATGAAGGCGGAGGTTCATGAAGTGGTTGATGGCATGGTTGGAAGGAAGGATGGTATGGTAAGTGAGAAGGTTGACGATATTGTTGAAATGGAGGTTGTGGGTAAGGTTTATGGTATGATTTATAGGGTGAGTGATTAGGTTGGAATGGAGATTGGTGGTAAGGTTCATGGTATGAGTGATGGAATGGACCATGACATTCTTGACCAATTGGATTTTTATCTTGAATTCCCAAGTTAGCTTGAAGAGCCCGTATTGTTTGTTGAATGGAATCGATGCTTTGAGAGATAAACTCTTCCCTTCCGGTCAAATCGCCTACAAAAGAGTGGGATTGAAAGGGTGAATCTTGATTACCATTAAACCAAGCCATAAAAGTTCAATACAATTAATTCCCAAATGAATTACAAATATCTGTCTAACTAAGAAAAGGAATCTAAAAGGAAAAAAAATTACAAATGCAAATGAACAAGAAAAAGAAGTTTCAAAATGGCAAAAAAAAAAAAATGCAAATATCTATGAATTAACTTGGAGACATGGTGAATTCAAACAATTAAACTCAACATCATATCGAATTTAATGCAAACACACCACACAGAAGCTACCAAGTCAAGACAATGCAATAATGCAATGAATGCTATGCAAACTATCTAAATGCAAAAATCCTAAACTATATGCAATGAAAAAAAAAAGAAAAGAAAAACTAATAAGCTTCACACGAGAAACCCCTTGTCAAAAGTGAATTTGACAATTAGATTACCTAGAGAGCCAATTACTTAGCTCCCCGGCAATGGCGCCATTTGATAAGGGCCTTTTTGTCTTTAGCCTTGGGGTCCACAATCAAAAATAAACCAAGGATTGCGTATAGGCGAACCAAGGATCGTTCTCTCTTCATCAGAGTAGAGCACCGGAGCAAGTAAAGTATTGAGTAACTGATAACCATTAACTGTGCCGTATCTGTTTGTTCATAAAGAACATTACATACATCTGAGTATTACAACGATATTATATCACAAATAGATAACTTTAGTCGGGTCTCGCGCATGCTGCTTGCTCTTGTCTTCGGTCCTTGGTTCTCCGGACCCTAAAGCTATAAGAACTGAGGTCCAATGCCCATCGGACCTCAGGTAACAGTTAACCTCATGCTTATGTAACAATATATGAATGACAGATATTCATGACATTTCAATAATAATCACTAAAAACGCCCATAAAAGATGTAGGAAATACATAATCGAATATGTAAGGCAATAGCAGTACACAACCCATAAATATGTATGTTATCCCGGTCTGCACTATTCACCAATGCCACGATGTACGGTCGTGTCCTCAGCGCTAGGAAAACTTAATGGTATTACCATAACCATAACCTGTATATAGCTGAATGTATAATGAAAGATCTAAGACAAAGTCTTAGTCTATGAATACAACTATCATATATAAACACACAATAAGCATAAGAGTTAAGGTTACAGTACGCATCCGTACCTTCGTTGATGAATATGGTACGTCTGACGGTCGGAACACAATCACAGATATCCTATAAGGATCATGTCGTGTTTATTAATACATAATCAATATCCTAACAGATATTTTAGTCATAAATGACCATTTTACCCCTGACTTCAAAAATCGCTAACCGATAAAATTTCGCCAGAGCTTCGCTACTCTGACTCTCAACTTTCAAAACTTACTTCCTACCATGTTTTTACCTCGTCAGGCATCTTTCAATGCAATGAGGCATAAAAACAAGAATAGGATTTCTACTTCCTACTTCCTAGATCAAACTAACATTTATACTAATAACTACTAAACAAAAAACTAGAACTTAAAAACTAAGGACCGAAGAACTTACCAAGAACCTTGCTCCTCCTTCTCTGAAACTCTTCCTTCTCACTACCTTCTCTCTAGATTTCGAATTGCTCTTGCAATTTTGGTGTGAGAATTTGAATGAAATGAATGTCCTATTTATAGGAAAAGGCTATGGCATTTTGGTAGTTCCATTGAACTTCCTCTTCTCAATTCTTGACCGTCGGATCTAGGGTTAGATTTGAGCTCTCATCGTCACCATCCATCTCTTCAAACCGTCCTCCCTTTCTCTCTCCTCTATCTTTTCACTTTTATCAAGCCTTGTTGGCCTCTTAAACACCACAACTTCCAACTTTTGCTTTGTTGGCAAAACCTCCTCCAAGTAATTCCCCTACTTGATGTTCTTATTGCACAAATATTTTTTAGAGATAAAGTTTGAAGTTTATGTAGTCTCTTGAGAAGCATTTAAAATAATAAGAATTATGGTTCAATTTGGGGTTTTTACTAGCCTGTTAGTCATTTTAGGATAAATTCCAAAAGTTACGGAAATGACTTTGGAGATAACCTACTTCGAGCTAAAAATACACTTGTTCATAATAAGTCCTTATATTTGATCTATGGTTAACATATTTCAGTACACAATTTATTTTCTATCGGTTCTCATTTACCTGAGTCTTGAATTAATCCTAATAGCTTTTGAACTCAAAATATCTTTTCTTCTCTCTCTCCTAAACCCTTGGCTCTCCCTCTTCCACATCACTCACATCTCACACACACACACAAACCGGCCCCCCTTTTTTGCTTTTTAATTTTCTTTTTAATTATCTTATATTAATTTAGAAATAAATCCTCTCATTGGTGGATTAGGTTTTACAAGGATTCAACTTTATGGTTGATTTTAAGCCTTTAGATCTAGATTTATGAGGTTTAATCCTAGCCATTGATTTTAGTTTGACTTGTCAAAGTTGATTAATAAGTTTGATTAGTGTCTTAATATTATGCTTAATAATCTTTAACATGTCCTCTGTTTGTCAAATAGGCTTTAGAGATTTTATGTAATTAGTCTTATAGATTTTTAATCATGCCTAATTAATTAGCAATTATCTTTATGCTAATCTTGGCCTTTCATTGACCATTGGTCTCTAATTAGGGTCATACATCCCTAATTGTGCCTTTAAAACATGTTATTCAATTAATTATGAAAGTTTTCGGAATTAATCTAATAAATGAAGATTTAATTATTGGCAATTTTCTTTAGTTGGATTAATTATTTTCTCACAACTTTTGAGTTTAATTTGGTCATTTATGCTCCATGCATTAATTTAAAAATCATAGGGCAACTTATGTTCCCTAAAATAATATTGGATTTTTACCTCTTTAAATTCCAAGGAATTAAATAATCAATTAAATTGCTAAAATTAGAGACAACATGCTTTCCTATTTTAAATAGGTATTAATTTCCAAAATATAATGTTTATAATGAATATGAATTTTAGGGTATTACATTTCTCCCCCTGTTAAATATAATTTCGTCCTCGAAATTTGCTCTATACTGACTAGACTTTGTACTAATTTAGACTTCGGACCATATGCCTTGGATATTTATTCTATCAAAACATTTTTATGTTTAAGCCGTTTCTCTCAGTGATCGAGACTTTGCTCCGGCTCGACTACAAAGGTTTTGTCATGCCGCACTCTGGTGCCATAAAGTGTCTCCGTGGCGCCCATATGCCGTGACAACACAAGATAACTCATACTCAATGACATGATCACAGTCTGGTTGTAATAACTAAGAAACATGGAAAACGTTATGGAGGTTTAATCAAGTTCGGGGGTAAGGCTATCTGGTAAGTGACTGGTCCTCGCTCTGCCAAAATTGCAAATGGTCCTACGTAACGTGGACTGAGTTTCCGTCTCTTAAGCGTTCTACCGACACCGGTTACTGGAGATAGTTTCAGGAACACAAGGTTGCCGACGTCGTACTTTAGAGGTCTTCTCCTTTTTTTTCAGCGTAGCTCTTTCGTCTGCTTTGTGCTGCTAGGAGTCGTCTATTGATTACAGCATTTTGTTCGGAGGTCTGATTAATCAGATCCGGTTCAAGCAATTTCTGCTTAGATAAGGGTGAACGACACCTTTGCCCTCGCAATTTAATTGCATATACTCGGAAAACTCTAGACATCTAGTCTATTCCCTTACTACGCATGCTCACTTAGCACGTACTTTAATATTCAAACAATAATCTTATTGGCCTTCTAGCCCATTCCATTACCACATCACTAGGGATTTTAGCCTTTATACCTAGGAGATTATCCTTAGGGTTTAGGCATTTAAACTAATACTTGGTACAATAAATGTCTTTGTCAAACTCAAGATGTATTGTAGACTTCACAGTCACTGTAACAATTAGCATTTCACACAGTGCTAAATATCACTGTCTTAAGGTCTAGGAACACTATCCCGTGCATACTTGCACACCCAGTTCTCGAGCATCTGCTCGTCTATTTCATTTGAGCTCTTCCTACCCAAACTCTCAGACTACTTTAGAGGCTCAATTATTCCTTAGGTCTCAAAGGTTTTACTAGTTTCCATGCAAGATTAAGAATTACTGACCGTATTAGCAAATTCTTTCTTAGTCAAAATAAACACTACGCCAAACTTTTAACATAAAATGAGGACTTAAATTCTTAACATTTCGATCAGTAGTGAGGAAAAGTCAATGTATCATTTACAAAGTAACCGAACAATAGCTTTGACGAAATCCAAAACAACTTTTAAGTACCATTTAGTTTCCATGACATTCACAGGACATTACTAAGTTTATGTCTATTACTTGTTACAAAAACACAATAGAGACAATAAAACAAAATTCAATCTTCAGCTACTACAGTAGCACATAAATTCCAATTTCTTCTTTATATATTTGAAATCTAATGGTGTGGACCGAAATTTTCTCACACAAGTACTGGTGTAGTGGTGTACTCAAATAGGGTCTCAGGAGTATCAGCACTAACATTACTAACTCTTAATTTAAAGGTCAAGATTTCATTAAATTGCATGCTAAAAATTTCCTATTTCAGAACTTCATTTTAATTCTCGTAGTTTCTGTTTTTACAAAGCACATCAGACAAACTTAAAATTGCCGAGTCAAATAGATCATACTAACTTGAAGACGTTCATCAAAAGTTTCAAACGAACAAAGATTTATGATGCGAAGTTATTTCACTGGACCATAAGTACCATATATTTCAAAACAGGGTTCCAATACATGCCATAAAATTCAACCGAGTGTCATTTCAATAGTTAAAACTAGTTTATTCATTAGGTTTCATCTAATTCTAACATGCACCATTTGAAACTAATCTTGTTTATCATACCAATGACTAACAATCAAGTTTACAACAACAGAGATTACCAAAAACAATGGTCAATCAGGTATTTTGAGAAAAATAATATGAATCATATCCATTAGTCCAAGTGTGATAGCAAAGATTCAGAGAGTGGAAATGCACATACAAAATGGAACTTAATATAGTATACTCCAAACTACTTTCATGAATTTAATCCGTTAAAGATTTTCTTGTATAAAGAAGTAAGATTTCCAAACTTAGATTTTCCAATATAACTAAATAAGGCGAGTAATATTACAAGGATGTTCAAGTCATAGCTTTATTAGATATGCAACTTCTTTTCACAAATCACTTAGATTTCCAATTCCTAATTAAGTGCTATTCCATCTTACGCCGAGTTCTCACAAAAATCCCATGCAGGTGTCATAATTCAGAGTTCTTATAGTTAGCTGGTTGGACTATAATAATTACATGCGTAAACCTTAGTGAAATATCTTAACAATGTGCACTTAACAATATTTAACAATTTTGTAGAAGAATTACTTTCAAAAATATAGTTTCATACCATCTTAGTTT
Source organism: Acacia pycnantha (assembly GCA_025563575.1). NCBI lineage: Eukaryota > Viridiplantae > Streptophyta > Magnoliopsida > Fabales > Fabaceae > Acacia > Acacia pycnantha. The sequence continues at coordinate 3,578,247 of JAMWYP010000003.1, read as the reverse complement.
AGGAAATTCAATTGAAATACTCAAGGTAGATTTTAAGTGAACAGTTATTTGGACGTCATGCTGCCTATGAGTTATATTTGGAAATTTTCAGAGATAAAAATAAGTGTTCAATTTCATGTATATAGACATCTAGATAATACTGGAAGCAAAAAATCATACAAATTTAAAGTCTCAATAAAAAATATCCAATGCAATCACATATAACATGTTTAGCAACCAGCATTTGAGAACAAAGGAGAATTCTTTTCTTATGACTTAATTTACCCTCTTTTTTTAGTAATATGGTTTTCCAAAAACCAGGGAAAGCTTAATAGTAAACCCTTCCTACTTTTAGTAGAGTAAAACAAAGGAATCCTATTAACCTATAAAACTATAGAAATTGAGCAAAATTGTCCAAGGTCAACAACTTTGTTTACCCTAAGCGAAATACGGTAAAATAAATAAACTGAGGGATGATTGTACTGTAATTCAGTTTTAAAGTAGGAAAAGTAAATATTTTCACTCAAAAGGTGCAACAACCTTTAGAAATGTAGCTATCCAACAAAATGATTAACACCATATGCACCATAACAACTTCCTTTCTTCATTTAAAACAAACATAAAAGAACATATAATGAAAAGATGATTACAAAAGATTTTCAGTGCCACAGTAGAGAATATTAGATAAAGATCTACTTATATCCAAATTCTTTTAACTTCTTCCTAATAATGATGGTTTTTGTAACATCCCGTTTTCAAAAGCAGTATAAATTTTTTTCATCAGAGTAGAGCATCGGAGCAAGAGTGTAACTGATATATATATTTAAAATGCCCACTGGCTAATTACAGAGACGGTACGATAACCGAGAGTTTTTAAAGTGAATACAACAGAAATGTCTCTCTGGCGATCTCCACACCGTGGCAACAGAAGATGGTCTTCAGCTGAGTCCCTAAGCGGACTGCTTGCTTTTCTCCTCGGTCCTCGGTCCTCCCGACCCTGACGCTATGTTAAGAGCTGAGATCCACACCGGATCTCAGGTAACGGTTAACCTCATATTTACATACACAACATATGGATACAAACAATCACAACATAAACAGTATATGAGCATGCAACCAATGCAGATGTATCGCCCAAAAGCATGCATACATATATCGCCCAAAAGCATGCAGATATATCGCCCATAGCAAACGTGAACATATCAACAGTACATAAACATACCACAGAGCTATAAGCTACCATAATAGGCATACAATACACATAACATATATACGCATACAATAAACATCAGATTAGTGTTACGGTATGCGAACGTACCTTCGTTGACGTTATACGTTATTTCTGGCGGAATACGGTACGACAGTAGGTCAGAACGTAATCAGGGATATCCTATCAAGATAACAACTTATTTGTTAAGGATCTATCATTACGATGGACATTTTAGTCATAATGACCATTTTACCCCTGACCCCCTAATCGGCGGAATTTTGCCAGCACTTCGTTACTTTGACTCTAATCTTCCAAAATTTCAACATAACTCCTACTCCAACATGATTTTCGAAATATATATCATATTCAACCTTAAAACATGATATCTAAACTAACTTGGAAGATTAAAGATCAAAACAACATTTCTACTATAACTACCGAATCGAAAACTAGAACTTAAGACTCGGTACCGAAGAAATTACCCAGAGCTTAACTGCTTCTTCCTCCGGACTCCTCCTTCTCTCTAAAATCTCTCTCTATTTTCGAACTTTCTCTTTGAATTGTGAAGAATGAAGGGGCAAAGGCCTCTATTTATAGGAGAAGTCATGGCATTTCAACCCTTGGATCAACTTTATGAAGTGAAATCTTAGCCCTCCATTTGTGCAACTTAGCAAGCAAGTTTTCCCTCTCTCCTTCCTCTCTTGGCCGACATCCCCCCTCCCCAAAAGTCCACACAATGATGTCATGCATGATGGCATCAACTCTTGCTTTATGCATTTGTACCGATAAAGTTTCCCGATCGGTGTTCTAATCGCGTAATCTTACAGAATCTTAGAAATCCGGCAACATAGCCTTGAAGGTCTATCCTTCCTCTTTGGAAATATCTTGGTTAACTAAATTTTTGATTCCATTCACGGCATTTCGTTGCCTGCCGAACATTTTCGGATAAACGTCTTCGGTTACGGAAATCGCTCCGGTTAATGTCAACTTCTGGACAAAATTACACTGAATCATAATATGTCCAGTTTTTTCCCACCTAATTCATGGATTTTGAGTTAGGATTTAATTTCTTTTGGTGGTCATTTATCCTATTTGCTTTTTCACAGAATATTCCTTAGAATATTCCTAAACCACTTCCAAGTTCACACTACAACATTTTTCTTCCTTTTCTTTTCTATTTTTTTCAAAAATTCAAGGCTACTTCTTGGCTAAGTTTTTGAATTTTAAAATCTTTTTTAATCACTTAGATTATGCCTTAATTACCTTAATTATTAATTAATCCATTGGCTAATTAAAACCTTATATATCACCTTATTCATTTACTAAACAATTAGCCATTAATTACTTTATTAATCCCTTACTAATTGTTGACAATTTTATTAATTGAGATTAATTATTATCTCACAAATATTGGACTGACATTGGTATTTTATGCCCCACATAAAATATTAAAAATCATGGGGTCAATTATGGCCCCACAATACTTTTTGATTTTTTCCCTTTAATTTTTCCAAGGTTATAATTTAATAAATTGTCTAAATTAAGGACAATATCCTTTCTAATTTTTAATAATTATTTTACTGCCACTTAGGATTTATCACAATATTTTTAGGGCATTTTATGGCCTATAATTGCATTTTTGACACTTTATTCCCCTTTATTTCCATAGAAATTATCCTTAAAAATTTAGATAAATCCCCTTCAATATTTGAGACCTCATATTCACCTATTTTTACTAGGTATTATTTACTGAGATTTTTAGGGTATTACAGTTTTAATCAAGAAGCATCAACCAAACATGCCACAATCTAAAAACTTTTTCATGCTTTGTAAAGAAACGTACTACTTGCAATTATGACCACTTGATGGTCTCCACAACAGAAAAGAGTTCTCAAGTTTTATTTGAAATTGTTAATATAGATATTCATTCCTACGGAATAAAAGGAAACCAACTAATGGATTTTCTTAACATATCCTTAGATACTAATCTGCTAACATTCTTTCTTCCTTGAGTAGATACTCCATAAAGGAATCTTCCGATACTAGTCAATCTACTCACCACTAGACTTATTAAAATATCTCTGCTATCCAGGAAAACAAACTGGCATAGCGGAGAAGAACAAAAATGGGCCACCTACAAGGCCTTCAATGATGCCTTGATTATGATTATGCCCGGGTTCATAATGATAATCGAGACCCCAAAGAACATTGTGCCGGTAGTTATGTCCTACTACTATGTTCGGTTATTCTATTCTAATTTCCATCACTATCCTTTTAACTTCCTTTGATTGGTACTAAGTTTACTTCCGTTTCTCGACTACATGTTATCTAAATCTAGCCTTTGGGGATGATACAGAAAGGAGTGGAAATTGAATGTACGTTTTCCATCTAAAAGTTCATTCACCCTTTCCATCTAGAAGCGATCTCGAGGAAAGAGGTATAGGGTTGGTGTTACCCAATCGTTTAACGGGTAGGGAAGACCCTTGCGTTACTTTTGCTCGTAAGTCAATTTGACTCTATTCTGATACTGGGGTATGTCCATTTGCAAGTCTCACCGTGTTGATTTTCCATTAAGTACCCCGTTCGTAGAGTGCCTATCAGCCTTTTGTTTGGACTTGTCGCAGAAAGATTTGGTTCATAGAAAGATTTACTCTCCGAGTCCTCTTGATGGCTCAACCGCTGAAAATGCTCACGGTTGTTGTTATTGGATGAGTGATCCAATCCGATAGGTTTTTTTCGGCTCAGAAAGTATACTAGCCATCGATTCGAGATAGTACACATAATCAGGGTTGTGTACGGGTTCAGAGTTGTATACTGACTCAGGTGGGTATACGTTCATAGGTTTACGGTCATGAATGAGCGTAGACGTTTTTCCCTAAGTTAGGGTGATGCATCGACTCAAAGTAGTACACTGGTTCGAGATGGTATACCGAGTTAGGATGGTACACTGGTCTAGGTTTCACTATTTTTCGTGCGGTATGTCTTACCGGTCTATAGTAGTTTATGTTAGGAGATCTACCTCCGTTCATCACTACAACGTCACAGTAGGGTTATACCAGTACTCTTTTAGAATATACTCCAAGTTTAAAAAGGCTTAGAACTTAACTCCGTTAATCAAACCGATTGGCCAGGTAGGTGTTTATCATGGGAGTCTCACCGAGTTCACGGTGACTGATTGACTGACCCACATAGACTAGCCTTGCCTTCGGCACCAAAAGGTTTTGGAATAACTTAGTCAGATCTATGCCAGGACAACTCTCTGATACCAAAAATGTAACATCCCAATTTCAAAAGCGGAATAATTTTTTTTATCAGAGTAGAGCATTGGAGCAAGTAAAGGATTGAGTAACTGATAACCATTAATTGTGGCGTATCTGTTTGTTCATAAAGAACATTACATATAACTGAGTATTACAACGGTATTATTTTACGAATAGGTATCTTTAGTTGGGTCTCACGCGGGCTGCTTGCTCTTGTCTTCGGTCCTTGGTTCTCCGGACCCTGAAGCTATAAGAGCTGAGGTCCAATGCCCATCAGACCTCAAGTAACGGTTAACCTCATGCTTATGTAAACAATATATGGATGACAGATATTCATGACATTCCAGCAATAATCACTACAAAAGCCCATAACAGATGTAGGAAATACATAATCGAATATGTAAGGCAATAACAATACATAGCCCATAAATATGTATGTTATCCCGGTCTGCACTATTCACCAGTGCCACGATGTACGGTCGTGTCCTCAGCGCTAGGAAAACTTAATGGTATTACCATAACCATAACCCGTATATAGCTGAATGTATAAAGAAACATCTAAGACAAAGTCTTAGTCTATGAATACAACTATCATATATAAACACACAATAAGCATAAGAGTTAAGGTTACAATACGCGTCCGTACCTTCGTTGATGAATATGGTACGTCTGACGGTCAGAACGCAATCACAGATATCCTATAAGGATCATATCGTATTTATTAATTCATAATCAATTTCCTAACAGATATTTTATTCACAAATGACCATTTTACCCCTTACTTCAAAAATCGTTAACCGATAAAATTTCGTCAGAGCTTCGCTACTCTGACTCTCAACTTTCAAAACTTACTTTTTATCATGTTTTTACCTCGTCAGGCATCTTTCAATGCAATGAGGCATAAAAACAAGAATAGGAATTCTACTTCCTACTTCCTAGATCAAACTAACATTTATACTAAGATCTATAAAACTAAAGACTAGAACTTAAAAGCTAAGGACCGAAGAACTTACCTAGAACTTTGCTCCTTCTTCCTGCTTCTCTCTAGCTCTCACTTCTCTCTAGAATTTCGAATTGCTTCTTGAAATTTTGGTGTGAGATTTCAATTGAAATGAAGGGCCTATTTATAGGAAAAAGCTATGGCATTTTGGTAGTTCTATTGAACTTCCACTTCTCAATTCTTGACCGTCGGATCTAGGGTAAAATTGAGCTCTCATCCTCACCATCCATTCCCTCCAAAACGTCCCTCTCTCTCTCTCTCTCTCTCTCATCTCTTCACTTTTTTATCAAGCCTTGTTGGCCACCTTCCACACCACATCTTTTACTTTATGTGTAATTTGCATGTGCTTTATACACCACAAATATTTGTAGAGGTAAAGTTTGAATTTTATGTAGTCTCTTGAGAAGCACTTGAAATAACAAGAATTATGGTTCAATTTGGGGGGTTTTTAGTAGCCTTTTAGTCATTTTAGGATAAATTCCAAAAGTTACGGAAATGACTTTGGAGATAACCTACTTCGAGCTAAAAATACACTTGTTCATAATAAGTCCTTATATTTGATCTATGGTTAACATATTTCAGTACACAATTTATTTTCTATCGGTTCTCATTTACCTGAGTCTTGAATTAATCCTAATAGCTTTTGAACTCAAAATATCTTTTCTTCTCTCTCTCCTAAACCCTTAGCTCTCCCTCTTCCACATCACTCACATCTCACACACACACACACACACACACACACACACAAACCGGCCCCCCCCTTTTTTTGCTTTTTAATTATCTTATATTATTTTAGAAAGAAATCCTCTCATGGTGGATTAGGTTTTACAAGGATTCAACTTTATGGTTGATTTTAAACCTTTAGATCTAGCTTTATGAGGTTTAATCCTAGCCATTGATTTTAGTTTGACTTGTCAAAGTTGATTAATAAGTTTGATTAGTGTCTTAGTCTTATGCTTAATAATCTTTAACATATCCTCTGTTGGTCAAATAGACTTTAGGGATTTTATGTAATTAATCTTATACATTTTTTATCATGCCTAATTAATTAGCAATTATCTTTATGCTAATCTTGGCCCTTCATTGACCATTGATCTCTAATTAGGGTCATACATCCCTAATTGTGCCTTTAAAACATGTTGTTCAATTAATTATGAAAGTTTTCGGAATTAATCTAATAAATGAAGATTTAATTATCTACTAATTGTTGGCAATTTTCTTTAATTGGATTAATTATTTTCTCACAACTTTTGAGTTTACTTTGTCATTTATGCTCCATGCATTAATTTAAAAATCATAGGGCAACTTATGTTCCCTAAAATAATATTGGATTTTTGCCTCTTTAAATTCCAAGGAAAATAATCAATTAAATTGCTAAAATTAGAGACAACATGCTTTCCTATTTTAAATAGGTATTAATTGCCAAAATATAGTGTTATAATGAATATGAATTTTAGGGTATTACAAGGAATGTGAGAATTAAGGAAAATGACTAGAATGTTTTAGGAAATACATGTCATAATAACTAATTTAACTAATTTTCTTAATATTATCAAATTAGGTAAATATGTCTTAGATTAAGTATATGAGGGAGTAATAATTATAAATTAATGTAGGAACTAATCAATCATCATCAATCAATTATCAACTTTATACATAAAAATTTATAATATCCGCTTAATAACCCGTTTAACTTCAAAACGGTTATGGTAATCAAATAATGTAATTAATCACTGCGTAATCACATTAACACTCATTCATGTAATTAATAACAATAAAATGGATTTCCTTTTTAATCCACAAAAGGCAGCAAATTGGGTACTAAAGTAAATTCTAATTGATATCAATCAACTTCATTCTTAAAAATTGTTAAAATTTAAATAGAGCATTAGTTATTTATGTGGACCAATCATTTTACTTTGAGATATATATAGACACACACATAATTACATATATTGATGATGATACTTGTTAATTGATGTTATTGATTGAAATTAATCTTGATTGATTGATGATCATTGATAGATAATTTAAACAATTACTCAATCGACGAAAATCCAATTATCTAATGGATTTTATACTGTTCTTATCCTTTGAATCACACTAGTTCTTTTTTATTTATTTGGTACATTGTTTTTATTCCCTTCTGAGACATTGGAAATAAAACTACAAACTAAAAATGAACGAGTTCTGTTTATACACGGGACAATGGACAATACGATTTTATTATGTAATTACTGTAATAATTATATTAAGGGAAAATCCCATATAAATACTATCTGAATTTGCAAAACCCCCAAATGTTTGTTGAATTTGTTAAAGGACTTAAAGGTATCAAGGACCATATAGGGATTTACAAATTCGAGTGAATTTATCTTTTTGCCCTTAGTTTTAAATAAATTTAAAAAAATAAAAATTACCTTTGCCGGAGGGCTGCCGGCAGTGAGCTTTGGGGGGGGGGGGGTGGGCTTTTTTTTTTTTTTTAACAAATTCTTTGAAAGTGAAGGAGGTGGGGTTCGAACCCCCCACTCCCCACACCTCCATGGGTCCTTTGATATATATATGCATTAACAAATATATATATTCTTTTTAACATTTTTTCCATCAACAAACAAATAATACATTATCACAAATCTTTCAACGGCAGTTACAAATCTTTCAACGACATTTACGACTTGTTTTTTAGGTTTATCTTTTTTTGCCTCTTGAGGGAAAAACAAGAAAATAATGCATTATCACAAATCTTTTAACGAAAGTTATAAATCTTTCAACGGTATTTACAAAATTTTCAATATCATTTATGACTTTTTTTTTAGATTTACCTTTTTTGCCTTTGAGGGAAAAACAAAAAAATTATGCATTATCATAAATCTTTCAACGACAGTTAAAAGTCTTTCAACAACATTTACAAAATTTTCAATGGCATTCACAACTTTTTTTGAGGTTTACCTTTTTTGCCTCTGAGGGGGAAAAAGTGCAAAAGGAAATTCTAATGCAAACTAGTTCTGCTCATTCTCTCCACTGCATCTCTTCTACCCAAAGGAGACTATAATTAGAGTGAAAAAGGCGTCGCCGGCCCCCATGGAGGAGGATAGGCAGCGGAGGGGATGGGTAAAGGAGGAAAACAGGACCTACAATACTGTTTGCAAAGAAGAGGAGGATTCGCAATGGAGGAGATGGGTGGAGGAGGGAAGCAAGATCCACTATACAACTTGCAAAGAAGAGGTGAAGGCTAGTTTTGAGCGGAGTGATGGAGGTCGCCGGCGATGAAACATGGAGACTTGATGATATTTTTCCACTGTTTGCATACACATTGGAATCTCATAAGCGATTTCACCGCAAGTCGTTTGACAATTTCTATGATGATTTCTTCAGGAAGATATATGCCGTGTGGCCATCCATTACCAATCTACTTCGTGGGGCTCCACTTGGGAATCTATCATCAGTAGTTGAGGAAAGTAGGAGAAGAAATTTGGAAGAGCAAAACTAATCGAAATCGTGGGAGAATTCAGAAGACTAGCAGAAGAAGGAGGGCAATGCCCACATTTATATATAAATTTAGTGTAGAGTGAAAATGTATTAACCAAAACTGTGACATATTCAAAATTGGAAACTTAGGGAGAAGGACTACAGAACAAAAAGGGAGAATGACGTATAGGTACTGATCAAGGGAGATAATTCATTGACAAGTTTCATAAATTGTTAATGATAACTGATTCACTTGTTAATTCCCCTCTCATTTGTCAATGATAACTTTTCTTATATTATTTTCCTTGGTTGGGACCTAAAAATCATTCTCTTAAAAAAATATTTAATATGGATCTTGACAAAAAATCAATATATAAATTTTTAATTATGAAATTAACTCCCACCAAACTCCAAACGCCCTATATTTTTTCAAACCTCTTCGCTCAACTATCAAATTTGACATCTCCATGTATATTTTTAGGCTAAAGTATACTTTTGATCTCTTAACTTTATAGAGTATACTTTTGTTCCTATAATTCTAACACCATTAATGTTGCTAATGGAAAATGGTGATGTGACAAATTCAAATGATGACGGTGTAAACTTAAGTTATGACTTAGTAATTAAATGCTATTAATCTTAAATTTAACATATATAATTTTGAAACCGCATCAAAACTTATAATGAATCTAAACTGGTAAGGATCAATTTCCACCAAAATAAACGGAAAAAGGTAAATTTTCATGGTAATGATTAGCATTCAATACTAAATGTTGCCAATTGGAACAAGGCTTTCAACATGATTGTAAACATTACCAAAGCGACATCCCGGGATAGCAATCATCTTACCCTCATTGGTAAGGATATTGATCAAATATTGACCAAAGTTTTCTTCTTCAGTCTCATATTTTCCACCACTTGTATTTCTAAGCCTATACTTACCAAAAGAACCAATGACAATATCATTCCTCCAGATGATCCCAGGAAATTCTAATGTGGACGGGCAGGGATTGCTACTAAACTTTTTAGTCCAACTCCAGCTCTTCGTAGATGAGCTGACATCCTCCTCTAGCACCCAAAAATCAATACAATTAGAGAGATTAAGTATAGATACTTTGTTCTTATATAGCGTCAACTCAAAACTTGTTATATTTGGTAGAGGAGGCAATGGTATCAATGTAAACACTTCTATGGCTATTTCAAATGAAACTATCAAACTATCATCATCTTGGCCCTCCAGTAAAAAACCAACCCAAAAGATACATCCATTGGCAGCGACACAACCATCGGTACAAAAACCTACACCCTTCAGGGGTCCAATTTCTATTTCCTTCCATGAACCTGTGTTTAACGAATATACTTCAACAGCCGTAATGATTTCATAACCATCATTATATGTTCGTACTATCTTATAATCATTAACAATTGCACTGAACCCAAATCCTTTGCAATCCCAATTAGGAATTTCTGAAGTTCTGGTTTTAGGGATCTCTCTGATTTCTCTAGTAGCAGGATTCCACAATAGAAGGGAACAGTCCAAAACACTCCAAGGAATCTTATACCCATGGATTACAACACAAATCAAGCCGTTGCTGGAACCAATGATCATAACACCAAGTAAGGAACCAATCAAAGGTGGGTTCGGAATTTCATGAGCATGCATCTCACAATCCATCAAACGTAGGTGCAGAGGCTCATGTGTTCTACGCTGTTTGCAAAGAAGAAGTGAAGGCCGGTTTTGAGTGGAGTGATGGAGGTGGTTGGAGATGAAAGATGGAGACCTGATGAGATTTTTCCATTGTTTGGAGACACAATGAAATCTGATAAGCGATTTCACTGGAAGTCGTTTGAGAATATCTGTGGTGATTTCTTCGGGAAGATAGGGTGTGTCGTCACCCATTACCATCTCCTTCTTTATGGGGCTCGTCTTGAAAATCTATCAGAGGAAAATAGAAGAAATCAGAGGCTGAGAATCAAAGCTATCGACTGAGAAGAAGAAATCTCGCAGTGGGAAAATCAACGTGGTTTGCAAAAAACTAGTAGAAGAAGGAAGGTGCGAGCCAAGTTTACATAAATTCAGTGAATAGTGAAAACGTTTTTGTTTTTGAAATAATTAATCAATCAAAATTTTGGGTTTCAAATATAGATTTTTATTTTTTATTTTTTATTTATTTTATTTTTAATCTACATAAGTATCTAAATACATAGTGGTTGCCATTATAAAGATATTATGATATAACTTTGTTTGTTAGTTTCTTTTTTCTTTTTTGATAATATTGTTAGTTTCTAATCGCTAATCGATCTTGTATCTTTGTCGGCCAAAAAAAAAAAAAAAAATTATTATCACTATTATAAAACAAGTTCAGTGTGACTCAAAATATTGAAATCATGTGATCTGTTAAATATTATATCAATTAAATTAAAAATTATGTATAAAAAATTAATATAATATCAATCATGATTTCCTACCATTATTATCTTTGATCAAATTATATTTATTTATAATTTTATAATTTAGGGTTTCATTCCAATGATTCTGAGTTTGGTAAAATAAATTTTGTTATTAATTTTATCAAATATTTATCAACAGTGAAAAAATTTCAAGCCTTTTTTTTCAACGGAAAATTTTAATCTTTACCATATGTGTGTGTGTATGAAATGATATTTTTTTTGCCGATCATATATTAATTGATATTAATTATGTTCCCATGGAGAATTTTTTATTTTTTTCAAGTTGTTTATATACAGTATATATTTTTGGATTTAATTAAGGGTTTCCCCTCTCGATATTTAGGGTATAAATGGTTTTTCACATTCGGTAACAATGTGTTTCTAAATAAAATAACTAAATATACAAAGATATATCAATCTTATCTTTGATCAAATTATATTAGATTTATTTCTGATTTTATAATTTAGAATCTATATAAAAAGAGATTATTACGGCTATGATTCTATACCTTTGGTTTTTTTCCCATGTTTCTGAGTTTGGGAAATTTAATTTTGTAGTTAATTTTATCAACTATTTATCAACGGTGATTTTTTTTTTGATTCATATATGTTTTTTTTGCTGTACACGTATTAAATGATACTTCATTCCGTTCTTAATATAAGATCTATTTACCTAATTTGATTAGATTAAAGAAGTTAGTTAAGATGACATATATTTTCAAAAATAACTTAGTCATATTCCTTAATTCACTTATTTACTCTCCTCCTTAATTTTTGTTGAGGGAATTGATAAATCCTAATTTTATATATTTTATCCCACCTTATTCATTTATTTTGGGACTATTTTAGGCAAATTTGGATCTATTAGATAATATTTGGATTGTTAGCCAAATTTAAGAAATAATATAAATCAGAATTAATTATGAGATTATTGGGCTTAAATTATCAATATTCTGATTGATATCTTGTGATTGAATAATATTTCTAAATATATGATATATCACGATTTTATTTAATTCTTGCAGGACAAGGAAAATCATATTAGAAGATCCTACGATGCAAAATTAACCTTGGACACTAAAAGAAGATCTAATGGTGGAATTTTATTGGGCTTCTTAGATTTTAATAGGCTCAAATTGATACCCAAAACTCTCCCATCTTTTTATAAAAAGACCTAGCAGCCAAGAGAAGATAGGACGCTCTCTTTGGGAGCCGCCGGATTGAGAGACACACGCAGAGAGACGGACGTTCAGAAAATAGACGCAGCCGCACCACGAAGAGAAATTTGATTCACTGAATCATTGTAATACCCCAAAATTATATTTTGGCAATTAATACCTATTTAAAATAGGAAAACATATTGTATCTAATTTTAGAAATTTATTTATTGATTTTCCTTGGAATTTAAAGAGGCAAAAATCCAATATTATTTTAGGGAACATAAGTTGCCCTATGATTTTTAAATTAATGCATGAAGCATAAAAGATCAATGTAAACCCAAAAGTTGTGAGAAAATAATTAATCCGATTTAAGAAAATTGCCAACAATTAGTAGATGATTAAATCTTCATTTATTAGAAATTAATTAACATGTTTTAAAGGCATGATTAGGGATGTGTGACCCTAATTAAAGACCAATGGCCAAGATTAGCATAAAGATAATTGCTAATTAAATAGGCATGATTAAGAAATGTATAAGATTAATTACATAAAATCCCTAAAGCCTAATTGACCAACAAAGGATTACTAAAGCATAGGATTAAGATACTAAACAAACTTATTAATCAATCTTTGACAAGTCAACATAAATCAAAGGTTTGGATTAAAAGTAATAAAGTTAATCCTAAGGCCATAATTTAGAATCCTTGTGAAGAAGGATCAACCAATGGGAGAATTTCCTTTAATTAACTAAAAAAATAATATAAGATAAATTAAATAACAAAAAGAAATAAATAAAAAAAGGGGAGGGGACGATTTTTTAAGTGTGTGTGTGTGAATGAGATGTTTGAAATGTGGATGCATAAGAGCCAAGGGAAGGAGAGAGAAAAAGGAGAATATATTTTGAGTTCCAAAAAGCTATTAGGATTGATTAAAATGAGAACCGATAGAAAATAAATGGTGCACTGAAATATGTGAACTAAAGATCAAATAAAATGACTTATTATGAATAAGTGTATTTTTAGCCCGAAGTAGGTTATCTCTGAAGTTATTTCCGTAACTTTTGGATTTATCCTAAAATGACTAAAAGGCTAGTAAAAACCCCTAATTGAACCATAATCCTTGTTATTTCAAATACTTCTCAAGAGACTACATAAACTTCAAACTTTATCTCTAAAAGTATTTGTGATTTTGTAAGCACATACGATTAGAACACTAAGCAGGGAAATTAATCGGTAAGAGGAAATCCTAAAGAGATAGGATTTCATTAGGAAATGGAAGAGATAAGGAAGAGAGAGGAGAGAGGGATGAATTTGTGGAGGAAAGAAGAGGGAAAATGAGTGATGTTGTAAGAGGCCACATCTTCTTCATCTTGACCATTGATGGAAAGGATGATCCAAGGGTTGTAATCCATAGGCTTCTCCTATAAATAGAGGCCTTTTCCTCTTCAAATCCTCACACCAAAATCCTTATAAAGAATAGAGAGAAGTTAGAGAGAAGTGGGAGCAAGAAGTGGAAGGAAGTTCTTCAAGAGGTAAGTTCTAGTTTTTAGCTTTTGGTAGTTATTGAAGTTCTAGTGTAGTTCATAGCTTAGATGTTGTTTTGATCTTTAATCTTCCAATATATTGTAGATATCATGTTTTATCGTTAAATATGGTATTTATTTCGAAAATATGATGGAGAAAGAGATATGGCAAAATTTTGGAAGATTAGAGTCAAAGTAGTGAAGCTCTGGCGAAATTTCATTCGTTAGCGAAGTCAGGGGTAAAATAGTCATTTGTGACTAAGATATCTGTTAGGATATTGTTCATGAGTTAATAGCTACAGTATTACCCTTTAGGATATCCGGGAAGTCCGGAGTCGGGTTCAAAGGGCCGGACGTTTGGCCATTACACGGTGAAAGGTACGTTCGCGGCGTACTGTAACACTAACTCTAATGCTTATAGTATGTACATATATGATAGTGATATTCATAAACTAAGATGCTGTCTTAGTTCATTACTTTCACATTCAGCTTTACACAGGTTATAATCATATTAATACCGTTGAGTTTTCCTAGTGCTGAGGACACTACCGTACATCGTGGCACTGGTGAATAGTGCAGACAGTGAATAACATGCATGAGCGTTGGCTATGTGTGGTTATTGCCTTACATATGTGATTATGTATTTCCTACACCTGTTATGGGCTTTTGCAGTGAATATGTTGAAATGCATGAATACCTGTCATACATATATTGTTTACATAAGCATGAGGTTAACCGTTACCTGAGGTCCGATGGGCATGGGACCTCAGTCTTAACTAATAGTACAGGAAAGGATCAAGAAGAAATATCAGAGAGGGTACCGGTAGATGGAGTCATAAAGAGGAACCAAGGGGCAAAGTCGTAATAATGCACCGGTCGAGGCAGGAGCCAGAAGAAGTTATCAGAGCCTATTGTCAGGCATGGGTCTAATAAAGTTATTTTGAATAGTTTGGTGCCGAAGGCAAGGCTAGTCTATGTGGGTCAGCCAATAAGTCGCCGTGAACTCGGTGAGGCCCCTATGATAGACACTTACCTGGCCATTCTTTCGGTTAACGGAGTTAGGTTCATTGCCCTAAGTCTAGTTAAGGCTTGGTCTAGATTGTATAGTTACCATGTAAAAAGTTGTAATTATACAAAGCTCTGTATATTATATCACATGAATATTCCTTCGGGATTTTCAATTTAACCAGCATACGCCTGACATCATCATATGTCAGGGTGTTTTATATCAGATACTCATTGTCCATTTGTTGATACATGCTCTCCGTTTCCGCATTACTTTGATGTAGCACCTCAAACTCTGTCAAATTTTCTAAAACCAAGTGTCAACCGACACCATTTGAGGTATGGAATTTGGGGTGTTACAATCATTCATCTACGTGGGCCCACCTGATCCATAATTCCATCAAGCTAATTCCATTAAGCATCTCAACTCATATATCTCTCCAGTGGATGCGCAGTGACCAAGAAAATTGTTTCAATCAATTCTTCTCATTCTTTCCTTATGGCTGTGACGGACTACTCGAGATTTGGAGGAAGGACTTCAATGGTAGCTTAAGCTTTATTGGGAGACAACTTGGGAGGAGCATGGAGGAAACTAAAGCCTAGGACTTACATTTGAAGATTACAAGGGAGTGTTGTTCTTTTTATCTTCTTAATTCAATACTAGAGATAGTTTAGTTTTAAACAGTTTCAAGTTGTGCTAATTGAGAACAATCTATTTTACATTGTAAACTTATTTCTTTTGAATTGGATTGATAATTTGAATTGTGTTTGAGAAAATTGTTGGATTTTTGGTTTGCAACCTTTGGATTGACTATTGAATTAATAATGGAGTTTTCGTTATTAATTTAATTGTCAATTGGGTTTATCGATTTAGTTGTTTAATTGAATTGATAAATTGTCTAGTTGTTTAATTGTATAATTGTAAACAAGATTCCAAAATTATTTAGAAATTAATTGTGATTGGTTTTTAATGAGTTTAATCAGCCACCACTTATTTCACTGTGAGTTTTCTAGTGGAATAAGTGTTATTGAACTTGAGGGTTTCCCATGTTTCAATTAGGTAATTAATTTCATTAATTCCAATTTTCATTAATCTCCCTTTGGTCTAATTAATTGATTTGGGCTAAGAAAGTTAACTCCATGTGAATCCTAAGTTGTCCCCTTCATCATCATAACTGAACTAGATATTTGTTGTTTGATTTGTTTTTAATCAATCTTTTTCTTAGGATTTTAATTATTCTCTCATAACAAAACCCCCCAAAAATTGTATTCAAATTCATATAGATTTGTCTCCTTTTCATATAGGTTTTAGAGTCAATAGCATTAGTGCATTTAGTTAGTTTAATTTCATTTAGGTAGTAGCATCTTGCATTTAGTTAGTTAGGTTCATTCCATTGCATTTTTCATCACCTAAATTCAACTTAAAGAAAACCCACAGCTTGCTCCTTGGGAGAATGACCTAGGTTGCCACTATATTGCATTATTAGTTGGTCCTGGTTTAATTGATTGCTTTAGCGACGAAAGTAGCTCATCAGGAATATTAACAGAAGTAAATTAAGAAAATATTGAAAATATGTCTTATATTTAGAACTAAGATCAACTTTTTAAATATGTCTTATATTAAAGACCGGAGGGAGTATTGATGATATTACAATGGAGAAAACTTATTTCAAGTTATTTATATCCATTATACCTTTTTTTTTAATCAAGGGAGATCAAAGGATAAAGGATTTTCGCTTCTCCTAGCAAGTGTGCTTCTCTAGATTTTAACATGTTTTCTCCTCCTTAAGATGACAGGTGAGACCACTTACCACCTCAACTAACACCTTGTTGGTTATATCTATTAAATATAGTTCCTTACATATATTATCTCAAGTTTTCCAATTGCATTTTAAGAAGGGTTGAGTACCAATTTTACCCCTAAAGTATGCGCCCAGGAGCAATTTTGCCCCTTAAGTTTTCGACGTAGCAATGTTGCCCTTGAAGTCTCAAAACGTAGCAATGTTGCCCCTTCGTTAAAAACCCTAACGGTCAACTAACAGTCAACGTTAGGGTTTTAAGGGAGGGGCAACATTGCTACGTTTTGCCCCTGAAGTATCAAAACGTAGCAATGTTGCCCCTCTGTTAAAAACCCTAACAATCAACTAACGATCAACGTTAGGGTTTTTAACAGAGGGGCAACATTGCTATGTTTTGATACTTCAGGGGCAACATTGCTACGTCGAAAACTTAAGGGGCAAAATTGCTCTTGGGTGCGTACTTTAGGGGTAAAATTGGTACTTAACAGTTGTTTAGAATGTACCACTCTGCTACTCGCTTATCTCTTCCTTCTAGAGTTGACCTACAATGTTTTCCCACGACTCGGCCTAGAAAATTAAATATTGATATCTAATTGCTCATATCACCGCCATCATCGTTGTGAGGTACCCCTCTCCATCTTGATATCATTTCAGGGGGATAATAGTATGACGCAAACTTAGTGGCCTTTTCGACTAGAAATGCTTTAGCGATAGATCCTTCAATGTACCTTGAATTTTTGATATTGTCCTTAAGTGTGCGTAAAAACCTACAATTAGAGGGTATTTATAAACTATAGCACCATGTCGGTCAATTAATAACTGTGCGAAAGAAATATATATATTACCTCTCAAACGGATACATCCACCGATATTGTTGCAGACCTCCTACCTTTGCTTCGTAGGCTAAGTGAATAGGCAAATGTTCCATTGAATCGAATAAGCGAAGAGGAAACATCATCTCTAACTTGCATAGCGTTATTGGCATGATTGCCTCCAGGTCCCGTAACTTTTCAATTTTAAGCTCAGAAGCACAAATTTCTCTAAAGAACATGGAAAATTCTGTCAGAATAGACCATATATGCTTCGGTAATGCTTTGAAGGCCCACGACAACAATCTCTGGAAAAAAACATGACAATCATGAATCTTCATCCCAAATAACTTCGCCTCGTGTATGTCGATACATCTTGACAAGTTGGATGCATAGCCGTCCGGGAGTTTCAGATCTTTAACCCACCGCAACAATTCTAAATTCTGCTCTTTGTTGAATGTGTATGGTGCTCTAGGTTTGGAAGTTCATCCCGTGGTATTGTTCACCAACAAATGCAAATCAGGCCTTTTTCAAATTGCTTCTATATCCCATTTTGTATTGACTGTGTCCTTCGTCTTGCCCTTGGTGTCCATTATAGCGTACAAAATATTGCAAAACACATTCGTCTCAATATGCATGACATCGAGGTTGTGTCTTAACAATTGATCTTTCCAATATGATAGTTCCCAAAAGATGCTACGTTTGTTCCAATGATGATCAATGCCATATCCCTCAGGTTCGCTGGTAGCAGCCCCTTCTTCAACACTTTGAATGTGCTTCACCCTATCCCATATTTCTTGGCCACTTAAACGACAAGGTTGATCTGCCCATTCGACCACATTTTGCCTGGAATCTTTTTTATTTTTCCTAAAGCGGATGACCGCGGGGTAGGAATCGCTGGTGCCTGTCAAACCAACAGACCTTGCGACTGTATTGCAAGCTAAACCCCACGTTCTATTCAAGACATACCGGGCATGCAAGCTTCCCCGACGTTTTCCAGCCACTCAACATCCCATATGCAGGGAAATAATTTATCGTCCACATTAAGGCAGCCCGCATTGTGAAATTATGGCTCAATGATTCATCGTACGTAAGAACCCCTTCATTCCACAACATCTTCAAATCGTCTATCAATGGCTTGAGGTACAAATCTATCTTCTTTTTTGGGTTGGATGGCCAAGGGATTAACGCGTTAAGGAACAAAAACTCTCTTTTCATGCACATCGAAGGTGGGAGGTTGTACGAAGTCACAATCATAGGCCAACAGGAATAATTCCTTCCCGTATTGTTGAAAGGAGTGAACCTATCCGAACATAGACCAAGACAAACGTCACGGGGATCCGCTGCAAACAAAGGATTCACCTCGTCAAATTTAAGCCAAGCTTCGACATCGGATGGATGCGTCAAAAATTTTTCATCCTTGCAATACTCCCGGTGCCATCTCATGTGAGTATCTGTTTGTTCTGATGAATACAATCTCTGAAGTCTAGGCACGAGAGGAAAGTACCACATCTTGCTTAATGCTTGACGGGTCGTTTTCCTTCCATTCCTCACAACTTTGTACTTGTCATGTTCATAGAATTTACAATTGGTCATCTCATCAACATCATCCTTGTAATACAACATGCATCCTCTGGGGTAGCAATGGATTTTTTCACATCTAAGCCCAAGCTGTTACACGTTTTTTTTTTTTGCTTGGTAAAAATCCTTGGGCAAATTATTGTCTTTGGGAACAACCTTACTCATGATTTGCATCATTTCATTGTAATTCCTCTCACTCATATGGTGATCAGTCTTCAAGCTTAGTGTTGCTAGGATAGCCGATAGAGATGAATGTTCACTATCTTGGATGTGATGCAACCTTCCCATAGTGGACGTTGTGCATCTTGAAGCATTTTATAGAACCTATCGGCTTCCGGATTAGGATCCTCTCCCATGTATGATGGTTGAGTATGTGCACTGGTCTCCTCTCCTATGTATGATGGTTCAACATGAGTAACAGGATCAAAATATTGGCCAATCGACGGTCTCGCGGCATCCATAGCCAATTGCTCATATTGATTAAGGTTGTCTCGATGACTACTGTCCCCGTAATAACTACTCGGTGTCTGTTGGACTTCGCCATGATATTCCCAACATTCATAATCTTGCATGAATCCCTTTTTACACAAATGGGTTCTGACTGTGCTCTGATCTTGAAATTTTAAACACCTACATTTGACATACAGACAACTGATCTAGGTACTTGAATTAGTTGTTTGCTCCAAAGAAAATTAAATGAACTCTTCCAAACCCTCCAAGAATGCTCAGGTTAGTTTTTTTTTTCTCAGTTAGACGATTGTGCATCCAACTCCTATCACGATCGCCTTCCATACTTCCCCAACCCAACTCTACACAAATATATACACTGGGGATATACCCCAGTCCACAAAACGACATGTCACAAATGTAAGTGGCAAATACAATTGGCCACTTATGCCAACCAACTGCCAATTAATCAAAAAAGTGAGAAACAAACACATGCATTCAATTAAGAACAGATCCCAGCAAGCAACTAGAGAATGAGGATAGCACACAAGAACGTGGGGACATGCATATGGAGGAGGCAAACAAAGAATAGGAAACTACACAATAAATTACAAAATGAACAAAGCATTGGCATTTCAGTATTTTCACTTAGTACAATTTGATGTAATAATTTATGGGGCATATAAATATTTGAGGAGTTTATGAGGGTCATATTAAAGGCTAATGCAATGTTATTACATGGCATAGGATGAATTTGAGGTTTTCTAATATATATGGGGCAAATCCTTGTGATTATTTTAGGAACCCTACCGTAAATAATCAAATGCAAAAATGATGAAATCAAATTAAGTAATAGTATATAAGACTTAATCAAGTTTGTATCATATACAAAATCCATTTTACCTTGTTTATTTATAATTACCTTTTAATTAAAAAAATATTTATAATATACAAAATCCATTTTACCTTGTTTATTTATAATTACCTTTTAATTAAAAAAATAGTTATAATTTATTTTTTCAAATTATCCATGCATATGTATAACTTGTTGAGGAATTTCTCACACACAAGTAGTTTCAAATGAAAAAATTAAATGAGATATTTTCTTAAAAAATTAACATGCATTTTTATAAGAGACTCACTCAAGTAGCTAATTCCACTAATACTTTTAATACATACAAATTTCATTATTTCATAAACTCTCACATTCCTCTGACTTGATGTTAAATAATTAATTTTCTTATCTCTAAACATCACTTCTTCAACATTTCATGTCTTCCCTAATTATTTTTAACAGCAAGATCTATTCCAAAAACTACTATACATTATCACATGAGAAGCTTGCACAAATGAGAGTATTGCAATGAAATTTATACAGACACATAACAATGTATTTTCCACATACAATAAATTAGTTCATCAATTTGTTTCATTGGCATGCATCACGTCTAAGATTAATGAGTTTGAAGAACAACATGAAAAGAGAGAAGAGATGGAGGTTACTGGAAATAGAAGAGAAGGTGGCGACCGAAAAGTGGGGGAGGAGGCGGCCTGAGCATCGACTGGAGAGGGGATCTATTGCCGGCAATGGACCGTGGGCGTCAAGGGGAGGACGAGAGGCGTCGGGCGAGGGGAGGAGAGAGGCGTCGGCGGCGAGGGGAGGAGGATAGGCGTCGGATGGCGAGGGGAGGAGTAGAGGCGTGGGGTGAGGCGAGAACGTGAAATGAAAATGGAGGGTGGGGGAGGTGTTATGATTCTTTTTTTTTTTTTTTTGAACAAGAGTTCCGTCACAAAATCACTTGATTTTGCAACGGAACAAATTCCCTTTTTCCTAGTACTGGCCCTATATTTTTACTAACCTCTTCACTCAACTATCAAATTTGACATCTCCACGTATATTTTTAGGCTAATGGAAAATAGTAACTCGATAAATTCTAACACTATTAATATTGCTGTAATTTTTAGTATACTTTTAATCTCTTAACTTTATAAAGTATACTTTTGTTCCTATAATTCTAACACCATTAATATTGCTAATGGAAAATGGTAACACGGTAAATTCAAGTGATGACGGTGTAAACTTGACTGATGACTTAGTAATTAAATGCTATTAATCTTAAATTTAATATATATAATTTCTAAACCGCATCAAAACTTATCATGAATCTAAACTGGTAAGGATCAATTTCCACCAAAAATAAACGAAAAAAGTAAATTTTCATGGTAATGATTAGCATTCAATTAAATGTTGCCAATTGGAACAAGGCTTTCAACATGATTGTAAACATTACCAAAGCGACATCCCGGGATAGCAATCATCTTACCCTCATTGGTAAGGATATTGATCAAATATTGACCAAAGTTTTCTTCTTCAATCTCATATTTTCCACCACTTGTATTTCTAAGCCTATACTTACCAAAAGAACCAACGACAATATCATTCCCCCAGATGATCCCAGGAAATTCTAATGTGGACGGGCAGGGATTGCTACTAAACTTTTTAGTCCAACTCCAGCTCTTGTTAGATGAGCTGACATCCTCCTCTAGCACCCACAAATCAATACAATTAGAGAGATTAAGTATAGAAACTTTGTTCTTATATAGCGTCAACTCAAAACTTGTCATATTTGGTAGAGGAGGCAATGGTATCAATGTAAACACTTCTATGGCTATGTCAAATGAAACTATCAAACTTTCATCATCTTCCAGTAAAAAACCAACCCAAAAGATACATCCATTGGCAGCGACACAACCATCGGTACTAAAACCTACAACCTTCAAGGGTCCAAGTTCTATTTCCTTCCATGAACCTGTGTTTAACGAATATACTTCAACAGCCGTAATGATTTCATTACCATCATTATATGTTTGTACTATCATATAATCATCAACAATTGCACTGAACCCAAATCCATTGCAATCCCAATTAGGAATTTCTGAAGTTCTGGTTTTAGAGATCTCTCTAATCTCTCTAGTAGCAGGATTCCATAATAGAAGAGAACATCCCAGAACACTCCAAGGAATCTTATAATCATTGATTACAACACAAAGCAAGCCGTTGCTGGAACCAATGATCATAACACCAAACAAAGAACCAATCAAAGGTGGGTTCGGAATTTCATGAGCATGCATCTCACAATCCATCAAACGTAAGTGCAGAGGCTCACGTGTTCTACGCTGTTTGCAAAGAAGAAGTGAAGGCCGGTTTTGAGTGGAGTGATGGAGGTGGTTGGAGATGAAAGATGGAGACCTGATGAGATTTTTCCATTGTTTGGAGACACAATGAAATCTGATAAGCGATTTCACTGGAAGTCGTTTGAGAATATCTGTGGTGATTTCTTCGGGAAGATACGGTGTGTCGTCCCCCATTATCATCTTCTTCTTTATGGGACTCGTCTTGGAAATCTATCAGAGGAAAATAGAAGAAATCAGAGGCTGAGAATTAAAGCTATCGACTGAGAAGAAGAAATCTCGCAGTGGGAAAATCAACGTGGTTTGCAGAAAACTTGTAGAAGAAGGAAGGTACGAGCCAAATTTATATAAATTCAGCGAATAGTGAAAACGATTTATTTTTGCCGAAATAATTAATCAATCAATATTTTTGGGGCTTATATCTTAATCTTACTTAAGTTTCAAATATAGACCTTTTTAATCTACATAAGTATCTAACATAGTGGTTGCCATTATAAAGCTATTATGATATAACTTTGTTAGTTAATTTCTAATTTCTAATCGCTAATCGATCTTCCATCTTTTCCGCCAAAAAAGAAAAAAAATAATATTATTACTATTATAAAACAAGTTCAGTGTGACTCAAAATATTGAGATCAAGTGATCTGTTAAATATTATATCAATTAAATTAAAAATTAATATAATATCAATCATGATTTCCCACCATTGTTTTCTTTAATAAAATTGTATTTATTTATAATTTTATAATTTAGGGTTTCATTCCAATGATTCTGCGTTTGGTAAATTAATTTTTTTTATTAAATTTATCAAATATTTATCAACAGTGAAAAAATTTCAAGCCTTTTTTTCAACGGAAAAATTTAAGCTTTACCATATATTTTTTCTAACCACATCGCTCAACTATCAAATTTGACATCTCCATGTATGTTTTTAGGCTAAAGTATATTTTTGATATCTTAACTTTATAAAATATACTTTTATTCCTATAATTCTAACACCATTAATGTTGCTAATGGAAAACGGTGACGGCAAATTCAAGTGATGACGATGTAAACTTAAATGATGACTTAGTAATTAAATGCTATTAATCTTAAATTGAATATATATAATTTCTAAACCGCATCAAAACATGAATCTAAACTGATAAGGATCAATTTCCACCAAAATAAACGAAAAAAAAAGTAAATTTTCATGGTAATGATTAGCATTCAATTAAATGTTGCCAATCGGAACAAGGCTTTCAACATGATTGTAAACATTACCAAAGCGACATCCCGGGATAGCAATCATCTTACCCTCATTGGTAAGGATATTGATCAAATATTGACCAAAGTTTTCATCTACAATCTCATATTTTTCACCGCTTGTACTTCTAACCCAATACTTACCAAAAGAACCAATGACAATATCATTCCTCCAGATGATCCCTGGAAATTTTAATGTGGACGGGCAGGGATTGCTACTAAACTTTTTAGTCCAACTCCAGCTCTTCGTAGATGAGCTGACATCCTCCTCTAGCACCCACAAATCAATACAATTAGAGAGACTAAGTATAGAAACTTTGTTCTTATATAGCGTCAACTCAAAACTTGTCATATTTGGTAGAGGAGGCAATGGTATCAATGTAAACACTTCTATGGCTATGTCAAATGAAACTATCAAACTTTCATCATCTTCCAGTAAAAAACCAACCCAAAAGATACATCCATTGGCAGCGACACAACCATCGGTACAAAAACCTACACCCTCCAGGGGTCCAAGTTCTATTTCCTTCCATGAACCTGTGTTTAACGAATATACTTCAACACAGGTAATGATTTCATTACCATCAACATATGTTTGTACTATCTTATAATCATTAACAATTGCACTGAACCCAAATCCATTGCAATCCCAACTAGAAATTGCTGAAGTTCTGGTTTTATGGATCTCTCTGATCTCTCTAGTAGCAGGATTCCACAATAGAAGGGAACGGCACAAAACACTCCAATGATTCTTAAACTCATTGATTACAACACAAAGCAAGCCGTTGCTGGAACCAGTGATCATAACATCAAACAGGGACCCAATCAAAGGTGGGTTCGGGATTTCATGAGCATGCATCTCACAATCCATCAAACGTAAGTGCAGAGGCTCACGTGTTTTATTCTGTTTGCAAAGAAGAAGTGAAGGCCGGTTTTGAGTGGAGTGATGGAGGTGGTTGGAGATGAAAGATGGAGACCTGATGAGATTTTTCCATTGTTTGGAGACACAATGAAATCTGATAAGCGATTTTACTGGAAGTCGTTTGAGAATATCTGTGGTGATTTCTTCAGGAAGATACGGTGTGTCGTCACCCATTACCATCTTCTTCTTTATGGGGCTCATCTTCGAAATCTATCAGAGGAAAATAGAAGAAATCAGAGGCTGAGAATCAAAGCTATCGACTGGGAAGAAGAAATCTCGCAGAGGAAAATCAACGTGGTTTGCAGAAAACTAGTAGAAGAAGGAAGGGGCGAGCCAAGTTTATATAAATTCAGCGAATAGTGAAAACGTTTTTTTTTGAGTAATTAATCAATCAATATTTTTGGGGCCTATATCTTAATCTTAATGAAGTTTCAAATATTTTTTTTTTTATCTACATAAGTATCTAAATACATAGTGGTTGTCATCATAGAGATATTATGATATAACTTTGTTAGTTAATTTCTAATCGCTAATCGATCTTCTATCTTTGCCGGCAAAAAAAAAGAAATAAATTATTATTACTATTATAAAACAAGTTCAGTGTGACTCAAAATATTAAAAATCATATGATCTGTTAAATATTATATCAACGAAATTAAAAAATATCTATAAAAAATTAATATAATATCAATCATGATTTCCCATCATTATTGGGTTTCATTCCAATGATTCTGAGTTTGTTAAATTAAATTTTGTAATTAATTTTATCAAATATTTATCAACAGTGAAAAAATTTCAAGCCTTTTTTTCAACGGAAAAAATTAAGTTTTACCATATATGTGTATGTATATGGATGATATTTTTTGCCGATCATATATTTAATGATATTGATTATGTTCCCATGGAGAAAACTTTTTCCAAGTTGTTTATATGCATTATATATTTTTGGATTTAATTAAGGGTTTTCCCTCTTGATATTTAGAGCGTCAAGGGTTTTTCACATCCGGTAACAACGTGTTTCTAAATTTAATAACTAAATATACAAAGATATATCAATCTTATCTTTGATCAAATTATACTATATATATATATTTCTGATTTTATAATTTAGAAACTATATAAAAGGAGATTATTACGGCCATAATTTTTCTTGGTTTCATTCCCATATTTCTGAGTTTGGGAAATTAAGTTCTGTAGTTAATTTTATCAACTACTACTTATTAACAGTGAAAAAATTTCAAGCCTTTTTTTTATTGATTCATGTTTTTTTTCTGTTCACATATTCCGTTCTTAGTATAAGATTTATTTACCTAATTTAATTATATTAAAGAAGTTAGTTAAGGTGATATATATCTTTAATTCACTTATTCACTCTCCTTCTTGATTTTTGTTGGGGGCCAGAGTATTTTTATTTTATTTTTATTCTAAATTAGGAAAATATTGAAAAATATGTCTTATATTTGAACCAAGATCAAATTCCAAAATATGTCTCATATTAAAGACCCGATGATATTACAATGGAGAAAACTTATTTCAAGTTATTTATATCCATTATATCTTTTTTTTTTTTTTTAATCAAGGGATATTAGAGAATAAAGGATTTTTGCTTCTACCAACAAGTGTGCTTCCCTGGATTTTAACCTATGTTCTCCCTCTTAAGATCACTGGTGAGACCATTTACCACTTCAACCAATAGTTTGTTGGTTATATCCATTATATCTAGTTCCTTATATATATATATATATATATATATATATTATCTCAAGTTTTCTAATTGCATTTTAACAAATAGTACACGTGGTTATATGTGGTTGGAGAACCTATCATAAGAATATAAGGAACTTGGTTTCTTTCAAAAAAAAAAAGAATATAAGGAACTTGGACAGGCCCGTTTGGATGGGTTTTTAAAAAAATGCTTTTTTTGTAGTGTTTTTTTTATTTTAAAGCTCCAAATTGAAGCTTTTAGAAAAAACATCATTTTGACTTTTTTTTGGTGACTTTTGCTTAAAAAAAATTATCTAAACACATTAATTAATTAAAAAGAATTTTTTTTGGCATTAAAAAAGTGCTTTTTTTTTTTAATCAAAAAAGCCCATCTAAACAGGCCCACCCAATTAATTACAATTTACATTAAGTATTGTAAAGTGACGTGGCAACTTATCATACATTTTTTTTTTAAATTAAATGAGTATGCACTAATGACCTGAGGTTACAAATGAGATCGGGGTTCACATTAGGAGTTTTTCTCTTAGGTGTTTTTCCCTCTAATTAGAGGAATTAGGCTTTTTTTTTTTTATATATTCTCTTTATTTAGATTAGATTATATGCTGCATCCTGAATTTTTTTTTACACCCAATTCTGAAATTAATTAATTTTCAATCCTGCATTTAGAAATATTTTTCCTGTAACCCCAATATCTTCAGGATGTAGCATATAATCGAATCTAAATTTATAGAATATATAAAAAAATTTAAAAAAATAAAAAAATTGCCTAATCCCTCTAATTAGAGAGAAAAGCACCTAATGTGAATTCATGAGATCGAACCTATAACCTTCCACTTATAAGAGAGTTTTCATGTCACTGAATTATGAGACCATTGGCTAAATAATTTATAATCATTCCTTCTCTCTTTTTTTTTTTTTAACAATAATAATTATTGTTTCAATTATGAAAGTTTGTTGTCAATTAACTTAACTAATTAACAATCTAAAACAATTTTATAAATCAATTTATCATATTATACTATTTAATCTACACTGTCTGGGTCTTAAGAATCAATGATTCAAGTGCCTCCTTTTGAAACTCTTTTTAAGTGTGAAATTAAGACTTCGACTATTCATGAGTATAATGGATGGATGTGAGAATTCCCTCCGTTAGATAAAAAATGACAAAAAAATAATTACATCATATCCTTAATATTAAGATATAGTTCATGACTTGGTATTATTTTTACTCGTTGATCATACTTAAACACTCCGTTTTACATTGTATTTTCAACACGTGACCCCATCTTGATGACCTTGTCCTTTTCCGACGAATTGAAGAGTCTAGGTGAGGTGGTGGTGGGAGAAGGAAAAACAAAATCCCAGCAGCTTACGATCTCTTACTGTTACGGACTTAGTCAAGGCCCACTATCTCATTAGCTAGTGCAGGGGGCAATCCACGTAGTGGTCATAACCCACTAACCGTGGGACCCAGCCACGACCAGGGCGGTTGGCACGATCCCAGCCACGACCAGGATGATCTGCACGATCCTTGGACATGCACAACATGGGAGTCAAGGCGTTAACCGACCAGGTACACTATATATACAGACGGAGGAGATAGGCGCCGGGTACGCACATTCTAATCCCTGACTAATCTACATTCAGTCACACGGCACACACAAAGACCCTTTAGGCGAAACGCCTGCTTGTGTACCGTGATCACGTCTTCTCCTGGACGCTTGCCCTATAAGCATACAGGAGGAGCACCTAGATCCTATATCAAATAACCGGCCCTTCTATAGGCCGGACATCTGAGTTCTACACCAGAACAGTGGCGCCGACCGTGGGGATTGGTAAACTTCAATTCCCTTGACCATGAGGATTAGCACTCGTGCTTCTAGCCAGAGACAATCGGAGGCGGACCGAGCTGGAGACACCCGTCAACCACCACGACAACCACCCCGCAACGAGCAGCCGATCAACCCGTACGAGGACGACCAGCGGGGCGAAGAGGACCGGCTATCTCGCGCAGGGAACCTTTGATTCCCAAAGAACGAACGAAACCGTGAGGACAACCCGTCCGACACGGAGTCCTCGGCTCCACGAAACCAAGACCGTGGGCCCTAAAACTCCAATCCAGGGGGTGGCTGAGATATCCCACCGGCCGAACCAGATTTTCGTTCTCTTCAAGCCGGGATGCTTGCGATAATGAGGCGGGTGGACAACATAGACAAGCGTCATACCCTTCACTACCAGCGAGTGGAAGAGCGGGAGAAGAGACGGAACCGGGATCTTTCCAGCGATGACTGGGAAGATAGAACGTGGAGAGAGGACGACGAAGGCGAGAGCTCGGCTCGTCGCACAGACAAGCAGAAGACAGAAACAGTTAACAGCAGGAGGCGGACTTCCCCGGGCAGGAATGCCAATAGGAGAAACCCACACCGAGATGATGAAGGCCGACATCTGGCAAGGAACAATCGAGGTGACAGGGCGATTCCTCCAAGTGGGTTCCAGCGGCGAAGATATGTCAGCCAAATGCACAATAGTTTTTTCTCGGAGGAAATCCAAAACGCCCGGTTCCCAGAGAAGCTGAATTTGGGCGAATTGACGAAGTACGACGGCACCCAGGACCCGACAACTCACCTGGAGGACTTTGACGTTCATATGTCGGTTAGAGGCCTCAAGGAACCTATCGTGCCTCGCATCTTTGCCGCGACGTTAAAAGGACCGGCGTTGAAGTGGCTGCACACTCTTCCTTTCGGGTCGATTCACAATTTCGAGGACCTGGCCGAGGCCTTTGAGCTGCACTTCGCAACCAGATGGCAGCGGCCAAAATCTCGGTACTCTGTCCAAAATCAGGCGGCGCCGGGAGAGCTGCTCCAAAGTTACCTTGACCGCTTCAATCATGCGGTACTACAGGTGCGCGGACTCAACGAGGACGTACACATTCACTTATTGGTGGACGGCCTCGATAAAGAGTCCCGCCTGGCAGAATCTTTCCTAAAGGAGCGGGCAAAAAATCTCAACGACTTCATAACCCGTTCCAAGAAGTACTTGGACGTCGAGCAGATGCGAATGGCAAACAATCCCAATTCGAGGCGGGACCAAGATAGAACCTCCCCTCCCAGGGGTCGAGACTTCACTGATAACAGAAATAGGGACTCCCCATAGAGCATCAAGGAAAGGGTGGAAAGCGGAAGCCCAAGAACCGTAGCAGGAGTCCTCCCGAAAGTTCAAGACACAAGACGAAAAGCGCAAGAAGGCACTTGAGGTTGATGACGAATTTCCGGAGGCTGAATTTGATTGTAACGTGATCAGCGGAGCAATGGGCGGAGGCGGAGATACTATGAGCCAGAGAAGGAAATACCTCCGACTAGTGATAACCGGGATCGTGGTCAATTGCCGAGTCAAGCGGATATTTGTGGATCTTGGCAGCTCGGCCGACATCCTTAGCTGGGAGGCGTTCAAAAGAATGAGCCTGGACCGGGAGAACTTAAAGCCATGTAAGACAACCCTCATCGGGTTTAATGGA
This sequence comes from Acacia pycnantha, assembly GCA_025563575.1. Lineage (NCBI taxonomy): Eukaryota > Viridiplantae > Streptophyta > Magnoliopsida > Fabales > Fabaceae > Acacia > Acacia pycnantha. The sequence continues at coordinate 3,547,958 of JAMWYP010000003.1, read as the reverse complement.
GAGCAGTTGCGTCCAAAGGGGTATATCGACCTCCGGTTCACCCTGGGAGTCAAGAACACCTTCAAGTCAGAAAGAGTTCGGTTCATAGTGGCCGACTTCGTATCACCTTACAACATAATCTTGGGAAGGCCTACCATTCATAAGTAGGACATGTTGGTGTCCACCAAGCACCAAAAACTCAAGGTGATAGGCAACCAAGGAACCGTGGTCACGGTTACGGGCGACCAAAAAGAATATCGACAGTGCTACTTCGAAACTGTCAGAATAGGGGAAGGCGGATCTTCGTCACAGCCCCAACGAAACAGCTATCCGGACCACTCGGGCCGGGACTCTCCAGACGATGAAATTAATACCATGGAGTTAGACATCCGTGATGAGGAGGTGCGCCCAGAGCCGGCAGGAGACCAGGAGGACCTGGTGGTGGGAGACCCTCTCCAGACCACTAAGATTGGCAGACACCTGACTCCCGAACTTAGAAACAGTTTGGTGGAGTTCCTGAAGAAAAATCGGGATGTCTTTGCTTGGAATTCATCTCAAGTACCTGGAATAGACCCGAAGTTTTGTTGTCACAAACTAGAAGTCTACCCGGGTTCAATTCCGGTGTCGCAGAGAAAAAGGAACCACGGACCAGAGAAGAGGAAAGCATTGGACATTCACATTCAAGAATTCTTTGGAAGCTGGATTTATTCGCGAGATTCAGTATACGACTTGGTTGTCCAATGTGGTCATGGTAAAAAAGCCAAATGGGAAGTGGAGGGTGTGTACCGATTACAAGAATCTTAATAAGGTATGCCCCAAGGACTCTTACCCTATGCCGAACATCGATCAATTGGTAGACAATGCGTCGGGATTCCAGCTGTTATCGTTCATGGACGCATATTCGGATATAATCGAGATAGCGATGTACCGGAGGATCGGAAAAGACGGCCTTCATCACTGAAAGAGCTAATTACTGCTACAACGTCATGCCTTTCGGATTGAAAAATGCCGGAGCTACATATCAAAGGATGATGAATAGAGTATTTGCAGACCAGATCGGTCGTAACGTGGAGGTATATATCGATGATATGATCGTTAAGACCTTGGACCAGCAGTGTCACGTACAAGACTTGGAGCAGACATTTGCTAAACTCAGAACTTACAGAATCCGTCTGAACCCGGCCAAGTGTGCTTTTGGCGTCCCTGCGGGAAAGTTCTTGGGTTTCATGCTAACAAACCGAGGCATTGAAGCCAACCCGGACAAGTGCAGGGCGGTGATGGAGATGAAGGCTCCGAGCAACAAAAAAGAGGTACAACAGCTCACAGGAAGACTGGCCGCTCTAACTAGATTTTTGCCGGAGAAGGCATTGCCCATGTTCAGGCTTTTAAAGAAGGAGGCATCGGTGGAGTGGAATTCAAAGTGCGATGCCGCATTTGAAGAAATAAAGCAATGTCTTGCCAATCCTCCAGTCCTCTCAAAACCTCAACCTGGTGAGAATCTATACTGTACTTGTCCATTGGCGAGGAGGCCGTTAGCGCGGCCCTGGTAAGAGAGGCGGAGCACGGACAAATCCCAATATATTTCGTCAGCAGAACCCTGCAGAATGCCGAGGTCCGATATCAGAAGCTGGAGAAAGTGGCATTCGCTTTACTCATGGCGGCCCGTCGATTAAGACAGTACTTCCAGGGTCACCATATTGTTGTTAGAACAAGCCAGCCGATTCGAGAAGTCCTACATAAGCCGGACCTAGCGGGGAGGATGACAAATTGGGCGATAGAACTCTCCGAGTTCGACATCACCTATGAAGCTCGCCATGCAATCAAGTCACAGGCGTTAGTCGACTTCATCAGAGAGCTCACCCCGGTTACTAAAACGGATGATGCGATGGCGGGCGAATGGAAGGTCTATGTTGACGGATCGTCGAACGTTAAAGGAAGTGGAGCTGGAGTCATCATTGAGAGTCCAGAGGGGGTTACGATTGAGCATTCGTTGCATCTTAACTTCCCTACTTCCAACAATCAAGCAGAATACGAGGCTTTGATAGCCGGGCTTTTTCAAGCCAAGGAAAATGGGGCCACAAGAGTTAAGGTTTTCACCGACTCCCAACTTGTGGCGTCTCAGATCGAGGGTACGTATCAGGCTAAGGGCCCGCTAATGGCAAAGTATCTCTTAAAAGCCAAGGATATAATGTCAGACTTTGAAGAAGCCACCGTTACTCATATCCCTCGGGGAGACAACGTAAGAGCCGACATCTTGTCAAAATTAGCAAGTACTAAGCAAGCTGGTTGCCATCGCACAGTTGTTCAACAGAATCTTGAAGATCCAGTGTGCATGATGGCTATTTCGGTTGAAGCAGATTGGAAAAATCCAATTGAAGACTATCTCGAGCGTGGAATCATCCCAGAGGATGCAATAGAAGCGAAAATGTTGGTTCGGGACGCGGCCAAGTATACAATGGTCGAGGATCAACTTTATCGGAAGGGATTACACTCTCCAATGCTAAGATGTTTGAATCCGAATGAAGCAGGATATGTCCTAGCCGAGGTACATGGAGGGGCTAACGGTCAGCATATGGGGGCTAAGGCGCTCGCCAGAAAAACCCTTCGAGCAGGTTATTACTGGCCAACATTAGAAGCGGACGCTAAGACCCTCGTTAAACAATGTGATAGTTGTCAGAAACATTCCAGAGTCATTTGGGCGCCCCCGGCCGAGCTTCATTTCATCTCGGCCCCGTGGCCTTTTTACAAATGGGGCATGGACATCCTTGGTCCATTCAAGACCGCACCTGGGCAACTACGATGGCTAATTGTTGCAGTGGACTACTTCACCAAATGGATTGAGGCTGAACCTCTCACTACGATTACCTCGGCCCGAAGTCAATATAATCACGCGATTTGGAGCACCACCGAGATAGTAATGAACAATGGAACTCAGTTCACTGGAGTCGGGTTCCGTGATTTGATTTATGAATACGGAATACAACATCACTTTGCTTCCGTGGAGCACCCGCGATCCTAACGGGCAAGCCGAGGCCGCCAATAAGGTCATTCTTGATGGTTTGAAGAAACGTATGCTTTGGCTGACACCTCTTGGGCTGATCAACTACCCTTTGTTCTTTGGGGAAACCGAACAACGGCTCAGACATCCACTCAAGAAACTCCTTACAGGATGGCTTACGGCTGTGAGTCCATGATTCCTGTCGAAATAGGGATGATGTCTTGGCGCAGGAAGAGCATTTTATCACAAGGAGAAACAACCAATAGTGAGGCGTTAGCAGTCGAGTTGGATCTGGCCGATGAGGCACGGGTCACCGCCCACTGTCGGGATATTGCAATGAAGCAGCTGATCGCGGCTCGTTATAACAAGAAGGTGAGACCACGGACATTCCAACCCGCCGCTGGTCCTCAGAAGGGCTGACATCGGAAACAAGAATTCCAAGGACGGAAAACTTGCGGCTAATTGGGACGGACCTTATCGCGTTCGCGAAACTCTTGAGAGAGGAGCTTATATTCTAGAGAACTTAGACGGAGCCCCAATCAAGCGAACATGGAATGCGGACAAGTTAAAGGCGTATTACAGTTAGGCTTATCTGTTATTTGTCTTAAAGCATCTTTTTCCATTTTGTTCTTTGTTCGATGTTGGCCTGATGGCTTTTCCCTTCATAACAATTGCTTTGACGAATATAAATGAAACTCTCGTTCGAGGGTATTTGTTGAACTCCAAAGGTTGTCTTCTTCAAGATAAAATTATTACCACAAAACCGAACCCGGGCAGGTGACAATTTTCATTTGCCTTAGGATGACCCGGTTACAATACCAGGAATTTTATAAGACAGTGTGACACTAGCACTTTAAAACATTATGGTCTTATGACCAAGAAGCGCGTTTGCAGATTTTGCTTATTTTCTTATGACCTTGGCCCGGTCGACCGCAATAACTGGTAAAGTAAGATTCTTTTAAAATGCATTATGATTGCTAGGTTACCATCTACTATTAATTGTATGCAAAAGTGGCCAGATTGGCCAATCTGTTCAAATAGTCAAATACCGGTAACACAACCGGACAAAACATACAAGCTGCAAACAAGAAAATCAACCCACGGGCTTGGGGGCGGTTGAGACTTCCTCACCCTGCTCAGCTTCTAGAACGGTCGCATCGCCGTCTAGTCGGGTCTCGGAAGTGGCAGGAGGTTCCACAAAGGGGACAAGCTGCCCGTCCTCGACGTAGGATCAGAAATGATGTCCGGCAAGGTTGAGCTCTACCCCCGGGTTTAAAGCCTGGATCTGGGCCAGAGAGTTCTTAAACGCCTCCACCACGGATCCCAGTAGCAACTCCTGAAGCCGGGTTATCTCCGCTGACAGATGCGCTGAGGACGCCTCCCCCTCGGCTTTGATCCTGTCCCTCTCGGCTGTCATGGCTTTCAACTGCTCTTCGCTTCTAGCTTGAGCCGCCTTAAAGCCTTCAATTATTACGTTGGAGTCCGCCAAGAGCCCCTCGGTCTCTTTCAGAGCATACTCCACCTTCCCCAGCTGGACCTCACGAGCCTGGAACTCGTTCGAAGCGGCCTGCCATTGTTTCAAAGCTTCATCGCGTTCTGCTCGGGCACGCTTCAACTCTTCGGTAATTCCCTTGCTCCATAAATGGGAGCGGGGGATGACCGTCGAAGGGCGAGGAGGAGCCGGGGAAGCAGTCAAAGACGATGGCCCGACCTCGGCCGACTTGGGAGGCGGCGACGGCGCGGTAGGAGAGGCTTGGGTAGAAAAAACTGCCCTGGCATCAGTTGCGGGGCCGACCTGGTGCTTCTTTGGCTCGGCTTGCTTCGATGACTCTCCAACCTTCGAGGCCGACCTCTTTTTCCCCTTTGAGGTTGGCTCTGGGATCCCGGATAGATAGATTGGCCCTTTCATCTTGAGACCTGCGCAAAACACAGACATCGTGTTAGCTACTAGGAAGGGAAAAACAAAGCATACTTGACTAAAACGCGGAGCAACGCTAATATCTAAACAACGAAAATATCATACTCGCCCTGGACACCATCTCATCCTGATGCTGGGACTCGGCCCGATATTGGGCCACCAAGGAGCCGGCCCCAACGGTTCCTGTTGCCTTCACATGGTCTGTGATGGCATCAATGGCTTTTCTTTCAGGTTTTAGCAAAGTGGACCGCTCCACCTTGTAAGCACTAGGGGACACGTTGTGGTGATCTCGACACCAATACAAGTTAAACTCCCAGTCGACCGTTACAGAGTCGGGGCCTTTGAGGAACCAAGGTTTTGTGCCAGACTTAGCGACAACTTTAAAAAAGTTGCTTTTGAAGCGCTTGAAGGAGTCAGAGACTGGGGTAAACAAACGCCGATTGGCTATTCCTCGAATGGACGTCCAGCCTTTGAGCTCCGGTGGTTCCTTCCCAGAAATGAGTTATGGCTCCCCTCCCTTACGGAGCACACAGGCTCCTCCTCTTCCGGGAGACAGAGAGAGTAGGTGCTAGTCTCTTGTATTGGGAGACCTTCCAAGTCATCTATGGTCAGCTTCGACCGATAGGACAGCACTTCGCGGGTAACCCAGGGGAATTGGTCAATTAAATCCAGTGGGGGGCTAGCGCGGTTTGTGTTTCCAGACTCTGACTCAGCAGCATGGGAAGAAGAAGACGACGCCATTATACCTAACACAAATGAAAATATAAACAAGATCAGAATTTTCCTAGCATACCTGATGTCAAAAATTGAAGGCGGGTTTCCACAGTTGCGGTAAGATTTAAATCTAAGTCGACAGGGCTCGGCGACGAGGCTTGAGGAGCCGGGACAAGATTGTGTCGGCAGGAGCTCAAAATTGAGTCGGCTGTGGCAGAATCCCCGACAGAAAGAAGTCGTGAGCATTCGTACACGCAATCATAGCAGGGGGCGATGTAGGAATCAACCTCGGCCCTAGGACCCGACCCAGGACCCGGCCTCGCCACCTCATTATACTGGTTTATCGGAAGGCCCGGAAAAGCGGACATGTCGAAGCTCGGGTTAAACACCCTTGGATTGGGAAGAAGTGGGTAGGAAACATTGGGACTTCCCCTAACCGATGATGTGCCTTCTCGAGTTTTCGCCTGCCCGCCACCAGAAGCTTTCCTCTTGCTTCCACGGTGATGATCGGTTAAAGCAACAGTTTGCGATGTGGGACGAGAAGATTCATCGCCCCAAAGCCACCAACGGCTTCTTCCCCTGACGGTTTTGCGTAGTTCATCCAGTTCTTCGGGGGTCATATCTTTTATGTCATTCGACATTTGGAACTACTCTCCCAAAGGACTCAACAATTGACGAGCAGAAAAGGAAAAGGCTCACTCGAAAAACAGGGGCATGTTTGCACAAATGTGGGAATTGAGAACAGGATTGCGCAGAAATTCACTCAATGAAGAAATCTAACCAGAGGTTCAACTAAGTACAGACGCAACTTAGTAGCGAAACAGAGACTACAAAGCCTTGGACCAATGTCCACAAACAGGCACATAAAGAAGAAATTACATATCAGAGTGGAACAAAGAGAAAGATAGGAAAGCAATAATACCTGTCTAAGAAACGGATGATCGCTCAAGAAATTGAAAAATAGAAACAGATTGCTCGCAAGATTGAACTTCTTCGTCAAGGCAGTGAATCGGCAGGAGAGAAAATCTTGGGAGCAAGGGAGTGAAAGTGAAATAAGGAATAGACTTGGCGGGTATAAAGCTTTCGAAAACCCAAACGACGGGGGCAAAAGTGACTTTTTACTCTGAAGTAAGGGTCACGTCTCCCGCATATTTAATGCGCGTCTGTCAGGCATTAAATGTGCCAAGGGCCGCATAGGCTAGCATCCCCTCAGTTCGGCTTCACAACAGTCGAGGGATGCCAGCTGGCAGAAACTAATGATGACTTAGAGAAGAGGAATCGACAATAGAAAACGCTCGGGGACAATGGGCAGCGCTCACAGGAAAAGAAAAGGGACAATGTATACCTCGGTTGTCCGCCAAAGTCAAACATCCCAGCTCATTTTGAAAGCTGATCCGCTACCGAAATACCTCGGTCCCCGATCGCTTCCTCCTATGAGCTCGGCTGCTATGATGGCAAATCCCAATCTGCTCCTTTTCAGGAAAGACTCGGGTTTGGAGATCTTAACCACACAAGAAACAAGCCCGGATACCCGGATAATTGAAGAACAGCGAGATTTTAACAATCGCCAAGGTAACCCGGACCACATGTCTGGGGCAATGCAATCAGAAGACAACTCCGAAGTTCTTTGAAGCTCGGATAGATGCTTTCTCAAAGTCAAACGAGTGGTAGTAACTTCGACACGAAATCCGGATTCAACAGCATATCCACCCCGGCTGACCAGATACCTGGACAACCCTACTGGGGCAAGGATATCATGTTATCTCGCGATCAACAAAAATTCAGACATCCGTACTCTAGTCAAACAAACAACTAAACTCGGTAGCTCAGAGACCTGAACAACCGAGCTTGGGGGAAACTGTTACGGATCTAGTCAAGGCCCACTATCTCATTAGCTAGTGCAGGGGGCAATCCACGTAGTGGTCACAACCCACTAACCGTGGGACCCAGCCATGACCAGGGCGGTTGGCACGATCCCAGCCACGACCAGGATGATCTGCACGATCCTTGGACATGCACAACATGGGAGTGAAGGCGTTAACCGACCAGGTACACTATATATACAGACGGAGGAGATAGGCGCCAGGTACGCACATTCTAATCCCTGACTAATCTACATTCAATCACACGGCACACACAGCACCCTTTAGGCGAAACGCCTGCTTGTGTACCGTGATCACGTCTTCTCCTGGACGCTTGCCCTATAAGCATACAGGAGGAGCACCTAGATCCTATATCAAATAACCGGCCCTTCTATAGGCCGGACATCTGAGTTCTACACCAGAACACTTACTATAAGATCTAATTGACTAATAATTTGGGAGAGATAAAGGAAGCAAAGCAAATTACTTCATTATAAGTTACAACATATGTTAGATTATCTCTTTAAATACTTTTGTATATAATTAGATTATATATTAGTTTATAAGTTAAACAAATTAGTTTAAAGAAAAATAATAAATATAAATACTTCAAGATAATTTATTTAGCTTTTTTGTCCTTCTTCAAATTAGTTGATTTGATTGTTATATTAAGAACCGAAGGTAGCATCTATGGCGCAACTTCTATAATATATATTATAAGTTATAACATATGTCTTATAATCTCTCTAAAATACTATTTAGGGCATGTTTGGATGGGCTTTTAAAAAAAGTGTTTTTTTTGTAGTGTTTATTTTTAAGCTCCAAATTGGAGCTTTTAGAAAAAGCAGCATTTTGGCTTTTTTTGTGATTTTTTCTTTTTTTAAAAAATATCATCTAAACACATAAATTAATTAAAAAGCATTTATTTTTGCATTAAAAAAATACTTGTTTTATCAAAAAAAGCTCATCCAAACGGGCTTAGTGTAGCCATACAGCGCAACTACAAACCTCAAGTTTTGTGCTATCAATTGGGAACTGGGATTATAACAAGAACGAGGGAAAGCGAGATGTATTCATTTATTCACAGCGCGGACATTGTGCTTGGACTTGACACTCAATATGCTTTTGGATCAAATTTACAGTGAAGGAGGCGACACGAATTGTGTAACACCCCATTTTTGAAAGCGGAATAATTTAATATTATCATAGTAGAGCATTGGAGCAGATAAGAGTATGAGTAACTGATAAGTATGTGTCCAAATATTAGCTGTGGCGTATCCGGATGGTTATAATAGCGGTACATTTATCCGAGTATTCAAAATATCCACTAAAAAACATAAATACAACTCCAAAATAAAACTCCAGCCGGGTCCTCATGGTGCTGCTTACCCTTGTCACCGGCTCCTAATCCTCCAGATCTTGAAGCTATGGTAAGTGCTGAGATCCAATACCTATCGGACCTCAGGTAACAGTTAACCTCATGCTCAAGTAAAACAATATATGGAAGATAGATACTCATAACATTACAACATACCATACATAGCATACAACAAATATAAGGCTATAACAACACAACAATACATAGCACACAACACATGTAAATTTATCCACGTTTGCACTAACCAGTGCCACGACGGCCTCTCGTGTTCTCAGTGCTAGGAAAACAACTCTACGGTGTTATCAAGACTATAACCCGCATAAAGCTGAATGTATGTAAACAGTGATCTCAGACAGAGTCCTAGCCACGGTGCATGACCCAAGACCTAGTCCTGATCATGACTCTATGAATAGTCTATCACATATAAGAATACAAGAAGCATCAGAGTTAGAATTACAGTATGTGTCCGTATCTTAGTCCGTAGAGCTTAGCGGTGTTTGTCCGTTCGGTACAATTCCTGCTTCTCTCGGATATCCTATATTAGTATCACCGCATTATTCCCTTGAAAATAATATCTTAAGAGATATTTTAGCCAATTTTGACCTTTTTACCCCTGATGGATTTGATATTCCAATTATACCCTTACATTTCCTTAAAAACGTCATTTCAGCATTTTTGGGCAGATTTTTCGGTAACTTTGAAAAATCATAATTAATTCTAGAAAAATATAAATGTGGTGCTTCCAAAGCCAAAATGACCCTTGATAAATATATTTCCTAGGAAAAATGATGGATTTAACTCGAAATCGCTGAGTCATTACCAGTTTAATATTTTCCAACCTCTGTCCAGAATTTTCCCAGAAAACATAACCCAACTTCAAGAATTTCTTTCTCCTTCCACAGAACTCAAAACACCACATATTTTATATATTTAAAAATCCCTGGATGTCTAATTTGTCCATGAAAATTTCATGATTTTAGGACTTCATTTAATACATAAAATAATAGCTTTAATAACGCTGCCTCCAAAAAACTCCCAACCGAACATTTTTTCCAGAATTTCACTACTTTGATCTTTCACTTCCAAAAATTTTGCTCCACCATATCTTTCATCAAATTTTCGAAATAAAGCAATTTTTAACCATAAAAACATGAAATCAAAAATATATTGGAAGATTAAAGATAAAAGCACTACTTATCTATGAATTTAAAACTAGAACTTTAAGAACTTACTTTGCTTTTGCTACAACTCCTTCAAGCTTTCCTCACTCACTCACTAATCTCTCTATTCAAATGCTATTGCTTGTGTTGGTGTGAAGAATGAAGTGAACCCAAGCCTCCTATTTATAGCAAAATGCCTAGGCTTATGTTTGGTTCCTAAACAACCTTCTTCTTCTACCAAACACTCCCAATTTCCTCTTGCCAAACACCTCTTATTCTCCCTCCAAACACTCCAAACAGTCCCCCTCATCCCTCTCTCCTTTATCCTCTTCCAACTCCATTAAAACCTTATCCCAAGTACCATTATCCTCTTCCATTTATTTAATGCAATTATCCCATGTGTGTGTGTGTTTATATTAAACAATTCCCTCTTCTTATTCCACAGCAAAAACCGTCCCTCCCCCTCTTCATATTAGCTTTGAATTTGTATTTCATGTGAGTCTAATAAATGAAAAGCTAAGCCCCCTATTGGTCCATTAAATGCCACATGGATTAAGATTAATTACATGATTAATTGGAACTATTAGATTTAACTTTATGAAACCTAATCTTGACCCTTTATTTATGTATAAAAATCCTACAACTATTTGAAGATTTTTATTTTATAACCCATGTGCTCTTATCTTTATTATTGTTTAATCTTTCCCTTTCTCTTTCTTGTGATTTTCGTCCTACTCAATGACTTTAGGGGATTCCATAATTAATCCCAATTAGCACCCCTAATATGGTGGTTTAGATGTTATTAGGTATAATTGTCATTATGTGATTGGTTCTTAAGCTAATTATGATCATTAGTAATTTCATTCAAGGCTTAATCTTGTCTTTTTAATTGATCCTTGAATTTTAATTAAAACATTCCATAATTGTTGCTTATTAATTTTCCCCTTGATTAATTAGGAAGATTTACACAAATTATTTAATTAGTGAAACTTAATTGTCCATTAATTTCGTTAATTTCCTTTAATTTTATTAAGTGTTTTTATACCATTTTCTTACTTCTTTTGATTATTTAAGAACCATGGTTTAATTATGATAATTATATTGTATTTTATGATCCCTAAATAAAATTTCAAAATTGGCCTTTGATTTATTTAATTTCAAGATAAAATTGTCTAAAATTAAAATTATCAAATTACACAAATTTGAGACACATATTCACCTTTATTTTATAGGTATTATTTATCAAAATATAATATTTATGATAAATAGAAATTTTAGGGTATTACAAATTGGATATCCAACCTCTGAATTCTAAAATCTTACGTTACTCTTCCAGTTTGGCACCAAGCTGGTACTGTTCTGTTACATCTAACTTTTCATCATGGAGATGCTTCTTTTGCTTTCCTTCAATATCTTTATTCTCTGTGTTCCTGAAGCTTGAATCCTAATGCTCATACGGAGAGGGAGGGAGAGAAAAGGAGCTTGTTGGGTGCACTACGGTAATAAATTTACACTCTTCCTCTATCGTTTTCTCTTAGTTTCAAAGATTATTAATGGTGTAAAATCTAGGTTTTGTTATATTTCAAACTTTTCATTTTAATATGACAAATATGATATAATTAAATTTTAAAAAATCATTCTCGATTAAATAATTTATTCTGACTAATCACATATGATAGAAGTTGTTCAAGTATTATAAATTAAAGGCTAAAGTATACGTTTGTAAAGTACATGTTTGGTCCCTGAAAGTTAACACCGTTAGTTTAACTTAACGGAAAATACTAACTCAATAATTTTTTTGTGATGTCTGTGCAATTAAATGCTGACCAAACATGCTTATATGTTAGTATTTTAATAAATTAATATTTTAAATCTTATTAATTGAAAAATATTTAATTTTCACGGACTATTTTTTCACTGTTTGTAAAGATTAAATACTTTTTTTTTGTCTGTGAAGATTAAATATTTTTCAACTAATTGGATTTAAAATATTAATTTATTAAAATATTAAGCATGTTTAGTCATCATTTAATTGCACAGTCATCGCTAAAAATTGTTGAGTTAGTATTTTCCGTTAAGTTAAACTAACGGTGTTAACTTTCAGGGACCAGACGTGTATTTTACAAACTTAAGGGACTAAACTGATACCAGAGGCAAACATAAAGGACCAAACGTATACTTTAGCCTAAATTAAATAAGCTTGTTACGAAATTTTAAAAAGCGAATATACTCTAAGATGTCTAGAATCTGTCCTGATGAACTGAAATTAATTTGAGTTGATGTATCCAATGTACTCATTCAACAACAGTATCGTAAAAACGTTTTATGAAAATTTTCTAAGCATATTTCTTAGTTCTTACTTTTTTGTGATCCAACCTGCCTCGTCCGTGCAACCGTGCGGTGGACTATCTCTCGAAGAGAGGTCTTGCCACAGTACAGGGACTTCATGAAGTATACCAGCCTCCGGATGATTTAGTGGCTCTTCTTTGTTAGGATTGTAATGGGAGTATCACCCCCAGCCCATAGAAATTAGCTGAGATGTCTTATTTTTCTATATAAAAAAAAAAGGAAAGAAATAATGAGTTTTTGATTAAAAATGCTCATAAAAGATTAAAAGCATATTAAAAACAGTTTGGATATATAGTTAAGAACAAGTTAAAATTTCAGCTACTCAATGTTTTCTCTTAATCAAGTATAAGTGAGGTGAACATACCTTATATTTCAAATGAAAAAAGTAAAAATATCTTATTTATAAAATGAATAAAGATTTTCATTTTTATTGATCTTAATAATAATTTTTAAATTTTTGATCGTTTGGTAATTAATGTGAATAGCTGTTTTATCCCTTCTTTTATGATTGTGTTGTTCTTTGGTTATCAGTCATAACTCATAACTAACAAGTTTAGTGTGATCGACAATGTTCCAACGAGAGTTCCATTATATATATGATAGGGTGTGTATATAAAGAAATTTCAAATTACAACTCTATTTATATACCGCTGATGGAAGTCAACCCATTAATACTTGTTACAAATAGCAAAATCATAGGGGAAAATTCTGTTTTGAATGTTGAGACTTCAGAGGGATCGAAGCGGGCAATATAGCCCAAGAAAAAAAATGATATTGAAAATAACATATTTAAACCACATCGGAACTTATCATTAATGTAAATTAAAAATGATTAATTTTAACCAAAAAAATTTAAAGAAAAACAAACTTTTAGATCAAGACTCTTTAAACCAAATGTTGCCAAGTGGTACAAGGCTATAATTCTCATTTTAATTTTATAATGTAAAATCTAGGTAAAAAGGTATTACGGCTATAATTCTATACTTTAGCAAAAACAGGTTTTATATATATATATATAACATCCCGTTTTCACAAGCAGTATAATTTTTTTTTTCATCAAACATCATTTCAAAATGATCAGAGTAGTGCACAGTAGCGATTGAGTAACTGATATATATATTAAAATACCCATGGTAGCATGTCTTGCTGTTTAAACAGCGGTACAAGAGTGTTTCAAAAGTAATACGGAAAGAAGTCATCAGCCGCGACTCCTAGGCGTGCTGCTTGTCCTTCTCCTCGATCCTCGGTCCACCAGACCCTGAAGCTAAGTTAAGAGCTGGAGTCCATGCATCGAACCCCAGGTAACGGTTAACCTCATGATTACATACATCATATATGTACAACAGACATTCTTAGACTTTTGGAAACATTTACTACGGTCAGACATAGGGTATACATATCAGATATGTATGGCAATAGCAATACAGTCGGATGACAGACAATCATACAGTCGGATGATAGACAACAGTACAGTCGGATGACAGACAATCATACAGTCGGATGATAGACAACAGTACAGTCGGAGTACAGATAATAGTACAGTCGGATGTACAGACAATAGTACAGTCAAAGTACAGAACAATAGTACAATCGGAGTGCAAACAATAGTACAATCGGAGTACAGAAAATAGTACAATCGGAGTACAGGCATGACAGACAATAGGCATGACAGAACAACAGTAAAGTCAGAGTACAGGCATGACAGAACAACAGTACAGTCGGAGTACAGACAATATACACACATGCATACAATAAACATCAGAGTTAGTGTTACAGTACGCGAACGTACCTTCGTTGACGAATTACGATATTTCTGTCGGTATACGGCACGACAGTGGGTCAGAACCTTATCAGAGATATCCTATCAATATAACAACGTACTTGTTAAGGATCTATCATTACGACGGACATTTTTAGCCAAAATGACTATTTTACCTCTGACCCCCTAATCGGCGGAATTTCGCCAGCACTTCGTTACTTTGACTTTAATTTTCCAAAATTTCAACATAACTCTTACTCCAATATCATTTTCGAAATAAAAATCATATTAATTAATTATTTACATCATAACAGGCATTTTACAGAAATGGTACAAAACCGTGTGGTTCAAAAGTAGATAACAACATCAAAGGAAGGCTTCAGACGGAACAACAAAAGAAGTCTTCAGCCGGAACTTCTACGCGGGCTGCTTGTCTCTCTCCTCGGTCCTCGGTCCTCGGTCCTCCTGAACCTGACGCTATGTTAAGGGCTGAGATCCAGCGCACCGGATCTCAGGTAACGGTTAACCTCATATTTACATACACAACATAGGAACTACTGATAATTGAATATTTAATACACTTCTTTTTATCTCTTGATTAATAATTTAGGACTCTTTAGTTAATAAATAATGGCTTTTATACTTATTTGGGCTTTGGGCTTTGGGCCTTTGATTAGCTTTTAGCCATTTTTAATAATAAAATTCCAGTTTTGCATTGCTTCACTATTTTTACCATAACTCTTGAACCAGACATCGGATTTGCCTCATTTTTATCTCATATTTCAGATGATTCAGAGAGCTAAAATTTTTATGAAGACATGAAGAGAAAATTCGGACAAGAGAGCGGTCGATTTTGGAGCCGAAGTCAGACGAAGAATTCTGGATTTTAATTGGACCCGAATTTTGTAATTAAAGCCCACCTTTATTTTAATTTCATTTTGGGCTGAACCATTAGACCTAATTCGTTTTAGGTTATCTTTAAGTGTGGCAGCCGCCACACAGAGATTCATTCATTCGCAAGTTTACACAGTTTTGGATTAAAGACAGAAGTTTTATTTTCTCTCAAATGTTCTTCGCGTTCTTCATCTTTTCTTCTGTTTTTCCAGCCATGCTCGGCTAAACTTCTGTCGATTAACCCAACGTTGAGGATTCCATGATTCGTCCAGAGAGCCTATGCTTAATCGATAACGTTACTCGTTTCAGTTTTCATTTTATCGGATCCGATTTCTGAAAATAGTTCGAATATTAGATTTAATATTCGGTTTGGTTCCTCCCAAGGACTGAGTTCAAACTAGGTTAAAGTGTTGCTGTGCGATCATACAATGAGTCGCCGCTGTTTGGACAAATGCTAGGCGATCGTCTAGTCGAGGGAATTTCTGGACGGATGCAGAGATCTCGGTTCGTCCAGAACCAAACGCGAGTCCGTTCATATTTCGCTAAAGGAAGGAAGTTTCTGGAATCTAAACGTTGGGTTGGTCGTTCTGTTAATCTGTCTAAATCTATTTGATTCTGTTTTTGTTTCTTTTCAATTTCATTTTAATCTTTTAAACCAAATCCCCCATTTTACCATTCTGTTTCATTATTGTTGTTAATTAAGCCCGCTGCAAGTTCGTTGGGAAACGACCCAGGTTCCCTATTTCTACAAATCATTTTCGAACTTGGTTATTTTGGGAGACACGGCAAATCTCTTTCCAAAAATGGCGTCGTTGTTTGGACAAATGCTAGGCGATCGTCTACTCGAGGGAATTTCTGGATGGATGCAGAGATCTCGGTTCGTCCAGAACCAAACGCGAGTCCGTTCATATTTCGCTCAAGGAAGGAAGTTTCTGGAATCTAAACGTTGGGTTGGTCGTTCTCTTAATCTGTTTAAATCTATTTGATTCTGTTTCTTTTCAATTTCGTTTTAATCTGTTAAACCAAATCCCCCATTTTACCATTCTGTTTCATTATTGTTGTTAATTAAGCCCGCTGCAAGTTCGTTGGGGAAACGACCCAGGTTCCCTATTTCTACAAATCATTTTCGAACTTGGTTATTTTGGGAGACACGGTAAATCTCTTTCCAAAAATGGCGTCGTTTCCGGGGAATTTGCATCGGTTTGATTATTAACAGTATTGCAAACAGTAGTAGTTTCGGTGGTTCGGGTGGCTGGACAGGATTTTTTCTGACCCAGATCACTTAAACCAGGTCTTATTCACAAGGAATTGGGTGTTTTAAGCAAAAGTCACTTCCTGAAAGGAAGTGAGGTCTCACTCATTTTCCCCAAATTCCAACGTTTAGACCATTTTTTTCGCTGTTTTAAGTTCTGATTTTTTGATTTCTACTAGGGTCATTTTTTTGGGGTATCTCTGATTTGATTGAAAATTGGTACAGTGATAGAAAATGGCGAATCGTTAGATCCCCTTCGAAAATGCTTCATTTTCTAAGGGCTATCCTCCATTTTGGCAAATTCCATCGTTTAGGCCACTTTTTCAATTTTTGAAGTTTTTTTATTCCATTTTTGGGTTCCCCAATAGTCTAGGAGTTGCCCTGTCCAAGTACCAAAAATTTTAAAAATCATTTGATAGAGTTTCTGGATTTGTTTTGTTCAATTTCTAGCATAGGTTTTTGCTTTTGTGTGTTTTGTTTTTGTGTTCTCTTAGGGTTTTCCTACTTTTTACCACCTCTTGAGGCATTTTCGTAATTCTGATTGTCTGGTGGCATTTCTGTGATTCTGAGTATTTACCAATTCTGCTTTGTGTGTATGCTGCATGAGTACCAGGAATAATACTAATCCAGAAGATTTGTTGCCATTTGATCCTGAAATAGAAAGAACAATTCTTACTGCTAGAAGAGTTGTTAGCCTAAGTCATAATACTGAACTGGACACTGAACTGCATTCTGATTGTGACCATTCTGATTGTGTCCATTCTATTGACATTTCTGATTCTGATAGTATTCCTGATAGTCTTGTTGTGTTCACTGATTCTTGTAGCCATTTTGCTAACTTAGACGTTATGGTAGAAAGACAGGCAGATCATGCTACTTTAAAGGAATTGGGCGCACCTGATGTGAATTATCAACCTTTGTGCATCCAATATCCTAACCTTGCTGCTAACTTTGAGATTAAATCTGGTCTAATACACTTGTTGCCTAAGTTTCATGGTCTTGCAGGTGAGTGCCCCATTAAGCATTTGAAGGAATTCCATGTGGTGTGCAGCACAATGAAACCACATGCCATTGATGAGAATCATATCAAGCTAAGAGCTTTTCCTTTCTCATTGGATGGTGGAGCTAAGGATTGGCTGTTGTACCTTCAGCCCTCATCTATTGGGAGCTGGACTGATATTCAGAGGTTATTTCTAGATAAATATTTCCCTTCCTCAAGAGCAATTGCGATCAAGAAGGAAATTGGCAACATTAAACAGGTCACTGGGGAGACTATGCATGAGTATTGGGAGAGGTTCAAAAGGTTATGTGCAAGCTGTCTGCACCATCAGATAAATGAAAAAGACTTGATTAACAGTTTCTATGATGGTCTGTCACCGGTAGACAAAGGGTTGGTGGATGCTTCTAGCGGTGGGGCTATGAGTAACAAGACACCTGAAAAGGCTCGGGACTTGATATCCATTATGGCGGATAACTCTCGGCTTTGGCACCGGGGCCAATAGTACCCTGTTTACCATATTCAAGCAGCACCCCCAATCCAGCATGATTCTCAGAGATTAGAGACTAGACTTGATGATCTGACTTCCCTTGTGAGGTAGTTGGCAGTAACACAGACAGTGCAATCTTCACCTTCTCAGACTGGGTACTCCTGTGGGTTTTGTCTAACCCATATCATCCTACTGACTCTTGCCCTACCTTGCATGAACCTACTTACCAAGACCAGTCAGTAGCTTCAGTGGGTGTTTTTCCAGGGAAGCCACAATACCAGCAGAACAATGCCTTCTCCAATACTTATAATCCTGGTTGGAGAAATCACCCCAACTTTCAAGAGACAATATAGACCACAAACTTTCCAGCAGCAGTCTGCACCTCCTTTGCCTTTGCCAGCACCACCCCCTCAACCAGCCATATGTGCACCTCCACAAGCGGCACAACAACAGGCCAGTAATGGTTCCTCACTTGAAGATATGGTGAAGCAACTTGTGCAGTTCCAACAAAGATACCGACACTTCCATTCAAGATTTGCGAACACGAGATGAGGCGGTTGGCAACATCATTGAACCAACTTCAACCTCAGGGATCCAACACTCTTCCTTCACAAACAATTTCTAATCCTAAGGGAATGTGAGTGCTATCTCCCTTCGATCTGGCAAACAATTGGAGGAACCTCAACCAGCTGCAGATGTGACTTCCACATCAGAAAAAGAGTCAGAAACTGTGAAGATAGACTCTAAACATAAAAAGGCAATGTAGCAAGATGAAGAGGAAGACATCCCCATTCCTATTCCATTCCCTCAGAGAGCCTCTCCATCCAAGAAGTTGGTAGAAAAAGCAAAACGCCAGAAGTCACAAGAGAAGGACATTCTAGAGACCTTCCGGAAGGTTGAGATCAATATTCCTCTCTTGGATGCCATCAAGCAAATTCCAAAATATGCCAAGTTTCTCAAGGAGTTGTGTACCAACAAGAGAGGATTGAAGGGGACTGAGAGAGTAAGCTTGAACCCAGAATGTGTCGGCACTTCTAACACCTATGCCTCAGAAATGCAAGGATCCAGGAATGTTTTCTATCCCTTGCCTTATTTGTAATTATAGATTTGATGATTGCATGCTAGATCTAGGTGCTTCAATTAATGTCATGCCTGCCTACTAGTGTTGTTGTCCAGGTTAGCTAATAGGAGCAATGCTCACCCTTCGGGTTTGGTTGAAGACGTATTGGTCAAAGTTAATGAATTGATATTCCCTGCTGATTTCTATGTCTTAGATATGGAGGCTGAGTCTTCTAGTAGTAGATCACCAATCATTTTAGGGAGGCCTTTCATGAAAACAGCTAGGACTAAGATAGATGTGTATTCTGGTACTCTTTCCATGGAGTTTGGTGATATATCTGTGAATTTCAATATTTTTGATGCCATGAAACATCCTAGGGAAGAGCATTCTATTTTCTGTATTGATGTGATTGATGATGTTGGATGATGTTCTTACTGATTGGTATGCTGATTATCCTGATTTTTCATCTGAGAGTGATACTCCCATTTGTGCATGTGGTGTTAATGAATGGTGCTCTGTTTGCACTAATTTAGTTAAGGCTGCATTATTTAGTGATTCTACATTACTTGTGGATTATGATGTGGATTCTGATGTTCATTCTGAATTTGAGCTTCATCCTGATTCTGATGTTGATGAGCCTGTTTCTAATTTTAATTTTGATAAGCTGAATTCTGATGTTAACATTGAGCTGTATAGCCACAGTTCTTCTTCTGCTTCTTTGAATGTGGTTTCAGGGATTTCTAGTGTGATGCCATCAGAGTTGTTGCAACAACCACCCAA
Organism: Acacia pycnantha; assembly: GCA_025563575.1. Lineage (NCBI taxonomy): Eukaryota > Viridiplantae > Streptophyta > Magnoliopsida > Fabales > Fabaceae > Acacia > Acacia pycnantha. Next base: position 3,528,368 of record JAMWYP010000003.1, on the reverse strand, counting down.
GCTTCTTCCCTCAACTGAGCAACCACCCAAACTAGAGTTGAAATCCCTCCCAGATTACCTAAAGTATGCATTTCTGGAAGTGAATGAGCAGTTGCCAGTCATTGTGGCAAATAATCTTTTGCCTGATCAAGAAGAGAAGCTGCTAAGCTTATTGAGGGCGAACAAGAAAGCCATTGGGTGGACATTAGCTGACATAGTTGGCATCAGTCCTTCTATGTGCATGCATCGTATTCATTTGGAAGAGGAATCTAAGCCGGTGAGGCAACCCCAGAGACGCCTTAATCCTCTTATCCTTGATGTGGTAAAGAAGGAGGTCACTAAGCTCTTACAGGCTGGCATCATCTATCCCATTTCTGATAGCCAGTGGGTTAGCCCGGTCCAGGTGGTTCCTAAGAAATCTGGAGTCACTGTGGTAGCCAATCAAAAGAATGAGCTCATTCCTACTCGAGTTCAGAACAGTTGGAGAGTTTGCATCGACTATAGGAGACTTAACCAAGCTACTCGCAAGGATCATTACCCTCTACCTTTCATTGATCAGATGTTAGAGCGATTGGCTGGTAAGTCTCATTACTGCTTCCTCGATGGCTACTTCGGATATTTCCAGATCCATATTGCTCCTGAGGATCAAGAGAAGACGACCTTCACATGCCCCTTTGGGACATATGCTTATCGAAGGATGCCTTTTGGCCTCTGCAATGCACCTGGCACATTTCAGCGGTAAGTATTTTCTCTGAGTTTCTAGAGGATTGCATGGAGGTTTTTATGGATGACTTCACTGTATATGGGTCTAGTTTTGATGCATGCTTGGCTAATTTGTCTAGATTTTTGCATAGGTGTACTGAGTCTAATCTTATGCTGAATTATGAGAAGTGTCACATTATGGTTGAGTCGGGTATAGTCTTGGGACACATAGTGTCTAGGAAGGGGATTGAGGTAGACCCTGCTAAGATAGATGTGATTACTGCTTTGCCTTACCCCGCTTCTGTGCGGGAAGTTCTCTCTTTTCTTGGCCATGCAGGTTTCTATCGGCGTTTTATTCGAGATTTCAGCAAGACTGCCCGACCCTTGTCCAATCTTCTGCATAAGGACACTGACTTTGTATTTGATGATACTTGCAAGGCGGCCTTCGATCATTTGAAGCGTTGCCTGACTACAACCCCAGTGATCCAGCCCCCTGATTGGTACCTCCCTTTTGAGTTGATGTGCGATGCTTCCAACTATGCAGTTGGTGCTATCTTGGCACAACGGGTTGATAGAGCCTCCCATGTGATTGCCTATGCCTCCAAGACTTTGGATTCTGCTCAGTCTAATTACACCACCACTGAAAAGGAGTTGTTGGCCATTATATTTGCTTTTGATAAGTTTAGGTCATATCTGCTAGCTAGTAGAGTCATTGTTTTCTCGACCATGATGCTTTGAAGTTTCTTTTGAAAAGGCGGATGCTAAGCCACGAATCATCCGGTGGATGTTGCTGCTCCAAGAGTTTGATGTTGAGATTCGAGACAAGTGGAGCACAAACCGGGTAGCCGACCACTTGAGTCGCATCACCCATTCTCCCTCTCACCCTCTTCTATTCGGGATGATTTCCACGATGAGCGGCTTCTACAACTGCAAGGTAAGACCCCATGGTATGTTGATCTAGTTAACTATTTGGTGGCTGGTGTTTTTCCTGTAGACTCCACTAAGGCCCAAAACCTAAAATTGAAAAGTGAGTCTAAATATTATGTTTGGGATGACCCTTATCTGTGGAAGTTTTGTAATGACCAGATAGTTAGGAGATGTGTACCTGACCATGAATTTCACTCCATATTGCATTTTTCTCATGCTTCTGCTTGTGGTGGCCACTTTGGACCCCAAAGAACTGTTAGGAAAGTGTTAAATAGTGGATTATTTTGGCCTTCCTTGTTTCGTGATTCCCATCTGTTTTGTAAGTCATGTGATAACTGTCAGAGAGCAGGGAGTATTTCTCGTAGGCATGAGATGCCCCAAAACCCTATATTGTTTTGTGAGATCTTTGATGTTTGGGGTATTGATTTTATGGGTCCATTTCCTGCTTCATATGGTTATACTTACATACTTCTGGCTGTTGATTATGTCTTGAAATGGGTTAAGGCGAAAGCCACCCGGACTAATGATTCTTCTGTGGTGGTGGACTTTGTTAGGTCTAACATTTTCTCGCAGTTTGGCATTCCTAGAGCTATTATCAGTGACCAGGGCTCCCATTTTTGTAATCGAAGCATGGGTGCCTTGTTACGCAAGTATGGAGTGCTACACAAGATCTCCACAGCATACCACCCTCAGACCAATGGTCAAGCTGAAGTTTCAAATAGAGAGATTAAGCAAAGCCTTCAGAAGACTGTTAACTCTACTTGGAAAGATTGGAGTAAGCGATTAGAGGATGCTTTGTAGGCATATCGCACCGCCTACAAGACTCCGATTGGGATGTCCCCTTATCGGATTGTCTTTGGTAAGGCATGTCATCTTCCGGTTGAGTTGGAGCATCAAGCCTATTGGGCCACTAAGCAGAATGGGCATCGCCTCAAGCAATTTCATGAGGGATCCCAACGACGGCTGAGGAAGCAGAGATTCTCCTCATTGATGCCACTTATCCTCCATAAACCCTTGGGGAGTATTCTTCTTTCTTCCCCCTCTTTCTCCAATATTTGTTTTCATCTTTGCACTTTGCTTTAGTTTAAAAAAAAATGGATCATGAACTAGGACATTTTGGTTTTAATGGATCATTCTGTTTAGTCTGCAATTCTTGACTCTTCGATTACATATCTTGGTAGTTGATTTGATGATGTTGATTGCTTGGGTTGGTATTAACCTTGTGAGGTTTTGGCCTGCATGAATGGAATTCATCTTTTGCCATTCGTTCTTTCATGTGTGCATCTGCTCCTGATTTGTGTTCTCTAGAACTTGCTCCCTTTCTTTTTGAAGCTACATTTTTCACTTGCGTGCATAAGTATGATGAAAGCTTGTTTATTTCTTTCATTTTCCCACTTTGGCCAAATAGTCTTTCCCCTTACATTCAATTTCCTTTGCTAGCCCCTTTGTGCCTTCTTGACTCATTCTTTTCTAAACCACATTACAAGCCTAAGCGTAAAACCATTTAATTCCGCACCTTGAAAATTTATTGAGCATTGGTTTCACCTTGGTTTTGTGTTTAAGTGTGGGGGTTGCTCAGGAGTGCAACAGTTTAAGTATGGGGGGGATATTTGATTTTGTCATTGTGATAAAAAAGAAAAAAAAAAGAGAAAAGCAAAAAAAAAAAAAAAATGCATAGAAAGAAAGAAAGGAGACATGTGAAAAAAAAAGAAAAAAAAAAGAAAAAGAAAACAAAATGAAAGGTTAGCCTCTTTTTATATGCGAAAGAAGTTTCCATTCATAAAGAATAGAGTAAATACCCTTTTTGGTCCCTGGAAAAACACATTTGACCCTTTTTCGTCCCTGAGTAAAAGAAATGTCATTTTGGTCCTTTTTAGGGACTAAAAATGACCTTTTTGGGAATTTCTGAGGGATTAAAATGTGCAAAAAAAATGATCAAAAGGACTAAAAGGGACCTTATTTTTCCATTTTAGGGACTAAAAGTGACTTATTTTTTTTCAGGGACCAAAAAGGGCATCCGTGTTTTTTCCAAGGACCAAAAAGGGTATTTACTCTAAAGAATAATTGTATGAATTAGTGCTCTTTTTAATTTTTCTGGTGCTTAGCTTCTCATTCCATACTATTACCTACCTTCACCCTAGCCCCATTACAACCTTTAATGACAAGCTCTCTTGATTTGTGCATGCATGTGTTATGAGTGGTGGAGACGTAGAAATTGAGCAAGCTTATGGTAGAAAAATTTTCTTAAGTAGAATTTGAGCGATACACTAATTTACCTTATACACTTGAGAGAATAATTGAGAGCATCCTTTGAGAGACCATCTTTTGTGGTTAGCATCATTGATTGAAATTGCCATGATTTGTAATTTGAGATGAAAGTACTTTGGTCTTGAATGATTGGTCTTTTGAAGCTTTGTGTCCCTTGTTTGGTTTTTGCATTGTTAGCAATTGTTAGAAAAAAAAAAGTGTTTCCTTTTAGCTTTTTCTTTGAATTTTGCTCAGGAGTGCAAAAAGATAAGTGTGGGGGAATTTGATAATTGAATATTTAATACACTTCTTTTTATATCTTGATTAATAATTTAGGACTCTTTAGTTAATAAATAATGGCTTTTATACTTATTTGGGCTTTGGGCCTTTGATTAGCTTTTAGCCATTTTTAATAATAAAATTCCAGTTTTGCATTGCTTCACTATTTTTACCATAACTCTTGAACCAGACATCGGATTTGCCTCATTTTTGTCTCAAATTTCAGATGATTCAGAGAGCTAAAATTGTTATGAAGACATGAAGAGCAAATTCGGACAAGAGAGCAGTCGATTTTGGAGCCGAAGTCAGACAAACAATTCTGGATTTTAATTAGACCCGAATTTTGTAATTAAAGCCCACCTTTATTTTAATTTCATTTTGGGCTGAACCATTAGACCTAATTCGTTTTAGGTTATCTTTAAGTGTGGCAGCCGCAACACAGAGATTCATTCATTTGCACGTTTACACAGTTTTGGATTAAAGAAAGAAGTTTTATTTTCTCTCAAATGTTCTTCGCGTTCTTCATCTTTTCTTCTGTTTTTCCAGCCATGCTCGGCTAAACTTCTGTCGATTAACCCAACGTTGAGGATTCCATGATTCGTCCAGAGAGCCTATGCTTAATCGATAACGTTACTCGTTTCAGTTTTCATCTTATCGGATCCGATTTCTGAAAATAGTTCGAATATTAGATTTAATATTCGGTTTGGTTCCTCCCAAGGACTGAGTTCAAACTAGGTTAAAGTGTTGCTGTGCGATCGTACAGTGAGTCGCCGCTGTTTGGACAAATGCTAGGCGATCGTCTAGTCGAGGGAATTTCTGGACGGATGCAAAGATCTCGGTTCGTCCAGAACCAAACGCGAGTCCGTTCATATTTCGCTAAAGGAAGGAAGTTTCTGGAATCTAAATGTTGGGTTGGTCGTTCTCTTAATCTGTTTAAATCTATTTGATTACATTTTCGTTTCTTTTCAATTTCATTTTAATCTGTTAAACCAAATCCCCCATTTTACCATTCTGTTTCATTATTGTTGTTAATTAAGCCCGCTGCAAGTTCGTTGGGGAAACGACCCAGGTTCCCTATTTCTACAAATCATTTTCGAACTTGGTTATTTTGGGAGACACAGCAAATCTCTTTCCAACTACAGACACACTAGTGCAAAAAAGGGCTTTAAGACTGCCTCATTTGGAGCGGATAATCGACGCACCGGTCTTAAAGGTGTGACCGGTGGCAGTTTTGTAAATAAAAAGAACTTCTTAAACAATGAAGGGCTATAAGACCGCCTCATTTAGAGCGGATAAACGAAGCACCGGTCTTAATGGTGTGGCCAGGTGGCAGGTTTGTAAATAAAAAGAACTTCTTACACAATGAAGGACGCCTCATTAAGACCGGACTAATTATCGACCGGTCCTAAATATGTGACCGGTGGCATATTTGTAAATATAAAGAACTTCTTATTCGATCAATTTTTCATAGATCTTATCCGCACTGTTAAAATAACAACCGGCCTTAAAAATGTTAATAAAAAAATTGAAATATCAAATACTTTTATGTAGAAATCTCATCAAGCGTACTTATATTTTCTACACTCCAAAATAATACGGAAAAATATAAATATAAAGGTATTAAAGTTTTAAGACCGAACTTATATAAAAGCCGGTCTTAAAACTTTGATTTTTAAGACCGAACTTAAAATTTGTCCGATACTAAAGTTTAAATAAAAAAGTAATAAATGTTAAGACCATAGTTCTGAGAATGACCGGTCTTAAAAGTTAGACTTTTAAGAACGGACCAAAAATTTGGCCAGTACTAAAGTTTGAATAAAAAATTAATTAATTTTAAGACCAGGACATATATAGAGATCGGTCTTAAAGGTTATCTTTTAAGACCGTATATGTGTATTTGTCCTGGTCTTAAAAATGAAGCGCCAAACGTTAACTTCACGCGGAAGCTTTTGTCACTCTCACATTGTCACTCTCATACTCTCACCGAAGAACCCCTGTTCACGTTGCGAAACCCTTCTGTTCCATTACCTCTCTTCCTCGCCCGCGTACCGTTAGCCTCTGTTACTCCCTCATTTTCTCGAGGCATTCCTCTCTTACTGTCTTGAAAATGAACGGTGAAAACGATTCCACTCGTGTTCTTGAAACTCCAGTGATCTTGGTTTGACCGGGAGGGTCGGACAAACGAACCCTCTTCATCTCACATTGAGCCTCCTCAGCGCCGTGCACGCCGTGGTAGAAGCGGCACGCGAATGATGGAAGTATCCCTTAGTCGGAATACTGGGACGAAGATCGAGATTCATTTTGATGAAAATTTGCAACCTTTCGGTCCTAATAAAAGCACATATACTAGTTTTGTCGGCGCTCTAGTACGCAACAAGGTTAGCATTTTGACTGATGAGTGGAAAAATGTGGACCAAAAAACAATAAAGGATCCTATGTGGGACACTATCCGAAACATTCACCGTCCCCGAGTCCGAGAAGTTCAAAGACTCAACATTGTCTTATTGTCTTTGAGCGGTTCGGAAGTTTAAGACCTTTACGGCTAACACTTATATTTTTGCCGAGGAGAAGCGACCATCAACCACAGGACAAGTACAAATTTATTGATGAACAAACTTGGCAACAATTTGTTCGAAGCGGACCACTCTGAAGCTCACGGTGAGTTATATTTAGTTTTGTTTGCACTTTTGTTTGCTTATTAACTTTGTGAGGATATGTGAATGTTATTGTGTACATCTAATCCGTTAGTTAAATGGTTTGGTGTGTGAATAGAAGTATACATTTGCTGCCTTTGTCCCGCATGAGAGGAGCATGTCCTAGTTCCATGCAAGTTTGATATGTAAACCGTGTAATGGCCATGGTTAGACGTTCTTTGTTAGTTAGTTAGTTATTCTAATATGTGTAGGAACCATTTATGATGAATGAATGAATTGACCGAGTTGGCAGCATTTCGCAACTCCCTTTCCTTTGGTTTTCCCAATTTCTTCTACAATGCTACATCTTCCTTAAGTAAAATGTTGAAACTTGATGAAGTGAATTTGACTAATGTTTGACGTTCATATCAAGCGAAGTTCTCTAATTTCTGTTAGTGACATGGCCGGAATTCATAATTGATATATAGTTGTTTTCAATCCCGATTCACGAAAATAAGGGAAAAATATCGGGAGATTGGGAGAAAGAATGATTGCCCACACAGGGCTTCTCGCGCGGATATGAAAAGGCCGAAAAGATTTGATGGCGGCCAAACGGAAGAGATTAGAAGATGAAGCCGAATCCAATCCTTCTACGGTAGTTGACCAGCCGCCATCTCCAATACGTCGCGAGGAGCTCGGTTGTATATTCGGCAAAAGCCAGCGGCGCCTACAGTGAAAAAACTCGTGTAGTTCTTTGAACAATTGTAAGTATCGATATTGTTATTTTTACTTACTAAACATGTTTCATCACTAAGCTTCTCGTTATACGTATCTTACGGGAAGATCTTAAAAAGAAAGAGGAGAGGGATCTTTTGCGTCGGACGGGAGGAATGATGTTCGACCGCCGCGACCAGGAAAACCAGATCACGCGGGCGTGTAAGGGGATTGGAGGACGGGTAGGCCTAAAGCAATACTTTGGTAAATCCAAACGCCACGAGACAAAGTATGGTTACAGGGAGGAGATGGATCGACGCGGCCAAATTAAGTGAGGAATCGGCGGCGAAAGATGCTACATTGAGGATGTTTCAATCTGAGATGAGCAAGATGAAGGAGGAGATGGAGAAAATGAAGTTCCTCCCGAGCTCTCGGCCGAGAGACAGGTGTGGATCCCTTGACACCTTCAGTGAACCTATGCGGCAGAGCACTAGAGGAGCTGCATTGTTGGACGGTCAGTCGAGCAACCTTGTCATCTGTATGTGGAGGATCGTGATGGTCATAGACAATTGGTTGCTAAAGGGACTGTCCACAACTTGGGATCAACGTACACCACGAACAAATGGTGATGATGAAGTCGAGTGTCGGCTTGAAGAGGTGATCTTTGATGCACTGTCCCTCTCCCAACCGATGAGTGAAGGTTGTGAGTGATGTCAAGGGAACCTTCATCTCTTGGCCGTGAAGCTTGTAGATGTCTCTACTCCTCCTCAAGCTCCACCCCTCCTCAAGCTCCACCCCTCCTCAAGCTCCATCCCCTACCGCTAACTTGACGGCCAAGGAAAAAATAAAAGATTTGGTAGCCAAAAATTGGTTTAAAGATAAATCGTGGCTGTCAATGAAGTAGTAGGCCTCCTCATCCTCAACCGCTTTTAGTTGATAATGAAGATGTAGAGTCCATGCTTCTTCGGAGCCGAGGTTACTAGTGCATGTGTTCAACTATTTATGAAGTAAGTATCTTCTTCCTTGATTACATAATTGAAATGCACCGTTTAGACACACATATATACATATATACTAATTCCCTCATCGATGTCATTCTTGTAGGCGCATGCACGAGAAACTGGTTCAAGAGGGCGGAATTTCGGATTTTGGATTCTTGTGCCCGGTGTATGCAAGCACAACACTACCTCTGGAATTGAGACAGAGTACATATCAAATAGGTTGTGTAAAGTGCAAAGAAAGGTGTACTTGTTTCCACACCGGCTCGGGTATACATATATACTTGTCTGCAATTCACTTAATATAATTATGCTACATATATATATATCACCGAGTACTTTACTTGCTGTGAATTTTCAGCAACCACTCGGCGCTTGGTCATCATGAACATGGAGTTGCATTATGTTATCTTCTTATGCTCCACTCACAGCGATCCATCGACTACGTTGCAGCTGATGATCAACAAGTAAGAATGTCATTTTGATCGTCTTGTCTGAAATCTCTTTGTGAATTTTCAAGTGAACATTACCGATAAATTTCTGATTTTGATGATAGTGCCATGAAGACCTTCCGTGTTGATGTAAAAAAGCGTGGTGCTCACTCACGATCCTAAATGGCACAAAATTAAGGTTAGTACATAATTGGACATGACATAATTGCCTTCGAAGTTGGTCAAGAAGCTATATATGCTCTTATATATATTTATTGTTATTTTTAGACCCGTCGCAACCGAACGATCGAATTTATGTGGCCCGTACGTCATGAAACACTTATATGATATTGTGACGAAGGGAAACAATAAAGTCACTTTAAGGGTAAGATGTTATGGCTGAATTCGATCATCGATGGCTTAATGTTACATATGAAATATGCACATAATATGTTAATTTTGTTTCTCGTCTTTGATGTTACGAGAGGTTTGCCCGTGAAGAGCCATTTGATGATGATGAAATCGAGCACATACGCGAGGTTTTTGTGAATATCTGTATAAACTAGTCTTAGAAAATCCAAGTCAAGACAATAATTAATGTCCTAAATTAATTCATTTGTAAATAATATATGATGCTGTAGCAACAATAGCCTTACGTACATATGTTTATTTTTTCGACTAGCTAATTAATTCATTTGTAAATATAGCAATGTAATTCAATAATAAATTTGTTTATTTTTTCGAACAATTTGTGTGTGTCCATTTTGGGTTTCTGAATGAATGGGATGGTGGATAAAGCTATTTAGTGCTTGAAATTTGAGGTACAAAGGATGTTGAAAATGAGCCAGATGAGGCTCTGAAAAGTATTCGCGACTTTTAGGAACGTATATTTTTTAAAAGTGCGGTCCTAAAGGTCTTCGTCCATTTTAAGACCGTATATTTAACAAATATCCGGTCCTAAAAGTCTTCGTCTAATTCTAAAAATTTGGGTAGAGACTTTTAGGACCGTATATTTGTTAAAAGTACGGTCCTAAAGGTCTTCGTCCATTTTAAGACCGTATATTTAACAAATATCCGGTCCTAAAAGTCTTCGTCTAATTCTAAAAAATTTGGGTAGAGACTTTTAGGACCTTATATTTGTTAAAAGTACGGTCCTAAAAGTATAGAAAATATACGGCTAAATTATTAGGACCGTTTATTTGTTAGTAGTCGAGTCTTAAAAGTCTTCATTTTATTTAATAGATTGCCGAAACCTTTAGGACCGTATATTTGTTAGTTGTCCGCTCCTAACTTTAAATTTTAAAATAAGGCTTAATTTTTAGGACCGAGGATTTATTAAACGTCCGGTCCTAATATTCTTCATTTTAATAGAGTTGGTGACTCGATTTTTAGACATATCGTTAGGGTTCAAGGCAACCATGTTTATGGCGTTCTTCTCAAGTTTTGTGCTTCGTTGTTCTCGTTTCAACTTTTCGGATGTGAAGAACGTCATCGGTGTCCCTTTTCTTTTAGTTGGAAAAGAAAGAAGATAACGAAAACGACACCGAAAATTTTCATCACATCCGGAAAAGTTGAGGGGAAGACAACGATGGTCCAAACTTGAGAATAGTCGTCACTCTGTTTGTTTTTATTCGAAAAAGGTAAATAATGTTTTTTTGTTTTGTTTTGTATGGTCGCAATCTGTTAACTTTATTCTGCAAATTTTTAAGATTGATCACCACGAATAGGACAATGTTTTGTTTGTTCTTGTTGTCGGAGAAAAAGAACATAAAGTTAAAGACAAACAAGGAAGGCGATTGGGAAATAAAAATTTTATTTAATAATTTTTTTTTCTCGCGCCTCATAAGGCAAAGACAAAAAAAAACTTAAAAATTCTAATCCTCCCCATCGTTGTCGGAGGGAGGGAATGGTCGGAGACGTCGTCATCGAGGTATGGTACTCAACGTCATTGGCGTCGAGTACCGCTTTGGCTTGTTGTTGACGGCGTGATAGACTGAAACAGCTTTGCCCAAGCTTCGGTCTATATGATCGACGCGGCTATCAGTGCTCCAAAGATCGCCGAAGTTCGGTTTCGGAGGCAACGGAGGAGGATATGGAGGTGCCTCGGGATTTCGCCCGAAGGAGGACCTCGTCGTGGTGGAGAAGCCATTACGGTGGAGGTTCTAGGAGGAGATGGAGATGAATGTTAAGAAAGTAACAACGGGTTTAAATAGAGAACCCATCCCGAAGAATGTGAAACGCCTAAACATTAACGAGGAGACGCATATTTGCTCGTAATACGAGGAGACGCCTAGTTGGGAAGTTTATGTGGAAGCCGAAGAGACTCGAATTCATTTCAACAATGGGGAAGGGACTCTTGAAAAGAATGAACTTTCATTTCAACAATGAGTTTTAGGACCGGATATTTGATAAAAGGACGGTCTTAAAAGTAATTGAATTAAAAATTAGTTTTAGGACCGGATACCAAGTAATATATCGGTCTTAAATGAGTTTTAGGACCGGATATTTGATAAAAGGACGGTCTTAAAAGTAATTGAATTAAAATTAGGACCGGATATAAGATAAAAGTCCGGTCTTAAAAGTTTGTATAAAAGTAAATTGACGAATTCATCATCGACGTTTATCTCTCCTGCCATCTTCCGTGGGAAATTAATGCTCTTCACGCCGAAATCGCCGAGGTTGTTCATCGATTCTTGTGGATGATAATATTCAGCTTGTTTTTCATTTGTGTTTTTGTTGTTGTGTATATATTCTGAAGTAATGTAAGAAACATTAAGAACACCGTATGAATTTTTGGCTCTTCTCCAAGAATTCATTAAAGAAACTTATTCTCCAATTTTGCTTTATTTTTTGTCCAAAAATATCATTTATTTTATTGATTTAATATACCAATCACGAAGGCCATTAAGACCTGGACATTTTATTTTATAAGTAACGGTCTAAAGATAATTTGAATTTTAGGACCGGATGTTTTATAAACCTCCGGTCTTAAAATTAAAAATCTAATAAAATTTTAGGACCGGATAATTTTAAAACTCCGGTCTTAAAATGTTAGTTGTATCTTTAGGACCGGACATTTAATTAATAACCGGTATTAATAAAATCCAAAAAGCTAAATAAGGTATCTTTGTCGCGCGGAAAAATTAAATTTCCTCTCTCGAACTCTTGTCGCGCCGAAAGTGAATACTCGGGTTCCGACTCGAAATTTCCTCTCGCCTTCGTCGCCGCTTCGCGTACCTTTCTCGACAATCACTCTCTGGTTCCTTAGCTAAACGTCTATAGACGAAGCTGTAAGAGATGTTTCGGTTAAAACTTTATTACTTTCCGGCTTATCGTTATTGGTTTTTCATGGGTTTAACGAAATCGGTGTAATGTTGTTATGGGTATTCTCTGTTGTTAACGAATATTGTTTTTTGAAGATTATATTTGCACTTTAGACCTACCCAACCGACCAACAAGTGTTTTTAGGTTACTCTTGCTGTCTTGTCTCGCAACATCAACGTTCGTGAGCGGAGAAGTAAGACGACTCAAGCAAACGCATATGCTACGGGTTAGTCCACAAGACCTTCATCCCTGCATTTAATTTCCTCGTCTTGCATTTATTTTGGTTCTTCGATTCACTGTGATGCATTTATGACCAAATGTAATTCTTAATTCGTCTAAATAATATATAGGAATTCTACTATGGATCACGAGTTGGATAGATGCTTTACGAACGAGTATTGAATATCGAATGGGGTTAGGGAATTTATAGAATTTGCTAAAAAAATGCCCATGATGATGGGGAAGTATTATTGCCCTTGTGTAAAATGTTTGAATGAGTGTCGACTATGTCCGAAGTTATACGCACACATTTAATTTGTCACGGATTTTGTAAGACTTATACGGTATGGGTATGGCATGGTGAACAAGTGCCATCAAGTGGGAAACAACATGGGGAAGTGGCCTTTGATGATAATGACACGGATATGGATGATCGCATAGAGGACATTATCCGTGATGTAGAGAAGAGGCTTTTGAGCGATCACATGCATATGGTAATATGTGCAATGATGCGAGACACCGCTATACCGTGGTGTAAAAAATACCAATTATTGAACGCTTGTATTGAAATTGGTAAGCTTGAAGGCACGTCATGGATGGAGCGACAAGAGTTTTTCAGAATTGCTTGAGGCTTTGAAGGACATGCTTCCGGATGATAACGTGTTGCCGCATCGCTACTATGATGCTAAGAAGATACTTTGTCCACTGGGGATGGAGTACAAAAAGATCCATGCATGCCCGAATGATTGTGTATTATATAGAAAAGAGTTTGAAGAGAAGCGAGTTGTCCGATGTGTGAAACCCCACGGTACAAGTCAGATAAGGGGCCTGCAAAAGTGTTGTGGTATCTTCCAATCATACCAAGGTTCAAGCGGTTGTTTGCGAATGAAAATGATGCAAAAAATCGAGGTGGCATGCGAGATGAGAGGATTTCGGATGGACGGCTTCGACATCCGGCCGATTCTTCTCAATGGAAGAAGATCGATCAATTATTTCCGAACTTCGGCGAAGAACCTAGGAACCTCAGGCTTGCCCTTAGCACGGATGGAATGAATCCCTATGGAAGCCTTAGCAGCATGCATAGCACATGGCCCGTAGTCCTGATTATTTACAACTTATCTCCTATGTTATGCATGAAACGAAAGTACATCATGCTGTCTATGTTGATTTCAGGACCAAAACAACTCGGAAATGACATAGATGTTTACCTAGAGCCCTTGATCGAAGACTTGAAGGAGTTGTGGGAAGAAGGTGTCGATGTTTTTGACTCTTTCAAGAAGGAGGTCTTTAGAATGAGAGCCATGATATTTTGTACTATAAACGACTTCCCGAAGATATGGGAACTTGTCGAGGTATAGTGTAAAAGGCCATAAAGCATGTCCGGTTTGTGAAGAAGGCACATGCTACCATCAACTTCAACATGGAAGAAAGACGGTGTATCTTGGACATAGGAGATTTCTTAGACGGGGCCACCCATATCGTCGATTAAAGAAGGCCTTTTTTGGTGGCCAAGAGTATGAAGAAGCTCCGGTGGCATTGATCTGGGAGCAAGTGTATGAAAAGGTTAAAAATATCGGTGTCATCTTCGGTAAGCATGGAAAGAGTAGAAAAAAACAAATATATGGAAGAAGAGATCTGTATTCTTTGATCTTCCCTATTGGCGCAATCTTGATGTGAGACACCGTATTGATGTCATGCATGTGGAGAAGAACGTATGTGATAGTATTGTGGGCACGCTTCTCAACATACAAGGTAGTTCGAAGGATGGTGTGAAGGCAAGATTGGATTTGCAAGCAATGGGAATACGCGAAGACTTGCATCCAAGGCCATATGGGAAGAGAACTTATTGTCCCCCGGCTTCTCATACTTTGTCTAAGGATGAGAAACGAAGCTTTTGTGAGTGTTTACATGGCACAAAAGTTCCCTGGGTATTCTTCAAATTTTAAGAGGCTTGTCTCGATGAAGGACTTGAAATTAGTAGGCCAAAAGTCTCATGACTGTCATGTCTTGATGCAACAGCTACTCCCAGTAGCTATTCGAGGGATCGCCGAATATGATCTTCGGGTCGTTTTGACTAGACTTTGTTTCTTCTTCAATGCGGTTTGTAGTAAAGTTTTCAAGATTGAAAAGTTGGATGAATTGGAGAATGAAGGATATCTTATCTTGTGCCACCTTGAAAAGCTTTTTGTTCCTTCATTTTTGACATCATGGTTCATCTCATTGTTCATCTAGTGAGGAGATAAAGTTGTGCGGCCCTATCCATTTACGGTGGATGTACCCTATTGAAAGATCTATGAAATTCCTAAAAGGGTATGTGAAGAACACGTACGGCGGAAGCATCAATTGTTCGAAATATGTTTCTGAAGAGGCCATGGAATTTTGTCAAAATTATTTGTCCAAAGTAAGACATATTGGGCTTCCAAAATGTCAGCATGCTGAAGGGGGTAGACGTGGGGCTTCGGTAAAGAGTGTGGATCGTGATGAATTGTCACAAGTCCACTTATACATCTTGAATAATGTTGATGAAGTTCAAGCCGCATATCTGCACATAAAGAGGCTGTAAGGAAAGAGAACCATCGAATGACCGAACAAAGGTTGATTAGGGAGCATAACGAACTTTTGCAAACTGGTTCAAACAAAAGGTCGAGGGATCTGAATGTGTTTCGAGACAATGAAATGGTTAGCACGTGGTCCCGAGTTTGATGTCATAAGTTGGAATTCGTATGTGATCAATGGTTATACATTTTACACGAAGTCCCTAGATGATAGGAGCACAGTCCGAACGGTGGTGTTATGTTAGAGGCTGAATCTATGCACTTCTCCAGTTCGAAAGACAAGAGGCCTAAATTGGCTGTCATGCCATATTATGGGGTTATTGAAGAGATTTGGGAGGTGGACTATGTCAAAGTTAGATTTCCCATCTTCAAATGCAAGTGGGTTAATGTCAATAATGGTGTTCAGATCGATCGACTAGGATTCACTTTAGTCGATGTCAATAGTAGAAGTTTTGGAGATGAACCTTTTATTATGGCAGAGCATGCAAAACAAGTGTTCTATATCACCGATCAAGAAAGTAAAATGTGGTCTGTAGCTCTCCAAGGAAAGAGGGTCATTGATATTGATGAGGAAAGTCATTCAAATTATGGTGATCTTCCTGAGAGTACTCCTTTTACAAGGGGTCTACCGGACATGAACGAAGAAGATGAAGCGGATAATGAACCCGGCATAAGAAATGATCATCAAGAAGGGATATGGGAGGATATCACTTTATAAAAGTGTCAATTCATAAGGTAATTAATATTCATATGCAGTATTCTTAGAAAACTTTAAGGTTTTAACAATTATTATATCTTGTCTATGTTCTTAATTAAACAATGTCATCATTGAATATGAATTTGTTCTTGTTTTGTTTTTGTGGCGGATCCGTTTCAAAGGGGCATGTTATAAAAGAGGATGCATGTTACGTTGTTGGGTGGGAATCAAATGAAGGCATGGTGAATAATATATTGGACTACATTTGTATGTTGAATTACGTCTTTGCATGTATTGTAACTCATTGCCTTTGTAATTAGTTATATGTTAGCTTATTTTATAAATTACTTTAGTTGTTTTAGACTTAATTAAGAGGCCACATAACTCATGGTGGGTAATATTTGTATTCTTTTTCCCAATTCAATTTATTCATGTTCATAGCTTGTAGCTTAAAGTATATCGACTTTTATGTGCTGTTTTGTATGGTGGATTTGTGTATATATATTGATCAGGAAGAACAAAACAGGGAAAAAATACGGGAAAATTTAGACCGCAAATAAAAAATACGGTCTTAAATGTACAAATATTAAGACCGGATGTATATATAACACCGCTCTTAAAGGTGTTAAGCCGGTCTTAAAAGTTGGTCTTTTAAGACCGGTCCATTGCAACAATCCGGTCTTGAACGTCAGTCTTTTAAGACCGGGTAATTATTCCTCCGGTCTTAGAGTCCGCTATCTTTAGGACCGGATTGATATTTGTCCGGTCTTAATATTTGGATCTTTTAAGAGCGGTCGACTTTTTGTCCGGTCATAAAGTTTGAGTTTTAGGACCGAACCAAAAATATTTCAGATTTATTTAGTACGACTTTTAAGACCGAAGGTTTAAAATGTCCGGTCTTAAAGAAAATCTTTAAGACCGTGTAAAAGTCCGGTCTTAAAGGTCGACTTTTAATACCGCCTGGAACAAGACTGCTCGCGGGTCCGGTCCTAATGTACCTTTTTTGTCCGGTCTTAAAAGCCTTTTTTCCACTAGTGACAATCATTTCAACAACAGTATATGTGCACTCATCGCCCAAGAGCATGCATACATATATCGCCCAATAGCATGTATACATATATCGCCCAATAGCATGCAGATATATCGCCCATAGCAAACGTAAACATATCAACAGTACATAAACATATCACAGAGCTATCAACTACCACATACAATACACCTAGCACATACATGCATACCATAAACATCAGTGTTAGTGTTACAGTACGCGAACGTACATACCTCAGTTATCACATATAAGCATTCAAACAACATACCAACTATACGCATATGATAAACATCAGAGTTTAGTGTTACAGTACGCGAACGTACATTCGTTGACGGATTACGGTATTTCTGTCGGTGTACGGCACGACAGTGGGTCAGAACCTTATCAGAGATATCCTATCAATATAAAAACGTACTTGTCAAGGATCTATCATTACGATGGACATTTTTAGTCAAAATGACCATTTTACCCCTGACCCTGGCGGAAATTCGCCAGCACTTCGTTACTTTGACTCCGATTTTCCAAAATTTCAACATAACTCTTACTCCAACATCATTTTCGAAATATAAATCATATAAATTAATGATTTACATCATAACAGGCATTTTAGGTAAAAATTACCATTTTACCCCTGATGCCCCTAATCGGCGGAATTTCGTCAGAGCTTCGCTATTTTAACTCTAATCTTCCAAAATTTTGCCAGAACTCTGACCCCATCATGATTTTCGAAATAATGACTAAAATACCCCTATCATATGATATCTAATCATACTTGGAAGCAGTGGCGGACCCAGGATTTTTACTGCCGGGGGGCGAAAATAAAAATATTCTATATCATAAATAAAAGTACTTGAAATTCAAAACAGGCATAATATACCAAAAATTGAAAGAAATTTATTACAGAAGTTAAGATCACTTCACTTGACTCTTACTCTACGTGTTTTCATATTGTCAAACTCATCTATAATTGAATTTGTGCTAAAACTCAAAACAATTTCTTTTTCAATGTATGTAATCAAGGAATCGTCAAGAAATTGGTCTTCCATTTTATTTCGAAGCCTATTCTTGACTATCTTCATAGCAGAAAAAGATCTTTCAGTAGTTGCTGTAGAAACTGGAAGAGTGAGTACAAGTCTAATCACTCTATCAATAAGAGGATAAATTATGGACTTTCCAGTTCTTGCTAGCTCTTGACATAATTCAGATGTAGTTGATAAATTGATCAAATCGGATGTTTAGGAATGTCAAGCTCAAAATGTTGTAACTCCATCTTCAAACGCAATTTTTCCCTGTTCGTGAAATCTTTAGGATAAAATTTATCAACAAGTTTGCAAATATCCTCACTATTAAATGACTTGTACTGTTTCTTGGATCTAAAGCCATGCTCAAACCCAAGAATTCAACGATTATCATTGAATCTACTATTTAATTCTTGCAATTGATAATCAATTGTAGCACAAAAGATATTTACCCTATAAAATTTTTCAGTAGAAAAATCACCTTGTTCATTTCGAGTACGACCTCTCCTTCCAATATATTTTGCACTCATATCTGGAATGTCAATATCATGTTTTATGCAAAATTCTTGAACATGAACCAAGAAAGCATCCCAACCTGTTTCTCTTAATTTTTGAAGTAACTTTTTTGTAGTTGAAACCAGATGTAAAGCATTTGAAATATCTTGAGACTCTCGCTGCAAAGCTTGACAAAGGACTTCAGTAATACTCATAATTTCTTTCATTAGGTGCAATATGATGACAAAATCAAAGGATGTCAATGATGAGTATGCATTATCTGCATCTCCGCGATGTGATGCTGTCTTTCCTTCATTAGAAATATTGTCAAGAACTTCACATGTGGCTTGAAACATTTTAAACAAACTACATATGGAATTGTAATGAGAACTCCAACGAGTAGCTCCAGCTCGATGCAAAGTACCAATCGATTAAGACCAACTCTGATTCAAGTTCATCAATAGCAATCATCCTTGCAATTTCATTTTTTTGGGCAACCCTTAACTCATCATTACGCTTACAAGAAGAAGTAGCAATATTAATTATGAAGTTCAATTTTTCAAAAAACTGATGAACATGTTTTACCTCATGAGATGCAGCAACCAAGGCAAGTTGAAGGCGATGAGCTAAGCAATGGACATAATAAGCATATGGGCACTCAGCGCAAATTAAAGCCTTCAATCCATTCCATTCACCTCGCATATTGCTGGCTCCATCATAGCCTTGTCCTCGAATATTTTGAACGTCAAGATTATGGTGACGAAGAGTGTTGAGTATTCCTTGTTTCAAAGTCTTAGCATTTGTATCTTCCACATGTACAAGACCGAAAAACCTTTCTCGTATAAAACCATCTTTATCGATGTATCTCAAAACAATAGCCATATGCTCTTTTTTAGATACATCACTAGCTTCATCAACAATAAGACAAAACTTGGCATTGGAAATTTCTTCCCGTATTGTTTTCTTTACCTTTTGAGAGAAAACATGAAGAATTTCCTTTTGAATTCGAGGGGAACTATACGATGCATTTTGAGGAGCTTTTTCTAAAACAACTGTTGCAACTTCTTGATTATAAGAAGCTAAAAACTTTATCATCTCAAGAAAATTACCCGATTAAGTGAATCTAAGTTTTCATCATGACCTCTAAAAGCACATCCTTGGAGAGCAAGCCATCTTGTCACGTCCACAGAAACTTGTAATCTCAAACGATTAGCTGCAATCTCCTGAGAAGTAAGTTTTTCAACCAATATCCCAATATGTTGAGATTGGTTCATTAGATCACTACATGAACTCACAGCTTAACCTTTTTCCAATTTCTAAATCCCTCAACAACAAATGTGTTAGGTTTAGGTCCAAAACGACCACTTTGTCACTGGTTTACTAAATAAATAACAAGGCAAACAAAATGCAGCATCTTTACTTGAAGAATATTCTAACCAAGATGGAAACAAATCAAACCAAGAAGAGCAAAAATGACGTCGATTCTTTTCTGGCCCAGAAAAGGGATAATTTTGAAGCTTGCACTGAAATGGACCAAGTTTAAGATAAGCACGACGAATTTCATCTTGTTGATTTATAGGATATTTCCATATTTGAGGGCGTAGTCCAGGATCTCTTTCCAATGAAGCAAGATCAACTTCCTTAACTACCTCATTATTTTCAATTCTAGGAGATTTTGAAGAAGAAGTCTCAGTATTTGGCAATTCAACATTAGAAGTAGACGAGGGCAAAGATTCACTATTCTTTCTCTTAAAATAAGTATCAATGGTAGTATTTTTCCCCATAATAATCACCTATAAAACCCTCTCTATCTCAAATAAAGTTTCAACACAGTGATACCTACGTTGATGAAGACGACCTAAGTTTGGCCTCGCTGAAGCCTAGAGTCGGTGGCCTTGATGAAGCCCTGGAGTCGGTGGCGTGAGGGAGAAAAGAGGTAGTGGCGGCACGAATAGAAACCTATAGGTCCCAAATTGGTTGAAAATAATCTCCACTGTGAAATTGTTATGATCCAATTTGCTATAATAATAATATATAATATTTTCTTATGCACCAGTCATCTCTGATTTTTATGATTCTTTGTTAAAAATTGCATATATATATATATATATATATATATATATATATATATATATATATATATATTTGGATCGTAAAACGATATATATAAAAAATGATATGATTTTATATATAAAAAACGATATATATGATTTTTATATATATATATATATATATATATATATATATATATATATATAAGTATATAACGATAGATATAATATTTTATATATAAAAAAATTTGTTTGGATCGTAACAATCCAATTTCACGGCGCGAAGAACGTAAAAATCCACCAAGATATAACTAAATCTGATATATATAATATTTTATATATATAAAAAAAATGCCTTTTAAATTTTTTTTTGGGGGGGGGGGGGGCGGTGGCCCACCCTTGCCCCCCCTATAGGTCCGCCCCTGCTTGGAAGATTAAAGACTAATATAGCATTTCTACTCTAACTACCGAAAGAACTACGAACGCTTAAGTACCGAAAAACTTACCCAGAGCTTCGCTGCAAATTTTCCTCCAGAGCTCCTCTCTCTAACTTCTCTCTAGAATTCGAAATAGGCAAGAAGGAATGGTGTGAAGAAATGAATGGAGGGGGGTATTTATAGGTTTTAGGAAGTTACTATTCATGCTTTACCAGACCGGATATCGACCGTCGGATCGCACTTTGCCAAATGTCAAGATCCTCACCGGGCCACTTGTCCAAACCGTCCTTGAGCCCTTAGGTGGAAGCTTGTGATGTCATCAAGGATGATGTCACAAGTTGCTTTATGCACCTGATCCGATGCAATTTCCCGATCGGTGTCCGATTCGCGTAATCTCGGAAAATCTCAAAATTCGAATTACAACTTTGAAGACATTTTCTCACTTATTAGAAATGTCCAAGTTAACCTGAATTTTGATTCCATATAGGGTTCCAACAGTCAGTCTGAAATTCCTCGAAAAGCGTGCCCGTTCACGGAATTGAATTCCGGAATCATCAACTTCTGGACAAAAATTCACTGATTCCAAATATGTCCAGATAATCATAAACTCATCTCCAAATGTTGAGTTATAATTTATTTTTTTCAAATCCTAATTTTATGACTATCTGTCTATTTCTCAGATTTTCCCTATTTCATCTTATTACTAACTTCTTCTACCGATCTCGGAATTAACTCTAGGTACAGCTCAATTCAGGATAAAAATCTACTGATCAATATTATATCCTGACTTTAGAAATCATGTTCCCGGTTCTCTAGATAGGATCCGTTTCCTATAGATAATTATTTACTTTTTACTATTTTACTTTAATTATTATTTATATAAGAGTTTATATTTCATACTCTTCCTATTTTTCTTTTCTATTTTTTTCCTCTTTTTCACAAAAAGATGTCGGCCCTCACACTCTTTTTTCTTTATATATTTTTATTTTATTTTTTAAATTAAGTATTTAATTATTATTTTAATTATTTTTACATAATTTTTCATAACTTTTTCCTATTGGTCCATTCTTGCATTTAGGCTTAAAATTACCTAATCTCACCAATTTTTCTTCATATTTTCCAAACAATTAGGAAATATATTCATGCTAATTTTTTAGCCATTACCACTAATTATAGAGTTCAACATAATTTATC
Organism: Acacia pycnantha; assembly: GCA_025563575.1. Taxonomy (NCBI): domain Eukaryota; kingdom Viridiplantae; phylum Streptophyta; class Magnoliopsida; order Fabales; family Fabaceae; genus Acacia; species Acacia pycnantha. The sequence goes on along the minus strand of JAMWYP010000003.1, from coordinate 3,506,419 downwards.
ACAATTATTCCATTGTTCAAGCTTAAATAATTAACCAATAATTATTTAATCAATCACTTATTATTTTTTGATAATTTTCTTATCTAGAACTAATTAGTTCCTCCTAAAATCTGAACTAACATTGCTATTTTATCTCCCATGTAAAATATCAACAATTATGGAGTTAGTTATGATCTCCAAATACTTTATAATTGTTATTTTACAATTTTTCCAAGCTTATAATTTATTAAATTACCAAAATTAGAGACAATGTATTCTCTCAATTTTAATAATTATTTTACTACCTCTCAGGATTTTTCACAATTTTCCTAAGTTATTTATGTCCTACAAGGGCATTTTCGTCATTTTGGCACTCTAAGGGTGTGCATGGTAACGCTCCCAGAATGTGTTTTTTGTTAATTTCTGTTCCCCGGAACACAAATGCATGAGAAATCTGTTTGGTAAATGCGGTTTTTTTTTTTGTTCCCGGGATGAACCGGTTCAATTTTTGTGCTGGGGAATAGAAAAAAAAAGCAAAAAATTCATGCTTTTCTATTTCTGGGCACAAAATCAGAATTTATTCCTCAACCTACAACCTTTCTTCTTTCTCTCAAAAACCTTTTGCAGTGTCAACTACCCTCCCCACCCCCACCGCCACCGCCGCCACCACCCCCACCGCACCGCCACCACCCCCGCCGCACCACCGCCGCCGCCGCCGCCGCCACCGCTGCCGCCCCCACCTCACCGCCACTACCACCACCACCACCACAACCGCCGCCGCCACCACCACCCCCACCTCACCCCCACCTCACCGCCACCGCCACCACCCCCACCTCACCGCCACCGCCACGCCCACCACCCCCACCACCACCACCACCCCCACCTCACCGCCACCACGACCATTGCCCACCGCCACCACCACCACCACCTCGCCGACGCCGTTGCCTCCACCTCATTGCCACCACCGCCACCACCACGACCGTCACCGCCGCCGCCACAGCCCACCCCCACCTCACCGCCATCGCCACCACCACGACCGCAGCCACCACCGCCACCGCCGCCACCACCACTGCCACCACCACGACCGCCACCGCCGCCACCACCACCTCACCGCCGCCGCCCCCACCTTGTCGCCGCCACCCCCACCTCATCGCCCCACCGCCGACACCACCCCGCCACCACCACCGCCGCCACCGCCACCGCCACCGCCACCACAACCACCACCGTCGTCGCCGCCACCACCACCGCCGCCGCTACCACCACCGCCACTGCCACCACCACCGCCACCATCACATAAATAATTTTTTGAATATAAAAATTACAGAAATAAAAATAAAATTTGTTAACAAACGTAATTCTGATTATCGGAATGAAAAAAAAATTGTGTTAACAAACGTAATTCTGATTCTCGGAGTAAAAATAAAATGAGTTAACAAACGTAATTCTGATTCTCAGAACTCCTCCCAGGCACAGAATCAGAAAAAAATGTTTCATCTCAGAAACTGTGCTGGGGAACAGAATGGTTGCCATGCACAACCTAATTTTCAAGAGATTTTTCCCCTACAAATTTGATATCACATATTCACCTATTTAATAGTGTATTACATCTAGCCTTTTAGATGGAAGGGATTTCTTGAAGAAGGAGCTTAGGTGGGATGTGGGAACAGGTTCCAACATTAGTATATGGGGGGTTAATTGGGTCCCAGATGTGGTTTTCCTGAGAAACCAGCTAACAGCACCGATCCTATGGTTTTGCAGGGTAAGGTAAGCGACCTAATTGTTGACAGCATTTGGGATCTCTCGCCAATTGATCATTATCTGTCAGCTGAGGTTAAACAGGCCATCTACAAGATTACAATTCCCACTAATGGGAAACTATTCCAAATTTGAATGTCTTCTTTTTATTGTCTTTGTCTTGAAGAATAATTTATATTGCTTTTTATTGTCTTTGTCTTGGAGAGTAACATATGTTGCTTTTTATTGTCTTTGTCTTGGAGAGTAACATATGTTGCTTTTTATTGTCTTTGTCTTGGAGAGTAACATATGTTGCTTTTTATTGTCATTTTCGTTACTGGTGTCTTTTAGCTCTGCATGATATTGCTTCAATATTGTTGGAAATGGTTTGTGGCGTCCTGAATTAAAAATCAGGACGCCTTATTATATTGTTGGAAATGGATAAGGCGTCCTGAATTTTTAAATTCAGGACGTCTTACATCTCCTGCATTAAATAATGCAGGACGCCATATGTAAGGCGTCCTGAATTTTATTCAGGACGCCAAAAGTCCTGAATTTTCAACTACCCCCATCGAGACGTCCTTTTGAAAAAGGACGTTAATTGGGTCTTATTTAGGACGTTTTTTTTGGGTTTTTTGTAGTAGTGTATCGTTCACCAAATTAGATTTTAATTCATTTAAAATGTAAAATCTAGGTAAAAAAGGATTACCACTATAATTATATACTCTAGATCAAATCCCTTATATCAAGTTCTTCAATCACACATGACCATAAGTCTTATTTTTGAAATATTATCATTTAACAATAAATTTTATGTGAAAAAGTAGGACACATGATCATGTGTGATGGATGGAGAGTGATATGATAGATATAAGTAACTTCACATAATTTATATTATATGATATTGACTATTGAGGATGATAAACATGGCAACTAATTAAATATGGTCTTATATTGTGTAACATCCCATTTTCAAAAACGATTTTTTTTTTTGTCAGAGTAGAGCTTCAGAGCAAGTGAGTAACTGATACATATTTGAAATGTTAACTACAATATGTCTGGCTAATTATAATAGCGGTACAATTATCCGAGTGTTTCAAAAGCAGTTCATAACAAAAAGAAAGTCTCCGGTCAGAACCCTAAGTCTGCTGCTTGCCCTTATCTTCGACCCTTGGTCCTCCTGACCCTGAAGCTATAGTAAGAGCTGAGGTCCAATGCCCACCGGACCTCAGGTAACGGTTAACCTCATGCTTAAATATGACAGTATATGGATGACAGATATTCATAACATTACAGCGGTATATCAATACATAAGCATACAGCAGATGTAAGATTAATATAATAACAGTACATAAGCACATAGCAGATGTAAAGTCTCACACATGTGTATGCACTATCCAGTGCCACGATAGCAACTCGTGTCCTTAGCGCTAGGAAAACTCAATCGATATTATCAAAACTATAACCTGTGTAAAGCTGAATGTATAAACAGTGATCTAAGACAGCGTCTCAGTCTATGAAATTATCTGTCACATATAAGCATACAAGAAGCAGTAGAGTTAGTGTTACAGTACGCGTCCGTACCTGAGTTGGTGACAGCGGTACGTTTGTCGGTCGGTATGTGTTCTCGGATAGCCTATAATAGTAATATCGCTTTATTAATCCATAAATAATATCTAAGAGATATTTTGGCCACTAATGACTATTTTACCCCTGGTGAATTTATTTTTATTTAATATCCCCCTTATTTTCGTAAAACAACGCTGGTTTACTTCTGGCCAGATTTTTCCATAACTTTGAAAAATCATTACTAATTCTACAAAAATCGAAACGAGGTTCTGTAAAATTATTTGGAATCCTTATCATGTATAATTTTGAGGAAAAATAATGGTTCTTACCTAGATTTAATATATCATTCCCAGATTAATGTTCTTCAACCTCTACCCAGAATTTTTCCAGAAAAACGTGGCCTAACTTTAGGAATTTCTATCTCCTTGCACAGAACTCATATTGCTACATATTTTATATATTTAAAAATACCTTGAAGTCTACTTTGTTCATGAAAAATTTCAGGATTTTTAAAGATCATTTCAAACATAAATTCATAGCTTCAACGAAGCTAACTCCAGAAATCGCCTAACCGAAAAATTTCGTCAGAACTTCGTTACTTTGATGTTTTTCTTCCAAAAATTTTGCTATATCCCTTCCTTCATCATTTTTTCGAAATAAAGCTACTTCTAACCATAAAAACATGAAAATAAAATTATTCTAGGATATTTAAGATCAAAACAACATCTATCTAAGAAACTAAGAACTCAAACTTAAAGAACTTACTTACCAATACTCTAACTCCTTCAAGATTCTCCTCCTCCTTTCTCACTTCACTCTATATGCAGATCACTAAGCTTGTTTTGGTGTGAGATTTTGTGAAGACTAAAGGCCCCTATTTATAGGAATTTGGTATGGCATTTTGGCAATTATTTCTAACCTAATTCATCTTCAATTTCAACCATTTGATCAAGGTAATTTTTGAAACACTCATCCTCACCATCAAACACTCAAATCCGTCCCCCCTCTCTCCATTCTATCCTCTTCCATTTTTGCAAAAAAATCCCTTACACTATGTACCCTATTCTTGACTTAATGTTTACAACATGTGTTAAAAGAAAAATATCCAGATTTTGTGGCTTCTCTTCCTCCCCAAAACTTCTTGAAACCGTGGCCTCCCCCTCCCCAAGAATTTTGATTTGCTTTATGCTTTATTCTAGAAGTTATTCCTCATTGGTTCATAGCTATTTACTTGGATTAAGGCTTTTTAAATGCTAGAATTAACTTAGGTCTTAGGATCTTGCTTTATTAGACTTAATCTTGGCCATTGATTTTGTTTGACTTGTCAAAGTTGATTAGTAAAGCTTGAGTAGTGTCTTAATCCTTTGCTTAATGGTCCCTAATGTATCCTTTGTTGGACAATTAGGCTTACTTGTTAGGGAATTCATGTAATTAATCTTATATATTTCTTAATCATGCCTCTTTAATTATTAATTAATTAATTTTGAAAATTAATATAAATATTTTAATGTTTGCAAATTTAATTGCCCATTAGTTGTTGATAATTTTCTTTAATTGGAATAAGCATTTCCATGTCATTTTATCATCTCTTATGATCAAATTAAGACTATACTTAATTATGATGTTTTATGGTATTTTAAATTGTCCTAAATTCAATTGTCTTCACAATTGTTTTCAGTATTCTTTAATCACCATAATTATTTTCATAATCCCTTATAGCTTATCATTGATTATATATATATATATATATATATATATATATATATATATATATATATATATATATATATTGATAAAGTAGAAGATACCTCAGCTAATGTCCTATGGGAATATTACACCCATTACAATCCTTACAAAGAGGCACCGCTAGAGCCTCAGAAGGCTAATACACTTCAACAAGACCCTGCCCTATTCCAAGCCCTTGCTTTGCTAGATAATCCGCTGCATAGTTGGCCAACCGAGGTGCATAAGTGACCCTTATTTCCCAATCCATTTCCATCATACTTTTCACTTCGCCAAGAAGACCATAATCCCGGTGTACCTACCTGTGTCCATACCGAATGAGGTTCATAGTCTCCATGGAATCCGTTTCCACCCAGACTTTCCTATAACCCATTGCCCTTGCCATTTTTAAGCCAATTAAGTTTCTGCAAATAATTCATCCCCATTTGATTATATTAAAACTAGATGTTATAATATTAATTGTAGGGTATTTTATGATCCCTAATTGAAGAATAGAAACTAGATTTTGATTTATTAAAATTCAAGGAAAAATTGCCCAAGAATTATAATAATTAAGTTACATAATTTAGAGACAACATACTCTTCTATTCTTAGCATGTATCATTTGGTCTTTGATTAATCCTAATTTATAGAGAAAATGCCCTAATTTAAAAGAAATAAATTGCAACATATTGAGACCACATATTCACCTTAATTTAATAGACTTTAATTATCAAAATATAATATTTATGATAATATGAATTTCAGGGTATTACATATTGCCTTTTTATTTTAACAATAATAATTAGAGTAAAATACTCAATCAATCCAAAACAATTGTACAAATCAATTTATCCAATTATACTATTTTTAATTTTTTATTGTCGGGTTTTCTAACCCAATGATATTAAGTGCTTTCTATGAAATTCTGAGTTCAACCGTTTATAGGTATGATGGATGCGTGAGCTCAATTGTTGGTTGAATCTTGAGAGATGACAAAAAGAGTTATTCTATTTTTACACCCTTATCATACTTAAACTCTCACTTTTACATAGGGTTGATATAGAGATTTATCTATATATACTTATTCACATATTTCTATACGTTATCTTTTGCGCTTCAATTTCAGCTAGGAAAACTTTTTTCACCGATCGAGAACATGATGTTATTTTATGAACAGGTCAAATAGAAAAATAATGGGAAAAATATTGTTTTTTAGTGTGCTGAGTGGTAGAGGTGAGCAACAAGATATTTCGAATAGGTAAAATACAAAATAAAATATGTTACTGAAAATCTAACCTTCATTCAATAAATTATCTAAACCGCATCAAAACTTATCATGAATCTAAACTGATAAGGATTTATTTCCACCAAAATAAAGGAACAATAGTAAAATTTGCATGGTAACGATTATCCTTCCAAACTAAATGTTGCCAATTGAAACAAGGCTTTCAACATGATTGTAAACATTACCAAAGCGACATCCAGGGATAGCAATCATCTTACCCTCATTGGTAATGATATTGATCAAATATTGACCCAAATTTTCTTCTTGAATTTCATATTTTCCAACACTTGTATTTCTAAGCCTATGCTTGCCAAAAGAACCAATGACAATTTCATTCCTCCAAATGATCCCAGGAAATGCTAATGTGGACGGGCAGGGATTGCTACTAAATTTTTTAGTCCAACTCCAGCGGTTCGTAGATGAGCCAACCCCCTCCTCTAACACCCAAAAATCAATCAAAAAATATAAATAGTCTGGATAGTCACCAATTTTAGAGAGAGTAAGTATAGCAACTTTGTTCTCATATAACGTCAACTCAAAACGTCTAATATTTGACAGAGGAGGCAATGGTATTAATGTAAACACTTCCATGGCTATGTCAAATGAGACAATGAAACTGTCATTTTCATGCTTCAATGACTCAAATAAAAAACCAGACCAAAAGATGTGTCCATTGGCACTGACACAATGTCCGTTGATAAAACTTGCGCCCTCCAAGGGTCCAAGTTCTATTTCTTTCCATGAACCTGTCTTTAACGAAAATACTTCAACAGCCCTAATGATTGGATTACCCGCATTATATGTTTGCACTATCTTATAATCATTAACAATTGCACTGAACCCAAATCCATTGCAATCACAAATAGGAATTTCTGAAGTTCTTGTTTTAGGGAGTACCTTGATCTCTCTAGTAGCAGGATTCCACAATAAAAGGGAACTGCGCAAAACCATCCAAGGAATATCATACTCATTGATTACCACACAAAGCAAGCCATTACAGGAACCAATGATCATAACGCCAAACAAAGAACCGATCAAAGGTGGGTTCGGAATTTCATGAACATGCATCTCACAATCCATCGAACGTAAGTGCAGAGGCTCACCTGTTTTACGCTGCTTGCAAAGAAGGAGTGATGGCCGGTTTTGCGTGGAGTGATGGAGGTGGTTTGCGATGAAAGATGGAGACCTGATGAGATTTTTCCATTGTTTGGAGACACAATGAAATCTGATAAGCGATTTCACTGGGAGTCGTTTGAGAATATCTGTAGTGATCTCTTCGGGAAGATGCGGTGTGTCGTCGCCCATAAGCATCTTCTTCTTCATGGGGCTCGTCTTGGAAATCTATCAGAGGAAAATAGAAGAAATCAGAGGCTGAGAAAGTGAGAATCAAAGCTATCGACTGAGATTTTATTATTATAAAACAAATGTTCAGTGTGACTCAAAATATTGAAATCATGTGATCTGTTAAATATTATATCAATTAAATTAAAAAATATATCTATAAAAAATTAATATAATATCAATGGTGACTTCCCATCATTATTATCTTTAATCAAATTATATTTATTTATAATTCCTTTAGATTTTATAATTTAGGGTTTCATTCCAATGATTCTGCGTTTGGTAAATTAAATTGTGTAATTAATTTTATCAAATATTTATCAACAGTGAAAAAAATTCAATTTCTTCAACGGAAAAATTTAAGCTTTACCATATATTTATATGTTTGTGTGTGAATGATATTTCTTGCCGATAATGCACTTTATTTCCAATCAATATTTCCATGTCATCGTTGTCACGATCATCGCGGAGTAATGAGAGGCTGGCGGATTGTCCGCCCTGATCGTTAGGTCTTCCAGTAGCGTCATTTTCGTTGAGCCCAGACTCTAGGGATTTCTGGCAAAGTATCGAGGTAGTCGTTGATTTTGGATCCCCAAGGCACGAAATTTTTAATGCTGGGATTTCGGTAATTCTGATGCCACGCTGGATATACCCATATGATTATTAGCGTTAATGTGCATATCGCTATTACCGAGGTGTGGCGGAAATTCCGCCTTGCTCTGTGGTGTTTCCAGTTACGTCCTTGCCACCGATCGTTCGCCGGTAAGGGTCTTTTCCGGTAGTTGGCTTGGGGTTTCCGGGAATAAGCTGCACCTCATCCCACGTCTGGTCATGCGCCCTTCTTCCAATGTCTTGGCATGCGCCGTACCCAAGCCATTTCCCCCATCTGCCTTCATCTTCTTCACCGATCATGCTGCTCCGCTGGTGTATACAATTCTTTGCATCGTGCCCGATCCTACCACATTCATAACAATAATTTTGGAGGCGTTCATAGCGGATTGTCACCCAGACCGAATCTCTTTGGGGATGGGGGACCCAAACACCCGCGACAAGAGGCTCCTGAATATTGATAAGAGTACGAGTTCTGATGAAAGTTCTGGATAACCTGTCCTGTAATCTTGGAGCTTCGTACATCACTGTTCGACCGACGGCATTGCTTAGTTTTATCGCGTTGTCGCTGTCAAAGCTCCATGTGACAGTCCATGGAATCAGGGGCAGACCTTGAAAACCATTAGTCTAATTTTTTTTTTAAAGTAAAGTTTTAAATGCATTAAAAAAAAAGAATATAAACAAGAAAAAAATTAATATCAAAAAAATATTCATGAAATCAAATGAATATTGATGATATAATAAGAGAGATAATTATTTTACAAACCTGTCATTTAGAAAAACAAGACTAAAGGTCCTGAAAGGTTCTAATGAACCCGGTGGGATAAAAAAAAAACAATGCAGCTACATAAATTACAATGAAGGTGGGCACTCAATAAGTTCAAGTACATATATCACTAATATATATATAAAAACACATCCCTCAAGCCGACTGCTAAACGGCTTATCATTGGCTCCCCTCACAAAAAACACTATTCATAAGCCGATGACGTCATCATTCACGGCTCGGCTTCACGCGGCTGATTCAACGCGGCTTTATCACGGTATTCACGGGACATTATTTTCCCTTCTTTCCTTTTTCACAGTATGACATTGATGGATGAAATATGACATGATTTTTCCTTTTTCATTATATTGATTCAATTTCCCTTCTTCCCTTCTTTTTTCTCTGAAATTTCCCTTCTTGACAAGACTCAAATAAGGGCACAAAATACATTTCCTTTTCCGATTTCAAATTATACTAGACATTCTTTTCCCTTCTTTCCTTTTTCACAGTATGACATTGATGGATGAAATATGACATGATTTTTCCTTTTTCATTATATTGATTCCATTTCCTTCTTTTTCTCTGAAATTTCCCTTCTTGACAAGACTCAAATAAGGGCACAAAATACATTTCTTTTTCCTTTTTCAAATAATACTATTAATGGATGAAATATTAAATGCTTTTTCCTTTTTCATTACAGAATTCAATTTCTCTTCTTGCCAATAATCAACTCATCTCCAAGCTTTTGACTTTTGCATTACACAATTAATATACTATTAATGTATATTTCAATTTCAATACATAACTTTTGACTTTTGCATTACACAATTCCTCTTCTTGCCACGAATTCAAGTTCTCTTCTCTTCTTTTAAGATTATACTATTAATGTATAAAATATTAAATGCTTTTGACTTTTGCATTACACAATCCAACAACCATAGAGGAAACTTTTCCTTCAACTTTTTGAATCTGATTTCCTTTTCGTTCGGGATCTCCAAGCTGAAATTGTTTTTAGTTTTAAATCATTTTTCCATTTTCAGTGTTGTGAATTTAAATTCATTCCCGCCAATTTTTCACATCTCATCGTCCATAAAAGGACTCAACCACAGTATCTTCAGCAACATCATCTTTTGCAAGTACTGAAGAAGGCTCGAACCCTAGGGCTTTGCTTTTTCCCAAAATTCGGTAAGATTGCTTTGTTTTTGCAATCGGGATTTTGTGAAAAAGGACTTGTGATTATGCGGGAATGACAAGGGATAAACACATTTTGGTGAATAAATGTTATGTTAATACGGTTCTTTCACTCCATCTCCAGTTGCTAGAGCTCTCATTTACTTTATAGTTTATACTCCATATATATCTGTCAAGTACATGTCTCTTTTTCCATTTACCGATATTGTCCGAGTTCGATTGCATTTGTATTACCAAATGCATTTGAAAAGATTATGGGGCATTTGTATTTCCATTTACTGATATTGTCCAGATTCCTGAATATCTTCTAATCTTTTTAAAAAACATTTGTATTTCCTTTTTTTTTGGAGAATATAGATTTGGAGACATCTCGTAGGTTCTACCATGGTGCGTCGTGCTTCACTTCGGGACTTGGATGATTCCACCGATCGGTGGGCCATTGTGGTTAGAGTCTTCCGTAAATGGAACGTTTATCAAAAGTATGCCCAAATGAATTGTTTTGTGTTTCAATGGTCTTGATTGATGAGGAGGTATATTTCAATTTCAATACATAACTTGTGAAGATTGAAATGTTTTATTTTTTAATCCTATCCTCCTTTTCCCTTTTCTTTTCCTGGTTGATACAACGGAATTCACAGTTAACGTGTTTCAAAATTCGCAGTTAATTAATCAAAATTTGAATTTCATGTCTTCTCTATCAGTATCGGGTTCTGCCGTAACACTACATAGGTTTTTTGCAACTTTGGTTTCTTTCACACGGGTTTCATTTTTTGGGTTTCTTTTACCTTTTCATTAACTATTTATTGTTTATGTATATAAATCTGCTCTTATAATAAGTATTGCTAATTATTGTCATTAGTGATGTTGCTACTTAGTGATGTGTAAACTATTTCCCAGCATACAAATCTGCCAAAATGAAGTTGGAAATTATTGATGTGTCAACTATTTCCCATCATACAAATCTGCTCTTATCATAAGTATTGCTAATGATTGTGTCCTCTATTTACATATGAACACGGGGTAGGACAATTCAAGCAAGTGTGCTAAATAATAGGAACCTCCTTGATAAATTTCAAATCTCAATTGTTGAAGGCCAAATTTACAAGTTTGCTAACTTTGAGGTCACTTCAAATGTGAATCAATATAGAGCATCTAGCCACCCATTTAAGATAACATTCACTCCTCGGACGTCCTCTGCAAAAGCAATTGCTACAATTCCAACTTATGCCTACTCATTTTTCCCTATCCCAGAAATCATGAAAATTGATTTTTCTTCATCCTGTGTATAAGCTTATTGGTATGTTATAAATCTGATCCTTCATATCTGGGTCAATTAAGTTCGAACTTGATTATTTTTCTTGTTGCTGTGTGGATATATGTCATTACAAGCCGAGCAAAAAAAGGAAAAAGCAATGTATTTTGGGTCTTGAGTTGAGCCTTGGCAAGAATGGAAATGTCAAGGCAAAAAAAAAAAAAAAAGAAATAAGGGAAATGGAATTCTGTAATGAAAAAGGAAAAAGCATGTAATATTTCATCCATTAATATTATACTTTGAAAAAGGAAAAAGCAATGTATTTTGGGTCTTGAGTTGAGCCTTGGCAAGAAGGGAAATGTCCGAGCAAAAAAAAAAAAAGAAATAAGGGAAATTGAATTCTTTAATGAAAAAGGAAAAAACATGTAATATTTCATCCATTAATATTATACTTTGAAAAAGATGAAAAAGAAATGTATTTTGGGTTTTGAGTTGAGCGTTGGCAAGAAGGGAAATGTCCGAGCAAATAAAAGGAAAGAAGGGAAATTGAATCCTGTAATGAAAAAGGAAAAAGCATGTAATATTTCATCCATTAATATTATACTTTGGAAAAGGAAAGAGCAATGTATTTTGGGTCTTGAGTTGAGCCTTGGCAAGAAGGGAAATGTTCGAGCAAATAAAAGGAAAGAAGGAAATTGAATTCGTAATGAAAAATGAAAAACATGTAATATTTCATCCATTAATATTATAGTTTGAAAAAGGAAAAAGCAATGTATTTTGGGTCTTGAGTTGAGCCTTGGCACGAAGGGAAATGTCCGAGCAAATAAAAGGAAAGAAGAGAAATGGAATTCGTAATGAAAAAGGAAAAACATGTAATATTTTCATCCATTAATATTATACTTTGAAAAAGGAAAAAGTAAAGTATTTTGGGTCTTGCGTTGAGCCTTGGCACGAAAGGAAATGTCCGAGCAAATAAAAGGAAAGAAGGAAATGAAATTCTTTAATGAAAAAGGAAAAAGCATTTAATATTTCATCCATTAATATTATACTTTGAAAAAGGAAAAAGAAATGTATTTTGGGTCTTTAGTTGAGCCTTGGCAAGAAGGAAATGTCCGAGCAAATAAAAGGAAAGAAGGAAATTGAATTCTTTAATGAAACAGGAAAAAGCATGTAATATTTCATCCATTAATATTATACTTTGAAAGATGAAAAAGAAATGTATTTTGGGTCTTTAGTTGAGCGTTGGCAAGAAGGGAAATGTCCGAGCAAATAAAAGGAAAGAAGGGAAATTGAATCCTGTAATGAAAAAGAAAAAAGCATGTAATATTTCATCCATTAATATTATACATTGAAAAAGGAAAAATCAATGTATTTTGGGTCTTTAGTTGAGACTTGGCAAGAAGGGAAATGTCCGAGCAAAAAAAATGAAAGAAGGGAAATTGAATTTTGTAATGAAAATGGAAAAAGCATGTAATATTTCATCCATTAATATTATACTTTGAAAAAGGAAAAAGAAATGTATTTTGGGTCTTTAATTGAGCCTTGGCAAGAAGGGAAATATTTTAATGTTCCTTAAAAATAAGAAAGTGCATCACTTATAAAGTATAATATTTTTAATTAACCCGAAAAAATACTATCATCCCGTGCAACGCACGGGGAAATAAAAGCTCGTTCTAATAACAAAAGTATATTACAATAAAAATAATTACAATGTCATCCTTCTAGGCCTTATTTTTTGGAATCCATCATAATTACCTTATTATCAATGCTACCAAATACATTTTTTTCAATATAAGACACTAAACAATCATTCAACCATTCATCCCTCATCTAATTATAAAATACAGTCTCGATAAAGGGTGGGCACTTAATTTAAACATGTATTAATTTTTTTATAAAAAAAAATCTCCAAATTTAAAGGGGGACTTGCCCCCCTAAGCTAGTATGTGGGTCCGCCCATGCATAGAATTGAATCCAAAAAGGCCACCAGTTAAAATCTACTTCACCAAAGATCATAAAATCATCCCAATGTTGGATATTCGACAAGGCACCCTATATCGACCACGAGCGGCCTTTCAGCACTCGGTTGTAATCTGCCTACTTTTCAAAACGAAAGAGAAATGCATTTCATTCTGGCATTTCATGGATTTCCATATCCATATCCTTGTCCAGTCCCCAACCTTTTATAATCATCGCAATAACAACTCCTCGGTTCAGGTTTTTATCAATTTCTAGCCTTCCTACAAGGGCGCGCCCCTTTTGACCATTGATAGAGGATCTCAGGTCCAGTTGCACTTCTTTGGTTCGTTTTCTTCCGTCACCGTTCTTATCCTTGTCCATTGGAATTGGGGGCACAGTAACAGCACAACAAAAGTAATAGAGAAAGCGTACTCCAAAGGGGGGTGTTGTTTGAAGGTGGATCTCTCACAAGGGAGTGGAGGATCTCTCACAGGGTTGGAGGGGAGGAACTGTCACTGGAGGAGAGGGAATTGGTTATATCCATTATATCTAGTTCCTTATATATATTATCTCAAGTTTTTCAATTGCATTTTAAGAAATAGTATACGTGGCTACCGTGGCGGACCCAGGAAATTATGGAAGGGGGGCACAATTGGTGTGGGGATTCGGGGGTTCGAGGGCAGCGCCCCCGTTTTTTAAGAAAGTTTTAAATGCATTAAAAAACAAAAGAATATAAACAAGAAAAAAAAATATATCAAAATAATATTTATGAAATCAAGTGAATATTGATGATGTAATAAAAGAAGAAATTATTTTACAAACTTGTCATCTAGAAAAGCAAGGCTAAATAATGTTAGAAATGCAGCTACATAAATTACAATGAAGGGTGGACACTCAATAAGTTCAAGTACATATATTTTAATAAAAATATATATTATATTATAATAAAAATAATTACATTGTCATCCTTCTAGGCCTTATGTTTTGGATATTCTATCATAATTGCCTTATTATCAATGCTATCAAATACATATTTTTCAATATAAAGTACTAAACAAACATTTAACCATGCATTCATCCCCATCCCATTCAAACATGTATTAGTTCAAGGAAAGTAGATAAATAATGCTAATGCTAATGAAAATTTGAAACCATTATATTCAAGTTATTAATTCTAACTCCATTAACTTGATTTTTTTTTTTTTTTAGAAAAATCTCAAATTTTTGGGGGGCACTTGCCCCCCCAACCCTTAACCTAGGTCCGCCCCTGCGTGGTTATATGTGGTTGGAGAACTTATCATAAGAATATAAGGAACTTGGACTTGGTATTGCCCAATTAATTACAATTTACGTTAAGTATCATAAAGTGATGACATGGAAACTCATTAGACTTTTTTTTTAAAATCTCTTTTTAAGTGTGAAATTAAGACTTCGACTATTCATGAGTATAATGGATGGATGTGTGGATTCCTTCCGTTAGATAAAAAATGAAAAAAAAAGTAATTACATCTATAATGATTCCCTGTAATTATTATGTTTATTAAACTAAATAAATTACTTTATTGTAACAAATATGATTTAATATCGCTAAAATACTCATCGATAATTTTAGAATACATATTATTTAATAGAATACATATTATATAGTTCTAATTACCCTAAAATATTATTCCCTCCGATCCTAATTAGAGGAGCACTTTTATAGTACAATTTGCACTACAAAAGTGTTCATATAATTAGGATCAGAGGTAGTATGTTTTTAGGATCTATCATACCTTTCTTTCTATTTAGGAAGTTAGTTGTTCTGGTGTAGAACTCTGATGTCCGGCCTATTGGAGGGTCGGTGATTTGATATAGGATCTAGATGCTCCTCCTGTATGCTTATAGGGAAAGCGTCCAGGAGAAGATGTGATCACGGTACACAAGCAGGCGTTTCGCCTAAAGGGTGCTGTGTGTGCCGTGTGACCGAATGAAGATTAATCGGGGATTAGAATGTGCGTACCAGGCGCCTATCTCCTCCGTCTATATATATAGTGTACCTGTCGGTTGACGCCTTGACTCCCATGTTGTGCGTGTCCAAGGATTGTGCAGATCATCCTGGTCGTGGCTGGGATCGTGCCAACCGCCCTGGTCGTGGCTGGGTCCCACGGTTAGTGGGTTGTGACCACTACGTGGATTGCCCCCTGCGCTAGCTAGTGAGATAGTGGGCCTTGACTAGGTCCGTAACAGTTGCCCCCAAGCTCGGTTGTTCAGGTCTATGAGCTACCGAGTTTAGTTGTTTGCTTGACTAGAGTACGGATGTCTGAATTTTGTTGATCGCGAGATAACATGATATCATTGCCCCCCAGCCGGGTTGTCCAGGTGTCTGGTCAGCCGGGGTGGATATGCTGTTGAATCCGGATTTCGTGTCGAAGTTACTACCACTCGTTTGCCTTTGAGAAAGCATCTATCCGAGCTTCAAAGAACTTCGGAGTTGTCTTCTGATTGCATTGCCCCAGACATGTGGTCCGGGTTACCTTGGCGATTGTTAAAATCTCGCTGTTCCTCAATTATCCGGGTATCCGGGCTCGTTTCTTGCGTGGTTAAGATCTCCAAACCCGAGTCTTTCCTGAGAAGGAGCAGATTGAGATTTGCCATCATAGAAGCCGAGCTCATAGGAGGAAGCGATCGGGGACCGAGGTATTTCGGTATCGGATCAGCTTTCAAAATGAGCTGGGGTGTTTGACTTTGGCGGACAGCCGAGGTATACGTTGTCCCTTATTTTTTCCTGTGAGCGCTGCCCATTGTCCCCGAGCGTTTTCTACTGTCGATTCCTCTTCTCTAAGTCATCATTAGATTCTGCCAGCTGGCCTCCCTCGACTGTCGTGAAGCCGAACTGAGGGGATGTTAGCCTATGCGGCCCTTGGCGCATTTAATGCCTGACAGACGCGCATTAAATATGCGGGAGACGTGACCCTTACTTCAGAGTGATAAGTCGCTTTTTCCCCCGTCGTTTGGGTTTTCGAAAGCTTTATACCCGCCAAGTCTATTCATTATTTCACTTTCACTCTCTTGCTCCCAAGAATTTCTCTCCTGCCGATTCACTGCCTTGACGAAGAAGTTAAATCTTGAGAGCAACCTGTTTCTATTTCACAATCTCTTGAACGACCACCCGTTTCTTAGGCAGGTATTACTGCTTCCCTATCTTTCTCTTTGTTCCGCTCCGATATGTAGTTTCTTCTTTCTATGTCTGTTTGTGGACATTGGTCCAAGGCTTTGTAGTCTCTGTTTCGCTACTAAATTGCGTCTGTACTTAGTTGAATTTCTGATTAGATTTCTTCATTGAGTGAATTTCTGCGCAATCCTGTTCTCAATTCCCACATTTGTGCAAACATTCCCCTGTTTTTCGAGTGAGCCTTTTCCTCTTCTGCTCGTCGATTGTTGAGTCCTTTGGGAGAATAGTTCCAAATGTCGAAGGACATAAAAGATATGACCCCCGAAGAACTGGATGAACTACGCAAAACGTCAGGGGAAGAAGCCGTTGGTGGCTATGGGGCGATGAATCTTCTCGTCCAACATCGCAAACTGTTGCTTTAACCAATCATCACCGTGAAGGCAAGGGGAAAGCTTCTGGTGGCGGGCAGGCGAAGATTCGAGAGGGCATCTCCTCTGTAAGGGAAAATCCGAACGTTTCCCCCACACTCCGTACCAATCCGAGATTGCTTTTGAAGAAATCTGACGTGTCTGCTTCTCCGTCCTCCCAACCGGCCCGTACTATAATGTGGCAAGCCCGGGTCCTAGGGCTGAGGTGGATTCCTACATCGGCCCCTGCTATGATTGTCTGTATGAATGTTCGCGACTTCTTTCTGTCGAGGATTCTTCCACAGCCCTTTTGGGCTCCTGCCGACACAATCTTGCCCCGGCTCCTCCAGCCGCTTCGCCGAGTCCTGCTGATTTAGACTTCAATCTTTCTTCGACTGTGGAATCTCGCCTTCAATTTTTGACCTCAGGTATGCTAGGAAGATTCTGATCGTTTACCTTTTATTTTTTATTTGTGGTAGGTATAATGGCGTCATCCTCTTCTTCGCATACCGTAGAGTCCGGGTCCGGAAACCTGAACCGTGCTAGCCCCTCACAGGATTTAGTTGAGCGATTCCCCCGGGTTACCCACGGCTTGTCCTATCGGTCGAAGCTGACCACGGCCGACTTGGAAAATCTCCCCATGCGAGAAACTAGCTCCTACTCTTTTTGCCTCCCGGAAGAGGAAGAGCCTGTGTGCTCCATAAGGGAGGGGAGCCACAACTCCTTTTTCTTCTTCTACCTTGACTATGTCACGGGCTCGAATTCGTTTTCCATTTTCCGAATTCCAGATGGCAATCCTGCAATTCCTTGGCGTAGCTCCTCACGTTGCACCCCAATGGGTGGGGGTACGTGATTGCCTTTGAATGGTTTTGCAAGACCCTTGGTCGCCTTGCACCACCTCGATGTTCTTTTACTTCTTCACTCCCCACACCGCTCGCTCCGGGAAGGGAACCACCCGAGCTCAAAGGCTGGACGTCCATCCGGGTATAGCCCATCGGCGTCTATTTACCCTGTCTCGACTCCTTCAAATACTTCAAACGTAACTTTTTTAAGGTGGTCGCTAAGTCTGGCGTACAACCTTGGTTCCTCAAAGGACCAGATTCAGCAAAAGTCGAATGGGAATTTAACCTGTATTGGTGTAAAGATCACCATGACGTTTCCCCTAGCGCTTATAAGGTGGAGCGGTCCACTCTGTTGAAGCATGAGAAGAAAGCCATTGATGCCATAACCGACCACGTGAAGGCCAATGGTACTGTTGGGGCCGCGTCCTTGGTGGCACAGTATCGGGACGAGGCCTGGCACCAGGAAGAGCTCGTATCGCGGCCGAGTGTGACATTTCCGTTGTTTAATACTGATGTCGCTCCGTGTTTTAGTCATGTACTATGTTTCGCTTCCAAGTAGCTAAAATAATGTTTGTTTTGTGTAGGTCTCAAAATGAAAGGGCCGCTACCGCAATATCTATCTGGCATCCCGGACCCACCTGCCAAAGGGAGAAAGAGGTCGGCAGGGGATACGGGCAAATCCAAGGTTGGAGAGTCCTCGAAGCCGGCCGAATCTAAGAAACATAGGGTCGGCCCCTCGACCGACGCCACACCAGCCTCCGTTATCCCAGCCTCTCCTATCCGATCCTCTCCTACTGCTGTCATGCCGCCTCCCCAGTCGGTTGAGGCTGGGCCTTCATCCGTGCAAACTACCTCGACTCTTCCTCGTCCTCCAACTGTTCTTCCCCGCTCCCTTCTGTGGAGTAAAGGGATTACCGAAGAACTGAGCGTCGCACTCTTGCCTCCTCCCCGCTATCAAGAGCCCGTACCCTATGTCCGAGATATTCAAGCGGCTGGACACGCTTTTCTGAGAGGTGCCGGCCTGACCCAAGCCTTTCTCACTCTTCATCACAAGTATGTGGAGGCTGCTGCGACATGAAGCGTGCCGGGACGGAGCGTGATGAGGCTCAAGCAATGGCGGGTCGCTTCTAATGAATTCCAAGCTCGCGAAGTCCAGTGGAGAAGGTGGAATTCGCTCGAAAGAAACCCGGGGATCTTGGCCGACTCAATGTAATAATTGAGGGATTTAAAGCGGCTCAAGCTAAGAGCGAGGAAGAGTTGAAGGCCGTGGTGGAGGAGAAGGACAGAATTAGAGCTGAGGGGGAGGCGTCCTCAAAGCATATGACAGCGGAGATAGCCCGGCTGCAAGAGTTGCTGCTAGGATCCGTAGTTGAGGCGTTTAAGAACTCCCTGGCCCAGATCCAAGCTTTGAACCCGGGAGTCGAGCTCAACACCACGGGCCATCACTTTCGATCCTACGTTGAAGATGGGCAGGTCGTCCCTTATGTGGATCCTCCAGTTGTCTCCGAGACCTGAGTTGATGGTGATGCGACCGAGCAGGGTGAAGAAGTCTCGACTGTCCCCAAGCTTGTGGGTTGATTTTATTGTTTGCAGCTTTGTATGTTTTGTCCGGTTGTGTTACCGGTATTTGACTTTTTGAACAGATTGGTCAATCTGGCCACTTTTGCATACGATTAATAGTAGATGGTAACCTAGCAATCATAATGCGTTATATAAGAATCTAACTTTACCAGTTATTGCGGTCGACCGGGCCAAGGTCATACGAAAATAAGCAGAATCTGCGAACGCGCTTCTTGGTCATAAGACCATAATGTTTTAAAGTGCTAGTGTCACACTGTCTTATCAAATTCCTGGTATTGTAACCGGGTCATCCTAAGGCAAATGAAAATTGCCACCTCCAGACCTATTTTGCTCAGCTGAAAAGCTGGTAATAATTTTATCTTGAAGAAGACAACTTTGGAGTTCAACAAATACCCTCGAACGAGAGTTTCATTTATATTTGACAAAGCAATTGTTATGAAGGGAAAAGCCAGCAGGCCACATTGAACAAAGAACAGAATGGAAAAAGATTCTTTAAGACAAATAACAGATAAGCCTAACTATAATACGCCTTTAACTTGTCCG
This sequence comes from Acacia pycnantha, assembly GCA_025563575.1. Lineage (NCBI taxonomy): Eukaryota > Viridiplantae > Streptophyta > Magnoliopsida > Fabales > Fabaceae > Acacia > Acacia pycnantha. Next base: position 3,486,482 of record JAMWYP010000003.1, on the reverse strand, counting down.
CATTCCAAGTTCGCTTGATTGGGGCTCCGTCTAAGTTCTCCAGAATATAAGCTCCTCTCTCAAGAGTTTCCCGAACGCGATAAGGTCCGTCCCAAATAGCCGCAAGTTTTCCGTCCTTGGAATTCTTGTTTCCGATGTCAGCCCTTCTGAGGACCAGGCTGCCGGGTTGGAATGTCCGTGGTCTCACCTTCTTGTTATAACGAGCCGCGATCAGCTGCTTCATTGCAATATCCCGACAGTGGGCGGTGACCTGTGCGTCATCGGCCAGATCCAACTCGACTGCTAATGCCTCACTATTGGCCGTTTCTCCTTGTGATAAAATGCTCTTCCTGCGCCAAGACATCATCCCAATTTCGATAGGAATCATGGACTCACAGCCGTAGGCCAGCCTGTAAGGAGTTTCTTGAGTGGATGTCTGAGCCGTTGTTCGGTTTCCCCAAAGAACAAAGGGTAGTTGATCAGCCCAAGAGGTGTCAGCCTCCAGCATACGTTTCTTCAAACCATCAATTTGAAGCTCGGCCGGGGGCGCCGAAATGAAGCTCGGTCGGGGGCGCCCAAATGACTCTGGAATGTTTCTGATAGCTATCACATTGTTTAACGAGGGTCTTAGCGTCCGCTTCTAACGTTGGCCAGTAGTAACCTGCTCGAAGGGTTTTTCTGGAAAGCGCCTTAGCCCCCATATGCTGACCGTTAGCCCCTCCATGTATCTCGGCCAGGACATATCCTGCTTCATTCGGATTCAAACATCTTAGCATTGGAGAGTGTAATCCCTTCCGATAAAGTTGATCCTCGACCATTGTATACTTGGCCGCGTCCCGAACCAACATTTTCGCTTCTATTGCATCCTCTGGGAGGATTCCACGCTCAAGATAGTCTTCAATTGGCTTTTTCCAATCTGCTTCAACCGAAATAGCCATCATGCACACTGGATCTTCAAGATTCTGTTGAACAACTGTGCGATGGCATCCAGCTTGCTTAGTAC